>OZ020191.1:103274110-104666110 GCA_963971165.1 Philopedon plagiatum | reverse complement strand
TGATTAATTCTACTCAAAAGAGAGCCATTCGACTCATCAGTGACCCAGTCATCACAAGAAAATTCCCTTCTCTCACTCATCGGCGCGCTGTTGGGGATTTATCCCTTTTCTACCGGTACTTCCACGGATTTTGCTCTGAAGAACTAATCGGAATTATTCCCCCGTTGACTGTTCCTAACAGAACAACAAGCGGCGCGTTACTTATGCATCCCTTTACTGTCCAGCTACAAAAGCCTTCTTCTCTCGCTCATTCATACCTACTAGGGTCTCCAGAATATGGAAAAAATTGCCTGCAGATATTTCCCCTTCCCGTCCCATCCTCCAATCCTTTAAATCCCATGTCAGTAGACTACATTTCCCTTCTCTTCAGACGCCCAGGATACGTTAGTACTTAGGCTTGAAGTCTACGTGGGATGTCTTAGATAAAAAATACTTCACTCAAAAAAGCATTGATATTAGATAATAGAGCACTTTTTTATATAGACAACACATGACGATGTCTGAAATCAGACGACTGATATTGTGTATAATGTGGAAGATGAACCGTTTAGTAGGTACGTTATATGCAACTAACTTGTATTGAAAGCATAAGGCTTTTCAATTTTTTGTCTTCAAAGATATTTCAATCAGCCATTACCTCGGTTAAACTCTATAATGTTGGACTCCCAGAAAAATAACAGAATCGACTGTACGCCGATTATTCGGTGGCAGATTCTGACTCCGGCCCTGCTAGTCTTGTCAGTTGATGTTTAGGGCGGCCGCGAGCCGCGCACCTCAAGTTTTGTCTCATGCAGGGTTGATCGGCCCGATAATTTCGAATAAGTTTTATTAATCAACCTAATTATTTTGGCACCGATAAGCAATTCGAATGCTTCGGATGTAGTGCGCGCAAACCATCGTAAATTCGATTGATTGTGTTCGTTACTGATCAGTGGACGGCTACCTTCATAATCATTTTTTTTTTTCAGTGCATCTCTGATTGATGCACTGTTTTACACGTCTCGTTCATGTTCTTTCATTGTAGAACTAGGGGTAATAAGAGGTGCTCGAGGTCACGAAAAAATACTGTCGCTTTTGTATGAGTTATTGTTCTGGGATTGAACTGATGATTAAATCCAGAACTACAATCAAAACTACAAATAATAATCCTTAGTGGTGACTCGTGGGAAAATATTATAGGTGTTGTGCAATAAAATTAAATTACCGAAATAAATAGCGTGTAATTTTGTTTTATCCGCCTTCGAAAAGTACCTATGCAGCAAAAAGGGCATTTTTTGTTGCATCCACAAATAAAATCATTTCGCGAATAAATACCTCTCTTAAAGTGACGCGTGTAAGGATTTCCTTTGATAACACCGGCTGTCTCAATATCAATATCTGGTAATGGCCTACGCAATATATTTTTCCTCATAAGTGTACTTACAAAATCTTTTAACGTTCATTAAATTATACGCAACATCCATATTTCAAAGCAACAAAACTAACAACCGACAGCTAACAATAATACCAAGAACGATAACTGCAAATAATTGTCTTTCCTGATATAAAACGCGCGAATTTACCAGTAAGGACTGTCACGAATGCAGCTAATGAATGAAATGAATTTCCCTATTAACAGCCCATCGGTCGGTTTCTGCCCTATATTCATTAGGTTGAAAAGTGCTGTGCACGAATAAAAGCAGTTAGCAGTATTAACTTTACTTGGTCAACTATCGTCGGATCCAGGCGGCGGCGCCGCCGCGCCGTGTGTTAATGAGCGCTGGCCTATTATACCATTCTCGACCGAAAATTCGGTGTTGTACTTTTAGTTGTTTTTATTTTAAGGACTCTTTAATTATTCTCGACAACTTATTTACTATGTAAAAATCAGTCAAGTGAAAATTTTGGTGGTTTTGCAGCCCTTGTGTACCAGCCGCCCCTGATAATCCTTATGGTAGGTTTCTCAAAACAATTTTATCAATAATTATCCGACTGTCATTATTTAACAGCATGTTAATGGCAATGCCAAAGGTGACTCTAAACGCCAATTACAATTACTTGATTAAATGCTTTGACAAACCAACACCGGAATTCACTTAAAGGGATCACGATTTACGTTATAGGAACTGTTTTAAATTAAGATCTTTTATTTCATCAGTTAGATTTTGACGTTTTTGTCCCGCCATTGTTAATTAATCGTCATTAAAATTTAAGGAATTATTCTAATATTTCAGCGATTTCCTTGGCATTCCAATGATAACGTATTAATCTTGGAAATTTCTAGTCCTATTTTTGAGAAAATAGTACCTATATTTTACTTAAAATGTTCATTTCTTTATAAATTTGCACCAAGGCATAAATAAATTCATAGTACAAAACTTAGTTTTCTCATTCTTTTCTTACAATTGTCTTTTTACAGGCTCTAAAATGATTGATTGATGATTGTCAAATTAGACCGGTTTTAGTGATAGTGAATGCCGGAGCGACTGTCTAAGTGTCTAACTTAACCTTATATTGGATCTGTACATGAGACCGTATTGTGGCATTCTCCACGAGGCGTCCACGTTGGCCAATCCAGTTTCATTTTGACATGGCTTTTCGGCTTTAAAGATCTATGGTGATATTTTTTTCTGTCACTAGGACCTCAATATTCTTTTTACATATTAATTTCCTAAAATAAATCATAAAATATATTTTATTAATACGCTAAAAATGCCTATATATTGTCACAATATTCATACAAAAGGTAAATAAATCAAAACATTTTACTAAAATGAAATTAAGTTGGCCAACATGGACGCCACGTGGGAAATGCCGCCATATGTGCTACTTGTATGACTCTAGTTTTCAGCAGAAAGTTTGTTTATTTACTTATTTAAATGTGTTCCATATTTTAATTTAACTTTCTTATTTTGCATTAAGTATTAATTCACAGTTGTATATTCACCAGGGTTGGGCTGATTTAAATCAATTGATTTAAATCAAGATAAAAATCATGATTTAAATCAAGTGATTTTTTTTTTAAAATCACAATTTCAATCAAAGCCAATGATAATTTTGAGAAAATTTATTGAACGAAAATAAAAATCTTACTTGATCTTTTTTAATTACCGAAACAAACTTTCACAAGCCAGTGCTTCAATGGAAAATAAAAAATATTAAACTAAATCACTTTATTTTAATTCTCATTCTAATCCTTAAACAAAAATACTGATTTTCCTACTTTTTCAACCCCCAATCTATTTCTTAAATTGGAATGTACCAGCCCAAAGGTACTGAAAACTCGTTCCATTGAGGCTGAAGAAGCAATTGCACAAAGAAATTGTTTTAACACAGGTATCTGTTTTTTGATTTCTGGATCATCATCAGCTTGTGATAGCCACCACTGAATTCGGCTGACTTTTTTCATAATTTCTTCAGAGAACATATGTTTTTGAAGGGCAGAGAACGAGCATTAAATTTTATTACTAATGGTAATAAAACTTGTACTTTTGCTTAGACGGGTCCATCATATAAGCTATAAAGTAAGGTGTCAGTGCTTGTTCATATCGGCGCTGAAATTTTGGATGTTGCTGAAGTGATAGTTGTGGATCTTCTTCTTCAAAGATATTTTGTAAGTTTTTCCATTGTTCCACGGCATTCATGAAATACATACAATTAAAATAGTTCCAAAAAATGGACATGAACTTTGACATTAAAAATTTATATGTACCGTGCACTAAGAAAAAAAAAACAATCATGATTTTTTTATTTCAATTAAGTTTTTTAAATAAAAATCAAGTTTTGCCCAACCCTGATATTCACCGACGATATTTAAAAACTACTTACATATTTATTATTTATATTGGCAACTACACAAAATAGTTTCCAAATTGGATTGACAGCCCATTTCTATTTAAACACAAGCTGTTAATAAATTCAACAGAACGAATTATCGAGACAGATAAATGCTCGTCAATCTAAATCGAAAGTTCACCATAACATTAAACTAATGCGTTATTTCTCAGAAATGGAAATTAAATTTTAATAAGGCAGGATTTCTTCTTTCCATAAATAAATTTAAGTATCGTGTCGTGTATAGTTGATCCTGTATATCCATCCTGTATGTAGGGGTTAAAACCATCCTTGTTAAAATCAGCGGTACAAGTTTTAGCCATATGTAAACCATTATTGTTGTAAAACGCATGGCCTTTGATTCAAAGCAAGAAATAGAATAGGAATTATTTTTTAAGGTGACCACTTGGTATACCGGGTATAACTCTATCTCTAGACAAGAGATAAAAACAAAATTGCAAGCATTCAAATGGGATAGTTTTATACTTTTTGATTATAAAAAATGTTGCCACATCTTGTTTTATATTCACGTTTTTCTATTAACTTTTGCTTTTAATGGTACACCCTGTATGTTGCTTGTTTTGGTTTAGCTTTATATTTTGAATATGCCCATGCCCCTTTTTGACCTTTTTTTTGTAATTTTTATTTGTAAATCTAGAGCGCTCTGGATCACCTAAAACGAGATTAAACTAATAAGGTGGCTTTTCTACTCCCATACTTTAGGTACCTAATTGATTTTGTAGACATTTGCTACCTGGACTGTAATGAAATTCATTATGATACAGGTTTATAACCAATATAAATGCAACATCACAGCAATATTCGGTCAATATCAAAGATTGACTACGAGTCACCTTGTCTCTATTTGAAAAAAAAAGACTTTTAAGGGAAAATATGATTTTTTAATTTTTGAATGCATGTTAGGGCATGCAATCCCGGGCATATATTTGAATCTCGGGATTTTCGGGATCGAAGAAATAAAATCGTGGGATCCCAGGTTTTATTTTAGTTTTTATTGATCTCGAAAAATTGTAACATTAATAAAGGTAATTTTTTTATTTATAATATTGTAATTTAAAAATTAAAACAAAACAAAGTTTATGCAGAGAACACATCAAAGTATAAGAAGTAAAAATAATTTGAATTCTTTTTACTTAAATGAATCTCCCAGGGAAGCCCTATCACGTGGTAAACATTATTTTTAGGAAAAATACTGGGATGATGCTTGAAGCGTTAATTTAATTAGGTTTTGTTAAACATATTTTATAATTTATTTATTCCGGGATTTAAGTACCCAATCCCAGGATTTTTTGGGACTGAATTTTTAACGGGATCCCGGGATTCGGGATGTCGGGATTGCAAGCCTTAATGCATGTAAAATAAAATGTATGTAATATTATGTGCAAATGTGAAATTATACTTTTCCCTTATACATCAAAAAATAATCCCTTGAAGTAATGCACAGCGCCCTAGAATAGGAAATAAAAATTTAAAGAAATATATTTAAGGTGACAAAAACTGACCAATAAGGCAAGATTATATTTAAAATACCAAACTAAACCAGAATAAGGAAAAATATGCGTGGTATCCCATTTAAAAATAATAACTTGATAACGAGAGCTGTTGGAATAATACATCATTTTTAATGATAAAAAGTATTAAAAAGGAATACACCCATGTGTAACAACATACAGTATTTTTTTCCGTAAGCGTTTCCAAGAAAATCAGCATTCACTTTTAATTGAAAACTGATAACAGCGTAATGGCTGATTTTATCATTGGGAAAGTTTTACCTAAGTCGAAAAACCCATTCACATTAGATCTAATTCCAAGATCGAAGAAATCCCTTTTACAGAAGAGGGCAAAAAGTAAAGCGATAAGAAGATGGCAGGATAATTTATTTCTTAAATTTATTTCCTGTTACAGCCGTAAATGCAGTAAGATAGCCATTGCAATCGGATAAAGGAATAACTAATATACTTTGGTCATTCGGAAAGTATTGGAAATATAAAAGTTTATCATCGGTTTCTCAAAACATTTAATCACGTTATGAGTTTAATGGACGTTTCTTTCTGTCACTGATATTAACATATGTGTGGTCACGTTGCAAGTGTCTCGTGAGATCATTATTGATTAAACTGTTAGACCATTAGATATTTGCCCCGAGATTAATTTAGTATTTAGTATTTGTTTAAATTACAATCTTGTAGCTGACCAGTTTTTGCAAGGTCATTGTTAATCAGTCGTCAACAAAAACTCATGATTTATATTATTTCTATATGATTTGTTTTATTTTCAAATGATTTTTATCGTGGAACTTGTCGCTAAAATGAATTTAGTCCTATGATTGTGGAAAATACATACTTACTTTGCCCTTTCCTTTATAGATTTGCGAAAAAGCTCAGAAATACATGGATAGTAGAAAACTTAGTTGTCCTTGCCAATTCTAAAATATCTAGAAAAACACGAAATCATCCATGACAGACAGTATGGATTACGTCACCAAAGTTCCACAGATAATCTCCTTACCTTTGTCACACATAACTGGAACAAATCTCTCAAATTTCATTGCGTATCCCAGATTGTTGCTCTTGATATTTCCAAGGCCTTTGACCAAGTATGGCATGTCGCACTCCTCAACAAACTACCTTTTTACGGTCTTCTTCCCAAACTATGTACCTGGATCGGTAGCTTCCTCTTTGATCGGCGCATATCTGTCGTGGTGGACAGTCACTCATCGAACTTCCGTCCTATCAATGCTGGCGTACCACAAGGTTCAGTCCTGCCACCAACCTTATTTCTTCTTCACATTAATGACCTGCTCTCTTCAACTACCAATCCTATCCACAGTAACGCTTACGATAGTAATGTTCATTCATTTTTCCAAACGTCTCAAATCAAGAGCTGAATAACAGACGCTACGCACCTATTCGTTTCCCAAGATCTTCAAATAATCGTAGACTTAGGTACCACACTCTTGAAAATAACTGGGTAATAATAGCTCTGTTCGCACAAGAATCACAAACCAGTCAGAGCCAATGAAATTGCTGGAAACCAGTTGGCAAACTGTCACGTTACCAAATAACTAAAACTCGATTGGCGCTGATCGGTTTGTGATTTCTGTACGAACAGAGCTATTAACTAAAATTTAGTTATAACATTTTTTCTTAGTGGAAACGGACTCGACCCAACTTCTGGTCGCAGTAACAAAAAAAAAACTTTTGTTTTAAAAATGTTAAACCAATTAGGTAATCACATAGGTAAATGGAACTTGCAGATTTTTGTATAATAAGAACTAATTTTGTAATACGGAGAACTTAAACTATCTTACAGGTATAAATTATTTTTATTTCCTGTGATATTCCTGATATTCATATTCGGAAACATTATTGCAATGAATACCTACTTCGTTTGATATAACTTAATATTACGTGTATGTACTTACCAGCATAATCATAATCTATTAATTGACTTTGTAAGCCGCTTGATATACTCAGAAAAAAAGCATTTTTTTTCCGAGTGCAACTAGGTACCACGACACAAAACAATCTGACACAAAGTCCTACTTTACAATGAAAATTCTGAAAAATTATTGTAGCAAAATCCGAAGTATACCATATTAAATGATTAATTAATTCATAATGTATTTTTCGTTAAGTCGAGTTTTTTTAGCTTGCTTGAAGTACTTATGTACCCGTGTACTAATTTTTTACTATTTGAAACTTGTCAGATAGCGATCGTCTTTCTGATAACTTTTTATAATAAAAACTACAAAAGCAATTGAAATTAAGCGCGGAAGATGGACTAGTATAAAATATATCTGATATTTATTTTCTGCAGTCGCAACCTATCAACCTAATAACAAACAACTTGCCATGCAACGTGTAACCCTGCGAATGCAACAGTCGCTACCCCAAAAATGGACTTTCGCGATCCGCGATATACCATTGCCGAATGATCAGTCACGTGAAGAAGCAATGTTGCCGTTTACTTGAGGCAGCTATGAATTAGGGTTGCAAAAGTTAAAAATTAGTGGTGACAACTAAAAATGTATTGGGCGGTGAGAGGTCTTTTAAAATCTGTTGTCACAATTTTTTTAAGGTATTGCCAGTTTGCATGCTCGTTACTTTAATTACGAAACAGTGAACAGTAGTGATGTACGGATACGTATTCAAAAATCCGATGGATACGAATATTAAAAGAATCCGTATTATACGTAACCGGCCGAGAACTTGAGTACGGATCCGGAATCAAAATAAATACGTATTCGGGTGGTTACTAATGCAAAGTGCAAAGAAAAAACGGAATCGGGATCGAGTGTAAGCGAACAACACGATCTGCGATTTGGCATATTTGATCTTATGGTTTCTCTTTCTAATGACATTCCCTAAAAAAAGATAGCATACTTATCGGGGTAACGGGTATCTATGGGATGAGACCCATTGGTTAAACACGGCCCGCCACGTGCCTTACTATCCCTAACCTTCGACTTCGAATCATATAAACCGCATCCATCTATCTACCTATCCGAAATAATTCCGTATCCTACATGTTTCGGAACCGCTTCCGCGCGGCTCAAGAAATGGATACGTATTCGGATGATGGATACGGATATTAGTTAATTCCGATTCCGTATTATCCGAATATATAAAGAATACGGATATTTACAACACTAGTGAACAGGTTATAAAAGTTGGGGGTGACCAATATATTTGGTTTCCTACAACTGATACAAAAACAACTTATTGTTTTTGTTGTCCTAGGTTTATTTTTGTGGAAAGATAACCTCGAAAAAACTCTGTTTTCTTTTCTTAATAAAAGACACTTATTTCTGGTAACATAAGTGTTGGGGCTAGAAAACTCCAGTTATTATCTCTTTACTTTTTTATTTGTAACTTGTACTTTCTAATTAAATTTTTGAATAATTATAATAGTGGACTGTATTTTAATAATAGTGCTGAGAGAGCATCTTCTTGATTTCGTCTCTTGACGACGACTACTGTTGTTTTTTTTTGTTTTCTGCTACAATGTTGTCAATAAGTCCTTTCACATAAATATCGAATAGGGAGGTAAAGCACTAATGTCCAAACAGGGAGGTCAAGCACTAATGTCCACACATACCGCCCCCCTTGAAAATTCCTAGGGCAATTTTCAATAAGTTGGGATTGTCTTTTAATCAAACGGCAAAGGACACACTTTGCTAAAAGCACGTTTGAAAGTTCCCTTTGCGGTTTTAACGGTCACCACCCGCACTATATCGTCTCGTCCGGGAAAAACTTCAGTTATTCGACCAATCGGCCATTCAAGTAGTGGTATGCTATCCTCCTTTATTAAAACCATCATCCCTGGTTTAAGGACACAAGGTGAGGACTTCCACTTGGATCGTGATTGAAGGTTGTTCAAATATTCATGATGCCACCTCTTCCAAAAATGTTGCACTAACTGCTGCAATCTCTCATACTGGACAAGTCTGTTTGGCGGAACGTCTTCAACATTTCGTTGTGGTAAGCTGGTTGCCATTCGTCCGATAAGGAAGTGAGAGGGCGTCAAGGGATGAAGATCATTTGGATTTTGGGACAAAGGAGTCAAAGGACGGGAATTCAGAATGGATTCAATCTGAACCAACACCGTATATAACTGCTCAAAGGTTAAATGAGCATCTCCGACAATTCTCTTAAGATGATATTTACACGATTTTATACAAGCCTCCCAAAGGCCGCCAAAATTCGGAGAGCGCGGTGGGATAAAATGCCATTGAATTTTATTATCGGTAAAAAACGATTTAATTCCAAAATCGGTTATTTTAAAATCATGAATTTTGTGATAAATTTCATGAAGATCGTTAGCGGCGCCAACAAAGTTAGTGGCGTTATCGGAAAAAATGTCACTTGGTAGTCCCCTTCGAGCTACAAAACGCTTTAATGCGTCTAAAAAAGCATGAGAGGAAATATCTCCCACAAGCTCGAAGTGAACAGCCTTGGTAGAAAAGCATATAAAGGCACATAGATAAGCCTTTACAAAGGTTCTGTTACGGGTCTTGCCGTCTTTTACCATGAACGGTCCAGCAAAATCCAAACCTACTTTGCTAAAAGGCGGTGAATATGACACCCGTGATGACGGAAGGTCACCCATTTTTGGGAAAACGCTAATCGGGTTTGCCTTAAAACAAGTAAGACATTTTCTTATTATTCCTCTCACCAAGGTCCTGCCATTTAAAGGCCAAATATGTTCTCTCAAGCTATATAAAACAGACTGAGAACCAGCATGTAACATTTTTTCATGTTGATACTTTATTAAAAGCTTGGTTAAAGGATTTTTATCAGACAATAATAAGGGATGTTTTTGTTGGTCGGGCAAATTTGAGTTCCTTAACCTGCCTCCTACTCTCAGTAAACCGTTTTCTAAGAAAGGGTCTAAATTTAAAATTCTAGTTTTATTAGGTAAAGCCTTTGAATTTTTAAGAGCTTGTATTTCTTTAAAAAAATCTTGTCTTTGCGCTACAAAAACTAAAGTATTTAAAGCATTATCTATCTCAAATGCTGAGAGAGGACCTGTTAATCGAGAATTTTTATTTTTTGTGTTATGATAAAATCTTAAACAATATGCGGTGACATGTAACAATTTCAAATATGAAGAAAAACGTTCTAACAGTTTAAAGTCATCATTGGTTGAATAAAAGTTTAAGACTTTATCTGGACGTCTTTCGGGGACATCGTTATTATAAATCGTACCTTGAATTGGCCATTTAGAAGAGTCTTCCTTTAGCCAATGTGGACCAAACCACCATAAATCAGAGACCATTAATTCACTGGGGCTCATTCCACGGGAAATAATATCGGCAGGATTTTCCTGCGAACGAACATGGTTCCACTGAGAAACACCAGTTATTGTTTGAATATTAGAAACACGATTTGACACGAATGTTTTTAAGTTACTGGGCTCCATAGAAAGCCATGACAGAACGATTGTTGAATCTGTCCAACAATAAGTTGCTGCAATGTCCACCTTTAGGGAGTCTAAAATCTTTTTTAATAAGATGGCCAGCAAAAGAGCGCCACACAACTCAAGTCGTGGAAGTGATAAACTTTTTAAAGGAGCCACCCTTGATTTGGCACAAAGTAGTTGGGAATAATAAACATTTTTTGAGTTTTTTGAAACTAAGTACAAACAAGCTCCGTAAGCGGAAATCGAAGCGTCACGAAAGCCGTGTACAGTTATTTCAACTGAATCTTTAAGGCATACATGTCTCGGGATAGAAATTTTATTGATATTTAAAATTTGTTTATAAAACTGAACAAATGCGGTGAACAAGTTCATAGGAACTGTTTGATCCCAGTCTATTTTTTCCTTCCATAGTTGTTGAAGAATTAGCTTGGCGCGCATACTTATACATTAACCCGAGGGGGTCAAAGATTTGTGAAATCGCGGATAAAATAAACCGTTTAGTAACTCGTTTATGTGGACTTTCATCAAGATTGACAGCGTAAGTTAAAGCATCTTTATTAGGGTCCCAAATTAGGCCCAACGTTTTTATATTCTTATCATCTGTAATGAAATATTGAGGAAGATCAGATTTATTTGAGAATTCTAAAATATCTTTATTATTTGATGCCCATTTGCGTAACTGGAAACCGGCACTAGACAATAAGTTTGAAATGTTATTTTTAAGCTTTTTAGCTTCTTCAATAGTAGATGCTCCGCTAATAAGGTCATCCACGTAGAAATCTTTTAAGATAACGTAACATTCTTCCGGATATTTTTCTATATTATCAAGGGCTACCTGATGTAATGATCGGACTGCTAAAAAAGAAGCGGGTGCAATACCGTATGTGACGGTGTTTAGCCTATAATGTTTTATCTCGTCATTAGGATGAAATCTCCAAACAATACGCTGTAAATCGCGCTCAGTTTCGTTAATATATATCATCCGGTACATTTTTTCTACATCACCGGTAATTACATAGTTATGACAGCGAAACCTAACAACAATCGAAAAAAGTTCATCTTGAATTACAGGACCGACCTTTAACACATCATTGAGGGACAACCCCGTTGATGTCTTCGCAGAAGCGTCAAAGACTACGCGACACTTTGTAGTCAAACTAGAGGTCTTAACTACACAATGATGCGGCAAATAATAGTGAGTTTTATCGGACTTTATTTCATTATTATCGATTAGAGACATATGTCCTAAATCAATGTATTCTTTCATGAAGTCATAGTACTGATTTTTAAGGTTTTTATCTTTTAATAAACGTTTCTCAATGCTTTGTAATCGTTTCAGGGCGCATTCTTTAGAATCACCGAGTTTTTGAAGATTATCTTTAGTTGGTAAACTTACAATAAATTTTCCGTCACTACTACGAGTAGTAGTTTTGGTAAAATGCTCTTCGCATTCCAATTCTTCTGAAGAAAACTTGGAAGCGGGTAGACATTCTTCAACCTTCCAAAATTTTTCAAGTTGTTGTTGAATGTTTAAGTGATTTGTATTTAAATTACAAACAGTATTATTGATATTAAATAAGGTTAATGGACCTGAAATTATCCAATCAAGGTGTGTTTTTTGGAGAATTGGCATATCCTTGCCCAATTTTATTTGTCCTACACATAATAAGGTCCAAAAAACACTGGCTCCTAAGAGCAATTCAATGGGTTTAGAAATGTTATAGTCAGGATCCGCCAACTGTAAATTTGTAGGAATGTTGACAAGATCATTTTTAAAAGACATATTAGGAAGGTTTTCTGTAATCTTATTTAAAATCAAAAAATTAAGTTCAGCTTGAAAATTATTAAAGGTGGAAAATATTTTAGCCTTTGCGGAGTGTTTTATATGAACAAGATTTTTACTAATACCACTAGTAGACACATTTACATTAATTTTTTCAAGTCCTAACTTTGTTAATAAATCATATGTCATATAGTTGGACTGGCTGCCAGAATCTAACAGCGCTCTGCATTTAATTGGTTTTCCATTTACGTCTTTAATATAAATATTAACTGTGGAAAGTAGAATATAAGAATTTAAATTCTGATTAGTCAGAGTAGTTACTGAATCACGTGAGAAATTATCTTGAGAGTCGGTAAGAATATTATTATTTGAGGGTTGAATTAAATTATCTTGAAAAGATTGGGAATTTTCGAAATCCTTAATTTCAACTGCGGGCAACGAGTTTTTTACTTCAGTTGACTCTAAATGCAGAATAGTATTATGGTTCTTATTACATTTGCGACAGTCTTCACCTTTACAATCTTTGTTAGAGTGACCTGCTCGCAAACATTGTGTGCAAAGGCGTAATTTTCTTATTTCATTTATACGATCTTTTATAGAAAGCTTCAAAAGGTTTTGACAATAATATATCAAGTGAGATCCCTTACAAAAACTGCAAACCTTAGAATTTTGTTGAGATAAATGTGAATATCTTTTATCTTTAGGTTTTTTATTGATCGGAACCTTGTCACTAGTTGACTTCGACTTAAAATCAAGCATTTCCAACGCCTGACAACGTCCTGACAAAAAGTTAATAAAATCGTTATAACTTGGCATAGATGTGTTATCACTAAGAGACAATTCCCATTCTCTTCGTGTCCTATTATCAAGTTTCGAAGATATAAGGAAAATAATTATTGAATCCCATGTCTTAACAGGCTCGTTTAAATTTTCGAGAGCACGAATATTTTTTTGTAAATCATTTAATAATTTCTGTAAGTCCTCTTTGGACTCTCTAGTTAAAGGGAGTATTTCAAAAATTGCCTTTAAGTGGCTGTTTATGATAAGTCTAGAATTTTGATAGCGTTCACACACAAGCTTCCAAGCTACAGAATAATTACAATCACTTACCTGTAGTGACTGGATGCATTGTAATGCTTCTCCCTTTAAAGATGACAAAAGGTAGTAAAATTTTTGAGTGGGAGCTAAATTTTTATTTTCATGAATAATACCTTTAAAGGCGTCGTGGAACTGTAACCATTTGTCAAAAGTTCCATCAAAATGAGGTAAATTAAGAGGGGGTAACTTAATGTTTAATGTGGGATCAGAAACTGCAGGCTGTTGAGACGCCCGAGAACTAATGTGAAAATCATTTAATAGTGCCCTAGCTTTAGAGACCGCTGTAAAATAAGCTTTTTCAAATTCAGCTCTTTCAGTTTCGTGAGTGGGGTCATCTACTAAAGACTCCAGTTCTAATTGACAAAAATCAAATTTATTTAAAACATCATCAATTCTTTCAAGGCGAGTGCCTAGTTCAACATAATCTTTATTATTTTGAAAATCTAACAAATAATTTGAAAATCTGGTTATTTGTCCTTTTAAGCTGTCTCTTTGGGCTTTTAATTTTTTAATCTCAGCTTCTGACATTTTTGGTATTTTTAGGGTAAGGGATAAGGAATACAAATGAACCTAAATATTAAAAAATACACTATTGTTTGACGTATATTATTTATTTTATTTTAGCAGCTAACTGCGGCTTAAAAACCAGTAAAACGAGTTAATGTAATTGATGTTTGTGTATTTACCTCAACGAACTTCATAAATTTACACAAACTTGCAAAAAAGCCAAATTTAAATTTATTAATTCAATGGCATTTTAACGTCAACCATGCGAAAAGACGTTATTTTAGCAAACGCTAAATCTCTCTATTTGCGTGAGGTACAAAAATTGGCACCGCGGTATCACCAGGGATACGGCGGCCAGGCGGGCGCTGTGGGTTTTAATTCCTACGCGCGCTCGACCAATGATATCGCAGGAACGTGACAAATTGAGAACTACTTTTTGTTACGTCATGTGACGTTTCAACAATCAAAACATTCAAAACGCAAGGTGCGCGTCCAACCTAACCAATATGTGGGAATTGGGAGGATGGAAATGTTGGAAATGAATGGTTTAAAATGAAATAACACTGTAAATAATCCTAATGTTAACAAAACATTAAGAGAAATGTCAGATCGCTCATTCCATTTGAAATTATTAAAGGTTATTTTGACAGTTTTTACACGATCCAGCTCAAGCTGAAGCCAGACTGAATTATAAAGGAACAATTGATATTATTTATAAAAGGAACGGACTCACTTCGATATGCGGCAACTTTACGGCAAACCAGCAGCAAGGTGTGGATTAAACGGCAAGCGGCGGCTATCTTCGGAGTCTGAGAATGGGCAAGGCACCAAGGGAACTCTGGCCGATTCTTCTGTATCGCTGGAGCTAAATCCGGCTACGGCTCGGACCAAGTGTTGGGGCTAGAAAACTCCAGTTATTATCTCTTTACTTTTTTATTTGTAACTTGTACTTTCTAATTAAATTTTTGAATAATTATAATAGTGGACTGTATTTTAATAATAGTGCTGAGAGAGCATCTTCTTGATTTCGTCTCTTGACGACGACTACTGTTGTTTTTTTTTTTTTTGTTTTCTGCTACAATGTTGTCAATAAGTCCTTTCACATAAATATCGAATAGGGAGGTAAAGCACTAATGTCCAAACAGGGAGGTCAAGCACTAATGTCCAAACAATAAGTGTGGGCGCAAATGAAAATTAGTCGTATATACCAAGGCCTAAAGTATTGTGTAGGAACAGATATAGTTCTTCCAATACTAACAACATAGAATTTTTCTTTGCCTTTTCTAATTTTTATATATTTAGTAATTTTTGTGTAAAATCAAAATAATTTGTTCTGAGTTTATTAGCAAAAAATAAAATTTAAACTTAAAGAAAATATAGATTAAAAATATATTTAGTTAATACTTTTTGAGCTCCTTAAAACAAATATTTATTTTACATTTATAAAAGTAAGTATTACATCAAAAGTTAAAATGACCCTTAACTTAGTTAACGATATTTTATTGAAAAACTCACGTGTTTCTTCTAATGCTGTTCTGGCTGTTCCATTTGGTTCAGTTCTGCGTAGCTCCTTTGGATGCTTACTTCGGGGCAAAAGACATTTATCATTATTTAAAATAGGCAGTACTTTCGGATTCTATAATAAACTGTATAAGGTAACCCAACCAGTAATCATAGTGTTGTAAGCAACTTCCAAAACATTTTTATTATCACACAAAAATCGAGCAGCGAAGGTAAAATTTTTCATTTAACGGCCAAACTTTAGATGAAAAAGTAAAGAAAATGCAAACAAAAGCTGGAAGATTGGGGTCAGGCTAATATAAAACGGCATTTCAAATTAAATGGACTTTTAGATGAAAGAAAAGTCGCATTGTAAGCTTGAAAAAGTTTTTTAAGCTGGCTCATATTAATGTAGATATTTGGTTTTAATTTTTTTTAGGAACATATATCGTCAACGTCCCTACACTGAAATATCATTTATAAATAGCATTTATCATTGTCACAATAAAAAAAGCATACTTATTTTTTTCGTTTTAGTACATCTAAATATAAAAGCTTGCTTGTAAAAAGTATCTTTTACAAGATTTTATTTTTAAATTTTTAGTTACGTCTTAACCTATGCATTTCTGATAATGCATCACTATTACAAGAAATTTTACCTGTTATCTTATTCTACTCGTCGAACCCTTTTATTTAATACCCCCATCAAGGGGATTGTGAAGAAACGGTAATCCGCCATCATGTGGCGTCCGCCATATTGGGTTTAGAATGACGTCACATAGATTATCGTATTTTGCTCATCAAATCCTTTCACTTGATGCCCCTATCTAGGGGATTGTGAAGAAAAAGGTAATCCGCCATCTTGTGGAGTCCGCCATATTGAGTTTCCAATGATGTCACCTAGCTTATCGTATTTTATTCGTCAAACCCTTTCATTTGATGCCCATATCAAGGGGATTGAGAAGAAAAAGATAATCCACCATCTTGTGGCGTCTGCCATATTGAGTTTAGAATGACGTCACATAGCTTATCGTGTCATACTCGTCAAGCCCTTTGATTTGATACCCATGTCAAGGAGATTGTGAAAAGAGGTAATCCGCCATCTTGTGGCGTCCGCCATATTGAGTTTAGAATGACGTCACATAACTTATCGTATTCTACGCGTCAAACCATTTCAGTTGATACCCATATCAAGGGAATTGTAAAGAAAAAGGTAATCCGCCATCTTGGGGCGTCCGCCATATTGGATTTAGAACAATATTAAATATACTATATTGCCTTGTCACCGGACCTATATACTTGTGCAAAATTTCAAAGCTCTAACTTAATTAGAACTAGTCGAAATTTTGATTGCATGTTTATGCCTGATTTTAATACCAAGAAAATGTAATATTATTACGTAAAATGTGTGTTTTTTAACATACATATTTAAAACTACTTGAAATATGTACACACAACGTCAGAATACATTTATTACAATATGAAATTACATTTTACTATTGTAAAAATACAAATAAAATGTTCTTTTTAAACTTAAATGTTTATTCATAAATATATTGCACAAATATTTATGTAAAATAACCAATAAGATAATAGTTGTGAACTAATATTACTGAATGTTTTGATAAAAGCTAAACGAACTATTAAACTCCTAAATAAACACTTATATACTACAGAAAAAACGAAAAATACAAGTACAGTTTGGTCAGCCTCAGGTTGGGTTGGTCGGCCCTTGAATTTTTTTACAGGTGGGTCAAATTTTGTGAGCAACTAGTGATATCAACTCAACAAGCAAAGTACACTTTTTTAATTAATGAAGATTTTTTAATGATGTGCCTATTTCTGCCCATAAATTATTTACCTACAAATAACACCGCAAAAAACATAAAATATTAAAATTGCATTTTTGCTGTGACTTTTTTTTAATTACGTGCAAACCTTTTTAATGATTTTTTTTTATAATTTACTCACCTTTTGTGTAGTTAAATGTTTTTAAATCAAATCGACCCTTCTATCATTCTGTTGGGAGAAATGTTCAATTTTATCACAGACCTAGTGATGTCTCATAATGTCTCAAATAAATCAAAAGGTTCAAGGGAGAAACACTATTCGGGGTGTCCGAAAAGTGTTAGTATGGGCAAATATCTTTGCTGTTAGTAAAGATAGAGACGCTAAATTTTAGGGGTATCCTGTTGGTTAATAAATTTACTTTTTCATGTAAATTAACTTTTTCAACCCCCTTGAGGGGTGACACTAGGGAGTTGAGGTCAAAATTTTTAAATGTGACCCTATGCCGTTTGGTACCCCGTTTTAAAGGTCTTTAAAAAATATTTTACCCCATACCCTAGGTCCGTATCTTAATTCGTTTTTGAATGGCAAGCCTCTAAAAATTAAAAATCGCGAAAAAATAATTAAAAATTTAAATGCATTTTTTCTCTTATTACCACCATGAACTTCTTGACAGTAATAAAGTCGATTTTGGAACTCTGCCATTTTCGACAACATGAGGAGTGGGTTCAAAAATCGACTTTATTTCTGCCAAGAAGCTCATGGTGGTCATTTTAAAAAACTTTTAATGTAATAAGAGAAATAAAGGTAGATCCTATTAAAATTTTTATTTTTTTTTCAGGATTTTTCAATTTTAAAGGCTTGCCATTTAAAAACGACTTAAGATACGGACGTCGGGTTTGTAAAATGTTTCTTTTGTGAACACCTTTAAAATGAGGTACCATACGGCATATGGCTGCATTTAAAATTTTTGACCAACTCCTCAGCTTTACCCCTCAAGGGGGTTGAAAAATGTAAATTACATAAAAAAGTGGATTTATTAACCAATAATATACACCAAAAATTTGGAGCTTGTATCTTTACTAATAGCAACTATATTTGCCCATAATAAAGCTTTCCTGACACCCTGTATATCCCTAATACCTAGACCACAGATACGTACAAGCATCGTGATGTTAGTAAAAAGTTACGCAACTATATGAATATTAAAGAAAAAAACTTCAAGACAGGTATTTTATCTGGCAACGATCTCTATTGGATCGGAGTGTTTCAAAATAATTGAACGTGTCAGCTCGAAGACTAACCGTACTTTATTGTTATAGGATGTCGTAATTGCGTTAGAAAGGTGTGTAAAGTCGATTTTAGAATGATTGGCTTTGAAAGCTCCGTGTAAAATTAATTTCATGTCGGACGAAATAAAATTATGCTTTGAAGACAGAACCAATTTATTTGTAACACGAGATTGTACAGTTTTAATCATTTAATTTTGCCATAACTATTTAATAAAGCAATTAATACTGACGCATTTTTGGATAATCACCTTTGTGTAGTCATGACCCCATTATCGACCAGGTCTTAACTAAACAAAACATGAAATTGCAGTAACAAAATCGTCAAACAAAAAGCCAAAAAAATCAAAACGCTTCATAATCTCTCTTTTCTTACCAATTAAATCAATTTATTGAAAATTTATTAAGTTGGCATGTCGCGAAGCCACTGGACGTAATGTTTAATCCAGTGTCACTTAGTTTTTATAACGATGAAGTTCTCGTTTCCATATTAAAAAAAAAGTTTAAATAGTGAAAATAATCAAATTTACTAAAACGGCTAATTTCGCATATTAATTAATTGACAAAATCCTCACAAAAGATCCTATACATTTGTATACATCCACTTTTGGTCTTCGGCTTCTGAGTGTTTGCTTGGGGAAAGGAAGAAAAAATGTGACCAAAACATTGGAAGATGGAGATGAAGCGAAAATACTAGATTTTTCTTTATGGGTGACGGACCAAATTTTAAGTGGAAATATCCATTTTTATAAATTTATTATGTTTTCTGATGAATGTACATTTTCTACTAATGGAACTACAGCATCCCAGCATGTCAGGTATAATACTGGTCTCGAGAAAACTCCTAATTTAGAGTAATGAGGCGAAGACAATATTTTACAAAAGCGAACGTGTGGTACGCGATATCTATCCATGGAATTATATGCCAGTATTTTTTTAATAACACCTGCAACACCTAATCTTACTTAGAAATGCTGAATACATTAAATTTTTTAGCGATGAACTAAAAGTTTCCATTAAATTTTCGCCAAAAAATCTATTTTCAAAAAGATAGTTGTCCAGCACACTGAGGCGCTCGCGAGGCAATATAATGGCTTCACGGCAGATTTGGTCCAAGGTGGATTGGTTGAAATGGCACCATTTTGTGGCCCCCAAGTAGCCCCCCCGACTTAACGATGGCCGATATGTTTCTATGGGGTCGTTTAAAACAAATTGTTTATGCCACCCCAATACCAAATAATATTGACATGCTAAAAGGCAGAATTACCCGGGATGTTCGTTCAATATCCCAGGAAGAAATTCCGTCAGATATCTAAGAATGCAATTAGAAAAATGTGTTGAACATAAGAGTGGAGTTTTTGAATTTTGATATCTTTATTGCAGTGGCGTGCCGTGCCTTTAGGGACGGAGGGTGCACAATGATTAGGGGGCGTCAAATTATTTTCTTTTTATTGGAGAGTATGTGGTCATAGTAGGCAGTGAATCTCCAGGGGGCGCCGTAAATTACTTTCCTTTTATTGGAGAGTATGTGGTCATAGTAGGCAGTGAATCTCCGTGGGGGCGCGAGGGGGTCGTTACGACCAGGGAGGGGTGTTTGCGTTCCCCCTAGCCCCTCCGACGGCACTCCACTGCTTTGTTGCATTGATGAGTTTATATCATATTCTTTTGAGTTTAATTAAATGTTCGTATTATTTAAAAGTTGCACTTGAATAAGAAGTATTTTGAATTAAATAAGGGGCATTTTTACGTATCTTTCAAAACTTGGTCCATTTGTCCTGTTCTAAATCCCATCCGCGGACGTACTATACGAGTATACACAGAAAAAACACTATTGTATATTGAATTAGATACCAATTCACTCAATGAAACTATTCGGAATTGCACAATATAAGTTCGGTGTCTTTCAATGATTACTGATTAGATTATCATTGTAAACCAATAGGTTATAAGATTGCTTGAAATATAAGGTTTCATTGGTTTTTAATAGGTCGTTTAAATATAACAATTATTTGATGCAGTAGTACCCTATTCTAAATTCAATACAAAATATATCATTGGTTTCAGTAAACTTTTATTTGGAAGATTATACATCTTATTTAATCGAAATACTTATTATTATTGCAAAGCTTTTTAGATTTGTTTTACTTACATATCATAAAACACTGAAATGAGTTGCTCCAGTCCCCAAAATTGCAAAAGATCTATTATTTTTGGCGTACTTTTAACACAATAAACAAACGGGCTGCAAGCTTAAGCGATCATTCAACGAGCAAATACCAACAGTAAAATTTTAACCTCTCCAAAGGGTGTCCGCGAGCAATAGAAGTAATATTTCAGCCAACAATAGAACCCATTGGATTAATGTTTTTAAATTTTTCTCTAATACTTTATATGTTTTATTGGAGTGTTTAGTTTAATTAACATGATATAAAGAGTATTGACTTAATTTTTAGATTTTCTGTTGAAGCTGTAGTTCTTGCTCGTTTAATAAAATATATTGTAATTTGAATCACACCGCCTACAAAAAGCTATTTTTCGCCCTATTATATTTAAGCATTCCATCAAATAGTTTAATTTTTTGGCTCTAACAATTCTACACTCTAAGTAATAATAGAAATTTATTGGTTTCTAATAATATTTTGGTCATTGAAAAAATGGTAATATTTTTCAAAGAAGTAGGAATACTTTTGAACTCCAATAATTCGTCTATCGTTAAAGAAATATATATTTTTTTGGATTTCAGTAATGTTTTGTTGAGACAATATTAACTTTAATATAACTTATGTGGCAGCGGTCAAAAAGTAATAATATTATTGAAAATAGCATAGCAGTTTTTTCTGTACATATATCGTAGGCAGAATGCAAATTTAGGCTTTTTATAAACTTCCTAGGCATTTTACAAAAAGCCGGCAAAACGCGAGCATAAAATGCATTTTTCGTTATGACTAACACCAATTCAGGCAAATTGATGAAATGCCGGCAAAACAAGAACAGAAGAATGTATATCACGTTGTGACTGATTATTTTTAGGCATTTTACAATTTGCCAAAAACGGTGCCGTCAAAACGTGAAAATATGGTAAATACTATTATATAGTATTGAGAACAATATTTTCTGTCACCTAAGTTTAGTTTTGCCACTAATCTGCAATATCCTAATTATACCGACTTAGAAAAGTTTTTTATGCGAACGGTGGATCGGAGGGCGCCCTAAGGTCGGAACAGGGTTAGCACCTGGCTAGGGGCCCTGACAAGTCTATTTCCTCGCAGGCGAAGAGGCATCGGTGCGCCAGGGTGTTGGTTGGGGTCCTCTTCGGCTGTCTTGTAATTTGCACGTCTTCGCGTGCAAAAGTCGACTACTATCCATTTCTAAAGTTTTGACCCCTCAGTTTGGAAGCTTGTAAAGTAAAAAGTACAATTTTAAAAAATATAATTTTCACATATTTCGGTAAAGTTACTTGTCTCTATTACACATGTAAAACTTTGTAACCGTAAATGCCTTGGTGCTTTTCTAATGGCAAGATAAGTGTAAAATTGTCACCATTTTTTCCCTATTTCATCAATTACTCAATTGTAAAAATTTATTGTGCCTTACTGGTACTCCCAGGCCTAACTAATTTTTTACAGGCGATAAAGTGAACCTTACTTTAGTCCTAAAAAATATTAGTTATATTTTTTTTTCTTAGGTTTGGTAGTAATATTCAAAAAATGATTGTGGTTATGTAATTACTACCAGTAATCTTACAGCAAAAATTTTTGTTTTTTTGTATTACATATAAAGAGATGTAACTTTACGTTT
The DNA here is from genome assembly GCA_963971165.1 of Philopedon plagiatum. Lineage (NCBI taxonomy): Eukaryota > Metazoa > Arthropoda > Insecta > Coleoptera > Curculionidae > Philopedon > Philopedon plagiatum. The sequence goes on along the minus strand of OZ020191.1, from coordinate 104,643,589 downwards.
AACGAAAATTTTGTTTTGGCAGTTGTCATAAACGTAAAATCATACAATTAATTTGTGTAAAGGATAGCAGCATTGTGCTTGCGGGATGGAGCGGGGCGTCGAAGGTGCAATAGTATGGGTGTTAAGGTAATAATCATTAAAGTAATGCAATATAGTGACGGTTTTTTTTGTGCTCTATATGATAAATTAGGTAACTGGTAAAATTAAGAAAAAATAAGTATATGCATTGGTAAATATTTACATTTATTTCTATTTAACGATTTTCGATTGTTTCATTAAGATCTATAAAATTGGCAAAACGTGTGTAGTCGAACAATAGTAATTTAAAAATATTACTTCAAAGTGAGTAACGTAAATAGGCCAATTAGCTTTATTTATTTATAATTCACCTAAAAGAAAAACAATATTTTTGATGTTCCCTTATTTTTATGATTCGCATATTTGGAAAATTGTAACAAATGCTGTGGTAAGTTTGTCTGCATTTGCCTTTGCTTAATAATAAAAGAAATATGTGAAAGGGGCCTGTTTACGTAGAATCACATCCGATTTAACTTTTAAGGTACAAAGCCCTGATAAAATTTAGTTAAACCTAAAACTAAAAATAACCTGATTGGATTACACCACTCTTTTTTACCGAAGAATACCTACACTTATGGATCGTTTTCTCCTTCTTCATCATTAATGAAGTCTTCATTTGAATCATCACCTTCATCTAAATTTATAATTAATGGTTCTACAACAACATCAACTAAGTGGCCTTTTTCTCTGTAGGATTCCTCAATTTTATTAGCGTGTCCAATGCAATTTTCCCAAACAGAATTTGGCACGTTCTGCATCGTTTCAAGACACAAATTTAGTACATTTGTGATTTTAAACGTAGTATTCAATTTTGCCACTTTATGTTTCACATATGCCCAAATTAATTCAATTGCGTTGAATTCACAGTGTGCAACTGGCAAACATAGAAGCTTTACATTATCATTACGTAACTCCTTTGCAATTGTATCTAAAAGATACGTTTTTGCATAGGTCTAAAAGCATTGGTTTGGTTAATTCATTAAACGTTGTAAATCCATCGGGCAATGTTGCTTTTCGCTGGGACATCCATTCTATTATTTTTTGTTTTGTCCAGGCAGTTGTAGGATTTCGAAAATTAGGATCCAACATTGTATGATACGGTGCTTGGTCAATTACGATTACTGATTTGTCAGGTATTACGGAAAGCACTGTTCTAAACCATTCTTCGTAATGTTGTTTATTCATCTCGTTATGGTAATCCACTGACGCCGCACTTTTTTTCCCAACGAAACACTTCAGGCAGCCATCCAAAAACCCATTTTTACTACCAATATGTAAGATAATAAATAACCCGTTGTCCTGATCCTGATGGCCGTTTTATTCCACCTCTAAAGCCATTAATTTCCTGTATACCACCTCTGTATTCATCAAAATTATCCCGTTTTGTGGGATTAACTCTTTCAACCTAGCCAAACTTCCCTGAATGATTTGCACCGCACCATGTTTCATCTGTATAAAATATTTGCCAAGAATCTTCACGATATCTCTTTATGGCGTATAAGAATTCCGCTCTTCTGGCAGCAATTGTGTTTGGTTCCATTAAAATTGGTTTATTAATTAGTTTTTTCTAGGAAAACCCAAGTTCTTTAATCCATCGGTACAAAGTCATTTCTGGTAAATAATCGACATCTTCTTTCAATTTCAGGCAAACTTGTTTTATAGAAGGAAACCGACGCTCCAGGTAAAAATTTAATATTGTTCTCCTTATGACGCCCTGCAAAATCTCATCTCATTCCAGTCGGGGCCTTCCACTTCTCCCTTTTGATGGTATAATACCGGAACTTTTTTCTTCCGCAGTAACACGTTTAACGGTGTTTTCACTAATACCCAGGCAATCTGCTGTTGTTCTTTTAACCACTTGCTCAATCCAAACCGTTGTCTTTCTCTTATTGAAAGTACGCTCTGACTTTTAATATAATATTTTTCATTTGTTCGTTGCACTGACAAGACATTTTAACGTATTAGACTATAGTTTGATACCGTATTTTTGGTTCAGATTACATCAGGTATTTATATAAATTCGAACAAGATAATCTTAAAAATCGTGTGAAAACAATAATAATTTCAAATTACTATCTACCACTAAAACCAAAAATTTAAATCACCAATAAGTAGATATAAACAACCACAACCAACTAAATAATATTATTTTACAAATCTTTTCAATACATAACAAATAGATTAAATTCTAAACAAATAAAAATACATGGACCTACGGACTACAGATGACCTTAACGACGACGCCACCGTACTGTGAGTATGTCGATAAAGGCGTTTGACACTTTGCATCTCTTTCTTATGTGGCTTTTAATATTTATTGCAATTTTTACAACAACTAAAGGTGCTTTTTTTAATTTTGTGTAATAAAATACATTTGTATAATAATAACTACGTCTACGAGTGTAAAGATTTTTTTTAAGGTTTTAAATTGTCCACAGTACAGCTGATACACAAACATCATTAAAAATTTAAAAAAATACAGTTTTAGACACATACTACCAATCTCTTGCGAAAGTATAGATATTTTTCTATCTACCTTCAAAATTGCATTTAAATAGGGAACAAATTAACCAATATATAGACATGAGAAAATCGTTTATCAGTATTAACGCAGTAAAATCGTTGTTTTTTTCTACTTGATTATGAATAAGTTCAATATCGTTTACACTACAATAATACATTTTTTGGCAGAAACTCTTGGATAACGTCCTAACAAGCTGTAATTCTTTCAGTTTATTCTGCCCCGTGGTTTTTTTGTTATTGACCCTCAGACTGAGGGGTCAAAACTTTAGAAATGGATAGTAGTTTAATATTCACGTTTTGACGGCACCATTTTTGGCAAATTGTAAAATGCCTAAAGATAGTGAGTCACAACGTGATATACATTCCTCTGTTCTTGTTTTGCCGGCATTTTATCAATTGCCTGAATTGGTGTTAGTCATAACGAACAATGCATTTTATGCTCGCGTTTTGCCGGCTTTTTGTAAAATGCCTAGGAAGTTTATAAAACGCCTAAATTTGCATTCTGCCTACGACATTATACTCCATTTAAAATTATATTTTTTCAGATTGGACATAATATACGAATAAGGTGTTACAAATTATCCTCATACGGCCAAGAGGCAAAATGCATATTAAATTAAAAATGAATAAAATAACAGATGACGTTATATTGTCTGGGCGAATCGAAAAAAAAATGTGAGGTGCCAAAAGATTGACTGCGAAAGTTTTCACAATGTAGAAATCCTTGTTTATTTTATTTTAGTTCCACTTTTATCTTTAGTAGTCGGTTTCTTGTTGTTTTTTCATAATAACTTTGTTTTTCGACCCTTATCGTTATATTTAGCTGTATACTGAAATAGCAAAATATGGCCGAACAAAATAACAATGATTAAATCATGTTCAGCTTTTTCGGATGGATGATGGAAATTTTATACCTACAAAGTAACGGGATGCTTTAATTAAACGTGTGTTTTTGCAATTAGCTTCTGGCTTAAATTAAAAATGTGTTATTGACATTTTTCTAAACCTTCTCAATTAGTAAAAACTGGACCGTGCTTGAATTCCCTTTGGATACTTTACATCGAATAAAATCAATGCTTCACCTATTAGTCCTGCAGTAATCGAAAAAAAAATGGACTTGGAATGATTCATGTGTTCGGAATTTTTCTATAAATTGTAGATATGTTATGGACCACAGAAATGTTTATTGGCATGTCACGTGATACCTCGGTGTTGTTTGCCTCCTATCCTTTTGGGTAATACAATTTTATGAATTTTATAAGTCTGCATACATATATTAGTATATCTACGGATTTAGGTGCAACCGAGAGGTGCGGGTTCGAATCCCGCTTCGACCATGGATATTTTGTGATTGTTGTTGGAAGGTGGTAGAGGAATTATTCTTCCTCGACCGAGGTGGTACCACCCCACACATCCTTTTAAAGGGCTGGTGAAATCCCTAGGGATGTTTCCAGCTCTGGATGTGTGAGTCGACTCCCCAGTACACCCACGGTACATAGTACTTAGACTTTGGTCTTCGTGGGCTGTCAGAAGATTAAAAAAAAATTCCTTATAAAAATTTCTTTGTTTGTCAAAAGAAATGTAAGAATTCACATTGAAAAAATTTAATTTGTCACTACTTGTTGCTCAAGATTTTTCTTCCGAAATGGAAATAGGTACTTTTTTATGTTGTTTTAACAATAAAAATTGGACTAGAAAGTCGAAAAGTCTGACTTGTCAAAAAATAGTCATCAAAATACCCGTGTGTACTATATGTAGGGTGAGAGGGGGACAGAAGCGACACATCGTCCATCGTTATCAGTAAAAATTTTCTATCCGTTTTCTCGCTGCTCTCTATACCAGCATTAATATTGACCATGGATTTATTAAGACTGGATACGGGATGATTTAACATTCTTTGAAGCTAAAACAAACCATTCTAAGCGACACAATCTGTAATCACTGGCCACATCTTATTTTAAGTATTTTACCTTGTATTTTTGTACAAAAAATACGTTAGAAGCACCACAAGATTTACTAAAAGTAATAAATGCCCTAAAATATTTTATTTTTCTGCTAAATAATAAGAAATTTAAGTTAAAACGGTTTTATTATTTATAGGCTATGTTATTTCTAAAGGTGTTTATTTAAAGTCGCTCGGAGTCATTTATAAATCTATTTAAATCTGTACGTGGCACTTTGTCTTTTCTAGTTCATTAGACAAAGACGTACGTGTGACCGAGTGTTCAGACCGAGGTTCAGCCGTTTTCCTAAGCAACCAGGACAGACAGCAACACTTCTGAGCTCCAACACTCCAATGTTATTTTATCTCTCTACTACCATTCTTGATTCAATTACGTAGTAATTCGTAGTTCGTAAACTCCTCTCACAAGAGAAAACAAACAACAAAGATAAGGCTTCACGTTCGATACGCTCACAGTATACGGACATCGAATCCTTATTATAATAAATCCATGCTATGGACGATCACAGATTTGAAGCGGCATTTGAACCCGCTTCCCTAAAAATCATCAATGAGTTGATCTATGATAACTAACAGTAATCTTATTTCAAAGTTAGAAAACAGTAAATTATTTCTATATAATCTGTAATTTATTGGTCACTTTGCAAAATGTATCTACTTATGCAGGACGTTGTCTTTATTCCTGCTTCTGCAGAACATTTGACTTTGGTTGGACCCTTTATTTGTTTAAATTATTGAGTTTAAATTTTATAACAAATAATTTGTTATTGTCGCAGTATAGTCTGATGTTTTATAACAAACATTAGGCAGTGTTTGTGCACGTTTTGTTATTAAAAAAAAATATATGATAATACAAGCGATTTTTATCTAAATTGGACCGTTTTTAGTGTTTGTTTTTCAAATGTAAACATAATTATAAAACAAATATTTTACCGTTCTGCACTCTCTAAAGCTCAAAGTGGATTCAGTTTCAAATGATTTTACTAGGTATACATTTTCATTTACAATATTTTTTTTTTAAATGCAACAATTAGTAAATATTATACCCTGTGATTAGGGACGCCACTAATAATATTATTTTTTATGCACAAATCGTCGCTGGAAAGACAAAGGGGCGTAACTCCATTTAACATGTTTTTCAGGAGAAGAAACTGAAAATGAAGCCAGTATTGCATTGGTTACTGAACCTTCTTCTTCTGTTATGATTTACAGAACATTTATGTAGGTTGTTTAGTAGACTAAGTAGTTCATGCCAAATGTTATATTCTTGCAAAGAAAGATGTATTTACGGAGTTATCGAATTTCAAAATAGAGATGCCTTTTTGTCTATTAACTTTTTTGAAAATTTTCATACATGTCTGACTTACGCCTATTTAATTTATAATATCACGATAACCATAAGAGAGAGAGAGATACGCCAGTTTGTATTTTTATAAATATGACCTTGGGGGTAGGTATGGTGGCCATAACTCGAAATTCGGGTTTTCGGAGTTACGCCCCTTTGTCTTTCCAGCGACGAAATATCTGCTATTATTTAATTTGGTTTATTTAGTAGTGACTTCAATCCCGACTCAGTTATCGAAGTTGGCGCTAATTGGCCCCGGCGCGGCGCACATTGGTTCCAATAAGCGACCTAGCTTCGGAAAAGTCCTTACAGGCATGCGCGTGTATCGAGCCAAGTGAACACGTGTGAGGTCGTCGAAGGTCAAATTATATTAATCGAGAACGAGTTTCGTTTACAACGCGTTAGTCAAGGAGTAAGTGCCCGCCAAAGTTTGCTATTTATAGACTGCGGACCTACGGCGACGCAAAGTTGTACAGTTATCATCATTTGCTAAAGTGTTTCTGTTGCTAGTCAAACCTTAGTGCAAAATGGATCGTATGGCCCAAGGTATGTAGGATTTTTCCCAATAGTTATTTACTTAGTAGTTCAGACGTGTCGCTATGTGTAACTGTTCTGTGGAAATTAAGCAAACAAGCCGTATGTTTATAACTTTGACATGAGCTATACTATTGGGAACATAACGGCAAGACCTGTTCTGGCTTGCATGTGCTTCTACTATTCTTGCTGTAGTAGATACAACTTGAACGACAACCTGCTTCAACCTGCTTTTGTATTTTTGTTTACAGATGTTGGCGAAGTATGGCGGAGGGAGCTTTTCGACGTATGGCGCGCAGAGAAGGATTACATAAACACTTTGATCCTCCGTCATTTTAGTTAGGTAGTCAGTGTACAGGATGTTCAGAAGAAATGGCCCACCCCCTTTTAGGTTCGTGATTTTCATCTTGGAAAAATTAAAAAACAAACATAAGTTTGACATGTCACGTATTTTCTAAACTTCCTGTATTAATTCCGAGAACGCTTGCCAAAAGCTTACGTCCGTAAGCATAACTTTCATGAAATACACTTTTTCTAAAATAACAAATAAAAACTTAAAAGGGATGGGCCATTTCGCGTAAACACCCTGTACATAATTTGGTTGGAATAACTTTTTGACATGTTCTGAAACCCTACTACACGCATAATGCTGCTTTACTGAGCATAAAGTTTCGTAATTGTTTGATAATACATTTTCTGAAGCTACATTGTCTTTCTGAACCACTGTGCGGCGCCGCCCTGGGGCAATTTGTTTTTCAAAAGGCCACCGGTTAAACCGGGAACTAATAGCAGTCCCGGTGCAGGGAACCTTATTTATTGACAATAGAGTATTTATAGAAAAACCTTTTAAAACATGATTCTAAAAGAAGAAAGGTTCAGAAATCGGAACTCCGACTGTGCAAGAAACCGGTCAAACCATAAACAATCAATAAGTGAGATAGATAACATGTGTAAGTTAATTTTTTATAATATTCATTAATACAAATTTAAAAGAACAAATTCAATTAGACGGGTGGGGGGGGGGGGGAGGGGGTCATGCCGTTCATGACAAGGTGGCATAGATACTTGCTCGAGGACCAATCGTGGTACAAGTCAACCATAGTTGTAATTGACACATATTCTTCCCCAGGAAATCTATTTAAGTCGAAACTCGAAACACAGTAAAAGTAGATTGCCCGCCTTCTGGCAGTCAGCCCCGACCAGGACCTATAATTTGCCTTTTTTCTAAATGGTCAATAGCACATTGCAAGTGCTATAGCACTTTGCTATATTGTTTATAAGTAAAACAATAGTGGGTAGGATTCAGTTTATCAAAATGAAATCATATTTTTCTTAAAACAAATCTTCGGCAATATATGGAACGTGAAAATTTGAAAGGAATTAAGAAACCCGCCATATTTCACACTATGATGATGATTATAGATTTGCACTATTGTCATAATGTCTAGCATTTGTTACGGTCTTATTTTTCCCACCCTGTAATTTTATAAAATAATAATTTAAAACTTAACAGCTGCGATTTGCTATTGCTTAATTAATAATAAAAGTATCAATTTCCTATTTCGATCTTTATTTTCTTATATAAATAAATGGTAAAATGCAGTAACTGTAATACATCGAACAGAAACATCTAGTAGTCACATAAATCTCCCAAGTACTTACAGCCATCTTCGGTTCACCTAAAAATAAGAAAATACAGCATTAGTTCATAGTCACCGACTGACTAAAAGTTGGTCCTAGAAGTTGAGGTTATAAAAGTTTTATTTAGCCATTTCCCCAATCTATATAATAAATAGGGGTTGTCTTTGGACAGGTTGGTTATCTGAATTTGTTTGGGACCTGATATTTGTTTAATAAGTATTAGTTTAATTAATTTCTTGTTTACCTTTTTTTTTGCTTATTTTGTTTGGACATTTGTCAAGTGTCATGTCAGTCAGTTGAGAACAAAAATCCCTAAGGTTTTTGACAAGGAAACTTGCCGCCTTTTTCGTAAGAAACGTGTCATTTTGGACAAACACCTCCTGCCGTGGTGTACTAAGGCAAGTCCTGGCAATTTTGCCGATTTCTTTGTGGGGGTCCCTAACTTGAATTTGGTGGCAAAATCCTCTTTTTTGCACCAGATAATCTGTAGTGTTTCAGTTTTTTTTCTTGTTATATGGGAAAAGCTCCCCCACATTTCTGTTTGAAAAAGGCCACCTTTCAACCTTACAAAATGGCGCCTTTCAACGGGTTAATTGTTTTTACTTGCCTTGTTAGATTTCGGTTTTACAGTAATTAAGTATAATTGCTTTTTTTCGGTGATGTTAATTGATAGTAATAAACAGCTGTTTTTGAATAAAAATATTATAGCCTAATCGCCTTTGCTTTGGTTAGCTACACAATCGTATTTTGTATGCAGTTGCACTGATTATGAGTAGGTTTGTTCCGTGCCTTTTAGCTCGATTGTTGTAATTTTTAATCCATAATGCCTATGTTTTTTTTGCTATAAAGTGTTTAACTTAGTTTGCTGTCGCAAGTATATGAACACTATCTTTTCCCGCATTTGTAAAGCATTTGGTAGGTCAGAATATTTTATAATTTTTTTTTAGCATGACATTGTTTTTGTAGTGGCTTTAAGTATTTATTGACTTGATGAGTACTATTTGAACTGTTTTGTGATATTATTTTTTTCAACAGCCTAGTAAACATCTGTAAATATCGTACCCTGAATAAATGTACGCTAAAACACCTGATGTCTTTTTTTATTTTGCTGTTGTAACTTTCAATGGTAGATTTTTTATGCTTTGCCTTATAGTAGTTTTTGTATACCATATTTTACGCAGTATTTAAGTTTTCCTTTTTTTTGTGGCCCTTTAATTTGGAGGTTTATGGATATATGCATTATATATTAGGTATATATTATACTCGTATATATAGTGTAGATATTAATGCTATTAGATTTTTTTTTTGGTATCGCTATGCTAGTATACTTTGATAGTATTTGACTTTAACGTTTTTTTTGTAGCAGTAATTTAGTATAATACGCAAGTATATTTTTTTTTGAAGTACCTAGCATAACCACTAACTTAATGTTTAAGTTTATATTATTGGCATAATATATGCATTTTGTTTTTCACTGTTTGCTGCCTTGCGCACTAATAGCGCTTCGGTCTAATTTTTTTTCTTCTTTCTAGGGGTGCTAGTTTTTTTTCTTTTTTTGTTGGTTGGGGAAAGGTTTGGTATATCAAAGATATACCGCTGCAACTTTAAATTTTTTTTATCTCTCCTTTCCTGTCAACATATTATATTGGGGAAGGGTTTGGTATATCAAAGATATACCGCTGCAACTTTCATTTTTTTTATATCTCCTTTCCTGTCAACCTATTATTAGAGCATCGCTACCTATTTTTTTAAAATTAAACGTTTTGGTAAAGTTTAGGATGGAAGTCAATCTGTTGGGTACGGAGGAAATTCGGTATGAACTAAAAATCCGAGGTCTTCCTATAATGGGAACTTTTCCGCAAAAGCGCGCGACCCTAAGGGAGGCACTGCGTTTTGAGCGTGAAGGGCGTGGTGATCCTCCCCAAACAACGTCCTTTGATACGACCAGTGAGTTGTGCGTTTGCCAGGTCAAATTATATACTTTATTTCGCGATATTACGCACTTCGATACACAGAATCGCGAAAATGAATTTAAACGAATTCGTACACTCTTAACGCACGTTAAATTAAGAATAGGTCGTATACTAACGGTTGAAACGTCGCACATAGGGGTATTTGAACGACCTGTGCGGCCAAAATTTTTTTTCGTTTTTATTGAATGCTAAATTATGTAACTAAGTGAAACCCATTTGTTTTTCTGCTTAAAAATATGTATTTACAAAAAAATTAAAAAAAAATTTTGCTTGAAAATATTTATTTACAAAAAAAAGACAATTCTATTAAATTTCATATATTGTCGTCCACAATAGTATTTTCATCGTCACTTCCGGAAGAATACAGGTTCGGCTCCGCAGGCATAAGCATTTCCAGTGTTTCTGGTAGGAAAGAGTTTGATTTTCTTTTCTTTATCCGCCTCATACTGCTCATCAAAGGGTCGGAGCTTAAAAGTAAACGATTGAAAATGTCCCTGTTGCAGCTTTCTCGTGAAAATTTTCGCGCGAAATCCTGTCGATAAAACCGGAAGTGCTTATTCCTTGCCTCTGCGGCTTCCTCAGAAAGCTGCCCGATTGGTAACAATGCATTCTTTATTATCTCTGCTCCATGAATAAGTATCTTGTGCATCGTGGGTGTCATGGGATGCCATGGATAGAGGTCCACGTATAAACGAGCAGTTTCTAATGCATAAGTATTATATTTTTCCGGGTCGACTTTATGTCCTCTTGAGATAGTCTCCAATATGACTTTTAACCTGTATATCAGGTCATAGCTAATGCCCGTTTTCTCAGATGCTAACTTTGGATCTTCAAAAAATCTTCGGCTTGTGTTCCCGTCATTGGTGTTTCCAAAATTTGCCTTTGGCATATCAACTAATAACCCGGTTTCATTACGAAACCTGGTTTGGATTTCAAGTTTCCTCTCTTTCTCGAGTTTTTTTTCCGCCTCGGTTTTCTTTTCTCTATATTTTTTTACTGGCATTTTATAGGCCAGATGTAGAACACTCTCAAATAATCTTATTCTGGCATGTAATACTGAAAGACCGAATTGGATTGCCTTGAAATTAGCTTCTTGTCTTGCATCTAATTGGTTAAAATCCTTTGAGGTTGCGCCACAAATATAGCATCGACTTGTTGATGTGGTTCCAGTGGCAGCATTACACACCTTTCCATCGACCATTGTCATGATGAATTTGTGTTTGACAATAAACTTTTTCCGACCTAAATCAACCTCAGTTGGAATGAGAGAATTTATAGAATTATTCACGTGGTTTATTTCTTGTTCTGTAACATCAGTACTCTCTTTGACGAAACGAAATCTTATAAGCCGACAAAAACGCGGAGAAGATGGAGTCGGATTCTCCCATACGGTTTTTCCATTATTTTTGCCACATACTAATTTTAGAAGCACGAAACAACTTTGAAATATTTTCATATCTGAATCCGCATCACTGTCGAACTTTTGTTTGTATTGGGATTGCTGGGATCCATCGCAACCCCATTTACATATAATCGTTAAAGTTTCACGTTCTCGATCCGTCAATGTTATCAGTACCTCTTCCAGGTACTCGGATAATCGCCTAACGGTAAGGTCCATCAAGGGCTGCAGTTGAGCTTCCGCGCTAGTGCTCGTTATCGTACATGCCTCCGGTGGCGGGTAACACTTCTTTTTTTCCTTTTGTAAAAGGCTATAACACGGAAAAACATTTTTGTTAGTCCTTCTTATAATTTCATATTGTTCTCGGGTCAGATCTGCGTCTATGTACATTTGTATTGCTTCTGTAACAGTCAAAGGGCTTATTTTACCTTTTAACGATTTTGTGCGATAATACGCCTTTCTATATTTAGTTGCCCGAGTTGGCGTACTGACAATTTCTTTGAGCACATTTGAAGCATCTCGCTTTCCTGTTTTTCTTAACTCTATTTGCGCAGCATGCACTATCACATCCTCTTCAAAGGTAGAGCGAAGCTCCTCAGTCTTTCTCCTTTTACTTCTCTCGCTCAATTGATCAAAAGGTTTGCTCGGTCGACCAGATCGATTTTGCGGGCTGTCGACCACTGGAATTTCAAAGGTTCCTTCTAGCCATGGAATATTGTATTGAAGAAATACGTCTTCTTTATTATGGGCTTTAGTCCATCTACGTTTAATTTCAGATTTGAAATGTGCAAAATTGCTTTTTAATTTTTGGACTTGATCTTGTGTATATCCGTCACAAGACAAAAGTTGATCTTTTAAGCACTTAAGTTTGGCTTCTAAATTAGGGAGATTTTCACTCATCATGCGGTCAAATAAGTATTTTCGGGTCACAATCCTCACTCCCGATGTACCTTGTGAACCTACAACAAAGAAATGTTACGTTAAAATTAATAAAACGAAAATGGATTTTTTCATATAATTTTGTCTATAATATTCAAAGCACCAAAATATAGCTTATCCGGGACTGGTTATTTGATTTCTAATTTACTGAAACCACAAACTTTTCAGTGTTATCAAAATTTTTACCGGATCTATCAGGATGATATGAAAATTACACTAAACATTCCTTTTTTTACAAAAAAAATACTCAAGGAAAAGATCTTTCTTTGACGCTCCAAAATATAACGCGCAAATAAGTTAATGACCACAATTTTGTTAAATAAATAAATACCTATATTTTGAGGATCCATAACTTTTTCCACCACTTTAAAACTTACAGACATAAAATTCCACTTTCACAATTTTGACTTTTAAGAGCGCCGAGAACAGATAACGTACACCAGGTAACACGATCTAATTCTCTCTCTCTCTACTCTCTTGCTGACGATACGGGTGCGTGATGCACGGTGCGGTGAGCGGGAGGGGCTGGCTTTTATCTCGAAATGGTCCTTTATCACAGGTAGTCGTTTGCCTAGAAGTATTTGGTGTTTTAATTTAGTGACTTTTGGCCGCCTAGATCGTTCAAATACCCGTATGTGCGTCGGAGCATGAACGGAGAAAGATGCTTTTGGATAAATGTGACCAACTCGTGAGCCAACTTCAGTTGGTAAATGGAAGTTCAGTTATCCCGCCGATAGTTAATCAGACCTCCCGATTGCAATCCCGTAATGCAAGTCTGCTAGATACAGACAACCCTAATCACGGCAATAATGTTTTAGCTCCCGAAATACTTCCACCTCCTGTGTCGGGGCACAGAGAAGATTTAGATGTCTTGTTGCTGTTGGACGACGTTCCAGGAGATCACGAAAATCAGGGAATCGCGGATCCTAATTTAAATGTAGAAGATCAACAAATTTTTGATCCGATCGTAAATGCCCAAAACCTAGCTAACGTGAATCCTTTAATTTCTTCTGCTAATAATGGTTCAGAACATTTTCCTAGTTTTCGTAACGCTCCAGAACCCCCACCGAATCCCAATCGCAGACGTGTGATTCCCGTACCGTCTCGTCTCTCTTTTGAGAGCTCTGATCCTCAATTTCCCACAAGGTCTGAATACCTTGAATCAACCAGACGTCCATTTCTTGTCGACCAGGTTAGACCTGTACCTTCTATAGCCACATCCAGATTGAACTCGGCTTCCCAATCAATGGGTTCTCATGTCCAATTTTCTGACGATGTTCCCGATTCTTTGGCGGCTAATGCCAACTCGACTTATCGTGACCCGACACTGAGTTACCCAGATCCCTTTGTAGATATGGCAGAGCGTCTACAAAATTTTCAGTATTCCCCTCTGCGCGGTTCCTGCCGCGAACCGTCACTACGTCACAGCCCCACACCCCACTATTATGATATTAGCCGCTGGAATCTTACATACGATGGACAGTAGTAATATGTTGCCAATTATGATCCGCAAGCCAATCCTGTAGAGCGGGTATATCGTGTCCTCAAAACCATGTTGTCCAGTTATATCGACAAGGACCACAAACAATGGGACAAAATACTTCCTAAAGTCGGAGCGGCTATAAGACCCGCAAAGCAGGAAGCTACCGGTATGACCCCTAACTTCATAATGTTTGGTCGTGAAATTTATTTTCATAACGACCAGTCGGTTCATCCTGATTCTGCCTCAGCCGATGATAAGCCTTTAGATCCCGTAGCTAAGTCGCTGGCGCTGGAGAAGGTATTCAGCGATGTTCAAAAGCGACTGCTTCAAGCGTGCGAAAAAAGTAAATGCGTATACGATTTACGGCGACGCGACGAAAAATTTCAACTGCGGCAAAAAGTTTGGAAGCGAAATTACACGCTTTCAGATGCCTCTAAGCATTTTACTTCCAAACTGGCGCCTAAGTTTGTCGGACCCTACACGATTGCAAAAGTTTTGTCGCCCTGATCGTTTGAATTGGTCGACAACGACGGCCGAAACCTTGGGGTATGGCATGCCAAGGACCTCAAAGCCCATCCTCCAGATGACTCATCCTGAACATTGCCTTACTTGTAAATATCCCTTGTACATATACCCCCCAAAACAAATAATAATATTAAAAGTTAAATTGCAGTTATTGTTCATCTAAAGATATTTGATTGTTCTTGCCTGAACATTGATGATTATGTACAGATGCAGTAATCCTGCTTAACCTATGCTTATTTTTTTTTGGTGCGGCATATAGTATTGTGTTTTTGTAAATATATATTTAGTAGTTTTAAGGTCTGTATAGAAAAGTTTTTCTCTGAGGGAACAAATTTTTCTCCGAGGAAGGGGAGGCGTGTTACGGTCTTATTTTTCCCACCATGTAATTTTATAAAATAATAATTTAAAACTTACCAGCTGCGGTTTGCTATTGCTTAATTAATAATAAAAGTACCAATTTCCTATTTCGATCTTTATTTTCATATATAAATAAATGATAAAATTCAGTAACTGTAATACATCGAACAGAAACATCTAGTAGTCACATAAATCTCCCAAGTACTTACAGCCATCTTCGGTTCACCTAAAAATAAGAAAATACAGCATTAGTTCATAGTCACCGACTGACTAAAAGTTGGTCCTAGAAGTTGAGGTTATAAAAGTTTTATTTAGCCATTTCCCCAATCTATATAATAAATAGGGGTTGTCTTTGGACAGGTTGGTTATCTGAATTTGTTTGGGACCTGATATTTGTTTAATAAGTATTAGTTTAATTAATTTCTTGTTTACCTTTTTTTTTGCTTATTTTATTTGGACATTTTGTCAAGTGTCATGTCAGTCAGTTGAGAACAAAAATCCCTAAGGTTTTTGACAAGGAAACTTGCCGCCTTTTTCGTAAGAAACGTGTCATTTTGGACAAACACCTCCTGCCGTGGTGTACTGAGGAAAGTCCTGGCAATTTTGCCGATTTCTTTGTGGGGGTCCCTAACTTGAATTTGGTGGCAAAATCCTCTTTTTTGCACCAAAGAATCTGTAGTGTTTCAGTTTTTTTTCTTGTTATATGGGAAAAGCTCCCCCACATTTCTGTTTGAAAAAGGCCACCTAACAACTCAGGTAAGTTTCCCTCACTATTTCTAAACATTAAAGCTGTCTATTCCTAACTTACGTTAATATAATGTATACATACCTCGACTGAGCCAATGTCATAGATCTGAAACCTAGTTTTCTTATAGGCCTTTTTTCTTATTTTACATCTTATTTCCCCCCCTATTGTGTCCTGGGTGTTGAAGAGCCACTTCCTGGAGCACTTCATTTGGAAAGCTTTTATCCTAGTCCATGTCCTATCATCTTCGTCTTGGCAGGCTCCGAGAGGTTCCAAGAATTGTCATGCAGGGCTCCGACAGACACTACTCCTTGGAGTAAGGCAGCCACATTGGACCTCAGACGATCCCCATAGGGCACAGGTTTGATAGACTTGTTATGTGTGTAATCAAATAATCAAATAATCAAATCACAGTTTCACAGTCATTGAACCATACACTACGAGTGCCCCCTTCACTTTTGCTTAGCCGATGCTACCCTTATAGGGTCTACGCCCTGTTTTACCCTGCGACTCGGCTCTAACACTCGGTGTATACCTTCACTTTATTAATTTGGCATGGAAACAAAATATACTTCTAAAACCTTCACAGTTCACACCGATCTATTTATGTTTATGCACGGCACACTGGTAAATTACTTTCTTTTCTTTTTGGCATTATTCTTGACATGATTTCTAACATGTATACAAACTAATAATTACCAAATTAAACTGCTGTGACTCCAATCATTAAGTTTAATAATGAATTCATACTTTTAAACTTCTCTAACCTAACCTGCACTTTTATTGTCTAACATCAAAGCAGCTGTTTAATTATCAAACGGAGTAGAGATGTTTTAGGCGTTAGCCGCCTTTCCCCTTTCTCCCGATAAGAATGAGCTAGCCCTGAAAAAGTCAGTGAGTACGTTTCTCCGGTAGAAAGGAATTAGAGTTTAGTTGTAGAAAATTTCCCTCGTCCCGTATTGACTGAGATAAAGTTACCATTGCGTTTTTCCGGGCATAACATCAGACCTTTCTATGCGAGGTAACAAATTAGGCCACCATTTAAACGTTACACATTATAATACAAAGTCAATACCAGTGATAGCAGATACAAAGGATTCGATATAGAACTGTTTCATGTTTCACACCTCTCAACAATCAACATAAAGTTCCGAGGTAATCAAAGATTTATGTCCAACTCCTTCAATATTACTCATGAGAAAAGGATAGCTTAACACCGTTATCGGCTTTGAATCGAGAAGTCCGCAATAAATGTAATCGTGGAACAAACTATTTCTGTCACGTAAGGTGACAGAAATAGTTTCCAAATAGTCCGCGGCGGCGCGACACCGTGATTCTACAACAGTCCCGGCTCAGGGATCGAAGTTGAATCCCGGTGTTAGTCGGTCCCTGTGCTAGGGAATTTATGGTTCAAAGGAAACTAAAAATAGTCCTGGCGCAGGGACATTTAATTATTTAATATAATACTTGGGGTGTGCAGAAGGGATCTTCTAACAAAGCCGGCTCAGGTACCCTAATTATTTAAAATGGTAGCGGCGAAAGTGAGCTTCAAGAGAAACTTAGTTTGGAAACTGGTACAGCCATGTGAATCTGCTGTGGATTTCGACAGCCAAGATCTGTTATAAATACAACAGTTAAATGGAACAATTGTGAAAAGGAAATTACACTATTTGTTATTAAGATTCCGTAACAGAAAGTTATTTTAAAATTACGCTTGTACGATCATACAATGATTTGTTAGTCTAGTCATTGTTATTGCTTTAAAGGAATTTATCTTAAAATGCATATTTTGAATTTTAAAACTTAAATTAAAATAAGGAACAGTAGATCTTAATGTCTTTAAATTGTCATCTTTAATTAAAACCATTTTGTAACATACATTTTTGAATCTTCAAAGTTGAAATTACAGTAATAATTCAAAAAGATAAATTCTAGGCTGAGCCACTTTTGCATTTACCCAGTGATGTGTACACCACAAACTTATAAAACATACGATTTCCTTACCAACAAACTGCTAGCTTGGAATTTATTATGTACATATAAAAATACTTCTCATGTTGTGAATGCTTCCGTTCTCTTTCACGTGATTTCTTTTATGCTTGCTTTGTTTCCCAAAAGTTTCTTCGAAAATAATAGGGTTTAACAACCCTTAACAACAATAACATCTTTTTGTTGTAAATCATTTTGAAATCCATTTTAAAAGATGATAAAAAAAATGTCCTCCCTAACTCCCGAAAGCAAAGTATTTGGAGACCCCTTTTGATACTGAACGTCTTTTTTATTTTTATGAATAGAAGTAGTGGGCCTATATAATGTGTTAAAATATGAATTAAACTGCTCAAAAAATGAAACATATATTTAGGTATTTGCACATGAGACATTGTGCATATGAAGTAAAATACGACTATTGATACCAAAAAGATGTACCTATTTATTTTAGGAAGCACTAAAAATATTCTTTGCACATTACAAATAAAATGGAAGATTTATTTTTACTTTACACCACCATCCCTTAGGACTCACTCTTTTCTTAATAGTAGTACTTCTTCTTCTTCCTTATATATTCCTTTTGTCAATTTGTGGTAAAATACTATATTAAAAACTTAAAATAAAAATTCGAGTGAAACTTAACCTAACACCATAGCATGCCTGCTTTACTACTACTTTACTATTTCCGTTGCTAACGTTTTAAATAATAAAAGATCCCTAAGCGTGGACTGCTTTAAGTTCCTTAAGTAGTTTTTAGTAGTTAGTTTAGAAGTTTTGGTACAATTAACTTTACAACTGGAAATGAAGATTGAAATTATATTTAACACCAGGCGCGGCCTGTCAAATTTTAAAGTTGTATATCTCTGTTGCTACTTATGGACCCATGCCAAGTGCAGGTTGTTTAATAGTGAGCCTACTACAGATATTTTGGTAAAGAAAAAAATATTTTGTAATTTGCGAAAAAAGTTGAATTTTTGAATTGAACCACCAGGGAAAAATTAACACGCTTAGGTATTTTATTTATTATTTTTTCTAAACAAATTTTACATCATTTTGTCGACAATTTTTAAATTTTTAGAGAAAAAAATGTGTTAGTAGAAAGATATAGTCATTTGAATTTTTTAAACCTGAAATATAATTAAAAAAAAATCAAATGGCTATAACTTTCTAACACATTTAATATAAATAATAATAAATAATAAATAAATATGAGGGTGTTATTTTTTTCCCAGGTGGGTCAATTCAAAAATTCAACTTTTTTTCGCATTATACAACATATTTTTTTCTTTACCAAAACATTCCTAGTAGGCTTACTATTAAATAACCTGAACTTGGCATGGGCCTCATAAGTAGTGGCAAAGATATACAACTTTAAAATTTCACGGACCGCACCAGTTTAACACCAAGAGCAGATTTTAAAATATTACATATACAGTGTGGTCCATTAAGTGTGCAACGAATTGGATATTTTTTTATTAGTTGCACAACCGAAATTTAAATACCGCTAAAAGTTGGTGCATGTCCGATAACCATATCAGGTGCAATTAGAACGGCTTCACGCCATCTATAGGAAACCACTGGCGCTCTCGTGTGTTCTGTACCGTTCTTTTTTCAAAACGATATACTTGAATAGGCGAAGTTGCTATTGGGAAAGCTGCCTAAAGGCTACGTCAGTCTGATGATCCCCAACAAGGGTGAAAGCTTTCTGTCTGCCAGCCCGGGGTTGTCCATTAGATCTTGGACTCCCCGTACTTTGATGCAAAAATATAAGTTACTGTCTTTCAGTCCGAATAGCCATTATTTTTCTTTTTAATTTAATACTACCACGGACGTTGAAATCTTTTTGTTTTCTATAGTGCTTGGCTTTTGTAGGCGGAGTTGCACGGCTTCCCGGTGAGATTGTGTGTGCGATCCCTAGTGTAAACCATAAAACTGTGGAGATCTGGAGTGATGCTCAAAAATTGATTCCGATACCGGGTGTCATACTCCCGCATTGTTTTTACTAGCTACCTATATATCGGTAGCAGCTTTACTCGAGTGAGATCTGTTCTTGTATTGAAGTGGTTTCCTATAGATGGCGCTCTCGTGTGTTCTGTACCGTCGTTTTTCAAAACGATATACTTGAATAGGCGAAGTTGCTATTGGGGACAGTGTTACCAGGTCTACTGTTTTTGCAGTAGATCTACTGTTTTGGGCCTTTAGCTACTGTTCTACTTCCTGAAGGGTAAATTCTACTGTTATATTTAATTTGAAAGAAAGAGACGAAAGGGTGAAGAAAATAGCCCAAAATTTACTCAAAAATATAAATCAAAAAAAATAGATAATAAAAACGTTTGGCATTATGCAGTTTGTGGCGTTTAGTGTTTAAGGCAATTCTAAACGATGGCGCCACGAGTTCAGAGGTTTATGGCGTTAGTGTTTAAGGAAATTCTAAAAGATGGCGCCACGAGTTCAGAGTGTATTCTAATCACAGTAATCACACTGTGTACGGGGTTTAGGGCTCGTTTTTTGGGTTTCCCCTTTCCTAAATTGAATGATTTAATGTTTGAGATTTACCGTCATTTATTAATGCGGTGTGGTATCTCGTGTTCGGCGATATTAGTATTTTTATTGGGTTATTGGTGTTCATAAACTTTTTCTTGTTCAAGTTGAATAATGAGGTATGCTTTTAAATTACTTCCTGGCCGTGAAACTGATCTGGCAACACTGCACATAGTTCAATATCAGAATGAACTGACTCTGAGTCTGATGCATAATGCATATTTTACACAAACACAAATCTACTGTTTTTGTTTGTGAATCTACTGTTTTTAAATGTATAATCTACTGTTGAAGAAAATTTTCACCTGACAACACTGATTGGGGAAGCTGCCTAAAGGCTACGTCAGTCTGATGATCCCCAACAAGGGTGAAAGCTTACTGTCTACCAGCCCGGGGTTGTCCATTAGATCTTGGACTCCCCGTTCTTTAATGCAAAAACATAACTTACTGTCTTTCAGTCCGAATAGCCATTATTTTTCTTTTTAGTTTTTATATATATATATATATATATATATATATATATATATATATATATATATATATATATATATATATATATATATATATATATATATATATATATATATATATATATATATATATATATATATATATATATTCGTATATATCATCTATGTTTTGTAAGAAGGGGCCGTATCATTTTCTCCTAAATAGTGCTATCTTCGCCATGAATATTATTATAAATTTTTCTATAGGTTATAAAAAGGGGACATCTGCAGGAAATGTCCTCAGAAAACTATAGGGAGCTATCTGCAGAAATCTCACATTTTTTTAGACTAAGGATTGAAAAAATGGACCGTCTACCATTTAGACCATTTGAGATTAAAATTTTTTTCTCGAATTTTGTAACATAGGGCCAACTGCCATTTGGGTAAATGTTAAAGAGTGTTCTAAAAATAACGGTTGCCCAAAAAGCAGTGGCGTATTAACAAAACAAAAATATGTCTGTTGTACCCTTTATGCGACAATAAAAAATATTTCTTGGGCCAACCCATGTTTTCTTAAAAAAAATTGTGTGCTTGAATATATTTTCCTACTAGTACTAACACATAGTGTATCCCATTATACATACAAGGTTTAAACTCTGTAACATTAGTCACTAAAAAGTTATAAAACGTAATATCAATCAAATTGTATATTTTAGCGCTCCTGAAAAATTTTATTTTTGTTGGATTCCCCCTTTTTCCAAAACACAGACGATATACATATTTGTCTATTCTAATTCGTGTTTAATACATTAAATAGTAATAATCTTTTTCTTTTTCAGGTAATTCAGAAACATATACAAAACTTAAGTTGCTCAGTAAGTATAAGGGATAGTAATAGGAATAAGCAAAACTAGAAAGGGGTAAAGGGAAGTCAAACTTTTTGATGAAACATTGATGAAAATAGACGTATGTAAAGTATTTTGTGGCCCTAAATTCGAAAATGTTATGCAAAACACTGTAACACGTGCAGTTCTTTTTGTTACAGGTGTTGGGGTTTTGACGAAAAGCAGAATAAGATATATATTTGCAATGTAATGTATATTGAATAAAAAATATATTTATATTGAAAACATGTTAAATCTAAGTAAAGACGTTTAATTAAGGACCAGATGCAATAAACAATAGAAAATTTTACGTAAAGGTACCATACAGTGACAAGATATTTGATTTTTTTCTCTTGTGTTCAGTAAAATCTTCTCTTTTTGAAAACCAGTAGTAGTCGCCCATCTTGGATAGGTCCCAGCGTCCCTGGTGTCGTGTTTCTATTGTCCTAATGAAACCTCTCTCCTTGTTCGTCACTTACTGCACCCAAATTTTCCGGAAAAAAATCGTAATGCGAGTGCAAAAAATGAATTGTTATATAAGGACATGTGACATCTTATCCACTTACAGACTTTTAAGAGTTTATCTCTGAAGGTTTTATAGTTCTCATCTTTCTTGTTCCTCAAAATTCCCTTTACTACACTCACAAAACAGTTCCAAGATGCCAATTCTTTATCATTTTTTTTTCTTTAAATAAAATACAACAAAACTACTAAAAGATACTTGACTGTACGGAAGACAGAATCAAACTAAACTGTAAAGAAATGGAAAAGTGTTTTTAAAGGCTCGTAGAATTAATGACTCGGATTAAATTGGACTGCTGATATTTAAAGTTCCATTCATAAATTCATAGGTTGCGCACAACTTTTTAACTCCACTGTGGGCGAAATGTATGCCACAGGAATGCGTGCGCAGTATACGGTAGTTTTTTTTTCCGAATTCATCAACGACAAACCGATTCCAGTCGGTCAGCGTGCTCTCCTTGTTTACATAACGTAGTTAAAAAGGATAGTATTCCTAACCACGAGACGGGTTCTTCCGCCGGTGAATTCTAATCAACACAACTGTATTTATGCAACACAAAATACCTGGATCAGGGGCGGAACAACAGCCGAAGTCCGTTCTTGGTCTGCTTCGTACGGGTAGCCAGTGTTGCCAGAACTAACGACTTCGTGATATCTCACGATTTCGGTTAATTTCTCTCGATCTCACGAATCAAATACAAAATCTCACGATTTTTACCTTTATAGAAATATCATTTAGCGAATCCCACGATTTTCATGTTCATTGAAACAAAATTGCAATTTGATTGCAATTGAGGTTTGACACTCAGTTTCTGATTTAAGGTTACACTTTCCCAATATAGTTCAAATAGGTCCAAAATAATCCAAATGAAATCCAAGATCTTAATAACAAATGGAGGATGTTAAGATCACACTATTTAAATGATTTTGATAACGATATCTTATTGTTTTGGAAAAAAGTGCATTAGTAAAAATTGGAGATGACTCCCTAAAATTTCCGAGTCTTTAGATTTGTTTTTCAACTAGTAGAGAGAATGTTTTCTCAAATTAATTTAATAAAAACACAACTACGCAACAAACTTAAAGTGAAAACAGTAGAAGGCATTTTATATACCAAAAGTTTGTTAAGAGACAAAAATTGTTACGATTTTTGTATCACCAGTAATACTTGTATTCAGGTAAAAATAAGATCGAAACTAGTGATACAGATGAATAACTTCTTTTTTGATTGTTTGTTTTGTGTTAGTTTTACACTTTTATTTATCAACAATATGGCTTTTTTTTTATAGTATAAAGTGTTAGATATTTGTTTAAGTTTGTTAATTTGTTTTAAATATTTTTATATTGTTAAAATTTTTTGAGTTTTATGAAAATAAATTCTAGTAGAATAAAATTATTTAATCCTATCATTTTTAGTTCCGATGCAGTCATTAGAGTCTCGCGATTTTTCAGGAATTTCGGCGGTCAATTCATACGTTTTTTTGTCTGTCTTCTGGCCACACTGCAGATAGCGCCAGTCGCGTCTCGCTAAATGTGCTATTTGTTTGTGTCAGTATCATCCTGGGGTTAACGAAGGGCGCGTCGAATGCACAAATCTCATTTTGCCGTGGTGAAAAACCGTGCCGCCGTGTTTCCACGTAAACATAATATTTACTTTGTTAAATCTAGACTGTAAAAGGGTTCTTAGCGGTATTTCGGCCTTTTTTCCGAGGGAAATCTGCAAGCAACTTTTATATCGCTTTGCGATTGCCGGATCCATAGAGCTGACTTACATAGTTTTAATTTACGTAGCTAACATCCATATCTTCATGAAAAATATTTTTTTAGCTTTTAAGTTTTCAACCAATTAAAATAAGTATTTCTACATGGACATCGGCGTATTAAACTAAAAATTTATTAAACATGTGTTCTATGTAAACTGATATACCTACCATCATACACAAATATTAAGACCCGTCCTGTTTAATACTACAAAATGCTTTAACCTTTTAACTGCGCATGCGTTCCTGCGGCACTGCGCGTGGTCGGAGAAGGAGGCATTCTTGGTCCAAGCAATATTAGTCCAATTTGACCCAAGTCATTGCGTAGAATGCGTTGGAAATACTCACGGTACCTCTCGTGGTAATTAATCCTAAATTGAGTAAAGCCAGGTATAACCAATTCCAAGAACTTCATAAATCCGACGATATAATACAGGTACAAACAGGTACGAAGATGGGACGTGGTAAGCCATTTCTGCGAGTATATAGTTTAATAACTAGTAAAATGAAATACACAAAGAGCATTTTCATTAATGTTACAAAAATCATGTCGGCTCGCAGGCGCGGCCCGTGAGTTTTTTTACAGGTGGGTCAAAATTTTGTGGGCAACTAGTGATATCAACATAACAAGCAAAATACACTTTTTTAATTAAGGAAGGTTTTGCAGTAATGTGACAAGAAATTATTTACCTAGAAATAAACACTGCAAAAATCATAAAATAGGTACTGCAGTATATTGAACATTGCTACTCTAGATGTTTATGGCTTTTTTCTATGTGTTTTAATACTCTAGATTAGTAGATTGTTATCGGCTTCCCGTTTTCATACGTTTAGCGTTTCCTCAATAGAGGTCGCGCCTTGTACTAAAAACCGTTTATTATGAGCTAAAAGTATGATAATTGGTAAAAGAAAATTAGGAACGCTGATGAAACTCCGTTTTCTTTCTAACTTGTTGCCAATACACTTTTTAGAGCCAATCTAATTTTTTAAATAACAAAAATTTAAAAAAAAAGTTTACCCCAACACAGCCTCGAACCCTCGACCTCTCGGTCAACTCGCTGACACTACCTCTGGACTACGCTGGTAATGTAAGAAAACCGGTCCGACGCGATACTTGATGACTAGCGCTGGCATGGCTGTGATCGTATTTATACATTTTTATGTTTTAATACAATACAAATACAATGCGCATATTAGCTACCTAACTAGTTTTTCTTTTTCCAAACCAAATGTTTTGAAAGAGTATATTTTACGGGGCTGTTTGAGTGTATTTCCATAGTGGGAGTGGCCCGATATTATTGGTGGGCCGTCGACCAATTGTGTCTCTTTTTAACTTCCTAAAGCGCGTATGTCTGTTTCTCTCTTAGTTTTAATGAATGTATATCGTCCATATAAACCTATGAGGTCAATGTAAAATACGACCCAGCCCGGAGCAAGCTTGGATAATCTTTCGACGATGGCTTGGCCTGATTCTTTCTTGGGGAGTTTTCGCATGGAACTTGCACTTTTTTGAATGAAAAGATTTTTTTTTGGTTTTCAAAAATTAAAAAATAAATTATTAGGTAGATCGTTAAAAATTTTAGGTGGGTCATTGACCAAATGATCTTATGGACGGGCCGCGCCTGTCGGCCAGTGAATTAACAAAATTTTCTAATATTTATTTACCGTTGATCAAGATCAGTTAAATGATTTCGGTATTTGCAAAATATTCGATATTTCTTAAATCTTTTGCACTAATGAATAACATGGGACATAGATAGCTTTACAAAACTAACTATTGTTTGTGACATTTTGTATATCGAAAAATGTAGGATTTATTCTCGTCTGATATATATTTTTTCTATAATTTATTAGAGAAATCTGTACTACCCTAGACGACAACCGCTGAACAATTTTTTTTTATAAAAAAAAATGTCAAAATCAAACCATGAAGTTGGTACAATTACCTTGTTTTGATATTGAGTATGTTGGTAACATTTTTAAGTCAACTATTTCAGAAGAAATTAAAGGTTGTACCACACAAAACATAGCTATGTTTTCTGTAGTTATACAATACCACCACTCTTTGTCTTACAGTTTCCCTAACCTTAATAGGAAATAAGCATGTATTTAATTGCATAAATCGTTCAAGCAAGTCATTACAAACCCAAAAATATTATTTTGAAGAAAATTATTAGGATAATTTAACCGACAATTTTTTTTCCTTTACGGTTTAATTTATTACAATTTAAAATGTCGCTAACGTCAAATATTATTTACACCAGCGTGGCTCTTTTATGCTTCTTATATTCAAGTTATTAAATATTCAATCTTGTTATTCATATCTCGGTCAAAAAAGAATTTAAGAACTTTACGTCAAGTATGTATATTAAGTTGCCTGTACTCACCCTTGCTACTCCGAATCGCTTATCTATGAGTAGGAGTAATCTGTGTCTATGACTGAAATGGATATACATACATTATATAATTATGTTGCTTGTGTAGAGTTTGTCTTTGGATTTATACTGTAATTTCTATGTAGTTATTTTTATTAAACTATGAAATTTCTTTAAAATTGCCAATATGCAAAAATTTCTCAGCAAATGCCCCGAACAAACTCTTCCTTCATGTGCTAAGTGCCAAGAACAGCCGTAACCTGAAGAACGAAGTGCAAAGTTAATTAAAAATTTTACACAAAGATCATTAAATTTAGTATTATGTCAAATTTATGTATACTTATACATGTATTTTTATGATACTTATAATAAATCCCACATCCCACAGAAATTTTAAGGACAAATGTTGAGGTTATGTTATGATGATTTATCAGTGTCAAAGTAGGTATAGCGTAAGGTAGGTAAATGAAAAGAAAAAATATTTGAAGCTTATTAACACATTACAGTTAATATTTCTTAAACAAATACCTTTAAACTTTTACTCCTTTATTCTTTGGGCAACAGCCAATTTAATAAAACACATTAATTAAAGTTAAAGTACATCAGCCATAACAACGATATAACTATTGTATTGTTATATACGATTTGACGTGACAACCAATAGGATTGCATTTTGGAAATGTTGAATTTCGCGCGAAAATTTGTAATAAAAAACCTTTTTATTTCTTAATAAAAGCAAAATAAATGAATAAAAATAACCGCCATAAATGTTTAATACGAGAATACAAAAAAAAATCAGAAATCTACATTCTTGCAGACCAGGGTTCAGAACTAAATCAAGTGAAGTGTTGTCAATGAGCAAAATTATATCAGTTACCAAACGAATAACACTTTTATAGAAAAAAAGTTATGTATTATTAGGTACTCTGAAGGTGGGTTTACACAAGAACAGACCAATGCTATATTGTCCCATGCTTTATGAACAGCTTACTTGCGCATGACAAGACAGTGCTGTTTTTGACCAAATTCATCATTATAGTCATGGATCCACGATGCCGTGGTTTCAGTCAAATTACATGCTTTAACGTTGACTATATTGACATATATTTTTTATACATACACTGACATGTCCGCAAATTAATTTTTACTTAAAAACAGATGTACAGGGTCTTCCAACGAGGACTGAACAGGGGCTCATTTTTGAGCTTCCTTGTATTTAAAGAAAAATCTAAAATAGCCAATCAATGTACTTTTTCCTGCAGAATTCAAAAATGAAACCAAAAATTTATTTGAACCAGAAACAAAAGAGTTACGCTATGGAGAAGGTGTTTTTTAAATGGAACATGGCTTTTTTTATACGATTTTCGGAACGAGTGATTTTTTTTATGTCCGTTCTGATTAAAATATTTAATATTGTGACAGCTATTTTTATTAAATTTTAATGTTTTATCCAGTATAATTTAACTTCAACCTGTTTGAAACATACACTAGGTAATAAAGGTAAAATCACCTTGAAACCCTTCAAAGTCAAAAAATTTGACAAATTTACTATAATATTGCCGAAATGAAATATTCATTAGATGAGAGATTGCAGATTGTTATCTTGTTCTACAAATGCCAAGAAAATGCAAGAGAAGCAAGGAGAAGATTTATTGCAAATTTTCACAGAAATATATCCGTCAATACTATTCTAAGGATAAAGAACCTATTCGAGGAAAATAAAACATTACATGACAATATTATAATAAATTTGTCAAATTTTTTGACTTTGAAGGATTTCAAGGTGATTTTACCTTTATTACCTAGTGTATGTTTCAAACAGGTTGAAGTTAAATTATACTGGATAAAACATTAAAATTTAATAAAAATAGCTGTCACAATATTAAATATTTTAATCAGAACGGACATAAAAAAAATCACTCGTTCCGAAAATCGTATAAAAAAAGCTATGTTCCATTTAAAAAACACCTTATCCATAGCGTAACTCTTTTGTTTCTGGTTCAAATAAATTTTTGGTTTAATTTTTGAATTCTGCAGGAAAAAGTACATCGATTGGCTATTTTAGATTTTTCTTTAAATACAAGGAAGCTCAAAAATGAGCCCCTGTTCAGTCCTCGTTGGAAGACCCTGTACAACAGAAGTACGAACCGGTCGGCCATTTGTTCGCCAGAAGGCAGATTAACCCTACGACAAAATAGCCATCCATATGCAATCATCAGCCTTACGGGAGGCAAAAGAGCACCGTCTAACAGATAAATATACAGGGTGCCCGAAAAGCCTTAGTAAGGGCAAATATCTTTGCTATTAGTAAAGCTGTAGACACCAAATTTTCGGAGTATCTTATTGCAAGGGCTTACCCAGCATCTGAACTAGAGGGGGGGTCAACTCGTGTTATTTTCGAGGGAGGGGGCGGGATGCGAATTCGGTTTGCGAAAATCATAGACTATTTTTTCTTCTAAGGGGGAAACACCCTTGTCTTATTGGTTAATAAATCTACTCTTTTATGTAATTTAACTTTTTCAACCTCCTTGGGGGGTGACGCAAGGGAGTTGATGTTAAAAATTTTAAACGCAACCCTATGCCGTGTGGTACCTCATTTTACAGGTCTTCAAAAACGAAACATTTTACCGCAAACATGGGTGGCAACCCTATAAAAATTAAAAATCGTGAAAAAAAAATTAAAATTTAAGTACCTTTATTTCCCTAATTACTTTAGAAGTTGTTTACAATGACCACTATGAACTTGTTGGCAGTAATAAAGTCGATTTTGGAACTCTGTCAAGAAATAGCCATTCGAAAATGTGAGAAGTGAGTTCCAAAATCAACTTTATTACTGCCAAGAAGTTCATGGTGGTCATTTTGAACAACTTTTAAAGTAATAAAAGAAATAAAGGTATTTAAATTTCTTTTTCGCGATTTTTAGTTTTGAAACAAATGGATACGGACCTCGGGTTGGCGGTAAAATGTTTCTTTTTTGAAGACCTTTAAAATAATATACCACACGGCATAGGGTTGCATTTAAAATTTTTGACCCAAACTCCCTAGCGTCACCCCTCAAGGGGGGTGAAAAAGTTAAATTACCTACATACATAAAAGAGTAGATTTATTAACCAATAAGATACACCTAAAATTATCTTTACTAATAGCAAAGACATTTTTCCATAATGAGACTTTTCGGACACCTTGTATATTCATAACCATGTAAGAATAATAGTATTTCGTACCTAAAAGGATTTCCCTACTGCTTGAAATGAATAATTCAATGTTAACACATCCGCCAAGTAAATAAAACAATAGAATTAACTTAAATAACTTGCAGCCTCTTAAATTAGTTCCGAGCCAAGTGAAATGACTCCCCAGCCCTTTATCAAAAATCTGGAAAACGCGATACACGAAATGTAAATTCATTTCAGTGGCATCTCTGTGGATTCAATATTCTAGAGCAAGTTTGTAGTGCACCACGGCGTGAAATGAAGTCGCTGTGACTTGAAAAGAAAGCATCCTCGACATCGTGTCATAAAGTTACGTGCTTAGTATTTCAAGTATAAATGTTTTTTTAAATCGGTTTTTTCATTTTAGTAAGACGTGTGCGATTTTGATATAACTGAATTTACAAATTCGGAAAATGTAACTTCGTGGAGATTTTTATGCAATAATAAGTATGTTGTTTCCGCGTTGCAGCGAAGGTCTATTCCAGCAAGTTGCACATGATAGTTTCGAATTATCAGCCCGTTACACGCCCTAAAAGACTGTCGCTATATATTCATCTGGGCTACTTTAACTTTTCGACGTTTCGCTTTCGATTGGACGAGGAATCTTCAGCAATCACAGGAATATATCCGAGTCGAGCTTTTATACCCGACTGGTGCTCGTCGAACCGTGACTCAGCGTAATGATTTGTTTCCACGCGTGATGTAGACCGTAACCCGTGCCTCTATTGACATTATGTGGATATTTTTAAAAATTCTGTAAAGACTCTAATTTGGTTTTTGTGGAATGATCACGAACGATTACGCTTGACAACAAATAATTACACTGAGTAACGGCTCGATATAAGCATCAGTCGGGGTGCACCGGGAAGATCCCTGAAGATGCCTCGTACAATCGAAGGCGAAACATCGGAAAGTTATTTAACTTTGACTTAAGCTGTAAAAGCTCCTATCCTATGAAAGCTTTTAGTAGTTCGGAAATGTCACACAAGACAAGAATTTACGTATTATTATAGAGAAGCATGTTGGTAGTGTAGAATGGCCTATAAAATCGAGTTGGTATGACTCGAAAACAAAGTACACTGGTTATGTCTTCTAAAATTACGTGCTCGAATTTCAAATGAAATGTTTCCATATATGGGATTTTTCGTTTTATTACACTTTTGGGAATATATAAAGTACATACGTTCGTATTTTTTATAGAGCTTTATGACAATGACGATGTCGACAAACATAACACAGTTAGCGACGTTAGCGTCCGTTCTAAATAAAAACAAAGAAAACGCGGGCCGAAAATACAGCGTATTCTTGTTTTACACGAAAATACTGATGGGAATACCAATGTAATGGACAATCGTGAGCCGAGCTGGACAGATAGTGAGCTCGTGCTCTTGTTGGGGTTCCTCAGACTGCCGTAACAGGCAACCAACTCAATAGTAATCTCTCATATCGAAACTTTTATGGCAGGAATGGGAGCAAATATGCGCCAATATATCAGCATCTATAGTAGTTACTGCAATACAAGAACAATATCACATTTACCCACATATTCCTAGCTATGTGGTGATGAAATAAAAATTCCTATGATCATTTAAATGCGGCACAAATTAGTAAAACACTTTCGACGATCTCTAAATAGTGTTGGTTTCCGTTTGAGAGAAAAAAGAATCGAGGCTGACTTCAGAGGAAGAAGATTTAATAGCCAGGAAAACAACAGTTCGTTTCAGAACATTAAATGTTGTGACGACAAATTTTGTCGTCTAGAGAAGAGGACTTTTTAATGGAATATTGGGCGTCGGTTAACTGTTATGGAAATTGCATTGGCCTCTTTCTGCTGAGTCGCATAATAGTCAGTTTAATTGCCAATCGATATTTTGTAACGATTTAGAGTTCTAAATGATTTTTTGGAAATGCTATACCTAGTAAAATTACTGGCAGAAATCAGGACCAGCCATTGAGCTGTGTAGGGTTTAGTTGTGGCCATATTGGAAGACGGAATAAAAAATAGCCCATAATTTCTGTGACGTATGCCAAGCTTCATCGAGATCCGTAGCTCCGTTAAGACGTAATTGAGTAACAAACCAATTTTCGCATTTATAATAAAGGTAAGGAGGTGTAAATCCTCACTTGTGTGAGTATGATGACACCTGTATGTCTATAGACAGTTAGTGACAAAAGGAATTAAATCTATAATCAATTTCAGTTTGTGGTTGAAGTGGTTTTCCTTACATTCCACGGTCTTTTTTATAATTTAAATACTCCAGCGCCGTCCATTGACAATATGGACATCTGCTACTTCCGCGCTATCTGTCGACATATGCATGAAGTATATTATATCCAACTCCAAACCATCCTCCACATCTTTACTCCGTGAATTAAACTCCGTTGGCAGGTAATTAATATTTAATTGTGTCAGTGGCGGGGCAAGACAAAATGTGGATGTCTGCGACATCAGCTTTGCGATGCCTCTTTCATTATTTTTCAAAAAAAAGTACTAGGTCAAATGAATTATACACAAATA
Source organism: Philopedon plagiatum (assembly GCA_963971165.1). NCBI lineage: Eukaryota > Metazoa > Arthropoda > Insecta > Coleoptera > Curculionidae > Philopedon > Philopedon plagiatum. The sequence continues at coordinate 104,611,834 of OZ020191.1, read as the reverse complement.
CGTACTATACGTATGAGTATATTGTACCAACATATTCTAGGTTAAGTATAGTCGGTAAGATTTTTGCGAGGCCCCTATGGGCGCGAGGCCGGCCGGCGGTTGCCGACATCGCCGATGCCTAGCCCTGCCACTAAATTGTGCATTAGGAGGAACTATTTATCCAGTCGGAACACGATACACTTACAACGGTATGCTACGTTATGACGTCACTTCGAGAGAAAATCTTAAAGTGACCAGGCGCTTACCTGAGCAAATGAAATATGACAATAATTTTTAATAAACGTCAACTCAACACACTACCAGACAATAAACTGACCTGTAATAATATTTTAATAAACGTCAACTCAACCCACTACCCGACAACAAATTGACCTGTACTTATGTACAAGGGGTGCAAGCTTCTAGTCAATTTAGGATTTTCCCTCGAAGTGACGTCATAGCGTAGCATACCGTTGTAAGTGTATCGTGAGTCGGAATAAAAAGTAGTCTATATTCCTAACTGTGACTTAATTCTATGTCAAGCTTCTATCGCAATTCGCTGTTCTATTGGGACGTCATTGAGAACAACCAAAAAAACAAACAGATTTTCGCTTTTATAATTTAGAATTTAGGTAAGGATTTTTTATTGATTGTGATAGGTCACTTAGCTTTTATTAACTTAGTATTAAACTAGGATAATTTTATTAACTACAACTACTATTAAATCAGCAGTAGATACAAAAATTAAAGAATGAGTTCCTATCTTGCCTTTATACAATACTTTAATTAATTAGTTTAATTTCTCTGAAACTAGATTTAAAATAAAACTACAGAAGGGGCGAATCGCCTAAGATGTCCCAGCAAGCCAGAAAACATGCCATTTTAAACTCATGATCTCGCAATAAAAACGTCATTAAAAAGATAACTGAAACATAGTTTTTGATGTATCTTTTCCTCAGCTTTCCGACGGTGTAATTTATTTTTTTAAATTCCGCCTCCTTAACCTCAAAAATATACTATACGTGCTGTATCTCGAAAAACGCCATTTTCATCTCTTTTTTAATTGGCGAAGATCAGAATTTTTACGTCGGAAATAGCTATTTTCCGGAGAGGACTTTTTTTGTTTACAAGGAATTAATCGAAAAACATAGATCGGCGAGCCATTGCAGCGCGACAAAATAAAGCAGTAAAAAATTTAATTGTTGTTTTATGCAATAGATGTCTCACGGCAATATTTGCGACCCTAAAGAGAGTTGCTGAGATTTGATTACAAATATAACTCAAATTTTCGAGGGTGTGATTTATTTAACAAGTTCCTAGTTTTGCGATTTGATAATTTTCCGAAAATCAAAGAACCCAAAAAACTGAAAAACTCTTGTTCTGAGTCTATTTTTGCTATTTATCTATATATGTAAATTTTACTTTAGTGACTATAGCTATTTGTGTATTAAGAGCGCAAAGTGATATATTGCCGCTCTGAGCGAGAAGTTAGATGCGCGACGCGTAGCGGAGCGCGGCTATCTCGCGAGAGCGGCAATGTCACTTTGCGCTCGAATTACACACATGATTTTTTCTACAACCGGTATTTTTATAAAAATATTTTGTAATGTAATTAATAATTATTGATATCAAATTTGACAGTTTATATTTTGTGTCAAAAGTCGCAGATACGCTGGACGTTTCTTTATTATTATTAAGGTGTCCATGGTAACTAAGCGAGCGACAAAGTAACTTTGTCGCTCGGCGAGCGACAAAGTAAAACAAACGCTTGTTCCTCGAAAATGTCCAACTTTGCGCTTTCTTTTGAAAGCGCAAATTTGTACTTTTCGCTCGGTTGTAGAAAAATATATTTTATTGTGTGGTTTATACCAAGACATTTATACAGCATGTTATGGAACTGATTTAATATATTCTGACGAGTAACTCTTGTGCTAGTATAGAGACACGTTCAATAATTTTTTTTGGGTTTAATCTAAACTAAAAAAAAGTAAAAACCTGACCATACGTGTGCCTGCACATGCGGCGTTGCCGAAATTTAATTTTTGAGGGGAATGTTATGTTTTAAATTTGTTTTACTAAAAAAATAGATAAATTACGCTAGAATTGTCCAACAATAACCTTTTAATAATTTATTTATAATTGCCAAGACTCATTAGACCTCACAAAAATTACGTATGTGAAATAAGATAGTACTTTCTTACTTATTTAAAAATGTATTAGGTGTAGGATGTATTTTTGCAAAAAAAAACATAATTTTTGTATGGGATCCTTTTTTAATATTTTTTTTAAAGAAAACTAAATCCAAATCCGAGTTCAAAACAAACTTCTTGGAAGTTCTCCTTTCAGCGGCGCTTTAAAGTTTGACTACATCACATAAAACCAGTAAAATCACCCATTTATTCCGCTTTTTGGTAGGTTTCTGCCTTCGGTATTATTTATTCGAATAAAAAAACGGGTTTCGTCACTATTATAATACCAAAATCTATTACTGTAAAAAATTATCGACATCAAAGAAAATAAAATAGGTTTGTACCGACGTACTTCTTCCGCGTATGGTTTTTGACAACTACAAAATACTTTTTGTCTCGCTCTTGCTTCCCTATCGCTGTCCTCCGTCTCATTTTTCTTGTTTCAATGCTGATTTTCAAATCGATATCGATTTTCAATCGTATCCGTGTCGGCAATTTCTAGTTACAAAATCTTACTATTAAGTGTTAGTATGGGTTGGCTATACTTTGTCACGAATGTCAAATAACTTTTTTCTATTAAAACTGGGCGAACCCTAAGAGAGTTGTGCTTTGTAATAAATAATTAAAATTTTAGTTTTCAGTTTTTCAGTAGTGCTAATAGTAAAAAATACCGTGGATTTTTTTAAGCCGTTGTATTTAATTAGTTAGTGAAACCTTTTTTTTTCATTAATGGCTGTATCTACTATTTTGTTTGTGTTGCATAAGTGTGTTAAGTTTAATGTAAAAATCTTTCTAGGGGAAGTAAATTTTATAAGAATTTTACATTAAAAGTAACCAAAACATTAGTTTTCAGTTTTTAATGGTGCAGATAGTGACAAAATACCGTGTAATCTTTTACGTATTGTATTTAATGGAACTTTTGTTAATGATAATTATTAGTCAAGCGTTGGTTTCTTGCATTAAATTAATGGCTGTACAACAATGGTAACAATAACATTATTTCTTATACTACGTGTTACATAAAAAAAATTATTTATCGAATTGGAAACTTATTCGGTATCATGTGTTTCTTGCGAGTGGCGGGTTCCGCTGGCTAGAGTAAGTTTAAGGGGTGATTACCAGCTTATTATTGCAAAGTGTCATTTATGGATATTTTTCTTTCATCTCAACTCATGCCAGGATTTACCGATTTCAATATATGAAGTGAATTTTCTAACACCCTGTATTTGTGATTTAGTTCCTATACTACCTTATTTATGTATGTATGTGTAATACCTAAACACCTTATCAGTTTTACTGAAGTTTTTTTACGTTGTGATAGCTGTACTGTGCTTGGTTTGCGCTGATAGGTTAACAAAAAATCATTACAAACGCTAGAGCTAACAATAATGAACTTTCTAATGCGTCGAGACTTACATTCTAAATATAGTGGGATTTTCTTTCCTATTTTCCACGAATATCCACAATTTCCACTGCGGTTGCTAATGGCTCATAAAAAAGTAAAAAGCTTATTGCCCTGTTTTAGTTTAGAGCTTTTTTTAGTAAACAGAACTTTATGACAAAGTTACTAACGAAAGCTTTATAATTTTAATGAATTTAATTGAATTTTAGTTGTTGTTTATTTAACAATAGGATTGGGGAAAAAATTATGGCTGCACCTAGTCGGGTCAAGTACTGCCATTTTTGGCAACTTATTTTTTACATTTACATTTTATTTTTTGCGGATAGTCTTGGTAGAATATATTATTTCGCTTTTATGCAAGAATTACTGAATAAATAAATATTAGGAACAAGGAAAGACAAATTTTATGTTTCTGATATTGGAAGAACCATATCTGTTCTTACACAATATTGTTAACATTAATTATTGCTTATTAGAGAAAAATCCCTATAAATATCTAGGAAAATCTAAACTTATAATATAAATAGATTTATATTAGCGATAGAAAAACAAGAAGTAAATCCGTAAAATTATTCCCAAATGAGACATAACCTAGAGTATTGTTCCCATATCTGGGGAGCGGCATCACCTTCGACACAGCATCTTTGATATCTATCCAAAAGAGAGCCATTCGCTTCTCTCGCTCATCGGGGGATTTATCCCTTTTCTACCGATACTTCCATGGATTTTGCTCTGAAGAACTAGCTGCTATAATAATTCCTCCCTCGACTGTTCCTAATAGAACAACAAGACGCGCGTTACGTATGCATCCCTTTACTGTCCAGCTACAAAAGCCTAGAACATCCCACTTCGCTTGCTCATTCATAATATGGTCTCCAGATTATGGAACGGACTGCCTACAGATGTTTTCTCTTCCCCTCCCAATCTCCAATCCTTTAAATCCCGTGTCAATAGATTATATTTCCCTTCCCTTCAGACGCCCACGGTACGTTAGTACTTATGCTCGATAAAAAAATAAGAAGAAAAAGTTATAACATAATTACTTACATCTCCGCCCTGTTTCGGTTCATTTCGACCTCCTCACCATCAGCCCAAGGGAAGCCATGTATATAAATTTTTGTGTTATTTCATAATAACTTTTTCCTATTATTTTATATCTTAAAAGATTAACTTCCACTGGCCCAGTCAATTTAATAAAGACTTAAACTAGCTAGACATTTGGAATATGACAGCACTGATGTTAATGCTATTGCCAAAGGTGACTCTAAGGGTCAATTTTAATTTTTTACTTGATAAAAAGTTTATAACAACTTTTCTTATTACGCTGTGTATCAATTTATATTATTAGTTTAGATTTTCCTAGATATTTATAAAGATTTTTCCTCTAATTAGCAATTATTGTTTACAGTTTTCTGTAAGAGCCAGATACAGTTCTCCCAACACTAACAATGATTTTCTTTCTTGTCCCTAATGTTCATAGGTTCAGTAATTTCTCGATGAAAGTTGATTAATAGGTTGTAGTAAAATTATAACTAACTTATTTTATAGGGTTAAAACTTACTTAAATGAAAAAATGTATGAAAGTTTAAATTTTTTTATAAATATTAGGTATACAATATGTTTGATATTTAAAAATAATTTAAAAATTCTGTAAAAATGTGCAGCGTTCCTCTAGTCATCTGATAGAACCCTTAACAACTATAAGTATTTTTTAAGGTAAACAAATTGCAGACAATATTAAAGTTAAAAAGATTTCTGGCTAAAACACCAGTATAAAAGGTGGTCCTTATCCCCTTTATGACCCGAAAAGCGCAAAGAGAAAGTGTGAATATCGCCGGTGAAAACCAGCAAGTTCATACGGAAATTTACGAGGTAGTTTCTTTTGTGTAAGGGTCGATGGATTTCAAAAGCTTTACTTTCTTGTAGACGTCCCTCTGGCTACTTTAGTTTTAATATCTTTTTGTTAAAAATAACTTAACTCTAGATGTAACTTTCATATCCCGAGTGTTGCATCGTCTGGCGGGACATAGAAATTCCCATATAATTTTGGGGCGGGTCAATTATTGGCTTCCCTAATTATTAGGACCTTTAGCTATTATTCGGTGAACCAGTAAAAAGTTAACTGCTAAAATAGTTTGATAATTTTGTGATTTGTTATGCGCCCTGTATTTATAGGCAACAATGAAAACACCCCATTACTCTTAAAGCAATATTTCAGAATTTCCAATGTCACTGTCAAATTTTTGTTGTTCAGGTTAAAGATAATTCAATAGTTTCATTAAAACAGCTATCGCAACCTTTTTGAGTGCTAATTTTACTAAAAACTCAAAAAATTGACTATTATTTTAACATTCAATAACTTTATTTAAAACAATAAAATAGTTTTATAAAAATATAAAATTAAAAAAGATTTAATTAAATGTTTAAATAATATTCCTCCGTTGACTGCTAGGCAATACCCCCAAACGATTGTAAAACTTTTCGTACGTTGGCTAATTGGTACAATGAAATTTTCATACATTCTGCTGAAATAGCATTTTTTGGCTCAACCAGATTTGGATACTCTTTATTTTTATACAGTCTTGATTTTAAGGGGCCCCAGAGAAAAAATCGTTCGGCGAAAGATCTGGAGTCCTGGCTGGCCAATTTATTGTGCCGGGTAACCATCCATTTGTAACTAAACCTTCTGATTTTCACGGCGGACATCATTATTCAAAGTTGGTAAAATTTGGTGTTCCTATAGCTCTAAAAAATATTCCCCTGTTAAATATCGGTCAAGAAATAATGGTCCAATGATATGTTGCCCAAAAATTCCCGGCCAAACATTAAGTTTTTGTGGATACTGTGTTCTTGTTTCAGTAAATCTATTCTGTTTTTCTTAACTCCAGTACTGACACTTTTAAACATTGGATTCATTATTTAATGTAAAAGTACATTCATCAGTAAAACAAATGCTTTTTATAAATTCCCTGTAGTTGCCCTGTCCATTACATCAAAACAAAATTCATTCGTCGTATTTCCTCCCCATTTTTTAACTCTTGGTGTTTTTCGTATTTATAGGTATAGTATTTATGCCTTTTAAGAATAAGAAATGCTGTGGTATAGTATTTTCCTGTAAGAACGTAAAGTTCTCCTGTGCTAATATTTCCTTCATTCTCTTCTACGTGCAGTAATAGATTTAAATCCCTATCATTCCTTTGATCTTCCCCCTTTGATTTTCTCTTGATGCACATTTGCAATTATTTATACAGTGCCTAGAGTTTCAAATTTTTTTACAGCCTTTCTACTAGGTATCGATTTACCTGCTATTGGCCTGTTGGGAAAATGAGCGCAAAATGATAGCTATTTTGCTGATAATACCACCTAATCATAGATATTTTCTCTTCATTAGTGTAGTTTATTGCGAATTCGTTCGATTTGTAATGTATTTGGCAATTTGAATGAAAATATTGACACACAGTTTGCCGCAAAGTGGTAGATTACAAGCTGTTAAGCCTACCAATAAGGAACGCATTAAGCGCAAACATAGTTTTTGCTATAAGGACTAAGCTCTAGGGTATTATTTTTTCTTTGCTGGAAACACAATAGATTGGAGCAATTGAACGCAGCTACACCATTACATTATATTGTGCGTCTCAGAGCGCGTATATTATTGTATTAAGATGCTCTTACTAGACTATCGCACGGCAGATTGTCGGACTGTTTTAAATCTTACCGTCGGCGTCGGCAATGTGTTGAGTGGTGTGGAAAATGGTCCGCTCTGTGCTGTACAACGGATACGGATATAATGTCATTTCAAAACATCTTTATTCATTACATATTAATAATTTACAATACATCTTACGTTCTAATTTACTTACATGTGTTTCCCGGTACAAAACATAACTAAATACGGATTCACCGGGAAAACGCAGCCAGGCCATGGCTGGGGCTGTTGTTAGCCCTGTGGTAAGGGTAGTACCGCGCACAAAATGAAAACCGCCCTTTCCGAGTAATCTTAAAGGGCTATGAACAAATTTAAGGCTTTTTGAGAATAAAGTTAATATATACAGTTACTATTTATAAAGATTTTTAATTTATTTTTACTGGAAAATTTACAAAAAAAAAACAGTTTTATGTCTTATAATGTGATTTCTTCTTACTCCTAAGCTTTTAATGACGACTAATTAACAATGATAAAAACTTGTCAAACTGATTTTAATTTAAACCTGTATAAACCAGTACTAAATCGTAAACCTTAGTGAATCTGGCCGCTAGAAATTTTACCCAATTTTTAAACACTAACAGCCGATTACACAAAATTTGTAATCCAATTTTAATAAATTTTGCATTTGGATATAAAAAAAAACTTAACGAAAATTGCTTTCTTCAATGTTCAAAATTAAAATTATACACTTCTGTATTTGAGATGGACATTTAATTTATTATTATTAACTAAGTAAGTTTATCTCGGAGTATTGACCTTATAAAAAAAAATGTAGAAGCATTAAAGCTAATTTATAATGTGCATTTTAACAAAATATGGACTATTTAAATAATATTCCACATTGTTTTTCTTTAAAGTTTCATAATTAAAACCATATTTGCCACTCTTGTGTAAAGTTGTAAGTATACCGTTGAATTCCGAGCAAATAAAATAAGGGAGAGGAAATAACTAGAAGAGTTTAATATTGGACAATCTAATATAAAATCAGACTTTAATTGTGGATTTACGGGGTATTTGGGTGGGACATTAGGAAAATGTTAGTTGAAAGTAATTTTAGCAAACATTTTCAGCCATAAATCTTTTTTCTTTTCAGTATAATTGCAGGACCTGTCCCTTTATTTCTTTTCTATAATTATTACCCGTTGAAAAGCATACAATTACAATTACACTTATACTTAAAAACAACCAAAGACAGGTTAAGTACAATCTTTTACGCTTGACAGCTACACGACGTCTTCCGCATGTAAACGCCGATGTTAAGCGATACATTTTTAAAGATAGACCTTCGCCTATCTTTAGTTAAATCTTGGGTAAGTTGACAAACATTTAAAACTGTATTAAAATTAATTAGGGTGTTAGCTAATCTCGAATTAAATTTTCTTTCTGCAACCCACTGTGAGTATTTTAAGTCAGCAATTTTCCATAAATTTAGCAGCCGATTGTTAAGCAGTAGTAAGTAAAGGAAAAGCTGTATTCAATATTGATCGCTTTAAAACTGAACAAACAAACTGATGGATCGTGCAGAATCCCTAATTGATCCAATATGCCCGAAACTGGCCAGCCCTTCGTCTAGACGATTTCCTTTACCAGGATGAAACGACCGTTTATTGGATGTTCCTTATTTTAATCTCACAAACGAGCTTACAGAGGTTCATCTGTAGATTAGAGCCAGAACGGCCGCCTGTGGATTAGTTTGTCAGTGTAAGCTTATGCGTTATGTAAAGAGGAAAACAAACTAATTTCGTCGATATTGTCAAGTTGTTGTTTTTTCGAGGGATGTATTATTGGGGTAGATAAAGGGCAAATGATGTTTTGAAGCATCCGCTATTATTTTCGCTTTGATACTGTTTTAAATCAGGCTAATGGAAATTGTGAACATTTTTGTGTGTGCTGAAAAATAGTCCAATAAGCGAAAGTCCTAAAAAAAGTTTCAGCTAGAACGAACCTTCGAATGAAGGTAGATTTTGTCGTTTGGAAATACACCTCAGTTCTACTTTGTACAGAGCCCTTTGGCTTTTAGTTAGACAATAAAATACAATCAAGTCAAGTGCAAGCTATACTTGCACAATTATTTTGGAAATTATTTTTTTAAAAATGTTAAAAAATCGATCAAAAAACTAATAAGATCACCTAGAATAAAGAAACCATTTAGGTATATAATAATTTTATAAATGTAAAGATCAAATTAAAAAAAAAATTAGTGTCAAAAAAATGTGATTTTTTATCTTCAAGACTTCAAGCCCAACTACTTAAGTGCAGTGGGTGTCTGGAGAGATAACCGGGCTACACACAGTCATGCAAGCGCTAGAGCTTACGTGAGCAGGCCTAAGCTTGCCCGCAAGTGCGACATATCTTGCAAAGTGCAAAGACTTACCTGGCCTGTATATGTAAAACCCACTTTCGCACTTGCTTGTCCATGTAAGTCTTAATAGGTACTTGCGCATAACTGTGCATGGGAAACGGTAGAAACGCGCACGAAAATCTTGTTTTGGTATGGGTGGATGTGATAAAGAACTGTGTAGGTAAGCAGTGATTAAGACAAACAAATTTAGTGACTAGACAAGAAGAACTATTTTTTGAATCTCCAAATAAATAATTTTGTTTTAAATTATTTTTCTGACATCCATATTTTATACTATATTACTCGTATTTATTTTACTATTTTTTTATTAATTTAGCTAATACATATACCTACATAAGAATGCCAAAAGAGAATCCAACTTTCAAGGGAAAATTCGGAAATATACAGTCACTTGGTTGGGTTTCTCCGAGAACTAAAAATTATCTTTGTCCTGTCTCACATCTTGGGAGAACTTCGAGTGTAATACTTACTAAAATAAATAAAAGAAAACAGCCGTAGGATAAATAGATGCGCCATCAAAAAGTTGTAAAATGGTGGAAACAGAAATAGGCCGTTTGGGTCTTGTCAAGTGTAGAAATAATCTAGGTGATAAAAGACGGTCAGAAAGGGTCAAAACCCAAGAATTTATTTGTTATATTTGTTTTGACAAAGAAACTGAGAAAACAATAATTCTTGTGTTAAACCTATAAGCAGGTTTGTTGTTGGTTGCATGGAAATCGTCTTATCAATTTTTAAAAAAATTCTGTACCTAATGAGATAGGTAACATACATGTATGTTTCGCCTGAATATTACAAATTCCTTTAATATCCTTTAATATTGTGGATATATATATATATATATATATATATATATATATATATATATATATATATATATATATATATATATATATATGTATATACAGAGTGGCAAAAAAGTCGCGCATAATGCCTGTAACTTTTGAATTACTTCGTATACAAAAAATAATTTTAATCAAAGTTGTTCAGTAAATTAGTCCTCACATTTCTACTTGCATGATTTTTTTCTGTCACTTCCGGTTTGGTTGCCATGGATACCAACTTTGTTTTTTTAAACGGAACACCCTGCATATTATTGCATATTTGGATTCTACTGGGAAAACTATGAATTTCCTGTGTTTAAAATTTTCACCTATCTCCAATCGTGTCCGAGATAGTAAGAGCTGAAAATCTAAAACAAAAACTCACATTTTTGAAATCATGCATTTTTCTCTTTATGATATTATGAATTATTATGGTTTCGGAGACATTTTTGAGTTTTAAGTCAATTTTTGTAACAGACTTTATTAATAACAAAACAAATAACCTATAAAATAAAGAGAAAAATGCATGATTTCAAAAATATGAGTTTTTCTTTTAGATTTTTAGCTCTTATTATCTCGGACACGATAGGAGATAGGTGAAAATTTTAAACACAGGAAATTCATAGTTTTCCCAGTAGAATCCAAATATGCAATAATATGCAGGGTGTTCCGTTTCAAAAAACAAAGTTGGTATCCATGGCAACCAAACCGGAAGTGACAGAAAAAAATCATGCAAGTAGAAATGTGAGGACTAATTTACTGAACAACTTTGATTAAGATTATTTTTTCGTATACGAGGTAATTAAAAAGTTACAGGCATTATGCGCGACTTTTTTGCCACTCTGTATATATATATATATATATATATATATATATATATATATATATATATATATATATATATATATATATATATATTAGGGATTGCAATCCCGAAGCAAATAATCAATCCCGGGATTGATTTCGGGATTGAATTAAAAAAATTTAGACATATTTAATTTATTAAAGGTTTATTTCACAGTTATTCCACAGAACGTTAAAAAAAATAAAAACATAACATATTAAACGTTTTATTTTAAAAAGTTGCGTAAGAAGACAATACCGTCAAGACTCTCATCCCTTAAACGGGTTCGAAACTTTGTAGATACCATTCCCGCTGACGAGAAGCATCTTTCCGCCTCGACACTCGTAGGAGGTATAGTGTTTAAAAAATCATAAACACATTGGAGATTAAAACCTCGAATTCCTCCATTTTCAAATAAATTCATTTCTTGAATTATAGTACTCTCCAAGTTTAGTTTTTTTGGTGTAACTGGGTAAGACAAAGATTTTTTTAAGGCGAGTTCAAGGGTTTCTTTATAAGTCTTTGATTTTTCCTGGTGAATTCGTCTTTGCAGCTCAGCAATGGTGAATTCTTCTTCGTTTTGATCATCTTCAACATAATTATTCAGTTCTTTTTTTTGTAATCTTTCTAGGATATTTGTAAATTCCTTAATTAGTGCGTCTTTCTTAGGGGTATTAAACAAAGGGTTGTTGTTGTTAATGTTGTTATCATGAATGCAGTTGGGATTATTTAAGTAGCGAAAAAGGCTAGAGGCGATAGTTCTACGTTGCTGAACCCTCAACGTCAAGGCATTTTCGAGATACTTCCCTAAAGAAGAAGAGGAAGACATCTTTTTAATTTCTTTTAGCATGCATTCCAAAGTTATATCAGCTTTATAAAGATTCATGTCTTGACGACAAAGGCTTTCCACACTTAATTTTATAGGTTCTAAGAGGCAAACCAACTCTTTAATGACTTGAAACTCATTGTCACTAAGAATAGGCATACCTAAATCAATCATAGCCTTTGTAATGCAGTTTTTTAGACTGTAAAAACGCTCTAACATTATTAGAAGGCTACTCCATCTCGTTTTGCAGTCGAGTTGAAGTTTTAGTTCTTTTCCCAAATCTTCTTTCACATACTTTTGAAGAATATCATTTTTTGTTGGGGATTTTCTGAACAGCCTGACTACATTTCTAACTTTTGTAACGAGGGAATAAATATTATGTGTTTTCGACAAAACGTTTTCTGGGACGTCCTCTAAAATTTCCAAAGAATCATATTCCTCATCCTCGCTGTCCTCTTCACCCGATTGTATGTCATTTTCATCTTCAACGGTATTTTGTTCATTTTTATAAAGAGTGTCCACTACTGCTAGCTGGATTCCATGTGCTAAACATAGCTGTTGGCAAGGGGCAACCATTTTTCCTATTTTTACCATTGTACTTGAGCCATCTGTCACGATGCACACAATATCATCATTCAGGGATAAATTGTGCATCTCCAGATGTCTCTCAAGACTTGCAAGACATGCCTCTGCTGTCATAGAATATCTTATTCTAACCAATCCCAAATTCCAAAATTTCTCAAGGTCTGAACAGTTTGAATGTACATTTATATTCATAAAATGTTTGTTTGATTGTGATGTCCATTCATCGAAGCTCAAAGAAAAATTTCTGCCCTTCTCTTTAAAACTTTGAATTTCATTTTTAACAAATTCGCGACATTTATTGCTATATTTCAATAATTGTGAGCTTATAGTATTTGCGGATTTTGGAAGATGCATGCCATTTAATGTAAACAAATTTCGCAGATCTTTAGATGTAACAAATTTTGACAGAGGAATGCCATCCAAAGCCACCATACGCGCTAAAATAGATTCGTAAGAAGTGTCATTTTTATAAATAAAAAATTGCGGTAACTTTCTTTGCTTTTCAGAAACCACTGTTTCACATTTATCTTCTTTCGATGTACCTTCCCCGCTTACTTCACTGCGATTTGCTCTTACATCGATTTTATGTATTTTTATTAAATGCGTTAATAAACCTTTGGTTGAACCCCCTTTCGCCTGTAAAAGAGCGGGGCATCTTTTGCATTTCGCTGTTTCACCTCCATCGGATTCAACTAAGAAGTAAAACCAAACCGATGTTTTATCGTCTGCCTTTCTTTTGTGAGGTACGTATTTTAACTGAGGCTTGGACGGAACTGCCATGAGCCCTAAAATCGAATTCACAATAACTTTTTTTGTATATTATTGTGTAAAAAAAAATAAAAGCTACGATGTTTTTTTATTATTATTTTTAGCATAATTCCGTAAGTTACAATTTACTTTAGAAAAATTATTATAAAAAACAAAATATTTTTGAAAATGATGGCTAGAATTATTATTACCAAATATCAAATACAGAATACTAAAATTTGAGAAATAGGTACGCCACTGATATAAACAAACTAAATTTTCCTTTGATAATATCAAATCACTTTTTTATTTAGGATTTATATGTCAACATAACGATATTTAAGCCACAAACTCGTCATTACATAATTTGATAATCATATATACTATATTATATAAAAAAAAACTCACCATTATTGCTCTTATTGGCACTGTTACAACTGCTAGACGCCATTCGATCTCAACAATATATCTAACTATAATGAAATGAATCCAATATTCCATATAATATTTCTTGTTTGGCGCTGCTTCCCCGACATGTGGCAGTTTGCCGGGGAATTACCGATTTCGACCTTGAACACGACGCCGTGCATTTTATGTTTACGACCGCTTTTTAAGTTTACTATGTTTGTTCAGAGGACTTTGAGTTTACTTAATAAAATTTCTGGTACTTTCATAAAGAGCGATTTTTTCTCGATCCCGGGATTATATTTTTCTTTCCCGGGATCCCGGGATCGGAAAAAGTGGGCTAAGATGGTAACAATCCCGGGATCCCGGGATCACGGGATCCCGGGATTGCAATCCCTAATATATATATATATATATATATATATATATATATATATATATAGTAGAAAAATGGAAGATTTCTTGGCCTATAGGTAATATAATATATGTAAATGCGAAGATTTACTTCTTCGCTAGTGCAGCGAAAAGGCCGTGAATGAAAAATAAAAATAATGAGGACTATCTTTACCATCTTACCCATCCTTTCCGAACATTTTGGATATAAGGACTCTCTTTGATTCTGGTCAAATCGTGGTCTGTTCTTCAGCCACCCTGGGTGTAAGCCTGCCCGCTATTGGGAAGGGCCCAGAAATCGATAGCAGGAGGTCACCCAGACCAGAATCAAAGATAGTCCTCATTATTTTTATTTTTCATTCACGGCCTTTTCGCTGCACTAGCGAAGAAGTAAATCTTCGCATTTACATATATATATATATATATATATATATATATATATATATATATATATATATATATATATATATATATATATATATATATATATATATATATATATATTAATTAATATATATTCTAATGTAAATATGAATTTTCCGTAAAGAATGACACATACGTCGCCAATTAGGATATGTTCCGAAAGTCACCAAACAGTAACCAATACTTATCAGTATAATTGACAGAAAAATCCCTTTTTCAGGAACCAATCTATCTATGATCACATACGGGACACAAAATGGTTATTTCGGAACATACGCTTAGTTTGACCGTTGCGGCAAAGCTAGAAGAAATACGGTTACGTCATTTCGTGAGAAGGATACCTACATCTAACGATTCTGACGGAAGTGTTTTGGAGGCGATATCTCACTTTTGCAATTTTTGTTAGTTACGTCATTACGTGAGATAGGGGACGATATAATAAATTTACAGCTAATACTCTGTACAAATATTGGACCCTTGCTCCACCCTCAAGGAAAAAAATGTACCCCTAATTATGTTGCGATATTTTTGTCCAAATAAAGAAAAACAAGAAAAAAGTTAGCTCTCTTTGTAAATACAGTGCATTTTTTAATTACTGTTAGCGAATTCTGCTAAAAAAGCTCCAAAAAAGTGCATTTATTTTTTGAAAAATATTATATTTTCACTAATTACTGTTTTTATCTTTCCATACTAGGTGAAGATGTCAGGCATTTTATGACATTTAAAGCTTTATTGTCATAATTAATCAATGCATTAAAACGGTTTCAAACATACGAGAAATCTCTTATCTAGAAATTGCCAATGACTTTGCAGCAGCATATCCAGATCGTCCAGTACCTACACAGATTGTGTCGTCAGTTTGTCACGGGTTTTTTCACAAAAATAAAATATATTATATAGTAATATCACCAATAATACATAATACTTTTGAACGTTCCAGCGACGGCAGCTATTCATCGATGAGCACTAGGTTATGAGTTAGTAGTGTGGTTCATTTTTCCAACAAGGCACCACCCAGTCTATATAACTTGCTTTAAGTGAAGAGGAATCCCCAGACTGGGAGATGAACTCTTAGAAAAGATGTTAAAAATAAGAAGCAGATTACCATTGACTAAATTTAATAAGTATTTTAACTACTTATTTGAGTAAAAAAAGAATAAATTTATTAACGACATGGATTTATTATGAAAGGATTCGATGTCCGTATACTGTGAGCGTATCGAACGTGAAGCCTTATATTTGTTGTTTGTTATGAAAACATTTGCCCTAGGGGTTTAGTTTACGAACTACGTAATTGAATCAAGAATGGTAGTAGAAAGAGATAAAATAGCATTGGAGTGTTGGAGCTCAGAAGTGTTGCTGTCTGTGCTGGTTGCTTAGGTCTTTGTCTAATGAACTAGGAAAGAAAAAGTGCGATTTATAGATTTATAAATGACTCGGAGCGACTTAAACCTTTAGAAATAATATAACCTATAAATAATAAAACCTTTTTAACTTAAATTTATTATTATTTTGCAGAAAAATAAATTATTTTAGACCATTTATTACTTTTAGTAAATCTTGTGATGCTTCTAACGTATTTTTTGTACAAAAATACAAGGTAAAATAAGATGTGGCCAATGTTTACAAATTGTGTTTACCAGTGTCGCTTAGAATGGTTTGCTCTGGCTTCAAAGAATGTTAAATCATCCCGTATCCATTCTTAATAAACCATTATTAACAATAACTATAAATTAACGTTTCTCATCGCAGAATTTCAATTTTTAAATACCCCCACCCCAACTTAATTACTCATTCGCATGGTTGATTGATCAATCAAATTGACACGCACAAAAAAATATAACACTAATAAATCAGAAAAGTTTTACAGAGGAGAATGATTTATCAAATTTATAATATTTTAAATTAGGTATTAATACGCATAAAAATTATGAAAATAAATATTTAAGGCATGTCAGATCATATTTGCTATCAACATATTTCGTTGGCAGGAAAAGATCCATAAATGTTTGTCCGGAATTTCTCATTAACTCACCATGAAACACGTATTATTCAGGCAGGAAACATAAGTAGGTAGAAGGAAAAATGTACTTGAACATGGTACACCGGTGTGTACCCCAAAGAAAAAAACTCTAGAATAACAATAAAAAAGCAATAATTAATGGCATATTATACGTTGTTGAAGGTGTCTTACCTCAAAATATATTTGAGAGTTTTTGAATCGAAACAGGCATTTCTTGACGAAAATACAGGAATTCGAAGGTAGATAAAGGCATATTCTAATGAAAGAACTGAAATGAGAAACGAATTTTCAAAATATGATCATGAAAAAGCTGGATTATAATTAACATACCTGAATGAAGAATGAATGCATGGAGGAATACGACTAATATACAATCTTCATCATTCAGCATCAGCACAGTGTCCAAAAAAACTGTTAACAAGGTAATAGAAACTCTTAAGACATGAAAGAACCATTCTATAATAAGAAACTTTAGATCCAAAATCCCAATTTGGGTTAAGAGATCGTTTTCGTGTATGAAACACCACACTCGACACACGGCAAAGCCCTTTTTGAACATTCCGCTCAGAATACTCTGAAAAGGGTACCTCGATATTGATTTATTCCAAGTTAAAAAAGGATAGCATTCAAAAACTATATTGTATATGCATATGTACCTAAGCGACCAAATTTCTGCCAAAGAAGAGATACGCAAACTCCATTATATTGATTTTTCACGATATTTTTAGCATCTAAATGGATTCAGAAGTACGGTAGTACTAGTTTATATTATTATATATTTCTGGCGAGTGCGCTAGATAACTAGCAGTCGCAACTTAAAATTAGGTAAATATTTTAAATTAATATGCTAATTTATAATTAAATTTTCATAACGTTGTAGCGAAACGCTACAAGTTCACATGTAATACAAACAAGAAATTCTTTCTGTAGTGATTGAATAATTTAAAATAGACCTGGCAGAGAAGATTCCATGCGTAAGCCTGCTTGCAAATCACTAAGGCATGAAAAGTACCAATCTTATGTAGTCCGAAACTTACTCTATGATTATTTTAAACAGGTAGAATTTTGTGAATTCGATATTACACGTATTCCATTTAAAGGCTTTATTGGTGATATTTGTCTATCAGCATTTTTATTTATTTTTCCTTCCCAAATTAGCTGCTACTAAATGGAAAACAGGGCATTAAATATAATAAACTAATTCCTTTAATAAATTTATTTACGTATTAAAGGAATCGTACATGTAAAAAATTAAAATTATAATTTATTCACATATAATCTTAATAATATGTTTATATTTATTATCATTTAAAATGAATTCTTATAAGCTACTTATTTTTTGTCGCCAGTAACTGGCTATGCTAGATTTTTTATCTAAAACAATATTAGACTTACTGTCAACTGTAAGTAGTAGATTATAGTAATCCAAAAAGCCCGCCTAATAATTTAAAATGCTTTTATTAAAATTATATAAAAGGCAGACAATAAAAAAGGATTTATATCCTTTTTTGAATACTTTTTTTTAAACCTGACGCGAAAGCTGCGAGACTGAGATAAACCATTTGCATTGTAACAAAGTTTCACAATATACCAGTTAATCCATAGAATATAGACTACAGACAGAAAAGGGGGAAATAATGGAATTTTTAATCTCTCCTTTTTTTGTTGAAGACATATAAAACAGTAAATTTATTTAAATTTTATATTGCTGTTGAAATGAATGAAACCATACACTTGATGTAACGTTAAATATTTTTATTATATGTACAGTATGTCCACGAATGGGGTTAACAAGAGATTAAATAGACCAAGTTCTTAAAAACACGGAAGATGTCGTTCTGCCAATATGCCACACAACTGATAAGAAGTAGGTGGAGAACCCTGAAGCTGGCAGGATTAACTGTAGCTCTGAAATGGTTTTAAAATGTAATCCCTCCTTATTTCTAAATATAATATGATTACAATGACTTTTCTCCACCTGCGGCGCGGCGGCGTCGCGATTTGCTTAAGCGATTTTCCAAGGGTAATGAAATGCCGCGTTATATTATATTAATTTGACTCAAAAATATGCTTTTATACATCATATAAGCAAACTTATTGTAGATTTGGGATGAAAATACTTGTAATGAGAAAAATGTTTTATATATTTATTAACCTAAGAGTTGCTTCCGTGCCACAGTTTGGTATGGCAAAAGATATACGAGTAGTGTGAATGAATGTATGCGCGTACATTCTTTTGCCATAGTAGGGTATAGATGTCTTTAATAATACTTATAATACTTTTAAATCAGAATAATACTAGTAATAATAATTACAAAAGCATTTTTTTTATATATATAATCCTATCGTAGTTTATATTGAAATATTAATTACTAGCTGGTAGCTTCGCCAGCCTGTTTTAATCATGAAATATATTTTTAGAATATATATTTGGAAATAAGCACTTCCTTGTAAACGGCATTGGTTGTTTTTTGTTTTCGTAGAGGCTGCAAGATAGCCAAGCTGTTGGACAGTTACATCTATACCTACATATACGCAATTTTTTTAAAACTATAGCTTGCGAAAGAATGCGGAAAATAAAAAATTATGGCTAGATGACGCTAGGTCATGCGGTCCGAACATCTGAAAGCACGAGTGCCCGATTTATTTAAGTATAAACTAAAAATGTTTGCACATGGTGTTACCCCCTAGGGATTAAATTACAACACAAAAAAATTGGTTCTTATCTAAAAAAATGACATGGCTCGGCGCTGATCAATACAATCTGTCGTTTTAGAATACAAAATATTTTAATTTTTTGGGAATGATTTGACCCCCTTAGCAAGAGACTTTCATAAGACCTGCTACTATTTTGCACCAATACCGCAAACCAAAATACTTCGTAGTGAGGTTTTGTACCTAGCAACGTTAAGCCAAAAACGATAAAATTTAATGTGGTGTTTCTATGACATGATTTATAAAAAAGATCTAAAAATTAAAATCCCTGGTAAGCTTATAGATTCATTTAGCAAATGAGGTAAAAACTCTGACTAAACAATACCACTCTAAATTTTATCGTTCATTAATTAGCGTATCCGCAATTTATTCTTGCAAATTCTCCTTAATGTTAAAAGATATTCCGGCCAGCTTTCCAACACAACAGAAAGAGACGGACAAAGACAGCGAGCAAGAGCGAGATAAAAAATAATATGTATTTCGTAGTTGCTTCTCAAAAATTGTGGTGTGCAGAAGAAGTTGTAATTTTTCACATTTTAGTGTCCTATATTGTGTTATGTTATAATATTGACGAAAACCGTTAGTTTATGCGAATAATAATACCGAGGGCAGAACCCAGAAACCAAAAAAAAAAACAAGTAATAAATGGGTGATTTTTTGTGGGGGAGTAAAATTTTGAAGCATCGGTTAAAGAACTTTCACGAAGTATGTTTTAAACTCGGTTATAAACAAGTTATTGCTTGATTTTGAACATTTTTTGAAAGACAAAGGGTCTAAGAGGGTAGTATGCTCATCTCATTAGTAAATAACGTAATAGGTAAGCGACTATTCTTTGTGTTAATGGCACAACATAGCCTATTTTGTTCTGGTTACAATTTCAACCGAATTCACGAGTGTCCCATATTTTCCGATTTTAAATAAAAAAATTGCACCCATTAAATAAAATACACATCTTTGATAAATCTTTGGTAAATTTCGTCTATGGAATTAAAAATACTTTCGATTATTTTCTTGTTTTCACCAAGACTGATACAAAAATGAGATGTCACAATATTATTTAAGTTTGGCAATGCCCCGACTGGATCATTTGTTTGTTCTTTATAATATTAGAGCCCCTGAAGTCAGGCTTTTCAGATGCGTCGGATAAGTTCCGGTATTTTGGCATTTTTTAAAATAAAAAAAATGTGCGATTTGAGGAAAAAAAGTATTGGGTATGTCTGTAGACTACTCCAGGAGTCACTCATTCAAATATATATGCAGTAAATTATATAACACCCTGTACAAGTTATATTTTACATATTATTCTGTGTAAGATTTATAAGTATCAGTATTTGATTGTTAAAGGCTATTATGTTTTTTATAGTTTGTTTATAGGTGATTTCCTCTAAAATATAATTTAATCAGTAAAATCATCAGTTTATAGCTGGTTTTACTGAATGCATAATATTTTATTGCGTCATACGAAAAAAAAAACAATCGATCGTCTTTAAAACAATCAAATACTAGCTGAAAAATAAATTACTATGTTAAACATGTCACTTTTAAACTACCCGCCACGAGAAAATGAGGTAGAGCGACATCTGGTGGTAGAGTGCGCACTATTTTATTGATTTTTGTTTAAATTTCGTGTGTCCGGATTTTACTTAGGAGTTAACATTTCTAACCTATTATATTTTGCTTGAAACACACACTTCACTTATACTGTGACAATCACAAACCTCCAGACCTGTGCTTTTTTATGGTACAGCACCGGAATCGAACCAGGTGCGGGGCGCCGTGGTCGAGTGAGCCCGGTCTAGTCTTGTCATGTCAAGGGTTGCTACCATTTGATTCGGTATCTATGGCATTTATTTTATATAGGGTATATTAAACTAGTCAAACAAAATGAAATTGCGCAAGAGAAAGAAAGAGAGCGAGAACAAAAAAAAAGGATATTTAAGTAAGCCTGCAAAAGAAATAAAATTTTTAGAATTTTGAGAATCAGCATACAAAGGAAAATACTAATATTAATTTGAGCTACTACTTGGCTGTATCATTGTTTTTTTAGTGATTTTGTATTTGTAGATTTCTTATACCTGTATTAGTCGTAAACTGCTAAAAATATTACTGAATTCAATATTAGAGATAAATTCTTCAATATTTTCAAAAATGCTTGGACAACTTAGAACAAGTTAATAAAAAGGAATAAAATATTGAAGTAGTTGCTCGAAAATTTGCCATAACTATCCTAAGCCATGCCTGAATACTGTATTATTAGGGCAATACCCGCTGCAATCGCTAATAAAACGTTTTATTTCCGAAAATTTTCGATCTTTGTCTTTTATAGATATCCCTTTATTCTAACCTATATAAATTTAGATTGACGTTTCAATAGGATTTAAATTTCCAGTTAAAAATATTGGCGGGCCAAATCCTGAACCAATCGCACTGCGAGATTGGTTAAATCGGGTTTCCGCAGGCGAATTTTATTCAAACACTTGCCTGATAAATGTAATTTGGATAAAGAATCCAGAGACTGGCTGAAATATATGGCGATATTTATCATCCTTTGACAGACGACACGAATGTGGGGAAGATCTGGATATTTCAAGTATTTTTTCCTATGATAAATTGGTGTTTTAAAGTGAAAAAAGACTTTATTCAGCGGTTCTAAGAGTTTTCGAGTTTTTTAGGCATTGGAAATAGGTTGAAGTTTAAGTGTATGCTTTATTAGTTTCGGAAAATAAGTATTGAGGACAGTGGCGGCTGGTGAAATTTCAAAGTTGTATATCTCTGTTCCTACTTACAGGACCCGTACCAAATTAAGGGGTTTTGATAGTGAGCCCCCTGAGAATGTTTTGGTAAAGAAAAAAAAACATTTTGTAAATGACGAAAAAAAGTTGAATTTTGGGTGTGCCCCTCCTAAGAAAAAAAAGAACACGTCTAGGTATTTTATTTATTATTTTTTCTAAACAAATTTTACCTCATTTTGTCGATAGTTTTTAAATTGTGAGAGAAAAAAATGTGTTAGTAGAAAGTTATAGTCATTTGAATTTTTTTTTAAATTATATTTTAGGCTTACAAAAATTCAAATGACTATAACTTTCTACTAACACATTTTTTTATTTCAAAATTTAAAAACTGTCGACAAAATGATGTAAAACTTGTTTAGAAAAAATAATAAATAAAATACCTAGACGTGTTCATTTTTTTCTTGGGAGGGGCACACCAAAAATTGAACTTTTTTTCGCAAATTACAAAATGTTTTTTTTCTTTACCAAAACATTCCCAGTGGGCTCACTATTAAAACCCCTAAATTTGGTACGGGTCCTGTAAGTAGGAACAGGGATATACAACTTCGAAATTTCACCAGCCGCCACTGATTGACAATAAGGTAAAATACATGGAAGTTTTTACCCAAATAATGTGTTCACCTAAAGTAAAAGTCACTACTTCAAAACAAATGTTTTCATTTGATAAAAAAAATTATCTTACTTACTTACTTATTCCTAAGTCTATCTACCATGGTGGTGAAAGACTGTGAAGTTGAGTTTATTAGTCTTTTCTATTCCTTCCTCTCTTGTGCTAAGTTTATGACTTTATGTCATTGGATCCTTCTCTCGTGCACCACTTCCCTCACTCTGTCTTGCCATGTTCTTCTAGGTCTTCCTCGTCGATTGACTCCTTGGGTTCTTGCTTCGTATATATACCCTTTTTGTAAGTCTTTCGCCTGGCATTCTGTGAATGTGCCCAAGCCATCCCAGTTCTCGATTTTTGTCGGTATTGGTTTTATTTTCATTCATTTCGAATTCTCTTTTAGTTTTTGTTTCACTACCATATAGTAATGATGGGCGTATTACCCTTTTGACAACTTCCACCTTTACGTCCTTTGTTATTTCTTTTCTTCCAAAGAATGTTGTTCTTAGTCCATTATACAGTCATCCTATTTTTGCTGTTCTATCATTTATTTCTTTTCCCTGTTTGCCATTTTCTTCTATTACAGTTCCAAGATACTTGAATCTTTAACCTGTTCTATGCTCCTTTCCTCTATTCTAATGTCGTGTCTTTTGTTGTTTTGTCCAATAATCTTCAATTTTTTTTTGGGTATTTATGTTCATATTAATTCTTTTTAGTTCTTCATTAAGTTGGTATATACTATGCTGTAGATTTTCTTCTAAATCTGCCAGTACCACCTACTTTTTTGTGTTTGTGTGTTTATTTTTGCTTATGCATTTTTCTATAATTTATTTTAATATAAATATTCAGTCTCGTGTGCTCCTTCCTTTCCTAAAACCATATTGTGTTTCTTCCAACGTGTTTTCTAGTTATTCTTTTGTTCTTGTTTCCATTACTCTGGCCAGCACTTTTGCTGGTAGGCTCATTAGCGTAATTCCTCGGTAATTTGAACATTCCCTCACATCGCCTTTTTTATGAAATGATAGGATAATCCTTTTATTCCATTCCCTAGGTACTTTCTTCTCTCTTATTACCTTGTTTAACAATTCTGTGAAAACCTTTATTCCTGCCTCTTCTAACTATATTAGCATTTCAGGTGTAATTTGGTTTATTCCTGCGACTTTTCCTATTTTTGACTTATTAATGGCTTCGTTAACTTCTTCTTCTGTGATTGTGGTTATTTCTGTTCTTCTTTCTACTCTTTCCTCTTTCGTATCTCCGGCTGAGTTTTTTCTGTCTTATTTGTTTCAGCGTATCATAAAACAGTTTTTGTTTTTTTTTTCTGAAGTTTTCATTAATCTCTTATCCGAATTTTCTCCACGCTTTTTGTTTTGCTTCCTTTACTGCGCCTCTGACTTTTTTTTCTCCTTATATTTTCCATAATCTTCTAAAGTTTTTGTGCTGAGGTATCTTTTCCATAGTTTTTTCTTCGCTTTAATGACTTTTTGTATCTCTGTTGACCACCATTCCGTTCTCTTTATATTTTTGTTCCGTTTCCTGTTCCCCCCATAACTTTGTTCTGACGCCATTAGTATTGCGTCTTTAAATTTTTCCAGTGCTCCTCTATATTTGTTTCTTCTTCCTCTTGAACTTCTACGTTTCTCTTAAGGTTTTCTTGGTATTTTGCTCTTTGTATCGCTTCTTTGAGTTTGTAACTTTTTATCTACCAAAACTAATTTTACTAAATACGAGTATACATAGAAGTTTGGGTTTGTTAACATATTTTGGTTACTTTTGCTGTTTAAAGCTAATTGGCAAGAAAATAAGACGATAGAGATGAAAACAGGATTAAGAAACGTATAAGAAACGTATAACGATTTTTACATATTTATTACATTCAGTTTTTACATCTTTTGTACACATGCCGTTATACTTCAGATGGGAGAGTTCTTTTTGTGACTTGCATGTATTTTTGTATGTAACCTTTTCATAGCATATGAGAGTAGGTAGTTTCCGAGATTTTTGCAGTTTTGAGCCAGATAATCAAATTTAGAAAATAAATGCTCACGGAGAATAAGTAAACACCAAGATATTCTTATGTATACATTTAACTGTACTTTAAAAGTAACACTTGTGTTTTTAGGCACCACTAAACATACAATCAAAGTATAGTCAGTGCTTAAGGACATATTTAAGGTCAACTGTCAAATTTAATTACAAATTGATTCAGATATTACAAAGTTATTTTCTACACAAAACAAAAAACGTTTAGTTCGTATTTTGGTTTATGTCTCAAGCGGTTGTTGTACAGGGTGGTCAACCGAAAACAAAACAGAATCGATTTTAGGCACTACTATCCATTTCTAAAGTTTTGACCCCTCAGTCTGAGGGTCAATAACAAAAAAACCACGGGGCAGAATAAACTGAAAAAATTACAGCTTGTTAGGACGTTATCCAAGAGTTTCTTCCAAAAAATGTATTATTGTAGTGTAAACGATATTGAACTTATTCATAATCAAGTAGAAAAAAACAACGATTTTACTGCGTTAATACTGATAAACGATTTTCTCATGTCTATATATTGGTTAATTTTTTCCCTATTTAAATGCAATTTTGAAGGTAGATAGACAAATATCTATACTTTCGCAAGAGATTGATAGTATGTGTCTAAAATTCTAGTTTTTTATTTTTTAATGATGTTTGTGTATCAGCTGTACTGTGGACAATTTAAAACTTTAAAAAAAATCTTTACACTCGTAGACGTAGTTATTATTATACAAATGTATTTTATTACACAAAATTAAAAAAAGCACCTTTAGTTCTTGTAAAATTGTAATAAATATTAAAAGCCACATAAGAAAGAGATGCAAAGTGTTAAACTCCTTTACCGACATAATCACAGTACGGTGGATTCGTCGTAAAGGTCGTCTGTAGTCCGTAGGTCCATGTATTTTTATTTGTTTAGAATTTAATCTATTTGTTATGTATTGAAAAGATTTGTAAAATAATATTATTTAGTTGATTGTGGTTGTTTATATCTAGTTATTGTTGATTTAAATTTTTGGTTTTAGTGGTAGATAGTAATTTGAAATTATTATTGTTTTCACACGATTTTTAAGATTATCTTGTTCGAATTTATATAAATACCGGATGTAATCTGAACCAACAATACGGTACCTAACTACAGTCTAATAAGTTAAAATATCTCGTCAGTGCAACGAACAAATGAAAAATATTATATTAAAAGTCAGAGCGTACTTTCAACAAAAGAGAAAGACACCGGTTTGGAAAATATTTTGATTGAGCAAGTGGTTAAAAGAACAGCAGATTGCCTGGGTATTAGTGAAAGCACCATTAAACGTGATACTGCGGAAGAAAAAAGTTCCGGTATTAGTATACCATCAAAAGGAAGAAGTGGAAGGCCCCGGCTGGAATGTGATGAGATTTTGCAGGGCGCCATAAGGAGAACAATATTAAATTTTTACCTGGAGCGCCGGTTTCCTTCTATAAAAGAAGTCTACCAGAAATTGAAAGAAGATGTCGATTATTTACCAGAATTTTCAGAAATGACTTTGTACCGATGGATTAAAGAACTTGGGTTTTCCTATAAAAACAATTAATAAGCCAATTTTAATGGAACAAAACACAATTGCTGCCAGAAAAGCGGAATCCTTATACGCCATAAAGAGATATCGTAAGATTCTGGGCAAATATTTTATACAGATGAAACATGGTGCGGTGCAAATCATTCAAGGAAGTTTGGCTGGGTTGAAAGAGTTAATCCCACAAAACGGGATAATTTTGATGAATACAGAGGTGGTATACAGGAAATTAATGGCTTTAGAGGTGGAATAAAACGGCCATCAGGATCAGGACAACGGGTTATTATCTTACATATTGGTAGTAAAAATGGGTTTTTGGATGGCTGCCTGAAGTGTTTCGTTGGGAAAAAAGTGCGGCGTCAGTGGATTACCATAACGAGATGAATAAACAACATTACGAAGAATGGTTTAGGACAGTGCTTTCCGTAATACCTGACAAATCAGTAATCGTAATTGACCATGCACCGTATCATACAATGTTGGATCGTTGGATCCTAATTTTCGAAATCCTACAGCTGCCTGGACAAAACAAAAAATAATAGAATGGATGTCCCAGCGAAAAGCAACATTGCCCGATGGATTTACAACGTTTAATGAATTAACCAAACCAATGCTGTTAGACCTATGCAAGAACTATCACTTTCCAAAAACGTATCTTTTAGATACAATTGCAAAGGAGTTACGTAATGATAATGTAAAGCTTCTATGGTTGCCAGTTGCACACTGTGAATTCAACGCAATTGAATTATTAATTAATTTGGGCATATGTGAAAAATAAAGTGGCAAAATTGAATACTACGTTTAAAATCACAAATGTACTAAATTTGTGTCTTGAAACGATGCAGAACGTGCCAAATTCTGTTTGGGAAAATTGCGTTGGACACGCTAATAAAATTGAGGAATCCTACAGAGAAAAAGACCACTTAGTTGATGTTGTTGTAGAACCATTAATTATAAATTTAGATGAAGATGATGATTCAAATGAAGACTTTAGTAATGATGAAGAAGGAGAAAACGATCCATAAGTGTAGGTATTCTTCGGTAAAAAAAAGTGGTGTAATCCAATCAGTTTTTTTTTAGTTTTAGGTTTAACTAAATTTTATCAGGGTTTTGTACCTTAAAAGTTAAATCAGATATGATTCTACGTAAACAGGCCACTTTCACATATTTCTTTTATTATTAAGCAAAGGCAAATGCAGACAAACTTACCACAGCATTTGTTACAATTTTCCAAATATGCGAATCATAAAAATAAGGGAACATCAAAAATATTGTTTTTCTTTTAGGTTAATTATAAATAAATAAAGCTAATTGGTCTATTTACGTTACTCACTTTGAAGTAATATTTTTAAATTACTATTGTTCTACTACACACGTTTTGCCTATTTTATAGATCGTAATGAAACAATCGAAAATCGTTAAATACAAATAAATGTAAATATGTACCAATGCATATACTTATTTTTTCTTAATGTTACCAGTTACCTAATTTATCATATAGAGCACAAAAAAACCGTCACTATATTGCATTACTTTAATGATTATTACCTTAACACCCATACTATTGCACCTTCGACGCCCCGCTCCATCCCGCAAGCACAATGCTGCTATCCTTTACACAAATTAATTGTTTGTATTTACGTTTATGACAACTGCCAAAACAGAATTTTCGTTAAACGTAAAGTTACATCTCTTTATATGTAATACAAAAAAACAAAAATTTTTGCTGTAAGATTACTGGTAGTAATTACATAACCACAATCATTTTTTGAATATTACTACCAAACCTAAGAAAAAAAAATAAAACTAATATTTTTTGGGACTAAAGTAAGGTTCACTTTATCGCCTGTAAAAAATTAGTTAGGCCTGGGAGTACCAGTAAGGCACAATAAATTTTTACAATTGAGTAATTGATGAAATAGGGAAAAAATGGTGACAATTTTACACTTAC
The DNA here is from genome assembly GCA_963971165.1 of Philopedon plagiatum. Taxonomy (NCBI): domain Eukaryota; kingdom Metazoa; phylum Arthropoda; class Insecta; order Coleoptera; family Curculionidae; genus Philopedon; species Philopedon plagiatum. The sequence goes on along the minus strand of OZ020191.1, from coordinate 104,583,486 downwards.
CTTCCCATTAGAAAAGCACCAAGGCATCTACGGTTACAAAGTTTTACATGTGTAATAGAGACAAGTAACTTGACCGAAATATGTGAAAATTATATTTTTTTAAATTGTACTTTTTACTTTACAAGCTTCCAAACTGAGGGGTCAAAACTTTAGAAATGGATAGTAGGTTCATTTTTTTTTCGGACTCGTTAATTTTGTTTTTAAGGTAGGCACTTTCATTGGTTATTTTAGACTTACTTTAACGTGTGTAAGTAATTTTAAGTGGGGGTTTCTTTGTCTATATGATGGGAACATAAACCAAGCAAAAAAAAATTCAAAAAACATTGAGAACGAATGATCAAAATTTAAAATTATAATTAATAATGAAATCGAAAATAGCCAGTAAAGGTGCCCTCCTTAAAAACCAAATGTACGGACCAAGCATTAAAAAAAAATATCCTCTGTTTCGTTTTGGGTAGCCGCCATATAGGTATATTCCGTAATTATGGTAAAGTGAATAGAAGCCAAAAAAACATGTCTTAGGTTTGCTTAGGTTATTTCAAACCCAAACAAAACAGTCGGTATAGCCATTAATGAAAAAAACGTCCCACTAGGTAATTAAATACAATGCTTAAAAGAATCCACGGTATTTTTTACTATCAGCACTATTGAAATGAAAACTAAAAATTTATTTATTTATTAAAAAGGTCAACGCCTATAGTTATAATCAACATGACATTCACGAGAAAGCAGGCATTATACAAGCCAAAACACTTCATAGTGTGATGACACCAGGAGTCACCCATTCCAATATATGCAGTGAATTTCATAACACCCTGTATATAAATATAAAGCTATCAATTTATCCCATCGACAAGTTTTTAAATTTTATTCATTTTGTTATAATCTATCTATTGTTCTAGACCGTTTGTACCGAATGAAAGCATCCGGTTCTTGCATTTATAAGTTACACATGATTTCCCATAAGTATATAAATAAAACCAATTTTTTTTCAAAGCTACTACAGCTTTATATATTTTATTATTCCTATAGTATTTCGAAAATAACTTGGAATTGTAAAGTAAAATTGAGCAATCTACTTTTTATTAAATTCCATATTAAAAAAAACACAGCGATTTCAAAGTTACTCCAAACAATTTTGTAAGTTTTGTCGTTCAGCGTAGAAAAGGCAGATACTTTGTGCCTTTACCTCTGCCATTATTAAAGCAGACAATAAACGCGTAGGTTGTCTATGTAAGATTATTTTTAAAGAAATAAATTACATCGGCGCCTCTAATTAATCTACCAAGAAAATTGCCTTTTAATGGGGAGTGTCCTGACAAAGGCTTTAATAATATACAGGGTGTCTGGAAAAGGTCTGTACAAAATGCTACCACGTATTCGTGAGACTAAAATAAGACGATTTAACCCAACTTACCTATATCCAAAAGTCTTTCGTTAGGGAGATACAGAGCCCCAAAGTGGTACTTAACGATTTACTTTTTTGGCTCTAACTTTTGAACCGACTTGTACAATTTAATGAAATTTTAATATTTTATGTAGGCCATAAATACTCATAAAACCATACTACAGTAAATGTTTGACATCGTCAGGGAAGTCAGGAACGGACTTGCCACCACACTCTTTGGGCCAAATTTTTGACAGGTATCATTTTACAGAGCTCAAAACTGATTTTTTAAATACTTTGGTCATTCCTCTTTGAAAAAGGTGCTCTACATTTGTTTCGATAAAATTAGCCGTTTTCGAAAAAATTAAGGTTTTGTATATCACGTTATTGAAATAATACTACAATACTACAATAAAACACGTCGTTTTTATTTCGTTAACAATGTGTTATTGACAGGTAAAAGTTAAATAATAAAAAGTACTTAAAACTGAATCTTTCTGATATTTCAGAAATCGCTTAGACAGAAAAATGTTAAAAATGTGAAAGCTCTAGTAGTAGTAGTAGTAGTATTCTGATAAAATTATTTCAATAACGTGTTAACAAAAACTTAATTTTTTCGAAAACGGCTAATTTTATCAAAACAAATGCAGAGTACCTTTTTTAAAGAGGAATGACCAAAGTATTTAAAAAATCAGTTTTCAACTCTGTAAAATGATACCTGTAAAAAATTTGGCCCAAAGAGTATGGTGGCAAGTCCGTTCCTGACTTCCCTGACGATGTCAAACATCTACGGTAGTATGGTTTTATGAGTCTTTATGGCCAACATAAAATATTAAAATTTCATTAAATTATACAAGGCGGTTCAAAAGTTAGAGCCAAAAAAGTAAATCGTTAAGTACCCCTTTGGGGCTCTGTATCTCCCTAACGAAACACTTTTGGATATAGGTAAGTTGGGTTAAATCGTTTTATTTTAGTCTCACGAATACGTGGTAGCATTTTGTACAGACCTTTTCCAGACACCCTGTATACTTGGGTCAGGTTTCACAATACCTAGTCACCGAATCGTTTCTGGCAAAATTTACTTAAATATATTGCATAGTTGATTTGGGCAGTAATTAAAGATCAGCTACATTAATCACAAAAAAATAGTTGAAAAGTATTTTTTGTGAAACATTAAATTTGTGTCGCATTTACTAAGGATTTTACAATATCTGAAACACATGCGTGAGTGCCTTAAATATATAGCAAGATTTTTTAACGGTTATGATTGTGAAGATTTAAGAAACACTGGTATTTTCAATAATCTAAATAATATAATAAACAGAAAGTTTAGAGTATATCATGTTACTTGCATAGGGCTGCTACTATGCATAGAAAAATTATTTTTAATATCTCGAACAATATTTTCGAAAGTGGAAAATTTACATAAACTTGTAAACAAAGTTAGTCCCGTAGGAGCGTGCGTATTGCAGGAAACTCTGCCGGCCACATATTGGACTGTACATTAAAATATTCAGTTTTATTACATGGGTATATTTTACTCTATACTAATATATTAAAGAGTAAATTGACTCACCTACTCACTCATTCATCAACGCCCAGCCAAAACTACTAATGCTATAAAGTTGAAATTTTGCACACAGCTTTCTTTTGCGCCACGAAGAAAGGATATTGCAAAACTCGCCCCCTAAGGGGGTAAAAGAAACCCCTAAAAATGAAATTATTTTTTATTTTAAAAACTACTAAGTTCTAAGGGAAGCGCCAAAACACATCAATTTTATTTTATTTTTTTACGTAAGAATCTTTTTCTCGTGTTGGAATTTTACCCCTAGGGGGTAAAAATCACACTTCTACCACTGATTTATCAAGGCCCAGCCTTAACTACTAAAGATGGAAAGATGAAATTTTACATACAGCTTTGGTTTATGCCCCACACGTCCACTGTGATATTGCAAAACTCACCTTCTAAAGGGGTAAAATCAACCCCTAAAAGTTAAATTATGTTTTATATTAAAGACTACTAAGTTCTAAGGAAAACGCCAAAACATGTCAATTTTATTTTATTTTTTTACATAAGACTACTTTTTTCGTGTTGGAATTTTACCCCTAGGGGTAAAACACTTCTGCCACATATTTATCAAGGCCCAGACCCAACTACCAAAGATAGAAAGCTGAAATTTTGCATACAGCTTTAGTTTAGACCCCAGACGTCCACTAAGGAAGGATATTGCAAAACCCACCCTCTAAAGTGATTTTTTATTTTACAAACTACTAAGTTCTGAGGAAAACGCCAAAACATGTCAATTTAATTTTATTTTTTTACATAAGACTACTTTTTTCGTGTTGGAATTTTACCCCTAGGGAGTAAAAGCACACTTCTACAACTGATTTATCAAGGCACAGCCCTAACTACCAAAGATAGAAGCTGAAATGTTGCATACAGCTTTAGTTTAGGCCCCAGACGTCCCTAAGAAAGGATATTGCAAAACTCGCCCTCTAAGGGGGTAAAAGCAACCCCTAAAAATTAAATTATTTTTTATTTTAAAAACTACTAAGTTCTAAGGAAAACGCCAAAACGTGTCAATTTTATTTTATTTATTTACATATGACTATTTTTTTTCGTGTTGGAATGTTATCCCTGAAGGGGTAAAAACTCACTTCTACCACTGATTTATCCAGGTCCAGCCCTAACTACCAAATATTGAAAGCTGAAGTTTTGCATACAGCTTTAGTTTAAGCCCCAGACACCCACTAAGAAAGAATATTGCAAAACGCACCTTATAAAGGGGTAAAATCAACTCGTACAAATTAAATAATTTTTTAGTTCAAAAACCAAAAAAAGGCCGAAACACGTCGATTTTATTTAATTTTTATTTTGGAATACCCATAAGGGGTAAAAACACCACCTCACCGGATCTGCTAAACCCCACGTCGCGCCGTGCAATTTTAAAATTTGGCATGCAAAATTGTAGCGGGTGTTATAAAAGTCTCTTGCTAAGGGGGTAAAGTCATTCTCAAAAAATTAAAATAGGTATTTTTGATTCTTAAACGACAGATTGTATTGACAAACGCCGAACCATGTTAATTTTTTTTAGATAAGAACCAATTATTTTGTGTTGAAATTTAATCCCTAGGGGGTAACAATATGTGCAAACATGTTTAGTTTATACTTAAATAAATCTGGCAACCGTGCTTTCAGATGTTCGGGCCGCATGACCTAGCGTGATCTAGCTATCATTTTTATTTTTCTACACAGAAGCTATAGTTTTAAAAAAATTGTTACATACTGTATAGATGTACCTAACTGTCCAACAGCTTGACTATTTTGCAGCCTCTACGAAAAACAACCAATGCCGTTTACACGGAAGTGCTAATTTCCAAATATATATTCTAAAAATTTATGTTACGATTAAAACACTCTTGCAAAGCCCGCGGGTACCAGCTAGTTTGTTATAAAGTAATATTAGTAATAGTGCTCACAAATGAACAAAACTCAGCAACGTCCGCTGCTCGCTATTCACACTCACAGAACTGCTAATAGCATTAATCCAATTCTGGTCCTTGAGTTGTCATTGACTAGCCGCGTTTACATTGAGCAGGTAAAAGAGCCAGGCAACTGACAAGTTAACTGTCCAGGTTACTTGCCCTGTGTAAACACATGCTTGCCAGGCGTTCCGTTTCAACTTGCCCGTCAAGTAAAATGGACAGTGAAGCGAGTAGAGAGTGGTTCTATTTTTCGAGCCAGTAGCCTTCCCCCTCCCATCCCATTTTTTTACTTGCCACATACTGGCCTTGCTGGAATAAAGGCTATTTTACACGGGGACAGTCAACTAAATTTTAACTTAATTTTAAGCCACTTGAAAGCATGTAAACAGTGCGTTAAGTGGTAAGTCTTAAGTTACTGAACAAGTAGAAATTTAGTAGCTGGAATAGAATATATATTCAAATTTTCCGTTCATGTGACCGCTTTTCCCGCGCGCCCCCTCCCTCCCAACGCCTTGCACTTGTCGCTTGACTCGTGTAAACAGGCACAGTTTAGTCAAGTTTATAAGTTGGTGGAGTTTATAGCTTTGGTTTTGAAATTTATCTGTATTCAAAATGACGTCGAGGTGCACTGAAGAGACCAAAAAAAATTAAATTTAGTTTAGAATATGTGAAGCATGAAAGCCTTTGCAATATTAAAAATTTAAATTATAGGAAGGAACAAGCTCGTAATAAATCTATTCTGTATATAAAAACATCTATGAATATACCAGATTTCAGTGAAGAAGAAATATTATCAAAAATAAAAAGCCTTTTGTATCATAGGTTGAACTTTGCTAAGTAAATAATTAAATGAATGTTCTGACATTCGCACACAGTTAAAATATTCCAATTTATCTTCACCTGCGAGATATTTGAATAAAATCTTACTTGCGCCGAAGATATTTCTTCTGCTAATCCACTTTGGCTCCCAAAGTCCAAAGTCTCTGAGGTCTATTTTGCTCTTTGAATATTTCTTCTTGTATTTCGTCTACAAATCGTATTTAAGATCTCACGGATTATGCCATTCGATATTTCTACAGGCTGCTGCTGCACGTCCATCTTACCAGGTTTGTAAATATGAACTTACCGCTTGCTTCAACGCCAATGCGTGTAAACGGCACTGCCACAAACGCGGTAACTTAAAATTTAGTTACCACTTATTCAGTGTCCCCGTGTAAACTATACCTTCTATTGTCGTGTTGTCATCAAGTAAAGCGTGTGGTTATCGTAATCGTGTTTGTTCAAATTATTTAACGGACTTTCAAAATGCCATCTTCAAAATGGAACCATACGACCACTTGCAAGTTTGGTGCTTTGTACTAGCAATGTGAATGTTTGTGGAATATAAATTTGACGATTTATAGAAATAAAAAAGCTAGAATTATTGCGTCAACGTAGACGGCTTTGGCATACCAGAAGCAAAGTTAAAAATTAATAGCCAGATTCTTCAACGCTAGTACGATCTAATTTGACAACCAAAAGTTTTAAACTGACAAGTGTAAGAATAAAACAACTAAGTTTTATACTATGAATTTATTTCTAAGCTTTTTTGCAAACTTATAAAGAAAAGGGCAATTTTAGTACGTACTTTCGACAATAATAGAACTAAATTCAATACAGCAACCGTTCCAAGATGAAAACCATTTGGAAACCAAGAAAATCGCTGATATATCCGAACAATTCATAAGTTTTTAATGACGACTTATTAACAATGACTGGACTAAAACCTGGCAGAACATAACTGATCAACTATAAGATCCAGTCCTAAATCTTAAACCTTCTTAGTGAATCTGATCATAAAAGTCTTCACTCTACATTTCAGCAAGAGTATAGTAAATAAAGAGCGTCTGAAAAGTTTGGAGCGGGTACCAAACAAGTATATAAACCAGCTATGCAGATTACTGAACCTGACTTACCAAATTGGGACACTACTTGCCACTTTACTTGCTCGCTCATAAAATATAGCTAGTCACGCATGGGTGAAACTTGAATTGAATAAGAGGAAATACGACCGTTACACCACAAGTAGTCCACCCGACCACTACGTGGTACTGTAGGATAATTCTTCTGCAAGTAGGCTACCTTCATTTCACTAGTTCTTTGAAGTTTTAGACAGTTGACGTAAAGAGGTTTGTCAAATTTTGCCGCGATTTGTGACAGGCTGATGCAATAATTAATAATTATTTTATATTTTAAAATAGTTTCATTCCCTAGCTTTTTATTTCTTTTATAACATAGAAATTGGTGCCAATTTTAGGATGGTTTTAGGATTTCATCACACAGGTATGTACGTACTAGTGATGTAAGGATACGTATCCAAAAATCCGTTGGATCCGAATATTAAAAGAATCCGGATTATCCGGAACCGGCCGAGAACTTGAATACGGATTCGGAATCAAAATAAATTCGCATCGGGTGGTTACTAATGCAAAGTGCAAAGAGAAAACGGAATCGAGTGTAAGCGAACAACACGATCTGCGATTTGGCATATTTGATATTGTGCTTTCTCTTTCTAATGACATTTCCTAAAAAAAGATGGCATAGTTATCGGGGTAACGGGTATCATATGAGATGAGACCCATTGGTTAAACTAGTCCCGCCTCACCCGAACCGAATTCAAACGAGAACGGCGCGACGCGGTGCCTTCTTATCCCTAAACTTCGACTTCGAATGGTATGATACCGATACCGCATCGACCTACCTAGCCGTGTATCCGGATAGAAAATGTTTCAGTCTGTTGCATGCATACGTATACATGATCTGTAACCGCTTTCGCGCGGGTCAAGAAATGGATTCGTATTCGGATAATGGATACGGATATTAGCTGATTCCGATTCCGTATGATTCGGATATCTAATGAATACGGATATTTACAACACTAGTACGTACGTATATTTTTCCAAATATCGCCAATTTCACCTTTCTTTACTTCCTGTTTAATCTATTAACTTGTCTTGAATTTTTTTATTTATTTGCATTTTGGGCTATTCTTTTAATAACAATGTGATAACTGATAACAATAAAAGTTTGGTAAATAAAGCCTAAATGTACAGGGTGGTCCACGTAAGATGACCCACTATCTTATCTCAGAATCTGTAAGAGCTACAAAAAAAAGTTAAAGACAAAAGTGTTTTGCCTTGACTTTAAGTTTTTAGGTATTCAGTTTTTACGTATACAGGGTGTTTAGTTTCTTCTGGCCAAGTATCAACTTTATTATTTTAAATGGAACACCCTATATATTTTTATATTTTCGGATTTTACGGTTGATTCTAAGTAAATTTTAATATAACATGTTTATAGAAATTTTCAGTAGTTTTCGAGATATTTTAATTTTTAAAATTTTTACAGCGAAATCAGTCATTTGAAACATATCAAGTATTTATGTTTAATATTGCTCAATTTCCAAAATAATTTAATATTAGCTTCCCTATTAGATACTCAGTTCTTTTTTTCTAAACTAAACCAAAAGCACCATACAGGGTGTTAAATATATTAGTCCAAATTTGTCAATTTTTAGACATCAATATCTCAACTTTTTTAAATGGAACACCCTATATATAAATGTTTTATATAAAGCAGCATTTAATTCCATGAAAAAAATAACTGAGTATCTAATAGGGAAGCTAATCCTAAATTATTTTAGAAATTGAGCAATATTAAACATAAATACATGATATTTTTCAAATGAATGGTTTCGCTGTAAAAATTTTAAAAATTAAAATATCTCGAAAACTACTGAAAATTTCAGTAAATATGTTATATTGAAATTTGCTTAGAATCAACTGTAACATCCGAATATGTAAAAATATATAGGGCGTTCCATTTAAAATAAGAAAGTTGGTACTTGGCCAGAAAAAACTAAACACCCTGTATACGTAAAAACTAAATACCTAAAAAATTAAAGTCAAGACAAGAAACTTTTGTCTTTAACTTTTTTTTGTAGCACTTACAGATTCTGAGATCAGATAGTGGGTCATCTTATGTGGACCACTGCAGTTTTATTATGTAAGTTATATTTTACATATTATTCTGTATAGGGTTTATAAGTATCAGTAAGACTATTATTGTTCTTATGGTTTGTTTATCGGTAATTTCCTCTAAAATATAAATTAATCAGTAAAATCATCAATTGATACTGAATACAAATTACTGAATACAAAATATTTTATTGTGCCATACGAAAAAAAAACAATAAATAGTCTTTAAAACAATCAAATACTGGTGAAAATAAATTAATATATTAAACATATCACTTTTAAACTACTCGCCACGAGAAAACGAGCTGGAGCGACATCTATCTATTTTATTGATTTTACTTAAATTTCGTGTTTCCGAATTTTACTTAGGGAGTTAACATTTCTAACCCATTATATTTTCTTTGACTAGTCACTTACTTGCCTGTCTCTTTTACTTGATCAATGTAAACGGCTCTGTAGAGACATAAGCAGTCTTCATTGCTTTCAGCTGGGACCGACCCTAAAAAATCTTACTGGCGCCACCTGCTGCGTACAAATGTATTTTTTCGCCCATGAATTGGATGCTTTCGGCCGATGCAGGGCATAAACTCTACAGATCTATAAATATACTGTATCTGCTACTAAGTAGCAAAGTTAATAAAAACAATAGAAATCATGGTATTTTAATAACATAAAAAAGACCAAATTTGGCATCTATGATGGTCTTTTTTTAAACAACAAATTTTGACGATTCACCAAAATAGGAATTTAGCTTTTTACATTTTTTAGTTGCTTTGTTATTAATATCTGTTATAGGAAATTGTCAATTTGTTCGGGTCATGTTGATTCTAATAGTATCGCTCTAGTTTTATATATATGTTACCTGTTCAGTTGTCTTTTCAATTAGCTCTTAATCGAACAGTTGTTAATGTCTATTTATTTGACAGCCACTGGACCAGAGTCATGCGGCATTTAGCAAATTTTCCTGCATGTTGTGTAGTTTAATTCACCAATGAGAAGCCTTTTGTGTTGTCGAAATTGATAGTAAAATGCTCCTAGCTAACTAAATAAGTAAAGTTTTATAATCCAAATCTAGTGATTTGCTTTTTCCTTAAGCGTGAGAGCTTTAAGATGAAACACTCTACAAGATATTACATATTTTGATCGAGATCAATTTTTACTTTTAAAAAATATGTCTATATATATTCTACCCAATTTGATTTGATAGTGATGGCGGAAAAAACAATTGAACAAGAATTCGCCGTATTGGTCAGTTCCATGGGCAGTTTACACCAGAACATATTTTAGCAATCACCACAATATTCATCTTTTGTTTCCTGATAATAACGGAGAAATCAGAGTTCTTTCTATACGTGTCGGCAAAAGTGCATTAGAAAAAGACAAATAAAAAAAAAGAATCTGTTCTCATTTTTATCGTACCTTGTTCACTCGTTGAAGTATTGCTGGTTATCTACTTCGAAAGATTAGCCATCACAAGATTCTTTTCTTTGCTGATCAAATTCCCAACGGAATCCGATTTGTTTCCATCCTTGTTGGTAAAAGACAAATAAAAACGATGATGTTGCCAATAAAAAATAATATGTTCAAATATTTTATCACAGCTGCCTTTGTTTGTGCAAGTATTTCTGGTTGTCTACTTTGAAAGATTTATGGGAATCAAGTCAAAAAATAAATTTCTAATCAAGCTGGTAAGTTTTATGATTTTATAGCAAAAGATCTGGTTTTTGTTTTTACCGAACACAAACAGCACTTGTAAAAATCTTGTTTTTTTATTAAGCAAAACTTTCAATCATCAGCATAGTCACATCAATCTTCTTATTTTATACTATCTACTTAAAATTGTTTCCTACCCCTCTAAGAAATAATATTCAGTACTTGCTACCCCTCTAACGAATAATTCGCAATAATAGGATTGGAGAAAAAGTTTTAAAATAAAAATAGAAAAGTTAGCAAAAATGAGTAAATATTTTTTAATAGATAGAATAAACAATTATTATAATAATGTGATTAAAAAAATATTCCCCATTGTCCAGTGTTTTATATAATGCAAAATTGATCTATAATACAGCCTACCTACAAACAGTGGCGTTTGTAAGAGTTAGAGGTAATACAAATTGTTAACACTGATATACACATTGCTAATCGAATATACCAAGTAGTTTCTCAATTTTTATTAATTTTATTGTAAATACATATTGAAAGTCTTAATTTCAGAAGGATAGGTACACTTTGTATTGGCACTGTGACTTGAGCTATAAACTCAATAACTAAAATAATCTTCTTGATTTCTCAACTTTATATCGGGTCGGCTTTCGCTATAATCATTCCCATACCGCCCGGTTTAATTAATGTGAAGAGTCAAACAAATAACTACCTTGCGTAATATTTAGGTAGTTGTTAGCCAGTCGCAGATTTATAGAACATATGACTTTAAGCTGCTAACACTTTATATACATTTTTTAGGTATATATCTATATGTTTTTACTGCAAAAACGACTTACGGGACAGGCTTGAAATATGTTATGTTTATGTTTGTCATAACCTAACTTTTTATTAATAAAAAATATCTGGAGGGTCTAAATAAGCAAAAAAATTATGCAATGGATGAAATTGCATGTTCGCGTGTTCGCCGCTTAGGATAACCAATCATTTTTATAATTTTTCAATATTAAAAAGAATACACTAGTTATCAGTAAGGTAAAACGTGTACTTTCAGATGGTGTGATTGGTTTTACAAAAACTGTAATTCATCTAATATTAATCTCATTTCATTTACATTTTCTATCAGTTTCCTGAGTCCGACTCCGATTTTTGCGTCATGTAATAATACTGAAATCCGGTATCTACTCTAATATTAATTTCATTTCATTTATCTTTTCTATTTACGTATTTGAATCCGACCCCGATTTTTGCATATTGAAATCCGGTCTCTAATCATCCACAGTTTTTTTTTAATTATAATATAGATAGTAGTTTTTAGTTTTACCCATATACGCGGCCATGACGGAAATAAATTAAATTCATTTAGATGCAAAAATTACCTTCTATGGATCACATAGCTTACCCTAAGTTTCAAAAATGTACCTACAAGCAGTTTTTAGATTTTTAAGAAACACAATTTTGTAAAATTTTTGACACCTTACCAATAACATTATCATCCCTAAAATAAATTTAATTAAATACCAATTAGTAGCGTTCTAGAATTAGTACTAGTTTATTCAAATTTTCCATCTAATTTTCGCAGAATAGTCGTCAGCACGTATAATGTTATCTCAAATATTTTAAATTTAAAAGGTTTCTGTCAGAAAAATATCTGATTCCCCTGCAGTGGAAAATCAGATGTCATCTTCCATTGAAAATTTTATCTCTCGTTTCAAAGGCAGAATTCTATAACGAACCTGAGAAAGTGCAGCGAAGAATTATCAAAAAGTGTCAGCCAAGCGATTTTAAATTATGCGCGAAAAGCTGATTGGTTTCAGAAAGAAGCGACACAAAAATGAACCCTTTTGTCATGCTGTGTAACATGACATGTTGCATTAGCCCGGGAAAATTGTATTTTTTAATAAGGTCCCTATAGAATTTTTATTTATTGGCAGTGATGTTCGTTGGCGTAGGCTTATATTTACACACGAACAAAAATGAAAATGTATGGTTTCCAATCTTGTATCCAGCAACTTTTCCAATAAAAAGTGGTACAAATTGGAACTGAGTTAAAAAAAACTGCAGAACATAATACATGCCAGCAATATAACCTTGGACATGATTAGGTCAAAACTCTATTAGTGACTAGCTATTTTTTATCAAAATTTCTAAATTTGGAGGAATCTGCTATAATGCCAGCAAGACAGAATGTGTTATGATACCTATATGTTTTGGGCGAGGCAGATAAAAATTGTCTTTTTGCAGAAGGATTATACAGGATGAAATATCCTGAGCGGCGAACACACAGTCCTCGAAGTTTTCAAAATTTAATGGAACGTTTTGATTCAACCGGCAGTGTGGAACATTTACAACGTGAAGTTGTCAACAGAATCGCTACAAATGGTGAGAAAGAACTCCAAATACTGTTACAAGTTCAGGAGAATCCCCAAGTTAGTAGCCGTAAATTAGCTTCACTGTGTAGTACGTTACGGTCAACGGCTAACCGAACAACGCGCAAGTATAAATACCACCCGTACCATATTGAGTTACATCAGGAACTTCACAATGAAGATTTCCAAAGGCGCGTAACTTACTGCCAACTACATGCGCAAATAAAGTAAGCCATAATTGTTAATTTATAATGAATTCAGATGAGGCTACGTTTAGAAGTAATGGTGCTATCAATAGACACATTATGCATTATTATGCAACGGAGAACCCACACTGGGTCCGTGAAGTTCAATACCAAAACCATTGGTCGGTTAATGTGTGGTGCGGCATTCTTCACAACAGAATTATAGGGCGATATTTGTTTAGTGGAACATTTAAACGGACGTACTTATTTATTTTTCTTGCAACAGGAGTTGCCAAGACTATTGGCAGAAGTAGACTTTGATGAACGTCAAAATATGTGGCTCCAACAGTGAAGTAGGAGAATATTTGGATCAGCACTATCCTCAAAGATTGATTGGCAGCGGAGGTTTTGTTGCATGGCCACCAACGACTTGTGACCTTACCCCATTAGATTTTTTCCTCTGTGGCTACATAAAAGATAGGGTATATGTCACGCCACCTACGACAAGGCAGGACATGGAGAATAGGATTAGGGATATATGTCAAGCAATAACACCAGGCATGCTATCCAATGTCTGGGAAAATAACATTAGAAGAATTGACATGTGTATTGAACAAGAAGGACATATATTCGAACATTTATTAAGAAGAAATTGATTTTTTTTGGGGTTACATTTACAAAAATAATGTGCCCATTACGTTTAAGTAAAATGTAACGATATCTATGTTTGTATTTAGTTAGTTTTACCTACATGTTTTTTACTTCTACCGCGAAGGGAAGTGTTTATTATCTGTTGTATTCAAAATATCAATCAAAATATTTCAAACACTGTTGCAGATAGGAATAGGACATTCTTTACAAAATGTAAAGAGTTTTTGACGAGCTATAAGATGGCATAAATATATAGGGTGTTCCATTTGATAAAATGGGCATTTTTTAATTAGAAGTTTTCTGACTTTGGACCTAGAAATAAAACTCCCTGTAAATGAGATGTCAGATATTTCCTAGTGGTTATGTTTTTTTGGCTTAATTTATTCAGGATACAAATTATGACTCGCTTAGAGTCAAAATTTAGTAGTATTTTCACATCAAAGAGATGCTTGCAAATGCTAAATTATCATTACAAATCGAATTATCTTGAAAACTATGACTTTTTCGTATATTAAACCGTAGTGAAAAAGTTTTGAAATTATACGTAGAATTCAAAAATCTATTCAAATACAGGGTGTCCCATTTAAAAAATCTACTTTTTGAACCTTTATCAAAGCCAAGCACCCTGAATAATTCAAAATATTTTTAAAATGTGCAGAATATCCAAACATACTTTAGCACAAACACTTATTATTAAGGTTTTGCAAACGGGGGTAAATCCAGAGACGGCTTCTAACCTAGTTGGAAATAAAATCAGGATTCGATGTGCAAATAAAATACAAATATTTATTTACCCACATTGTGTTATTTGAAAGTGCGAGATAAGAAAATACCATGCAGGGTGTCTGAAAAGTCTTAGCATGGTCAAATATCTTTACTATTAATAAAGATAGAGAAACCAAATTTTAGTTGTGTCTTATTGGTTAATAAATCTACTTTTTTATGTAATTTGACTTTTTCAACCCCCTTGGGGGGTTACGCTAGGGAGTTGAGGTCAAAAAAAGAAACATTTTACCGCAACTCCCGTATTTTAATGCATTTGTAAATGGCAAGCCTATAAAAATTATAAATCGCAAATCGTATAATCGGGCGGGGCACAAGTCGACCATTAGTCGACCTCTTGTGCCATACAGTACCAGTCTGCGCTGCTATTTTTTGTTTCGTGGGGCACTTTTTTTCTTTTTTCCAAATTTACTTTTTCATTTGTCGTTTTTATATTTTTTGACATCTTCGCAGTAGACCAAAATGAGTACCTCGCGCAAACCGAACGTGCTAGACATGCGTACGCAATTTCAGGAGATGTACTTGGGTGTCTACATTCGAACCCATTCACTTTTAAGAATATATCCACAATAGTCAAGGTACCACTACGTAGTTAACTTTATAACTTTTTCCCAATTTTTTTTTCGATTTTATTTTTCGTTTTTTGCCATCTGCGCAGTAGACCAAAATGCGTACCTCGCGCAAGCCGAGCGTGATAGACATGCGTACGCGATTTCAGGAGATGTACTTGGGTGTCTACATTCGAACCCATTCACTTTTAAGAATATATCCACAATAGTCAAGGTACCACTACGTAGTTAACTTTATAACTTTTTCCCCAAGTTTTTTTCGACTTTATTTTTCATTATTTGCCATCTGCGCAGTAGACCAAAATGCGTACCTCGCGCAAACCGAGCGTGCTAGACATGGGTACGCAATTTCAGGAGATGTACTTGGGTGTCTACATTCGAACCCATTCACTTGCAAGAATATATCCCCAATAGTAAAACTACAACTACTTATTTAACATATTTTTACGATTTTATGACGTCTTACTTTAGATTTATTAACCAATAAGATAAAACTAAAATTTGGTGTCTCTATCTTTATTAATAGTAAAGATATTTGACCATGCTAAGACTTTTCAGACACCCTGTATGGTATTTTCTTATCTCGCACTTTCAAATATCACAATGTGGGTAAATAAATATTTGTATTTTATTTGCACATCGAATCCTGATTTTATTTCCAACTAGGTTAGAAGCCGTCTCTGGATTTACCCCCGTTTGCAAATCTTTACTTATTATCGACAAATCGTATCTTCAAGGTCAACGCATAAAGTTACTCCGCACAAATCCTTGACTCTCCCGATACAACGGTACCAAAATTAAAATTTGGCGAGAGCCCATTCGGGTCAAACATTATGGCACTGGCAATTCGTAAAGGTATAAATTCATGAAATCTTAAATTTTAGCTAAAATGACTGTGCTGGGTACGGATCGCGTTGCACATAGTTTTTTTTTTAAATCAGTACCTGACAATTTTCTTAAATATTTTATTTTTCGCGATCTAAAATAGTGAAGCCGATAAATTCTCTTTTTAAAAAGAGGGGCCCAGAGGGAGGAAACATCCCGGATGTGACAATCAAAGGCATTTTTAGCGCGGGACGCGGAACTCGCAAGCCTGCTTGCAAATTGACAAATCCGGTTTCGGCAGTGCTAGAACGGGAGCTGACAGAGAAATATGACTTCGTATAGTGGGTATCTTTTTACGAGGTTTCTAGTTATGACACAAAATTTATTATCTACTTTATAATATTACTTATTACTTTATAATTTTTTTGTAAATAATATTTTCTATACTGATGAAGTTATTGGTTTTTAATGTGCATAATAATAAATAATAGATAGGGAAAGTACGAATTTCTGTAGTAGAGATAATAGCATGTGTGCTTTTTTATATTTTGTTTTATGACCTTCGGGTGGTTTTGTATTGAATATTCTTTTTTATTTCCCTTTTTCGTTTGCTTTCAAGCATAATGCTTTCAAAACCTTAAAAACCTATTCTGACCGGCCTGTCCATGGAGACATAGATTGGAACATTAGGATCGAAAGAGCGAAGAAAAAGTTGAAAGCCATTTTAATGACGTA
The DNA here is from genome assembly GCA_963971165.1 of Philopedon plagiatum. Taxonomy (NCBI): domain Eukaryota; kingdom Metazoa; phylum Arthropoda; class Insecta; order Coleoptera; family Curculionidae; genus Philopedon; species Philopedon plagiatum. The sequence continues at coordinate 104,566,818 of OZ020191.1, read as the reverse complement.
AGTTTTTGTTTTTATCTTTATCTCCCTTGGACCAGATATTGCCAAACGTGACCATAGGATTCCAGAATGTGACCAGTAATACCATTATGCCTGTGATACCCGAATGTGACCTGTGATACAAGAACTTAGAGTAAATAGAATATAATGACTGTATAAAGCTACTTTTTCCTTGATATATCATATGTCAAAGGACATAACACATGTTTTACATATAAATTTAGTGAACAAAAGTGTTATAAAAATTGCACTTTTATATAGTATCAACTGCTAAATTGCAGAGTATAGGGTGTAGTTTTTAAAATATTTTTCCAGCTTTATGTAAAATTAATTGCAAATTTTACCTTTTTTACTTCTCTTCTATTTTTATTTATTTGCATTTTAGGCGATTCTTTTAATAACAACGTGATAACAATAACTGTGTGGTAAATAAAGCCGAAATGTACATACTTCGTAGTTATATTAGGTAAGTTATATTTTACATATTATCCTGTATAGGGTTTATAAGTATTAGTATTTGGTTGTTAAAGACTATTATTGTTTTTTTAAATTTCATGTTTCCGAATTTTACTTAGGAGTTAACATTTCTAACCCATTATATTTGTTTTGGTTATAATAATGTTTTATCCTGCGGTATTGCAGGTTAGGTGTAGAAATACTGAATATTTCAGGACGAAGCTTGGAATATTCCTTTTTAATATTTTTTTATAATTAAGTATTTAGGTATTTTATTTTATTTATGAATTAGCTAGTTGGTACGAATTTTTTAGATTTCTTTAATAACGGGTAAAGTAATAAGGTCTCAAAACGTCAGAAAAGTTTTCCCTTAATTTTTTTCCAGTAGGTTTTGTAATAAATACTACAATATAAGTAGATTAGGGTGAAGCAACTTTTTAATTTAAAAATTCCTGGCAAATTACGAGAAAAGATTTCTTTGTAGGATTTGCTTCTTTTTTGTTAATTTTAAACGCAGTGGCTTTTATTGTTTCTAAATATATTAATTTATTTCCGTTAAGAATAGAGGATAATAGCTAATTAATAGACCTGTTCTTGATATTAAAGAAAACAAGCTTAGTAAATTCCAACGCATTCAGCAGCTACAACAACATTTCTGGAAACGCTGGTCCCAAGAATACCTGACAGAGCTGCAACAACGTAGTAAATGGCATTTGGAACAACCCAACCTGGAGGTTGGCCAATTAGTTATCATAAAGGAGGATCATCTTCCCCCTATGAAGTGGCGGCTTGGACGAATTTTGGAGTTATTTCCTGGTCCAGACTCGAAGTGTCGTGTCGCTAGTGTAAAAACTAAGAACTCTATTTTTAATCGAGCCATATCAAAACTTTGCCCATTGCCGGTTTCTGATGAACATGTTGAATGTTGAAAGGTTGCCTTTCAAGGTGTGGGGTATTATGTATAAAACAAAACATAAGTGGTAAAAGTGCATCTAATTAAACTCTAGTCAACGTGACAACGTCGCATTCGACGCAACAGGAGTCAGCTGTCATCGCGACGGGAAGAGTGGGAGGCGGCGAGCATTGCCGTGAGCCATCGAAGAAAGACATTGTTAAATTGTTTTTGGATATTGTATTACAAATTCGACCGAAAGGTTAATGTTAATTTTGCTTTAAAATAAAAGCTAGTTTGGAGACAGAAGTGTATTTTAGGTTGAAACCCTACAATGCTAAACATAATGGTCCTTCGTCAGCGGATTATTAGGTTAAATTAAAAATATGGTTTGGATGCAAGAAGAGACCTCGATGCGAGGATAGCAAGTTATTGCGATTGGAGAAATGCATGTTTTGTTGGCACCTCTGAGCGAGGCTAATTAATGGTTTTGGAGAAATTTGAATAAATTTGAATTGTATGAAGAAAATAAACATTGGTATTGGTTATTGGTATAAAAGAAAACTGGTTTATGAGATTGGTGGGTATTCCTGTATCCTTTTTCCTAAGATTTATTGGTTCTGACTTGTGTAAGTGTAGTTTATTCGTTGGTTTATTTAGAGAATTGTTTCATAGCGGGGAAAATGGATACCAGTAGTTTAGAAACTCAAATTAAAACTTATATTAAAAAACGTGGTATTTGTAAATCAAGGCTCACAAACTTTACAAAGTTTGTACGAGGGCTGCAGGATGAGGTTTCCAGCACTAGTTATCAGTTGAATACTGCAAAAGCGGCAGAACTAGAGACCAGGTTGCATGTTGTTGTTACGCAGGTGTTGGCAGAGTTTGAGGACTACCAACAATTTTTAGAGGAAAATCATGACAAACCAGATGAACAGCTCACAGAGCGTGAGTTATTTGAAAATAATTATTATGAAATTGTTGGTATTGCCAAATCAATTCTGACAAAGCTTGTGCGTTTGGATGGTGAAAACACTCCTCCTGCTAGGGCAGCTATAAACTCAGTCGTAGCACCCCGGACACATCCAAATTTACCCTCTATTCCTATACCAAAATTTTCTGGGTCATACGAAAAATGGCTAGAGTTTAGGGACATTTTTATTTCCTTAATACACTCAAACAATGAGCTGAGTAGCATAGAAAAATTCTACTTTTTGAGGGGTGCATTGGAGGGGGACGCCAAAGAAATTGTACAGTCATTGGAAATGTCGGCTTCTAACTATAGCGTAGCTTGGGATCTTGTTTGTGAAAGATATAATAACGATACCATGTTGGTAAATAATCATTTAAAATTATTGTTCGATTTACCAAAGCTTGATGTAGAGAGTGCTGCTAGTTTGCGTAAATTAGTAGATGGTGTTACAAAACATATTCGTTCACTTGCTACATTGGGTTTGCCCACAGATGCATGGGATATTATAATAATTTTTATTATTGTGGGGAAATTAGATAACTTGACCAAGCGTGCTTGGGAAGAAAATAAGAGAAAGGATAAGTTGCCTACTTTAGATGAGTTTAAAGGTTTTTTAAAGTCAAGGGCAGAAACTTTAGAGGCATTAGAAGATAAAACTAAGCGTAGGTTTGTCAAAAGGTCATTTTTAAGCATTAATCAGAGTTGTGGTTACTGCAGTAAAGAACATTTTATAGCAGATTGTTTAGATTTTGTAAAATTGTCTGTTTATAAGAGGTACGAGCATTTAAAAAAGCTAAAGCTCTGTCTTAATTGTTTAAAGCGCAATCATTATAGTAAAGATTGTACAGTAAGAGGCTGTATGAAATGTTCTTCCAAGCACCATACTCTGTTGCATTATGACAAGGAGAAAAATGAAAAACCTGCTGAAGTAGAGGCTAACAAAGGTAATCCCATCGAAGGTCAGAGTGTGACTATGTGTGTGTCTGGAGTTGGATGCTCAGATGAGGTGTTACTATCTACGGCATTGGTAAGTTTAAGGGGTCCAACTGGAAAATGTGCGGTTTGTCGAGTCCTGCTTGACTGTGGCTCTCAGAGCAACCTGATAGTGTCAGATGTGTGCGAAAAACTAGATTTAGAGGTACAGCCTGTAGATATATTTTTAACCGGTATCAATCAAACAAGGTCTGTTGTAAATAAAAAATGCCATGTTAAAGTACAATCTTTGCACAATTCCTTCGAACACAATATTTCATGCTTGGTAGTGTCAAAATTAACGGACTCTATACCCTCTCACAAAATAAATGTCTCAGGTCTTAATATTCCAAGTAATTTGAAACTGGCAGACCCCAACTTTTCAAATCCTGGGCCTATCGATTTGATTTTAGGAATTGATGTTTTCTATCATCTTCTGTGCATCGGCCAAATAAAATTGGGTGATAATTTGCCATTATTACAAAAAACAAGAATCGGTTGGGTAATTGGGGGTTCAGTGGTGGGCAGTTCTTGCACAAAAAAGTCTGTTCATTGCAATTTTGTTTCAACTATGGATATCCAGTCCCAGCTGTCAAAGTTTTGGAGTTTAGAGGAGCCACCTTCAAATAATATGTTCCCATTATCCTTGGAGGAAAAAAAATGTGAAGAGATTTTTATAGAAACAACTAAAAGGGATGCAGCTGGTAAATTCATTGTGCATATTCCATTAAAAACTGATCCGTCTGAGTTGGGTGATTCTCGGCAACATGCCTTAAACAGGTTTTATTCATTGGAGCGTAAGTTGGCTAAACAAGATAAATTGGGTGATATGTATAGGGAATTTATGTCTGAATATGAGAGACTGGGTCATATGACGTTAGATTCAGATCCCACATCAAAGATTTCATACTTCATGCCCCATCATGGGGTCCTGAATGAGTCAAGTTTGACAACTAAGTTAAGAGTTGTTTTTAACGGATCAGCTCCAACAGACACTGGTCTTTCAATAAATAATATCCAGTATGTTGGTCCTATTATTCAAGAGGATTTGATGTCAATTTTGTTAAGGTTTCGTCAAAATGACATTGTGGTATGTGCCGATATAGAAAAGATGTATCGAATGGTTTGGGTTGAAGAAAGTCAGCGCTGTCTTCAAAAAATATTTTGGAGGAGTCATCCTGACAAAAAACTAAATGTGTACACATTGAACACTGTTACTTATGGAACTAGTTCAGCTTCTTATTTAGCCATAAGATGTTTGCAGCAGTTGGGGTTAGATAATACAGAAAGGTTTCCCGATGCATCTCATGTAATCCTGAAAGATTTTTATGTTGATGACATGCTTACCTCCTTTTCTAGCATTAAAGATGCTGTAAGCATATGTTCTGATGTTTCAAAAATTTTAAGTTCTGGCGGGTTTAATTTGAGAAAATGGATTTCTAACGAGCCTGAAGTTCTTAAAAGATTGTCACACGATAATGTCACTGATAAAGTATTTTTTGGGGAAGAAAGTGAAAATAAAACTTTGGGGTTGTATTGGTCATTAGAAAACGATCTCCTTAGATTTCATATCTGTCCAGAGATGTCAGACAAAGTTACTAAGCGTACAGTATTGTCAGAAATATCGAAAGTTTTTGATCCACTTAGTCTGTTAAGTCCTTGCATCATACGTGCCAAAATTATTCTTCAAAAATTATGGTCAGAAAGATTGGATTGGGACCAATCATTACCATTGAGTCTTAATTCATCTTGGATAAAGTTTAGAGATAACTTAGTACAATTAAATAAAGTTTGCATTCCACGTCAGGTTACCTGTAAGGGTAGCGTTGAAAACCAACTTCATGGTTTTTGCGATGCTTCAATCGAGGCATATGGTGCTGCAGTGTATCTAAGAAGTGTCAACAGTGAAGGTGAAATTACAGTCCGCTTGATATATTCCAAGGCAAGGGTTGCCCCTTTAAAGGTTATAACATTGCCACGGTTAGAACTGTGTGGCGCTTTGGTCTTATCGCAACTTATAAGTAAGCTTAAAACTTCCTGGGATTTAAACATTTCTAAAACGTATTTATGGTCCGATTCTACGGTTGTACTAAGTTGGTTGTCAACTGAGCCGAATGTTTTGCAAACTTTCGTTGCCAACCGAGTGTCACAAATCCAGTCTTTAACTAATATAGGTGATTGGAATCACGTCCGGTCCGAGCATAACCCTAGTGACCTGCTTACTAGAGGCCTACAGCCTTCAAATATTATAGATAACAGGTTTTGGTGGAATGGGCCCGAATGGCTTAAGCAGTCACAGGATAATTGGCCAGTATCTAACTTTCAGAAGCCAAGCGAACTTCCCGAAATAAAAAGGTCATTAAATTGTCATTTTGCTCAACATGAATCTGTATTTCCCTTTTCAAGGTTTTCAAGTCTTGTGCGTATGAAGAGATGTTTCGCTTACTGCCTTAGATTCGTAAATAATTGTCGCCCAGGTACATCCAAGATAGCAGGCGCCTTGAAGCCAGAAGAAATCAACAGGGCCATGGATTTATTGGTATTGCTTTCCCAGCAAGAATCATTTCCTCATGAAAAAGGGTTATTAGGACATAATAAGGTTGTCACAAAGGGTCCTATTTGTCGTCTAAATCCTTTTCTGGCTGCCGATGCTTCCTTGAGGGTGGGTGGTAGAATTCAGTTGTCCGAATTAGATTATGAGAAAAAACATCCAAAAATTTTATCGGGTCAACATCCATTCACAAAATTGCTTTTTCGTCATGAGCATATTAGGTTATTACACGCTGGTCCACAATTGTTACTTGCTTCCATTAGGGAAAATTATTGGGTTGTGCGCGGAAGAAATTTAGCAAAAAAGATGGTGCATGAGTGTGTAAGGTGTTTTCGCGCGAGACCCAAGCAGGCTAATCAACTTATGGGAGTTTTGCCCGAAATGCGTGTTCGTCCAATGCCCCCCTTTAATACTTGTGGAGTCGATTATGCAGGTCCCTTTTTTATTAAAGACAAACAGGGGCGTGGGGCAAAACTAACGAAATGTTATATTGCATTATTTATTTGCTTTTCAACAAAGGCTCAACATCTTGAACTGGTCTCAGAACTGACCACAGAAGCTTTTATTGCGGCGTTTCGTAGATTTGCCGCCCGCCGCGGTTGCCCTGCCTATGTTTTTTCAGATAATGGCACTAACTTCCGGGGTGCTAACACTGAATTAAAGGAATTGGGAGATTTCTTACAAAGGGAGCAGAGCTCATTACTTGATAAGTTTGAAGGTGAGGGAATAGTTTGGAAATTTATTCCTGCGCATTCTCCGAACTTTGGAGGTTTGTGGGAGGCAGGGGTTAAATCCTGTAAATATCACTTGAAGCGCGTGATGTCGAACGCCCACTTGACCTTTGAGCAATTTAGTACTCTACTTACACAAGTCGAAGCTGTCCTAAATTCCCGTCCTCTGGTTCCCCTTTCTTCCGACCCCAATGATTTTGATGTCCTTACCCCAGCCCACTTTCTCATTGGTAGAAGATTGACTTCAGTCCCAGACCCTAATGTTCTTGATATTAAAGAAAACAAGCTTAGTAAATTCCAACGCATTCAGCAGCTACAACAACATTTCTGGAAACGCTGGTCCCAAGAATACCTGACAGAGCTGCAACAACGTAGTAAATGGCATTTGGAACAACCCAACCTGGAGGTTGGCCAATTAGTTATCATAAAGGAGGATCATCTTCCCCCTATGAAGTGGCGGCTTGGACGAATTTTGGAGTTATTTCCTGGTCCAGACTCGAAGTGTCGTGTCGCTAGTGTAAAAACTAAGAACTCTATTTTTAAACGAGCCATATCAAAACTTTGCCCATTGCCGGTTTCTGATGAACATGTTGAATGTTGAAAGGTTGCCTTTCAAGGTGTGGGGTATTATGTATAAAACAAAACATAAGTGGTAAAAGTGCATCTAATTAAACTCTAGTCAACGTGACAACGTCGCATTCGACGCAACAGGAGTCAGCTGTCATCGCGACGGGAAGAGTGGGAGGCGGCGAGCATTGCCGTGAGCCATCGAAGAAAGACATTGTTAAATTGTTTTTGGATATTGTATTACAAATTCGACCGAAAGGTTAATGTTAATTTTGCTTTAAAATAAAAGCTAGTTTGGAGACAGAAGTGTATTTTAGGTTGAAACCCTACAATGCTAAACAAGACCTATCCTTTACAAATCCTCCACAACCATTTTTTTATATTCTGAGGAATGTGTAATTTACTGTTAAAAAAATAATTCATAGCGAAGCGACAGTCTTGTCAGTTCCTTTGATGTAAGCATCACCCTATTTTCGTGACCTCGAGTACCCCTTACTACACCGTAAGAATATAAACGAGGCGTATAAAAAAGTGCAGCAATCAGAGCTGCAGTGAAAAAAATAATATTGAATGTGGCCCTGTAACAAACTTGATCGGTAACGGACGCAATCAGATTTACGATGCACTACATTCGGAGCATTGGTATTACTTATCGGTAGATAACTGGACGGCTATGCGAAAACTCCACGCAGTTGGTTGCAAAGCCCCGAACAGTATAGCAGGCATCCAGAACATAAAACGATATAAATGTTGCTTAGTTTTATTTAGGTTTTATTCTGTGATCTCGACCAAAAAAAGCTAAAAGACATGAATTTAGGAGATTTGCACTGAGGTTCACCATAGGGAAAAACTAATTTTGCAATATTTTGTCAATATTAAGTAGATTCAAATCAATTAAAAATAACGGTATACTTTTTCAGTGTAAAAATATTTAATTTGAACTTTGTTAGAGACATTCACCGGAATTAAACACAAAAAATTGGGAGTAACAAACCGCTGCATGGCGACTTTATCTTCCTCCTGGTTAGCTGGTACGACGTGTTCACTTTAGTGTAGATATAAATAGTGTAGGTATGAATGAGCGAGAGGCTCATTCATACCCAGGGTCTCCAGATTATGGAAAACATTTCCTGCAGATGTTTTCCCTTCTCCAAAAGTCCAATCCTTTAAATCCCGTGTCAGTAGATTACAATTCCCTTCTCTTCAGACACCAGCGGTACGTTAGTACTTACTGTCTCAAATAAAAAAAGACAAGAAGGCCGTGGACATTCTAACAATTTTATCCAAAAATTAAGAGGCAAGGTACCGAATTTAGAAAAGCCATTAGTGCAAAAGAAAGACTAGCAGTAACACTCCGTTTTATAGCAACCAACAATATATTTTTAAAATTTCAAAACAAGCCATACATGCAAACACAAATGCGGTTTGCAATTCCGTCCAAACTGGTTACTCGATTTCTTTGATGTACCGACAAGCTACGAATAGCGTTCGTTCGCGACAAAATCTTTCGCGAAACGATTTAACGCGGTACTAACTAGAGCATTTTATCGCGGAAACTGCTCGTAGAGCAAATAAATGGAACATGTGGTTGTTATACAGTTAATAAACTCTTACTATATTTTCAAAAATTATGCGCACCTATGGTTGATCATGACCTCTTTACGACCTCTTATCGGTACCCCGAGTCAGAGCGATCCACAGTTTGGCTTGTGCGTGCGCACTCAGGATCAGGAACCGAGCAATCAGCTGATTGTCGCTTCTGTATGAGTTATTTGTCTGGAGTTAGAGGCCGAAGTGTTGTTTAACGTAAAAGTCTGGATACGATTTAGGCAAATTCGGGGTATCTATTGGATATCTTGTGCTGAGAGGTTACGATAGGATGACTTTTGGGTCTAGTAAAGGAACATCTGAAAAATAGTCACGTGCTAGCCGGGCCTGGCTACCACGTGACTTGTCACGTGTTATCTATAGCCAAGATTTTTCAAATTTTTAATTTTTAAAGAATGTAAAACATCCAATAAAATAGTGCTTAACACCGAAGGAAAACAAAATATTTTCTTACAGCGTTTTTTTTTTTTGGATTTTTCAATAATGGCCAAACAATGGGCGTACAAAATGTTCCCATCCATGAAGAGAATTGACCATCCATTAGACGTTTACGGTCTAACCGGATACGTACGATAATTCTGGACTTAAAAACGGACATCTTATGTCGGTGTCTTCATGTTTACTTTTAACATAATAATAAATACATAAACATTGTTTTAAGTCGGATACATTTAACTTACATAAGGCGAAGTAATGAAATTATAATAAATTCCATAAAGAATATGGGCATTATTCTTTTTTGGATGCCACAACAATATTTTGCTTGACTGCAATCTGTATTCATAAGCCGATATATTCAGTCGAAGCTGCGGTCCGACCCCGAGTAGTCAGGCCTATCCAAATAAAAAATAATAGAATTCAGTATGGAGTACTTTATAGACACAAAGCTATATAATGATATCGTCTTTAGGCTTGTAGTGTACTAAAACACTGAAAATAATAATTTTGTAAGTTATATCGGATGCAAGGAAGAGAGGCATCTATGAATAATGGACTTTTTCACTAAATTGTGATTTTGGTGAAAAGATGGGTAATCCGTGAATTTTTATGGATTACGTTCAAACCACTCCGAGTCCAAGGTATCTAGTAAATTATTTTTCAGGATTTTTGGCTATAACTTTTTAACTGCAATAAAGCTACCTGGTCGGCTTCATTCCGTGGCGTTAGTATTAAATTTGAAATGTCAAAAAATTTTATCTCTTTTTACTAGAAAGCCGGGCTTCTCTTAATTGGTATTCGTTGGTCTCACGTCTGGTCGCAGCGAAAGCAGTGCAGCGAGAGACAGTTATGACAGAGAAAAACAAGACAGAGAGAATAATATCTCTTCTTCCCGCCAGCTCGACAACGCGATGGCCTTCAAACGGCAACACCCCGAGATTGGCGCGTACGATTCTCACTATACACCCCGACATTAGCCAGTGCGGTAGCAACACAGCAAGCAGAGAGAGTTTTCTGCGGCGCGTCTCAATACTAACTCTCACTGTGCTTTATAATAACCCAAAATCTGCAGCGCACGCCCGTGGCTGCTTATTTAAGCGTCGGTTTGGAGGTCATAAGGCGCGTATACACCTGAGCACGAACGCGAACGAGGCATACGATGTCAAATAAACGCCTCGCTTTAACTTTTTTTGATTAAAAACAACAAATGCCGAGGCACCGAACGAGGCGCCGTTCCCATCCTCCGTCCATACGTTAGTTAGTTCGTTGAGTTCGTTCAGATCAGCTGCGGAGTATGGAGAGCGACGACGATGTGGTAGTAGCTAGTGCTCCCTTTATAGTGATGGCGAGTTTATTAAAAAAGACACTGGTGGACAACCAGAATATACCAAAATAGACTTATCACGTGAGGAAAATTATTTTTAAATAGTATGATGGAGGAGGATTTTCGAAATTTCACGAAAATGTCTCCCAACGACTTCATTTTTTTGTTGGAATCAATTCGTGAAACAATATCAGGAAACGATACATATTTACGAAAATCTGTTACTTCGGAAGAGAGATTGGCTATCACATTGAGATATTTGGCAACTGGTGATTTATTTACTAGCCTACAATATCTTTTTAACGTATCAAAACATCAAAATCATTTCGCGCCAGGCATCCCCCTTCTTAATAATATTGTAGTATAACTTGTCATCTTTCTTCCACAAAATTGGACGATTTCCATATTCCTTTATTAGACACAATATCTTTTTATTATCCCAACTCATTTTTAATTGAAACCTAAACCAAAGTTTACAAAATTAATTTTTTAAACTTTGCCTAAACCACAAAAATAGTAAATACGTACACCACACTACACTGAGTTTTTAATTTGAAACTCAACGAGGCAAAAATGGCAAAACATCGTCCACACCTGAACCAAATTCTCTTTGATGTACCGACTCGCGTCGGATGGTATCGCACGAGATGGCTCCATCGGGCCTAAAACCCGTCGTCGGGCCGTGGTCGGGCCTAAAGTTCAACTGGCCTAAACCCGAGTGTATCCGGCGGGCGTTCGGTTAAGCTCGTATGGCATAATCCGTTTTACACCCATTTGGCCTAATCTCCTGACGTGGAGCAAACTATTTTCACTATTTTGCTATTTTCGTTAGAGCGGCTGAACAGCTGATCGTAGACGAAATTTCAAACTATCGTCTTCCCATAAAAGAGTTTGTACTAATTTATTTGCATCTTTCTCGGTATTTTAAGGATAACTAATATCTTTTCTTATTTTGTTTAATTAGCTTACGTTTTAAGAATAGTTTTTAGTAGTTTAATTAATGGTGAATAATATTAACTGTTGTATTGATTTTTTTGGGATAAAACTAAGAGGTCAGGTCTATTTGTAGTGCGTTTTCACTCCATTTTCATCAGCTTCCGAGTACCTAATACTTTGATACTTTAAAATTTATTTTAAGTACTTGATTATAAGTGTTTTTAGAGGGTTAACTTATTAAATAGGTAATCAAAAACTAAACTTTGGCAGTTAATACTTATGTCATACAGGACACATCTGTGGAAGAACTAAAAGAAACTGTTATTATTATTTATTTCCACGAGAAAATCACCGAAACATTCTAATATTTTCTAGCATATTATGCAACTGGGTACTTTGGAAAATTGTTGCCACAGTAGGTACCAACTCCGAAGAACTTCTACAATCAGCGTACCTCATATCGTAAGGTTTTATAATAGGTAGTTCTTTGCCTTTTAAGTATGAAATGATCTAGAAAACAATTGGTAAAGCATTGTATGAGTTTTGTTAACAAATTAATCTGCAAAAAAAATTGTAATACTGTTGTAATCACAACACACAAATGGGATCTCAAACAAATAATAGGTCACTTCAGATCTTTAAAAAGACGCTGGTGCTCGGGAGACAAGTCCAACAAGCAACTAATCCGTTATAAAATTAGGCGGCAATATCACTTTCCACTCTTGCCAGTCTTGCCATTGCGTCACTGCACACTAAACCGAATAATTTTTCCATACAATACTTTACTTTAATATCGCAAAAATATCAAATGGCCCTGTTAACTCAAAACTGTAGAAGTACTCTAAAAAATAAATATTTAAACACGTGCTTTACAGTTCTAAATAAATCAATCTCTGAGGGGGTGAAATGTGGGTTCAAAGTTTGTAATGGAGTAAAACAGTTATAACTCGGACGAAGTCGCGGGCGAAAGCTAGTCACTATAAAATATCTTTAATTCTTTAAAAAATATTGATTTCCGAAATTCTCTGGTCAATACTAACGTTCAGATTCACTAAGAAGGTTGAAGATTTAGTACTGGTTTAAATTCGGATTTTCTAATTGACCAGTTATGTTTTGACAAGTTTTTGTTCTGTCATTGTTGATTAGTCGTCATTAAAAGGCTTGATTTCTAAATGATTTTCATCTTGACACGGGTTACTAGAATGAATTTAGTTCTATTATTGCCAAGAGGACGTACTAAAATTGCCCTTTTCTTTATAAATTTGCGAAAGAACTCAGAAACAAATTCATAGTACAAAGCTTGGTTGTCTTATTCTAATCCCTGATTTTTGCAGTGAGTGCAAATGCATTGTTTTAAATAAACTACTACTATTTAAAAACTAATTTTCTACTTTAAGGCGGGATAGTCGTCATCAACATAATATTAAAAATTTATTAAAATCGGGTTTAACACAAAAAGTCATTAAGCCTTAAAAACGAGGCTGCTTTAATTTGGCCCACAGTTTATACTATTTTCAGTCATTTTGTGTTTGAAATATCGAACTGATATAATGATTTTTTTAAATTTTGTGATACTTCCCCTAAAATATCAACCATAATGGTTTTTACCAAATGTGGTTATTAATTATATATAAAATTTCTTGCTAGGGTCACCAACCACTTTAGTTCTCTATAAAAAGGCCAAGTACATTTTTTAAACACTAAAGCTGATATATGTGTTACGGGTTTTTGTAATAGTTCTAGTGACGCCATTTATTTAACTTTTTATATCCCTGCAGCAATTTACTTCTCGAAACAAACCTTTTTCATTTGATTGATGCAGTAGTTAAAGAACCTCTTGAGATTAGAGATAGTTCTTAATTACTGTATCTAATAAATTCGTTGACGGCGTACTGATATGAACGATATTAATCCATCACAATGTAATAAAACCCATTTAAAAGTGGACAGAAAGAATTTTCAGGAACTTAAAATAATTAGTTTTCCCACCGTTCCCATAGTCAAGTTTTATTATTAATATAAAATGTTCTTGTAGATTTATATCATATTATATCACAAAAAAGAAATAATAAATAAAACCCAAACAGAAAATATTTATTCACCTGTAAAAGGCACGGCTGGGAATTTCTGCAAAAACGTTAGATCTATCATTTTTGGGTTTATCGAGGTCCGAAAATCTAATTTTGTCCAACAGCTGGTAAAAAAAATTAACGGGGGGGGGGGGGGGGGGGGGATTTAAAAAGAGCGATTGACAATTTCTTCCAAAAATGTGAACCAATATGCCATTTTCGGGCTTATAAAGATCTAATTTTGTGTAATAGATGCTAATAAAATTAACATGTGGGGGGGGGGGGGGATGTAAAAAGAGGCGATTGGCAATTTCTCCAACAGCGTTAACTAGTGTGACATTTTCGGGGTTATTGAGATCACAAAAGCTAATTTTGTGTAACCGATGTTATAAAAATTAACTGCGGGGTATTACAGGGGCGGGTTGGGATTTCTTCAAAAATGTTAACTAATGTCATTTTTGGGATTATTGAGGTCGGAAATTCTAATGTAACATGGCAGTTACAAATTTAAAGAAGGGGAGATAAGATGAAGGGAGGGAATAAGAACAGGCGCAGTAAAAATATGTTTTTTTTTTATAAAAATGAACAAAATTAAGTTAAACATTAACCGCAACGTGACCAAGCTCGTAGAGACTTGGCGCAGTTTAAATACGAATATTTATTACTAGCTTGCGTCCGCGACTATAACAATTTTACTCCATTACAAACTTTGATGATTTGGTTTTCTCTCTTCGAGCTTCGTCAATGCGACTCATTTGTTTACAAATAAAATGCATTCTACTGACAAGATAGAATGGAATTATTGCGGAGGTAAAGTTTTCTTGATGCTCATCACACCCAACAGGAGAAATATGCCTTTCTTCCAATTTGGCTAGTATTTGAAATAGCGTTACCTGATAAACAGGGTTTGCTGATAGAACATCTAGTACAGTAGACTCCAATGTCGAGATTAAATAACATAGTTTAAACAACGACTTGGATTAAATTGGACTAATATTGCTTGAACCAAGAATGCCTCCTCCGACTGCGCGCAGTGCCACAGGAACGCACGCGCAGTTAAAAGGTTAAAGCATTTTGTAGTATTAAACAGGACGGGGACCGAATAGCGCTGACTGTATATCACATAATATGCACCCAACCCAACCTACATTATATGTATAAAATTAACAATATCAACTATCAAAGCTAAATGGAGAAATTTTCCGTCGTCGGCAGCCTGTTTGGTCCTAGGCATTTATTGCAGTAGAAATTTAGCAACATTGTTTGAATTTCGTGGCTGCGCTAGCCATTTAGTGACGCAGCTTGTTGCCCGCCAATTTAAAATACTATATTTTTCTACTGATTGTATATAGACAAGCTGCGCCCTCGTGAGACCTCGTTTGGTAACTAGATGAAAATGGTTGGATTGGTTGTTCTTTACCTTTCCAAATTTAATGCTCATACCTATATGAATTATCAAGAAGACGTAGTTTATAATTATAACTCCTAAAGTTATCAGTTCAGATTTTCTTTCAAAAGGCAATTAATCGGATTAATTATTTTTAGGTTCCATCGTACAACATATAGCCATGATACATCTTGTTCATTACTAATACACAAATATAGGGAGGATCGGGACTTTTTCACATACAGTAAACAAATCTTGACAAAACACAAATTTGTACGCCTTGATTGCATACATTTGTGACTAATAATCTTCACGTGGTACACCCTTTAACCCTTTCACTGCGGGAAGCCGATATAGACGCAAAAAAAAATTCGTGCTGACCGTGCGGGTGACTGATATTTACGCAAGCAAGGAGGTAGGGTTTACTGCGGGAAACGACCGCGGATGCAAATCAAAATCCGTTATTTAGGACCTTAAAAATCGGTTGTTTTCGGCGGCTGTCATTTAAATAAGATGGGGAGACCGCAGGGTGTGTCAGGTGTTTGAGGACTATTGTGTACGTGTGTACGTCTATAATATTTAATTCTAAACAACATTTCTTAATAAAAAATTTGGATATCTTTTCATTTAAGGTCATTTTTGCTGTATAATTTATGATTTTTTTAAATTTCCCGCCAAACCCCTAAAGACGAACGCCACTGTTTAATGTTTTTTGGGGTTTCCAATGATGCAGAAACGATTGCCAACATCGGTATTTGTTAAAATCTAACACTAAAAATTGTGTTGTTTTAATAACTAAATAAATAAATGAACAAACAATAAATAAAGTTTATTCTGGGTATTCAGTTAGCTGCGGGAAGCGGCCGCAGACGCACGGGTCTTCCGCTGCAGCACAGTAAGCACAACTTTTGAAAACCGGTTCAGCAGTGAAAGGGTTAAATAAAATAATGTTAAGAAAAGTTAGCACGATCTGAATTTCTCCTAACAAAAGAATTTATTTACCTAATTCCGTTTATGGCTTGTCCAGTTTCTGGGTAATAATCCAAGGCCCACTTTCGCCCTACGTCCTGTATACTATTTATCAGGATAAAAGTAGTCTCTACAGGGTGAGTTTTTTAAAGTGTTACAAGGCGATATCTCAAAAACGGTTTAAAATAGTTTCATGAAATTTTGGTGAGTTAATGAGGGAGATGGGAGGGACATATTTAAACATATTTTTTACATTTACTCCCTTTCTCTGTTTTGAGAGGTGGGGGTAACTTTGGAATTTTAAATGTGATGATGTACTTTTGTTTATAAAATTAGAATCTACATAAAAACTACGTACGTCTACAATTTGTTTTATTTGCTCTTTCGGTTACGGAATTATGATTTATTAAGTTATAAAATAAAAAAAATATTTACCATTTGAATCGTTCATTTCAAAAACCACATAAGTCAAAAAAGTTAAATTTTCAGTAGAGTTAAAAAACTGTTTTACTTAGAGTTTCTTACTCAAAAAAATAATCAATGTAATATAAAGTATTTATGTGACTACAAGCAATGTGAAGAAAATTATTATTTCATAATATGGATGGTTTGTGGAAAAAAATGGTATGATGGATGACTTATGTGGTTTTAGCACGGAATGCTCCTTTTTTGGGTATGAAATTTTAACTTTAAAGGAAGTAAATAAAAAACTTTACTCCAAGTAGAGAAGTAGAGAAGTCAGGCGATGCGTCATTTTCTAAATATTATAAGTGTCAAATATAGATATCTTTCAAACCACACCTCAGATAATTGCAACAAGATATTGTGATTTTCTAGTTGTATTTTATTTCAGTTTTTTGTATTTATTTCGGCTGGATCATTTTAGCTTGGCTCTAGGGCTAGGGAGTTGATTTGTTTAAAAATTAAGATTAAACCGGTTTTCTGCAGCTCCATTGCTTTTATTATGTTTTTTTCAAGGTTTACTAAATGTGGATAACACTACATCTTTTTATATTCGTTTGTTGCAACAAGTATATTTTTTTCGTATACTGTAACTTCAAATTAAATTTTACGTCTATAAAAAAATGAAATTACATGAAGAAAAAATATTAAATGCATATTACCAGTGATGGGCGATGTCGACAATGTCATGTAAACAATTGAATTGTCGACGCGTCGACTATGGTGTCGATGTCGACAACTTAAACGATGTCGACAACTTAAGCGATGTCGACAACGCCGACAATCACTTTAAAATTTATAAGGCCCATTAAAATAATGTTAAAAGATGCCAAAAATACATTTAGAACACATTTGAATAAAAACTTACATTCTTACAATAATAATACTGGAATTAAGAAAATAATATTAATTAAGGTCGTCGTCGAAATCGCTTTCATAATGATCACAATTTAGCGTGTTTCTTACTGTTTCGAGTTTAAGTATGAAATAAACATGTATCAACATTTTACAATGCAAGAAATACACTGTGTTTTTTGTTGGTATGTAAATGTATCCCCAACTGGAGAACAACCTTTCAAGTGTTGCTGAAGATGCTGAAATTTTAAGTAACTTAACCTCACATTTTTAGTAGTCTTGACATTGTCGACATTGTTGACATTGTCGACGTTAATTTCATTGTTGACGCATTGTCGACGCGTCAACGTCGAGAATTAAAGTCGACGCGTCGACGCCCATCCCTGCATATTACATAAACCTCACTTTTACTTAAGTAAATCTTCGGCCAATCACACAATTAGTAGTAGGACGCTCCAGACTACGAATTTAGAGATATCTAGTTGTTGTATTGAGGTAGCGATATATTCCTCCGTGGCGTAAGCTTCCTTTATGCAAATTTTCATTACAATCCATTACTCCGCTGAAACGAGATTGAATAACAAACGAACATAGTTTCAAAGTTATAATATAGGTATAAGGTAGGTAAGGATTCGATACTCACATTTGTGGCGTATCCTGTATGTGACATATCATTAAAAGTTAAGGCGGCGTTGTCCATGTGGCATCCACGTTGGCCAACTTAATTTCATTTTAGTACAATGGTTAGCTTTATTTTACTTTTGTAGAAATATTGTGACAATATTATCCGTTGATTCATATTCTTTAGGTATTTTTTAGCGTATTAATAAAAATTTCAAGATATTTTATAATTTATTTTAGGAATCAATATTTACCAAGAATATTGAGGTCCTAGTGGCAGAAAAGATGTCACCACAGATATTTTAACATATTAATCTTCTGAATGAAATCATTATTCACGTTAAAAGTTTAAATAATTGACTGAAAATTGCTTGCACGATATGAATCTATACTTAATAGAATTATAATTTTATTGTTAAAAAATTTTAAGGTGAAAAACCATGTCAAAATGAAATTGGGTTGGCCAGCGTGGATGCCACGTGGAGAATGCCGCCTTAACCTACTTAATTTGTAAGCTTTATTTTTGGAAAAAGTATTCTAGCCACTATATGCAGTTTGAATCTATTTTCATGGTAAATAAATCCTTTTGACAGCCTTTCTAAAACTCGTTGTAATACGTATAAACTTAATATATTTTTTTCAGATAGAATTACACCAGTGTTTTATTTTAAGAATTTTTTTTCTGTGTGTACCATTATATTCACTACATGCATTTTATTGCTTAAAATCCGGCCTTTCGGTTCAAATAAATCCCGTTGACAGCCTTCGTAAGAGGGAACCATCATTGCCATCCACTACATAAATTAATCTTCAGGCATTTAACTTGCATTGGGTCTTTTTTCGACACACCAAAAAAAGGGACCGGAGAAGACGCTTCTGAAAACTCGCTAAAACCCAGACATCAATCACCGCCGTCTTCCCTTCAATCACGCCAATTGAACGCACCCTCGCGATTGTAGATCTGTTGGTTTTTTACATGTTATTCTATTTGATAACGCGTATTTCCTTCTCAGTTTGGAATAAGACAGATTGACGTAGTCTTAAGACTGGCAGGAAACTGGATAATGCAGTTTTTTTTGAAGTAACGCCATTAACCTGTAAAATACTGAGCTTCTAATAATATTTGTCGAGTCTAAACTTTGTCAAGTAAGGTTTAATTTCTTATATCGTCTAAGACGGTGAACAAATTATATGTCATCATATGGTATACCGTCTATAGTTTTGGTTTAGATGTTAATAGAAATTTTAAATATTTTTCAATATGTAAAATGAACAATTTTCAAGCAATTTGTAAGATAAAACAGAAATTATATATCATTATATATCATTCATCAGATAAGGGATCCGTAGCCTTATAAACTGATGGAAGTATATTTTTAAGATTTTATTTCTGTCATAAAAGTATCGTAAAACAGTAGAAAACCGCAAATCGCAGGGGAAAAGTAATATGTAACATTCAACCTTTATTGCATCTATATATTAGTTGCTGGAAGCCCGGCTGGCATAATATTTATTTATTGGTTGTGTCTTTTTTGTATTTTAAACTAACAACACACTCTAATGATCCTAAATGTAACATCGTCTGTAATAAACATTAAATCCATGGTTTTGTTGTTCAGTTAGTTTTATCTGAGATCTTATTACATGTCTTCCATTGTTATCTTCCCTTTTAAGTACGACTTCTTAACAAAGAAGCTGCCTCGATGTTTGAAATGTTGTGACCACCCAGTTGGATTTGCACTCAGTAAATGAGCGAGGGATATATTTTGTTATGACACTGAGCGGCAGCAACGTATATTACCTTTAAATTTTCTGTAATGTACAGGTTGCTTTGCGAACAGGACCATTTCAGTTTATACTCTTACTGAAAAAAGTCACTTTTAGAAATACATAGGTTCTTTTGACATAGTCTTACTAATGTGAGATAATGTATGGTATAATGTCTGGGTTTATATTACAGAATTAGCTAATGTTGGTAATATGGCCCTTTTTCCTTTATTCTTCTCTCTTCATACATCACGGGATCAAAATTGCTTTTTTTCACTAAATCTTCTCATGTCTGCCTCTGTCTTTGTTTTTTTGAAAAATTTCTTTTTCGTTAGTTTTTTGATCTGAATACATTATGTAACTTCCAGGTGGCGTGCTTTACGGATATGACAAATCTAAATAATTACCATCAAAATACAAATTTAAAAATATCAATTGCTTTTAGTTTGTCTAGTAAGTCTAGCAGTTTTTAACCCTAGGTATAAAAATATACAGGGTGATTCAAAAGTAAGCGGCATCCTTTCGGGGGCGTAATCCTTGCATAAAAATAAGGCAAAAAGTTCCTATTAATATGGGTCCGAAAATGCTTCCTAAGGGAGCTACGCCCCTTTGAATAGGACACCTTAAAGACGATTTTTTCTCTATAACTTCAAAATCCTTTACAATTAAATTTTGAAAATTGGTGTACGGTATAAACATTTGATGGAAATAAGAGTCTAAATTCAAAATTTTAAAATCTTATTCAGGGGCGTCACATGCGGGGTAGGGTGAGGGTAAAAACATCCCTTTTTCTTTTACTCTTTAGGTTAATGTGATTTTGTTTGGAAATTATAAAATTCTAGAGTTTTTTACGTAAAAAAGGTACTCTTAGTTCAATTCGATAGAGCGTACCATTTACGAGAAAATCGACTTTGAAAACTTTCTGGTAGTACGTTTATTCATAATAAAATTACTAGATACGCATTGAAAACGAAGTTCAGTGCCTAATTTAGCTTATCGTGATTCTAATGGTAATAATTTTGAACATTTTCTCTAAATTGTTAAATAAAATGTTAGTAAAAAAGTGTGTTTTTTTTCTATGGTAATGCAGATTAATTTTCATCAATAAACATATGCAAATCAGAAAATTTTCAAACTCGATTTTCTCGTAAATGGTACGCTCTATCGAATTGAACTAAGAGTACCTTTTTTACGTAAAAAACTCTAGAATTTTATAATTTCCAAACAAAAGCATAATAACCTAAAGAGTAAAAGAAAAAGGGATGTTTTTACCCTCACCCTCCCCCGCATGTGACGCCCCTGAATAAAATTTTAAAATTTTGAATTTAGAATCTTATTTACCATCAAATGTTTATACCGTACACCAATTTTCAAAATTTAATTGTAAAGGGTTTTAAAGCTATAGAGAAAAAATCGTCTTTAAGGTGCCCTATTCAAAGGGGCGTAGCTCCCTTAGGAAGCATTTTCGGACCCATATTAATAGGAACTTTTTGCTTTATTTTTATGCAAGGATTACGCCGCTTACTTTTGAATCACCCTGTATTTAGCAAAAATACTATTTACCGTTTTATTGTCCTTCACGAATATGAGAACTGCAACAAACCAACTTTTATGAAATGTCCAAAATTATAAATTCATGAAAACTTACAAATTACCAGTGTTGAACATAATCTGATTAATGTAATTTGATTAATAATCTGATTACGCTTTAGTCAATTTACGATGTAATCTAATCAAATTGCTATTAGTTGGATCGTAAATATGTAATTTGTTAAATAGTATCTACTTAAATTGAGAAGTAATTGATTATTTCGTAATTAAATTACATTATAATATAATTAGATTATAACAGCTTGCTTAACAAGTATATGTAGATATTTAGGATTGAATTATTATTGATTCATACTATTTTTAACCTTTATGGATCATTTGTTTTTCAAAATAAAAATAACACATAGTTGAAAAAAATGTAGTCTGATAATAATTTTTATTTTATTTAGAGACACATAGGTATTTATTCTACAATTTTTTTAGATTTTATTTTAATTATTTTGGGAGCAGAAGTGGGAAAAACGCCATTTTTGACAGTTTTTGGTTTTAAGTAAAAAAATAAAACGAAACAACACATCGTCCTGATCCCGTTTTTATCGATTTCGGTACAGCACACTAAATAGAATAATTTTGGAAAATTGCTAAATGGTGGACTTATAATGTAATCATATTTAACGTAAATCGATTAATTTATATAATTTGGACCATAACTTAGTAAGAGATTACTCAAAGTAATCCGTTATTTGATAAACTGTGATTGGTAATTATTAATTATATTACATTGTGCCCAACATTGAAAATTACAAACGAACAAACAAAAAATGTGTTTTTAATTTAACACTAAATTTATTTCCAATGCGTAGGTATGCCTGTTTTAAGCCTTACTTAGGCTTCTTTATTTTATTAAATATACATACATACTGCATTTGATGTAAGAACATTTTATTGTCTTGTTTTATTTTTCACTGAACAATTTCTGTTTTATATTTGTTCCAGCTTTAGGGTAGCTTTGGTAATAAACTTACGTAGTTAGAGTAGAAACAAGATGTTCAACTTGTATCTTAATATAATAAATAAAATGGTTTAAAATATCCATAAAAACTGAAGACTAGGATTAAGACGACAATAAGCAGTATGTAGGTAACTAATGCTTTAATAGAAACTAAGATAAAATTCCATAGAAAATGCTTTTGTAAATATTTGTAGGCTACTATTAAGATTAAAGCAACTCTAAGGTATTTTCACATTTAAATTAATTTATATAAAATATCATGGGGTTAAATTAATACTACTAGGTTTAAATTCTCATATTTTTTTGGACGACATTCCGGCGCGTGGCCTACCGTTCGCTAGTTGCATCAGCAACATTATTTCTCGTTTACGAAATAAAAAAATTACGCGGTAAAGAGATATATTGTGATATACGGTATGTTCGCGGATGGGGTTTAGAAGAGGACAAATGGACCAAAGTTTGCAAGATACGTAAAAATGTCACTTTTAATAAAAATTGTTGCTTGTAAAATTAATAAGATTAATGTTATAAAAAATTTACTTTTTTATACAGGTATCATAAAATATACGAAAACGTTATTTTGCGTAAGAGTAAACATATGTACCTTGTTTATCATTTTCTATCAAAACAACAAATATTAAATATGTTATCTACTGAACAAAGGATTTTTATAGTCCAGTGTTATGGGGATAGCTAAATATCATATCGCTACATCATGGAACTATTTAGCGAGAAATTTGTAGAAATCCCAATAGCGGAAATGACAAACTACAACACAATAAGAAGTTCCAAAGAACGCTATATTCCCGTCAAAAAAAAATTCACAACATCGCGTCTTGTACTGTATGGTTTTTGGGTTTTATAAAAAAATCTACAGATATTCGATTAAACCAAAAAAAAAAGTATTAAGTGTGTGTCTGAACTATCCTAGGAGTCACCCATTTGAACATATTAAACCATTTCAATAACACCCTGTACATGAAATTGCAAGTGTCTACGTGATATACGTGCCACTATAATACACATGGTTTTTATGCTGATCCAAAGGTAAAGTCGCCTTCCACTTAACTAGGCGGGTTATGAATTTACCATTGACAAACTAATCTAGTGTTATTTTGCCAGGTATAAAAAAGCATTACAAAGATATCCGTAAAAAACGCTTTAAGCTTATCATCAGTCATTCATGAATCGAAGAGGGAAACACGCATAATTTTCAGTGATTATGAAAATGTGTACATCAAGACTTGTATTATGTATGTGGCGAAATTTGATGAAAGGTTAACACATTTTTGACAAATGTGCGTGTTTATTAAAAATATTATGACGTGGCGAATAAAAATCGGTTTGCAGGTTTTTTGCATCCCAAGCGAAAGAAATAGTTCTCAATCTAATAGATTACTTCGAAAATGAACAGAAAAGGGCTACTGAAACCGGCGAGGTATCAAATCCCAAGTCTATTAAAGAGAAAGTTTCGGAACCACTCAAACTAAGTTTAAGATCTATACAGAGAATTGTTCATGAAAGTAGTAGAAGTGTACCAATGAAGAAAATGCAACGACGATCAAGGAAAACGAAGACAGACTTTAGAAGAATGTAAAAAAATAGATGTGAGGAATGTTATATACGACTTATATGCATCACAAATTAACATGGCGCTTCCAGTTTTGAGAAATGAGTTGAAGGAACGAGGTATTTTAGAAATAGGACTCACGTCATTGTCAGCGCTGAAACAAAATTTGGGATTTCTTTATAGAAAGGACTGCAACAGAAGATATTTTTACGAACAACCAAGAATTGCAAGTCAACTAGTCAAATTTTTAAAAAAATATGTTGGAAATTATGATTCAAAAGTTAGGAAAGTTATTTTTTTAGATGAACCTTGGGTACTTTCGAATGGAAGTGGGTCCAAATCATGCCCAGACGACTCGGTGAAGTCAGTGAAATGAAAAAAAGGTTGTGGTTCGGGAAGAAGATTTAATATATTAAATGCTGACTCGTCTACTGGTTTCATAGAGGGAGCTAGTTTTATTTTTTCCTCTAAATCAAAGAGCTTGAACGACAACATGGATTGTGACCTTTTTGAAAAGTGGATTAGAGAAGAACTTATACCAAATTTGGATGAACTATCACTAATTATTGTTCTAGACAATGCTTCTTCTCATTCTCGGGCAATAAATAACCAAGCAAATTCATCAAGGAAAAAAAGCGACATCTTTCAATGGTTGGTTTAGGAAAATCAGAATACATCACCCGATTTATTAAAATCTGATCTTCTAGTGAAAGCGAAAACCATTCAAAAACAAAAAATAGATGCCGTCGACGAAATGTTGCGGGAACACGATCATGAGGTTTTGCGGTTACCACCGTGCCACAGCAAATTTAGTGCCATAGAACTAATTTGGGCAGGCGCAATATCGTTCTATGAAAAGAATGTTGGTAATGGTCTGACTTCACATCAGGTAGAAGAAGAAGTTTGGAATAAAATCCATAGCACATATTATTACGGGGGACTACTGGAGGAAAGCAGTAGAACACACGGAAAAAATTATACTACTGGTGGAACAGTGAAAAAATACTGGATGTTCAAGTGGAACCACTAATTATTTTGACTGCAGAAGATAGTGAAAGTACTGCAGGTGAATCTGATGAATCTGAATTTGAACAGTTTGACAGCTATTTTTAATTATTTATTTTGTTTTCTTATTCATTGACCTATTTTTAAATTATCCTATAATAATAGTTTCATTTGCATCATATTGTTATAATATATATATATATATATATATATATATATATATATATATATATATATAATCATATTTAATATATCTGAAATATACTAAAATTTGTTTTATTTATCTAATTTTCTATATTTGCTTTGTTTCTTCAATTTATTAATTAATCTCCAAAATATTCAAAATTCGTATTACAACCTCATGCACCAATACGAATGCACCTCTCAAACATTAATTTCGGAACGAGACATTTCAATGCCCGCTGCCCGTCATTTTCATTATGTCTGCCAATTTCAAATCATATATTTATTACTACTATATTGTTAGCATCCAATCTACCCTTTGTTAAAATTTGAAGCAAAGATAAATCTTTTGTTTTGTACCACGTGATGTCTTAGCACTTTGAAGTTTTGACGGAACTGTCACTGTCAGTTCTGACAGCAGTTTAAAATGTGAGCTTGTCCGTTTCCTTTTCGTCTTTTTTACGTTTCAAAAGTAAAGATTAATGTGTTTTTATTTGTGAAAAGTGGACTAAAAGTTAATTATTATCCTATTTACGATATTGACATAGCTAATGTACCGATAATGCCAGTGTTAAGCAGCAAGAAGTGAAGAAATTACTTGTAGTTTTTGGCGGCGGATATTCTTCACAAGAATGTATACTGAAGAGTGAATACATAATTTTTAATTCTTAATTTGAGATTTTGGGGCAAAACGGGTAAGAACATTATGTAAATAAAGCGAGGCATCGTTTGGAAATCTAAAAAAAACACATTATTAATCTCGAATTAAAACTCAAAATACGTAAGTATAATTTATTGTCATCATTAATTTTTATATCATACATTATAATTAGAATCAAAATCTTCTTAAATAATTAATTACCTACCTATGCAAAATCACTTTGTCTTTCTCAACTGACCGTCGACATGCGAAACAAGATCTCATTGTCTATCTAAAATATTATTAACTCTGTTTCGATATTGTACTTTAAAGTATATAATAATTTATACTTACTGGTTTTTCTGATGTTTTATTATAAATTAAAATAAATATTCACAAAATAACGCTACGGCGAAATCGAAGGCTTGTCAGATTCCAATTTGGACTTTTAAATATGACAGGCGTGAGCGGCCATGTTGTCATCTTTGGTGTTTTGATTAGCGGACGGTACGTAGTATTGAGTTCACTTGTTTGGCAAATCACGTGGTGATTTATGAGGGATGTTCAGGACGTCACGTGACTTTTTAGATATGGTTTCCAAAGGCTACGTCTTTGCTTCAACATTTTTTCGTCGATCGCTATATAGTTAGTAATAAATATAGGTTTCAAATAAATTGTTAACCTCTAATAATCATTAAATTTTATGGAACATCAGCTGTCCATGTACCGCCATATTGTTTTTACTTTTAGAAATATTTTTAGACTTCTGCTTCTGTTGATTGATTCGTAGACCATAACCCGCCTAGTTAACTGGAAGGCGACTATATCTAATTTGTTTAAGTGGCATTTTAGGCCTCGATATTAATAAAAGGAATTGTTAATGATTGTAAGTCAATATTGGGGCCAATATATACATAGGATTGACTTTAGACTACTTAAAAATGCCTTCCTAATATCGTAAGCTTCAAAACCTCAGTATACTCTGACGCTGTAATTTTTACCAAACATTTCAAATAATAATAACTATTAAGCTTTATCGAAATTTTTGCTGATTTTTGTTTGTTGTTTACGGCACTGCTCTTCAGTCGAGAAAAACCTCTTAAAATTTTCTTTCTACTATCTTATTTCACTAGTAACTAAAGCAACAAAATCCTAATGTAAAATTTATCATACATGCTACACTAAGCTTTGTAGTGAAATCGATACGAAGTAAACCTACTTTAGTACTAAGGTTTACTGAAAAGGAAATAAATGATGCACCCCGCTTGCATCTTTTACGAAAATCCAATAAGATAAAATATATAAAATAGCAAGGACTTGAGGATTACAATGGACGACAGCAGAAGAAGAATCCTATTTTACGAATTTAGCGTAATAGAAAAGAAATTGATCCCATTTTATTAAGTCTATCAGAGGAATATGATTTTTTTCTTTTTTATCTTTTACGTCCAATATAAACCTTATGAGCATTTAGTAGCTTTATTTCGCCGAATACGAACATTTTAGAGTTGTTATTTTTTGTATCTTGAAATCGTATTCATACATAAATAATGAGTGGCTATGGTGGGACGCCTTAAATTCTGTAGTGAAATTCTGTATCTGTTTGCAAAAACAAATATCGTTATTATACATACAATACATGTATATTAAGTTTTATGTCGTTTTAAAAATGTGTCAATAATCGCGATACAATCGCGATACTATCGCGATATACTTTACCTGTAGACTCCAGCTTAGGAAGCAAAATACTTCCTGGGGTAATGCAAATACGATTTAGTCGTGACCGATTGTATCGATGCAAAAAGTATCCGTGTGCAATGTGCAGTCAGCCTTAGATCTATCTAAGTTTTACTAAGATACCTAATTAAATTAAACTATCGTATTCTAATATTTGCATAAAATTGATATTTGTTTGTAATTAAGTAGGGAAGTATGAAAAGGATTTATCTGGCTATTACCGGGAATATACAGGGTGCCCTAAAAGTCTTAATATGGGCAAATATCTCTGCTATTAGTAAAGATAGAGACACCAAATTTTAGGTGTATCTTATTGGTTAATAAATCTATTTTTTCATGTAATTTAACATTTTTAACCCCCTTTAGGGGCGAGTCTAGGGAGCTGAGGTCAAAATTTTTAAATACAACCCTATGCCATGTGGTACCTCATTTTAAAGGTCTTCAAAAAAGAAACATTTTAACGCAAACCCGAGGTCCGTATCTTTAATTCGTTTTTAAATGGCAAGCCTTTAAAAATTAAAAATCGTGAAAAAAAGTAAAAATTTAAATATTTTTATTACGTTAAAAGTTGTTCAAAATGACCACCGTGAACTTCTTGGCAGTAATAAAGTCGATTTTGGAACTCATTTCTTGCATTTTCGAGAATGGCAGGTGTTACTTTTTTATCTTTGAACAACACACGGAGGTTTAAATCTAAGTACTCTATGTACCGTGGGTGTACTAGAAGTGTCCCACTCACACATCTAGAGTTGGAAACATCCGTATGGATTTTCCCAGCCCTTTAAGCAGATGTGTGGGGTGGTACCTCCTCGGCAGACGTTGATAATTCTTTGGCGAAACTTATCCAAATCGGGCTTTGTTAGGTATACTCGTTTTAACGTTTTAAGTATCCCCGAAGGAAAATATCAAGAGGAGCAAGGTCCGGAGTACGAGGTGGCCATTCAATAAATCCACGTCGCTCAATTCAGCGCTCCAGGAATTCATTATTTAGAAATTCCCTGACCGGTATCTTTATTTTTCTCTTCAATGGCTGTTACAATTGCAGGTAAAATAGCCTCTTCCAGAAGATTTAAATTAAGAGGCCCGTTAATAAAAAAGACCAATTACTTTACATCCTAGGATTCCAGCTCATACATTTAATTTCTGAGGAAGTTGAGTGTGGGTTGCTTTAAACCAATCAGGATTACTGTCATACCAAAATCTGCAGTTGTGTCTATTCGCAGTACCATTCAGAAAAAAACGATTCGTCACTAAAACATATCCGGTAAAGCAAGTTCAGTACTATTGTCATAAGTTTTAGCATCAGCTCACAAAACTTTAACCTACGGCCTGAATCATCCTCGTTTAGTTGTTGCACAAGATGTACCTTGTATGGATGAAATTAGATTTTTATTAAAATTACATGGGCGGTAGATTTACTCACAAAATAAATAAATAAATAAAATCATTTTATCTTTAAAAATTTGTAGGTCAAAAACGGATCTCGGGTTTGCGGTAAAATTTTCCTTTTTTGAAAACCTTTAAAATGAGATACTACACGGCATTGGCTTGTATTTAAAATTTTCGACCTCAGCTTCCTAGCGTCACTCCTGAAGGGGGTTGAAAAAGTTAAATTACATGAAAAAGTAGATTTATTTAACCAATAGGACACCCCTAAAATTTGGTCTCCCTATCTTTACTAATAGCAAAGATATTTGCCCATACTAAGACTTTTGGGACACCCTGTGTGTATATTAAAAGAAAAATATGAGCATATGTAGATACTGCTCACTATGATAGAAATAAATCTGACCTTGTAACAATGTGGTAGCACAAAGAAATCATTTTATTGAGTAATTATTAAAAATTGACAAAATATTTAATTTTTGGTTTAATGTTTAATCAGAAAGAAATCCCCATCAGAGAAAAACATTTTGAAAACTAATAGTTATTGATTAAAATTAAAATATAAATGATAACTTACATAAAAATATGAGAACTGAACGACCTAGGTTTGGTCCTCCTTGGGACTAAGGTAAGTATTTAAAATTAGATTTTGTCATTGTTTAAGCTTATATAAGCTTTATACTAGCGATATAGAATTTTTTTTCTTTGTCTTTTCTGATTGTTATATATTTAGTAATTTTTGCGTAAAAGCCAAAAAATATGTCCTAAATATAGATTTTGTCACCTACCTATTTTGTATTTTTTCTTTATATGTATTTATTTTCTTTTCTCGGCCATTCTGCCTCATTCATTTTGTCTTGGTTCTACACCTCTTGTCCTGCATTATTTTATAGTTTATTCCTATATAAAAAATAAAAAGTTTTAATTACTGTTCTGTGGTTTTATATTTTTCTTCACTTCCGAAATGGCGCTGTTTTTTTATTTTAGGTTGATAGTGGCGCACCCAGGATTTTGTCCTGGGGGGGGGCTGACAGTCTGCAACGTGAGGTGAGGTATCACACTTCGGTGAATTTTGTCAATTTATAGTGCCATTTTTAATTTTTTGTGTCTAGGATGTTGGCCGGGGGGAGGGGGGGGGGGCTGCAGCCCCCGAGACCCCCCCAACCCTGGGTGCGCCACTGCATAAAACATGTGTGTACACTGTTAGAAGAAAAGTGCTAAATTTAACTGCCTTTAGTGTCCAAGAAAGTCCAGTCGTTTTATTTTTGTACCTTTACCACAAAAAATTTTATGTAGAGGTAACTTATTAAGAAAGTTAAGATACAATAATTGGTAAGTCAACATTTACTTCCTAAAAAATATGGTTTAGTCAACATTTACTTCCTAAAAAATATGGTTTAACTAAACACGAAATAGTATAAACAACGTAAAACATCTTTAAATTAACTTACTAAATTTAACTCTCAAAGATTTTTAACGCAGACCTGGGTTTTTAACAGTGTATTAATTTGCTTCTAATAAACTATAACCTGCTCAGTGGATATGCTATACCTTTTGATTAAATTTTTTTGTTTTTTTCAAATTAAAAAAAATTATGTGCAGTGATACCTACTCTGAAAGGTTCCATTTTCTAATATAAATTTCGTGCTACTTCAACAAATTTCGTAGTAACTTATTAAAAGCTTCCCTTTTGGTCCCTCTGACATGTAATTTTAGAAATTGGGAATGCGATCACTTATTGAATTCAAAGAACTTCGGTTTTCAATAATAAAATTTTCCACCCCAAAAATCGACCATTTTTTGCGTTTAATATTATATCTAAATAATATTATAAATATATAGCCTACATAATATTTTATAATAGGTTCAGGCGCCATTTATCATAATTCCTAATAATTTTGTGTGGGAAGAAAATTTATGGTATTTATATCTATATCTAACCAATTGTTATGAATTAATTGTAGCACTTTGCTGCAGATTGCTATATTGATATTCTATTATCTCAATAAATCATAATATGTACACACAAAAATCACTGATTTAGTATCAAAGAGCCACTCATTAAATCAGTGGTAGCCTACGTTCGCTGTTCCTGAATGACTGCTATATTTCTGTTGCTTGGTGCAAGACGGGTCAATGTCATGTTTTTTTAATTTCCAGTTTTATGCTACATGTTGTAGTTCATTTATTGTCCTAACATATGGTGAAATGACCAATGTCAAATTTAACGTTTAACAGATAATAGGGCCAATTTCAATTGATATTTTATTGGTTATTTTGATTAAAATGGCCTATGTACACTTTGGATTTATATTACATTTTTGCCCAATACGAAAAACGGGCAATGTCAGACGTTGGTCCCAGTGGCGCGAGCTAAACATTGGTCCTGTTAAAGCATGAGGACCAGGACTGTTTACCAATTTAAGTTTGTCAGGCACTTCTACACAAAATGTGTTTTTATGTTAAAAATCTATTTTTTTTTGGTTGAAGATAAAATATGTATTTCTAAAAGCGGTTTCCACCAAACCGACAAAACAGCAACTTCAGTTGCGAGCAACTCGAGTCGCTAAATTGACAAACATTTTGTCAATTTTAAGTTGCTGCGACTATTTCTGGCAACTCAACAAAGTCCTGTCTCGTGGCGGAAAGATCAAAGGGTTTCCGTATTGCTTTGCTGTTTTTGTAAAAACAGTTGCTTTGGTGGAAACAGTGAAGAGTCACGTGCGTGGTTTATTTTATTTTTTGGTTTAGTTGTGTCTGAACTCGGGCAAGAAATTTAGTATTTTGCTTGCAAATTTTTTGTCCTATTGGGTTTGTTAAAAGGTGAAAGTCGTTACTAGATATTTTAGTAAACTTTTGAAATAAGGATCTCAATTCTTTATTAATTCCCAAATCATCGTTTCTTTAGTCATTAATCAGTTGGTCACAGTGTAATTTCCTCTTCGCCTTAAATATGGTTTCGCAGAATACCGTTTCTTTCTTCTTTGCATCAATTTCTCTTGATTTGACTTGATAATAAAAAATCCACAAGCAACAACAAACATGTCGTCGTCGTCCACAGACATTTTTAAAAACTGCCGCTTTAGTGGAAATGCTGCAGAAAACTCAACCAAAACTGGGTAATTTTTTGTCGGTTTGGTGGAAACATGGTATTGCTGTATGGTTTCCAAAAACATCAGCCAAGAAAAGTTGCTGCTTTTGAAATCAAAACTGAATTGGTTTGGTGGAAAACCGCCTTTAAAATGCGTTATTGTTTCCTTTAACGGGCCAAAGTCAAAGCCTAGTCAATTTTCAAAGGGTCAGAGTCATTTTTTTTTTTGTAAATTTTGGTTTTTGCAACTTATTTTTTTTTTAATTTTTTTCTTAAATGGCATATACCATAAAGAACAGTAACACGTTTAACGGAGAACTTTCAAGACATATAGTTTTTGAGATCATATCAATTTAGAAAACTTACAACCTCTTTATCTTAAAACAGTCAATTTTGACTTTGGCCTTTCTTGCACCAAGTCACAGATTTAATTTAATGGCTAACTTATTCTTCTTTTAGCAATATCGACTATACTTAATTGATTTAAGAATAAGAATCCATTGATTTACACCAAAACACCATAGGTTTGCAATGGCAAGGTTTATTTGAGCCAAAATAATGTTTACTTTATATTGGTATCGAGAGGCATTGCAATATCTAGTGGATATGAGCATTCACTTAGCATTAATGACTGAAACGAATTTATCCAACCCTCAAGAAACCAGCATTACACCATTGTACACACAAAATGTAATGCAAAACTGAAGACAGAACAGCAAGACCTCGACCAGTCGTAAGCACCAAATAAAAAATGATGTCCTCATCTCGATCCACATACGCGCTTCCGTAATGGGGGCTGCGTACCATTATGCATTAGTATTATTAAATCAAAAGTAAGCAGAAGTAAGAAAAACAATTAATTTAGTTGTATTTTCTATTGCTACCGAGTAGAGAAATGATAATAAGTAAAACATTTTATTTATTTAATATTATAGTAGTTTTTAGAAGTATTGCTTTTGTTACAATAATTGCTCTTTGGTATTAAAGGCAATTGCAAACTTTTATTATTTGTCAATATTACATTATAATTGAAAAAAACATAACTCTACTTAATTAAATAATATTTGGTAAAACAGGTCAATATTTAATATAGGTACAATTATTGATCCAAATATTTTATTTCTATTGCTTTAAAATTAATTTATTGTTTAATTCTTAACTTGTATTCAACTAATGAAACCGAATTCAATAAAATAACTATGAGGGTAATAAATTAATGTTTTTCTGTGTATGTTTCAATCTAGATTGGAGTCTTTAAATCATAAAATTTTAAATTCAGAGACCTCCAACCATTAAAAACCCTATAATTGTGATGCAGTATTTCAATTTTACCATGCCATAACCCACATTTTTATACGATCAATTGACGATTTAATTGCAGTAATGATAATTACTTTAATCAAGTTGAGTATATAATAACCATATAAATTAAAATAAGTAGATGTAATTATTGTAATTATTTGCATTCTAATTAAAAATAATATATATACTGAACATGTCCGTACAGATATTATCCATATTATGTCGGTTCTCAGATTAAAAATAAGATATGTAATTTGCATAAACTTTTTAGTAGGTATATGCAAAGTTTGTAATGATAATTCATGTCAAACTTTCATAATTTTAAAACATACTTTATATTAATATACTCTTAATACCGGATAAAAAGCAATCTAGTTTTTCGTAAGCTGATAAACTGATCTACAATTCTTTTCCCAAAAACAAACTTTCTATTTATTTTTTTTTTGGATTGTGGAACTACAATTCTTTGAAAACGTCTTTTTCGCAAGGCGCCTTTCTAAAAATATAAGTTTATATATACAGGGTGAGCCGGGAGGAACGCATCAAATTCTAGGCGTGTAAGCTACACGTAACTATAAATCAGAAAAATCCAAAAGTTATAATTCAATTTTATTTGTTTTCAAATTACAACGTTTTAAAAATAGGATAAAGATTCTCTATTTTCATTTTTCTTTGTTGGTGAATAGGTGATTACTAAAGTTTGACAAATGGGGGTAATTCCAGAGACGGCTTCTAACCTAGTTGGAAATACAATTAGGAGTCGATTTGAAAATAAAATACAAATATTTATTTACCCACATTGTGTTATTTGAAAGTGCGAGATACGAAAATATCATACAGGGTGTCGGAAAAGTCTTAGCATGGGCAAATATCTTTACTATTAATAAAGATAGCGACACCAAATTTTAGTTGTACCTTATTGGTTGATAAATCTACGTTTTTATGTAATTTGACTTTTTCAACCCCCTTGGGGGGTTACGCTAGGGAGTTGAGGTCGAAAATTTTGAATGCAAACCTATGCCGTGTGGCCTCTTCGTTTAAAAATCTTCAAAAAAGAAACATTGTTTTAGTATTTTAGTATTTATTTATTATTGTAATTCATTTTTAAATGGCAAGCCTATAAAACTTATAACTCGTAAATCGTATAATCGGTCGGGGCAAAAGTCGACCATTAGTCGACCTCATGTGCCATACAGCACAAGTCGGCGCTGCTATTTTTTGTTTTGTGGGGCACTTTTTTCTAACTTTTCTCCAACTTTACTTCTTCATTTGTCGTTGTTATATGTTTTGTTTTTTGACATCTGCGCAGTAGACCAAAATGCGTACCACGCGCAAACCGAGCGTGCTAGACATGCGTACGCAAGTTCAGGAGATGTACTTGGGTGTCTACATTCGAACCTATTCACTTGTAAGAATATATCCCCAATAGTTAAGGTACCACTACGTAGTTAACTGTATAACTTTTTCCCAAGGTTTTTTCGACTTTATTTTTCGTTTTTTGCCATGTGCGCAGTAGACCAAAATACGTACCACGCGCAAACCGAGCGTGCTGGACATGCGCACGGACTTTTAGGAGATGGACTTTGGTGTCTACATTTGAACCCATTCACTTTTAAGAATCTATCTCCAGTAGTTAAGGTACCACTGCGTATTTAACTTTATAACGTTTTTCCCAAGTTTTTTCGATTTTATTTTTCTTTTTTGCTATCTGCGCGGTGGCAAATAACGAAAAATACAGTCGAAAAAAACTTGGGGAAAAAGTTTTACCATTGATCAAAATGCGTACCACGCGCAAACCAAGAGGGCTAGACAGTCGCACGAAATTTCAGGGGATGTACTTTGTTGTCTAAATTCGCAGTGGTACCTTAACTACTGGAGATATATTCTTAAAAGTGAATGGGTTCAAATGTAGACACCAAAGTCCATCTCCTGAAATTCCGTGCGCATGTCTAGCACGCTCGGTTTGCGCGTGGTACGCATTTTGGTCTACTGCGCACATGGCAAAAACTGAAAAATAAAGTCGAAAAAAACTTGGGAACAAAGTTATAAAGTTAAATACGTAGTGGTACCTTAACTACTGGAGATATATTCTGAAAAATGAATGGGTTCAAATGTAGACACCAAAGTCCAACTCCTGAAATTCCGCAGTGAATTTCATAACACCCTGTATATATGTCAGATTTTAATAAATTAGAAAATGTTGATAAAAAAGACAGAATCAGGCCTAAGCAAGCCTGATCCAACCCAAAAACCGCAAACATGTAATTGTGAATGAAACAAAACTTTGTATTAAGTGCAAATTTTTTTTTAATTAATTAGCAGAGCGCTTTCGACCCTATAGGTCATCATCAGTGCTTCTTGTCAGGATGCCAGTCAGAAATCCATTTGAACGAACAACAGTTTAACATATCAAATAAACATGTAATTGTCTAACTCGAACAGCTATGTGGGAGGGAAGCACCTTCCCCACCATGGGAGTGCCATTGAGTATGTGTTTATATTGTAGTTTTATTTTATATAATAAATATGTATTTATTTATCCAAGTTATTGAAATTTTAGAGTACAGGTCAATCGATTTAATCTTCCAGCGTATTAAACGAAAATTATACGGTAACTTTCTGTCAAATCAAACATCGCTTGCTTCTTCATTGAGTAATTACTTGGTAAAGGCAACACGAAGCGACTATAAATCTCGTGGAGTTATTAATTCTGAGTAGTAATACCGGTTAGTAGTTAACTGATTTATTGTCTGCAGGGAAATATTCTATCGTACATACCTTCAATTGCTGTGCGACAATATTGTGGGTTTAGATAACATGATGGATATCGTCTATGAAAGATCGGGGTGAAATTATTTGACAAAGATAAATGCCTCCGCTTATGTGGCTACGGTAATATGATCCCATTTTATCAGAATATTGAGGATCAGATTTTACCGCGGATCGCAGAGTCTCTTTTTATTTAAGAATGACATGAAATATTTTATATGGTGGTATAAGAAGTACCTAAGAAGGAGAAATTATTTTTGGCTACAACTGATTTATATTTTTAAAACCCTCCTGTTCACACCGATTACAGGTCGAATGGAATCAAATATCTGGTGGGAAGACTGCACTTCAAAATTCCCTGTTGCGCTAAACCGAGGGTTCATAGCGCTTGGAGGTGCGGACCGGGGTGCCACGGGACCGAGAATCTACAGAGTATAGCATTATACATGGTAAGAATGCAAACAAACGAGCGAAAAGAGAAATAGTACGCCCTGGAAGTATTAAAAAATCATAATATACTGGAAATTTTAAAATTCTGGGTGAGCAGATGTCGTAAGAAAGTATTTTCTGGGACAACCGAAAGATTCAAGCTAGTGCTACCGTGAATGTCAATAAAGAAGCGATATACAATTTATACGTGATTGGAGTTAGGCAGGGAAGGAAAAATCTCTGCAAGCAACTTGTTCCATAATCTGGATATTCTAGGTAGGAATAGGCAGGAGAAGTGGAGTATTCTTAGTTTCTGTAGCTGGATAGTTCAGGAATGCGTGTAACGCGTTTCTTGTTTTATTGAAGGCTGCCATAGGGAAAATGATGGAAGCTAATTCTTCGGAGAGGAAGCTGTAAAAACATCTATAGCAGAGAAGTAGATCCACAGGGCGGCGGGGAGGGAGAAAAGATAATTTTCTTACAAGAACTGGGTCATCAATGATTATTTTGGGTAGAATCAAGGATCCAATGAGATTCCACTCCCAAGATATGGGAACACTATTCAAGGCTAGCCATATTTGAGAAACATTAAAAGTATACAGGTTCAAAGAGGAAAACAGTTTCGAGTTCAAAAAAGGCACCAAGCTTTTAGGTGGTTAATTGAAGTAATATGTTTATGTCAGCCGTCATGCTCATAAGCGATGCCAAGATCTGGCGATGCTTTATTCTATGGGGCTGGCTATTTATGTGGCTGAAAGCCCGTCTGAGTTTGGAGAGCGTAGAAATAAACAAGGTTTTGGGTATCCCTGTCCAAGATTAATTATTGTAGAGCTTTCAAAAGAGATATTTTATTTATCTTGACACCCCATGAAGGCCGAAACCAAAGTACCATATTCCGTGGGTGTACTAGGAAAGTCCGACTCACACATCCAGAGCTGGAAACATCCGTAGGGATTTCACCAGCCCTTTTATGGGCCGAGAAAAACTCCTCTACCACCTTCTTTGTTTAAAGCAGTGGGACAACGCGTTCCCAGGCGGTCACCCATGCAAGTACTAACAGTGCCGGGCGTCGTTTAATTTCAGTGATCGGGCGAAGAATGGCTCAGCCAGTGAAGTTAAATTGTATAATAAACATATAGACCTGGCGCTTATTATTTGTTTCAGATTAGAGGCGGACGTGGGCAAGTGGATATTGGAGTGCAGAATACACATTTGACATGGAAGTCAAAACAAATACTCTTCAACATAGAGACTGATGTGTATTTAGCTAAGGCTGCTTTAAATGTTCAAATTAATAACAACTACTTCCATTAATTTGCAATAATAACAAAAGTTAAGGATTGATTTTGGAGTCACTTGATCCGCTTCAACTATAAAACGAACGAAAACGAACTAAAACAGTTTTATTAACGCATGCGTTTTTATATTTAAACTAAATCGTTTTAAAGGGAACATAAACGTATACTAAATGAGTGGAATGGTTCGTGGCAAACCACGTTTCGCTTGATTTCTCGGCCGGTCTTTCATGTGCAATTAAAATCGTGTGCTTCCAGACCGCTTAAGCAAATTTAAATGAGATAGAAACTTGTTGTGCTCCTGTGCCGAAGTGTTGATAAATGAATTAAAATAACATTGAACCATTCAATCTTAGATGATATAAGAACAGATACCATTACTTACATGGGTGTCTATCGGACAGAATAGCATAAAGTGATCGCCTAATAGCTAATTCAGATAAATTAAATCTGCTGAGCAGCACATCGTGCAGGTATTCGATCGCCGCGCCGCGCCGCGCCGGCTAGAAGCCATCCAATGTAAAAACAGATCTTTTCATAACTTTACGCCCAATTTTTTCCAAGCTAGAAATATGGACCTGGTAGATCGGACTCCACGCAATACACGCGTACTCAAGTCGTGATCTCACAAAGGTCATATACAGAGCACGAAGAGTAGAGGCCCGTCGAAAATCGCTAGAGTTCCGAACTATAAAACCCAGCCCTTTAGATGCATTGTTCACCAAATATTTACTATAATATATGGTCAAATACTACACCAAGATCTTTTATAGTATTGGGTCTCGATAGTCTAACGTCATTCACATTATAATTATACATTATTGGATTTAGTTTACGAGTAAAAGACACAGCATTGCATTTTAAAGAATCCTTTAAAATGCAATGTGTCCCACTCAATCGAGTGGGAGTTTATTTTTTCGGTACCAATCAAAAACTGCATTCAAGCTATTCTGAAGCCTAAGGGTGTCCTCGGGAGAGAATATTTCTCACAGAAGTTTAAGGTTATTAGCATAAAGCAAGCAGTCGACCTCTAATCTAGAAACAATGTCATTAATGCAGAGATTAAAGAATAGTGGCCCAAGTACGGATTACTGTGGCACACGAGAAGACTGCAGAAATCTGGCAGACCTGTTACCACGGGACTGCATATATTGACACCTGTTATAATAGTATACTCTTACTTATTCTATTAACGGCCCTGAACAAGATGGCATGGTCAAGTATGTCAAATGCCTTGGAAAAATCTGTGTAGATAATACGCCAAAATGAAAATTTAGTGAAAAGTCAATTATAAACCTAATAAAAAAAAGCGATCGATATCTTTCAACCACAAAATAAAAGTAATTTATTAGAGTGGATTTTAATAAAAGTAAATAAAGATATGTATATCCGAAATCAGTATCTCAAATTTTAATATTTTTACCAATACCAAAACAATCATACGAATCAACATCTGAGTCATTTTTTCTCTATAGTGGAATTCTACGCACAATTGCCTATCATTTATACCTATTAGCCCTCACCTGAAAAGAATCAATCGAAATCAAACCCATTGTTATGAGAATAGTCTCTAGAGATCTTAAAGATAAAATGTCTGCTTATTGTCTTTTATTACGTAATAAAATGTTTATATAAAAGCCTCTTATCCCTATTGCTGAAATTGTTGTTGCTTGCTATTATGCTGGTTTACCTTTAAGTATGATTAATCCAAAATTGGCGGTACAAGTTCATTATATTTAAATCTACTAATTAAAGTATTAAACGTACGAGCTTTATTATCTGTTAACAATTTAGCTTATGTTTATTTTATACTCTCGGTATCAGAATACTGCCAGAAGTAGAAAATAAACAACTGTAATACTTGAAAACGGTTGTTGGTAATTACAGTCGTTATAATATATACTACATTTGTTTAGTAAACAGTACGCATAACATTACTGTTTTTAAAACACTTGTGCTGGTTCAATTATTAAAATAAACATGGATACCTAATACGACTAATAAACATTACGAGCGTGTTGGTTTAAGTGTTACAAAATGTATATTTTTAAATTTGATATATGAGATAAAATTTTAATTAGGGATGGACAGGATGTTTTCAACAAAGTAAATGGAAACAGAAATTAATACATTTATGGACATAAACGGTAAACGAAAATTGTGGTAGAATTTGAAGCTATACAGATTTTATCCGATTTTAACAAAATTTAAAAGCCATTTAAATGAATGAATAGAAGACAGTAAATGGTGATCAGTGATCTTAAATGCTTAGGCCTCACCGGGCCCCTTGCATCCCACTCTTCGTACACAGTTTACTCCAGGCCGATAGCCTTTGCGAATTTCAACAGCGTCGTTGGCTGAACCTGCTTAATGTCATCGGATGTCAATGTTGTTTTTCTAAAGTATGTTATATGTATTTATCGCCTATTAAGGATTAAAGGGCAGGGCACTTGCTAAGAATATGAGACATAGTTTCATCCTCTTCCAGATACCACCTGCATTCAGAGTCATCACTTCAATAGCCACATCAGCAGTCAGAAGCTTGGTTTTCTCTTTCGAACCAGAAAATACTTCTCCCCTTCGAACTTACTCTCTATGTTTTCCAAATAAGACCTAACCTAAATTACTGCTCCCACGTCTGGGGAGCGGCATCGCCTTTGGCACTTAACATCCTTGATTCTATCCAAAAGAGAACCATTCGACTGATCAATCCTCACAAGAACACTCCCTTCTCTCGCTCATCGCCGTGCTGTTGGGGATTTATCTCTTTTCTACCGCTACTTCCACGGATTTTGCTCTGGAGAATTAACCGCTATAATTCCCCCATGGACTGTTCCTAACAGAACAACAAAAGGCACATGGAACAAATTGCCTGCATATGTCTTCCCTTTGAAGTCTACTTGTCAGGGGTACGTAAAATTGAGAATCAGTTCTCTAAACCACCTGAAAATTCCTTATCTTTTATCTTCTTCTTATATATATATATATATATATATATATATATATATATATATATATATATATATATATATATATATATATATATAAATGAATGTTTGTTTGTTTCTTTTCCCCGTATGTGTTCCTATAAGTACCATTCATCTGATTGCGATGAAATTTTGGTGAGCTGTCGCACGTCTGCGAAGTTTTCGACATTAGTACAAATAATAATAAAAAAGGCGCAACGGGAAGCAAGCTTTATTTGAGTGGCATTGCAACGCATGCCGGGTACTCGCTCGAGCAACGGAAAGCAAGCTTTATTTGACAGGCATTGCAACGCATGCCGGGTACTCGCCCCAGCAACGGGAAGCAAGCTTCCTTTGAGTGGCATTGAAACGCATGCCTGGTACTTGCTAGTATACAATAAGGATTTGAACAAATCATGGTAAAAGAGCTATTCTCCGATAAGCACTTCAGGCCGCAGTTAAGATAATTATTTTCTAGCACAGCTTTAATTCCACAAGAAGCGATTTAACCAAAGAAGATGCATATTGTTAGGACTTCAACAGTGTGAGATTCTTCTGCACGAGGTTCTTCAAAGTGCGTGATCGCTTTTCTGAGGCTTCCCAATATTCAAAACACACAAGGCAGATTTCGAGATGGATCAAAGAAGATGATGTTAATTGTGATGATCATTAAATACCTAATTATCCAATGTGGAAGAAAACATAATTCTTTTGTCTATTTTTATTGTTATTTTTTATTGGGAAGGGAATTAAAATTTTCTTATATTTTTACTTTTATCTACTGACCCATCCCAAGAACACTAAAAATGTAACAAATTATTCAAAAACCGTTAGAGAAAGTTTAAAAAGCTTCAATCCGACAAAGCTAAAAATCAGTCAAAATAATAATTAAAAAATGTTAAATAAATTAGTTGTTTTATACTTTAGATCTTTTAAGGGTAGCAGACAACTTTTTTCTTTAACATTGTTATAATTAGTTTTTGAAACTTTCCTTTATTAGACCTTGAGGGCCCAAGGCTCAAAATTATACATTTCGGCCCAATGTACATTCTCTATCCTGGAAACAATGCATGTCCTGGGACTCATTGAAATGGTTTAATATTTATTGTTAGTGCTGGTTTAAATCTAGATCTAGTTAATCAGTTAGGTTTGACAAGTTTTGTCCTCTGATATTGTTAGGTAAAAACAGGTGTTGTTTTAATATTTGATTTTCTATATTAAAAAAAGTATTTAAGTGACCTGGCAAACGAATGTGTTGGGTGTAACGAAGACTATCATCCTACAAATAAAATAATGTTTGGATTTAGTGAATTTTATGTCATTTTATGTCACTGCTGCAACATAAGTTGTGGTACTTTATATGCCAACATTCGTCAAGCTTGTCACAACATTATTGCAAACTTAAAAACGCAAGAAGTCCGTCTCTCCTACCTTAGGAAGTCAATCTCTCCTACCCTGGGGAGAAGAAATGGACCAAGGTAGCATATTTGTATGTTTACTTTTGTAAGATGAAGGCTTCTGTTTTGATAAAATATGCTTAGTGATGATTTATAACTTTTCGTAGAATGTTTCTTTCATTAATAAATAATTTATCTTGTATTTTTTATAAGGTAGACTATCATTCCTCTCTTTACCCTAAACGGACTACCGATGGCTACTTCTATGGTAGAATGCCAATAATTTACCACGGTCTTCTATTTTCTTCTTTTAGTGCTCCTTGTATCCTTCTAGATTGTTTCAGAATTCTCCGGGACCAGCGAAAGGGTGTATAACGGGTCCAGACCTGCTTTCGTTGTTGATTTGGTAGTCAGTCGTGTTAGTTTGTTGTCAGTAAAGAGGTTATTATGACATTCTCAGTATATAAAGGTGTAATCAAGGTGTAAATAAGTATGTTCAGCATTTCGTCCGTCCGGTACAATCGGTGTCAGAAGTGTGGAATTTCAACAGAACCCAAAAGTGAATTGAAAATAGTGAATACAAAGTATAAACAGAAGTCAAAAAGCAAATATGTAAGAACAGTTAAAAGCTAATAAGAAAACAAGAAAATAAACAAGAATTTAAGAATAATCAATAAAGTATGAAAGAAGAATTTAAGAATAGTCAAGAAATTATGAAAAAATAACTCAAGAGCATGAAAGAAAACCGCTTAATGATGGAGACAAGGATGAAATAAGAACTTAAGGATACCCAATACAACATAAAAGGAGAATTATTCAAGGACCTTACGAATTGCCAAGAAATCATGAAGGACGACACAGACACCGATGGTGTAATAGACTATCGATGGTGCCGAGTGTATATTTGAAAGGGTTTTTAAACTTAAAAGTAGGTAACTTGCTGAAAATATTTGTTCAATTTTTTAATACAGAAAATGCGACAATATTTTATAATAACTGTTACGTCCAATTCCACAAACAATTTAATCAAGAATTAAACTACTTAATTGGACACTTGTAATGTGACAGTAGTCCTGTCAGTGTCATTGCCAAAGATGATTCTAAACGCCAATTAAGTTTATTGCTTGATTTAAGGTGTTGATGATTTTATTTGAAGGTTTTAGTGATTTAGTAAATTATAGTAGTCAATTAAAAAAGCGTAAAATGGGATACTATCGTTAATTTTTGCATTAAAATTAGTCAATTCCGAATTTCTCTTAATAACTTGTTCTTGCACTGAGATAAAAATCTGATAAAAAACGGAGCAA
This sequence comes from Philopedon plagiatum, assembly GCA_963971165.1. Lineage (NCBI taxonomy): Eukaryota > Metazoa > Arthropoda > Insecta > Coleoptera > Curculionidae > Philopedon > Philopedon plagiatum. The sequence continues at coordinate 104,523,603 of OZ020191.1, read as the reverse complement.
AGCTTTTCGATTACTGACTGTTTTTAAGTAACTTTATAATAAACTTCTTGATCCCATGAAATTGGGCCTTATATTTTTATAACGATTTTATTGCATTAAGTGAATAGCAGGTATTAAGATTCGTTAAGAAGTGCAAATACTAATCAAGACGTTTTAATTAAAAAATCTGACTATTCACGATAAAAATTTCAAACTAATTCCGTAGAACTTAATACAGTTCTAACTTTCTGGGACCTAGTCTGGCTTAAATAGTTTCTGGTGCCGTGAAGCTTTTTGACATAGCAGTAGATGGCTTTTTTGCGATATTACACACAAAAATCTTTTTATTTAATATGTATACTGGGTTGGTATATAAAATCAGAATATACAAGATAACTTTAAAATAAATGTGTTACAAACTTACTCCTCCACGAGTGGTACCAACATCTAAACTTGAATCCCCCACATAGTCGTCCTTTGGATATGTGTGCCATTTTATTAAGAATGAGTCTTATGGGAAGTTTCTTTTTAGAGAACTAATGGAACGCATAATATTTCAAATGTAGTAGCTCAATTATTGTCTATTTTAAAAGATGCGCAACATGATTACTATTAAATTTTTAGTTACTTGTTTATGTTATTTGTGAGATATTTCGTGCTAAATATTTGTACCGAAAGTTTATTTCTTTTTAAGTAAATATAAATTACTGATCTATTACATATTTGTAAGAACAAGTTTTTATTATTTTATTTATTTGGCTAAGTACATGTTTTGTTTTAGGTAAGGATCAACGCGGCTTGTACAGCGACGAGGGGGAGTAAGTAGTACATAATTTATAGATATAAAGTTCATTTTTTCTATTTTCTCATTCAGAGGAAAAAGTTGCAGCTCTATCATCGGGGTTTGTAAGTTACTAAAGTCTGGGATATGACGTGCCTTACATCAGAACAGAACATACTTGGACTATTTTATATTTCTGCAATCCCTGTGAAACTTCAATAAATAGGTATTTATTGCTACAAAAATTCTCTACGGAATAGCTGTAAAATGTCAAGTTTTTACTTGTCCTATATGAAAACAATTTTCTCTTATTAATTTCGTACTTTTCTCCACTTAAACAAAACATTTATCCTAAATAACATCATTTATTACAAAGATCTGTTAATTAGACAAATTTATCCCCTTATACTCCCGCATGCCTGTATCAAATGGTATTTGATACTTATTAGGCTTTATTACTTCTATTTGTCTTTGTGACAACAGCAATTAATTATATGATACAAGAGCCAGAGGTATTTCTTGGAACAAATTAGAAAGCTTAAATCTAGAGCTAAAATGAAAATTAAGAAAAATAAGTGGACATTTTTCTTTTTATTTCTAAAAAGGTGTAAAATTCAGACCAAATTGTTTAAACTGTTAAATTTTTGGTGTAAAACTTTACGGAGGTGTCGAGTTTCGGCGTCGTGGCATTATTAAAACGATTTTTGAAACCTTATTTTAAATTTTAAGCCTGTGCTTATAGTAATAGACACTTTTGCCAAATTTTAATTTTATTGCCATTATACAGACCAAGGAAAAAGGTTTTTACTTTTTAATATTCTTGACATAACAGCACGTGCATACGCATACACACGCTATACGTCGCTCATTGGCAACGTCACTTTCTAGGTGTTTTATGTTCAGTTAAATATTAGTGGGTTTTTATTTCACTATTAAAAAATTATGGAACAGCTTAGAATTTTTTTATTATACACTGAGCAGCAATATTAACGCACCACTAGAAATTTTGATGATATATTTCTTTTAAATCTGTTGTCCAATTTGAATGATTTTTTTGCATAATATAGGCTCATTCTTAAAAAAGGTTACTGTATTGATAATTTTTGTTAGAACGTTAATTGCCATTGTATACCGGGTGTAACAAACTCCCGTTAAAAATATCTAAAAAACAAATCGAACGCCTAAAGAACGCAAATGTAAAACCTAAGGAAGAATGAAATTTATTTATACAATTTATAAAAGAAATCAGTTTCCAATACCTTATTTTTTCAGTAATCTGCATACTTTTTAACATTATAGTAGAACAAAGAATTTCTTTAGAACTCCCTTGTTAAACTATTTTAATACGCCAATAAAAAAAAAAAAATTAAATAAAACGATGTGTAGGTCAAAAACGGATTGAGATACAGACCTCGAATTTCCGGTAAAATGTTTCTTTTTTGAAGACCTTTAAGATAAGATACCACACGGCATAGGCTTGTATTTAAAATGTTTGACCTTAACTCCTTAGCGTCACCCCTCAAGGGGAGTGAAAAACTTAAATAACATCAAAAGTAGATTTATTAACAATAGAATACCCCTACAATTTAGTGTCTCTCTCTTTATAATAGCAGAAGCGGCTAGTGAAATTTCAAAGTTGTATATTTCTGTTCCTACTTACAGGATCCATACCAAATTTAGGGGTTTTAATAGTGAGCCCACTGGGAATATTTTGGTAACAAAAAAATTATTTTTTGCAATTTGCGAAAATAAGTTGAATATTTGGTGAGCCATCCCTGGGGAAAAAATGAACGCGTTTAGGTATTTTATTTACTAATTTTTCTAAACGAAGTGTACATTATTTTATCGACAGATTTTAAATTTTAAGAGAAAAACATGTGTTAGTAGAAAGTGATAGTCATAAATTCATCAAACTTGTTTCATTTACAAAGTCATAAACACTAAAACACCTGATTATCTATTTAAAAAATTAGAATTTCGTAATAATGTTCATTACGTGAATACAAGAAATCAAAACAACTTAACTATACCATCACACAAAACAGAAAAGTATAAAACATCTTTTAAATATAATAGTGCAATCATATATAACAGCATTCCCTTCTATCTAAAATATTTTACTTTTTCAACTTTTAAAACTTATTGTAAAAATTATTTAATCGGGGAATTTTTACACTGTTTATTGTTTACTGGCACAAATAAATAAATATTATTATTATTATTATTTGAATTTTTTTAAACCTAAAATACATATATTTAAAAAATAAATTCCAACTTTCTACTAACACATTTTTTTCTCGTTAAATTTAAAAATAGTCGACAAACTGATGATAAATTTGTTTAGAAAAAATAATAAATAAAAAACCTAAACGCGTTCATGTTTTTCCCAGGGGTGACTCGCCAAAAATTCAACTTTTTTTCGCAAATTACAAAATGTTTTTTTTCTTTACCAAAACATTCCCAGTGGGCTCACTATTAAAACACCTAAATTCGGTACGGGTCGTGTAAGTAGGAACAGAGATATACAACTTTGAAATTTCACCAGCCGCCACTGACTAATAGCAGAGACATTTGTTCATACTCAGAATTTTCGGAGCCCCTAACTATATGTGTTTAATAGTTTCCTCGACTTCCTAGTTCCAATATTGCAAGGCCATTGTACAGAATGAGTCATTATATTTTGACACCCTCCATAAAGTAGGATTTCTCCAATAGCAATCGTATGGCTAATACAAAATGTTGGGTTTAGATTTGCCAAGAATTTTTAGTTTTAATAATAAAGTACAGTTTCTGGTTTTTATATTATAGCCAAAATTACAGTATCAGAAAGGCCTTTTCGACACCAAGGCTAAAAGAACGTTAATTCTACATTAAAATTACAGTAATTGACCGGTAAATATGAAACTCTTTTACCACCAAAACACTGTAATTTTACAAACTAACTTTTACAATTATTTTACAGTTCAACTGTAAGTTGGAAAAATACATTTTTCCTCGCTGGCGTTTCATAATCATAACTAACTTTATTCGCTGTAAATTTACCATAATTCTTTTTTCCAATGTAGTAAAGCACGTATAATATCAATATCAGTATTACAGTATGTAATATTTAGTAATTTATTAACTTTATTACCGGTTGCCTAGGAATTTTGAAACCCTTATTTTAGTCTGTATTAAAATTATTGTTATTCCGAGCATGCACCGTACCAAAGCGTATTTTCGGAGATATTAGGACGACTATCGTTACGGTTATTGTTCCTTATTGTAAGTTGCTACAAACTACATAATTTAATAATACGTCTGAATATTCTCAAAGCACGATTGGAAGTACTTAAAACGACTCAGTATATAAGCCTTTATATAATAAATAAAGGGGTAAAAACTGCTTTTATTTTGTAAATAATGTAAATGCTATAAATACACGTGTAGTGTTTTTGTTCTGCCAATCCACAAATTCGTTATATCGCCCATTCGAAAGAATAGTGCCACCTCTCAAGAATTGTTGATTTTGATTAATATCGCCAAAATAATTTAAATCCACTAAAGAATATTATGGTACAACGACACATATCTTTTACTAAATAGGCGTTAGATGGTGCCAGCGTCACTATTCTTCTAGGTTAGAAATTGTAGACTCGCACCAAGGGTACTAAACTTAGGTAGGAGTGCTCAATGCCATTTAACCCAATGTTCGCAAATAGAACTGTCAATTATATGATTCTGTGACGTCACCACGTTACCTTCTTGCTTTGTTTACATATGCAAATACGGTAGTTTTGTGCTGTTTTGCTTGTTCTTGAAGTTTTTTAAACTTTTGGAGAGTTTATCCTTATAGTTGTTACTAGTTCTGTGTTTTCTTCATCGTTTGATATTGTTGTTATAGATATTAAGTTGTTATTTTTCATGTTATTCCACTTTTTGTGTTGTTGTTTTATTTAGTGTCTGAGACTTTTTTCATGGAGAAGCGTATCAAAGGGCACCAGGAATGGTTAAGAAACTGTGAAGAAAAATTTTGAAAAGGGAGAAAGTCTTGCCTTATAAACTGATTTGGGATTTTTGTAAACTGAGAACTATAATAAGAATTAATTTTAGAAATATAAAAGCCGAACAAGCAAGAAGTCCATTAATAGAAAATCAAGTGGTGCTTCCGATGTTAAATATTAGAAGTAAAATGGGAAAATTAAGCAAAATAGTTCATTAGAGCATTTACATATGCAAAAATACAGACAAATCAGTATTTGTATTATTTCATTTTCACTTCAATAGTCATAACGTAATCTACTTTAGAATTTTACATAGATCTTTATTTCTTCCCTTATGGATTCCTATTGTTAGTTGTCCATTTTATAGATACACTAAAATTGTGTCAAATTTTCAACTAAATTATCATTAAGTTTTCGACGAGGCTATAAGGGCAAATCCAAACAACAAAAATACAACATTTGTAGACAATTAATTTTAATTAAAAAAATATAGTCAAAATCTTGTTTATTTAGCATTATTTAGCATATTGTTTATGTAGCATTTCACCATCCAGCTCCTAAAGCCGGCAAAAAATATCGATCCGATGGTAAGATTTTAATATCAATATTTCAATATATCGGTATAAAAAATCTTGCCTAAAAATGTCGATATATCGAACAAAAAATATCATTTATTTGATATATTCATATTATTTCAGCATCCCTACTTTCTGCTGATGTTCTGTTTAGGCTTTTGAATGGTTTCATCTGTTGCCCCCATTTACTTCAACTTGTTTCCTTTAATTTAGTACATAAAATAAGAACTAGTACTATGTTTATCACTCCACTAACTAATTATGGCTTTCATGGCCCCATGTCGCGCATGGTTCGCTGGTTTGATATTAATTTGGATCCCTTTGGTGGGACTTTGATGGGGTTTAAAAGAAAATTATCTAGGCAAACATTTGTGGCTAATTTGATTGTTTAATGGTATATTTGGTTCTATATTACAGATATGTATATTTTTGTATGTTTAGTATTATTAATTCATGTCCTGTATTTTCTACATTCTTGTAAATTGTAAAATGGATTTTCCGTTGAAATAAATAAATTAAATAAATGTCCTGATTGTTTTCAATATAATTCTGTTTTACTGCATCCAACTAATTATTTTATCCATAGATCCTTGAAAGCTTTAACCAATTTTCCATTCCTTTTTCAAAGTTCTTTGCTTTGCTGATAAGTGGAATAGTTAGTAAAATATTTAGCTATTTTGTGGATTATCTTGGTAGGCATACCAGCAAAACTGTTGCTTTCATAAACGGCACGGTAGTCCTAAAAAATAAATTGATGGATAAATAATGGACATCCTAGGAAAAGATACAGGCTTTATTACCTTTTTTATAAACTGAAAAAGCTTCCTGTCTATAATACCAAGCCTTAATGTATCTGTACATTATACCAAATTATGTATGTAAAACTAAATTATTAGTTTAATAGCTACAATAAAAATATACATTCCAAATGTCTCAAACTTTATCAAAAAACAAGCGAAGATACACAAGCAGCCTATTCAACAAAATGTAAACAAAGCAAAAAGGTAACGTGGTGACGTCACAGGACATAACCTCATTTGGCTGACAGATTGAGCTGATTGAGCACTCCTATCTAAGTTTAGTACCCTTGGACTCGCACGTATAACTTACTTTATATATTACTTTTTCTTCATTTACTATTTGTTCGGAAGAAACATTAATTATTTTCTTTAATAGAATTAATTATTTTCATTTTATAACCAACCAACCATTTTCATGATAAATTTCTTTAGATGGATTGCCTTTTTGCCCTTTGTAGAGTTTTTACCTAAGTAATTAGCAATTAATAATATAATTGTAAATAAACATTACTTTATTGCAGTAAATCTTAGGTATCAATATTACACCAATTTCTCTTTATTGAGAATAGTAACACTGGCGCCATCTAACGGTTATTGAATAAAATATATAGGATGTGTCATTGCACCATTAGTTTTGAATGGGATTATTTTATATGAGCACCAGCAAAATTAATTACTCATCAATTTTTTCTGACAATTTTTATAATTTGCCACCTAAGTAGTATTCGGGAACCCAAAATTAATAAATGAGCACCGAAATACCGATATCGGAAATTATTAATTTGAGCACTTAAAATGATATGAAAATCAAAAGAAATAGGGAGCGAGTACCTGCCTAAACTAAGGAACGAGCCCCAAAAACATTTAATGGTCTCTACCATGGATTTATTAAGAATGGATACGGGATGATTTAACATTCTTTAAAGCAAAAACAAACCATTCTAAGCGACACTGTAAACACAATTTGTAAACATTGGCCACATCTTATTTTACCTTGTATTTTTGTACAAAAAATACTTTAGAAGCATCACAAGATTTACTAAAAGTAATAAATGGCCTAAAATATTTTATTTTTCTGCTAAATAATAATAATTTTAAATTAAAAAGGTTTAATTATTTATAGGTTATATTATTTCTAAAGGCTTATTTAAAGTCGCTCCGAGTCATTTATAAATCTATAAATCGCACTTATTCTTTCCTAGTTCATTAGACAAAGACGTACGTGTAACCGAGGTTCAGCCGTTTTCCTAAGCAACCAGCACAGACAGCAACACTTCTGAGCTCCAACACTCCAATGCTATTTTATCTCTTCTGCTACCATTCTTGATTCAATTACGTAGTTCGTAAACTAAACCCCTAGGGGAAATGTTTTCATAAGAAACAACAAATATAAGGCTTCACGTTCGATACGCTCACAGTATACGGACATCGAATCCTTTCTTAATAAATCCATGGTCTCTACAGTTAATTTATTATTATCCCATAATAATTAATAGGCTAAAAAATAAGCTACAGCTAATATAAATAATGTTTCCCAAAAATTATGGTTAAGTATCAAACATAATCAATGATCCGAAAAATCATAAGCTCCCATCAATAAACCACACTGCATGTTTCCACCAGGTTGCTCAGGTTTGGCTTGAAGGTACCTGTAACTGTCCAACGCTTATGAAGGAGTATATCGTCGCTGGAAAGACAACGTAACTCCGAAAACCCGAATTTCGAGTTATGGCCACCATATCTACCCCCAAGGTCATATTTATATAAATACAAACTGGCGTATATCTCTCTCTTATGGTTATCGTAATATTATAAATTATATAAGCGTAAGTCAACCATGTATGAAAATTTTCAAAAAAGTTAAAATACAAAAAGGCGGCTCTCTTTTAAAATTCGATAACTCCGTAAATAAATCTTTCTTTGCAAGAATATAACATTTAGCATAAACTACTCAGTCTACTAAACAACTTACCTAAATGTACTGTAAATTATAGCAGACGAAGAAGGTTCAGTAACCAATGCAATACTGACTTAATTTTCAATCGCTTCTCCTGAAAAATATGTTAAATGGAGTTACGCCCCTTTATCTTTCCAGCGACGATGCAAACATATTCTTGGAATGGCCATTCGACTTAAGTACGCTGTGCCTCCTCCCGAAGCAAAAAACATTGCCATAGGGGCAAAAAGAAAGAGGGGACGACCAACGAGAGTCAGATCAGCTCTCATCATTCAATAATAATGCAAAATATTTTATATTTGGATAGCGTTATTCGAAAAGGAACCAAGCCACGTTTTAACAGTTTTGAGTAAATAAGGTGTAAAAATTCCCTTTGGTTAAAAGTATTACATTGTAAATGACAAAAATGTTTAAGTCACGTTTGCTTAACCTTTTGGCAATTAGTAAAAGAAAAATTCCGTAGTTAAAGCTGGAGTTTGATTTTTTTGGCGGTTGGTTCTATTTGAAAATTCACAGTAAAGAATCAAGAATCATGGAATTTTCCAAAGCCAAGGATAGTAATTTCTTAGCTCTGTCACCTATTGTTTAAACTGATTCTTGCACAGGATGCGTTTATTAACGTAAAAAAATTGGTAATAAAACAGCACGACAGAACGTACGTAAAACTAGAAAAGGAACCAAGTGACATTTTTCGATAAATTCGCATAGCTGTATTTCTTTGGTGTCGCTTGGTTCTCTCATCACCAGCGCTTAGCGCCAATAACTGAAATAATTACAATTTGTCGCTTGGTTCCTTTTCGAATAACGCTATCCATTTATCATTCGGATTTATTTTTACCTTTGACGTTTGGTACTTTTATACTTGTAGGTATGATTATTTCTGACGTTATAACAATAAATAGTTTAAGAAATTGTTATTTTTGGACTCATATTATTTTTGCTGCTTCTGTTTTGGTGCTTAAATATATTTATTCTACCAAATATTGTTTTATTTGTCAGCATAGCTCTTATATCTGAGCGCTAAAATGTTGGTGCTCAAGTAAGATTTCGTGCTGAAAATCATAAAATGTCTACAACATTTTTTTTTATCAAATATGACTAATTAAGTGCTCAGATTGTATTGCTCGAATATAATTTTTAGTGCCAAAAGACAAGTATTTAGAGATCAAATCATTATTACTTTGGTGTTCGGTTAAATACAACCTGTTTTAAATTACTTTGGCGATATTAGCTCACAATCCCCAATTTTTCTGATGTGTTACTCCTCTTTGGAATGAGCCATGTGTTCGATGCTAATGATGGCATTTTAAGCGTGTTCTTTGCAGGGCCGGATTGACAGTTTTTTTACCGAGTTGACGTCAGACCGGCCTCCAGTCGGAGCGGCCTTCTTGGGGCTCTTGGGAGGCAAATACAGTACAAACTTAATTACTTATATGTTGAAACACATTTAATAAATTTTTACATTTCTTTCCTTCTTCTTCCAGAGATTTTCGATTTTTCTCCCTCATCTTTTGAGCACCACCTTTATAAACTTTCTCTTTTTATCCATGGTCACCGGCCACTTTGGGCCGGCGGCCCACCGAGATTTTCTCGCTCGCTCGCCTGTTTTAATGTGGGCATGGTTATTTGTCTTTACTGCTACAGTGTTGGCAATGTAACGCGTCAAATTATTAAATTCTTGGTTTAAAATACGCTTTGCTCAGCAATCCCGCGGGGTGTAAGAAATGTGCTCTAGTAGTCAGTGACGTAGAGAATAACCCTACCAAAGCCACTCTTAAATTGTTCATGCAGGTTGTGGCAAATTGAATTTTTATAACACGCATTACTGATTTCACCATATTTTCATCCCCTGCGTACAAAACCGTCTCAGTTTCGCTTTGACAAATCAAAACATTTTTTTCTACCTTATTTTTAGTGTTCCGTGCTAAAATTAGCAAAACGAAACACTTATGCAATCACTTCGGTGTCCGTCCGTCTGTCACAGGCTATTTTCTCTGAATCTACTCGACGTAAAAAATTGAAATTTAGCACAGAGATAGAGTGTGGTGGCCCATTTATAGACGTGAACTATAAAAAGTTGAGTTTGATTCTGAGGGTTAATTTCAGGGGGTAAATTGGGAAATGGAAAAATATTCAAGGGCATCGTGTAGGGTGTCAAATAAAAGCTTATTGAAGCACTAATTTAACAATATATATGATGAATTTTTTATGAACGTTTTTAAACATTTTTCAGGACAAACGCTTAAAAATTGCTGCCCCCCACCCTCATCGCCAAAAGGATCGCTCAGAAAAATCTGAGAAAAATCATGAACATTGAGAACTAGGTGTAGATTGAGCCAAAATTCTCAGGATTGAAAAATTCTAACGCGTTCAATTGTTATAAACAATTTAATTGTTTATTTCCTTATAACTGCTGAACCATTGGTTTTAGAGAAAAATTTGACAAAAACTATTTCTCACGATATAAGGAACAACTCTTGTCCTTACACGTTTTTAAAAATTTTTAATTGGGCTCAGTCGAAACGCTCCCCAGTCAGCTCTGCGCATACGCGATGTGATACGGCGTTGATGCCGTCGGCGGCGGGTAGCGCGGCAGATGGGCGGAGGTCGGGCGGCCCAGGCTTGCTCAGTTTAAGTGGGGCGCTGATGACACGGAACACTAATTGTGCAAGAGTATCTATAGCTTGCACTTAATCGAAGTTTTTATTTTCATTTCACTATAAAAAGTTTTTATCCTGGTAGTTGATGAGTCTGATGACGCAGTTTTGCCAACAGTCACCTCTTGAACTAAAATTCGAGTTTGAAGTTGCATGTATTGCCACTACGTGTCTAATATTTTCCCGTAGATTAAGTTTGCTTTCGTCTGATTAAATCGTCAAACTTGAAATTTACTTGCGAATAAAAAGCATCTCGAAAATGTTTTCCGACGCGAATTTACCGTAAAAATTGCAATTTCAAAGGACCCTGGGTAAACTCATTACAGGATTCGCCTTGCGATTTTACAAGCTTTGGACAAAGTCTGTTTACCAAACTTAAATGTTTTCCGAGAAGCGAGAAGTCAGGTTTATTTGCACTCCATCCGGATCCAAAGACAGATCTAAGGAATAGTTAGTGGCTTTATTTGTTATGTAAAGTGGACGGAACTTTAAGTTTATGGCAGAAGATTTTACACATTATGATAAGGAAATCCTTATTTATGATGTAAATAAACAGGCTAGTCACGAATAAAAGTTTTATGCTTAACGCTAGCTTGGCTCAGTCTGCCGAGAAAATGATAATATTTAAAAATCGTCTTATCAAAATCAATCTGTACGTGATCTACATTTAAAGGCGATATAAAACTCTAGTAGCAACCACAAACTAATCCTAAAATTATTACTGGAACACTTTAGCGTGCAGCACCGGAAGAAAGCAATCTCCGTCTGCAAAATTTTGGTCTTTCCACACACGTAAATGAAAATGAAATCTTTAGGAAAATTAGTACATCCGTTGCTCCGCGTATCGTTTCTTCTAATTGATCTTGTATACCATTTTAATACAAAATCGTTATCATTTAATGTCAAATCGGAGCATTGTTACCGTATCAGTCGGATTGTCTTAAGCTGGGAATGTTTGAATTATTGTAACTTTATAAAAACATTAACTTAGTGATGCTGAACCTTTTTTTTGTTGCACGGTAAAAACAACGTTCAGATTCACTAGAATGGTTTTAAATTTTGCACTGATTTATTTAAGATTTTATAGTTGATTAATTATGTTTTGTCAGATTTTTGTCCTTCATGGCTAATAAGTCGTCATTAAAAACTTACCGAGTTATTCTAATATTTCAGCGATTCGCTTGGTTTCCAAATGATGTATCATCTTGAATGATGTTAATTCAGTTATTGAGGAAAGTACTTAAATTGCCCTTTTCCTAATAAAGTTGCGATAAAAATTATAAAACCAATTCATATTATACATTAGTCCGCGGATGTGGTTTAGAAGAGGACAAATGGACCAAATTTTGCAAGATACGTAAAAATGTCCCTCCTAATAAAAGTGGTAAATAAGATTCACATTATGAAACATTTAATTTTTGACACAGGGAGCATCAAAAATATGAAAACGTTATTTTACGTAAGAGTAATAGTTTATCATTTTCTACCAAAAGACAAATATTAAATATTATGTTTTAAATTAAAAACCTTCAGCCGAAGTACAAGATTTCATTAAAAAATTTAAATATTAAAAGTATCGAGTCGTATGACATTATTTTTTTAAAGTCCTAACTATTCTCTCTCACATCTTTAACCAGAGTAGGTACTAGTTTATACGGCATTAAACAATAATGACACCTATAGACATGTTTGTCAATGACTTTATTAAATGAAGCAATTATTTAATTTAAAATACTTCTTATCAAAATGCTATCTACTGAACAAATGATTTTTATAGTGCAGTAGCGTGGGGATGACCACGTATCATAGCGCTAAAGCATGGAACAATTTAGCAAGAAATTTGTAAGAATCCCAATTACTGAAATGACAATCTACAATACAATAAAAAGTTCCGAAGGACTGGTTCGGTTTTGAATCTCAAGAAGAAGAGGAACTATGACCAAAACGATGCTGTCACACATCTTTAGTTCTTCAGTCTGTTCGAGAAACGTCTGTGATGTCCCTTTGAAATCGTGCTAAAAATCTTCTAAAAGTTGTGAAAAGAACTCATATTCAGATGATCTTAAAATAAAATAATTTTTTTCAAAAGAAAATAAATTATTTCCGTTCGAACCCCACTTTAACCAAACATTGGACTTGGGAGATGAAGCGAAAAGAGTTGATATTTGTTTATGGGTGGGATACCAAATGGAAATATCCATTTTTATAAATTTATTATGTTTTCTGATGAATGTACATTTTCTACTAATGGAACTGTAGCATCCCAGCATGTCTTGCTTGGGTAATAATTCAAGATTTCAAAGAAAGTTTGACTTAATGATTAGCACACTGCATCTACTACTACTATAGTAAACTTTTTCTTAGATCTCGCAATATGATGGCCAAGTCACTTGTCATTTATGGCACCCTGTTGAAGTCTGGTATATTTTACGTTTAGATCTAAACGGGCTAAAAAGGCAGGACCGGACTTGTACTCACCGTTCAACTTAAATGATAAACACCAAGAAAATCTAGGCTCTGAACTCTATAAAGTCCAAAAGTAAAATGTTTAAAGTAATGAGTAATATTTTATAAAAGTGAACGTGTGGTGCGCGATATCAGTCCATGGAGCATTATAGGCCCATATTTTTTAATAACGCCTGCAAAAGAAAATCTTACTTAGAAATGCTGGATACATTTTTAGCGATAAACTCGAAAATATGCCATTAAATTTTCGCCAAAATATGTATTTTCAACAAGATAGTTGTCCAGCACATTGCGCTCGCGGGGTAATAGAATGGCTTCCCCGCAGATTTGATCCAAGGTGGATTGGTATAAAAGGCCCATTTTGTGGCACCCAAGGAGCCCCGACTTATCGTTGACCGATATATTTCTATGCGGCCGTTTAAAACAAATTGTTTATGTCACTCCAATACCAAATAATACTGACGTGCTAAAAGTAAGAATTATTACCCTGGCTGTACGTTCAATATCCTAGGAAGAAATCCGAAATTCCGTCAGATATCTAAGGAAGCAAATAGAAAAATGTGTTGAATATGGGGGTGGAGTTTTTGAATTTTAGTATATTTATTGTATTGCTTAGTTTATATCATATTCTTTTGAGTTTAATTAAATGTTCGTAGTATTTAAAAATTGCACTTGAATAAGAAGTATTTTGATTTAAATAATTGCTTCATTTAATAAAGACATTGACAAACATGGCCATAGGTGCCATAATTGTATAATATGTAGAAACTAGTACTCTGGTTAAAGGTGTGAAAGAGAATAGTTGGGACTTTAAAAAAATAATGTGATAAAACTCATTACTTTCAATATTTAAATTTTTTAATGAAATCTTGTACTTCGGCTTAGGGTTTAACTTGAAACATATTTCATATTTGTTCTTTTGGTAGAAGATGATAAACAAGGTATGTTTACTCTGACGCAAAATAACGATTTCGTATTTTTTACGCTCCCTGTATAAAAAATTAATTTGTCTATGACGTAAATCCTATTTATTTTACAAGCAAAAACTTTTATTAGAAATGACATTTTTACGTATCTTTCAAACTTTGGTCCATTTGTCCTCTTCTAAACCCGAGTCTAAAGACCCCATCCGCGGACATATCTACTGTATAATGTGACTTGGTTGTCCTATTCTCACAATTGCCTGTTTAAAACTTCTGGTTGTCAATATATGTAGGCAGGTCTAGCGTTGGGGAATTTGGCTGATTGTGTTGGATACCAAATAGTAACACTTGCAATTTGCGTAAGATAAAGGGAACAATATATTTTCACTTTTTTGTCTTTTAAGCTATAAGATATCTGTAGCCAAGCTATTTAAATCAGTACGGTGGGTTTACAGATTATAATTTTGACTAATCTTAGGATAAAAAGTCCTTTTTTAAAGTTTTGCCAATGCATTTATCTTGCTGTCGAAACTAATTAACGAACAACAAAAACACACTTTTAATCAAATATTCATAATGCTAAAATCTGTCCGGAATTTAATTAGTTTACTAGATTAACTAAACTATAGATTTTATTCCCACTATCCTTTTGTACCCTATATATATTTTAAGTACAGATAATATAGCAACCCCTCTCGTATTAAGGACCTTATTTCATAATGATGTCCATTCTATTCTTTGAATGAACTGGGGAAATAAAAAAGATTCGGACACTGAATACCCTCTTTCTGAATTCTTTTTCAATCCATTTAGGGTACACGTCAATTTTCGACAATCAGTACGTGCCTTTGGCGAGGAGGCCTTTATTCTGTGACCAGAATGACTTTTATCTCGTTTACGCTTGAGAATTACGTGTTAAGTCATAGTTTTCGTAAAAGATGTTTATTAAAATTATCATATAATACAGTGTATACCCATGGGCGCCCGCAGGGGTGGGCCAGGAGGGCCGTGCCCCCCTCCCTTGTGAGATTGTCATACTTCGTACTTTTTGTTGGACGAATTGCCAGATATCCATTATTTTTATAATAAATAATATTTCTTTTTATGATAAATGTTGTCTATTTTTCTGAAAATCTTTATAAAGCTACGTACAAAAAATTCAATTAGGATTAGGAATATTATTTGAACCCAGTCTTAACTCAGTGCAACCGGCAACCAAACTAAATTACTATGAATTTTCTGCAGCCTGCATGGTTATTTTATGAAGAAGATTTTAACATGTTCTTTAGTGTTCTGTGCTAAAATTAGCAAAACAAAATCACTTCGGTGTCCGTCCGTCTGTCACAGGCGATTTTCTCTGAAACTATCCGACATAAAAATTTAGCACCGAGATAAAGTGTGGTGGCCGAATTATATACGGGAGGTATAAAAAGTTTAATTTTAATTGTGGGGGGTAATTTTAGGGGGTAAATTGGGAAATGGAAAAATAAATTTCAAGGGCATCGTGTAGGGTGTCAAATGACAGCTTATTGAAGCACAAACTCAACAATATATATGATGTATTTTTATGCGTTGTGTTAAACATTGTTCGGGAAAAACGCTTAAAAATTGCTGTCTCCCACCCTCATCACCAAAAGAATCGCTCAGAAACATCTGAAAAAAATCAGGAGCATTGACAATTAGGTGTAGATTGAGCCAAAAATACCATGATTGGAAAATTCTAGCGCGATCAATTGTTATAAACAATTAAATTATTTTTAGAGAAAAAGTTTTTCGACAAAAAATATTTCTCACGATGTAAGGAACAACTTTTGTCGTTACACGTTTTTTAAAATTTTTAATTTGGCTCACTTGAAACGCTCCCTACTCAGCTACGCGATGTGATACGGCGTTGTTGCCGTCAGCGGCGGGTTGTGCGGCAGATGGGCGGAGATCGGGCGGTCGAGATTTGCTCAGGTTAAGTAGGAGGCTGATGGCACAGAACACTAATTGTGCAAGTATAGCTTGCACTTGACCGAATTTTTTCTGTTTTTAATTATTAATGTATTTGTAGAAATCACTACAAATAAAATCTTTAAAAATAATTTATTTTTTATTTTTATTACTAAACATTTCCGTATGAGCCTACTTTACATCTGGAAAATTCGTAAAACCTGTTTACTTAAAAATGTGTTATCGTCCCGACAAAGAAATACGAACTTTGAATTAACTTCGAAGGACAAAAATTAAAACGACGAATAATCGACGTCTGTCAAATCTGTGAAGTAAGCCGGTTTTTCTCTCGCCTCGCATTGCACCAACTCCCTTCTCGGCGGCGCCCGTCATGTAAACAAAACAGTCACGAGAAGCCGGTATAATAAATTGAGGAATTTTGCGAAATAAACTATTTATGACATAACATAATTTATGTTCGTTCCGAACAATATATACTTCGCTTTGGGTTGACCTGTTTTCGTTTGTTTTATATTCTTAGATACCCGATACCCCGACAGCACAATAATGGAAGTGAACCGAAAGTGGCGCGCCCTATTCATGATAGTGAAGTCTTAGGCAAAACAAATAAATGTTTCTAAATGAAATTGAAACCTAACCGAGGAAGTTAGGTTTCATAAAAAAAAGTGTACGTACCTATCGTAGGGCGATTTGAATTGCGATGAAAAACAACTTAAAAAAAATGAACACTTTGAACCGTTGATTTTTCAACGGATCACAATCGTGTAACTTTATATTTTTCAGTTTACAATAATTGTCTCCCACAGTAAAAGAAGACACGTTAAAGAAATATAAATTCGAATCCACGACTTTCCTTTGAGTTCTTTGATGGGACATCTAATATCCGAATGAAATAAAAATATAGGAAACAATTTCGTCTGATAGCTTTCCATGAAGAACGCATAATATAATATCCTTTATAAAAATTGCTTTTTGCAACCCCGTCTGTTCCCGTGCAATCAATACTGACGATCCCTGGGGACGATTCACTTTTAATCTGATTGATTAGTCCACTTTGTTTGCCTGTCGTTTGCGATTATCCTCAAAGCTTTGTTTTTATTGTGATTTGTTGGCGGTTTTTATTGTCAGGTTCGGAGTCGGTAAGGAATGGTGAAATGTACTTAAATATTTCGATTGAACGATTTCAACAGTTGATAGAATATAAAACTGAACTGGACAGCTGATATTAACGAGGTGCTTTTAATTTTTGTCAAAAACATATAAATTTACTCTTGGCCCCCATTCTTGGAACTTTATTGTTTTGGAAAAATTGTCCATGATAATAATTTAAATAATTCAATGGATGGTTCAATCAATGGACTTGGGTTTGAACATCATATTTAGGTTTGCTTCAAATATTTCTATAAAGCGAAAAGAAAATTTAATTTCCCAAAATTTTATTTAAGAATTCATATCGCAAATTAATAATATATTGGAGAGAAACAAAATATTTTAAGAGTTGGTATGTCTCCGTCTATTCAACTCCGGCTAATTGAAACAATTAGGGCCTTAATAATTTCTTGGAATATCCTTTCCATTCTTCTTTAGCGGGTTGTATTAAAACCTGATGACAGGAAGATTATTTCTGTTTAGATAAATAGGTTTGTTTATCATGATCCTGTACATCTTCGCTGGCTAGTTTAAGGTACGATAGCGTAGGATTATCTTTACAACGCTGTATATCCATATTATATTCGTCTAGACCCGAAACTCAGAAAATCACGCTAGCGAACCTGCGGGTAGAAGCTTGTCGTCTATGTAAATAAGTTTATTTAATTTTATTACTTGGGAGATAGATAATCGGATGGATAATGCTGAAGTACCTGTCACGGTTTGTTTGTGAGAATAACTAGCGTGTGGCGTCTGTCTTAAAACGGTATTGGCCTGTCTTTATAAAGAATTACTTCTCTGACAGAGGCAAGTTTAAAGGCACATTTCGCCATTTAAAGACCCTATGCACAACCTTCTTTAACAAGGGAGCCATGAAGTAGATGTTCTGGCAACGCAGCACGGGAGGCTGAAAATAGTAAACAGCTGACAGGGAGTCGTGTACCCACGTGTAAAAATACCTTGCTGTTTCCTAAAAGTTAACGACCGCGGCGGTTTTTAAAATTAAATATACTATTTTTATGATCGGCAACTATATTGTTGAACAATAATAATAAACATTTTTACTCTAAACTGATTAATATACTATGTAAAGGGTGTTTGTTCGATGTGCCTTCCTGGAAGTTTTGCTAAAATGGTGTACGAGTGATTTGAATTTTAAACTGTTTTGAAATGCTTATCGTTAAATACTATTAATTTATGCGTAGTGCACAATTTTCAACTTAGACTTTTCTTTATGACGGATTGTAATTTTCTCTTGGTCTAAAATGGTCTACATTGATTTTTAACATGCCGCGAAAATGTGTGCCTGGCTGTAGAACAAATTATGATAGTGTTATTAAAACAGAAGGTTATCAAAGAACACTTAGTTTTCCAGAAGACGATGAAAATAAAAATATTTGGTTGCGCGCTATCCACAGAGATAGTTCCCCCGTGACTTGTTCTTCAGGTGTGTGTTGTAAACATTGTAATGTAAGTGATATTATTAGAAATGAAACATACAAAGGTAAAAATGGTAATACTCACGAGTTTCCTTTATCATGTCCTAAAATTAAGGAATGGCGCAGTACCCCGCCTATTTGCAAATCAACCAAAATATTTGTCTACACCAAAAAATGTTTTAGGAAGGGATCCTAATTATTAGTTCTTAGTTTAAATAAGTTTAAATACATTGGCATTCAGAAGTTTACTGGATGTTACAGTTGAAAGCATCTAAAATATTCTCGTATATTCTGTTGTTTCTTGCATTTTATGAATTATTTGGGTGTTGATAGAACTAGAAAAGGTTCCGAAACACGTGATATTTTCTTTTTATATAATTTATATTCTCTATTTTTCCCTATGTGGTATTCCGTATTATATAATACATATAATTAACGAAATAAGATCAGCCCACGTGCGGCGCTGTTGGCGACGTTCCCATTTGTGCTTCATTCATGGCTCGAGAGTTGAAGACGGCTGCGCCCTATGACATCTCTTAATACGAAATTTTCAACCGTGTTTATGCGAAAAAGACGATATCTATATATAGAGATTCATCAAGTCAAGTAGCTTGAAGTTTTTATAAATTACTTGACTTGACTTGAAATCCAAGCTTTTCAGAAATTCACTGCTTCACTTGACTTGGTTTTCCATGGTTAGGTACTACTTGACTTGATATCAAGCAATTTCAAGTTACTTGATATTACTTGATAACGACCCGATTATGTATAAAAACAAATAATTTCTGCAAGCTCATGCTCATATAGACACAAGATGCGGGGTTCCCCGAATCGACTGTAACAACTGCGTAGTTGCCCAGTAAAATATTAAGTGTATCAACCACGGCTGCTCTAACTGTTACAAAAACCCGCAACCGATTAGGCGACAATTCTATTAGAAGCCTTATATGCCAGATCTTGGATGGCGAACGATGATATTATAGACCTCTTTTAAATTTAGCTGTTGCTACTGTGTTGCTGAATAAGATGAAGAGGACATACACTGGAAAATCAGTTTTATTATTTTGTTTAATATTTAAGAATAATATGTTAATTTATTATTATTTCCTAAAAATAAATTATTATTTCCATTTTTTACTTTTATATTACCTACTTCTTGTTATAAATTTTGAAATAAGAATTTAAGATTTAGCTTTGTAAATAAAAGGCTTTATTGCAAGGTTTCCTGTCATGATTATATCAAATGTATTTAATGAAAAACCAAGTAGTCTTGAAGAACTACTTGATTTTTCAAGTACTTGAAATATAATTACTTGATTATTGAAGTACTTAAAATATAACTACTTGACTTGAACTTGACTTGTTTTCAAGCCAAGTCAAGTCAAGTAACTTGAAAATCAAGTCAAGCCGTGAATCCCTAGCTATATAAGTCAATCTCCCTGTGCTCCTGCCTTACTCCGGCAATTAGGTGTGAGGAAGTATGTACATAGCATGCACACTGGGTTTTCCACATTTCAAATTTGCTACAAATAGTGTTCGTCGAATTTGGGTATGAATTCGGTCGCTTTTCGAAAGCGGCCTTGCCCAACAGAAAGTAATCGTTCTATGCCAGTTCTGACATACCTACGCACTTTTTTACATGCCGATTTGTTTTACTTATTCTTAAAAGTGCCACCGCTTTCTTCGTATATAAGAAATATTCATAATAAAAATCTATCACTATTTTTCGTTGTCGCATGTAATCGTTGGTTTTATTTTTATTAAAAATGAATACCGATTTGCGAAATAAATTGTCATAAAATATTGTGAAGACGGCCCTATTTAGGGTATCGATTAGCTGGCTTGTATTTTTGTAAATAAAGAGGATAAAAACAAAGCCACTTGTATAACAACGCTAAATTTAATTTTTATGCAAACACTATTTTAATTATGAAACTTTAACAAAAACTTTTAAAAATTTACAGATTGTTTAATGCAGTGAACGGTTATTTTTAGATAAAAAATTAATTCCGGCTAAGATTATGCCATCTCAAAAACCTATAATGTTAGTAGTTCTTTTATTACAGTGTGTTACAAATTCAATGCTCAAAATTAACCCCGGCTAAGATAATGCCGTCTCAAAAACCTATAATGTTAGTAGTTCTCTTATTACAGTGTATTACAAATTCAATGCTCACCGTAGGGATCTCGTAGACGGTAATAGATAAAGCAAAGGTTAACTTAATACAAAGTTGCAGAATTTAGTGCCGACTAATATACTGTGAAGAAATTTAGAATATTCCGAGTACTTCGGATTTAATTCGTAAAAATTGGCATTTTAGTTTTTATTTTTTCCTGACCTTATTTGAAGGAATAATGTAAAATACATTTTACCCTTCCACTGCCACTTTTTATCCTCTACAAAGATCGTGCCCTCAGATTTTGAGTCCAATGTTTTGTCTTTGGGCCACCATCATCAGGTAATATTCTTTTAATACGGACCTGTATTTTTTATTGCAGTTTGTTATATTTGTGGCAAATTACATCTTAAGGCAATATACCTTTAATCAGATTTTACCGTATCGAACCTAATAAAAACATCTTTAGTAATTTTTAACGCATTTTGCCTTTAAAAATTAAATTTTCTTATCTCTTTCTTACTTAAGAATCTGGAGGGAAGACCATATTGGATTCTTTGGAAAAAGCAAAACACTTTACCTATCAATCCGTTTTTAAGTATTGTAATGACATATAAGAATTATTTGTATATATTTTATTAGTTTTTTTTTCATTTTAATTAGTTTGTTGGATTCTATGGAAGACGAAACGTCGGACTGAAGATCTGAAGGCGTCATCTTGTAGAAAAAATAAAATGGGAATGCAAATGTAAAATTTATTATACATTGTTACAACAAAGTTGGAACGTACATAATTGTAGAAAAGTATTGTAAACTATTAACATGTCAAAAATAAAGTACTTTTGAAATGAAATGGACCGTACATTAAAATTTGGTATTTATTACGTATGCTACATATGCTTTAATATTTTATACTATATTAGAAAGTTAATTAAACAAGAAGGTATTGTTAGTTAAAACTATTACAATAACTATATTGTATACAAGAACAATAATAATTACATACGTATATCGGTACTGCAATCATAATAGAATGACATCTGCTATTAATCAGCATTGTTAAAATCAGTATAATAACAATAAGTATATCATAAAACATTACCATTTCTTAAAGTTCAGATTATACTGTTAAAACATACAAATAAGGGAATAATGGAAGTGAACTAAAAAATGAGAACATTTTTTAAATATTTTATGTCAAATAATACACATAACATGTAAGTAAAAATGTTTTAAAATTGACAAAACAGTATAAAGCTTAAATCATATTCATATTTCGAAACGCTATTTGAAACAACCATTTTACATTAAAATATATTTGTATGTAACATAAACTCAAAATTTTGTAACAGTATGACATGTTACGTACAACAAGCAGCCTTACATGAAATTTTTATATTACATAGGTTTTTAAATACTCAATGAAGCAATGTACTCGCATAACAAAAAGTACTTAAAAATGAAACTAAACACAAAATATGCAAAATAAAACTGAAGTTAAAAAAAGTTTGGAAAGCTTTAAAACTCCTATATAAAAATAAATTTAACCTTTGTTTTTCTTTTAGTTTTAACACAGTAGATCTTAAATTTTGTTTTTCTTAACTTGGCTTATTTTTCATATTCTAGAACATTAATTCCTAAAAATTTAAATTACTAAGACATATTTTCATATTTGCAACACACTACTCTGAATATCCTATGTTTTTTTAACAATCTTATTTTCGTAAAACACGTAGACACAGCAAAAATTTACTGTTAATGTCGTAAATTTTGAAATATCTGGGGCACTTTCACTATAACGATTTTTTCCAACGACATTTTCTCAAAAGTAAGACAAAAGATTGAAAAAATAAAAAATACAATACGGCAAACTAAAAATAACATAATTTCCTTTGGTCGCCCTGTCGGTAGAATCCCGGTGACTCTTCCCGAAGTGTAAGAAATATTATAAAAGAGGTGAAACAGCGGGTATCACAGTTCATTGGTTTAAATAGGTCCACCTAACATAAGAAACGGCGTAAACTTAAAAAAAATATACTTGTATATTCCATTTTTTGTGTATATGATGTTCACTATGTCCATATCCTTTCTTTTCTAACATATTACATTATTATTAACGAAAATATTTGTACAAATCAAACTATACTAATTCAGTTCCCTTACCAAGAGATCGAAGTCACTCACCAACCCCGAGCACTTTCACTTCTTATAGCTTCCAATAAAATAAGAGTAAAAAGTAAAGGCGCAAAATATTATTATACGCCTCTGGCCAAAATCAAAACAAATTGTTGTTTCGTTGTTATTTCTGGAAATACTAACGAATTGCGCTAACCCCGGCACATGCTCATTTTCCTCATATTTGTGGTGTTGGAAAAAGACATGCAATTCTATGCAGCGATTTACTAGAACTAACAGCCATTCTCGAGGTTACCGTTTAATGTTGCCGATATAATCATAAAAGATTGTGTGTTCTGTCGCTGGGTGTCAAAATGCTGTAATGCTAGGATAACCATACAGGATTTGTAGGTTATAAATTTAACGATATCTCCTGGGCACATCTAACAAAATACATGGTTATCAAATTTTAACTAAATATTCTTGTTTAAACAACTATTTGAATACCATTACTACTAGGGATGTAACGGGTACTCGGTCTACCCGGCCAAAACCGGGTACCCGGCCGGGAAGGCCGGATACCCGGTTTTGCCGGGTTCAGGTGTTACCCGGTCGGGTACCCGGTTTTTTTATTATGTTTTCTATTTTTGATAAAATAAAACATAAAAGAACTGAAACGGTGTATTTTTGTGATGATAAAAAATACATAAAAAACAGATTTTAAAAGGTTATAATAATAAACTTTGTTAAAACATTTAATAACTAAAATCAATTAATGGCAAATTGTGATGAAGATAAACTAAAATTTCACCATTCTCAGAGGATAGTCGGTTTCGGGTTTCTTCATAAATATTACCCGCTTCTGAAAACAACCGTTCACTAAATATTGTTGAGGCAGGTGCTGAAAGAAACTTTTTAGCAAGCTTTGCTAGATTAGGAAATCTCTGCGAATTTATTTGCCACCACGAAAATGGGCTTGACTGTCTATCAATTAACGGCAACGCCAAATATGAACTTATTTCATCCTCCACGTCCTGTTGTATGTTTGGTGCTTTAGCAGATGATTTTTTATTTGTATCTCGCGTGTTTGCAATACTGGTAAACACATCCCAAACTGAGCGTTTATCTTCTCTAGGTCTTTTTGATGAGGGTGGATTATCTGTATACAAACTAAGAGGAACATTGTCATCTGAATCTGAATTGGATGACAAATTAACTTCATTATTTTGGATTAACAAATTTGCTTCAAGGATATATTTTATTACTTTTTCCTTCAAATTATCTGTGTCAGTAAAAAATGCAACCAGATAATTATTGTTCGTGTCGATATTCGAAAACCTTCGACTTAATCCTTCCATAAGATTTTCTTGCATGGATCCTAAGCCTGGAACTTGTGTTTCTCTTAAAAACCTCTTTAGCGAAAAAACTGTAGGAATTACTTCCGATATAGTACAGTGTGTACTGCTGAAATGTTTAGTTGTTTGTTCAAATGGTTGTAGCAGCTCCAGCAACTTTTCTGCTATGACCCACTGATTAGAAGTAAAAGAAGATATTGCCAATAGTAATATTCCGCAAGACCGGGTACCCGGGACCGGGTACCCGGGCGGGTACCGGGTTTTGCCTGGTCTTAATTGACCGGGTACCCGGTTTGGCCGGATCCTAAAAAGCGCTACCCGTTACATCCCTAATTACTACACAGTATTGCTTGTAACTTGTGTGGTTAAAAATATAACGATATATTTGGCTACGATCACAATTTGGCTTTTTGGGCTTGGTTAAATTATGAAATTAAATTTAGACATATGCGAGGTTGCTGGAACTGAGTAGCTGCTAAGTTGCAGTTAACAGAATTTGCAAATCAATGTATTTAAGGTATATGCATATCCTAAGTGTATTTGATTTGTGTTAAATACCTAACATAAAGCCGGCATTTGCAGTCATCCTTACGCCTTTCTTATAAATACCAGTTTAGGAAGAGAATGTTTGAACAACATGTTTCAGGCAATGAAAAATTAGCATATTTACATAAAGCGTCACAGTGTTTATATATTTATGTAGGTAAACTTATGCGCGTCTGAAATTTTAACATGTAGAGGAAACATGAGTAATGTGACCTCTCTAACTAAAAAGCTGTGTATTTCAGCAAATAAAAGATTCTAAGAACCTGATTTTGGTATGTGATTGATTAATGTCACTATTATTCTATTCCTCAAATACTAAAATATACAAAAATAATAAAAACATTGGTGGTTGGATAAAATGACCTCCTGCCTTAAGGTAAAGTAATCCCTGAGAAAAGTTAGAGAAAACATTTAATTTTTGGACCAAAAACGGAAATATATTAATTTCAGGGAAAAAATTCAAAATAATTAAAATAAACTTACTTTATTAAAAATTCAACAAAAAATTCTAAGGAAACTTGGTTTTATAAAATATGATTTTGATATAAAGTTACAAATAAAATAATAGAAAAGCCCAAATTAATAATATCCAGATCAAACCTCTTGTTGCAATTTTGGCAATAAAAATGCTACTTTCTATCAGGCTGTTACAGAATTACCATATTTTACCATCCTGGTATGTACATGTCACCACTACTATAAGATAAAACAAGGGGGTTATTTTGATGCCAGGGATCATTTCTCCCCTACTTGTAATTAAATAGTCCGTTGTAATGAGAAGGCTTTAATGTGTAATTTTTCAAAACTTTACCAGAATTGTTTGTAATCTTGAAATTGATTTTATACCGTTTTCTCTGTAACTGTTCATAGAAGCAAGTTTCTTACCATTTGTCCAATACAAGTGCAGGTACAATGCCTGTACATGGATTTAGATTGACCGCTCTATCTCGCTTACCCTCGGCTATTCTCCAAACGATCACCTGCATCGTCCCTTTCCCTCTCTGTCACTGCAGGTTTTACATATATATATATATATATATATATATATATATATATATATATATATATATATATATATATATATATATATATATATATATATATATATATATATATATATATATATATATATATATATATATATATATATATATATATATATATATATATATATATATATATATATATATATATATATATATATATATATATATATACTGGGAAAGGTAGTCTTGACCGACAGTTGAATAGAACGACTGTTGATTTTCTTGGGGTAGCGGTCTCGGGACGAAGTAAAACTCTTTTTTCACAAACGCCAAGCTTTCGGAAATTTATTTTTTCCTTTTTCAAGCCTACAATAATGGAAATTATTACATGATAGCTTATATGTATGGTTTTCTTTTTATTAAAAAAAAAAAAACATAAAAAGAAAAACGGAATATGTTACATATAAAAAGGATCAGGAAGTTATGGTCAATTTCAATTTACTTACGTGCAAATTGAGTAATACTCAATGTATGTATGTATATATATATATATATATATATATATATATATATATATATATATATATATATATATATATATACATTTAATATCTGTTTTAAATAATGCTGGGTTGCAGTGGAGCCAGAGAAATTACTTAGCCTCGACTCAATGTTGTCGGTTTATTTTTTAGATTTTTCTTCCATGCACTCCCTAATTTTTTTATAAATCCTGGTAGACGATGTTTTTAATGCCGGTTTTACATTTGTGTGGTTATCCATTCCTTGATGAATTTCAGCATGCCGACATGAATTCGTATAAAAAATGGGGATTATCTTTCAAGTTCAAGAGTTAACGGTATTAGTAAATATGTATAATCTCAACTTTATGAAAATTTACACATTTAGGTGCATGGAAAACTACTCGTATATAAAAGGAACTTGGGCTATTTTTTTAATAACAATGTGTAACAATAACTGTTTGGTAAATAAAGCCGACATGCAACTCTGTAGTTTTATTATATAATTTATAGTTTACATATTATACTGTGTAGGCTTTAGAAGTATCAGTATTTGATTGTTAAAGACTATTATTGTTTTTTAATTTGTAATTTCCTCTAAAATATAATTTAATCAGTAAAACCATCAATTTATAGCTGATTTTACTGAATACATAATATTTTATTGTGCCATACGAAAAAAAAAAACAAGAAATCTTCTTTAAAACAATCAAATACTAGCTCGAAAATAAATTAATATATTCAACATATCACTTTTAAACTACCCGCCACGAGAAAACGAGTTGGAGCGACATCTGAGAACACAATGGCATACTAATTTATTGATTTTTATTTAAATTTCGTGTTTCTTCGTATTACTTAGGAGTTAACATTTCTAACCTCTTATATATTTTTTGCTAAATACTAGGAGTAGCTAGGATTTTTGTTTATGGTAAAGAGAATGATGTGACTTTTTGCGACAGGGATCGTATGTATCGTACATATACGAGTATTAGCATGGAATAAAATAAAAATCAGGATTTACAAGAATTTAAGCTAAAGTAAATACCCGGTAAATAGGAAGGAATTTGCGTTCTTTTTGTTTTAATTGCATTTGGAAAGCATCCAAGACAATCCCCGAAACATATTACTTTAGGATTTGCCGAACCGAATCAGCGTTGCCAATTCGCTGATCCTTTTTTGCAATTATTCTGAAAATTTAGGTCCTGTTATTTTATTTTTCTACTTAAGATTCTGTATTTTATTATCCTGAATGCCATAATATTGTAAAAAATTTAATATTTGGAATTTAAACACATTGCTTAATACCTGTAACTGGATAGTAGACATTTTAATGCCATTGTGACATTTTTTTCTACTAGTTCGATAATAAAACATGTTTATTAATATTGGGTTTGGCCATACATAAAATCTTAAGAGAAATATGTTTTCGAAATCGATTTGTTTTAGGCAGGCGACGCAAAAATTGTCTAACTAGGCGCAGTCGAGTTGAAAAAGATAGGTACTTATTTCTTATGGAACTTACTTCTGTATATAACTAAATATGCATGTAAGTGAAGCGACACAGTCTCAGACTTAGACCTATACTTAAACTTATACTTATACATAGGCTTATACCTGGTCCTAGATTTGGCAAAACCTAACTTAGACATAGCCATAAACTCGGTCTTAGACTTAACCTTAGACTTCGCCTAATACTCGGCCTTAGATTTAGTCTCACTTTAGACTTAGCCTAAGCCTTAGTCTAAGGAAGAGCCTACCCTTAGACTTAGCTTTAAGGTTTTGTCACTTAGCTTTAGCCTTCGTCATTTAGATTTAGACTGACTTTGCCTTAGATTCCGCCTTATGCTGAGTAATAGGTTTTAATCCCGGCCTATGACTGTCTTAGACACGGACTTAGACTATGCCTGAGACTTAGCCGTAGAATCCGCTTTAAACTCCGCCGTTAGACTTCGTTAAACGTTCGACGTGAGAATTTTTAAACATGTTTAATTTTTCCTTTCGCAAATTACCACAAATATATCTAATGATTTTAGTAGATACTACGGGTGTTAATAATAGTTTTTAATTTTTATATTTATATGATTCCAAAGAAATCTATGAACCTTTGGGGCACACTTCTCGTTAGCGAAAGGACCTGTAGAAATAATGTTAAATTAACTTCTAAACCCACCCAGGTGCGCATCTGGGGTAGGTCTCTGCCAAGACTGAGATTTGTTTTTTACTTTTTCCCCTATAGAATGTATAGAAAGTATCCGGTAAAATTATTTTTTTTAGCTTTTTAAAACTAACATAAAATTATTAAATTTACAAGCCTGTAAACCCTCTCAAATTTTTAAACCTTCTGGTCAGTTTTCGAAATCCTAATCGAAAATTTCGAAGTGCATGAGCCCTCAAAGCCCTTAATTGGTTTCGCGTATTTTTTTCGGCCTTCCGGAAACATACCTATGTTCCATTCCTTCGCCATTCCCAATCCGATGTAATGCTTCATATACTGCACTCCTTCCCTCGCTCCTTCCTAGGCCTGCTAACCGCACAAGTTATTCCGCTTCATGAACATTTCGGTACAAACTTTCTACTAAACGTCTTTTTGCTAGTTGCGACATTGTTACACCGATTTTAATTTTCTCGGAAATAAACAATATTTGACATATATGATGGTCCTTTGTTTTATCCAAGACCTACTATACCCTGACAATACGCACACAAAATTTTAGATACCCAGGAGTGGCACTCTGTATGAAAAATAGCGATAGCGATCGGGCTCTCTGTGCAAATTCCTACTCTGTATCACCGTTCGGTATGTTTCGAAGTGGGCCGATATAGCACAAACTTACGTAGCGAAAGCGATAGCTCGAAAAGTGTCGCCTTGAAAGCGACGTAATTTTGTCTCTTTTTACCTTTAGCTAAAAAGTCGTTTTGTCTCTTTTGTGCAATAAATATAAACATAACCTAAAACTATTTGAAGTTTATTGTTATTATTATTAGTGATGTAAAAATTATATTTACTATGGAAAAACGTGCTAATCTTTCTAGGATTAGGGGACGAAAAACAAATACAGCTCAGTGGACTGTTTTAATTAATTTTTTAATTGTTCATCCCAAATTGGTAACACAATTTCATAGGAATTATTGGAAGAGAAAATTACATGAGATTGTAGGATTAAATATCTTCCCAATTAAACAGCATGGGTATTCTAGTTGACTTTATTTCTGCCTGTAAATGGTCCACTAAATTATCAAATAGATTTACCACTAGGTCCTTGTTAAAATGGAATAATTCGATAAATCTCCTCTCGTGTAGTGAGAAGGGACCACCTTCGTCTCTCATTACACGCTTTTGAACCCGATTTTCTTATATTCCTCCATCGTTTTCAAAATTATTAATTAAAAACCTTTATGCGTCCATCGTTTCCAAAATTATTAATTAAAAACCTTTATGCATGGAACATATTACAGTTATCGAAATCAAATATTAATAAAAATAATTTTATTTTTGACACTAGAAACAATAAACAATTGAGGTTAAGACCTGAAATCTCTTCCTTTTTGTTAAAACATGTATGTTTTTGGAACGGACTATAAAGTATTGTTTATCATGTTTATCTCTATTTTGCCTATAAAGAAATGCTTATAGAGTACTTAGTATCAAAGCGATCGCTTCCTCTTCGCTTCTTTATCTCTTTCGCTATCGCTATTTTAAAAAGTTACAGAGTTCCACTCCAGGACTTTCTAAAAGGAAGTTTCATGAAATTTTTTAACACGTTAACCCCCGGGCTATTATCATACAGGTTTTTCCACAGACCAAATCACTTTTTCTCCAATTTCGAATTAAGACAATAGAAGTGTTTACTTCTAAGCTAAATTAAGTGACGTTGGTGTTTTTTTTCTGTAAAAAAAACGTGTGGTACAGATGTGGTACACACGGTCTGTTTAATAGATTTTTTAAAATATGCTTTAGTTTGGACCATGTGTACCATATTGTGTCACGTTCAGTTGATATCTTAGTATTCTTAGCATTCTTCTTTGGTCTTTGAACTTCAAAACTGCTACTGTCTGAGTTTGTGTCTTTTATTTAAAAGCTGGATCCGCGCCCGAATCATAAAAGGTACTTTTGGGTTCACTAAAGCCAGTCTTCGGAAATTTTGCGAAGCTGTTAACCCTTTTTGTGACATTTTTCTAGTAAATACGCACTCTTTTTACGATAACTAAGAGCTATTCAGCGTAACGCAACGAATTTGCGTTACGCTGAGTAGCTCCTAGTTATTGTGAAGAAACTCAACTGAAAATCTAACCTAAAATCTTTCACAAGATAATTTTTAACGGACCAAGCTAGATTTTTATTTACCACAGACCGGACGAATCCAATGCACCATAAGAAAGCATAATAACTGTGAGCCTACACGAGCCACACCGATTAGAACATGACTCTCTACTGTGTCCAAATTGGTACACGCGGTCCCTGATAAAACACTGCTGTGTACCCGTATGGTACACATGGGAGTCAACATGTTAAAACTATAAAACTTCGGATACTTTCTAGACGTACTATATTTTTGGATAAATACGCAATTTTATCTTTCCCCTGTCGTCAATTTTTTAGTTACTATTTCTCAGCACCACCAAGCCAAAATTGTGGTTGTTCTTGTCACCTTACCTATAAATATCCAAGAAATAGCGCACATTTTCAGGGACATCATGTATAAAATATATTTTGTTCTAATACCTACATAGGGACAAGTTCTGTTATTTCAGTGCAAAATAAACAGAATATTATGTTTTATTCCTTAGAGAATAAGAAACGGCAACATAGAGAAAATTTCGCATTCTCTTGGTAACATAATGAATCGCACAGCCTACTGGGATTGTCAACATATTTGTTATTCTTTAAATTAAATTTATTGCACCGTAAACATTCAAGAGGTTTGATTTATGGCTCCTAAACATCTTCGAGGATATTTTGAGGTTTACATGCTTTGAAATAAACCAAAATTGAAAGTGAAACTGGGAATTAATAATAATAATTGAAGTGGTCCTGTTTACCTTTCTTTATTTATATCAACGCTTAAGAATTTTATTCTTAAAACAAACTACTTAGTAGATTGCTCGCACTGAACATATACAGCGTGTTCCACGGAGTTCTTGCCAAATGGGAAAAACTTTTACTGAAAGTTGAAAAAAAATCACATTGGTGTAGAAAAGTTCTGCATATTAATAATCTTAGAACCCCTATGAAAAAATCTAAAAGTCCCATAGTATACAGGGTAGCGACAAAAACGAAAAATATACCCAAGAATAAAGTACCCTTGTTTAGCAAGATACAAAGAAAATTTATTTTAAAAAATTATTTGGAATAATTTGTTCTCTCTAAATACGAAATTCCAGCCACATACGAAAAAAATTAATAGTTTTAATATACAACAAATGTATTGCCTATTAAGAAAGAATAAATTTACAAAATTTAAACTTCAATATAGCCTCCTTCCTTTTCGATGCATTTTATTGTTAACTGATTTCTGAAACAGCTTTTCTTAAAACAACTTGAGGAATTAGAGTACATCGGGTTATTACTCGTTTCAAGCTGTGATTCTTTTCAAAAGGTCGCTGAAAATACACTTTTTCCTTTAAATATCCCCAAAGAAAGTAATCAAGTGGGTTCAGATTCGGCGACCTCGGGGGTCAATGATTTTCTGAAAATCTTCCTCTCCAACGCCCAAGGAAGATTTCCTGAAGAAACTTGTTTACAGCTCGGGAACTATGGCGCGGCACACCATCATGCTGATACCATATTATTTCTAATATTTAGTGGAAGGCCATTAACAAAAACAGACAGCTGATTTTTCAAAAATTGAAGGTAAATGTCCGACGTTATATTGCCTCGAAAGAAAAATGGGCCTATCAGTAGGTTATCTAAAATACCCCACCACACATTTGTCTAAAAATTATACTGATCTCGACACTGGATACCATGCTTCATCAGAAAATATGAGTCTCCAGGTTTCAACGTGTGAACAAAAGTGGGTTTGTATGGATGACAATGGTTTGCTTTAATAACTCTATCAGCATTGGATTTACAAACAGAGCGTCTATCGTTTCCAGGAAGTACTTTTTCCAAATTTATCAACGAAGTCTTGGGATTTTCAACAACGGCTTGGATAATTTGTAGGTGATTATCCTCATCATCTTCGCCCTGAACCTAATTTTTTTTGTCTAAGCAGTTTTCCACACTTTATTGCTTTTAAATTTTGCCATTATGTGTCCAACAGTTTGATGGGATGCAGATATTTCGGGATGCCTTTCATGGAAAATCTCACATATGTGAAAGATAATCACTTTTTATTAACTTGTACTAACATTGATGTCGTAACGTAAGTAAAAATGTAAAAACTTTTTTTCGTAGGTAGCTGTGAGTTGTTTTGAGTAAAGCTGTTTCAAAATTCTCTACGTTAACAATAAAATGCGTCCAAAAGGAAGGTGGCTATATGGAAGTTTGAATTTTGTAAATTTATTCTTTCTTAATAAGTAATACATTTATTTTATATTAAAACTCTTAATTTTTCTCGTAGGTGGCTGTGATTTCATATTTAGAGAAAAAATGATTTCAAATAATTCTCTAAATTAACTTCTCTTTGCTTGCTACTTTATTCCTTGGTATATTTTACGACTTTGTCGCTACCCTGTATACTTGGGTCTTTTTAGATTTTTTCCATAGGGATTGTTAGTTAATATGAAGAACTTTTCCACACCAACGTGATTTTTTTTTCAACTTTCAGTAAAAAAATTTTACACATGGCAAGAACGCCGTGGGACACGCTGTACATAATATGCAAGCTTTTACTGGTTGTTTTACTTGCACATGTTCGCAAAATGCTTTCTTTTGGATTTTTGTTCGTACGACTAATTTTACTGTAATAGATGTTAAGGATTTTTAGGTGCCTACTTTATATTATGTATAAGGACTTTGTTAAATCATACTTCTATTTTACGAAGGTATTTTAAATTCTATTAATTTTGCCGATTTTTGTTTGAAAATGGTTTAACTTGGCTATTATCGTAAGTAAAAGAAAAATAATGACATATTATGTACTATTCAGTTCACACTGATAGAACTAAATGTTTTCGTAACAAAGTTAGCAAACCTGAACAAAATAGACCTGACAGAGAAACTGACAAGACCACAACCACAACAAGTCTATCTTGAAAGAATCCTAAAATTTGGATTTCGAATGGAGTTCTAGATTAATCTGGACAAAAGCAGCAATAACTTTGTTTCCATGGCTAGCTATTGACTAAATTAAAAATATTGAATTCGAAAATTGTAGCCACTCGAACTGTGTCGATAAAGTTACCAATAAATTAGCAATGTGATGTCAGATGAATCAAGATGGAAAATATCTAAATAATAACTGAGAGCACATAAATATCTATTGACTCTTATGATGGATACATTTAACTGCTCAACAGTGACTTCAAACTAAAACTGAATTTTTCATATTAAATATAATTTCAAACTTTGGCTGGAAAATTTGCATGGACTGCAAATAAAATAAATACGGCTTTAAATCCATCCAGACAGACATCCACATTGGATAATAATGTGATTCTTGATTTTTTACGTTATTCCGTTGATTAATATTCTCTTTAATGCATGGTATATGGTTGGTTTTAGTAAAGAAAAGATAAGAACTAGGTACTTGCTTTAAAGACATCTTTTAATTAGTTGATGATTTGATGCTATTAAACTAATCGTATGATTTAACGTCAGACATTTTCTGTATTTAAAACGGTGGCGTAACGTATACCCTCGCAAATCACGCACCGCGAGGGGTTAAGATGATTTTCTTTGGTCATATGCTTCAATATCTACTAGAACTGAAAGAGGACACACTTTAGTTGCTTGTTCAGTTGTTTGGGGTAATCTTTTTTTTTTTTTTTTTTTTTCTCCTTGGGCTCCGTCCGAGACCGGAAGCACTGCGGCCACTAGAGGCCTATTGTGCCTACCCAATAACTTTTGTTACACCCACTCTGTTATCCCAGTTTCCTGCACAAGCCTGTACAGGTCCACAAGGGAGCGGGTGATCAATTCCTCCGGTTCTAACTTTGGTTGCCCGAACAGTTGGTGGCGCTTGCGATCTAGTGACTCGCAATTATATATAATGTGCTGAACTGTTTCCCTGTCCCTACCGCATAGTCTGCAGCTAAGGTCTCCCTGGGGTAATCTTAGAACCTACTAGAACTGCTGAACAGATGAAAAACTAAAAAGTAAGAAAGTATTCCCGATAGTAATGTGAAATACCCGGGTATTTATTTTTAGGGGTAAATACCCTGGGTATTTATCGTGGTATTTACTCATACTGGGTGTTTATTAGGGTACTTCCGTTTTTAAATTAAAATCCTTTTTTCTGCGATCGTCCACGGCATCTTTCTGGCGTGTTTTAACGCCACAAAAGGCATTCCAGTATAATTAACCATTGCTAAATAGTGAGTCTTATAACAGTACAGTAACAACAATAACAATCTTGCACACATCAAATAAATTAATATTACTTAAAGTTCTTAATTTGATTTCATTATTTATTCTATTTCATTTTCGATTGCGGAAAAAATAGTATGTGCACCTCGCAGGAAAAACATATGTATATGTTATTTTTCGTACTAGATACACAATATACTATTATTTTATGGGTTCATATGAGGGACTAAGATCTTAAAAAATTAAGATGCACTGTTTCAAACTAGGTACCTATACTTTTATTTTAATGAAAAAATTTTGGAACTCAACCAATTAAACCCAAGAAGTAACACCTGCCATTCTCGGAAATGTGAGAAGTCAGTTCCAAAATCGACTTGATTACTGCCAACAAGTTCATGGTGGTCATTTTAAACAAATTTTAAAGTAAGGAGAGGAATAAAGCTATTTAAATTTATAATTTTTTTTACGATTTTTAATTTTTAAAGGCTTGCCATTTAAAACGGATTAAGATACGGGCGTCGGGTTTGCGGTAAAATGTTTCTTTTTCGAAGGACTTTAAAATGAGGTGCCACACAGTACAAGGTTGCATTTAAAATTTTTAACCTTAAATCCTAACATCACCCCCTCAAGGGGGTTGAAAAAGTTAAACTACATAAAAAAGTAGATTTATTAACCAATAAGATACACCTAAAATTTGGTGTAGTTTTCGGACACCCTGTATACATTGTAATACTAGTTTTATCAATATAATCAATATCAATAGAATAATAAAATGGCGGTATTTCCAAAAACCGACGATGGAGTAATAACATATATTTTTACTAAAATGTAAAGTTAGGTAGGATAACAAAAATTTTGTATAATTAGATTATATTTACATTAAAAAATGTTTTTTTATCGTAAAGTCGCATACTGAAATGTACTTATTTTTTAATTTTACAATATTTTGTAAAGTTCAGAGCTTTATCAAAAACTTTGTAAATATACGTTGCCGACGTAATTTTAAAAGCTATTTTTACACCAGCAATTAGTGTATTAGCGGTATAAATTTACCCTAATTTTTTGTGTGTACAACACAATTTTTTTTTGTCCAAAATTTGCTCCAATAATTTAAATATATAAAAATCAACCATTTATGATGATACTAAAATTTACAGACCTTTCGAATCCGGTATAATAGTGTAACACTCAGAAATAATAAGCCAATTTTCAAATTACCGTCCCTTTTTTGTCCTGCTTAAAAAACATCCTTCTAATTAATTTGTTTGGGCTAAGAAAAGTTATCAATCTTCCTTAGAACAAAGATTTAGGCGGAAAGACTGGTTAATTACTCAAAACTTGTAGAGATGTAAAGGAATTTTTCAGACTTCAGTGGGCGGGAAAATATGTCTAATGAACGCCTTTACAAAACGCGCGATTGGTAAAAACATGTAGAAAGCCAAGCTGTTCTTAATCAAAGTTGGCTTAATGATCTGTCAACGGATTTACATCTTCTTTTTAGATATTTTGTTTTATTCGTTTGCGTGTATCAAAGTATTTTTTTTATTATTAAAGGTTAACTACCTTTATGAGACTGCTTATATGCATCTCCAGAGAAAATTTTGATTTTTGTAAGGGTGCACAAAACATTTAAAAACTGGGTCTCCGGAGGCCGGGGTTGGTACGGCCCCAGCTTCGCAACCGAGAGGCGCGGGTTCGAATCCCGCTTCGACCATGGATATTTTCTGATTGTTGGAAGGTAGTAGAGGATTACTTCCTCAACCGAGGTGGTACCACCCCACACATCCTCCTAAAGGGCTGGTGAAGTCCGTACGGATGTTTCCACCCCTGGATGTGTGAGTCGGATTTCCCCAGTACACCCACGGTACATAGTACTTAGAAGTACTTAGTAGAACATAAAAAAAAAACAAGAAACTGTGTCGAGAATAAACATTTTATAGTATTAATCATAATATAAAATTCTAAGAAAATTTAAACCTTGTGAATTACCTACCAATTCACCTCAATTCTCATCAATTTTTCTAACAGCAAGTCCTATTTTATGCCCTTCACAATTCACAAATTGTAAATTTTCGCTGAAAATTTTGGATTTCGAATAATGTAAAATTTAAATCAAACAATTTAAAATAACCCACGTTTATTATTGACACAATTTTATATTTTTGTATTTTTTTAGCATCCCGTCCCAAAAAATTAAAATTTTCTGATAATAATCTTATTTTTTGTCAAGCAAAAACTTTCATTAAGAGTGAGTGAGTGAGTGAGTTCAATGCCTCCAAAACCCAGTCTTGCTCCCTGTCACGCAAAAAATCCAGTAAATCGTATCCCATCCCCATGACTGACCAAGTCCTACAGAACAATGAAACGTTCAGTCTTGTTAGCATCGCATTCGAACATGATCTCAGCTGGCACAACAACATTACTTCAGTAGCCACATCGGCAGCTTACAAGCTTGGTTTTCTCTTTTGAGCCAGAAAATACTTTTCCCCTTCCAACTTACACCCTCTCTATATTTCCCAAATAATACCTAACCTAGTCTACTGTTCCCACATCTGAAGAGCGGCATCATCCTGGACGCTTATCCTTAATTATATCCAAAAGAGAGTCATTCGACCCAGTACTGACAAGAAAACTCCCTTCTCTCGATCATCGCCGCACTCTTGGGGATTTCCTTGCTTTTCTACCGGTACTTTCACGGATTTTGCTCTGAAGAACTTAGTAGTCGATATATTCCCCCTTGACTGTTCCTAACAGAACAACGAGAGGCGCGTTACGTATGCGTCCCTTTACTGTCGAGCTATAAAAGCCTAGAACATCCCACTTTTCTTGCTCATTCATACCTAGGGTCTCCAGATTATGTAACAAATGCAGATGTTTTCCTTTCCCCTCCTTTAAATCCCGTGTCAGTAGACTACATTTCCGGTACGTTAGTACTTAGGCAATTCACTTTTCGTTGGTATAAGCTTGTACGAGTACTTTCATGAAATACCAGTAACCACATATTTTGCAAAACTTGTTAATAAACTGGTCAACAAAAAAATCGGCAAAAGCTATTTTAACTCGACTTTTCAAACTGCCATAACTTTTTAAAAACTTAACTTTTTTGAGAGCGGTTTTCGAATATCGATAGCTCGTCTTTCCCAGATTAAGTATCAAGAACTGATTTGGCAATGGAAACGACATTTTCATGCTATACAGGGTGATTAATAAGGTAATGTAAAACTACTAAAAGTTTCGGTGTGTGCCATATTGCGAATAAATTTT
The DNA here is from genome assembly GCA_963971165.1 of Philopedon plagiatum. NCBI lineage: Eukaryota > Metazoa > Arthropoda > Insecta > Coleoptera > Curculionidae > Philopedon > Philopedon plagiatum. Next base: position 104,485,567 of record OZ020191.1, on the reverse strand, counting down.
TTTGGTCGTTCCGACATAGCGTGTTAGTAAGCTGATATTAATATCTCCAGACGTGTTCGCCGAAATTTCGATTAATGGTCTTTAACGGAAAATACAGGAGGAAACATAAAAAGCACACAAAATTTGGTAGCCTCATTTTTAAAAGGCTGTAGCTCGAAAACGGATTGATAGACTTTGTCGGGCTTTTTAGGTATTAAAAGCCCTTTCGTGTAGCATTTTACCTAATAAACTGTATTCTTTTTCAAGGTCAAAATGTTGGCGTTGTATAGGGGTGAACCAAAAAGTGAATGAAAATCATTGTTAAAAATGATTTTTTTAATTTGTGAAAATTGAGCGGTATGTGTTTGTTTTCTTCCAAAACTAGGGCGTTCTGTCCAACTCTTGATTAGTTATACAGCGTGTCCAGAAACCATCTTAACAAATGGAAAACATTTTATTTTTGTCTTTACGGGAGAAAAGTTATTTTTCATAAAAAGTTCTACATTGTGAGAAAATAGCATTGCCACTCAAAAATTTGATTTAAGACATACAGGGTATCCCAAAAATCTAAAAGTCCTAATCCGCGTGAAGCTAAAAAGACACAAATCGTTATTTAAAAGTAAACTGCCACTGTAAATGTACTAGAGGTAACTTTTATGTTAGCGAATTAGGTTTGGAACATACAGGAGGTCCCAAAAATAAAATTTATTTTTTATTATTGACTTTACAAAAAAATATCGTCATAAAAAGTCTACATTGTGAAAAAGAGCATGATTAATCAAAAACTTGATGTAGGACAATACAGAGTGGCTTAAAAAGCTGAAATTCTCAATTTACGTAAAGTTAAGGAGACACCAAATCTTTATTTAAAGATAAACTGTATGGAAATGGACGAAGGTTACGTGGAGGTTTAAATTTATTTAGTTATTTAGTCATGTTTAGTTATTTAATATGTTTTTTACCCTAATATTTCATTTGTTACTAAAATTGTATTAAATACAAGTAAACCTTCAATCAATCATTTTAAGTATAAGTGCTTACTTATCACTTAATTAGTAACCTTGCACAAATACCATACTGGTTGAATTAAAATTTAGCTTACCCTTGTTTTAAGGCCAGTTCAGAGTTTTAAATTTTTAGCCACCCTGTATGTCTTAGATCAAATTTTTGAATGGCTATGCTATTTTCTCACGATGCAGAACTTTTTATGAAGGATTACCTTTTTCGTAAAGTTAAAAATAAAAAAGTTCCGCATTTGTTAAGATGGTTTCTGGACACGCTGTATAACTAATCCAAAGTTAGACAAAACGCCCTAGTTCTGAAAGAAAAGACACGCATACTGCTCAATTTGCACAAATTAAAAGAAAATTTATTTTTAACAATACTTTTCATTTACTTTTTAGTTCACCCCTATACAACGCAAACATTTTGACATTGAACAAAAAACAGTTTATTAGGTAAAACTCTGCACAAAAAGGGCTTTCAATTCCCAAAAAGCCCGACAAAGTCTATTAATCCGTTTTCCAATTACAGCGTTTTAAAAATGACGCTACCAAAATTTGTGTGCTTTTTCTGTTTCCTCCTGTATTTTTCGCCAGAGACCATTAATCGAAATTCCGGCGAACACGTCTGGAGATATTGATATCAGCTTACTAGCGTGCTATGTCGAAACGATCAAAAAAAATGATTGGCAACATGGCACACACCTAAACTTTTAGTAGTTTTGCATTAACTTATTAATTACCCTGTATAGCATGAAAATGTCGCTTCCATTGCAAAATCACTTCTTGTTGCTTAATTTGGGAAAGACGAGCTGTCGATATCCGAAAACCGATCTCAAAAAAGTTAAGTTTTTAAAAAATTATAGCAGTTTGAAAAGTCGAGTAAAATTCGCTTTTGCCGATTTTTTTGTTGACCAGTTTATTTACTTGTTGCTTACAAACTTGTGCTGTTGTGAAATAGTCCCCGGGTTATTTGTAAACTTCTTCATGCCCTCTCATATGAGTTGGAGTACCTATGTATGCTGAAAAACAATTCATACGGCAAAATTTGAAGTGATCTATGTAAATTGTGTAATATATTATAGGTATATATTTTCCAGCTTATTAAAAGTCCTCATAAACTACATACGGGTTGCAATATTTTGCTATTATGGAGATGCCAATCTACATCTGACAATATTTAACGACCGAGTCGTATTCAATCAAGGTTTAGCTTAATGATCTGTCGACAGCCGCACATCTTTTCCTTAGGAACTTGAACGAAATTTATTAGTATGCGTGTAAGAAAGCCGTTTTTTACTGTAGATTGATTGGTTTTATTGCATACTTAACTACTTAATATTCGTATTAATCAATCTTATAGCGAGATATCGATCTTACCGGATGCGTGACTGAATGGTATCTCTAAAGGTTTATTGATTATCATATAGAATTTATAGAAGTTTGATAAAGTATTTGGTGACGACTTAAGAGGCATGATTAAATAGATTTATAAACTTTGTCATTAGGGGTTACGTTGTTGGTTACGTTACGTTGTCATTGGTTACGATTATTTCATGTATAGGCATTCTGCGCATTCTAGCTTACACTCGCGGCTTCGTTCGCGTATAAGTTATATCCTTTATGTATTATTGTATTATTGATTACTGACATTTGTGGCGAACCATGTATCTTATCTTGAAGAAATAGCCTCTTTCTTTGAGTAAGAAAATAAAAATCAATTTAATGATTTTTTCACCATACCACATATGGCCGTGAAAAGTAGTAAAGGTTGATGCTCCCCGAGTCTCCGCATGCGCAGTAGGGTCGACCTTGAACGCCCAGGTGTGCTATTGTTATTTGGCCTTGATATGCGCAGGTGTTATTCCAAGGTCAAGGTCAAGAACTTGGCCTTGAACGCGAGCAGATGTTTCTTTGTTTGGTGATGACCAGGTGTACGATGCTTATTTCAAGGTTACATTTGCGGTGCATATTTTCAATGAATGCGAGCAGCTGTTTCTTTGTTTGGTGATGACCAGGTGTACGACGCTTATTTCAAGGTTACATTTGCTTGGCCTTGAACGCGAGCAGATGTTTCTTTGTTTGGTGATGACCAGGTGGACGACGCTTATTTCAAGGTTACATTTGTTTTGTATTTTTCGAGGTCGTCGGATGTATTCCTCCCACCATAAATAAATACTTGACCTTGGATTACTTCCTAATAAATATGGCTCATTTCGAAATTAGCTTTCATTGTCACTCATACATCGTATGCGTTAACTGTTGCATTGGCATATAAAGTATTGTGTTTGTGGTGTGTTCTACAAGTGTTTATTCAAGGTACTTGACAGTAATTGTTTTTATTGTATTTTAAATCATGAGCATTTCAAAGCAGACCATAGCCGAAATTAATAATATGATAAACCAAGATATTCAATTTCTGGAACGTAGAAAATTCTCTACATTAACGGTGGGCAAAATTTATATGATAAAAAAAATTAATTCTTTGACTTCACGTTTTGGAAAAGCCATTATCGTCACATTGTTTGATCCAACACATCAAGCAACATTTGAAACATTTTTACCATCACGCGTAGCTGAAATTCTGACAGAGGATACTATTGAAATGATGAATAACTCCGGTGATCAGTACACCTTAACTTATTTGGGGCAAAGCTCACATGTATTCTCTGGAGGTAATACTAGAGCGTTGTTAAATTTTGGTTGTTTGTAATATATTGTTGATTAGGCTATTTTAATGTTGATTTAAAATGTAATAAAATAGTTCTTGTTAAGTATATATCGAAAAACACACACTCACACACAATCACATGTCCATTATTTTCTATTTAAGATGTGTGACTGCCCTACTGTCATTGAAAATCGAGATATGTACATTAATTGGTTATCATGTAAATTAAGAGAGCTGGCTGAAGAAATACTACACTTTGCAAATTATGGTAAATCCGATGTGGGTTTTAGTGAAAGTCAGTATAGGAAGTATATGAAAGACGCCGTAAATTTCACGGCTGGAGCACATACGTGCGAGAAATACCTATATGGAACCATTGATCTGGACGAATTTTGCGCTGGAATGATAAATGAAGAATTGGGAAGCTACCTATTCGAAGTGCCTTATTTACCCGATGAATTAGCTAGAAAATATGGTTTGGCTCCCACAAATGATAACACCCTTGTTGATGGCCTTGGGAGTGAAGCAGTCAACACCGATGAAGTTGATGGGGAAGCGTGTGCTATTGTTAGCGATGAGTGTGTTCAAAAAGATGAAGAAAATTTCTAAACTTCTATTCATTGTATAATGTAATATGCGATGTTAAATAAATCATTATGTACCTAATTTATTGTTTTATTTTTGCTTTAACTAGTCTTAATATTTCTTATAAATTGGTAAACTTGCAAAATTACTTCAGTTTAAGTTCAAAATGGGTCGTGTTAACAACACAATTGATAAATTTGGTCGTCATGGGACCAATGTACAAGTTCAGTTATTACGTGGTCCACCTGGAGTTGGTTTCAAACTAACCCATGATGGACAATATGACATTGAAGGCAAATCTTTGTCCAATGTTGCAAATCCGATAAAAAGTCATGATGCGGCAACCAGTGAGTACGTCCTGAATGAACTTCATAAAATTCATACACAAATATTATCTAAAATTAATACGGAGGTATATTCACTTAATGAGAAGATCACCAGCCTTGGAGATATAAGCCACAGCTTTCTATGGGGCCTTGAGAAACGAATTAGCAATTTGGAAGGTCAAAAAAAAAAAAAGCCAAGGCAAACCTAAAACGAAGTTAAGATAGGGGTGGGGATGCCAAGGTTATGTCGGTGTGTGAAGGTCGACTCTTGGGTATAAGAACTTCTCTCTAAAATTTTAAAATTCAGTTCAGTTGTATTATTTGGTCTTGAGTTTACTACAATATATTTTTTAAAATGCAGTCGAAAGAAGAACGTCCAACTGCAATGGTTTCGCCATTTTCCATTAATGGTCATCAGATGTGTGCCAATTGCGAACATTGGGAATTGCTAGTGGGACAAATGGGTTTCTGTGAATGGTGTCAAAATGAGCACAGAAAACAGCAAGAAGAACAATTATCATCATCGCATATCACCCAACCCACTCAAACCCCAATCACTTTAAGCGGGGGAGGAGATTTGTTAGAGCAGCAGCGACAGCAAAATTTCAACTCTTTTACAGAAGAAGAAGAAGTCAACGGAGATGGTTCATCATCGCCATCGTCGTCGTCATTACCGTCAGAGTGGTCACCAGGTAGAACGTCGCTACCGGATACCCCATTCGACACTTCTGATGAAGAGTATATGCGTGAAATAAGTGGCGATAATGAAGATGAATATGATGCAGAACAAGGTTTTCGAGCTATATGTTTAAGGAGAAGCGAACTTATACAATTTGGATATAGCCCATAAATTTAATTTTATATATTTTTTAGTTTGTTTATGAAATAATAAAAATCTTCTTGTACTAAATATGTTTATTATTCACCATACATTTAAATTAACAAATCGCTCTTGATATATATTATTTCTGTGGTTCCGTTCTAAAAACCTTGCTAGCATTGCATCCATTTTTCCAATTCTCCTTTGAAAACGATATCTATCAAGTATTAGTTGCTGAAAATTACTTTGTCGGGCTTGTCTATATGCGAAACACCAAACAGACATACGGTGGATAATATTTCTTTCTTCGTCAAATCTTACTTGCTTCATGGTTTATTGTAAAATGAATTTTTATTAGTTATGTTATTTATATATAGGCCGAACATAAAGAGAGTGAATTAGTTTTACTTTAAAATGGGTCGTGTTAACAACACAATTGATAAATTTGGTCGACAGAAAACTCTTGTTTGTAACAACGTATCGCGAGGGTTGCCCGGAATCGGATTTAAACTTACTTCAGATGGACATTTTGATATAGAGGGAAAGATATTAAGGAATGTTGCCCAACCGATAAATGAGAATGATGCTGCTACCAAAGAATATGTCCTTATGGAAGTTCATCAACTTGGTTCGCAGATAAATACCATATTTAGTAATGTGCTAGTACCAGTTTTTCAAAAAATGTTTGAAGATGATGAGGACAAAATTACGTACCTTAAGGAAAAAATATATCAATTCATCAAATTCACCCACATGCTGCACGGCACACCACAACGAAGATAAAGGATCCAAAAAAACCAAAATGGAAACCAACCTAGATGAAGTTCTTTTGAAAACATAATTATACTGTTACATGTAATAAACTAACAATAAAACGCATAATTATGAAAAGCAATGTTTATTATTATTATTTATAATGCATACATACGTAACGTAAAACCTATTTGATAATATTTATACAATATCTGATTTGTCTATCCAAGAATTAAATTGATTTGGAAAACCTAACCATTTTACAAACAATTGATCGTTTTGATTTTTCTTGCGTTTTCTAAGAATTTTCTCAACTAAATAAACACCAGGGCTAGCTGTCTTTTGCAGTTCTGCTTCGTAAAAACATCCTTTAATAGGTTGACCTTCTAATGATTGCAGCAAGTATGTAGGTGGATTTGTAATATTAACTTTTGCTATTTCAAACAGTTCCGTTGACCACGAAGGCGTATATCCTTTGTCAAATACACCTTTGTACTTGCTAATGCGAACAATGTCACCCAAATGGAATTTTTTTTTCTTCGGAACAATTTTCAAATAGTCATATGCTTTAATAGGGGTATCCTCTTTTACACTGTTAGGCTTCATTCCAATGGTGCGGTGTTTAGTGTTATTATAGGTCTTCGTTATAGCTGGTAATATTTGTAACCATCTGTATGAACCTCTAGCCGAGAATTGTTTATATAACTTATTTTTCAAAGTTCTTATAACGCGCTCCACAATTGCCGCTTTTTTCGTGCTATATGTGGAATAATGGTTTATATTATATTTTTTCATGAGTGCTTGAAAGGTGCTATTATAAAATTCCTTTCCTTGATCACTCTGTAAATTGTTTGGTGCATATGATGCTTCTTCAATGATGCTTTTCATGGCATTCGTAACTTCAACACCGGTCTTATTCTTAACTGCTTTGGTGTACACGAATTTGGAGTAACAATTTATACATACAACAATGTAACGGTAACCATCATTGTCAGTAGCATATTGCTGCATTTCCGCCAAATCAATTTGCCACAAATCTCGATATCCTTTTATGACCGTACGTCTTCTAACAAAATTTTTTCTTGCTGTCCTATGTAATTCATTTACGACTTTAATTTTTTCTCGGCTAGGATCCATATTATAAGGTTCCACGTCTTATCAGACACTGAGGATGGCAACTACGTGCAAAACTTAATATATTATTCCTTCTTCTCGAAGCTCTTCCATAATTGACATAATCTCATTATCATGTCCGGTATGTCCAGCTACTTTTGACCCCCACAATAATCGTAATCTATCCACTAACTCCTTAGGTTTATTCCAATAAACATATTCAGATGATTTCGACGATAGGCGCTTTTTTGCTGGTAGTTGGATTTTGTTGTCGCCTTTTTTTCTTCCTACACCACCACCACCCAGTTTGGTTCCCATAATTAGCGGTTTTATGATTCGTAAATATTTTCTCCATCGGGTTTCCCTTAAACCACGTTTCTTGTCATAACCGTCGTAGGCCGCATCCGTCAATTTCAAAATGGTTTGGTATTTTCGAAGTACATCTAGACTAATTTCGTCTTCATTATCTAAGCATGCTGGATTTTTTAGAAAAATCAAATCGTAAAGCTCAGCCGTTCCATCGAATTCAGCAATGTTTGTTTTGTTCTTGTATAACACCATCTTTCCGTTTGTTAGAAAACGAACCACCAAGTTGCCAATATATTTTGTTGATTTATTGTCTTTTTTACCAAAGCGTACACCATACACGGTATCATAACGGGACGGTTCGAATTTTAATCCATTTAAATAATCTTGAATAGTTTTTGCGGCTGAACTGCTACCACTTGATGTGTGTGGTGATGTGTAAGATGATGTTATCGTTGATGGGGAAGGGGTTTCGAACAGTGACTCACGATTTCCACGTTTTGGTGTAGGAATTTGTGTTTTTTGCGAAATCGGTGTAGATGTTTCAAAATCCGCTTCTGTTGGATGTTCTTCAAACATTTTCGCTATTCCCACCGAGCTGCTGCTGCTACTCCGACTTTGTGGTTTAGTCGTAGTACTTGATTTTTTAGTTGCGTACTGTTGCTGCTGCTGCTTTACGGCTTTAGATATAGATTCTAGTGGTTTAGAAACTGGTTCATAAAACTTTTCCAAATCATGTTCATTCTGCACTTTAGCTGCTTTAATTTGTTTAAATTTTTTTCTAACCGCATTTGTAGTTTCCAGTAGCTTTCGTTTTAATTCGATTTCTTCATTCATGATGCTTTCAAAGCACCGTTCAACGATGAAATGATTATCCAAGTTATTATTATAGGAATATATAACTATCGAATCCCTTGCGGTATCTGCCCGAATTTACATCACTGTCCTTGTCAATAACTAAAAAACCATATTTATTATCCCAACATTTAGCACACATCTCTTGAAATTGTGTAAACGTCAGGTCGGGTGAAACGTGATCGGAAAATATATGTTTCATATTCATCTCATCTTGTTTAAACATAATAATGAAGTTGGCATTATCCCGGACGAGCTGCTTAGGAACACGAGAATACGTTTGCGCCAAGTAAAAGGCATCCACATTTTTGTGACGTCCCATGCTAAAATACGATCTTATAACGTCCTGTTTCTCACACATAACGTCATCAAAAATAAATATTGAATTAGGTTTAGCATCTGACGGTTCCACAATGTTATTTGCGTCGCTAAAAGCGTAGTAGCCAAGACCTTTGATTGGTGATAAAATTTTCTTTAAATATTCATATTTCGGTTGATAGAGCGACTTTGAGTAGATATAAACATTTTCGAAACGCAGTCCCGAGGGGTGAGTAAGCAGCGAAATCATAACATTTGTTTTTCCACAGTTTGAAGGTCCTATTAATAATCCACGAATAGATGACGGTAGCAAAGGACCATGTCTTTTAAATAATTTTTGTTCTAGTCCAGATCCGACCTTTACATCGAGATTATCGACGGGAAGTTTTTGTTTAAGATTGACGATACGCATCTTAACAAAATCTATATTTTATACTGAACTTTCACGTAAACTATCATTCAGATGTCGCTCGTCAGACGAAGTAGACGGTCTCGTTTATCAAGTAAGACTGGAAGCGGTATTGTTAATTCAGTAATTAATAGGCTACCGTTTGAGTTACACATTCCCGGCTATCAGTATTGCGGGCCCGGGACGAAAGTAGTAAAACGTGTGGCAAGAGGAGATCAAGGAATTAACTCTTTGGATGTCGCATGCAAAAAACACGATTTAGCCTATTTGCGTAATAGTGAAAATTTAAGTGCTCGCCACCAAGCAGATCAGGAACTCGAGCAAAGCGCGTGGAAAAGAGTAAAATCTAAAGACTCTAGCGCTGGTGAAAAAGCTGCAGCTTGGTTGGTAACCAACATTATGAAAGCGAAACAACGTTTTGGTATGGGTGTATCATCATCATCAAAATCGAGAAAAGCATCCACTAGAGGTAAACGTCGCTTCCAGCGCCGCCGCCGCCGCACTAAAGGTAAAGGCGTTGGTAAACATAAGCGACTACACAAAGTAGCTTTTGGATCATCTATTAGACGACCCGTTCGATCAGAATTGTTAAAAGCTGGTGGGAAAAAACTTGTCGAGAAAAATATCATGAAAGCATCGAAAATAGCTGCAGTAGCTGCACGTAAATCCCTAAGAATAGCCGGTGGCAAACGAAAAATTCGCACGCCTAGAATCATTCCAATTCCGAAGACTGGGGGGATATTACCGTTAATACCAATATTTGCAGGACTATCGGCCTTAGGTTCATTAGCAGGTGGTGCAGCAGGCATCGTGCGTGCCGTAAAAGCAGTAAAAAAGTCGACTGCAGAAAAAATAGGTACCGGCTTACATCTAAGTTCAAGAGGAAATGGATTATACTTGAAACCATATCGCACAGGTTTGGGATTATATATAAACAACGGCAAAAATAAGAAATCAAAAAACTAATAGAATCCCTACCTCAAAGACCACTATCCAATATTGATATAGAAAAGTACGCCTTAAAAATGAAAATACCACACTTTCGAGGCGTATATATGAGAGATTCATTACCTGTACGCGGTCCCAAACGTTATGAGGCCGCCATTATAAATTTGGATAGTATGTTGGGTGTAGGGACTCATTGGGTAGCATATAGAAAAAGCAATTCTGATGTAACATACTACGATAGTTTCGGTGATTTACCCCCACCTATGGAATTGGTACGATATCTGCAGATGGGTTCCGAAGCGACGAAGAAAATTTACTATACATACGACCGTCAACAAGAATTCGGAACAGTCTGGTGTGGACATTTGTGTTTGAAGTTTCTTTTACAATCGTAAAAAGTATGTCTTTGACACCCCAAATGGAACGTGACAACTACACCAAAATGTTGCTATCACTTAAAGCATATCGTGAAGTCGGAGGATTACAAAAAATGACTGCCGAACAGTTAGAAAATACGCCCAAAGAAGTGTTGATCGCATTAGCTCCAAATGAAATAGCACTAGTTTGGGATAGGTTACCTAATCACCTAAAAAGTGACGTCGATATATTGAAATATCAATACTGTTTCGAACATTATAATAGCAATAATTCAGATTCGGACGAGGGCGATGGACCGATACCAAAAAAAATATTTTGTTGTTATTGCAAAATTAACGATGTGAATATAAAGGCAGAAAACAGTTTAAAAACGTCCAAAGGAATAAAGCAACGCTTCAGCTTAAATCCATTTAACTGTTGCAAACAGCAATAAAATAGCTACACAAATAGTTTCGTGGTCAGTCATGTCTTACACATTCACTCTAACAGGACATACAAGTGTCTTAAGTGCGGATTTTTACCCACCCATCGAGTTAAATACAACAGACAAATATGGAGTTGCACTGCTGGGATTTTACACATATAATTCGATTTTTAATATCGACGAAAGCAATAATTCATTCAGCCATTTGAAAACAGCGATACCAAAGTATGTAAGGATTCCACCAGGAGCTTACGAAATTAATGAAATAGCAAAAGCCATGTACACCGCTTTAAAAGAGTCATGCAATGAAGTTGGTACCGATTTATTTTCATTAACAGCCAATAATAATACGTTAAAATGTGAGCTAAAGTCAAAATATAGCATCGATTTTCGAGGTAGCAATAGTATCGGCAAAGTGCTCGGATTTGGCTCTGTGCTGCTGCAAGGTGGACAACGACACGAATCAAGTACCATCGTGGACATAATGAAAGTGCGCATCGTACGTGTGGATTGTAATATAATTTCCGGAGCATACCTGAATTCTTTGGAAAGTCATACGTTATTTGAATTTGATATTGACGTCGAACCCGGTTACAAAATCTCTAAAGAACCGCAAAATAATATTTATATGCCGATAATGCCGGATGGTCGTCAGTTTATCGACAACATTACTCTACGCATCTTGGACGATAGCGGTGATTTGATCGATTTTCGAGGTGAGAAAATAATAGTTAAACTAGAGTTGAAAAAAATCGTATAATGGGTTTTTGCTTTAACCGTCAACTGCATAAGCTGTCAACAATTCAAGATTCAGTTAAACGACATAAAAGTAAGCAGACAACACAGTCAAGGTTCATTCGCAAGTCAGACGGACGATCGAAAACACATCCGCACAGCAATCGCCAGCTCTCCGCGAAAGATTGCAAATTTCTACAATCGATCGGTTTGAAAGTGAGAAAAATTAGAAAATGATGGCCGCTAGCAGTGACAAAATCGAAGTTTTTACCGAACCCATTTTTGATAACTCCATTATTAGTTTTCAAGAACACACATATAAACCTTACGGTTCTCCAACATTCCGCAATTCCGATGAAATTCGTATACCTGTACACTTTCAAGATATCATTTTGGATATATCGGATAGTTACATTTACATCGAAGGAACATTTAAACCCAAAGATGTTAGTAAAAAATGTTATCTATCAAATAATGCCATCGCCTTTCTATTCGACGAATGTCGTTATGAAATGGGAGGGGAGCAAGTTGCCGTCGTTCGGAAACCCGGAATTACCACAACGATGAAAACTATGGTGTCATTGGGTGCCGCACAAAATAGAGCTCTCATGGCATGCGGATGGGGTCTAGACGAAGCAAATCAAGGGATACTAGATTCCACAAGTAACATGTTCTCCGGCAAGCTTCCTCTAAAATATCTCATGGGTTTCGCAGAGGATTATTCAAAGGGTATTTTTAACGTCAAGCAAGAGTTGATTTTAATTATCGCCCGCACTTTCAACAATTGCTATATCGGCGAAGTAGATGCAGACATTTCAATTGAAAAAATTGAATGGAAAATTCGTCACATTATTCCAGACGATCGACAGAAGTTAAAGATATTATCACGCATGAATAAAGGTGGCAGTAACGCAAACGTTCCAATGGCTTACCGTAAATGGGATCTTTACGAGCTACCTTCTTTGAGAGAAACATCGTCAGACGTTTGGGCCTTAAGAACTAGCACGAGTCTCGAAAAACCGAGATATTTGATTATCGGTTTTCAACCAACTAGCTCGTCCGACAACAGAGCAAAAGATAGCACACAATTTACAACGGCCGATATAAGTGATATTAGGCTCTATCTGAACTCTGCCGTATTTCCGTACGAAAGATGGAATTTAGATTTTTCAAAGAAACTGTATGCCGCAGCCTATTATAATTATGAGAATTTTCAAGCTAGCTACTACCAGCGAGAACTGAGCGATCCTATGATGAGTTTTGCCGACTATTTTAAAAATCCGTTATTCGTAATCGATTGCAGTCACCAACCAGAAGCCGTGAGGACGTCCACAGTGGACGTGAAATTGGAGTTTGAAACACGCAAAAGTAAATTTCCTAAAGACATTAAAGTGTACGCGTTAGTTATTCACGATGCATTTTTTAGCTACAATATACTTAATGGTTCTGTTACTAACAAATCAATACATTAGTTTGAAGTTGTGTAATTCTCCAAATTATGTACTTTACATATTTAAAATAAACTTATAAACGACATATTTGAGTTTTATTTTTACTACATACGACAATTTCATAATTTTTTTAAGGCATTTCCCAACACTTTACGGAAAAAGTGTAAGTCACAAAAGATTTGGAGTCATTTAAATTATTTTTGGGCATTTTTTAAATTTCGAAAAAATAAGAAATAAAGATTTTCAATTTTTTTAGCATTTTCATAAATTTTTTTAAGGCATTTCCCGACATTTTATGGAAAACGTTTATAAGGCTAAAACGTTCCTTTTACTGCCCTTAACCCATTTCCAAGGTTATTTTTTAAAAATTCCAAAAATAAGTAAAATCTTCCGACACGAGACGACTTAGTACGAGACTACACGAGACGCAGAAGCCATAGGGGCACTTGGGACCGACATACTTATTTTTTGGAATTTTTAAAAAATTACCTCGGAAATGGGTTAAGGGCAGTAAAAGAAACGTATTACTCTTATACAAGTTTTGCATAAAATGTCTGGAAATGCCTTAAAAAAATTTATGAAAATGCTAAAAAAATTGAAAATCTTTATTTCTAATTTTTTTCAAATTTAAAAAATGCCAAAAAATAGTTTAAATGAGTCCAAATCTTTTGTGATTTACACCTTTGCTGTAAAGTGTCGGGAAATGCCTTAAAAAATTATGAACGTTTTTCATAATTTTTTTTCATAATTTTTTTAAGGCATTTCCCAACACTTTACGGAAAAAGTGTAAGTCACAAAAGATTTGGACTCATTTAAACTATTTTTTGGCATTTTTCAAATTTGAAAAAAATTAGAAATAAAGATTTTCAATTTTTTTAGCATTTTCATAAATTTTTTTAAGGCATTTGCCGACATTTTATGCAAAAATTGTATTAGACTAAAACGTTTCTTTTACAGCCCTTAACCAATGTTTTGCGAATTTTAAAGAAATGACCTCGGAAATTGGTTAAGGGCTGTAAAAGAAACGTTTTAGTCTAATACAATTTTTGCATAAAATGTCGGCAAATGCCTTAAAAAAATTTATGAAAATGCTAAAAAAATTGAAAATCTTTATTTCTAATTTTTTTCAAATTTGAAAAATGCCAAAAAATAGTTTAAATGAGTCCAAATCTTTTGTGACTTACACTTTTTCCGTAAAGTGTTGGGAAATGCCTTAAAAAAATTATGAAAAAAAATTATGAAAAACGTTCATAATTTTTTAAGGCATTTCCCGACACTTTACAGCAAAGGTGTAAATCACAAAAGATTTGGACTCATTTAAACTATTTTTTGGCATTTTTTAAATTTGAAAAAAATTAGAAATAAAGATTTTCAATTTTTTTAGCATTTTCATAAATTTTTTTAAGGCATTTCCAGACATTTTATGCAAAACTTGTATAAGAGTAATACGTTTCTTTTACTGCCCTTAACCCATTTCCGAGGTAATTTTTTAAAAATTCCAAAAAATAAGTATGTCGGTCCCAAGTGCCCCTATGGCTTCTGCGTCTCGTGTAGTCTCGTACTAAGTCGTCTCGTGTCGGAAGATTTTACTTATTTTTGGAATTTTTAAAAAATAACCTTGGAAATGGGTTAAGGGCAGTAAAAGGAACGTTTTAGCCTTATAAACGTTTTCCATAAAATGTCGGGAAATGCCTTAAAAAAATTTATGAAAATGCTAAAAAAATTGAAAATCTTTATTTCTTATTTTTTCGAAATTTAAAAAATGCCCAAAAATAATTTAAATGACTCCAAATCTTTTGTGACTTACACTTTTTCCGTAAAGTGTTGGGAAATGCCTTAAAAAAATTATGAAATTGTCGTATGTAGTAAAAATAAAACTCAAATATGTCGTTTATAAGTTTATTTTAAATATGTAAAGTACATAATTTGGAGAATTACACAACTTCAAACTAATGTATTGATTTGTTAGTAACAGAACCATTAAGTATATTGTAGCTAAAAAATGCATCGTGAATAACTAACGCGAACACTTTAATGTCTTTAGGAAATTTACTTTTGCGTGTTTCAAACTCCAATTTCACGTCCACTGTGGACGTCCTCACGGCTTCTGGTTGGTGACTGCAATCGATTACGAATAACGGATTTTTAAAATAGTCGGCAAAACTCATCATAGGATCGCTCAGTTCTCGCTGGTAGTAGCTAGCTTGAAAATTCTCATAATTATAATAGGCTGCGGCATACAGTTTCTTTGAAAAATCTAAATTCCATCTTTCGTACGGAAATACGGCAGAGTTCAGATAGAGCCTAATATCACTTATATCGGCCGTTGTAAATTGTGTGCTATCTTTTGCTCTGTTGTCGGACGAGCTAGTTGGTTGAAAACCGATAATCAAATATCTCGGTTTTTCGAGACTCGTGCTAGTTCTTAAGGCCCAAACGTCTGACGATGTTTCTCTCAAAGAAGGTAGCTCGTAAAGATCCCATTTACGGTAAGCCATTGGAACGTTTGCGTTACTGCCACCTTTATTCATGCGTGATAATATCTTTAACTTCTGTCGATCGTCTGGAATAATGTGACGAATTTTCCATTCAATTTTTTCAATTGAAATGTCTGCATCTACTTCGCCGATATAGCAATTGTTGAAAGTGCGGGCGATAATTAAAATCAACTCTTGCTTGACGTTAAAAATACCCTTTGAATAATCCTCTGCGAAACCCATGAGATATTTTAGAGGAAGCTTGCCGGAGAACATGTTACTTGTGGAATCTAGTATCCCTTGATTTGCTTCGTCTAGACCCCATCCGCATGCCATGAGAGCTCTATTTTGTGCGGCACCCAATGACACCATAGTTTTCATCGTTGTGGTAATTCCGGGTTTCCGAACGACGGCAACTTGCTCCCCTCCCATTTCATAACGACATTCGTCGAATAGAAAGGCGATGGCATTATTTGATAGATAACATTTTTTACTAACATCTTTGGGTTTAAATGTTCCTTCGATGTAAATGTAACTATCCGATATATCCAAAATGATATCTTGAAAGTGTACAGGTATACGAATTTCATCGGAATTGCGGAATGTTGGAGAACCGTAAGGTTTATATGTGTGTTCTTGAAAACTAATAATGGAGTTATCAAAAATGGGTTCGGTAAAAACTTCGATTTTGTCACTGCTAGCGGCCATCATTTTCTAATTTTTCTCACTTTCAAACCGATCGATTGTAGAAATTTGCAATCTTTCGCGGAGAGCTGGCGATTGCTGTGCGGATGTGTTTTCGATCGTCCGTCTGACTTGCGAATGAACCTTGACTGTGTTGTCTGCTTACTTTTATGTCGTTTAACTGAATCTTGAATTGTTGACAGCTTATGCAGTTGACGGTTAAAGCAAAAACCCATTATACGATTTTTTTCAACTCTAGTTTAACTATTATTTTCTCACCTCGAAAATCGATCAAATCACCGCTATCGTCCAAGATGCGTAGAGTAATGTTGTCGATAAACTGACGACCATCCGGCATTATCGGCATATAAATATTATTTTGCGGTTCTTTAGAGATTTTGTAACCGGGTTCGACGTCAATATCAAATTCAAATAACGTATGACTTTCCAAAGAATTCAGGTATGCTCCGGAAATTATATTACAATCCACACGTACGATGCGCACTTTCATTATGTCCACGATGGTACTTGATTCGTGTCGTTGTCCACCTTGCAGCAGCACAGAGCCAAATCCGAGCACTTTGCCGATACTATTGCTACCTCGAAAATCGATGCTATATTTTGACTTTAGCTCACATTTTAACGTATTATTATTGGCTGTTAATGAAAATAAATCGGTACCAACTTCATTGCATGACTCTTTTAAAGCGGTGTACATGGCTTTTGCTATTTCATTAATTTCGTAAGCTCCTGGTGGAATCCTTACATACTTTGGTATCGCTGTTTTCAAATGGCTGAATGAATTATTGCTTTCGTCGATATTAAAAATCGAATTATATGTGTAAAATCCCAGCAGTGCAACTCCATATTTGTCTGTTGTATTTAACTCGATGGGTGGGTAAAAATCCGCACTTAAGACACTTGTATGTCCTGTTAGAGTGAATGTGTAAGACATGACTGACCACGAAACTATTTGTGTAGCTATTTTATTGCTGTTTGCAACAGTTAAATGGATTTAAGCTGAAGCGTTGCTTTATTCCTTTGGACGTTTTTAAACTGTTTTCTGCCTTTATATTCACATCGTTAATTTTGCAATAACAACAAAATATTTTTTTTGGTATCGGTCCATCGCCCTCGTCCGAATCTGAATTATTGCTATTATAATGTTCGAAACAGTATTGATATTTCAATATATCGACGTCACTTTTTAGGTGATTAGGTAACCTATCCCAAACTAGTGCTATTTCATTTGGAGCTAATGCGATCAACACTTCTTTGGGCGTATTTTCTAACTGTTCGGCAGTCATTTTTTGTAATCCTCCGACTTCACGATATGCTTTAAGTGATAGCAACATTTTGGTGTAGTTGTCACGTTCCATTTGGGGTGTCAAAGACATACTTTTTACGATTGTAAAAGAAACTTCAAACACAAATGTCCACACCAGACTGTTCCGAATTCTTGTTGACGGTCGTATGTATAGTAAATTTTCTTCGTCGCTTCGGAACCCATCTGCAGATATCGTACCAATTCCATAGGTGGGGGTAAATCACCGAAACTATCGTAGTATGTTACATCAGAATTGCTTTTTCTATATGCTACCCAATGAGTCCCTACACCCAACATACTATCCAAATTTATAATGGCGGCCTCATAACGTTTGGGACCGCGTACAGGTAATGAATCTCTCATATATACGCCTCGAAAGTGTGGTATTTTCATTTTTAAGGCGTACTTTTCTATATCAATATTGGATAGTGGTCTTTGAGGTAGGGATTCTATTAGTTTTTTGATTTCTTATTTTTGCCGTTGTTTATATATAATCCCAAACCTGTGCGATATGGTTTCAAGTATAATCCATTTCCTCTTGAACTTAGATGTAAGCCGGTACCTATTTTTTCTGCAGTCGACTTTTTTACTGCTTTTACGGCACGCACGATGCCTGCTGCACCACCTGCTAATGAACCTAAGGCCGATAGTCCTGCAAATATTGGTATTAACGGTAATATCCCCCCAGTCTTCGGAATTGGAATGATTCTAGGCGTGCGAATTTTTCGTTTGCCACCGGCTATTCTTAGGGATTTACGTGCAGCTACTGCAGCTATTTTCGATGCTTTCATGATATTTTTCTCGACAAGTTTTTTCCCACCAGCTTTTAACAATTCTGATCGAACGGGTCGTCTAATAGATGATCCAAAAGCTACTTTGTGTAGTCGCTTATGTTTACCAACGCCTTTACCTTTAGTGTGGCGGCGGCGGCGCTGGAAGCGACGTTTACCTCTAGTGGATGCTTTTCTCGATTTTGATGATGATGATACACCCATACCAAAACGTTGTTTCGCTTTCATAATGTTGGTTACCAACCAAGCTGCAGCTTTTTCACCAGCGCTAGAGTCTTTAGATTTTACTCTTTTCCACGCGCTTTGCTCGAGTTCCTGATCTGCTTGGTGGCGAGCACTTAAATTTTCACTATTACGCAAATAGGCTAAATCGTGTTTTTTGCATGCGACATCCAAAGAGTTAATTCCTTGATCTCCTCTTGCCACACGTTTTACTACTTTCGTCCCGGGCCCGCAATACTGATAGCCGGGAATGTGTAACTCAAACGGTAGCCTATTAATTACTGAATTAACAATACCGCTTCCAGTCTTACTTGATAAACGAGACCGTCTACTTCGTCTGACGAGCGACATCTGAATGATAGTTTACGTGAAAGTTCAGTATAAAATATAGATTTTGTTAAGATGCGTATCGTCAATCTTAAACAAAAACTTCCCGTCGATAATCTCGATGTAAAGGTCGGATCTGGACTAGAACAAAAATTATTTAAAAGACATGGTCCTTTGCTACCGTCATCTATTCGTGGATTATTAATAGGACCTTCAAACTGTGGAAAAACAAATGTTATGATTTCGCTGCTTACTCACCCCTCGGGACTGCGTTTCGAAAATGTTTATATCTACTCAAAGTCGCTCTATCAACCGAAATATGAATATTTAAAGAAAATTTTATCACCAATCAAAGGTCTTGGCTACTACGCTTTTAGCGACGCAAATAACATTGTGGAACCGTCAGATGCTAAACCTAATTCAATATTTATTTTTGATGACGTTATGTGTGAGAAACAGGACGTTATAAGATCGTATTTTAGCATGGGACGTCACAAAAATGTGGATGCCTTTTACTTGGCGCAAACGTATTCTCGTGTTCCTAAGCAGCTCGTCCGGGATAATGCCAACTTCATTATTATGTTTAAACAAGATGAGATGAATATGAAACATATATTTTCCGATCACGTTTCACCCGACCTGACGTTTACACAATTTCAAGAGATGTGTGCTAAATGTTGGGATAATAAATATGGTTTTTTAGTTATTGACAAGGACAGTGATGTAAATTCGGGCAGATACCGCAAGGGATTCGATAGTTATATATTCCTATAATAATAACTTGGATAATCATTTCATCGTTGAACGGTGCTTTGAAAGCATCATGAATGAAGAAATCGAATTAAAACGAAAGCTACTGGAAACTACAAATGCGGTTAGAAAAAAATTTAAACAAATTAAAGCAGCTAAAGTGCAGAATGAACATGATTTGGAAAAGTTTTATGAACCAGTTTCTAAACCACTAGAATCTATATCTAAAGCCGTAAAGCAGCAGCAGCAACAGTACGCAACTAAAAAATCAAGTACTACGACTAAACCACAAAGTCGGAGTAGCAGCAGCAGCTCGGTGGGAATAGCGAAAATGTTTGAAGAACATCCAACAGAAGCGGATTTTGAAACATCTACACCGATTTCGCAAAAAACACAAATTCCTACACCAAAACGTGGAAATCGTGAGTCACTGTTCGAAACCCCTTCCCCATCAACGATAACATCATCTTACACATCACCACACACATCAAGTGGTAGCAGTTCAGCCGCAAAAACTATTCAAGATTATTTAAATGGATTAAAATTCGAACCGTCCCGTTATGATACCGTGTATGGTGTACGCTTTGGTAAAAAAGACAATAAATCAACAAAATATATTGGCAACTTGGTGGTTCGTTTTCTAACAAACGGAAAGATGGTGTTATACAAGAACAAAACAAACATTGCTGAATTCGATGGAACGGCTGAGCTTTACGATTTGATTTTTCTAAAAAATCCAGCATGCTTAGATAATGAAGACGAAATTAGTCTAGATGTACTTCGAAAATACCAAACCATTTTGAAATTGACGGATGCGGCCTACGACGGTTATGACAAGAAACGTGGTTTAAGGGAAACCCGATGGAGAAAATATTTACGAATCATAAAACCGCTAATTATGGGAACCAAACTGGGTGGTGGTGGTGTAGGAAGAAAAAAAGGCGACAACAAAATCCAACTACCAGCAAAAAAGCGCCTATCGTCGAAATCATCTGAATATGTTTATTGGAATAAACCTAAGGAGTTAGTGGATAGATTACGATTATTGTGGGGGTCAAAAGTAGCTGGACATACCGGACATGATAATGAGATTATGTCAATTATGGAAGAGCTTCGAGAAGAAGGAATAATATATTAAGTTTTGCACGTAGTTGCCATCCTCAGTGTCTGATAAGACGTGGAACCTTATAATATGGATCCTAGCCGAGAAAAAATTAAAGTCGTAAATGAATTACATAGGACAGCAAGAAAAAATTTTGTTAGAAGACGTACGGTCATAAAAGGATATCGAGATTTGTGGCAAATTGATTTGGCGGAAATGCAGCAATATGCTACTGACAATGATGGTTACCGTTACATTGTTGTATGTATAAATTGTTACTCCAAATTCGTGTACACCAAAGCAGTTAAGAATAAGACCGGTGTTGAAGTTACGAATGCCATGAAAAGCATCATTGAAGAAGCATCATATGCACCAAACAATTTACAGAGTGATCAAGGAAAGGAATTTTATAATAGCACCTTTCAAGCACTCATGAAAAAATATAATATAAACCATTATTCCACATATAGCACGAAAAAAGCGGCAATTGTGGAGCGTGTTATAAGAACTTTGAAAAATAAGTTATATAAACAATTCTCGGCTAGAGGTTCATACAGATGGTTACAAATATTACCAGCTATAACGAAGACCTATAATAACACTAAACACCGCACCATTGGAATGAAGCCTAACAGTGTAAAAGAGGATACCCCTATTAAAGCATATGACTATTTGAAAATTGTTCCGAAGAAAAAAAAATTCCATTTGGGTGACATTGTTCGCATTAGCAAGTACAAAGGTGTATTTGACAAAGGATATACGCCTTCGTGGTCAACGGAACTGTTTGAAATAGCAAAAGTTAATATTACAAATCCACCTACATACTTGCTGCAATCATTAGAAGGTCAACCTATTAAAGGATGTTTTTACGAAGCAGAACTGCAAAAGACAGCTAGCCCTGGTGTTTATTTAGTTGAGAAAATTCTTAGAAAACGCAAGAAAAATCAAAACGATCAATTGTTTGTAAAATGGTTAGGTTTTCCAAATCAATTTAATTCTTGGATAGACAAATCAGATATTGTATAAATATTATCAAATAGGTTTTACGTTACGTATGTATGCATTATAAATAATAATAATAAACATTGCTTTTCATAATTATGCGTTTTATTGTTAGTTTATTACATGTAACAGTATAATTATGTTTTCAAAAGAACTTCATCTAGGTTGGTTTCCATTTTGGTTTTTTTGGATCCTTTATCTTCGTTGTGGTGTGCCGTGCAGCATGTGGGTGAATTTGATGAATTGATATATTTTTTCCTTAAGGTACGTAATTTTGTCCTCATCATCTTCAAACATTTTTTGAAAAACTGGTACTAGCACATTACTAAATATGGTATTTATCTGCGAACCAAGTTGATGAACTTCCATAAGGACATATTCTTTGGTAGCAGCATCATTCTCATTTATCGGTTGGGCAACATTCCTTAATATCTTTCCCTCTATATCAAAATGTCCATCTGAAGTAAGTTTAAATCCGATTCCGGGCAACCCTCGCGATACGTTGTTACAAACAAGAGTTTTCTGTCGACCAAATTTATCAATTGTGTTGTTAACACGACCCATTTTAAAGTAAAACTAATTCACTCTCTTTATGTTCGGCCTATATATAAATAACATAACTAATAAAAATTCATTTTACAATAAACCATGAAGCCAGTAAGATTTGACGAAGAAAGAAATATTATCCACCGTATGTCTGTTTGGTGTTTCGCATATAGACAAGCCCGACAAAGTAATTTTCAGCAACTAATACTTGATAGATATCGTTTTCAAAGGAGAATTGGAAAAATGGATGCAATGCTAGCAAGGTTTTTAGAACGGAACCACAGAAATAATATATATCAAGAGCGATTTGTTAATTTAAATGTATGGTGAATAATAAACATATTTAGTACAAGAAGATTTTTATTATTTCATAAACAAACTAAAAAATATATAAAATTAAATTTATGGGCTATATCCAAATTGTATAAGTTCGCTTCTCCTTAAACATATAGCTCGAAAACCTTGTTCTGCATCATATTCATCTTCATTATCGCCACTTATTTCACGCATATACTCTTCATCAGAAGTGTCGAATGGGGCATCCGGTAGCGACGTTCTACCTGGTGACCACTCTGACGGTAATGACGACGACGATGGCGATGATGAACCATCTCCGTTGACTTCTTCTTCTTCTGTAAAAGAGTTGAAATTTTGCTGTCGCTGCTGCTCTAACAAATCTCCTCCCCCGCTTAAAGTGATTGGGGTTTGAGTGGGTTGGGTGATATGCGATGATGATAATTGTTCTTCTTGCTGTTTTCTGTGCTCATTTTGACACCATTCACAGAAACCCATTTGTCCCACTAGCAATTCCCAATGTTCGCAATTGGCACACATCTGATGACCATTAATGGAAAATGGCGAAACCATTGCAGTTGGACGTTCTTCTTTCGACTGCATTTTAAAAAATATATTGTAGTAAACTCAAGACCAAATAATACAACTGAACTGAATTTTAAAATTTTAGAGAGAAGTTCTTATACCCAAGAGTCGACCTTCACACACCGACATAACCTTGGCATCCCCACCCCTATCTTAACTTCGTTTTAGGTTTGCCTTGGCTTTTTTTTTTTTTGACCTTCCAAATTGCTAATTCGTTTCTCAAGGCCCCATAGAAAGCTGTGGCTTATATCTCCAAGGCTGGTGATCTTCTCATTAAGTGAATATACCTCCGTATTAATTTTAGATAATATTTGTGTATGAATTTTATGAAGTTCATTCAGGACGTACTCACTGGTTGCCGCATCATGACTTTTTATCGGATTTGCAACATTGGACAAAGATTTGCCTTCAATGTCATATTGTCCATCATGGGTTAGTTTGAAACCAACTCCAGGTGGACCACGTAATAACTGAACTTGTACATTGGTCCCATGACGACCAAATTTATCAATTGTGTTGTTAACACGACCCATTTTGAACTTAAACTGAAGTAATTTTGCAAGTTTACCAATTTATAAGAAATATTAAGACTAGTTAAAGCAAAAATAAAACAATAAATTAGGTACATAATGATTTATTTAACATCGCATATTACATTATACAATGAATAGAAGTTTAGAAATTTTCTTCATCTTTTTGAACACACTCATCGCTAACAATAGCACACGCTTCCCCATCAACTTCATCGGTGTTGACTGCTTCACTCCCAAGGCCATCAACAAGGGTGTTATCATTTGTGGGAGCCAAACCATATTTTCTAGCTAATTCATCGGGTAAATAAGGCACTTCGAATAGGTAGCTTCCCAATTCTTCATTTATCATTCCAGCGCAAAATTCGTCCAGATCAATGGTTCCATATAGGTATTTCTCGCACGTATGTGCTCCAGCCGTGAAATTTACGGCGTCTTTCATATACTTCCTATACTGACTTTCACTAAAACCCACATCGGATTTACCATAATTTGCAAAGTGTAGTATTTCTTCAGCCAGCTCTCTTAATTTACATGATAACCAATTAATGTACATATCTCGATTTTCAATGACAGTAGGGCAGTCACACATCTTAAATAGAAAATAATGGACATGTGATTGTGTGTGAGTGTGTGTTTTTCGATATATACTTAACAAGAACTATTTTATTACATTTTAAATCAACATTAAAATAGCCTAATCAACAATATATTACAAACAACCAAAATTTAACAACGCTCTAGTATTACCTCCAGAGAATACATGTGAGCTTTGCCCCAAATAAGTTAAGGTGTACTGATCACCGGAGTTATTCATCATTTCAATAGTATCCTCTGTCAGAATTTCAGCTACGCGTGATGGTAAAAATGTTTCAAATGTTGCTTGATGTGTTGGATCAAACAATGTGACGATAATGGCTTTTCCAAAACGTGAAGTCAAAGAATTAATTTTTTTTATCATATAAATTTTGCCCACCGTTAATGTAGAGAATTTTCTACGTTCCAGAAATTGAATATCTTGGTTTATCATATTATTAATTTCGGCTATGGTCTGCTTTGAAATGCTCATGATTTAAAATACAATAAAAACAATTACTGTCAAGTACCTTGAATAAACACTTGTAGAACACACCACAAACACAATACTTTATATGCCAAAGCAACAGTTAACGCATACGATGTATGAGTGACAATGAAAGCTAATTTCGAAATGAGCCATATTTATTAGGAAGTAATCCAAGGTCAAGTATTTATTTATGGTGGGAGGAATACATCCGACGACCTCGAAAAATACAAAACAAATGTAACCTTGAAATAAGCGTCGTCCACCTGGTCATCACCAAACAAAGAAACATCTGCTCGCGTTCAAGGCCAAGCAAATGTAACCTTGAAATAAGCGTCGTACACCTGGTCATCACCAAACAAAGAAACAGCTGCTCGCATTCATTGAAAATATGCACCGCAAATGTAACCTTGAAATAAGCATCGTACACCTGGTCATCACCAAACAAAGAAACATCTGCTCGCGTTCAAGGCCAAGTTCTTGACCTTGACCTTGGAATAACACCTGCGCATATCAAGGCCAAATAACAATAGCACACCTGGGCGTTCAAGGTCGACCCTACTGCGCATGCGGAGACTCGGGGAGCATCAACCTTTACTACTGTGAAACAACCCGTATATGAGTAATACACAAAAATAGAAAAGCCGTTACTTTTTTCATACAGTGAGCAAAACATTTTTGCACTTCTGATGCATTCGTAATATTTTCTTGATATCGCGGCACACCCTGTATATAATATACTGTAGCATATAGGCAGCCTATATGACAGTAGCAGCTTTACTCTAACGAGATCTGTTCTTGCATTACACTGGCTTCCTATAGATGGCGCTCGCGCGTATTCTGTACCGTCTTTATTCAAAGCGACCTATTAACTATGCGAGGTTGCTATGGGAAAAGTTTCCCAAAGGTTACGCCGGTCTGATGATCTCCAACAAGGGTGAAAGCTTACTATTCTACCGGCCCGGGGTTAGCTTGGCCACTGTTTTCGTTTTCCTTTTTTACTAGGACGGACGGTGAAATCTCTTTCTTTATATATATATATATATATATATATTTATTTATTTGAGGGTTCTTGGGTTTTTGGATCCCGGGGAAAAATTATACAAATTTGTGGGTTGTTATTCACATTATATTTACGTTTCGGTCGTATTCTTCGACCTTCATCAGAATTTTTTTTTGTTTTTTGAAAGCTTCGAACGAAACTTCAGTGGTGCACTGGTAAACTATCACAAATTATATTTACATAGGACTAGTGACACAGACATAATTACAGTTAAAAACATTTAACTTATTAATATATATATATATATATATATATATATATATATATATATATATATATATATATATATATATATATATAACTATGACCATATTTTGAGCTATAATTCCACAGCTGAATGTTTTTAAAAATCGTACTCTCCGTCTTGCATTTTGCAGCTTTTTCATAAAAGTTACGGACTTTTCTATTCGATTTTGAGCAAAAAAATATAAGAACCCTACACCAGGCGCTAATTTATGACTACATATAACAATCCTAAACAATGGCCTTAATGAAAATGTTTATAGATGATCGCAAAATTTTGCACAGGAAATAAAAAAAATATTGGCACTGAATATTTGCAACCATTTAAATAAAAGATCTCTTGAAACTTTACAAAACAAAAATTCCCAGTTGTAAAACGGGTCGTCTACTGAATTTCTTTTATTTTCTCAAATTATAAACAATTATTTATCTAGTGAGTTCACTGGTTGTGTTTTAAAATTATATACATAGTATGTAGAGAAACACCTGAGAGGTATAATAACACAAAGAGTTTTTTGTATGGGAATACGTATATGAGAAACGTCAGTAACAACAGTTTTTGGTATTATTAGGTTAAATAAACTGACTGTGTGCTGTTGCTTTTCTCTTGAACTCGCTAGAGAATTATACTGCTTTTTAAAAACTACAGACTGTCTGTAACAAACATCCGATGAAGCTATAGTGTAGCGAAACGCGTCATATAAGAGTAAATAAAAGTGGATATGTGGCTAAAATGGTCTATCATTATGTGTACAATACTATGAATTTGTTTCTCAGTCTTTTCGCAAATTTATATAGATAATGGCAATTTTAGTAAGTTCTTTTGACAATAATAGAACTAAATTCATTTTAGCAACCCATTCCAAGATGAAAATCATTTGGAAACCAAGCAAATCGCTGAAATATTAGAAGAATTCACACGTTTTTAATGACGACTTATTAGCAGTGAGAGGACAAAAACTTGTCAAAGCATAACTGATCAACTAGATCTTAATTTAAAGCAGTACTAAATCTTAAACCTTTTAAGTGAATCTGAACATTATTTTTTAGAGTTCTTTTATGAAGTTTAGAGTTAATAGAATCATCTAATATTTCTTCTCCATACAAAGTTTGAACCCCTGTTTATCCCCCTTAGGGGTTAAATTTTGAAATCCCCTTGCTAAGTAGATGCCTACGATATGTAAGAAACCTATATGTAAAATTTAAAGTTTCTATACCCAGCGCAGCGGTGTGGGCTGTGCGTTGCTATGTCAGTCAGTCAGTTTCTTCTTTCATATACAGAGATTATAGTACTATTTTTAAAATAGTAATGCTTTTGTTACAATAATTCCTCTTCGTATTAAAGGCAATTGTAACCTTTCGCTAGTTGTCAATAGTATACTATAATTAAAAAAAAAATTATTTAATTAAGTAATATTTCGAAAAACAGGTCAATATTTAATGTATAATTGATTTTATTTTTATTGCTTTATACTTAATTTATTGTTTAAATTTTAACTTTTATTCAAAGAATAAAAACGTATTCAATAAAGAACTATTATTGGTAATAAAATAATGTTTTTCTGTGTGGTAAAGCTGCGGATTCTAAATATCGTATTACATGTTTGATTAAGAATTATGATGGCGATAACTTTCCCCTATAAGGACAAGCCTGTTTTTCTTAGACAACTGCCCGAAGTATGTACAATTGAAATTCACCGTAGATGCAAAAATAACACCTTCACACAAAGCAGTCAAAGTTTATAGTTATTACTGCCGAGTGCTTCCCACTATGCCTGGCGAGATCCCACATTTACGCCGTATACATATACATACATAAATGAGAAAAGTAAAAACAAGAAGCCTGTATGTTTGTAAATGTTTGCCATAAAACAGAAATTTTGCATATTATTAACGTTGTTTCTGGGTAGTTAAGTGTAAGTACATCCCAACTGCTCCAGCATGTAACTGCATAAAAGCAAATTTAAAAGCCTCTTAAATTTTGATTTTTAATTTAAATATAGCACGTGTTATAGACAGTGCAACAGTTAGAAGTAACACATGCACCTGCCTGTCATAATGATTTATTTTATATTTATATAAATTGACACCTGTGAACAAAAAAATCATTCATCCAATTCACAATCGAAGTGTAAGTTCCCTAAGAGAATCCATTAAGATACATTTAGTATATATTTATTATATTTATTTATTTACACCCATTTTACAGTTGGTGAACCAATTAACAAATGGAGACAACAGATAATTTTGAAATACAGCGACATAATATATTCATACATAGACATGTAAACGTAAAGTAGTATTGTAGAATAGCAAAAAGTGAATTACAAAATACAAAGGAAAGAAAGGCAAAAATAAAAATCAAACTATGGTACATTATTAACAATTAATAACTATTAAGCAAGGTGGACCACAACAGTATGTCATATCAGACGTACACTTTAAGCCACAATTAAAAATATCAAACCGACCTTGGTGCACATTGTACAGGGATATCCAAATAAAAGTGAACAGGCCTTATAACTTTTTTATTTTTAAAGATGGGAAAAATGTTAAATATGAAAGTTTTGGGGATTTTTATGGATCTTCATATATTTTATCAGCAAAACAATTGAGCATCGAATAAAAAAATATAGTAGAAAGCATTGATTTTCTCGCTTATATAAATGGCAAGGTAATGGCAGGGTTGACAATAATACTTTTGTCACAGTGAATTTATAATTTTATTTTTATGCAAAATGAGTTATTCTATTAAACAATAAATGTTGATTTTTATTAGTTATTAATATTTGAAAGCAATAACCAGTGATTATAAACAATAACAAATGAATTAATAACATAGGCAGAGAAATGTTAACATTGGCGAAAAAATATCAAAAGAAATTTTCAACATATTACACATTTAATTCTTTCCACTTTTCATACATTCTTCTCTGCCTTCGAAGTGTGTTTATAATACTTTCAGCATCATTTTCGTTCAGATTTCTTACTTCATTTCTCACCTTCCTTTGAATTTCTTCAATATTTTCATTATGATTCCTGTATACGACAGTTTTCAAATGACCCCAAAGAAATGTATGTATCTAAAGATGTGAGGTCTGGGTTATTTGCAGGCCAATGTAATGTTCCATATCTACCGATCCATTCGTTATACTGATGATGTAAAAAATTGCGAACCTCAATGATATTATGAAGATGCTCCATCCTGTTGCCATATAATACGTCGACATTCTTCAAGTGACAATTCGTTGAGAATATCTTCGATTTCATTTTCTAAAAAATTTAAATAGCGCTGCTTAAAAAGCCGAGCGACTTTTAAAGGCACTGAGATTTCACGGTACATTGGATAACCTTTTTGCTAGACAAATTTTACAATAGATAGGTATTTGTCTAAAATTTATGAAACCAAATATTACAGGCCTTATAAAACTATTTCGTAAAGCGTATCC
Organism: Philopedon plagiatum; assembly: GCA_963971165.1. Lineage (NCBI taxonomy): Eukaryota > Metazoa > Arthropoda > Insecta > Coleoptera > Curculionidae > Philopedon > Philopedon plagiatum. Next base: position 104,456,040 of record OZ020191.1, on the reverse strand, counting down.
TACTTATTTTGTAATTTTTTCTGATTATATTGTACGTTGTAATAAATAGTTTGGTGGATCGTACAATATTTATTGTATCAATAATATTAGTACATTATAAAATTTACAATAAATCTAATAACTAGGGACCGGCTTGGAATATTACGTTCAAGGAACGGACTTCGTTGGAAAAAAATGTACACAGATATAATAAAATAAAATAATAAAAATATTTTTGCCAAGACTGGTAATAACCTTGCCATCATATTTTCAACTAAAGTAAGGAAGAACTATAAATTTTATTTGGTTAACCATGTATTACGTATCTATTAAATCAAAGGTGATTGTTTGTGTCTTTACAAGTCAGAAATAAATAGGTATTAAGCATTCGAAGTGCTAAGCATAGACGTAACTAGCTTCGATTTTTTAGGTGGGTTACTTCGAGGATATTGGGTTAGCAATTTTTTTTATAGAAAAAAAAAACAAATTGGTACACAATTTTACCGCTGATTCAAAAATGACGACCAAAAAAAAATAAAACTACATATCTAACAATTTATTTTTCCAAGATTCTTAACTATGTGGCAACACCGCACAAAAGGAGAACCCAGTGGCCTTGTGGATTAGTATAAGATATAGTAGATAGGTACAGGGTTATTGGGGGCTAACTTTAGTTTTGGGGCTAAGCCCCCAAAGCACCCCCTTAACGCGGTGCTAAGATGACTCGAAAGTACTCCTCTTTAATTGCTATTGAACATGTGCCATGCGAAACCGCAGAGTACACGCAGTGTTGTCAGATATTTTATTCGGATCTTTAATGTTTCCCCCAATATAGCTCAACTTACTTTAATGATAATATCAAAATTATTGCTTGTTATAAACATAATAACTGTTACAAGAGTTACACCGTTTGGATATATTTCAACAAAAATCAGTGGCAGTTTCTGGAAACACAACAAACTTTGAGAGGGTAAAGATAAATAATTGTGAAATTTGCAAGAAGAAATTTAGTATTTGAGAAGCCATAATATAGTATTTATATTTTTCTAAAAAATTTGATGATGTTTTATCCCATGTCCTTTTTTGTGCGGTGTTAGAATGTCACATAATCAAGAATGTTAAAAAAAGTGAGACATCACAAAAATCACGGAAATATGTTAAATATTGTAGTTGCTTTTTTTCTGGTCGTCATTTCTGAAACAGCGGTAAAATTGGGTACCATGTTGACGCGTCCTCTTGAATTTTAAACAACAATATTTGTATTAAAAGATAGTATTTTTATTATAATTAATTAGTTAAGTTCCAATCATCTATCATCTTGGGTAACTAACAAATATTTTAAAAATAATTTTTATTACATAAAAGCACTTTTTTTTATTTTCTTGGTATATATTGAACATATTGAAATCTTTACTAAACACCACAAATAAAAAATTGTAAACTTTACTAAAATTTATTGGAAATTTTTTAGGAAAACGATATATTATACTATACATGCTGTCCGATATAGCACAATAAAATATAATATCAGCTATAATATTTTTACTACTTGGGTACTATAAGCGCGTTTTATTTTCTTATGGAAAATGTCCGTATTGCATTGATGTTGATAATCAAATTAAGGGTTGCACTTGATATTTTTTTGCGGATATTAAAATTATTGTAGAATTGACCACGTGACCACATCCTTTTATATATACATAAATAAGAGCGAAATATTTTTGTCAGGAAATAATCATTTTACAATAGAGTTTATATTAATTTAAAATAACTTCCAACCTTTTAACAACAGCATTAAAGTTTTCCCGCAATTAAGAGCTTAATTTCCCGAGAACTTCACCAACTTAAAATGTAAGTTACTTGTTGGAGTTTAAGAAGACGTCCCGTCCCGTCCCGTCCGTTGAATTAGGATGGAGCATTGTATTTCGTGATAAACAAAGAAACATCGGGACTTACTGAGGCAACTTAAACTTTTTGCTGGTAAAAAGCACAAATTTAAAAAGTTCCTAAGACGTAATTACTGAAAATGTTCTGGAAATGCGATTAATTATAATTGCACCCGGTTGTTTTTAAACTACTTTTTTAATGATCATTATATTCTATACGTATATTTTTGGACCAACTTTTTTGTTATAGAAACTAACGTAAAATCAAAAAAAAAACATCACATACCTAAGTAAGCTTTGAAATTTTTTCGCGTGTCGTTGATTAATTCATTTTATAAAACTACCCCTTAACCTGTTACCATGAATTCTTATTACCTGTAAAATGTTGATTGATTCATAACAGGCAATTTAAATTCTTTTAATAATACAGGGTTTAAAAAATTAAATTTTTACTTACATTGTACCGGGTTTTCTCTTATATTTTGAACGGGGTCCACAGTCTTTATTCTTAGAGATATGGAAAAATGTTTAATACAAAAATTTTAGGGTTTTATCCAAATCATCAGAATTTTCTCAAAAAATAAACAAATGATAATCAGAATGTCAAAAAATCGCTATCAACTTTAATTTTTTAAATAGAACACCCTGTATATTTTCAACCATTTAGAAAGATATCTTTTTTCAGATTTCAAAAATATATAGTTGGTTTATGTTTCTTTAAGCAGTTTTTAAAATATTGAGATTTAAATATTTAAAAATGCTCAGTTTTAAGTCATAGCCGCTCAAGCATAGGTGGCTTTGGAATCACTTGTTCAGTGATCGCAAGCGTATAGCTTTGAACATTTTTAAACATTTAAATCTAAATATTTTAAAAACTGCTTAAAGAAACATAAACAAACTATATATTTTTGAAATCAGAAAAATGATATCTTTCTAAATGGTTGAAAATATACAGGGTGTTCTATTTAAAAAATTAAAGTTGATAGCGATTTTTTGACCTTCCGATTATCATTTGTTTATTTTTTTTAGAAAATTCTGACGATTTAGATAAAACCCTAAAATTTTTGTATTAAACATTTTTCCATATCTCTAAAAATAAGGACTGTGGACCCCGTTCAAAATATAAGAGAAAACCCTGTACAGTAAGGGCTGCCTCGCCGAGTTTAAGTAACCTTAAGAATAAAATTAGTTTTATACTAGAACTTTTTTCATGAAATTTAATAAATTTTGGAAAATTATTAATTTATTTGACCTGTCTGTTATTCTATAATTCTACGGCCAGATTTATACTATTTAAGGGTTTGAAATTGACATAGAAATAAAGAAACTATGGTACTATGCATTTATTTTCCATAATAATAGATTCAATTTGTTTGAACAAGCGCCAAGATAAAGTTCATTTGGAAACCAAATAAATCGCAGAAAAATAAAATAGCTCATCTAATAGCCCAAGTGGCAACTGCAGTTTAGTATACGTCATCAAGTACAAGAAAACAAACTATTTCTTAAGGAAAATAGATATTAAGTAAGTAAGAAAGAAATCGTTGGTTTGCCGTCCTCGTCCAGTTTTGCCATAAATGTCAATAAAAGATTATTATTTGTGCAATAATTTTTTTAGTAAAAATGCGGTCAAAGTTACAAAGATGCTTTTTTTTTAATAAATAGGGCTCGATTAATACTACAATAAAAAATCACTTTGCCACTTCCTACTTTGTTCCAAGCCACTTTCAAACTTATTATTTCAAGTATCAAGTACATATTGTTTGGCTTTTACGCTAAACAATATGTTCTATCTAGGACTATCCTCAAAAAATAAAATTCAAACGTAGAAAAGAGTATAAAGAAAAAATGGACAACAAAAGAAAGGTGGCAACTATGAATATCAGATTGGCAGTAGACCAACTAGCAGTCGACGACTTAATAATAATGACACAACTTGTCCAAAGCTAACTAAACAATTTAAAGATCTAAATTCAAACCAGTAAAAGTGCATCCGAAGTTAATTGGTAGGGAAAGGAGGGTAAGTTAGGAAACTTAAGGGATTAGAGTTGATTAAGACGATTGTTTGAATAATGTGTGGATTTTATGTTTGTGTAAGGGTTAATTTAAAAAAGATATTTCCAAAAGTATATTGATTTTTTTAAAAAATTCTAAAATTCGATATCTTACCATCGATAGATGCTAAGATAAGAAGTTATGTGGGCAAGTTGACGAACAATCCATAAAATTGCAAAAAAATACAAAAATAAATTACAACAGTTAGTGATGCCGCCGAGACGGGTGATTCTCGTCTCTCGTCTCGTATCGTCCCAACTCGATGAGACGAGAGGACGAATTTCTCTCGACAGAACGCTCGAAACGAGGCGAGCGAATGCTGTCTCTCGAAAATTTTTCCTCTCTCTCGAGCAAAGAATTCTCATTCTCTCGAGCAAAGAATTTTGATTATTTGATTTATTTAGTTGAACGGAATGCCTTTTCGATTAATTTTTTTTTATTCAACGGCAAGGAAAAATAGATATGATTCCACTATTTTTTTTAGTTTTTGTTGTGGAAATTTATATAATTTATTAAAATTAATCAAAAAATACCCAGCAAAATGAGAAAGAATTTTACCTCAAAGATTTATTATAATAGGGAGGGCGAAACTTTACCAAATTTTAACATGCTAGTTACTGAATATTATTGGTTATCGACACTAAAAATGAACTCATAAATATAATAAATTCATGCTAAAAATTTACATAATAATAAATACAACCACAATTTAAATGCAACTTTTTATTTGACATATGCAAATATAGAAATATTGCAAACATAAAAAATCAATTCTCTATTTTTCTAAAAAAACAAGACAAAGCAAACATATTTATTCATTATTGAATAATTCTTAACTTAGACTGCAGGAGTACCAGGAATTTAGACAAAGCAGAGTTCTCGCAGATTCTGCATTATGACTGTTTCGATGTTTTCTAATTACAAGTCCGGCTTTTGAAAATTGCCTGTCAGCGATAGGAGAAAATAGAATGTTATTGTTATTATTATGCACAAACCGAAAATTTCAAGCTAGTTTTATCGATGGTTTTAAACCAATCTACGAAATGATATACGCTGATTGCATACAAATCAAGTCCATTCCAAGTTGTAAGATATCTCATAACTAGCAAAAGGCCGACACTTTAAATGATTCTAACCCGATCAAGACGAAAGATGCCCCCATAAATATATAACACGATACGTTCCTTAAAAGGCGCGGTTCGAAGTTGTTCCATTGTAAAACATAATCGTATAGAAGGTATGACAAGGAATTCAGGTAGCAGTAAACGGCATTACAAAGTTGCTCTTTTACGAGACTATAGTTAAACATTTTCTTTGATTTATGCATATTGGGCACTAAATATTTCCGACGGTAATCTTTCTGAGAACGAGGACTCTGGGCCATAGATCATGAACGATTGAATCATGAGAAAAATGGCAGCTATCAATCTTGGTAACTGTGCAACCCAAACGTTAAAGAGACAGAGAGGGAGAGAGAATTTTAACGGTTTGAAGCCGAAAGTTAAAGAGAATATTATCCTTATTCTATTTGCATTGAGTTAGGAACAGTATTCAGTTCTGATTGCTTTATTAATGATCCTTACCTACGATTAAAATATTTAATGAATTTTAAAAAATATAACTGGTACTACATTTTTACAAGAGGAGACGACAACATTCATTAATAACTAGTAGCTTTTTGTTTTATACATTGTGCCTATGAAGGATAAAGAAAGAGGAGAGGGAGAACGCTAAACGTCCTACTTCGCGCCAGATCGCTATGGTCATTGTCGTTGTATTTTAAAGTTATCCAACCGGTGTTAGTGTGGGGTCATGCCTAATAGATGGCACAAGAGCTTGGCGGCAGCGCGAAAACAATTTAGATGCGCTGTTGTCATTTTCCCTGTGTGCGTTTTTGGTTTTTCGTCAAATGTTGTTTTGTTTTTTGTTAGTTAGGGACCGCAAATTGTTACAAAAGCTGTTGTTAATAATTCCAAGAGAAAGTTTAATCGGTTAATTGCGAATTAACAACCTTTGTATATGTGAGGAAGAGGTGGGATAGTTCATCATAGTTTTAAGTTTTGACTCGTATAAAAAAACTGACCGATATAGAGAAGTTCAACAGATTAAATGTGTACAATGATCATTTGTTACGACTTCTGTGTGCATAAAGTTTAATATAAAACACAACTAGATAACTGAAACAGCATCATAGTTTTTTAGACACTTTAATCAAGTACTTATCCACGACATGATCAGAAGCCTGGGATACTTGATCATTTAAGCAAAATGGTAATTAATGAGGTAGGTATTAGGAAAAAACAAAACTTTATTTATCCATTAAAACGTTCAAATTACACAAATCCAACACTATACTTACAGGTAGAAAAACTAAAACTAAAATGTTCAAAAATATATTTAAATTAAATACGTATATTAACAACTGTGAAAAAAAAATAAGAAATACGTACTTTTTGGCGCCAAAGCAAACACCCGTGAATTACTAGAAAATGTCGATGGTTGGCAAATTTACAGTTGATTCGTATTTTTTGGATAGATGAGATAATTAGAAAAGTGAATAAGAGGTATTAGGAAGTTATCAAGTATCCCTTATGATCAACTATCCCACCTCTCCCCTACTATTAAATGGGATAAATAGGTAGCTTTAATGCATAATTCACAAAGTTCCAACTACAGCACTTGGGATTTTACTTACTCCTGTACACTTTGCCGAATGAGCAATTGCCAATTGGATTCCTTTACGCCCATCAGGGATATGAAGGGTCTGATTTTGATTCTGGTAAAACGTGATCTGTTGGATATAAAGTATCTGAATTTGATTCTAGTAAAACGTTGTCTGTTATGAACCTTTTATCGGTAGATACTATTGAAATGTTATAGATAATGCAAATGTAGGCTGAGACACATTAGCAACCATTAATAGATACGATTATAATAACAAGTAAGAGATAAGTAAGTAGATATTTACAAGTGGTAACGCCACTGGAATAGCCCGCAATTTGTACCGCTTTATTAATGAAGGTTTTAACGGAAAATAGTGAAGAAGAAACGCTGCATTTATTTCACTGCGGGGATACTTAATTTGAAAATTATTCTTTAATTCATTTTTTATTTTGTATCATGGTATCTTCCCTAAAAAGTTCATATTTGACTGAAGCGAAAACAATAGTGTTAAAAGTATGACTTGAGTGTGGTTTATTACATCATCCAATCAACCAAATGTTATTTTCGCCCTTTTAAAACTCTTTGTTTTTTCTCCTAGACGGTATATTAATTTAAAATTCTGTGTTTTTTTAAATCACTGAACATAAGAATCTAGACAATTACCTCTAGAATTCGTCAATATCTTTAAAATTCGTTAAAGTTCAAAAAGGTTATACATTATTTAACTTTAACCTAATTTTTGTGTTATGTTTGCTGTTACTTAAATTGTTTAGATAATTCGTCCACTTGAACTATTGCATTATCATAATAAATATCATACTCGAACTCTATTTTCATACAGCTTAAAAGCCCTTTCAATAAACATTACATTGGCGCTCTTAGGGCGGCTCTACCTCGCGAGCTCTTAATGGCACACTTCAAGGGCGCTTTAAACTTATTATATGGATTTTTTGCCTGTCCACTCCTCCGGGTAGGGAGGTCGACAGGATTTCTGGGTGATTTATTATAGGCCGTTCCGGGGACAATTAAAAAAGAAGTGAAAGTCTAATTTGTGGTTTACAAATTATTTTAATTCTATCGGAATTATTAGAAGAGCGTCTACCGTGCTAAAATTAACGTTCCACCAGGACTTATACAGGGTATATCATAGGTCTTCGTGAACACACTAAAAAAGAGAATCGTCAATTAATTAAGCTTGAAAATTCTCTCAAAAACTTGTACTGGATTTGAAGTACCTACAAAATTCTCTTTTAATTAAGATAAGCATATACTTTGTTGTAATGAAAAAATAAAGCTATTGTAATAAATTCATAAAAAGTAGATGATTCACCTATGTGTTTATAGTGATTTAACCAGATAAATTTCTAATTACTTAACTTTGTATTATATATTATACTATAATTATATTATAAATAAATAAATAAATAAATAAATAAATAATAAATAATCAAAGCAAGATGTTGCAACGTCAAAAGACTTTAAGAGCCCCACTATAAGAAAATTCTAATGCTTTTCGAGCCAGCCTTTGTAGAAGTACTAAAGGCACATTGCAATAATTACAAATTTTCTACAGTCAAAAAAATCATCCCGTATTTTAAAGAGAGCTAGGCATTATCGCCGCTTTAAAATTTACCGGCGGGCGCGGCGTGGTTGGTCCTATTGATATTCTGATTATTTGTCTACCCGTTGCCATGTCATGTCGCTGTGTCCTTCCCAATTTCACCCTAATAAAACATAGCGAGTAGCCACAATCTTCTTAGTTCCATGGACGCCGCATATAGGGGCCAAAAGCATCAAAGTTGGCGTAAATTAATGGGTTGCTATTTTTGTTAAAAAACAGAAAAACTACAAAATACCAATGTTTATTTACGAAATAAACGTTAGTACGATTTTTGATATAATTCTTTAACAAATCTATATGATCTATATTCTTATTAGAGCTTCTCATTTCATTGTACAAAACACGTCTTGATATAAATGTACGATCAGAACTCGATCCTAAAAAAAATTGACATAATTAATTTTTAGTTCAACAAAAAACCGTATGTATGTACTATCGATAAATATCTTGTACTTTAAAAAAAATGGCGCAAACATGCGCAAACTTTTCTTCTTGAAAAGACATCTAGACAAGTTAGTTTATCACAAAAAAGCAAAATGTTAACTCGGACTTACTCGGAACCCAACTCGAAACTTTTTTTCCTACAATTATTTGGACTAAGGTGAGATATTACGTAATGGTGAAAATCAGTGTACTAACCTGAAGGAATATCATCCACTGCAAAAACAGTTCAATAATGTTTTACATTCACAAGACAGCACTTTGAAAACAAAGCACTGGAACTTCTCCTGTGGTAGCTAACAGAAGAACCCCGTAACAAGACTAAGTTATGATAGACAGTACAACGCAGGGCAATTCTTCGAATATTTTGGTGGTAGGTACGGCTGCCGACAAGACTAGACTTGCGTTTCGCTCAATAATACCAGTCATATTGTTAATCTGATTTTTCTCATTTCTTCACACGACCCCTATGTGCACCGTTCCTTTGTGCTTGATGCCTGAGAGTGCCATAGAAAATATCCAGGGTCGTTTTCCTCTAATATGATGTCGCTATTTATTTATGTGAAAGTAACGAGGCCTTGAATTTAAACGTCCCATTCAACAATCCAAGAGACGATATTTTCGTTTATACAGGGTGTTATGGAAATCATTTAATATATTGGAATGGGTGACTCCTGGGATGGTCTACAGACATATCTAATACTTTTTTTTTCTTAAATCGAACATTTTAAAAATTTTCAAAAATACCCTAAAACCAGTCTATATTCGCCGCATCTGGCTGATCGTACACAAGGCGCTTGACGGAAATTTGCGCGCGAAAAACTTTAAACAAATGAATTTGTTGACACGTTGTCAGACGTATAAATCTTTAAGGAGAATTTATTTTCTGTTTTTAAGCGTAATTTAAGACATTTAAGAATTTTTTTAACCTCTTCCTACGAAGAAACTAAAAAAAATAGTAAAAAGGCACTGCGAAATCAATCATTTTTGTCAGTAGCCTTAGTTTTAAGTAATATTTAAGACACCCTATATTACGTTATTAATGAAATAAGCGTTATTCTTACTAGCTTAAACTTTCTGCCAAGGAAAAGTTGAAAATCAAAACGAAAATACTAATTGAGCACAACTACATAGTACTTACTTCAAAAGTATAATTAGATCCGCTAAATTAGTTTTGCACCGGGAAACGTTACCATAATATGTAAATGTTATTAGTGTTTTAAATTAAATTTTAGTTTTCAACCCTATTACGCTACTCACTCAAAGAAACTAGATAAAACTGATCAAAATATTGGTTAAGAACGGATCGACGAAGACCATTTTCTAGGTAGTGAAAAGAAATTACATTGTTTAAAACTTTAAACGAAAAAAAATTAAAACATTCATTGGGTAGCTTGTGTGCTGTTGAAAAACTTAAATATGGCGCATCCTGACATCAAGAAATGATTCTCTGTCCATCTTTCTTCGTCATGATACCGTGTATCACGTCTCTTTGTCACTTCCTGTGTTAGCGTGTTGATGCGGTAGCTGGCGCTGATTTGGCGCGAAAATTTAAAAAAGGAAAAATAATTTATAATAATAATTTTAAATCAGTCACCTCGGCAGGACTACGTCGCCTTATTTGGCAACGTTTCTCCATATACTCAATGTTTAACCTAAAAATCAAAGTATTAAGATTAAATGAGACAGTGTTGCCCAATGGTCTGACTAGGTCATGACTTGATCGCTGATTTAAAAATGGCTTTTGTAAAATAATAGCCATATTTTGGCGTTTACCAAGCAACGCAATTTTGGTAACCTGGTATAGGTCAGTCTCTCTTCAACGATATGGAAATAAAAGAGATAGAAAAATCACCACGTCGTAACCTGGTAAACGCCATATGCCAAATGAGTGATGTGTCAAAATGAATTCAAGGTTGAAGGCAAACATCTGTATTTATTTAGGTTAACCTGTATTTGTCGCGTTTTGGTTTATTTACATTTTGCTATGTTTTTTAGCGTATAAAAGTGTTAAAACAATTCGTATTCGTTGGTTAAAACTGTTTGTTGCGATTGTAAGGTGTACTACACGTTTATAAGAAATGTTTACAAGAAAATGCCATTAACCTGTTGTGGAAGTCGCTTCAAAATGAATGAAGATGGGTTGGTTTTTATTCTGTACGTAGAGTCTTAAATAACAAGGTTTTAACCCATTTAAATGAATTATTAGGCAGGCATAGGATGGTTAACTAGTATAATAAGAGACAATCCTAAATTAAGGAAGTTTCCAGTACATCTTTAATAACAGGTAAAACACTTTAAGACACGTTTTCGTTTACATTTAACTGTCTCTCACAGTTTTAAACCTTTATATACCTAGAAACTGTTTTTGTTAAACTTATATAGTCTGTATCAAGACTAGTGAATAAGTATGTATACCAAAAGACAAAAGTACACCAGTTACAATTTTACATTTAATTTTAGAAACACCTACTGCTCTGAAGGATGGGAATCATCCAGATGCAATTGTTTTACTATGGGACTATCAAAAGTAAACAAGACGCAGTTAACAGAGGAGAGAGAATTGGAGATTTGAACGAAATTTTCAGAGGTAAGTAAATTTACGAGTCTGTAACATTAGATTTTGGTGTAATTTATTAGATGGGCAAAGAATGTAAAATATTATTTTTGCATTTTGCATTAGGTTTGTTCCAATTGAAAAGTTCACAGTTCAGAACTGGTTGGAATCCATGCGAGAACTTATTGTTCTAGAATCGACTTGACTAGTGTTGGAACGATTTAGAACTGGTTGAGAATTTTGTTTGTTTATCCAAACCTATAAAATCACAAAAAAATACCTGTTTGAAAATATTGCCGCTTTTATTAATATATTTCAACAAGAAATGGAAGAAAAATTGCTGTGTTCTTCTATTACTAATTTGATTAATAACAAAAATAAAATAAGTGAAGTTCGATAGCACGTTAAACTGATTCAGAATTATTTTGGAACTTTAAGACCGCTTCAGAACTAGCTTGGAACACAATTCACTCGTTCTAGGAACATTGCACTATAAATTCTTACGTTCAGATTCACTAAGAAGGTTTAAGATTTAGTACTGGTTTAAATTAAGATCCTATAGTTGATCAGTTATGTTTTGACACGTTTTTGTCCTGTCATTGTTAATAAGTCGTCTTTAAAAACTTGTGAATTATTCTGATATTTTAGCGATTTGCTTGGTTTTCAAATGATTTTCATCTTGGAACGAGTTGCTGTAATGAATTTAGTTGTATTATTGTTGAAAGTACGTACTAAAATTGTCCTTTTCTTGACAAATTTGCGAAAAAGCTCAGAAATAAGTTCATAGTATAAAACTTAGCAGCCAGATTCTCCAACGCTAGTCCGGTCTAATTTGACAACCAAAAGTTTTAAACTGACAAGTGTAAGAATAAGACAACTAAGTTTTATAATGTGAATTTATATCCGAGCTTTTTCGCAAATTTAGACAGAAAAGGGCAATTTTAGTACGTACTTTCGACAATAATAGAACCAAGTTCATTACAGCAACTCGTTCCAAGACGAAAATCATTTGGAAACCATGCAAATCGCTGAAATATCAGAACAATTCTTAAGTTTTTAATGACGACTTATTAACAATGTCAGGACAAAAACCTGTCAAAACATAACTGATCAACTATAAGATCTTAATTTAAACCAGTACTAAATTTTAAACCTTCTTAGTCAATCTGAACGTAGATGTCTTGTTCTTACACTTGTCAGTTTAAAGCTTTTGGTTGTCAAATTAGACCAGACTAGCGTTGGAGAATCTGGCTGTTAATTTTTAAATCGACTTGTAAAGTGACAGTAAAATAGCTTTGCGCAAACTCAGTAAACTTCTGAACTTTTGTTGCAACAAACCTAATATAATACCTGTATTAAATAAAAAACAATATTTTGACAATTATTTTGTCATTCTCAAGTTATTGTTTAGTAATAATTCTATTTTTTATTTACAGCGAAGAAATGTACCTCACATCTGGGAGAGTCTGTCAAAGGGAGGATAGAGAGTGGTGTTACTTTTTGTTTTTTGTATTTAGATTTTTGTGAAGGATAACCCATCTTTATAGAAATTTCACTATGTTGGGTAAAAAACTGTAATAAACGATATTCCTGATTTTTACTTTTTTTGTTCAAAAATTGCATCAGCTCAGTTTTACCAATAAGTTAACTTCCCTTACTTTACTTAACATTTTTTGAAAATAAAACATCTAAAGTTTTATGTTGTTTGTTACAAAATAGGAGCTTGAGCTATTGTGTATTGATAAAGGTATTCCTACCTTTTCATGCTTTTTATTAAACTAGATATAATGGCTAGAAACCTTGGTCACTACCTGTGGATGGTGAAATTTCAAAGTTGTATATCTCTGTTCCTACTTACAGGAACCGTACCACATTTGCAGGTTTTAATAGTGAGCCCACTGAGAATGTTCTGGTAAACCCAAGAAAAAATTCAACTTTTTTTCGCAAATTCAAAACGTTTTTTTTTCTTTACAAAAACATTCCTAGTGGGCTCGCTATTAAAACCAATAAAAATCGGGACCGGTCCTGTATGTAGGAACAGAGATATACAACTTTAAAATTTCACCATATGCCACTGGTCACTACCATCTCTATAGTTGTGCCTTTAAACAAATTAAAACGATTTTGATTTTGTAAAAAATCTCATTATTTCATTGTTATAATTATATTACATAATTATCACTAAAGAAAACATTTTAAAATGTTTTTGGTAAAACTAAATTTTAATAAAATATAGTACATATTTGTATGTATTAAAAAAAAAAACAAAGACAAGCAGATCTTTATTAATGCCAAAAAAATACAGTGATGTTATCCTAGAAATGAGCCTAATCCATATATGTAAATTACAATAACATTAAAAGTATTAAAACAATAGTTACACAAGCAACAACTACTAGATTTCACTTTCAGTTTGCCATCAAAGCTTTGCAAATACCATTTAAACTTGGTAGGCAGCAAATGGATCTATAAAAAAAAATTAAAAGTACCTTTGTTCAAAAGTAAATTTTGTTTACTTTTGAGTAAGTTGTTAGTTTTTAGGTTGTATTTCACTATTTGTCTAGACATTTCATGAAAAGTCCAATTACGCTAAACGGCTACATACATATACATCATTTTTAGAATGAAAAATTTTAGCTATAAAAAAGATAATGAAACAAGATATATTTTTAAATTTGTGAGAAATAATGTTTTCAGTGATGTACAGACATCACTGAAAACATTATACAGGAAGTTGGCCCCCCAAATTCAAAATTTATTAAAAATTAATGGAGTTCTGAGTTTCTTATGAAGAGTTCTAGAGTTCTTTTTATTTTTATTAATAGCTCCGTTAAAATCAAAGTAAAAACACTATTTTAAAAATGGGGGGCTAACTTCATGCAGCCCCCCATTGTTGCAAAAGCAAAACTTTCGCCATAGTGCTTAATAGTTATAGAGGAGTTATACAGTTCTTGATGATTTTCGAGGCCAGAACTCTTACCAAAAAAATTCTAATACATGTTTTGTGCTTTTTGAGAAGGAAAAAATTTAACAACAAAATGTCATTATCTTTATGCAGAACTGTAGAACTATGGTAGCACTAACGGTAACTCATGAGTTTTAAACCAGAACTCTTGTTAAACAATATTTCATGGGGGGTCAACTTCACACTTTTTTAACAATCAAAAATATAGGGTGTAAATAAAAAATACCATTCTAATTCAACAGAACTGTAGAACTGTTGCAGCACTAACGGGAACTCGTGACTTTTAAACAGAACTCTTGTTAAAAAATATTTCATGGGGGCCAACTTCACACTTTCTTAACAGTCAAAAATTTAATTTGTAAACAACTAAATACCATTCCAATTCTACAGAACTGTTGCAGCACTAACGGGAACTCATAAGTTTTAAACCAGAACTCTTGTTAAAAAATATGTCATGGGGGTCAACTTCACACTTTTTTAACAGTCAAGAATTTAAGTTGTATCCATCTATCTAGTCAGTTCTAACAACACGTGAAATTGTAACATTTAGGCACTGTTGCAATAATCAAATACGTTTATAGTAACAAGAGTTCTGGTTCCCGTTAGTGCTGCAATAGTTCTACAGTTCTGTGGAATTACAATGGTATTTTTTTACAACTTAAATTTTTGACTGTTAAAAAGTGTAAAGTTTACAATTTGGCCCCTATGAAAATTTTTTTAACAAGAGTTCTGGTTTAAAACTCATGAGTTCCCGTTAGTGCTGCCATAGTTCAACAGTTCTGCATTTTGTTGTTGAATTTTTTCCTTCCCAAAAAGCACAAAACATGTATTAGAATTTTTTTGGTAAGAGATCTGGCCTCGAAAATCATAAAGAACTGTAGAACTCCTTTAGAACTATTAAGCACTGTGGCGAAACTTATTTTTGCAATGATGGGGGGCTGCGTGAAGTTAGCCCCCCATTTTTAAAACAGGGTTTTTACTTTTATTTTAACAGAAATATTAATAAAAATCAAACAGATCTCTAGAACTATTTACAGGAATCTCAGAACTCCATTAATTTTCTTAAAAAATTTTCATTTGGGGCCAACTTCATAAGATATTTTCTGTGGCATATAAAAGCGGGGTCAGCCCCCCATACTCCAATCCATTATCTTTTCTGGTACTGGGGAATAGTTTGAAGAAGTCAGATGTACTGAATGGCGTCGTTATTTCACAACTAAAAAAAAAAACAATAATACAATCAATGCTTCAAGCAACAATTAAGATCATTCAGATTTAATTAGAAAATAAAAAAGGGTTTCAAGAAATTTATAAAAAAACTTTAAGAATACTTAAGAAAGGTGCCTTTTTCTTTGTAGCATGTGAGATTGATCCGATCTTTACCAAACGTTGTAAAATTATTATTTGTGACAACCCACCACAATATCAAGTCTATGGACTTTGCTCTTGGCATTTTTCAAAAAACCTAGTTACTGGGTGTAGACCCCGGTCAATAGGCTTATTTGAAAACTTTCAAGAGCAAAGGTCCCTTATTTTAGGGGCTAATGCCATCAAATCATGCTTGAAGTTAACTGTTGGTGCATACAATCACGTTGCCAAGTTTGGTAAAGATTGTGTTTGATTGACCCCCCAGTCAATAAGTTTTTATGAAAAATGTCAGGAGCAAAGTACCCCTATTTTAAGGGCCATTGACTTGAAATTATGGTGGGTGGTAAAGCTTGGGACGTACAATAATTTTACAAAGTTTGGGATTGGTTAGCTTAATCTATACCCCTGGTCAATTGATTTTTATTTTGGTCAATAAATTAGACACGTCCCTTAATTTAATTAATGAAAGCGAACTGTTATTGTCTACAATCTACTCTCCCTGGAATGTACTATAATTAGGGTAAAATAACTTACCTTGATATTAAAGCATATTTAAGTTGGATATCTGAAGTATTTCCTAGGCTGCTACTACTTGGTTGACACTTCAGACTAACAATGTGGAGATTGATCTGCAGCTGATGACAAGCCTTGCTGAATAAGCATCTCAATACTGTCAGTTTCTTTAATTGTTGAGGGAACTGCAATAGATAAAAAAGGTTTATGTAGATAAGTCAAGTAATGTTCTCATTATTTATCAAAAATATTATCAAATTCATGTATATTCATGGTCTGTTAAAAATGTTATATAATTGCGACCATGATCATTTAATTCAACAGCATGTGCAACATCTTCTGGTCTCATTTTTTTAAACGAATCATTTTAAAGAGTGTATTCTGCAATAACAGTATAGTGACACTTGGGTAAACAATGCTCTTAACATTACTATGCGATCAAAGGCTAGTCGATAAGATAATGTAACGTTATAATAACTTGTTAATAAAATTGAAAAACTGCAACACTTTCTTTAAAAATTGGCATCTTCTCTTGAAAAGCAGATAATGACGTGAACCAAAAAACATTGTGTTAAGAAAAGGTCACACTTCAAAACACAACATAATGAAGCTAAATTTTACAGCTCAATTTTTCCACAGGGCATTAAGAAATTAAGGGTAAAAAAGTACCTTTTGTTTCTCCCTGTGTAATGATCAAGCCAACAGTATTTTTGGAGAACTAAAATTCAGGCTAACATTCTGAAACACAAGTATACAGTTTGGTAAAAACTTCACCAAAATCGGAAAACAATTTAAAACTTACAGTGCTATCAACCTGACTAAAATTATCTTTGTCCGGAATTTATTGTCGGGGAGTGTATATGTTAGAGTGTCCAGTAACTACAAGTTTGTGAGATACAAAGTGAGGCTTAAAAATTTCTTTTGGTTTTATTTAAACTGAGTTATTTTTCTAAATAATTAGTAAGTGGTGCAGAATTAAAAAAAAAAGACAAAAATTTCTAAATGAGTATGGAAGTAAGTTGAGTCAAACCTATTTTATAGAAACTGTTAAAACATAGTTATGCTAATCAAATTGGAATTATCATAAATTAAAAAAAAAAAACTGTAAAATATGATCATAATACAAACGAAAAATAAAAGTATTTTAGTTTACCCATTTCACAGCTAAAAACATTCTCTGATGACAGCATCATCAACTTGATACATTCCTTTTCTCAGAAAGGTTACTGGTAAATTTTGAGATGGAACAGCTCCAAAATTAAGCCTCCTGAGACGCCCCCAGGAGACAAAGTCTTCAGGCAAAAATTGTTCCGAACACACCGTGCTCCTGTCTAATATGCCTCATCTGGGTTCTTTTTAATGGCTAAAAGCCACTGACTCTTCTTGTAGGGACTCCTTGGTACTCTGTACATAAAAGAAAAAGTACTACTACAATGTAAAACATACTAATTCTTACATTGCATTCCTACAACAATCATATACCCATCATTAAATAATTAGTTTAAGGAAAGTTTTAAGGAAAAGAGAATAATAACCTGAACAAATTATTTATAATTATAGATGAAATAAACTTTATTTGAAGTTAGTTTTATACTCAGATGAAATATTTCTGGTTATTAGACTACATTTTATCTCAAGAATGTCGATATCGAAGACATCACCTACGCACTGATTAAAGAAGGTCCAATATGTAATACTCCATTATTTAAGCAAGCCTGCAACCAGCTTGTGAGTTAAATGGTGGTATTAAGTCTATTTTAACATGTTTAATCTTTGATTTTAAGCAATAATATCTGTGAATATACTTGCACAATGTAATTAAAGTGTTTTACTTACCGGTGAAATGTAACATTTTCTCCCGTATTTTTGTCCATCTTAAAACAAATATGCACTATGCACTTGGGCATTGTTCAATAATTAATGTTTTTTCACACTTTAATGTTTTTGACCACACAAAGACCTCAAAATGCTATAAAAATCTCGAGAACGACAGAAAAAAAGTAAACAAGGCCGCCATACTGCCTGGCCGATTTGACATTTGACCTTCGTCAACAAAATTCGTCAAGCAGGGATGCCAAAACAGTGATATGAGTGATAACTAGGTACTACGAATTTAAAATCCTCCTTTAAGATGTATTTATTCTTCAGAAAATCTTTGCATAAATGGAATCTGACCTTCTGTGTCCTTATAATGTGATTTTAGACATTTTATATATTTATTCACAATATTAAATAAAAACACTACCTAAATTACTCCCTGAATTTCAAAAACGCCGCCAAGAACGACGTCGACACGACCTTTGGTAACTTGTATTTTTCTTTTCACCGCCAGATGTCCCACGCGGCTTTTATAGGTAGAAAAAATGACACAATGACTCAGCGTTATTTGTCGAGGAAAGGATGTTTTGGATTTCCATAAAGTTTTATCTATAATTATTTATTATTTAGTAAAAAAAGTGTCTAGCTCTTCACCAGTGCCGTTATTATCAAAAATATATCGTACGCGCGTATAGTGTTGACAGAATAGTTGAAGAAAACTACCATTTCGTTGGCTGTTAGGTGTAGTAAACAGTATATTAACTTTATTAGGTCTTAGTGAAAAAGAAAGTTTCCTGCGAAATTTAAAATCAAAGAAAATAAAATGGTATTGTAAAATTATTAGACAGATGAAGATTCGAATGACTACAGTGGAAGAGGTTTACGAACGCAAAGTTTGTAATTAGGTACCTACATAATTTAAGTTGTGAGAAATTTCGCATAAAAAATAAAGAACGATATAAATAAACCTTTTAATAAAAGCCGACTCTTCTGATAAATATGATTAAAAATAGGTAAATAAAAACAAGTACATGCCAAAGTATTACAATTTTTTTTGTTTTAAGCTAATTTTGAACTAATTTTTTTTGTATAGGTACTCATAGGTTTGAACAGCTGTTTTTTGGATTTTTTTGTGTTGTAGTACTTTAACTTTTTAAAATTGAATGTTTTAAA
Organism: Philopedon plagiatum; assembly: GCA_963971165.1. NCBI lineage: Eukaryota > Metazoa > Arthropoda > Insecta > Coleoptera > Curculionidae > Philopedon > Philopedon plagiatum. Next base: position 104,437,000 of record OZ020191.1, on the reverse strand, counting down.
AGAGTTAGTATGATTTCTTACTTTGAAGATAACAAAAATATTATTATTAGTTACATAAGAATAGTCTAGAGAGACTTGACAACGTCTCATGTTAAAACAAAAGAATTTTTTCTGTAACTGACGTTTCTCCTTGTTTTTTATATGGCCATGTATTTTTGAACAGTGGCTCGCAGTCACAAAAAAAATAATTTTCGAGGGCCGATATGTACCTTTTTTGATCATGAAGCGCCATTTATGAATATTTTTATTCAATCTGAATTCATATCAGGAGTTACCCATTCCAATATATTAAATGATTTCCATAACACCCTGTATAAATTACTTCTCGTTAAAAAAAGGTGATCCTTCAAGTCAACTGACAAGTTTTTTTCGTCTGGAAGAATTTGTAGCAGATGAAAAGAAACTTGCTTTATCAGAAGCAGTTTTTTCGTTCCACACAGTTATGCATAACCAGTCCTATAGATCAATGGATTGTACCACAAAATGAATACAGGAGAACTAAAACGGAAGCCATTGTTAATCATGATATTACTCCTTTTATGGCATCGGAGCTTGCGGCAGACTTAGATTCTGTAAGTTTTGTATCAGTTTTTTCTGACGCCTCAAACCACAAAGACTTAAAATTATTTTCTTTGATGATACGATACTTTCATAAAGGTACTGGCATTAATGTTAAAGTATTAGATTTTGTGTCTTTACCAGGAGAAACATCGGAAATGATTTCCGACTCGATTATGAATATTTTGACGTCCGACAAGTTAACCAATAAACTGGTGGCATATTGCGCCGATAACGCTAATACCAATTTTGGTGGCATCTCCAGGAAAGGGGAACATAATATTTTTCATAGATTAAACGATGTGCTAGAGCAAAAGTTAATCGGTGTAGACTGTGCTGCATATCATACACAGTGCCATTCAGACAGCTGCAGACCTACTTCCACTAGACGTAGAAAGCATTATTGTCAAAATATATTCACACCAGGTGATCCGTCGTCAGTATCTTTCTATTTACCATACATCGTTGACGATTTTTAACAGGATCAGATCCGCCAGCCAGAGTTGTTTCATGGGGGGGGGGGGGGCATAGAAAAACATCTAACCAATACAGTCTCAAAACATGTATTTATTTACCACAAGAATGAGAAATGGCAACGACACGTATGCAGCGCATACGTTACGTTAGAGTCAAAATCAATCGTGTAAAGTACAGTGACGTTGGTGCCGGCGGAAAGATTGTTGCGGCGCCGCGCCGCCGTCTCTCTCGATTCCTGTGTGACTTCATTAAAAACCACTGGTTAACTAAAAGTTTTCCCTCCGCCGGCACCAGCGTCATTGTACTTTACACTATTGATTTTGGCTCTACATTCCTTCAACGTGAAACATAAGCTAATACAGGGATTTAAATAAGTAATTTTATAATTCTACTTGTAATATCCCTAGTGCTTAAATTATTACCTTAAATTTTTCCGAGGTCGCAAATATTTTGAAAATTATCCCAAGCCGCATGCGAGGGATAATTTCCTTAAACGGACGAGGAACGGGACGGAACGAGGAAAAATTTCCGGTAATTAATTGAGGCTTTAGGGATATTCGGTAAGAAAATTTTGCACCCAGCAAACTTTTAGAAATATTTTAACAAAACTGAAAATTTTTATCACAATCATATTCAAGAAATTCTACCCCTTCCCCTCTCCCCAAAGAACACAAACACTTCGTTTTGTGGCAACCGAGAAGGGCTGTGGAGATTTAAAATTCACTAACTCCTAAAGCAATTTTGCTGGCTTTGAAGGATTCATCAACATGGCTATCATATTATGATTTCTATCATTTTTGTCTATTGAACTAGTCCTTGCTCTCAACTTTCCAAATAACCTCCTGTTCCCTGCACAATTGCATGCATTTTATTAGGCAATCCCTTATCAATGTTGCCGTAAAAAGGACAAGCACATTCAACATGCACGGAAGCTCGATCGAGCTGAATGCCTTTTGACGATACCAAAATACACGGTGCAAGTTGTCGTTCGATCCTTGAATCTCAACAGATATCTCTACCCAAAGTTTCAACGATCGACGATCGATCTGATCCAGCGGCGTAGCCAAGGGGGCGGGGGTATAGGGGATATATCCCCCCATACAAAATGAACAATAACATTTTTAAAAGACGGAATCGGAACATACATCAGAACTTATTTTAAAGTTTAATAAAAATAATTATTCTGAAAATTTCGCACCCACTTTTCTAACCAATGACAAGCTTTTATTTTGAATCGTTTCCATGGCAGCGAGAAAAATTTCCGGAAATATTCATCCTGCTTGAGCTTCCGGCAAAATTACACTGAACATTTTTCTGGCATTTAAAATGTCAAAATATTGACGCGGGAATCGGAGTGTCTAAAATTAAAGTTCAACTTTTTATAGATATCTTAAAAACATCTTAAATGTTTGTCTCTTATTAACTTTAATCCGATAATATTGATGGAACATCATTTACGTTTGATAATAATTTCAACACACCACAAGATTATATGCATAATAAAGTACCAAATTCCCTAAAGGAATAAAATGACATTTTCCAACTTTATTTAAATAAAACTTAGACATATTATATTTCCATTCTTTATTAACTTTAATTAACTAATATCGGTTGAATAGCATTTACTTTTGATAATTCCGAGGCACTACAAGATTATGTGAATAATAAAATACCAATTTTCTTACTGAAATTAAATGACATTTTCAAACTTTCGTTAAATAAAAATTTTCTGGATCACTCAAAGCTTAAATACATCTTGTATTTCCTTTTTTTATTAACTTTAATCTACTAATATTGGTGAAACATCATTTACTTTTTATAATCATTTCAAAGCACTACAAGATTACATGCATAATAAAGTACCAACTAAGAGCAAGAGCGAAGTAAGAAGTGCGACTTCGACAACAATGAACAAACCCTGGTTTTCGACATTATACTGCTAGATTCTTCAACTTAAGACGGGTCCAATTTGACCGTCAAAAGTTATAAACTGGCAAGTGTGAGAATAAGACAACTAAGTTTTATACTTTAAATTTGGTTCTGATTTTTTTTTCGCAAATTTATAAAGAAAAGATTATTTATTTTTTATAATTTTATTTTCCACAATGATAGAACTAAATTTATTTTAGTAATACGTTCCAAGACGAATCATTTGGAAACCAAGCAAATTTTTAATGACGAGTTATTAACAATGACAGAAAAAAACATTTTCAAAACGTAACTGATTTACTAGAATATCTTAATTTAAACTAGTACTAAATCTTAACGTTCAGATTCACTAACAGCCAGATTCTCCAATGCTAGTCCGGTCTAATTTGACAACCAAAAGTTTTAAACTGACAAGTGTAAGAATAATACAACTAAGTTTTATACTATGAACTTATTTCTGAGCTTTTTAGCAAATTTATCAACAAAAGGAAAATTTTAGTACGTACTTTCAACAATAATAGAACTAAATTCATTACACCAACTTGTTCCAAGATGAAAATCGTTTGGAAACCAAGCAAGTCGCTGAAATATCAGAATAATTCACAAGTTTTTAATGACGACTTATTAACAATGACAGTACAAAAACCTGTCAAAACCTAACTGATCACCTATAAGATCTTAATTTAAACCAGTACTAAATCTTAAACCTTCTTAGTGAATCTGAACATTAAGGTTTAAATTTTAATACTGGTTGGAATTGAGATCTGTTGTTGATCAGTTTGTCGTGAGCTAAGCGTTTAAATAAATTTTTCTCTGTTTTTTTTTCATACGAACACGCACTTAATAACAATGTCATTCCTTCACTACTAACTTTTCGTATAAACGTGTTAGGTGATGATTATTGCTACCTTATGGCAAGTAATATATATTTACTTATCCACACGTCTTTCACTACAAGAAATATTTGCATCTTTTAAAGTAACTTTTAGCTACAGTTATTAAAAATTTACTCATAGATAGACAAATATTTAATTTGGGTTTTTTACACGTTAACTTTAGAAAAAACAGCAGCTTGTCATGTTGAAAATTTGTATTTTTTGACTGTGACACATTTAACTTTCGCAAAGTTAACATAGGTATACATATACGGCATAAGACGATAATGTTTATTATATGAGTCGAGCATCTTTCTAGTTGACTTGTGTGCATGGGTAAAAATTTATTGATATTGGGAACGTTAAGCGAAAAACATGTGAGACCAACAGTGCGAAACAATGATATATAAATTATACCTTAAAACAGAAAGTATAATATCACACCCTCTATACAAGGCAATTTATTATTGTTACGCTCTATAGAATCTTCGAGAAACAACTACAATGTATATAATCTATTAAAACGGGTTCTAAAACAAAAAAAATCCTTTTGACGATGTATCGCATATTTCAAATTAAAAATTGTGGAGATTTTTTTCAGGAAGAAAGGATGTTACAGTTTAAATGTAGGCAGGTCGTAAAGGCAGTTGGAGCTTTTTTTAGTTTATTGTTTTTTATTTATATCCAATAGGCAATATACATGTAATCCAAATCTGATCGGAATCAAATATTGTTTGCGGTTGTTTTTAACCATTTATTTTGGCTTTTATTAATAAATAGATTCTCTTTTACAAATTTTCATAAATTCGAGTGTTTATTAATTTTCTTGATTATTTTCAAGGTTAGAAGATTTAGTGGATAGAAACATTACATTTGATTAAAAAAATAGGTCAACATCGACCGCAATGACAATCGGGTAATTTGCGGGCTAACAAACCTATTACATTCCCTTCGTTGAGGAGAGTTGATTTATTTATATGATGACTGCTTATTTTTCTACAAATCCTGACTTTATCTACATCTGCAGAAATTAAAGGGGTAAAGGATTAAAGGTGTGTGTTTAAGAAATATTAATTTTTAGGCTGTAAGGTTACAGCAAAATTAAACTGAATTTATTTTTCCATCGAAATTTCCCGGCTGACGAAAATAGAAAATTGTGTTTGGAGTAACGTAAAGAACCTAGAACAATAACAAATAATATCTGAAAATTATCATTTTTTTACGCTAAAAATACTTTCCTCTAGCAAGGGACCCAAGTAAAACAACAGAGTTTTTTTCGAAGGTCGTTCAACTGGTACTGGAGAATTTTCAATTGAATCCGATTCACACTTAACACATAGTTTTAGTAAACTACCTTATTAACGCCTTTTCCAGTACGATCATACTTCTTTTTTGCCTCTGTCTTTCCCCAACTTTATATAAGGTTTGTTCACGTTTCTGGTTAATCGCCTCTATGACGCCGCGCCGCGCAGGTTCTGAGTTTGATTGGGTTTGATTGATTTCTCTTGTTAACCCATCTCTAATTTGATCTTTCTTTACCTTTCCTCCTAACTACTTTCAGTGCCATTGTCTTTGTGCCGACATAATCATTATATCTTATCAAAAAAAGAAACTCTTAACGTCAAGAAAATTACTTTAACATAAATAAATATTGTCTTTGATGTAAGAAATATTTCTTTAAAGTGGGAAACCCATATTTTGATCATATTTTTTCCTAATAAGGGAGTGTATTTAAAATAAAACCATCTTACTACTTTATTTACTTATTTACTTACGTATTTTCTTTTTTCCTAAAAATATTGACCTCATCGTGTCAAATATTTTTCCTGTTTTTCCCATTCTGTCGTTTACTTCTTTATCTATTCTTCCATTGTCTTCAATTATTTATCCCAAATACTTGAATTGTCCACCTGTTCTATTTGTTGTCCTTTTAATTTTATCATATGGTTTTAGTTTTTTCGATGTTTCTTCGCCTAATATTTCTAGGTTTTGTTGTAGATCCTTTTCTGATTCTGCTAGTACGACCATGTCATCTGCGAACGCCAATTCAGTAATCTTTGCTTCTTTCATTTGCCAATATCGTGTTAATTCTTTCATCCTCTTCTTTGCTTGTTTTATTACTTCATCCAGGACGACTGAAAATATAACAGGACTTAATGTACAGCCCTGTTTTACTCCGACCCTTGTAGCGAATTCTTTAGACTTTTCATTATTTGTCCGTACTGTATTTATATTATATTTATACATAGCTTTTATTATTTCTATTGTAATTCTATCTACTTCCTTATTTCTTAAAATTCTCCATATGTTTCCTTTTCGGATTCTGTCGGAGGCCTTCTATAGATCTATGTTCTTATTTATAATTTTTTCACTTGTCTCATTGTGATAATTAGATCTTCTGTGCTTCTGTTCTTTCTAAATCCATATTGGGTGTCTTCTAGTGTTGTTTCTGTCTTATTTCTTAGTCTATTTTCTATTATTCTAGCCAGTATTTTTCCTGGGATAGCTCTTGTCTCATTTTTTTGTATATTGGCCAGGGGCGCGCCAACGAAATTTGCCGCCCGGGTGCAAAATGTTATTTGCCGCCCCTGTATGTATGTCGACAATAAAACACAATAAAATTTTATATGTATTTAAATATGTCATATTTTTAAATCCATTTGAAAATTATTATTTGACTGCAAAAACTCACCGAATCGCCGGGGAAGAACCCAATTTCATAGCATAATCGTGATCGGGAAAGAACCGTGATTTATAGCAGTGATTAATTTATTGTAGGTACTCGTTAGTGATGTGATGCGCGATATTTCACGAACTGTGATTTTTCCACTGATATCAAAACATGATAAACGTTTTTTTATGATTATTATTATTATTATTATTATGAAAAAACGAGGCGGCTTTTTGCCGCCCCTGAAATTTGCCGCCCGTGTGCGGTGCACTCCTTGCACCCTCGGCTTGGCGCCCCCCTGATATTGGCACTTTGAACTTTCTTTCCCCATATATTTTATCATCTCCGATGTTATATTGTCTCTGCCCGGCGCTTTTCCTTCTTTCAACATTTTTATCGCGTCTTCCACTTCTTTTTTGTCTATTTTTTCTATTTCTTCTTGTTCATATCTCACTTATTTCTGTTATTAATTCTTGATCCTCTGTTTCAGTATATGTCAATTCTTCAAAATATTGTCTCCATCTTTTCTTTATTTCAGTTCCCTATATTCTTACATCCTTATATCTGTACTTCCTACTCCATTGACTACACTCCATGTACTCAGTTTTTTTTCTTACTCATATTTTTGTTCTCTAGCTGCCACTTTCCTTTCAGTATTTTCCTGGCTGGTGCTACATATTTCAATATTATCCGCAAACATTAGGCCCAGGCGGCTTCATCAAATAAAATATGAGAGACAATTTAAAAAAAAATAAAAAAAGGTTTGAGTGACTAGTATGTGCATTATAATTACAGTATATCCCGTAATATCCCGCATTAAAAACAACCGTTAACCCTTTTTTTTTAAGTTGATAATGCATACCAGTTAGTCTCAGCGGAACAATACCGCAGTTGGCAACTCTTCAAAACCAGGACACCAATAAAACCGCTGATAGTGTGTCGGAAAGATTTTCCAGAGATTAGGTACTTTCCCAAAGGTAAGGTTAAGCGAAATTAATGCCCTTCGCGTGTGGAAATGAATGTATTCAGGACGCGACACCAAACTGCATGTAATTATCAGAGTTTATTTGCATTCTCTCTCTCGCTCAATGCTTTTTGTGAATTATAATGTTTCGGGAGCTACTAAAATTATACATTTTGCTTTATACAGGTTGTCTCATTAGTAAGGAACGGAAAAATCATACGAGCTCGTCGAAAGGTTATGGGCGGCGTGAGCATATTTTTGTGTAATAAATGTAAAATGAAAACAAATTAGACTTTACTACCATTAATTGGCATTACATGGTATAATTAACATTTTTTCAAAGTTCGCTACAGTTCGTTTATAATTAAGAATATCTCTAAGTCTAGAAAAGCTTCTTTCAACATCACAACTTGTAACAGGAGCGAAACGGAAATGATTATACAAGTCAGTATTTTTAGTTCTCACACACATTCTGTTTCCCAGATAAGACCTAACCTAGAGGACTATTCCAACATCTGGGGAGCGGCATCACCTTCGATACTTAAATCCCTGATTCTATCCAAAAGAGAGCCATTCGACTCATCAATGACAGTCCTCACAAGAAAACTTCCTTCTCTCGCTCATCGCCACACTGGTGGGGATTTGCCCCTTTTCTACCGATACTTTCCCAGATTTTGCTCTGAAGAACTAGCCGCTGTAATTCCCCCGTTGACTGTTAGTAACAGAACACAAGAGGTGCGTTACGTATTCATCCTATTACTGTCCAGCTACAAAAGCCTAGAACATCCCACTTCTCTCGCTCAATTATACCTAGGATCTCCACATTATGGAACAAATTACCTGCAGATGTTTTCCCTTCCCCTCCCAGCCTCCAATCTTTTTAAATAAATTTACGCTAATAAGTATTCCTATTTTTCCATTATATTAAAAATAGATGTTTACATATGAGGTTAGAATTTTAGATTTCGTGAAAAATTAGTTTCAAGTCCCCGAGGCACTGTTTTAGTAAATTTTTAAATGAATTTTCAGAAAATGTAAGTTGTCTTATAAATTATTCATATCATTTTTCTTCTCGGAAAGTTATAAAGGATTTTATTTTAATAATGCAACCGTTGTTCGTTAGGTTAAATACGAAATAAATGGACATATTTATTAAAACACTAAACAGGCTCTTGCTAACTTTAGCGGATTAGGGGGAACCTGATTTAAAAGGCCAACAAATGCATCATTATTTTTTTAAGAATTCCGCTAAAATTAAACTAGGTAAACTTTTTGGATGTTTTATTGTACGTTTGAGGTGAACAAAACAATTTTTTAATACAAAATTTTTCTTTATAAAATGTGGCTATCTTGAAAACGCCACGCCGCTACCGTTATTGCACTCTGTATACAGGGTAGTGATCGTAATTTTGGTTTTTAACAAATAATTCATTCTTTGATTTTGTATATTGCCTTATACGCGCAATAAAAAATCGAAAGAAAAGTAAAACAATTTACAGGCATTTGAAAAAAGACAAACGATTTTCATGAATAAATTTCTATTTTTTTTGCATTAAATTAGTTTAACTTGTAACCCACTTTTTCATCAGGGTCCTCTCGTTACATCTTTTTCCAGGTAATCTGGATGTTCTGACCTAGACACGGCAGCTCTTATTAGTCGCTCTTATCACAATCTTTCGGGGGGGTTTCATTTTGTATGCTATCGCCGGTTTATTACCCTCCATGCAGTGTCGGTAGAATTGAAGGAAATCTGCGAACCTTGACCCAGAAAAAGATGTTATTTGGACAGAGTAAACTGTCTTACTTTCTACGACCAGCGAGAAAGCACAAGAAGATGCCAAATGTGATTTTGGCGAAACGTCTGCAAGTTTCAACTAGAAACGAACTAAACGAACGGATGTATTCCCGAATTAACCACGACACATCTAAATATATATATATATCTATATATATATATATATATATATATATATATATATATATATATATATATATATATATATATACGGTCTGCCAACCGTATTCCTTTACGCGAGCTTCTATCTTTCTTAGTCCTATTGCTCGATTTACTCCGAACTATTATCTGGCAACAATACAAGAACATAAATACAAAAATATAAAGGGGTCCAAACATGTATGATCTTAATGTCTGAAAATTTTGTTTTGAAACTTTCTTGTATAAAAATTAAAACTTTAATGCTGATTTGCGACTAAACAGTGAGGTCTATCGACTTAAATGAAGAGTACATTATGTGTTACGTTTTTTATTGCCTTTGAAACGACATCTTGATTTTTGAAATATCTGTCAAAATAAAAAGTAAAGAGAAAAATACATTTTGAGTTTTAGGAAAAGTGCCCTCTAGCGGCAAACCAATGAACTACTTTTACCTCAGGAAGGATTAATTGCATCATGACAAAAAAAGTATTTCAAAAATTAAGCTTTGCACAGCTATAACTCGGAAAATATTAAGATTTCCAAATTGTTTCTATAGAACTACCACGATTATTTTTCCATGTAGAATCACCCCTCAAAGTTTTCTAACGCATTTTCCGATCACCCAGTATATTCGCCAAAGGGACACATAAAGGGATTTTAAATTGATGAACTATTTTCCGTACTAGTGACGAAAATACTCATTCCTTACACGCACAATCCGTTCAAAAATATATTTGCTCACATGCTTTAAAGAAAAATAAATAGCCCCGTTCCTTATTTATATGCATAAAGAATACAAGCCAGAAAAATATTCCCGGAACAAAACGCTATGTATATTTTATAAGCCTACGTGTATTTTTTATAATTCGTTCACAAATTTACGGAAATGTTTCACGAGGGAAGCAAACGGGGTCTTCGAGTTCAGGAAATCTCGGAAAAATGTAACCTTATATTTTGCTTGAATTTATTACCATTGCAAATATTTGAAACAAAAATGCGTGTTCGATGTTTTAGCAAGCAAATAACGTATTTTTGTAAAATGCAAAACCCTTTTTATACAGCAGTAAATATTAAAGCAAATTATAATTTAGTGCTTTTTTCATAGGTATTTTTTCCATGGATATAATAATACTGGGTTTATTATTGTTGTACTTTTGCTGGTATTTGTGTATTTCGTCATATTAAGTATTCCAAACTGTGACCGGATTCTTGAAACAGAGAGAAAAGGACGTCAAAATGACGTGTATTATCGTCTGCTATTGGCTACGTCTTTATCGAAAGAAAGTGACATAATTTTCTATTCTATTGCCGTCAAGAATCGGGCCCCTAATATGAAAGAGCTATTTTATTCTTGTTTCTTTGATCCATACTTTCTTCCGTGGATGAGTTTGTGTTTTCTATATATTTTAGTATTCACCAGAGGCATGCGTACGGGTTGGTATTGAAACAAATTTTGTAAAAAATATGTTCGCTACTGACTTTTTACTTTTTGATGGTACAGCTAGACATGTTCCATGAGAATGTTCTCACGGGAATATTTCCGGAGAACGGTAAATTACCGAGAATATTTCCCAGCATAAATTCTCGAGAATTTATGATTTTATATACCTACTTAGAAAAAAAGATAAATTACTGGAAAATTACCGAGAATATTTCCGAGAACGAGAATGTTCTCGGGAAAATTCATATTATCGGAGAATTTATGAGAATTTACGGAAATTTAAGGTAGGTAATTTATTTTAATGCCGCTATTGTATCATAGATGGAGCTTGGAGGATCTTTCTCCAACATATAACATAAATTCTCCATAATTTCCGATAAATTCTAATTTTTCTCAGAGAATATTTCCCAATAATAAATTCTCGAGAATGTTTCATATCTACATCTTTCTATGTTTTCAGATAAAATTGTTGTAAAACCTACTTTTGGTGAAAGAAATATGTTCTTTCAGTTTATGCAGTCAAAACATAAAATTCTCCAACATATAAAATAAATTCTCCACAATTTCCGATAAATTCTCATTGTTCTGGGAGAATATTTCCCAAAAATAAATTCTCGAGAATGTTCCATCTCTAGGTACAGCCATGTAGATAGTTAGTTAAAATGCCCTATAAAAGTTACCTGCTGAATTTTCTTTTGATTTCGACTTTATTTAGGAAATGAAAATGTAGTGTATGACCATTTTCACCAATTTTTGTGATCGTCTTCTGGTAGCTTTATGTAAATAGTACCTAAGTAATTTATATAAATTAAAGCCGTCTTAAAAGTTACGCAACATTATAAAAAATACATCTATCTCCTAAACGAAGTTAAAACCGAAAGAATATCAGGGGACAACTTTTATTAGACTTTTAACGGCCTGTGCTATTAAACGGTGAAAAAACAGTGATTACATATTTTTTGCAAAATTTTTCAGTATCAGCCCATATGCACGCTCTTGGTGAAGCTGTCCACACGTTTTTATTATTGAAATATACAGTGTGTCCGTGTTAATATGTAAAAACTAGTATTCTGGTTAAAGGTATGAGAGAGAATAGGGGACTTTAAAAAAATAATGTCATTGTGATAAAACTCGTTACTTTTAATATCTACTGTTTTTAATGAAATCTTGTACTTCGGCTTAGGGTTTAATTTAAAACATATTTCATATTTGTTTTTTGGTAGAAAATGGTAAAAAAAGGTATGCTTACTCTTACGTAATTAACGTTTTCGTATTTTTTATGCTTCCTGTATAATACATTTTTCATAACGCGAATCTTATTTATTTTACAAGCAAAAACTTTTATTATAAGTGACATGTTTACGTATCTTGGAATATTGAGTGTATTATTTGTCCTCTTCTAAACCTCATCCGTGGACAATGTGGACATACTGTTTACCATACTTTCACATCCCAAATTTCACTCAAGTTCTTAAAGTCGTTTCGGAGATATTTAGAAAAGCGAAAAAATTAAAAACCTTATCCTATCTTAAAAAAGATCATAGAGCGGATCTCTGTTAACAGGAATTATTCGTATTGGCGCTCCTCGAGCGATAGCACATATTTTTTGACACATCCTGTGTAGCTAGGCAAATGGGGGTCACGTAACGAATTGTAATATTTTATCCAGTCCATAGATATTAGGTATACTTGCCCAAAAATAATTAAAAGTTTCCTAATTGAAGCTTCAAAATTAATTTTGTTTTAATTAAAATACCAGTTTCCATGCCTGCACCTTCTAACTGAAGCGCTACAGAAGTTCAGGCATGTCTCCTAAACTCGTTATATATTAATGGAACAATCAACTTAAGAACCACTTCCGAATCCAGCTGTGCAAAAATCTTCTTCCACGCGAGCAACCGCGTGCTAAGCTAATTGATGAACATTTAATAAAATGCTATTAGCATTAATTAGCATAATCGAAACTTCTAAATTTCAAATGTAATTTGGGGTTAAATTTCCATAAACATCTCGTTTGGAAGTCAGTCGCTGGATGCCGACTGATTTGCATCTTACACCTGCATCTCGAAAGGTTTCCCGTGTCGACTGACTCGTATAGTTCCGCCGCGAGTTGTTTATTGTGACTAACTTCATGAAAGTTGGAGATATATGGTAATTGGAAGACTGTTAAGTGCAGATGTTACAACTGAATATGCGAAATAAACTCGATAAGAACGTGTGTAGCTAGGCAAACGTATTTTGGTTTAGCACACTAATAAAAATATATTTTCTTTTTATGCTGAAACTTACAGAACAGAGAATTATACAGAAAATATTTTTTATTAAAAATGAACCGACTTTACAAAAGCCCAAGAACGGTTGCTAATTAGGTAAGTGTCAAATTCATGACAGACGCGATTTTTGAAATTATTTTTTTAAGGTACTTTAGGGGTTTAATTTTTGGTAATTTGTTTACGATTTTTATTCAAGAGTATTTGTAGCAAAGATAATTTATGATATACGCGTTAAAAATGTGTATATTTTGTTCGAAGAAATCCAAAACTCGTTTTGGTTTATATCATTTATTTAGCTGGCAAAGGTCATTTTAGGTAAAGCTTGATCGATGTTGGCAGGCTGATGCGAATAGGTAACGGTACAGGCTGATGCGAATAGGTAACGGTACGTATTACTATAGTTGTAGATAAGTATATGTACATGGATCATGTAGTATAGCTGCCGATCCGATGTTTACAAGGCACCTATGTTAATGCACTGGTGAAATACAGAAATTGGATAATTTCATTACCAAAACTTCGTATTAATTAATGGCGGCATGAGATTAGAACTTGGTGCATAAACTCAGTTATAAAGTTTTACGTAAAAATGCTTGTTGTTCCAGGAAAATTATAAGTTCAATTATTATTTGAAGTTTTGGACAACTCATAAAAGACAAACCAAAAAGATCTTAAGGATCATATAAAGATAAGCTATTAAACAGTTAAAAGCAAGTATCAGCTCTAGAGTTAATACCTACTTAATAAATTAAGTTTTACTAAACAAACCTGTTTATACCTACTACTACTACGTTTTAAACTTTTTGAAAATCAGGAAAAACAGTAAACCATCCTATGCCATCAATGCCATACCATCATCCGAAATGTGAATTAATACTGCATGTTTTCCTTAAAAAACTTTTTCAAAATTATTTTGTGTGATTTTGATTTGAGTTTTGTCACTTGAAAACTTATTATTTAAGAAGGACCTTGACTAAAGAATATTCGATATAAGTATTGTGAGAAAAATAAGTTAAACGCCTAGTACCTAAATCAGAAAAAAATCGAAACTTACGCAAAAATGTAAATGCTCTGGTTAAATTATTTTATAGAAAATAAGCGATGTGCCTATTAAAGGTCTTTAGGGTATTCCCTTTCTTCTGTCAAACTTAAAATTTTGTTATTACCAAAATAATAACATTATTCGATATTACAATATAAGGACTGTCTCGAAAAGTTGTACACGGTTTGTAAATCAAGTTATTAGTATCTTTTATAGTAACGTGAAGTAATAGTAACGTGAAGAAATACGGAAGGTAATTCTGCGCATTTACAGTGAAAATCCAAGAAGTTCTTATTTATCCATAGCAAAAGAAATGAGTCGTACAAAATGGACCATGAAAAGAACTATTGAAAAGTTTTTTAATGAACGGTCAACAGCTGAGAAACCAAGATCAGGCTGACCAAAAGGTCCAAGTGTGTTGGTATGGCAAGCGATATGCCAGTGTAGTCGTCCATTTTTTTCTGAAGAAATCATTAATACAAATGTGTACATCAAGGGGTGCTTGCGATAATATCTATTACCATTTATAAAGTCACTTCAAGGAGGAGCTTTATTTTGGCCAAACCTGGCCACTTCGCTTTATGTACGAACGACTTGGCAGTGGTATGAAGACAATAATATCCAAGTCGTTGAAAAATACATCAACCCACCTAACATCCCTGAGCTGAGGCCTATTGACTGATACTGGGCAATGGTCAAGCGGCAAGAACCGAATATCAACATCACTAAAAGAATTTCAAAAATTGTGGACGGCAGCCAGCAAAAAGGTGTCAGATGAGACTGTACAAAAATTAACGAAACATATTAAGAGGAAGGTTCGTGTATTATGTAGAAGAAAATTAAATGAAATACTTAGAATAAGTACATAATTTCTAAGCTTAACTAATAAGTACATAAGAAAAAAATTACAACCAGTCTACACATCATTCGTTTATTTTTTAAACAAAAAATAAAATCGTGCAAAACTTTTCGGGGCAATCCTTATTTATTAATATAATTTCCTTATTAATTATGCTTTTTGTTTTGTTTCAGGTAAGCCTAAAATTTATTTGCCAAGGAAAATCACTAGATTCACTAGGGTAAGTCATCATACAAACCATTCAGCTTTGTTATCTGTAAAGCAGAGGCGCTACTCGATAAGCCATCAATCGCTGTTTTCCCACTTAAAATCGGTTCTGAGTTATCGACTTCTTGACTAACTAGTCATTAAATAAAAATCTTCAGCACCTGATATACATTTATTTTGTTTGAAACTCCATTGGAGTTGATTACTCAAAAAATAGGAAATATTGTTTTTTTATATAATTCTAATTTATATACTTTCTTTACAATGCAAGTTCCTTTAGTTTAATTAGATAATACGTATACATAAATAGATAAATAGAACCTACATTCACTCATTAAAACTACTCTTTGATATCAAAATCTTAATTAAATATTGCTAAATATTTGTATAAATATATTGTTTGATTGGGTTCATTTATGGTATCTTGTAACGTCCAGTTGCTTTTACTTGTGACAAAAAATGCATGAACAAATATTTCTGTTGCATTATTTAGTTTGGTGTTCACAATGTGGTGGTAGAGCAGCTTTTCCTCGACCAAGGAGGTACCACCATACGTACCCACTTAACGAGCTGGTGAAGTCTTAGCGGAGTCGGTTTTCCTTTCCCTTTTCTCTTCCTATTGTCATCCTTTCTCTCCTCTGTTCTTTCTGTCACTTCTAATCCTATTATTTTCTAATTTTCCATGTCTTCAAAAAAGAAAAATTTGAAAAATCCGGGGTGATCTACCCCTCCATTCGGATATCTGGGCGAGGGGTGCTCAGGGGACCACCATCGAAATATTCCAAAAGTACAATAACCTTTGCCAGTATCTGCGGGTTTAATTCCAATTTGTACTCTGTCCACCACTACCTCCAATCATGCAAACCCCACTTTTTTTCTGACCGAAACCAAAATCGGCCCAAAATCCTCAACTAATCATCTCTTCTTTCCAGGCTATGAACTTCTCTCCTGGAATCAGGCAAGCCCGATGTTCTCTGGCTAAAACTTACCCGTAAATCTTCCACTAAATTTATCTGTTAGACAACTCCTACAATGAGTTCTTTGGCTTCCTCTCAGCAAAAATTGACCATTTTATCCCTGTATTTCCCTCCGCTGAAGTTATTGTCCTAGGCGACTTTCACGTCCATAGCAAGGATTGGCTTGGATCCATAAAAACCGACCCAGAAGGCAGAGAGGCAGAAAACTTCGCAATCGGCAACTCGATCACCAATTTAATCAGTGAGCCAACATACTTTCCCCGCGCTTCTACTCATAATCCAAACCCACTGAATACTTTTCTTACCACCCATCCTGAGCCATACTTAAGATGTGTATGCGCTTTCCGTGATCATTCAGATTACGGCCTCATTGTCCCATACATCGCGAGTGCGTTGAAATCATGCCAGAACGCACGATTTGGCACTATAATTCTGCCAACTGGGATCATTTTCGGAACTTTTTCTACCTGATCAAAACTTTTTTCTAGCGTTTCGAGACCTATCTGTTAGACAACTCCTACAATGAGTTCTTTGGCTTCCTCTCAGCAAAAATTGACCATTTTATCCCTGTATTTCCCTCCGCTGAAGTTATTGTCCTAGGCGACTTTCACGTCCATAGCAAGGATTGGCTTGGATCCATAAAAACCGACCCAAAAGGCAGAGAGGCAGAAAACTTCGCAATCGGCAACTCGATCACCAATTTAATCAGTGAGCCAACATACTTTCCCCGCGCTTCTACTGATAATCCAAACCCACTGGATACTTTTCTTACCACCCATCCTGAGCCATACTTAAGATGTGTATGCGCTTTCCGTGATCATTCAGATTACGGCCTCATTGTCCCATACATCGCGAGTGCGTTGAAATCATGCCAGAACGCACGATTTGGCACTATAATTCTGCCAACTGGGATCATTTTCGGAACTTTTTCTACCTGATCAAAACTTTTTTCTAGCGTTTCGAGACCTATCTGTTAGACAACTCCTACAATGAGTTCTTTGGCTTCCTCTCAGCAAAAATTGACCATTTTATCCCTGTATTTCCCTCCGCTGAAGTTATTGTCCTAGGCGACTTTCACGTCCATAGCAAGGATTGGCTTGGATCCATAAAAACCGACCCAGAAGGCAGAGAGGCAGAAAACTTCGCAATCGGCAACTCGATCACCAATTTAATCAGTGAGCCAACATACTTTCCCCGCGCTTCCACTGATAATCCAAACCCACTGGATACTTTTCTTACCATCGGTTACCAAAAAGATTAGGGATTCACGGCTTGACTTGATTTTCAAGTTATTTGACTTGACTTGACTTGAAAACAAGTCAAGTTCAAGTCAAGTAGTTATATTTTAACTACTTGAATAATCAAGTAATTATATTTCAAGTACTTGAAAAATCAAGTAGTTCTTCAAGACTACTTGATTTTTCATTAAATACATTTGATATAATCAAGAAATGACAGGAAACCTTGAAATAAAGCCTTTTATTTACAAAACTAAATCTTAAATTATTATTTCAAAATTAATAACAAGAAGCAATATAAAAGTAAAAAATGGAAATAAGAATTCATTTTTAGGAAATAATAATAAATTAGCATATTATTCTTAAATATTAAACAAAATAATAAAACTGATTTTCCAGTGTATGTCCTCTTCATCTTATTCAGCAACACAGTAGTAACAGCTAAATTTAAAAGAGGTCTTTAATATCATCGTTCGCCATTCAAGATCTGGCACATAAGGCTTCTAATAGAATTGTCGCCTAATCGGTTGCGGGTTTTTGTAACAGTTAGAGCAGCCCTGGTTGATACACTTATTATTATACTGGATTGTTTAAGCATACGCAACTACGCAGTTGTTACAGCCGATTCGGGGAACCCCGCATCTTGTTTCTATGTGAGCATGCTTGCAGAAATTATTTGCGCGTTGTTTTTATACATAATCGGGTCGTTATCAAGTAATATCAAGTAACTTGAAATTGCTTGATATCAAGTCAAGTAGTAACCATGGAAAACCAAGTCAAGTCAAGCAGTGACTTTCTGGAAAGCTTGGATTTCAAGTCAAGTCAAGTAATTTATAAAAACTTCAAGCTACTTGACTTGATGAATCTCTACTTAAGATGTGTATGCGCTTTCCGTGATCATTCAGATTACGGCCTCATTGTCCCATACATCGCGAGTGCGTTGAAATCATGCCAGAACGCACGATTTGGCACTATAATTCTGCCAACTGGGATCATTTTCGGAACTTTTTCTACCTGATCAAAACTTTTTTCTAGCGTTTCGAGACCTAATTTCTAGTCGCGTTATCAAAGAATCTCAAATTTGAAATAACTAAATTTTAAAAAATGAACTAAATAATTATAAAGAGAATTTCGTTCACCTGTCAAAATAAAGATTTTAACAATAAAATACGGGTATTTTATTCTTTGTTACCGAGACTACATTCATTGTTTAAAAAAAGTTATCGCGGAAATTTTTGTCCCAAAATATCCTGGATAATTTTTCTGCCAAAGTCATATCCAGAAAAGCACCAAAGTGAGTAAACAGTTTTTTAATTTTACTATAGAAAAAATAAAAACAGCTATTTAATATACGAAACAATATTACTTACTATTGACTTTCGGTCAATTAAACATGCGGTTATTGTAGTTACTGATATTATAAATAGGGTTTCCTTTTTGAAGCAAATCCGGAGATGTCGAAGGTTGATGAGGTGTCGCAGAATTTGAAGTAATCTGTTATAATGTAATAAAATTATAATATAACGTAATTACCTTATCAATTAGATACTTTTTAATTTAAATACTATTTTATAAGTTGCATAGCTATGCATGATTTTTACATTTTCTTAATATATCTAGCTACTTATGTAGTCAAACTATTAATTAAATTATATTATAGTTAGATTATGCCCAACACTGCCTAAATTTTTCGTAACGAAACTTAGGTAACGAAAATAAAAATAAATTTTGTTCCTTAAAGCTTTGCTGTCGTTTTTTCGTTCTCGTTTTCCTAATCGATGAAAAGGGTAAAGCACAATTTCATTTTATGCCAGTCATTTCCCTAGCTTTTTAAACTTTTAACAAGCGAAAAAAACATTGTATATCAAACATAAGTAAAAATAAATTAGGAAACAAAACCAAAATATCTCTAAAATTAAAATCTGAACAGTAAAGCGCCTCTGCAAATTTGTTTACTGGTCACATCCTAATTCTAATTTAGACCATAGAATAACAAGAACTGTAATAATTCTGGATCTAGTTGATATTCAAATAGAGTGTACTGTATATCTAGCTGTTATATCTAGTTGTTTACCCTGGATTTAGAGCAGACAATAATCTGCATTGATTGTTGTTGGTTGCGACATTATTAAGCTGAATTTGGACTAAATATTACTCTTATTAAAACATAATGGCCATATGAAATCCGTACTGCATTTTCCGTAAAGTTATTTTGATTTAATTATATTATTATTATATTATACTATAGTTGATATAGGACTAGTGAATGTTAGACCTTGGAAGAGACTTGAATGTAGAAAGTTTAATGAATAATTTTGTATCTTAAAACTGTTTAATTATAATTATACATTTGTTATCGAAGCATTTGGTAATAAATAACCAATTTCATTATTTCACTGTGAATCCATTATTTAACAGATTTGGGCCAATCAGAACATGGAACTTTTATAACATAAACATTAAGCATGCCATGAAAAAATAAAAACCCTGAAACTTGATATAATTCACGGAACAGTGATTGTAGAATGTGAATGTATATAGTCCTCGCGAATAAGTCATATTGTTACCATTTATAAAAAAACTCTATAAAAAAGCCGAGATAAGAATTTTAGTCCGGGCGCACATATTATTTTAATTATATTTTTCCACTATTGTATTGTTCTAGTTTATTTTGCAAGTTCAAAAGGCCTGAAAAGAGGTGATTTAAATACACTCTTTACAATAAATTTAAACAATAATTTTGTACAAATAACAAATTTATTTTATTATTTATTTAAACCATTCAGAAAACTTATTCGTCTGAACTAAATACTGGCGATATCTTAGACAGTCGGCATATCCAAAAGAAAAATAACTTTTAACGTTCTTTATACGAATACGAATTATAGTTGACGGGTCCCCGTCAACTATAAGTCATATTCGTATAAAAACTGATTTATTTTTTGTTCAGAAAACCTGGTCGCCTGGACTAAATACTGGCGACATCTTGGACAGTCGGCATATCCAAAAATGAAATCAGTTTTTATACGAATATGAATTATAGTTGAATAGTCGTAGTCAACTATAAGTACTATTCGTATAAAAACTGATTTTTGGTTGCCGACTATCCAAGATATCGCGAGTATTTAGTCCAGGCGAATAGGTTTTCTGAAACGTTTAAATAAATAATAAAATAAATTCGTTATTTGTACAAAATTATTGTTCAAATTTATTGCCAACAGTGTATTTGAATTAACTTACACTTTTTTTCAGGGCTTTTGGACTTACAAGGAAAACTAGAAAAATATAATTAATTTAATATGCGCCCGGACTAAAATTCTTATCTCGGCTGGCGGTTTTTTGTTCGGGTATGCGAGTTATTTTATAGAGTTTTTTATAAATGGAACTAATATGACGGGGGCAATACTTAATATACTGGAAATGGTATTGCTATAAATTTTACAACCCGCTATTTTCTTAGCTTTAATTCCAACGAATCACAAGCGACAGTTTTTGAGTCAAAAGTGATTTTTAATTGGAAACATTGTTTTTTAGCAATTTATTGGATTTTTGACCTGCGGCAATATTTGACAAGCAGGTGTAGACCAAAGTTACAAAAAAGTAATAGTATGTACATACGAGTATGTACATACATATGTATATCGTCTATATTTTACTCAGGAAATAGGGCACTGAATTTTTCCTATAGAAAGAAATCCAAAAAAATACGTTGCTTAACATTTTTTTTTAGGAAATCGCATTCGTGCAAGTGACGCCATTCGTGCGCGTAAACACCAGCACTCATGCCATTTGTTAATTTTTCTGGTCGAATTTTTTAAAATAAATGATAAATGTACCATAAACCAACTCAAAATAAAATTTACTTTGCCACCACGAGCACGATCAATGCAACCTTAAGTGACAAAAAATAACTGTAAATATTTACCAGAAAAATGGAAACAATAATGGGAACGACATCGACAGCGGTACTACTTAGATACGTTCACTTTATGTTATAATGGTTGTATTGGTTTTTAAGTTTGGTACTTTGTTTTTAGAAATTATTATAAAAATATATTTGTATTATAAAGATCAGTGAAAAGGACGATAACTAACTTTTTATCACCATGGGAAGTGAAGCGTGCGCTAATCTTCCAGAAGGAAAGTGGAGAAGCATTTTTTATGAGTGATTCATTCGTATGAAAAAGCGTGTTAACCGTATTGGAAATTGTTTTAAGAAACTTCATTCCAAACTTAAAAACTATTGGAATGACACATGAAGTATAGTTAAATTCTAAAATTGTGTCATTGTAAAATAAAATTTTTGGTTTATGTTTAGCAAACCAAAGCATATCACGTAAAACAGCTTAACGTTGGTCAAATTTGATCAAAAACTGTGCAGACTAGTTTATCTGGGCAGACATGAACAATCTGCCAAATTTAATACTAGAGTATAACAATGACTATAATTAGATAGCACCCATTGATATTCAAATGGACCAACGTGTTCGATATACCTAGTTATTTGTTCTGGATTAAAAGCAGGCAATCATCTGTGTTCATTGTTCGCATGTAGCTCTATTAAACGGTGTGTTACACCCCAGATAATAACGTTTTGATTGCGTTATACACCGGGCTGAAAGGGGTTGGGCTTTATGATTAGAGGAAACGTCTGGCGGGCCTAGTGTGTAACAACGCGTGGCTGTCTGGTCCGGTTCATTCCACCTATCTGCACTTGATAATGCAATGTGGCCAAAAGGTATTTGATGATGGGGGAAGTTTCGTAATAGTTTGTCACTATGCTGTTAAAACGCTTAATTTTGAAAGGAAATTAATGTCGTTCTGTGGCTCGGCACTTCGCGTAATTATATTTATGGACGACTAACAAACCGTCGGCTGTAACCGTGCAGATTGTACCAGGTGAATATATAGGGTGCTGTGCATTTACTTGGTATGTTGGCACTAGGGTTGCCAGACGTCCGGGAATTCCGGGAAAACCCCGGAATTTTTTAGGTCGTCCCGGATCCCGGAATTTTACTGTACTATCCCGGAAATCTTTAATCAACAAAAATAAACAACTTGCAGCTGAGCTGCAAAGTCGAATTAATTCTAGTTAAACTTGCTCAGAATTTTTGTCCTTTATAAAAGGGCATGAAGACGAAAAATTGTTAAAACTTGCCAAGTCTAGCGATAAATATAAGTAGTATTTGTAAACGATGTTACCGTCGTTCTTTTGGCCAAGCACATAGGTAAATTTTTTGACTACACCATAGAGCGTTTTTTTTGGTTGGCAGGACGTCCCGGAAATTAGTCTTTCGAATCTGGTAACCCTAGTTGGCACCCATAAATCCTTGTATGGATAATATTGAAAAATATTGTTATATTTCCAAATAAAAAGATAAATATCAACGGCCAGGTCCACTTTCGCTAGATCGATCTAACTTCACAATCAAAAGTTTTAAACTGACAAGATAGGCAGGAACGCCTTTGAAATTTTAAAGTTGTATGTCTCTGTTGCTACTTACGGGACCCATGCCAAGTTCAGGTATTGTAATAGCACCGTATACAGACAAAGACTACGGTGGTAATAGTGAGCCTGCTAGAAATGTTTTGGCAAAGAAAAAAATATTTTGTAAATTATATTTTAGGTTTAAAAAAATTCAAATGACTAATGATGTACAATTTGTTTAGAAAAAATGATAGATAAGTAAAATACCTAAACGTGTTCATTTTTTCTTGGGGGGGGGGGGGGGGGGGGGTTTGGGCAGCAAAATTTCAATTTTTTCGAAAATTGTAAAATATTGTTTTTCGTTACCAAAACATTTCTAGTAGGTCCACTATTAAAACCTCTGAACTTGGCATAGGTCCCGTAAGTAGCAGTCCTTTTTATCGTACACGACCTACAAAATTATCGTTTTTTGTCTAAAATTATCATACAAGTCCTAAATTCATGGAATACGTGTAAGTATTACTATAAACATGGATTTACTATATAAAAGGATTCGATATCCGTATACTGTGAGCGTATCGAACGTGAAGCCTTATATTTTGTTGTTTGTTATTCTCTTGGGGGAACAGTTTACGAACTACGAACATAGACAAGACTACGAATTACTACGCAATTGAATCAAGAATGGTAGTAGAAACAGATAAAATAGCATTGGAGTGTTGGAGCTCAGAAGTGTTGCTGTCTGTGCTGGTTGTTTAGGAAAACGGCTGAACCTCGGTCTGAACACTCGGTTACTCGTACGTCTTTGTCTAATGAACTAGAAAAGAAAAAGTGCGACCGTATAGATTTATATAGATTTATAAATGACTCGGATCGACTTTAAATAAACACCTTTAGAAATAACATAACCTATAAATAATAAAACCTTTTTAACTTAAATTTATTATTATTTAGCAGAAAATAAAGTAATTTAGGGCTTTTATTACTTTTAGCAAATGTTATAATGCTTCTAACGTATTTTTTGTACACAAATACAAGGTAAAATAAGATGTGGCCAATGTTTACAAATTGTGTTTACAGTGTCGCTTAGAATGGTTTGTTTTGGCTTCAAAGAATGTTACATCATCCCGTATCCTTTTATTTAATAAATCCATGACTATAAATATCAAACAATATGTAAATTTCCTGATATTTTTGATCCATAGTAGGCTCGATGACGCCACGAGAGTGTATTCAAATTGAGTCTGCTTTATTATAATAATGAAATACAATGCAGTTGTTAATATTCATAAACTTAATGGAATAAAATTTAAAATTAGGGAAGAATAACAATATAAAGAATAACATAACTCAAAAATCTAATAAACTTAAAAATTAACGAATCTAATTAGAGGCAACACGTAAAACTTAAACTACTATGACAGTGCAGTTAGCATACGTCACGTCAGCGATTAACGCCCAACGCTCGAGTCGTGTCGTAGGGTACTTGGAATTTTTCTTGTTTTTTCCGAAAAATCGTACAATCGTACAATCTGCGTTCGATAATGATTTGTTATCGTTTATCGTACGTGCCCTAAAATTATCGTACATGTACGATAATTATCGTACATCTGGCAACCCTGAACAGAGATATACAACTTTAAAATTTCAAAAGCCCCCCCCCTGAGAACCCTGACAACTAAGCTGTTTTGCAACGTAAATTTATTTCTCATCAATCTTTTTTTTTGCAAATTTATAAAACATATAATAAAGCAAACCGCGCAAATCGCTGACATATTACAATAACGGATAAGTTTTTAACGACGACTTATTAACAGTAAAAGCGCGTTTACGTTATGCAAGTTTTGCTTGCACACGTGCTTGATTACAAGTACTTGTTTAATGTCAACTGAGTCGAACGAATCTGCTCAACTATTTGTATAAACAAAATTAGCATGCAAGTTAAGTTGAACACCGGTCTACTTTTCTTGCATGCTAGAACTTCTATAACCATAAATTTCACGTGTAAGCATTTCACTACTATCACTACTACTGCTGCAAGGCATTCCAGTGGTAGTTTAATGAGAAAATGGCGCCGAATAGACGGTCGGATGAACTAATAAAGAGTTTTTTGGACATTTATGAAAAATATGAATGTTTATGGGATGTTACAAGTACTCAGTATAAAAATAGAAATGCTCGTGACACCGCATATGAAAAATGTTAGTTGGTTTTCATTTTCAGCAGTCTAACACTTAATTTTTCACCTAACGCATGACATAAAACGTTTATTACACCAAAATTATCAATTTCTGATATTACCATTTTTCAACAGACATCAATATGTATAAAAAGCAACTTCGCCTACAAAAATCTTTTACAATTACTTGAAATGTGTAAACATAAAATTTTGAAATTTTATTTTACCAATATTTGCAATCAAGCACTTGTGCAAGCAAACTTGCACTATGTAAACGCGACTTAACAGTTGAAAAACTTGTCAAAAGCTAACCAATCAACTAGATCTTAATTTAAACCAGTACTTTGGTGAATTAGTAGTTAGTGAATCAAATAAAAATCTGTACCCGCTACTGACAATAAACACCATCAGGAGTTTTTACCTAGAAAAAAGACCTAGGTTACTATTTTAACATAATTACTATAGCCTATTTTATCAACAGTGTTTTGGTTAGAAGTAGTAGCGGATTTAGAATTTAGCCCAGGAGGGAGGGGGCATCAACTCGAGCCTCACAAAACTGTCGACAAAATGATAAACTGGCAAGTTCGCGTAGTGCGATATTGTTATATAATTTTAAGGACATAACATTTTTCCTACCCAGAACACCGGGCGAAAATCTAAGACCGATCCGGACCGATCCGCACTTTTGAAAATGTTAGACTGTTAGAGTAATATCTCAGAATTTCCTTACATTAGATTTACTTTTGCAGTTTTTGCATAAAAAAAAATCATGTAAAGGTGTTACGATTCTAGCAGGTTTTCTTTTATGCTTTCTGCTAATTTTAAGGAGCGGGTAGCAAATTTTTCTCTCTATATAAAAGAAGAAACTGACTGATTGACTGACATATCAACGCACAGCCCACACCGCTGGGTCGAGAAACTTGAAATTTTGTACAGAGGTTGCTTATATAACGGGGGGGGGGGGTCATGAACTAAGGAGTGGTTTTTCAAAACTCAACCTCTAAGGGGGTGAAACAGGGGTTCAAACATTGTATGCATAAAAAATATTGGATGATCCTATTAACTCGAAACTTCATAAAGGTGGTCTAAAAAATAAATATTTAAATACCTGTTTTATAGTTTTTAATAAATCAACCCCTAAGGGGGTGAAATTGGAATTCGAAGCTTGTAATGGAGTAAAATTGTTATACCGCGGTCGAAGTCGCGGGCGCAAGCTAGTCAATAATAATACAAACAAGCTTAAAATATTGAATTAATAAAATTTCTCATTCAATAAGTCCCACCATTTATTATACTTATTTATTTTCGCTTGAGATTAAGAAAAAGCTTACATTGATGGAGTCTTTTCGTACGAATGAATAACTTACATAGATTACTTTTGGCCCCGTGCCAGTAGTTTAAAAATTAGTGGCTATTAAGATAATTCGTTGATCAAACGTATGAATGAAAGTCTACTTGTCAGGGGTACATATAAATATGCAAAAATTGAGAATAAATTCTCTAACCACCTGAAAATTCCTTATACAATAAGGATTTCAACAAATAATGGTAAAACAGCTATTCTCCGGGCTATATGCCCCTCCGAGCGCTGAACTACATACCAAAATTTGCTGTATTTTCTTCTAACACAGTTAGATAAGAAAATACTAATGTTTCAAATGCAATAAACTACCAGGAAGAAGGAAGCTTTTTCTTTAGTTAGAATGTCGTCACCTGCAGACCGGTTTCGAACTCTTTTCAAAGGCATTTATTAATTCATAATTTACAATTAGGCTATTTATTTACATTTCATTTCATTTTTATATACAGGAGTACAGAAATGGCATTGCTGCCATTTGCTCACCCCGAGCAAGCGGCCGAGCGGCCGGGGCTGGTGTTGGCCCTTGGTAAACTTTTAGCCCTCTAGTTGGATCAGTCTGGCCCGTACCGTGTTGCTTACAAGGCCATTCAAGTGGTTAATGCTGCTCTAGAGCTTGGATTTTTAGATTTTTAAAACATTTATTTATATATATACAGTTTAAAATATAGTAATACTGGAAAAACCGCGAAAAAACCAGTTTGAAGGTTTCGAACTCGTTGGTTCTCATCAGTACAGGATAGACGAACATACCAACCTTCCGAAAAAGTAATCCCTTAAAGCTACAACTGTCGTACTGCATAAGCAGTGAGACACAGGCAGCGCCATCCATTAGCAGTTTAAAGCATTCAGAGTAGAGTTTACCGTAAGGTAAAATTATCAAACGTATGAATGAAAGTCTACTTGTCAGGGGTACATATAAATATGCAAAAATTGAGAATAAATTCTCTAACCACCTGAAAATTCCTTATACAATAAGGATTTCAACAAATAATGGTAAA
The DNA here is from genome assembly GCA_963971165.1 of Philopedon plagiatum. Lineage (NCBI taxonomy): Eukaryota > Metazoa > Arthropoda > Insecta > Coleoptera > Curculionidae > Philopedon > Philopedon plagiatum. The sequence goes on along the minus strand of OZ020191.1, from coordinate 104,409,588 downwards.
ACAGCTATTCTCCGGGCTATATGCCCCTCCGAGCGCTGAACTACATACCAAAATTTGCTGCATTTTCTTCTAACACAGTTAGATAAGAAAATACTAATGATTCAAATGCAAGAAACTACCAGGAAGAAGGAAGCTTTTTCTTTAGTTAGAATGTCGTCACCTGCAGACCGGTTTCGAACTCGTTGGTTCTCATCAGTACAGGATAGACGAACATACCAACCTTCCGAAAAAGTAATCCCTTAAAGCTACAACTGTCGTACTGCATAAGCAGTGAGACACAGGCAGCGCCATCCATTAGCAGTTTCAAGCATTCAGAGTAGAGTTTACCGTAAGGTAAAATTATCAAACGTATGAATGAAAGTCTACTTGTCTACTAATTTTGGTATGTAGTTCAGCGCTCGGAGGGGCATATAGCCCGGAGAATAGCTGTTTTACCATTATTTGTTGAAATCCTTATTGTATAAGGAATTTTCAGGTGGTTAGAGAATTTATTCTCAATTTTTGCATATTTATATGTACCCCTGACAAGTAGACTTTCATTCATACGTTTGATAATTTTACCTTACGGTAAACTCTACTCTGAATGCTTGAAACTGCTAATGGATGGCGCTGCCTGTGTCTCACTGCTTATGCAGTACGACAGTTGTAGCTTTAAGGGATTACTTTTTCGGAAGGTTGGTATGTTCGTCTATCCTGTACTGATGAGAACCAACGAGTTCGAAACCGGTCTGCAGGTGACGACATTCTAACTAAAAAAAAGCTTCCTTCTTCCTGGTAGTTTCTTGCATTTGAAACATTAGTATTTTCTTATCTAACTGTGTTAGAAGAAAATACAGCAAATTTTGGTATGTAGTTCAGCGCTCGGAGGGGCATATAGCCCGGAGAATAGCTGTTTTACCATTATTTGTTGAAATCCTTATTGTATAAGGAATTTTCAGTTGGTTAGAGAATTTATTCTCAATTTTTGCATAATTCGTTGATTTTTAGATCATATTTGTTCCAATGTTCTAATGATTACTGTAATAGTAAACCGTTAAAAAATACGTTGAAATTATCGATGTCTCATTTTATAACGCATTCCCTTATATCAATCTATCTTTAAAATTCCTCCAAGAAAAATCAGTAATTGAGATCGCCAAGCTGCCAGATTTACACTGTTGACTGGGTCACCGTATAAATCAGAACTTGAGGAGTTACTAAAAAAGAAGGGAGAGACATGTAGTAAGACTAACAAGAAGAGAATACCAAAAAGACAGAGAAAAAATAAAGATAGAAGAGAGAGAAACGAAGAAGTCGACTAAGACCAATAAGACAATACGTTTAAGTAGATCTCTCTCAGAAGATAATGACGATAGTTCTTTTGACGAAACTCCTGATAATGGTGGTAGTAAAGAAGCCATAGTTCATGAGGACTGCTCTGGGATGGAGACTGACCTTTTCATATGTCAACACAATAAAATATCAACTTTATTTTTTCATATTTTGTTTATGGTGGGATGGCTCACTTCGTTGACGGGCAATATCACCCAGGGCCATAATACACCATGACTGAATTTTATGGTTCTGTCGAGTTTATAAAAAAAAATCTGTTACGTTTTTGAATTTTTATTTGTTTAGCTTTATTTAATCTTAGCATAGCAGTTAAATTTATTGACTAAATTAGATGGCACTGACTGATCTCACCGAAAAATTTGTTTTATTTCAAATTAACCTTATGGTGTGTCAAAATAACCGAACTTACTCTAGCTAATTATAAAGATTAATATCTATAATTGTAACTCAACATTATTAAAGTTCCATACGAGAAAACCCATTTTATTTGTTAATATGTTAATAAAATTAATTTATCCGGGTAAAGTTTATGTTCGAGTTTCGCTTCTAAAGTGTTAAAACATCAAAAGTTGCAATTAATCATGCTCCACAGAGAAACGGGTTGCCGGGATTGAAAGTTTTTACGCTGTTGTCGCTTCCATAACCCGGCAAATAACCAAAGTTTCGCCGACAATTTGTCGGCACGCTGGCTCGACGCGATTTTCTTTACTACAGACATTATAAAGTTTTAAGGCAATTGCGATAAAACACTGACAATCTTATGCATCTGCTTCAACAAGCAAATCTTCAAAATTCTTAGATGATTGTTTCTTGTTACCTAACTGCTTTTGTGTCTGCATTTTACATTAAAGATTTTAGTAATTAATTCTACATTTAAGTAAAATTTTCTAACGATTTAATTTTGGGTAATTTTCTTTTATAATGTATAATGTATATTTGCCAAACAAAAAACCGACTGCGAAAGAAAAAAGTTAAACTGAATAGAAAGTGGTAGGGGTAGGGGAATAGAAGGTGGTAGAGGAATTCTTCCTCGACCGAGGTGGTACCACCCCACACATCCTCTTAAAGGGCTGGTGAAATCCCTACGGATGTTTCCAGCTCTGGATGTGTGAGTCGATCCCCCAGTACACCCACGGTACATAGTACCTACTTAGACTTCGGTCTTCGTGGGCTGTCAGAAGATAAAAAAAAATATTTCCTAAACAGTGAAAACTTACTATGATAGAAACGTTATTGAGGTAACATAACAAAGCGATTTAGTCAGTACAGTCAGAAGCCCATTAATGGACACAACACTTCTTTAATTATTATTAAACGTGTTATTGGGCCTACGCCTGAAACATCATTAGTTATCTTTAGTTCGAATTTTCTTATTCTCAGTCGTTTCTTCTGTGGGTTTATTTACATGAGCCTCCTACTGCACTCACTAAACGTTAAATAGTTTTGTTGTGTTGCCTAAATATCTCTTCTCTCATTGCAAGTTTCACAATTTGAAAAATCTTGTAAATTTCTTTTTAGTTCAACTTTTGCAAAGCTAAAACCCCATGTTCAGGCCTCTATTTATTATATTTCGGCTCTGACGGTTGTTTTTTATTCATTGCAAATATACTGCTCAAAAACATTAGGAGAACACGTCTTTGTACCCCTGTAACTTTTAAAGCGGTAATTATATACAAATGAAACATGCGTATTCAGTCTGAAAGCACACATTTTTTCCTAATCAATCGAATAATTTAACGTTCAACTAATCATTTATTCCTAAGATAAGATTAACAATTTAAGAAAAGTACGAAAAAAAGTGAGGATGCAAGAATTTTCTATGGGTAGCGTTGCGCTATTTGAGCGTATATGAGGTTTAGTATCGCGTGTGTCCGTGTGTCAGCAGCACGAATTACATCGTGGCATCTTCTTGGCATACTTCGCACGGCCCTTAGAATGTCTTCCTGTGGTATACTGTCCCACTTTTCGACTAGGGCTTCTGTTAGTTGCTGAAGGGTCTGAGGTGTATTTGGGCGGCGTCGAATACATCTGTCCCATATATCCCATCAATATTCAATGAAATTAAGGTCGAGGCTCAACGCTGGCCAATCCATGGTACAAATTTCATGCTCATTAAGAAAATCTATTGTAATCGCAGCAGTATGAGGCCATGTACAGAGTGTGTAAGTTGGAAAGGGACAAGTATTTTCTGGCTCAAGAGAGAAAACCAAGCTTTTTAGCTGCCGATGTGGCTGGCAATTCGTTGGTGCCAGCTAAGATCATGTTCGAAAGTGATGCCACCAAGATCGAACATTTCATTGTTCTATAGGGCTTGGTCATTCATGTAAATGGGGTAAGTGTTGCCAGATTTTCGTGTGAGGGAGCAAGACTGGGTTTTGAGTCGTTGAACTGAACAACGTTCTTGGCGCCCCAGTTTAAGATTAACTGAAGATCTTGGGAAAGGGATAGATGCATAGATCTGCGTCTATTATTAAGCTCTTGATTCGAGGTTTGTCTGGAAAAATGAATGTTGGGGTGAAGAGTACTATCGTCAGCATAAGTTGAAGAGAGCAGATCATTAATGTCAAGAAGAAATATGATTGATGCTGAACCTCGGGGTACGCCAGCATTGATAGGATGAAAGTTAGATGAGTGACCGTCCACCACGGCAGATATGCGCCGATTAGAGTGGAAGCTACCGATCCTGATTCATAGTTTGGGAGGAAGATCGTAAGAAGGTAGTTTATTAAGGAGTGCGGCATGCCATACTTGATCAAAGGCCTTGGAAATATGAAGAGCAACAATCTGATATTCGCCATGAAATTCCAGAGACTTCCCGTTATGTGTGACAAAGCTAAGGAGATCAGCTGTGGATCTTTGGTGACCAAATCCGTACTGTCTGTTATGGATAATTTCGTGTTTGTCTAGATATTTTAGAATTTGCAAGTTCATCGCTTTCTCCGTAAAAAACAGAGAGAAGAGAGATAGGTCTATAATGGGATGGAAAGGACGTGGAATCTTTCGTCGGCACAGGCTGCACCCGAGCAGTCTTCCAGCTATCTGGGAAGATACCCTTATCATAGAAGATCAGGAAGCGCATTTTTTTGGAACAGTTGCGGGTATGCCATGCATCCAGACCGGAGGATTTGTTTGTGTCAAGGGATAGAAAAATTTTTTGGACTTGTTTGACCTTAGGTATTATGTCGGGCATTTTGTGGGGTACAAACGTAGCCGCTAGAAGAGCGAAATTGGCAGGAGGATCTAGGATGGAATTGGCAACGAATTGTTTGGCAAATTATTCAGATTTTCCTTTGGAGGTGGAGATAATTTCGTTGTCAGAGGTAGGGATGTCGCGAATATTCGGTCTATCCGGCCGGAGCCGGATATCCGGCCGGTTGGACCGGATATCTGGTTTGGCCGGATAATTAAATATTCGACCGAATATCCGATGTATTTTATTGTATGGAGACGGTTTATTATTATTATAAATTATAATAAAAAATAATTATGTTGCATGGAAAACTAATGATTTTTTATTTTAAAATAAACAACATACAACACGAAAACCTTAGGTAAGTTTAGATAAAAATAAAAACTAAAACCTAATAATACTGAAAACTAGTACTAGTACTAGTAAATTTATGTAACGAAAATACGAACTTAAATTTTTAATATTTAAAATTATCTAATGGAAGATTGTGGTGCAAGTAAATTAACATTTCGCCATTTTCGGAGGAAAGCCGATTCCGCTTTTCTTCAAACACATTGCCTGCCTCCGAAAAAAGTCGTTCGCTAAAAATTGTGGATGCGGGTGCTGACAAGTATTTGAAAGCATACTCCGATAAGATGGGAAAATTTTTATTTTCGCCTTTCCACCATGTATATGGAGAAGCAGTTCTTTCGATTAATGGCAAATTCAAATAAGACTGAACCTCGGCCTCTATAGTCTTAGGCACCCGCCCGTCATTTCGGGGATTCCCGCGAATGTTTTCAACTTTGCACGCTTGACGGCGTCGGCGCACGGTTGCTGCAGGTCATCGGTCTGCATTACACACATGGCGACTCGATTTACATATCTACAAACTTTAATTCAATTCGTCCTTTTAAACTGTTGGATATTCGGCCGAATATCCGGATCCGGCGGTTAGCGTTTGGCCGAATATCCGGTTTGGCCGGATAGTAAAAACTACTATTCGCGACATCCCTAGTCAGAGGTCAGGAGAGAAAAAGTGCTTCTACAGAACTTTTGACTAATGCTTTTTTGCATGTGACCAGAAAGATTGGCTGCCGTTGGGACAGGAAACCACTTTATCTTTTATGCGGCTGTTAAAAGCATTTTTGGACTCTAAGATAGTTTAATTGTATTGATTTCATGCCTAGGTGACAATTTAACGATTTTCGGGTGTAGGAGTTTGAAAATACCTTTTGTGAACTTGGACTTTTTTGAATCTGGCTTCACCACAGGCCTTGTAGAACCATGGCTTTTGATGATGAAGTTTAGGATTCTTGGGGGTGTGTGGAATGAAACGTTCAATACCTGCTTGCATGATATCTGTGATAATTATCGATAGTTGTATTAGAATTATAGATCCTTAAGTCAACTCTGTCTTTTTCCCAGAAATACGAGAAACGTCAAAGTTTAGTTATTGTATCTAAAAAAACAAAGCCCCAAATTAACCAACTAAACATTACAATAATACGTAATTTTCAGAAGCTAGTAAATATGCTTTTATAATCTAATATGTAATCCCCCAAAAGAAATCCCCAGAGGAACTGATGATATTAATTAAGATAACAGAAACTCATATCAACTAAAATGTAGACTCTGATCGTATTTACTGCTTATTTAAATTTTGCGTGACATTCATCGGATAGATTCGTAAAATAACGAATTTAATTTTGCACATACTAGCTTGTAAAGCCAGCGCAAAATTTATATATAAAAAAAGATTTTGCACAGGGATTTAAATTTTCTTTATTAAAAACAAGTAAATACGAAAAAGGCATTAAAGCAATTTAGTTTTTCGTTTTTAGGAAGTAGTTTGTACAAATTGTGGATCATTTTTTGCGTTTATTTCACTGTCATGTTGCATTTTATTGAAATTTTACTATTGTGCTGCCCAAATTACAATGGATAAAAATTCGTACCTTTTTTAAGACATATATATATATATATATATATATATATATATATATATATATATATATATATATATATATATATATATATATATATATATATAAAAGATGCTTGGTTTGGGAAAAATTTTCTTGTGTTTGGATACTGGGTTATCTTTGTAGTACCTACTTCTTAGTTCATCGCTACGGTTCGTAAATCAGAGTGCCGGAGTTAACAACTCGATTCTCGAGAGTTTATTTTTAAAAATTTTCTATTATGCCAGAGGCGTGTACAATATGACTGACTTTATTATGCACTTTACATATATTTATAAGTTTCTAATCTGCTGACAAAGCATGGGAACGACGCTAAGAAAATCTAAGAAAAGAGATAAGGATTTCATTAGATTGCGTAATACTAAATAAGCTTGAGTTCTCACGGGATTATAACTCCTCCCCTCTTAGTTGAAAGCACGTACCTTTAAAAAACGTGATTTCAATAAATATATACATATATTTAGAAAATTGATTGATTTTGTTCATTACTTTCAATATCTGATTTACGAATAATAATATTCTTAGATTTCCTTTTACATTTAAGATATATAATAAGGATAATAATTAAAGCAATAATAATATATAGAAATATTGTCCAAAAACTAGTTCGATTAATATAAGTTATCGATGACATTTCTTGAAGGTTTCTCTTCTGTTCTTCTAGTTTGGTTTCGATTTCTTTCGTTGCTTTTAGATTGACATAGTTGAGGTCCATAGTAGGAGGGTTGTATTGGGTTGATCGATGCCATTCAATCTTGCTGAAGTTCAATACTGGAAGATTGACTTCGGAGTAGCTAAGTCGGCTTGACTTGTATGTTTCCAATATGATTGATTTTATTTGGATTTTACAGTCGGTCGGGGATTCCACCAGGTAGGATCCAAACAAGGGTACATTGTCCAATGATTTTTGGCAATTGACTGTACCAATTAGACGATTTGGTGCGGTGATTAGCCATTTTCCATCAATCATTTTTCTTACTTGAATTTCGTGAAGTTGCGTTCTAAAGGGGTGACAGGAAGTAACATTTGTATGATGCTTAATTAGTTGAACTGCACAGGAAGGGCTGTTTTCGATGAAACTGGAATGGGTTTCTTTGCACAGAAAGTTCTGGGGTTGAATTTCTTGACATCCCTGGTCCATATAGGCGTATTTATAGCTGCTAAGTGCTAGGTAGGGTTTGTACGGGATATTTACGACAAATGATTGATTATCAGGAATTGGTAAAGGAAATAAATTAAAATATTGATATATCTCTGATTCAACAAGAGGCAGTTCTATTACAAATACAATAGTAAAATCTTTTATGTAACTTTTAATGTTTAATATTTTTTCAAATATAAGTATATTTTGAGGGTTACTTTCTAGTGGTAGTTTGTCTGTACTTAAATGGCTATTAATATTCTGAATTTCAGTTAATAATTCGTTTGGATCTAGTATCGTATTATGTAAAGTATTAATTTTCGCAAAAGTAATTGAAGTTTCAATTTTATTGAAAATATCATAAATTGATTGATACATTGTTGTTATTTGATTAATAACTATATATATTAAGAAATATTGTGTTGTATTGGTTTGGTGAATTTCGACTTGTTTTATTGTCTCTTCTATTTTTAAGACGTGTGATTTTAACATCATTTCATTGTGAGTGATATTTGATTTCATTGATTTAAATTTACTGATCGTAGACTGCAAGAGTGTAATTTGATTTATTGCGTCAATTTTTATTTTATTTTGATTTTCTTGTAATTTTTTAATTTTTGCATCGATTTGCTCTGCGTCATTTTGATCTAAATTTCCAGTGATACATTTAATAAATGAGCCTAAAGGATTAAATAGGCCTCTTTTGTTTCTATGGACATATTTTGTAGGAATAATTTGCTTTATTAAGTTTTCAGTTCTTTGTTCAAGCGTATATAATGAATTAAAAGAATTAAGATATCCTTTATAATATTCGCTATTATTTCTAATGCTATAAGAAAGATCTTGTGTTTGTTGTTTAATTGTCTCAAATTTTATAATTAAGGGTGCAAGGTCAAAATTTTGGATAAAGGTCCAACTGTTGGATTCTATTTGAGCAGTTCCTAGTCTAAAAGGCAGTATTCCAGGATGATCGTTTAAATCGTGGAATTTTACTATTCCTGATGCGATGGTCCAGCTCCATCTGGAACAAGGGGCATAATTTTAGATTCATTTATATGAATAATTTCTTTACGTTTTGTTTTTGGGTGTTCGATTTCAATTTTATTATTTTCTAGGACTTTCGTTAGGGTGTATGGTCCTAAAAATTTGTTTTTAATTTTGCCCGATCTATTATCGGATTTTTTGTAAACTTGTGAACCTATTATTAAATCTTTCGGGGTTTTGTCTTTATTTCTTTGATCTATAATTTTTTGCTTTAATTCCGTAGATTGCTTTGCAATATTTTCATAAAGAATTTGTGTGTTATTTTTGTGGTTATTTATGTATTCTGTATATACATGAGAGGGTATTAAGTCCATAGGGTCTCTTGAGTCGGTATGTCCGAAAACAAGTTCATAAGGGGTATAATTTGTACTTGAATGTATAGTATTGTTATAGGCAATAATTGCGTATGGCATTAATTTTATTACGTCTGCGTTTGGGTCTGATTCTCTTAAAATGCGTATATGCTCGATAAGGGTAGAGTGTAGTCTTTCTACAGGGGAATTCGATTCGTGGTGATAAGGGGTAGTAAAATGAATTTTAATATTATGTGCTTTTAATAAGCCGTCGATTACTTCATTTTGAAATTCTGAGCCGTTATCTGGTACTATTTGTTTTGGCACGCGTAAAAATGAAAAGAATTTAATTAATTGTTCACAGTACGACACTGCATTTCCGGTATAAGGAAGCGCTTGAGCGTATTTTGAGAATTTGTCTATGATAGTTACAAATTTTTGTTTAGCAATAATAAAGGTATCGATGTGTATTATTTCGAATGGTTTACTTGGGGTTTCTGTTAATACGAGGGGCTGATCAGGTGGTTTTCTATTATATTTTGCTCTTTGGCAAATCTCGCAATTATTAATATATTTCGTTACATCGGGTTTAAGGGATTTCCAATAATAATTAGCTTTTAAGAATTTACATGTTTCTTCGATTCCACGGTGATTTGTTTTACTTTCGTGTCGATATTTGATTAGTAATTCTCGTTCTTCTGGTTGGGCGTTATTTATTAATTTGGTACACTCTATCAATTTAAGATTTTTAAAATGATTGTTCATGGCTTGTTGGAAATAAGGCCGTAATTCTTTTGAAAAGAAGTAAATGTAAGTATTTTTATTTGTCAGGTATTCCTTTAAGAAATTAATAATTATTGACATATTAGTAGGTAAAGTTGTATTAATAATTTGGTGACCATCAAAATTTTCGCGTTCCGTTTTAATATATGCGTCATAAGGAGATTTTTTGACAATAATTTGACGTGCTTTGTTATTAATTATTTCGTCTAATATAGTCATGTTAGAATAGTTTTCTTCCGCGTTTGTAGTGTGTATTGTATTATCGGAATTGTTATCTGGGGGTTTTATTTGTATATTTTGTAAAATTTTAATTTTTTGACTGGGTTCATTGACTTTTTCCAGTTGCTTGCTAGCATCATCTGGATCTAAATTTTCGGGGTTAAATTGACTATAGCTGTCTTTTAAAAAGTTTTCGATGTCACGACTTATATCTCCGGGATTATTAATTACTGATTCTGATTCGATTGCATGTAATTGGATACGACTAAGTGCGTCAGCGTTGGTATTTTGTTTCCCTTTTTTATAAAGTATTTCATAGTCATACTCTTCTAATTTAAGTCTCCAACGTACAAGTTTTGAGTTGGGTTCCTTTAAATTAAATAGCCAAACTAAAGGTCTATGATTTGTGTAGATTTTAAATTTTCTGCCGTATAAATAGGGTCTGAAATATTTGCAAGCCCATACTATACCTAAAAGTTCTTTTTCTGTAGTAGAATATTTTTGTTCTGTTTCGTTTAAAGTTCGTGATGCAAATGCAATAGGGTTATCGTTTGGGGGGTTGCCTTGAGAAAGTACTGCACCAAGGGCTATATTTGAAGCGTCTGTAGTAAGGACGAAGGGTTTTTCAAAATCAGGGTATTTTAATATTGGGGCATTTATTAATAATTCTTTTAAATGATTAAATGATTCAATAAAAGCAGGCGAATGTGTAACTTTTGCTCCTTTTTTAAGACACAGTGTAAGAGGTTTTGTTATTTTAGCAAAATCTTTTATGAATCTTCTATAATATCCTGCCAAACCTAAAAATGATTTGATTTCCTTTTGTGTTTTTGGTATTGGAAAATTCTTTACTGCATTGACTTTATCAGGATTGGGCTTTACGCCATCTTTTGTTATTTTGTGTCCTAAATAAGCGACTTCTTTATGTAAAAATTCTGACTTGTCCAACTGGACTTTAAAATTTGATTGTCTAAGCCTATCAAAAACTGCTTTTAACCTAGTTATATGTTCTTGGAGAGATGTTGAAAAAATTATAATATCATCTAGATATACTGAACAAATTTCATTTTGAAGACCGCGAAGAATGTTATTCATTACTCTTTGAAAAGTAGAGGGGGCATTTTTAAGTCCAAAAGGCATTCTTTTGAATTCGTAATGACCTGTATCGGTTGAAAAAGCTGTTTTGGGAATATCGTTTGGTTCCATTTCAATTTGGTGAAAACCGGTTGCAAGATCTAACGTAGAGAAATATTGTGCTTTTCCGAGTTTGTCAAGAATATCTGTGATATTCGGAAGGGGAAATTTATCGTCTATAGATTTTTCGTTTAGTTTCCTAAAATCGCAAACTATGCGCCATTTCCGCTTTCCTGAAGCATCTACCTTTTTTGGTACTACCCAAATTGGACTAGACCATGGCGAGTTTGAGTGTTGAATTATGCCGTCATTTAGCATTTTCTCCATTTGTGTTTTAACTTCTTTTTTATGTATTTCCGGGTATCTATACACTGAGAAAAAAGCTAATTATTCCTTATAAGAATTCTTAAACTCTTTATGCAACTGTTTAATACTATATGGGACAGCAACGCGCTTTGCTGCTTCAATACAACAAAAATTGCTAGACCGTCTTACTGTGGTAGCAATATGGTGACTTAGTCAGTAAAAAATTGAAAGCATAACCAAAATACAGCTTTTTAATAGGCATTAATCCTCTAGATTTTTATAGTAACCAACCAGTAATATTGGGACTATTATGTAGTTTTATAACTATAATAATATAACTTACAGTTGTAATAAAACGGGACAACAATCATAATAACCCTTTTTTCGTACCGTTATTAACCAGTACAATAGCCACTAAAATTCCGTTGTATAGTCGTTATAATACGAAATAGCAGCTTGTATAACCAAATTTTTTTGCGCTAACGAAACTGTGTCGTATGCTGTATGCATCTATCTTATTGCCTGTAAAATTTGAGACTGTTACCCTTAACATTCAGTTGTATTAGGACTGCTTGTCTTATTGCTGGGGTTACTTAATATTTCGAATTGCAGTTATAGAACTGTTTCATTAGAGTAGCAACATTTTCTCATAGGTATACAGGGTGTTATTAGTGGGTTTCTGTTAGGTGCAAATTATTGGAAAAAACTTTTTATGCAAGAAGTTCTTATAATTATAAATATAGCATATTTTAGAATTACTCTCAACTATATAGGATCTATTAAAAAAGCGTGATAATACAAAAATCATTTATATTATTAAGTTTTTGGTTTACTCTTAACATTTCAAATTAATTTTGTCAAGTGTCCAATACTTATGTAAGTTCACTTGTTTTCAAAATGTAGTTAGTTGACAATTAATCTGTTTCAGCTTTGAAGTTTCGAAAACGGTTTGAGATATCAATCAATTACTTCCCTCTCAGTTTCAATACTGTAATTTAGTACTGTATTGTCTTAGTACTGACTCTACATAGTACCAGTAGTATCACAAATAGAAAAGAACTTGATACTAGTAGTGGTGTGAAACTTCAATTCGTTTTCCGATAACTGAGTCCGTTTTCAGATATCGAGCTGTAGGATATCAAAGTTAACTTACATTGAAGACATTATTCACAAAATTAATTCGCATTTTTCCATAGACCTCGTATAATTGAGAGTATTTTTAAACACTGATAATTAATACTTTGGTATAAAATGATTTCTCTTGTTCCAATGATTTGCACAAACAACTAAGACAACAACAACAAAAAACACAAACCCACTAAGAACATCACATCGCGACATCCCCAATCTGTCGAAATTTTAATTTTGAAAAGATCAAATAGGGACATACCGAAACGCAAAAAGCTCATACTTGGTCTTCTCCTAGAGCCATACTAAAACGATAAACCGCCGATGGGCAATGATATTGTGCGGAAATGGTAATCCCGCCCTCTTTTGGGATTTTAAATAATAACAGATACAAAAAGATTTTTTACAGTTGCATGACAATTTTGCGAAGGTAATAAAGCGTTGTATTATTCTTATTAACGTGTAGTAGTAAGAAATGAAATTTTTACCCTTATTTGAAAGTTGTATTGGGACTGGACGGCATAAGACAGAATTATATTGGTAATGTTATTAATGTATACTGTTTATAAATGCCGTTCTAGCAATTTAGGGATTGCTGTAGTTGTTAACCTGTGTTACTACACCAATAGTTTAAATAATACTGGTTAATAAAAAAATTGTTATCCGTACAAAATAATTCTTAGCAGTACTGTTTTATTAGATCATTTTCCTCAGTGTATGTTTTAGTAAAAATGGGCGTTTCGTCAGTTAAATTTATTTTATGTTTAATTTGATTTGTAAATGTCAAAGGGGTTCCTTCGCAGTCAAATAAATCTCGATATTCATAACAGAGGTCACGTATCGCTTTGTACTCTTCTTTATTACAATGAGATAATCTTAAATTTTTTAAATTTTGTTTTTGTAAGTTGTCTAAATATTCATTTAATTCGGTGTCAGTTTCCATTTTTTCTATAAAATTAACTTCCGTTTCGTCTAAGGGTTCAATGTCTAGAGGTTTCAGTAAAGTTATTTTTATTGGGTTTTCGCTGGTATTCGTTACGAGGGTTGTCGCAAAAGAATTTTTTATTTCGACTAAAGATTCGGGTATTTCTGCACATCCGAAATTTGTGTATTTAAAAATACCTATACCGTTAGAATAATTTACGGGTATTTTAACTTTTTGACACGTACGAGGGGGTATCGTAATTTTGACAGTTTCGAAGTTGTATAACGCTGGTATATTATTTTCGTGGTATAATGTTAGAATAGTATTTTGCGTTCTTAATTTGCTATTTTGTAGATCTATATTGGCTCCTATATGTATTAGAAAATCGATTCCTAGAAGTCCGTCGAATTTCGGTGAAAAATCAAAAAGATAAAATTTATGATCTCCAGAAAAATTAAATGAGGGAAATATTGGAATGTTTATAACTTCATTATGGAGTGACGTAGTATGAGCTGTTCTAACAGAGAATAATTCAGAAAATATAAAATTTGGATAAATTTGATAAGCAAGATTTGGTTTAATAAAACTTTTACCGCTACCTGTATCTATTAAAAATTTTGCGTTTATTTCCGGTATATAAATTATTGGTAAATCGGAGTTAGTATAATTATTGAGGTAGGTATATTATGTCGGGTTGGTTGAACTCGGGTTCTCGTGAAAATTTTCGTTGTAGTCATATGGGTTCTCATATTCGTTATTTTCTTCTTGAGAAAAATCGTATGTTGGGTTATTATATGGGTACAACGTTTCGTTAAATTCTTGATAATACTGAGAGTCATCATCAGGGTTATTTTCACATTCGGTAGATTCATTGTTAATGTTTTCTACAGATTGGTTAAATAATTCTTCAACAATAAAATCGCGTTTCGGTGGTGTATTTTGGTTTAATATAGTATTGCCTGAAGAAACATCCATTGGTTCTGGTTTTCTCAGCCTAGAGATTCCAGAGGATTTGTTATGCATATTATGCTGATAATTAAAATTTGGTCTAGGATTAAAATTAGGTCTGAAATTTTGGTTGTTAAAATTTGGACGATATACAGGTCCTTGTCTAAAGACATTAGAAGGTTGTCTAAATTGTCCGTAACCTAAAAATTGGGGTTTACTTTGATTTTGGGCGATTGGCATACGATTAGCTGTATAATTGGGTGTATAGTTACTAAAATGTGGTGTTGATTGTTGTGAGGGTGTTTGAGAATAATTGCGGTTATAATTATGCGTTTGTTGAGGCATATTTAATTTATTTTTAGGTACATTTAAATTGACAGAAGTTTTGTTGCTTATATTACTTCTATTTTTATAGTACATAAAGTTTTCTTCTTCTAAAGCAAAACTCATTGCTTCTTCGAGAGCTGTTGGATTTTTTAATCGTACTACTAATTGCATCTGATAATTTAGACCATTAATAAATGTTTTTAAAATTAAATTTTCGTATTCCGTGATTTTTAATAATTTAATTTCGTTTGTGTCATTTGACATATTAATTTTTGAGAATAATAAACTACGTGCATCTTGTAGACGCAGACCAAATTGTTGCGGTGTTTCATTTCTTTCCGGTTTTGATGTTATTACATCTTGCAATAAACAATCAATAGATCTTTGATCGGAAAATGTAGAAATTATTGCTGTTTTTAACAAAGGCCAAGTATTTAATTCTACTCTAGAGGCAATTAAATCGGCTGCTCTGCCAATTAATTTATTTAAGACAGTGTCAAACAGACAGACATTTATGGTTGCACCATTATCTGTTCGATCTTTATGATTATTGAAAAAGTTCTCGCAAGCATTTATAAATCTATTTATTTGTTTCGGATTTCCATCGAAGGTTGGAATATTATCCGCTTGATATCTAATTAGTTGGTAATTTGGTTGATTAGCGTTAGGCATGTTTTGATTCAAAAATAGATTAGCCAAAATTTCGTTAAGATCTTCCACTTTAAAAATTTATAAAACAATAACACTAATAAACAGAGAATATCAATAGATTAATTCGGTAAAATAATAAATGCGGGAATAATTGAAAGGAATGCACTTACAGTGATACAATGAAGATTGTGGAGATTTTCATTGATTTCTTTTCTTCTTAAACTAGGGCCCAATAGGAGGAGCGATGCTTGTCTTCTCCCTGGAACTAACTTCTATGAGGTTTGGGACGATGCTTGTTCCCTTGACTCGCACCAATAGGACGTAGGACGATGCTTGTTCCTTTTATTCCCTGGTCAGTGAGCGATATTGCACGCACCCACAGGATTTTCAAAAATTTTTGTTTGTCCGTTTTTGCCACTAATCGTTGATACGAAGACGGAGGACACGCACGATGCGCAAACCGTTGACAAAATCCGACCCGACTGCGCCAGTTAACAACTCGATTCTCGAGAGTTTATTTTTAAAAATTTTCTATTATGCCAGAGGCGTGTACAATATGACTGACTTTATTATGCACTTTACATATATTTATAAGTTTCTAATCTGCTGACAAAGCATGGGAACGACGCTAAGAAAATCTAAGAAAAGAGATAAGGATTTCATTAGATTGCGTAATACTAAATAAGCTTGAGTTCTCACGGGATTATAACTCCGGACGCATTTTTCTATACGACACACGTGATCTCGAATTGGGCCATGCCGAGCGTCGGGTTCTAAACGCCACTTGCGATCGCAAAATATATATATATATATATATATATATATATATATATATATATATATATATATATATATATATATATATATATATATATATATATATATATATATATATATATATATATATATATATATATATATATATATATATATATATATATATATATATATATATATATATATATATATATTTATATATATATATATAAAAATAAGACATATATAAAAAGATGCTTGGTTTGGGAAAAATTTTCTTGTGTTTGGATACTGGGTTATCTTTGTAGTACCTACTTCTTAGTTCATCGCTACGGTTCGTAAATCAGAGTGCCGGACGCATTTTTCTATACGACACACGTGATCTCGAATTGGGCCATGCCGAGCGTCGGGTTCTAAACGCCACTTGCGATCGCAAAACACCCGCGCTGAACAGCACACGTTGTCGCAAATAACCTCCAGGCCTAGTTATAAAATAAAATTAAAAAAAAAACCTGGGGTTTGCTCACAATTATTTTCTGTCTTTTTGGTACCTATATCATTAAAAACAAAAACGGATCAACTAACACTGAGCCAACCCGAGGGTTTTTATTTTATAACTAGGCTGGAGGTTATTTGCGACAGGATACCGTTTTTGTCTCATTACTCTTGCATGCGCTCGGCGATACTTGGTATATGATATTTGCCCATGCTTGAGATTTTGAGTAGTATATGAGATTACCATTAATATATAAAAAAAATTGCACATGAACAAGTGCTAAACTCATTGCCGATGCACTTTTTAGAGCCGATCTAATTTTTGAAATGACAAAAGTTTAAAAAAATAGTTGCCGAGCATGGTCTCGAACTCACAACCTCTCGGTTCATAAGCGGATACTCTACCTCTGGACTACGTTACTAATCGAAGAAAACCTAGAGCAACGAGAGCATATATTCATCCTATTTGCGATAACGTGTGCTGTTTAGCGAGGGTGTCTTGCGATCGCAAGTGGCGTTTAGAACCCGACGCTCGGCATAACCCGATTTGCGATCACGTGTGGCGTTTAAAAAAATGCGTGCCGGACCCTAGGCGCCTTAACTATAACTACAGCGATGTTAATATAGGTACTAGTACGAAAATATAGTGAATTGAAATAAAGAATTACAAGGATTTTATTTTAAGTGCACTCTTCTTGTATTAGAAAAAAATATGATCAAAGACATGTGTTTAACATTGTAAAGAAATATTTCTTTGAATTATACGAAAGACAAGATTTACTTATTTTCAAGTAATTTTTTTTAATCAAGGAATTTTTTTTTCATGGAATTGCGCATCGGCAGACAAATTTCGTTTGTTTTAAAAGGTCTACTTTTCCAGCAAGGTAGTATTTTTCTCTGAGGCCTTCTTTCGGGCTCCGCTAACAAAAATGCACTTAAACGTAGTTTGAAACTAACAACTTCACGTGTTCAAAACACGTTTAACAAATTACTTTCAAATTAACTAACGTTATGCCATCACTGTTTTTGGAACTAACCTTGCAACAATAAACTGTGGCGTTATGAACCTAGATTCGGTAAAGTAGAGGTATTATAATATGAACTAAGTTGTCTCATATAAGTTTTGAAAGCAAGATGCTTTAACTTTTAAAGAAAATAAATTGATAGTTGTTTATAAGTTTAGGTTAGAAAGTCTTGAATTACGGGAAGTAATTAGTAAATCTTTTTTTAACCATAATTCATCTAAATACAAACCTTAGCAACTTTAAATCCGAAATTTTTCTTTCCAGCGACCCTACATTATTATTGGTGTGTGGTGCACATGGTCCATCTGTTGTTAGTTTCGTACGCATGTATTTGGTCTACTTATTCGCTCTGCCATTAGAGATGGTATATTACTATAGATAGGTACTAAAATATTTTGGTAACTTTTTTAAAGATTAAGATTAAGTGAATAAAAAAAATTAAGTTGGTTTCAGAAAAAAGATATTTTGAAAACATCCCTAGCCTAGTTTTCAAATATCTGTATTATTGAAAAAGTACTGTTTTCGAGAAAATATATTTTCGGAAAAATGTGTTTTCGAGAAATTTTCATATATAAGTCCAAATGGACAGACGGTATAAGTAATTAAAAAAATGCTAGAATATTGGTAAGTTAGGATGACAAACCGTTCTGTTTTCGCAAGGATCAGTTTAGATATTTCGTCCATTATGAAATAGTGTACATTTCTTAGAACCCTAAACAATAAATAAATAATGTCGCACTAGACCTGGCCCCTTTTTTGGTCTGTACTTTTGTGTAGCTTGAGTGACGTTGCGCCCCCCCCCTAGACGAAATTCTAAATCCGCCCCTGCTTGTACCCACGAATAAATATTTGTGACTCTTTCGAACATATCAGAGCTACACGTAAAACAAAACATCAATTTTTACTTTCTGAACACAGCCTACGGCCTACATGTATGACATACATTCTCTGTTAATAAAAGTTGTATTCGTACAGATCTTCTTGTTTGTACATTTTTAACCCCACTTTTCTGTTGTTGATTTAAGCAATAATGTTATTTCGCGTACACAGCATAAATACCTTCGCAACGTTGTTTTGCTTGGCAATTTCCATTGCGAAGCATATTTTTCCCAAAAGTAGCGAAACATTTATTTGCTCAGGTTTGTTTTAAATGATATATTACACGCACTCAGCATAAATATGAAGTCAAAAAGAAATGCGGCATAAGGTCTTTGGCTGCTTTTTTATATTTGTGAGCTGTACTGTTTATGTGACGAGTACTCATTTGACACTTTAACAGAGAAGTTTTTTTTATCACATACTAAACATATCACGTGTGAGCGATGGTACTTTAAATCTGGAAAATCCGTATTACATTTTTTACCACTAACACTACACAAGCGCTTGTTAAACCATTTTCCCTCAACCATATTCACTTAATGCTGATGACCCCAACTAATAAAAGAAAACAATACCTATAATACGCTGCCGCCAAAACCTCTTTACATAAAAATGTTTTATCATAACGACGAATAAATACAAACTTTGAAAATTGTTAAACTGCATTCGAAAGACAGGAATTATAGCGACAAATAATCGACGTCTGTCAAATCTCTGAAGAAAGCCGTTTTTTTCTCTCGCCTCGCATTGCACCAACTCCTTTCTTTTCGGCGCCGCCCGTCATGTAAACAAAACAGTCACGAGAAGCCGGTATAATAACAGGGAATTTTGCGAGATAAGCTATTTATGACATGAAGTAATGTATGTTCCTTTTCGCTTTGCATTTACCTATTTTCGTTCGTTTTATTTGCCTGGATAGGTACCCGATACTCCGACAGCACGATAATGGAAGTGAACCGAAAGTGGCACGCCTTAATTATTATTATAAATTGACCAGGATTGATAAGTTACATTACGGATATTAAGCTGTATCAAACGGCATTTCAACATAACACATTAAGCACATTACTCTGATTATACGTTTACATCGCATTACCGGCATAACCTTTATTTCCGAGCCTATTTTAAGGGGATGAGAGATGCACATCTTCCTTTCTTATTTCTGTCGAAGTTGATGTTTCTTTGTCTTTTTTTCTTATAAAATTAAAAACTGTAACAGTAGAAAAAGTAAAAACGTAATATTCTTCAAAATTTAAGAAAATACAAACTCCCAGCAAACAAAGTTGAATCCAAGCAGACCGAAACAAACAAGCCCGGAGGCTTTATACTACTAACAAGAAAAAACAAACAAAAAATGTGGGTCAAAGATAAACTAAAGAAATGACTGGTATTAATTTTCTTTCGTTTCTTTTTGAGGTTTTTGGGGTGCACTTTAACGTGAATGGGCTGATTAATCGATTAAGGGTTTCATTATAAATATGTTAGCTTTATAAAGTAATAAATAGAAACCAAAATACAGGATGAGTTTTTTAAAGTGTTACCAGACGATATCTCGAAAACGGTTTAAAATATTTTCATGAAATTTTGGTGAGTTAAGGGGTTATATACAGTCAGGAGGCCTAAAAATACGATTTTTCAAGAATTTTTCCTGAGACGACTTTTAAATTTATTAATGTAAAAATTTGTACACATATTATGGTAACTTTTAGCTGTATTTTAAGGTTTTTGTATTTGTAAAAATAATAATTTTGAAAGCTGCTAAAGCTGATCTCCAGAAGTTCCTCTCAAAAAAAGGCATCTTGCGGTGACAACGATATCTCTGGACTGGATCATCTAATATGAAAAAACCAAACGGATTTCATTAAAGTAATGTATAATCTTCTAATTAACGGAAGGAATAAGCCAAATAAAGTTTTTTGACAATATGGCGGCTTCTCAAAAAAAAATCGATTTTTGACCAAAATTTTGGCCTTAAATTGTTTATAAAAAATATATATTTATCGGTGAGAAAAAACCTTCCGTTAATTAGTAAAAAATATACTTAAGAAGCTTGTGTTAAAATTTAAAACTGATCGGTTCAGCCGTTTCCGAGAAATCTTTGTCACCGACTTTCAAATCACAGTTTTGAGAAAAACGCGTTTAAAGTTTCAAAGCGTTTCATAGCGTACAATCGCTCTGACACGTCTTTACAAATATGCGTGTAACTTCGAAAGTAATCGCCGGATTGCCTTGATATTTTCTGTGTGTGTACTTGAATATATAATGTATGTTACGAAAATGAAATTAAAAAAAATCGATTTTTTGAAAATTCTAACTGTATATAACCCCTTAATAGGGAAATGGGAGGCCATATTTAAACATATTTTTGGCGTTTAGCCGCTTTTTCTATTTTGAGGGGTAGTGGGTAACTTTGGAAATTTAAATGGGATGATGTACTTTTGTTTATAAAATTCAAATCTACGTAAAAAACTAGAATTTTTTTTTGGATTTGCTCTTTAATGACTGAATTATGATTTATTACTTAGGTTATAAAATAAAAAAAATATTTATCATTTAATTTCAACTTTTTTATCGTCTGTCATGCTTGGGAAATTGTTCGAAATGTCTTCCTTCAACTTCCAAACACTTTGTCACTTTTTCTAAATGAATTTCGTACTCGCAGTAAAATTTCAGGTATCATTAATAAGCGGATTCGAACTTTCACATCATCTAAAGTTGTAGGTGCAGTCGCCACCACTTTGTCCTTTATAAAACCCCACAAGAAAAAGTCAAGGGTTGTCAAATCCGGGGACCTAGCCAGTTGAGCAATAAACTGAGAAATAATCGTTAAAACGTAAAAATTCTCAACTGATTTGAATAAACACAACGCATTTCCATGGAAACGAATAACAGTTCTGAAATAAGTGAACTTAATTTATTGGTAAAATTTATTTATTTTTTAAATTCAATTAAAATTTAGTTAACTATAATTCCGTAACCGAAAGAGCAAATCAAAAGAAATTTTGTACACATACGTAGATTCGAATTTTATAAACAAAAGTACATCATTCCATTGAAATTCCAAAGTTACCCCGCACCCCTCAAAATAGGGAGGGGCGCAAATGTCAAAATATAAAAACGTTTTCCGTATGTAGAGAATTTAAGTAGACACACTGTATATTTTTAAGGTCATTGAAGATACCAATATTATTATTATTATTACATTTAAAACATCTGTTCTTTGAGCGGGAGCACCAGGGAAGATTCGGTTTCAGCGTTGTTTGTTTTATTTTGGGAAGGCAACTAACTTATAAAATTTATGAGGAAAGCCTTTCAGCAAATTGTTACCTGGGTCCAGAATACCTTATCTACACAGAAGCGACAGCTTTGTCGGATCCTGTGATGTTTGTTGTACCCAATTTTCGTGACCTTCAAGTAGCTTAGCTCCTCCCTTCACCCATTGGTACACTGTAAGAAAATAGCAGCACGTGTACAAAACTGTGATAAAATCTGGATTACACTGAGAAAACGACTTGTGATTTAAGAATAAATATCGTACATTTTTTATTTAAATGAACTAAGGGTATTGTGGGATTGTATATAAATGTAGAGTTATTTTAGGTAGCGACATATTTTGGGCGATTATAACAATCAATTGAAATAATTTACTGTTTAGGTAAGTACATTATCATTTTCGTTATGCACTTGGGCTGTAATTGAAAAAAAAAATGTTAATAACATGATTGTTATTGAAATGACCTAAAGTCAGTACTAGCCATCTGATCTCGGAGGCCTGTATAATTATTGAACAAACCAAGGTCTATGGTAACATGTAAATATTTTTACACCTATTTACAGTGTGTGCACTTGATACTTTGGTGAAAGCGGTACTTACGGCCCCATGTCAATCTAATCCACTGATATCTTAGCGATCCTTTGGCGAAAGCGCTTTTTTCTTTCGCCAACCCTTTTAAAATACTCCCCTCTACCCTAATCCACTAGTATTTGTAGTGTCACTTTGACGAAAGCGCAAATATGCCTTTTGAACAATCACCCTTCTAATCCACTGATATCTTAGCAATCCTTTGGCGAAAGCGCTTTTTTCTTTCGCCATCCCTTGTAAAATACTCCCCTCTACCCTAATCCACTAGTATTTTTAGGACTTTTGGAGAAAGCGCTACTTACTTACGGCCCCATGTCAATCTAATCCAGTGATATCTTAGCGATCCTTTGGCGAAAGCGCTTTTTTCTTTCGCCAACCCTTTTAAAATACTCCCCTCTACCCTAATCCACTAGTATTTGTAGTGTCACTTTGACGAAAGCGCAAATATGCCTTTTGAACAATCACCCTTCTAATCCACTGATATCTTAGCAATCCTTTGGCGAAAGCGCTTTTTTCTTTCGCCATCCCTTGTAAAATACTCCCCTCTACCCTAATCCACTAGTATTTTTAGGACTTTTGGAGAAAGCGCTACTTACTTACGGCCCCATGTCAATCTAATCCAGTGATATCTTAGCGATCCTTTGGCGAAAGAGGTTTGGTCTTTCGCCATCCCTTTTAAAATACTCCCCTCTACCCTAATCCACTAGTATTTTTAGTGCCCCTTTGGCGAAAGCGCAAATATGCCTTTTGGACTCTCACCCTTCAGGACAAAAGTAAGTTTATCTTCACTGTTCGTATAAAGTACACAACAAAACAACATTGATGAAGTGACAAGGTTATTTGGGCGCTCTCTTTCCTTGTCTAAGGGGCGGTGACGACCGATCCGGGCGCGCCGGCGCACTCAAAATCAGACCCGGGAAAATGGCTCAGTGTCGCTTCTGTGTAGATAAGGTATTCTGGGACCTGGGTATATTGCAAGATGTTATTCTACCTGAATTGCTAGATGGTGTTCCCTTGGCGCCTGCCCATAATGCCAGAATAATACGTTTTTTTTTAGAAAATAATTTTCCTGAAAAATGGATAGGAACCAACGGACCTGTAAGATGACCACCATGATCACCCGATCTTTCCGTCCTTGACTTTTTTTATGGGGTTACTTACAAAATAAAGTTTATAAGTCTCGACATCGCACTATAAAATAACTGCGTGTAGCCACTATACTCGAATTTCAAAATTTGCCGGGACGATCGATCATACTTTTAAATGTTATACGACGAATAAGTAAAATGTGCAAGTTTTGTGTTAGAGGAAACGGTAACAATTTTGAGCAACTTTTGTGATTTTTCTGTACTAAGATATAAAAGAGTAAATTGACCATGGATTATTAAGAATGGATACGGGATGATTTAACATTCTTTGAAGCTAAAACAATCCATTCTAAACGACACTGTAAACACAATTTGTAAACATTGGCCACGTCTTATTTTACCTTGTATTTTTGTACAAAAAATACGTTAGAAGCATCACAAGATTTACTAAAAGTAATAAAAGCCCTAAAATATTTTATTTTTCTGCTAAATAATAATAAATTTAAGTTAAAAAGGTTTTATTATTTAGAGGTTATATTATTTCTAAAGGTTTATTTAAAGTCGCTCCCAGTCATTTATAAATCTATAAGTCGCACTTTTTCTTTTCTAGTTCATTAGACAAAGACGTACGTGTATCCGAGCGTTCGCAGCCGTTTTTCCTAAGCAACCAGCAGACAGCAACACTTCTGAGCTCCAACACTCCAATGCTATTTTATCTCTTTCTACTACCATTCTTGATTCAATTACGTATTTCCTTAAAGTTCGTAAACTCTACCCCTAGGGGAAATGTTTTCATAACAAACAACAAATATAAGGCTTCACGTTCGATACGCTCACAGTATACGGACATCGAATCCTTTCTTAATAAATCCATGAAATTGACTGACTGACAGACTGACTCACTCATTCATCAACGCCCAGCCAAAACTACTAATGCTAAAAAGTTGAAATGTTGCACGCAGCTTTATTTTACGCCGTAGAAGTCCACTAAGAAAGCATTTCACAAAACTCGCCCTCTAAGGGGTAAAAGCAACCCCTACTACTAAGTTTTAAGGAAAACGCCAAAACATGTCATTTTTAGTTTATTTTTTTACATAAGACCACATTTTTCGTGTTGGAATTTTACCCTTAGGGGGTAAAAACACACCCCTATCACTGATTTAGCAAGGCCCAGCCCTAACTATCAAAGATTCAAAGTTGAAATTTTGCATACAGCTTTAATTTAGGCCCCAGACGTCCAATAAGAAAGGATATTGTAAAAGTCACCCTCCAGGAGGGTAAAATCAACCCCTAAAAGTTAAATAAATTTTCAAGCTCAGACCGCTATAGAAAGCTAAATTTTCGAACTTTTCGTTTGTAATGAAGTAAAATTGTTATACCGAGGACGAAGTCGCGGGCCCAAAGTACATAGTAAAATATAAACAAAAGATTTTTTATATTTACATTTACAAAAAAAACATCTATTTCCTCTTTTGTCTAAATTTGTTTGGAACAGTAATTTTTTTTATTCAAAGTTTGACTTAGTTATGTTATTGGGATTTAAAATTATAAAAATAAACTTTAATGTTAGTTAAATGTCTCTATTCATTTGTTTCAAATCACGATATCATGGCCTTCTGTTACACCCTTATTTCAATTGTAAAATTCGTAAGTTATTCCAAAAGATATATATCAACAATTATATATTTTTGAAAAGCTTATGAAAAAAGCAATCGAATGGTAATAAAATATACATGGTGTTCCATTTAAAAAAATTCAACTTTGGTTCTTATCTTCACAGTCGTTCCATCTAGATAAAAATTAACGCCACTGGATTCTACGCAAAAAACTATATAATAATCAGTTTTTACCTTACCGCTAAGTTAAAAGGCAGCTGAGATACGAGGGGCGCTTGAAAATGATACATTTTCAAAATCGCCCTGTATCTACGAAACGAAGGGGGCTATGAAAATTCTGTTTATAGCATCATACGTTTCACCACAATTGCCTGTGGTTTCACAAAAGAGTAGCACAGTATTGCGAAAACCGCAACCGCATGTTCTCTCTACTAAAGTGAGTGGAATCTTAAAAAAGTATATAAAACTAAAAAAAGTCATAAAGATATATAATTTTTCGTTTGTATTTCGGAATAATAACACGGCAGCTCCTCTCTATCTTTAAAAATAACCGAGATACAATGCACTAGTAACGAAAATAGGACTCCCTGTAATGTACGCCCAGCGGTAATTGACACTCGGAACGAAAGGACAAAAAATTCCTGTGACGCCGTTGTTAACTTTTAAAAATTCGGAATGCTAAAAAACTATAGGCGTACGCGTACTACATAGTTTTTTAGTATTCCGAATTTTTAAAAATTCCCTACGGCATCATAGTGATTTATTTTTTATTCCTTTCGAGTGTCAATTACCACTGGGCAGACTATATGTAAGTTATAAAAATTTTAATAATTCAATTTTCAGACTTTTTAACAAAATAGTAAACAATTCTACTCGCGGTAATGACTATTATTTACTTGGATGATTAAAATGTCATCCTCGGAAATAATTGCTGTCATTACCGCTCGTGAATAATTTACTATTTTTCAAAGAAATTTTAAAAATTGTGTGTTCATCCATGATTTTAGGTGTATTTTTAAAACATATTTAAAAATACTTAAAACATGTAATTTGCAAGTTCAGAATACAACTAAACGGGAAGTTTAAATAAATTTATATCAAGGATCTCAAAACAATAACGTAAACGTGGCCAAAATTGCAAAATTCCATCACTTTCTTCACTTCCAGTGTCGTAGTAAAAAGCTATACTTTTTCCGCGTGTTCTTTTATTAAGGCCGGGTTTACAAAAACTCTTTTCATAACGTCTTTTGTTCCCCTTACATTTTTTCGATAGCATTCTGCCAATCGACAGACATCGATAACTAGGTAAGTAATCATTTCCCATATTGGTTTTACAGCCTGCAGGCCTTATTATCGCAAGTGGCTGCGAATTTCCAGAACGTGCCAATATGCCCACAAATCACGATCGAAAATCTGCAGCTGGCATGCCTGTTAGGGCGAAAAGCGGCGCCCTAAGCGGCAATTCAGGCGCTAACTCGTCAGAGTTAGAGCCCTCAAGGAAACAGATCACTGGATCAAACCCGGGATAATAGCTTTCGGAAAGTCAAAGTTTGAGTGGCAGTAGTAGTAAATGTTTATATGTGCAATATTTTGAAAGCTGGGCTTGCCCTAATAAAATTTCCGATATTGTAATAAACCATTCACGGGAAAAACAACAAGAGACTGTGTTTGTTAGGGGATAAGAGTCGTAATCTATATACAGGATATGGATCAATTTATGTCGGCTAGATTCAGGGTGTACAAATAATTTTCTATTTCCTTTAATTAATTTCTGAACAATTTGGAATAATTATTTCGAACAAGTAAATAAAAGTTCCTTGGTGTCAGTAAATAGTATAATATGAGGTAAAACTTTTCTATAGGTAACTGAGATGTGGACCGACAGGTAAAAATCCAGGGGTGTGGGACAAGAGGCAAGAAACAACATTTAGCATAGTTATTGGATTTAAATACACTCATTTTAAATAATCATAAAAATAAACAAATCGTTTTCTTCTATCGGTTGCAAATATGTTGCTAACACCCTTGATGAAGGTTTTCATAATTTAAAATTTATTAAATTGGATTAACATCTATAATAATATAGATGGGAGCTTCGCTCCCTCACCCCCCTTCCTCGTGATCCTTGCTGACAGCGTCCATGGACTTTTTTTAAAAAATAACAAATGACTCTTTTGGATAAGCAGCGGTTTTAAGATAGTTTTATTTAAGTTCATTTTGCACAGAAAAAACTGCTATGCTATTTTCAATCATAGTATTATTTTTGATGACTGTGACATTAGTTATATTAAAGTTAATATTGTCGCCACTAAACATTATTGAAATAATCCAAAAACATTTTTTTTTTTCAGATAATACTCGTAGACTTAATATTGGATTTCAAAAGTATTGCTAGTTCTTTGAAAACTATATTACCATTTTTTCAATATCCAAAATATTATTGGAAACCAATAAATTTCTGTTATTCCTTAGAGTGTAGAATTGTTAGAGCCAAAAAATTAAACTGTTTGATGAGAATGCTAAATATAATTGTGCGAAAAATAGCTATTTGTAGGCGGTGTGATTCAAATTGCAATATATTTTATTAAACGGACAATAACTACAGTTTAAATACAAAATCTAAAAATTAAGTGAATAATCCTTATATTATCATGTTAATTAAAATAAACACTCCAATAAAACATATACGGTATTAGAGAAATAATACAATGTATTAATTCAATGGGTTCTATGTTGACTGAAATATTACTTCTATTGCTCGCGGATACCCTTTGGAGAGGTTAGAATTGTGCTGTTGGTATTTGTTCGTTGAATAGTCGTTTAAGTTTGCATCCCGTTTCTTTATTGCGTTAAAGGTACGCCAAAATAATAGTTTTTTGCAATTCTGAGAAGTGGAGCAACTCATTTTAGTGTTTTATGGTATGTAAGTAAAACAAATAGCTTTGCAATAATAATAAGTATTTCAATTAAATAATATGTAGGTATATTCTTACAAACAAACGTTTACTGAAACCAATGATATATTTTGTATTGAATTTAGAATAGGGTATTACTGCATGAAATAATTGTTATATTTAAACGACCTATGTTTCAAGCAATCTTAGAATCTATCGGTTAGCAATAATAAATCATTGAAAGAAACCGAATGTGTATTATGCAATACGGAATAGAGTGTGCCAGTGAGTGAATTGGTATCTAATTCAATATACGATAATGTTTTTCCTGTGTGACCTTATTTTTGTGTCTCCGAATTTTTGATAATAACTCTAGTACTTAAACGATTTCTTTCATAATAAAAAAGGACCTTTTGCCTTTCGGCATCCAATCAGTAAGATACAGACACTTTTCGGCACACTGTACTTTCTCTCCTCTTTATATAAGGGGAATATAAAAAACAATTGGATATTATCATTAAATGGTGAAATTAGGGAAATCAGGCATTGTCATTACAAAATGTAAGATATCTCAAGAACCATGTTTTGGTTAGAAAATTGGTAAGTTATTTTTTATTAACTAATAGAATAACTAGAAATTCTAGAAATGCCACTAATTATTAGTTAATAAATGTCTCCGCCATTGGATAGAAACCTGAACAAATAAAAATGACCTGATATTATTATTTTGCAATTTGTTTTCCTGCAACTTTAAAATTTTATTTAATTATTTTAGATTGTTCAGAAATTATTTAAAATAATTTAAATTTTTTAAAATTAAAAAATTATATATTTCTGCCACCCTGTATCTCGAGGCAGAGGGATTTTATATATGACTTCTATTTTTATATAGGGAATCTTCTGCTTAAATATCCAACAGTTTTATTTTCGCTTTAACCTGATTTGCCGTTAAAATATTTTCTATAGTAAAACTAGCACTCAGATTTTACGACAATTTAAGAAAATATAACGTTATTACGTTATTTCAGCGATCTGTTTAGTTTTAAAATTATTTTTATCTTGAAATGTGTTTTTAGAATGAATTTAGTTCTAT
This sequence comes from Philopedon plagiatum, assembly GCA_963971165.1. Classification (NCBI taxonomy): domain Eukaryota; kingdom Metazoa; phylum Arthropoda; class Insecta; order Coleoptera; family Curculionidae; genus Philopedon; species Philopedon plagiatum. The sequence goes on along the minus strand of OZ020191.1, from coordinate 104,380,495 downwards.
TATTGTAAAAAGTACTTACTAAAATTATTGCTCTTTTCTTTATAAATTTGCGAAAAAACTTTTGGTTGTCAAATTAGACTTTTCTAGCTTGCAAGATTATTTCCGGACATCGCAGACAGCAGTTAGCTAGAGGTCATTTTGTGGTCGTATATTTTTAGGAAAAATTTGTTTCGTTTAATAAAACTCAGAAATATGTTTTTTTAACTTCAGAATAATCAAAGTCGCCAAATAAATTTAATCCCTCTTAGACTTTACTCGAAATTTGTATTTAAAATAGAATGACTATAAAACATATATGTACCATCATCATGGTATTATTTGTTGCATTTCTTATACTGTACTATAATACAAAGGAGTTGGGTAAAAAAAGGCCGATTTTTGGCCTCGGGCAGGACCACCTAAAAGTTTTTCCTCTGTTGCTCGCTTTGACTCTTAATAAAATCAGGATCTATTTTACTGGTTCTGTGATTGATTTTCGCCTAAAGACTGTTTAAGTATGTTATACGGAAGTACCAAACATAGGTTGTTTAGCAAATTTTCATCGATTTCGACATTTTCTTAATTTGATTTTTTTTTCAATAACAACCGTCCATAGCACCATCATAGTTTTTATTTGGATAATAAAGTCCTGTAGAAAAATTGGGCTGCTATTATGAATGCTTCAACGTGAAAAAAAGTTTTGATGAAATGATCGATTTTATTATATCCATTACCAGGTTGCATCTTGGCTAAAGTATGTTTCCACGCTACCCACATTATATATATCGTCATCATCATCATTTCCAACTGTTTCAACCATTTACAATTATGGTGTAGCCTCCCTCACATATTCATTTTTCATTTCGGTCCATTGTTGTCTATTGTTGGCTATGCGGGCCCAGGTTAGTCCTGCTGATTTCTTTATATAATGGTCTCATCTCAAGTTTGGGCGTCTTCTTGGTATTTTCACGCCTGATACCATTGTGTAATTCTTGTGGTCCATCTAATGTCGATTCTTCTCGCCAACTATCCTCCCCATTGCCATTTTAGGAACTTGATTCTGTGGAAGACGTCTATTACCTGGGTTTTCTGTCTTATCCACTCTATTCTCTTTCGGTCCCTTCTAGTTATTCCTAGCATGCATCGTTCCATAGCCCTTTGTGCTACCTGGAGTTTTCTTGTTATGTCTGTTTTTAGTATCCAGGTTTCACATCCGTATGTCATGACTGGTAGTAGTCATAGTATACATTGATCAAACGTTCGCTTTTTTAGGTGGAGTGGCATTCTAGATTTGAATATGATTGAGTTTCTACCGAATACTCTTCATGCTAGTTTTATTCTTCTGTTGATTTCTGGTAGTAGAGATCCCGAGATGTTTATTAGTTGGCCCAGGTATATATATTCTTCTATTCCAGTGTGGTGTTCAGGCGCGGCCCGTGAGTTTTTTTACAGGTGGGTCAAAATTTTATGGGCAACTAGTGATATCAACGCAACAAGCAAAATACACTTTTTTAAATAAGGGAGGTTTTCTAATAATGTGCCTAGTTTTGTCAAGAAATTATTTACCTACAAAATAAACACCGCCAAAATCATAAAATAGGTACTGCAGAATATTGAACATTACTATTCTTGATGTTTATGACTTCCAGTATCACTTTTCTGTTTATGGCTTTTTTCTATGTGTTTTAATACTCTAAATTAGTAGATTTTAGCGGTTTTCGTTGTGATAAGTTTAGCTTCTCCTCAATAGGTGTCGCGCCTTGTACTAAAAGCCCAGAATATAAACAGAAAAAAAGTCTGACCTAAAAGTATGACTATTCGTAAAATAAAATTAGGAACGCTGCCGAAATTCCGTTTTCTTTAATACATACAATGCTGGCGACTAGACATAGTAATACGATATTTGTCTACGCACGTGCAGGATGTAAGCTGTAGTAAATGAGATTGCCAACAATTTTAAAAATATTTTATCGATGAAGAACTTGTTGCCAATACACCTTTTAGAGCCGATCTAATTTTTTAAATAACAAAAAATTTTAAAAAAAGTTCTTACCCCAACACAGGTTCGAACCCGCGAGCGTCGGATTACCTCGCTGCGGTTATTTCCCTTGAGCTACGCTAGCTATATAAGGAAATCGGTCCGATACCCTTAAATTCGATGGCTAGCGCTGGCCTGGCAGAAATCGTATTTATAATAATTTTTGATGTTTAACCACTAATTAATATTGTTATTACAATGCGAATATTAGCTACCTAATTAGTTTTTCTTTTTCCGAACCAAATGTTTTGAAATAATATATTTTAGGGGGCGGTTTGAGAGTATTTCCATAGTGGGAGTGACCAGATATTATTGGTGGGCCGTCGACCAATTGTGTCTCTTTTTAACTTCCTAAAGCGCGTATGTCTGTTTCTCTCTTGCTTTTAATGAATTTACATCGTCCAAATAAACCTATAAGATCAATTTACAATATGACCCAGCCCGGAACAAGCTTGGATATCCTTTGACGATGGCTGGCTTGACTTCATTCATTCTTGGGGAGTTTTAGCATGGAACTTTGAAACAAAAGATCCTTTTTTGGTTTTAAAAAATTAAAAAATAAATTATTAGGTAGATCACTGAAAATTTTAGGTGGGTCATTGACCAAATGACCTTATGGACGGGCCGCGCCTGGTGGTGTTGATACTGGTATGTCTTGTTTGTCTACCAGTTCGTTGTACATTATCTTGGTTTTGGCTGGCTTCATCTTCAGACCTACTTTATGGCATGCTGCATTTAGTTCGTCAATTTGCTGTTGAAGGTCATCAGGGTTCTTGGCGATTAGTACAATGTCATCAGCAAATCTTAGGTGGTTGAGGTGTTCTCCGTCTATGCATAGACCCTTGTCCCAGTGTAGCTTACGGAAGATTTCTTCAAGTGTTGCCGTGAAGAGCTTTGGAGATATTGCGTCTCGTTGACGTACTCCTTTATTGGTGGGAAATTCCGGAGATCCCTCGTACCTATATCATAACTCTGGCTTTGGCTTCTTTGTATATATTTGCGAGGGTTTCTATATACGGTTTGTCGACTCCTTAACTAGTTAGGGTTCTATTATAGCTCTGGGACATATCAAGTCAAACGCCTTCTCGAAGTCTGTGCAGGCTAGTGTGAGTGGTATTTAATATTCCTTTGTTCGACTGATGACCTCCCTTAATGTGTGGATGTGGTCGATTGTACTGAAGCCACTTCTTAAGCCCGCCAGTTCCCGTGGTTGTGCAGCATCTAGCGTGTTCTGTATTCTGGTATTTATGATCTTTGCGAATACCTTGTATATTATTGGCAGTAAACTGATTGGTCGATAGGTTCTTAGGTCTTCTTTACTGCCTTTCTTGTGGATTAGAATTAAATTGGCGCTATTTCAACTTTGTGGTACATGTCTTGAGTCAGGGAGTTAGTGTAGATTTTTGCTAGGATTTGCCATGTTCGTCTACCTGCGTATTTGATTAGTTCGACCATCGCACCGCCATTGCCTGCTGCTCAGTGGCGGATACAGAAATTTTAAAGTTGTATATCTCTGTTGCTACTTACGGGACCCATGCCAAGTTCAGGGGTTTTAATAGTAAGCCTACTAGGAATGTAAGAAGAAAATATTTTGTAATTTGCTAAAAAAGCTGAAATTTTGGTTCGCCCCCCCCCCCCTCTTCTGGGAAAAAATTACCACGCTTAGGTATTTTACTTATTATTTTTTCTAAACAAAGTTTACATCATTTTGTCGACAATTCCTAAATTTTAACAGAAAGAAATGTGTTAGTAGAAAGTTATAGTCATTTGAATTTTTTTAAACCGAAAATATAATTTTTTCAAAAATTCAACTTGACGTAATTATTTGTTTTGACTTTGTTTCTAGTTAAGTTAAATTACCTAAAAAATACAATATTTCAAAAATCGGTAGAAGGGCCAAAAATCTACCCACTTGATAGAATATATTCCTCAAAGAGTATGTAATAGCCTGTATTATCTTGCCTATAATATATTATATAATAATATAAATATATAAGTATTAACAACATGTTTTTTCTGCAACACAACTACAATTCATTTTAATACAGGTCGAAAAATTTGTTCTTTTCCAGTCTAGCAATGCCTAGTCTACGAATAATAGTGTAATGGAAGAGTTTTCCAAACTAAGTATTCTACCAGCACAGTTATGATTTATGTTCGCCAGTTGCTGTATTCAAGTTTGGAGAGGTGACCTTATCAGCTATGCTGCATACAAAATAGAGAGAGATCGTTTAACGAAATTTTGATAAGTTCATAAATCATTTTAGTTTACGAACTTCAAAAAGTTCTATTAAACATGGAAAATTTTGATCGAGAACTTAAGTAATGTTTATTGAACAAGATGGTTGACATCAAATCCGTTTAAAAGCTTCATGGATTTTAGACGTCTATAACTTTTATAACCAACATGAACTGCATTGGATTTAAGTTGAGATATGATTTTGTTCTTAACTTCACTTAGCTCTATTTTTAATTTTTGTTATTTCTTCTAAATATGAATAAAAAAATAGGTTTTTTGTTGTGATGCCATATGTCAAAACATTACATTTTCTCATGAAGTTGACTCTTATATCAATGTAAAAATTGCTGAGATTTTATTATCCGATCGAATTTATAGATGTCGTAGCCGTTCAATGTAATTGGAGTTGAAATGTCTAAACGAATAGTGTAACGCAATATTAAAAAATTATACAGAAAGGGATCCAAACTCATCAAAACGATCAGCCTAAAAAAACAAACGAACCCAAGCCAACCTGAGTAAAAGTCATATACATTACTACTATATTGTTAGCATCCAATCTACCCGTTGTTAAAATTTGAAGCAAAGGTAAATCTTTTGTTTTGTACCACGTGATGTCTCAGCACTTTTGAAGTTTTGACGGAACTGTTACTGTCAGTTCTGACAGCAGTTTAAAATGTGAGCTTGTCGGTTTCCTTTTCGTCTTTTTACCTTTCAAAAGTAAGATTAATGTGTTTTTATTTGTGAAAAGTGGATTAAAAGTTAATTATTATCCTATTTACGATAATGTCGTAGCTAATGTACCGATAATGCCATTTTTAAGCAGGAAGAAGTGAAAAAACTACTTGTAATTTCAGCGACGGAGAGTCTTCACAAGAATGAAGAGTGAATGCATCATTTTTAATTTTTAATTTGAGATTTTGGGGCAAAACGGGTAAGAACATTATGTAAATAAAGCGAGGAATCGTTTGGAAATCTAAAAAAAACACATTATTTAAGCTTAGCTTGATTAGCTGGGCAAATCACGTGGTTGTTTAGGAGGGATGTTCAGTACGTCACGTGACTGGTTAGCAATTGTTTCCGAAGGCTACGTCTTTGCTTCATCATTTTTTCGTCGTTCGCTGCAAAAACCCCCCCAGGGCATGTTCAGTACATCACGTAACTGGTTAGCAATTGTTTCCAAAGGCTACGTCTTTGCTTCGACATTTTTTCGTCGTTCGCTATATAGTAGTAATACTTATATGGTAAAAGTAGTCGCCTAACCAAAAAATTCCTTAGTTGTTTTACTAACGCCCAAATTCAATATCGCCAGACCGATCTCATTTAGCAACCAAAAGTTTTAAACTGAGAAGTGCAAGAATAAGACAATTTTTGTAGTATGAATTTAGCCTATTTTGAAATATCTAAAGTAAGGTATGTATTTTCCACAGTAATATAACTAAATTTATTTTTGGCGACACGTTCCAAGATAAGATTGTGTTTCTTATGCATCACGACACAATTGCAGGATAAAAACTAACATTCAGATTCACTAAAAAGGTTTAAGATTTAGTATTGGTTATAAAGATCTTCCAGTTGATCAGTTTTTGACAGGTTTTTGTCCTATCATTGGTAATAGGTCATCATTAAAATGTTATGAATTATTCTAATTTTTCAGTTTTACCCATTTTGACACTTTTTACTACATTTTTATGTGATTTCAAATAGTACTAAAATGTTCATATTGACAGCTACGATTTAAATTTATATTTTCAGAACAGTTATACCTGGCCCATTTAATATATATTACATTTCTAAACGCATAATGTTCATACTTGAAGAACAGAAATATTCGATTGATATTTTCATATTTTTAAACATGACCAATAAAATGGAGCTATTGACTTTAAAACTGTTGCGTAATTCTGCCCCTTGGTGTTTCTAGTAGCTGGAGCGATACTTTGCTTGATTCTGCCCCTATTATTGCACACTTAGTGCTATAGTAAACTTTTTCTTAGATCTCGCAATATGGTGGCCAAGTCACTTGTCATTTATGACACCCTCTTCAGGTCTGGTCTATTTTTCGTTTTGAGGTTGGTTAAAAAGACAGGACCGGGCTGTACTCATCGTTCAACTTAAATAAAACAACAAAATCTAATTTCTAAAATGTATAAAGTCCAAAAGTAAAATACACACTATACTAAAAACACTCGCAGAAACACCAACATCACAAACACAAAACACCAAAATCAAACGACACGACCTGTCGTGTCCACTACCAACCCACTACTGATCTAGGGACTTTTCGAAAGAACCAATATCAGCTATTGATGTCATCTGTGATTGTCAAATGACGAAACGCTGAGTTTTATCATAAATTGAGCTTCAGCTGATATTTTATTGTGTAAGCACTGTCCCGTGATTCTGCCCTTCAGTGTCTTCAGTCTGTGCTTCAGTGCTAGTAGCTGGAGCGGAGGTTTGTGTGATTCTGCTCCTAGTACCATTGCACACTCTGTGCTAGCTGGTGTTTTATTATGTAAGCACTGTCGCATGTTTCTGCTTTTCAATGGCTTACTGCTAGTAGTTGGGGAGGTACCCGAGAATAACAGAGAAGCGACAGCCTGTCATCCAAATTTGTACGCGCATGTGCAAAAATAGACCCACTTTTACTTCAACAGAAACGTCAAATCGCTGCCGATTTATTTAGTCCGAGAGTCGATGCGTTCAGTTTGTGTTTGGCGGTTCTAAACTAGTATTACGGTGTTTACGGTCTAGTATTCTTACTTTTTTTCATTTCGCAATTGTACCGAAAGGTTACTGTGTAGTTCGTGCGTGTTTTACGAAAAAGGGAGAAGGAAAAGCTTTATTTTCTTTCCCGGAAACAGGTAGGCTTAGTACATTTGCATACGTACCATAATAGTTGTTTGTGTTTGTAAAGTATTTGTTTTATTTTTATTGTGCCTTTATTTAAATGTTTAATTTTGGAGAATCGTAGTAAAATTAGCTTGAGTTTCAGCAACACACTTTGTTCTTATCAAAAAGTAGGTTTCTTTCTTGTTTAATCTTCATATTAATACCCTAAGGTATGATTGTTGATCCTAACCTAACAAAAGTTAATATCTATTAAAATGTTTTAAAAAGTTAGAGACAAAGTTTTATGTTAGTTTTTAATTTAGGTAAGTAGTCGACTCATATCCCACATACAGTATACCTATTATTTTTTACAGTGCTAAAGTCTGGGCAGATGCTTGTCACAGAACGGATATATTAAGCAAAAAATGTGTTACAAACTTCAAGGTGTGCGAACTTTATTTTGAAGAAACATGGTTTTCAAAGACGGCGTATCAAGGAAACGTTTATTGCCCAAAGCAGTCCCCACAGTGTTTGGCCATAGAAAAGGCCAGTAGAAGAGGAAACAAGCGATGTTATATAAAAAAAATGTAATTCTATCAGGTATGTGTTTTTATTTAACTTTTTTCCACAATAATTCAGGGGCAAACATTTGAAACAATTGTAAATATGTTTATATTATACATATAAATTCCTTCATATTATTTATTTTGTTCTTTTACACAACGGTCCAATTTCAAACCTGTACTTATTTTCTTTCGAGTAACTTATTAATTTTTATTCAATGGCATTTTCTCAGTTCCAGATCTCAGCGTAGTGGTGCTACCAAAGGACAAAAATATGAAACCACTAACTACTTCCCCCATTTCTGATGAATTTCAAGGTAAAGTTAGTCTACCTCGAAATATATAAACAATAAATATCGTACCCATAATGATGGACAATTTTAGCTAAATTTCCACTTTTATTTAATACTTTATAACATGACGCGTTTCGCTACACTATAGCTTCATCCTATGTTTGTTACAGACTAAATCTTAAACCCACCGTGCCATTGTTGTATTTACAACAATCCAGGTAGATAAATACAATTTTAATTTAGGTTTTATTATTGCACTAATTTACTATGGGGAATTCCCACTGGGCTTCATGTTTATTGGGTAAATAAGTTTTATAAGGGTGAGTTATTTAATTGTAATTGATCATTAAGTAATATGTCGGAATTTTTCTACAGATTTATCTCAAGACTCAAGACTTTCAAGTAAATTAAATTTTTTACCTTTATTTTCTACATGTAGTCTTAAAATTGTTATCAAATGTATGTCGATTCTGTAAAAGATGGTTTGAATAAGTAGAATTATTTTTATTATTAATAAGACTGCTTTTATGTTCTGTTATAGGTGTTAAAAATGATCTGCCTCTTTGGCCTATGTATCTTTTCGGACATGATCCACATGTTAACTGATATACACCTGATTTATTATTTTTATTGGTTTTACTTTTTGATTTTTTCAGAAATTTTCCTAGTGAATTATTTGTTTTAAATGCTACTTTAACGTCTTTTTGATTGATAAATTTTTTAATTGGTTCTGCTGGTTTCCTGAAATAAGTAATTGTTTTAAACCAGCAGAAAAAATTAAAAAGTGTTCTAGGAAAATTTCTGAAAAATTGAAAAGCAAAACCAATAAAATTAATAAATCATGTGGATCATGTCCGAAAAGATACATAGGCCAAAGATGCAGATCCTTTTTAACACGTATAACAGAACATAAAAAAAGTGTTATTAATAATAAAAATAATTCTACTTATGCAAACCATCTTTTACAGAATCGACATACATTTGATAACAATTTTATAATACTACATGTAGAAAATAAAGGTAAAAAATTGAATTTACTTGAAAGTCTTGAGATAAATCGGTTGAAATATTCCGACATATTACTTAATGATCAATTACAATGAAATAACGCACCCTTAGTAAACTTATTTACCTAATAGACATGAATCCTAGTTGGAATTCTTCATAGTAAATTAGTATAATAATAAAGCCTAAATTAAAATTTTATTTATCTACTTACATTGTTGTATTTTATGCTACCTTTGTGGACTTTTAGTTTATAAGCGAAACGCGTCATGTTATAAAGTATTAATTAAAAGTGGAAATTTGGCTAAAAGTGTCTATCGTTATGTGTATAATGGATTTCCATCAAGTAGAGGCCGACACCATTCAAAGAATAAATATTGTTGTTAAATTTAATGGGACGATACTTAAATAGTTACGAACCAACCTTATTTTTATACTAAATAATATTTTTTTCCATCAGGTCCAAGTTCTTCAAAAGGAATTGAAATCGAGCCTTTGTATGTATCAGACGATTTATCATCAGATAATGTCTTGGAAAGTTACTCATGCCTTTTATCTCCAACAACGTCAACTCAAACCTTACTAACTTTAAGTGCTCATACACCACGCAAAGAAAAGCTAAGACGTAAAATCAAGATTCTCGAAGGAAGAAGATTTTCCTAAATTGTATTTAGTTAAATTATTTATGAGACTGAAAATTTTTTATAATATAAAATATAATAATAGAGATTTAATAAGTTCTAACAAGAAAGCTGAAAGAATGCTAAAAATATCGTTGCATAAATAATTTTTTTCTAATTTTGACATTTAAAGTGACACTTTGTAAAACTGATTGACGTTATGAAACGTCTTACTTTTTGTAACTAGTTACATAAAGTAAAATTTTAGGCAATTGGTGACGAAAAATGTATTTCAAAATTAGTGACAAAAAGAATTATTCTATTTATTAAACTGTTATAATACACGATAACAACATAAATTATAAATTAATTAATTATTATTAATACACGATAACAACATAAATTATAAATTAATTAATTATTATAAATATTGATAACACAATTATTGCAATTATTTAAATTAATTCCCGACGACATACTTTTTTCATTGCTCGAACTTGCTGTTATTTGGGAGACGACGCACGTTGCATTAGATGTTTTACCAAATATTTCTTGCGCTATAAGTTTTTTATTATTCATGGAATTTTCAACATATCCCTCCGCAACAGAGCTAGATTTCCAACCTCCGTGCCTCTTTAATTTTAAAATATCAGCGCCACTGTCTGCTAGGAAAGTGGCAGAGCTTCTTCTGAAGCAGTGGCCAGTATATAGAACAGGATTTGAAAGACCAAGAAATTGTGCAATAACTTTTGGCAGACTGCTAAATGTGTTAATTCCCACAGGATTTCTGGTACATTTTCCATTCGCATATTTTACAAAAAATCTGTTGTGTTTAAGAATCTGGGGACGCAACTTAATATATTTTCTTAATATTTCAACAAGATTCGTATTTTCAATGTCTCCAGTGGTAATTGCAAACTGCCGTATAACTTTTGTTTTTGAAGGTGGGATATCAACACGAAAATGGCTTCCTTCGTCTATAACATTTTCAACTGGAAGAAATGTTAATTCTGCTTTTCTGCACGCTCCTGCCATTCCAATAATCATTGCAACCTTAGCCATTAAGTATTCTTTGTCATCAGCTGCCACTAAAAATTTGGCAAAATCTTCTTTACTAAAAACTTTTGACTTTTTAGCACTGTACCCGTCCGCTCGCCTTTTAATATATGCTACCAAATTTGTATATTTTTTAATATCAATATTCCTTTTCAGATTTAGTTCAGACCTTAACATTGAGTAAAGTGTCCATAATGTGGAAACTTTTAGATCTTTCTTACCCTCAAAATATGCAAGTAAAACTTTCTCATTAACATGTTTAATTTTCTTCTCATCACACCACGTAACAAATTTTTCGTATGCCAAATCATAAACTGCCTTTGACTTTTTGGGAATTACTGATACTAAAGCATTACCTGCTGCCTCTTCAATATCGCTTGGTAGCTCTTCAGATCCTGAATCACTCATTTTTTAAAAATAAAACTAAAAATATATCAATCTCGCTAAAAACCTTCCGTTTAGACTTTTTTACAAAATGTCAAACTGACAACTAACATGAAGTAACAGCAACAAACTAGATTTATGTTTTAAAATTTTTATCAATTATATTAAACTTTATTTTTTTATTACTTTCTTCAAAATTAGAAAAAATCTTGTATGCAATACGTTACGAAATGAAATTTTGTGTAACTTGTGAGTTTTTGCGGAACTCACTTCGTTCGTTCCGCAAAAATCTCACGCGTTACACAAAATTAGGCATTTCGTAACTGATGGCATAAATAGCTATTATAACATCTGTAATATTTGTAGTTATTATGAACTTTATATTTCCCAATTTTCGACGCAATATCGTCATCTAAATTGGTTGTTTCACATTTTTGCATTTCCATAAAAACTTTGTAGGTGTTATAATATGTATACGTGCATGTCATGTACCATGTATTTAATAAACTCTAAAAATTATTTTACCTACAGTACCTAATGTGTTTTCTTCAAAATATTTCCTACATCAGACACAATTATTGCTTACTGATTTAGAAGGACAGCGGAAAACCTATATTCGTTTTCGTTTTTAGTATAGTATAATAAACTCCAAAAGTTTTAGTTTTTTACGTTTCCTTCATCTAAAGTAATTTTCTTTGAAACCAGTTTTCTTAATTTTCACCAGATTTTACATCATTAGAGAAAAAATAGCATATTGTGTAACAACAGCAGGTATACTTTTCACACGGTGCCAGCATTTGAAAAGTATACTTAATTTTCAAGAGTATAGTTAGTATTCTACTAACTATTCTTTTTACAAGAGTATGAAAAGTCGATAGAAAAAAACAAACACGTATTTTCCCCTTTTGAATACAAAGGTAATATCAACTTTAGGCTTGGGGGGGGGGGGGAGTTAACTCCCAAAACCCCCTGAATACGCCACTGGCGATATTGACATATGCAATGTTCTCGCGGCAATGTTTTTGTCTATTTTTGCAATTTGTTGGTGACTAAATGTAATTTCAAAATTGTATCCAAGAAAAAGGACCGCCTCCTTTTTCTCAGATTCTCTCATAAAATCACAATAAACGTCAGACGCGAAGTAGGTAAAATCGAAAAATAAAAACTAAGGGTATTAGTTATTTTTCTAAAAATAAATAGTACTTCTCTCAGTGTACACACGTTTATTCCCAATTAACATTTCTCTCAGTGTTATAGTACCACTCGCGGCGGATCAAGGTCACAGGGATTACCCACACCAACTTCAAAGGAACCGACGCGTTTTGTCGCTTCTCTGCAGTTTATTTTTCTCGGGAGGTACTTCGCGTGACTCTGCCCCTCAGTGTCTTATTGCTAGTAGCTGGAGCGGTACTTTGCGTGAGTCCGCCCCCTAGTACCATTGCACACTCAGTGCTAGCTGATGTTTTATTATGTAAGCACTGTCGCGAGATTCTGCCCTTCAGTGTTTTAGTGCTAGTAGTTAGAGAGGTCCCTTACGTGATTCTGCCCTTGGGACTATTGCACACTCAATGCTAGTTTATTGTTAATAAATAAACACAAAATTATATTTTTCTAAAATACGAATTAAATATTAAACTTGTCTTAGTTAAAACGTCATTTTATCTAAAATCATTTTGGGTAAATTAGCTGCTCAGTTACTGTTTCCTTTAACGTCAGGTACGTCAACTCGACAGGCATTAAGATTTGCGCCCTAATATTAATAAGTTATCCTCATTATGTTTGCTTATATCAATAACAGTTTTTATTATAAGTGCACTATGCTATTTCATATGTTTATTTATTAATTATAGTTTTCATCCTGACGAATTTAATCTGAATAGAACTTAATGTCGTTCGCCCTCACACTAAACAAAAAAAAAACACAAAATTTTATCAAACTATTATTAGCGACAATATTAATAATTATTCTCTTTCTTGTTGTTACATTTATAAATAAGTTTAAGTTTTGAGGTCCCATTATAGACCATTATCATTCTATATTTTTTTATTTTGCTCTTGTATGTTTACATTTCAGAAGATCGCACCAAATAAATTAGGTGGCGTTTTTGCACAACAGACCCAACACATAAAAATTCGTCGCGAAAACAACGCTCAATTTATAAAAGTAAGAAAATTGCATTTTCCGGTGACTATTCATCTTGGCAAGAAGCTAAGCCAACGCTTGGCATATTTATAAAATAACTCTGATGTCAACTGAAGACTTCATCACCTCTGTTTTAATTTATGGTTGGTATTTTGTTATTTTAGCCTACACGACTTGTCTCGTGGATTAAAGTTTATATTACCAGACTCGCATTTTTATGTGTTTTTAGATGTCTAAATAAATAATTGTGACTTACCAGAAATATTTCCTTCATAATAATTCGTAAGATATAATCCAAGAGACCCTATTTTTTGTGTATCAAAGAATAATATTTATTTCTTGATTTCTAATTACTAAGACGTGATATTTTTTGTTCGGTGGCTTACGAATTTTTTCTACCTCTACTACACGTATATCCAGAGAAAAAAATATGCATTTGGTCCAACAGTTTTAAGTAGGGCATACATAGAAAAAACATTTTATTGCCAATAATAGTTATTTTATTAAAACCGTTTTTTTTTCTTTAAATAAAAGTTAAGCTTTAAACAATAAATTAAGTTTAAAGCAATAAAAGCTAAATATTTGGATTAATTGTAGTTACATTAAATATTGGCCTGTGTTACCAAGTATTATTTAATTAAATACGGTTAATAATAATAATAATAATAATAATAATAATAATAAAGAAGTTTATTTATGCCAATAAAAACAATTTAAAATATAAATATAAAATTGATAAAAATAAAAAGGAAACCAAAAAATGACAGTATGTTGTTTCCATTTATGGTATAATATTGACAACTAATAAAAATTTATAATTGCCTTTAATACCAAAGAACAATTGTGACAAGAGCATTAGTATTAAAAAAGAAGTACTTAAATAATTAAAATCTGTTTTATTATCTATTCTCTACGCAAAGGCAAAAGAAAATTAAACTAAATTTAATTATGTTTATTTGAATGCTGCCTGTTTCTATTTCAAACTAAATTGAATTGTCTTTGTTTCAATGCTGCCTATTTCTATTTTAATAATACTAAGGGTACGCAGCTAACGCAGCCCCCACTACTCTAAGCGTGCATCATTTTTCACTTTGTGCTTACGACTGGTTGAGGTATTGCTGTTCTGTCTTCAATTTTGCGTTACATTTAGTGTATAAAATAGTGTTGTTTGGTTAAATTTGTTTCAGTCGTTAATGGTAGGCAAAGAAGAAACTGACTGACTGACTGACCGACAGACTAACTGACTGACTAACTAGCTGCCATATCAACACACAGCCCACACCGCTGGGTCTAGAAACTTGAAATTTCGCACAGAGGTTTCTTACATAACGTAGGCATCTACTAAGAAAGAGCTTTTAAAAATTCAACCCCTAAGAGGGTGAAACCGGGGTTCAAACTTTGTATGGAGAAAGAATATTAGATTGTCCTATTAACTCGAAACTTCATAGAAGTGCTTTAAAAATAAATGTTTAAGCACGTGTTTTGCAGTTTTTAAGAGAGATAAAATTCCATAGATCACCTCAGTAAAAGCATGCTCAAGCGAACCGCAGAATGTATTCATTTAAATGGAAGGGCGACCCATTACTGAATTTGGACTCTATTGGATGCGATTTTTTCAATAAAAATTTTATCAGTTATTATTTTTAAAACCATAAACACATGTAGAAAATTTGGAAATACACTTTTACTGGGTGATGCGTTTTTTTGTCATATATGTAAGTATAATATAGTCATCTCCTGTAAAGAAAACTTTCACGAACAGAATATTGGGTGCAAGAGGAATAGTAAGTGGGAATTAAAGCACATTACAAAGAATATAATAGAAAAACACATTTCGTAGAAAATTTTCCAAAAAAGGTATTTTTTTAAAAATGGTAGTTTTGAAGAAGTACGTTTAGATTCCGCAAACTAAAAAATACAGACAATGGTTCTCTTATTCCTAAATTCTCTATTTTTAGTTTTTAATCGAACATGAGCATCTTTTTAAATGACCTAATAAAACATCGAAGCAAATTAAGTATTCTAGTTTTACCTATACAAATTAAAAATTTTTTGGATCGAATTCACCTTCAAAATAGCCGTCAAACATCGCTCATTATGAAACGGGACGATAGCGTCTGGTGACGTAGTCCCAGGATGAGCGATAAGCGTTGGCACCGTTGCAAAGATTTTGTAATGACCTTTGTCAAAATGACACTTGTCAAAAATCCTATGTTTGAATTGATGCTTGGAACGCTCCGAGCACAGAAATTAGACATTGTATATTACTTCTTCCTTTCTGTCATCTATATAGGACATGTTAAAAACGTATGTCTGAGATTTGCGCTCGGGGAACTCCGAGCGTCGAACTCGAACTCCCCCTGGATCATGGCGGTGTTTTATTGGATTCGTCACATTGCCCGATATATTCAGTTGTTTTTCATGGGATGACTTCAAGCTGGAAACTGAATGTTTTCAATTTTGTCGAATTTTGAACTTTAATATTTTAATTATTATTCGTCCAACCGACGTAATTTTTTGTGTGTGTGTTTCGATTGACTGATTGTGCAATAAATAATATTAACATATTTATTAAACACGCGAAATGACTAAACAAGCCCATTAGCGTATTACCGAGTTATGGTATCTTCACCCAAATTTTTTGTGTGTACTTTTATATGGAAATTTTTATGCAAGTCAACGCTTTTTCTAATCATTTTACACTGTAGTTACTAGACATAAAATGGGCTGCACCACGTAGATACGTACCTTCAGCGCCTAAAAGCTGTTATTTGTCCAAACAATTTTACGGTAAAAAACCGTCTAACTACCTATGTAAATATGTCGTAAGAGGAACAAATAGGGTCAGAATTTTAAAGTCAATTACCATTTTGTTTATACAGGTGCATACTTGAATTTGCATTTTGCAGATTTTTCCGTGGTTAGTAACGACGTAAATGAACACAGGATATGTTTTGGGAATGTAAATATCAGGTCGATAGCTAGTTTTAAATATGCACATTGACTACCTACCTTTAGCTGATTACTGATTAATCGTATTTAGTTAAGGATTAGAAGCTTTAAACTTTTCCAAAGCCTTTTAAACAGTATTTTTTTTAAAAGAACAAAGAACCGACTTCACAAAAAGAAAAGCACTGAAAAGTATGAAATAATAGTTTTATGTATTTAGTACTTAGGTGAAGGGTACGCATAATTTTGTTCAAATTTAGGTAACTTGTACACCAAAGTTCTAAACTCTGAAGTCGGTGCAATTCTAAAGTATAATACGAACCCTTAATCCTACATTAATAAATATTAATAAAAGTAATATTTTTATTTATTACTGAGGGTAATGGTTAGCCTAATTGTGTTCAACTTTAAGTAGACTAGTAACTATAGACCTCTTAGTTAATCAGTTTTTCTGCGATTCCCTTGGTTTCCAAATAACTTTTATATTGAAACTTGTTAGTATGATATTCTATTATATACTATATTATAGTTAAATTGCTTCTTGCTTTATAAATTTGCGACAAAATTCAGAAGTAAAATCATAGTACAAAACTTCTGAATTCTTATTCTCACACAACACTTGACAATGTCACTGATAGGAATCCCAGTATAAGTCTGACATTATTTTTGATCTGATTTAAAAGATTTTTTAGTTCATGTTCTCTTACAGTTTTTTATTTTATCGTTAAAATATATTGTTTACACATTAAGGAATAAGCCTGCATTTTTTTACTACATAAATCGTTTAAGAAAGTGATTAACATTATTACAATTTAAAAAGCAGCCGTTTGCCCTCAGTGCCAAATGACGTCAGGAGATAAGCAAAAATAAAAGTCACTCTACATGTTAACGTAAAGGTGCGTTCAGACTTGAGCACGCACGCACTGATCCACCGCGAATGCTCAAGTGTAAACGGCTATACGCGAAGGCTCGCTCTGTGTTAGTGTTGTAAGAATGCGGATTAAAATATCCGTTGATTCCGAATATCAAGATATTCGGATTAATCCGAATATCTCATACGGAATCGGGTATTACTGATGTAGACAGAACCGCTTTACAGGCCGTCGAATTCGGATTAATTGTCAATCCGCGTATACCGCCAAGTTCCGAGCGACCCGTCGCCCATCGCGATGGCCAACCGGGTTTCGTATCATTTATTCCGTGCGTGATTCGGATGATTTTAATCCGAAATGTAAACAGTACACGGGTCAGATACCGCAAAGTTCCGAGCGATCCGTCAACCGGGCCACACGGAAAAAAATCAAAAATCAAAAATGTCAACAATTATGGTGCTTTTCATTTTGTACTAGTTGTAACATTTTCTCAGACAATTGTAAAAATATTTATTCACAGGATGCAAAAAAGTTTATTTGCCAGTTGTAATTTGTACCATTAAGTTGTGTTTGAGTCTTTGTAGTACAATTTTAAACTAATACTTGTTTATATTATATATATTTATATTTCTCTACTTTTTGTAAAGTAAATAAGCTTTAAAATTATACAATTTATAACAAACTGAATACATTTTTAAAACCCAAAACTTTAATACGTAACAACTGAAAATATTACTAAGCACAATTTTTTTAAACATAAAATACACCGAAAAGTGTAGAATACAAAACAATTTATACTGACTTTAACGGTAGGTTAATATAAATAAATACAAAATATACTATTTTATTAATTGATTATTTTGTTTAAGCAAGCACAAGTTTTAGTGTAAATTTTAAAACAATTTGTAGTAAATGACACAACATATTAAGTTAAAGCAATAGTAGCTAAATGTAGTGGTAATTGGGAATTTTTATGAAAGAAAACTCTTTATAATATTTAAAATTTACTACGATTTGTGAACAATTTTATAGGTCGCACCGACAAGCCAGGCGGCGATGCCGATGCTGCGATATTTTAGCGGTTTACAATACAGGTTACTGTTTATTATTTATTAGTAGCACTTCGTTTCGAAAGCATTATTCATTGTTGTCCTACTTGATGATTGTATTTAAAATGCTTGAAGATAATGTCTAAATAATAAATATTGTGTGGTTTCTAATTACAAAGTTCAAAGATTTATTTAAGTAAATTTTCGGACGAAGGAAGTCGACACTCGGCTATATGAAAATCCACTTTAGTGTGACTTCATTATGTTGATTTACTTTTTAATTCTTTATTTGCATCTCACCATGCATGTTATGAAGCAAATTTTATTCCATTGCCACGTTTTAAAAGACAATACATTTTTTTTACCAAACAGGTCAAATATATTTTTTAAAACTACAGTGGCAACACTGCCTTCTCTTTCGGGAAAACTCGGCTGATATCGGCAATGACTCGAGTGCATTAGTACGGAATGCAAAAATTTTGCAGGTTTCAACCAGCCCCATGAAACTTCTTATGGCAAGTATCGCAACACGCTTAGTTACGACATACGTACCGGCCAGACTTTTATCGAATAAAGTTCGGACATATAAATTTTTCTTTGTCTCTTTTTAAATGTCCAACCAACGATACTGCAGAAAGAGATGGGTGCGTTAGGCGACCAATCCAACAATCAACAATTTCATTATTTTACCACCCTACTTCCCGGTCTGGCCGACTGGAAGTCTGGAAGCTAAAATGGCTGCTGGTCATTTTTGACTTTGCTGGAGCTTTTTATTTAATTATAGCATTCTAACAAGACGATGGATTATTTTTTCTCTTCCAGGTAAGTAATTAAAATATTTTGTTTGTAGTATGGGTTACTTTTATTACAATACCATTGTTTTTCAAGAGAAATGCTGTGGAATGTATGATGACGTAAAGGAAAGGAAGTGATGAAATTTTTCATTTATAAGCAAATAATAGTTAGGACAACTCTTTGCTGTTAAGCTTCAAAAACACAATTCGAATATTGCACCAATGATTTCGTGTGTTGCATTGAGTGCTGGACAACGCTGCCAGTAGAATTTTTAAAGTAGTGTTTCAGTGAAATCTTTTAAATAAAATACTCACAATCATCGTTGTTAAAATACCTATCTTGTATTATTATGATGGCATATAACTTGTTTTCTCTAAAGCAAAAATAAGGTAAACTACTAAAAGGTTTGGTGGGTATATACCGGCAGCAATTTTCTTTTGTACCTTCATATTACGTGAAAAAAAGTTGATATGCAATTGATCAGCCTTGTACGAATACTGTGCAATTAACATAACTTTTTTCTTGGCAATAGTAGTAATAGATCAATTGTAGCCATCATGTATTTAGTGAATTTTTATTTTATTATACAGATAAAATTGTTGTAAAAGTAACCTTCCAGTATATTTCCTAAATAAGTTGCGTGTTATAATTTAGGTACTTACAGTGTTAATAGTCATGTACGCATTAATTTTAGGTTTCTTGTTGAATTGTGGGTAGGATCACAACAGGCAAACAAGTATATTGCAGCAGAGACTATTATAGATTTTGTTGTAATGTAGCTTTATTTCATATCTAAGTTTCTCAGTGGTATATTTTACAGTGTCTAAGTATTCAGTGTTTGTGTTTTAGTTCTAGTGCATTATCACGTTTAGGTTTTACAGCTTTCAATACTCTAAAAAATTATTGCAAATATTCTTTTGACAAAAATTCCGATTATAGTTTCATAGAAGAATATCAGACTGAGCAAACGAGACAAATGTTGTAATGTATTGTATTATAAAAACCTGAAATCCTTTTTTCTTTTTCATGTCATACGAGGACTCCAAAAGCAATCGAAGGCTAACTTATTTGGTTTGACATTATCAAGACAAGTTACGTCTATTTTTTGACAGGATTGTGATTAAGGACTTTTTCTTAGGTATACTCAGTGTACATGTCTTATTTCTTCTGTATGCCTTAAATTAATTTTGAGAAAATCGTGTTCTTGGTTATATTATACATATATAAAAAAAAAATGACCAGAATATAATGTATATTATTATTGTTTTTGATTTCTATAAATTTTGTTGTTTTAAAATTTAGGTATGGGTGAGTGTCTATAAAGTGTTGCATCGTTTTAAGCTATTTATGAAATGTTTATATTTGTGTTTCTTTTTGATAATAAAGTTACGATCTCAACTTCATTAAGTTTGATTTTCCTTTTCATATTCATGCTAGACGTTATATTTTAAAGTGGATTTAAAACTTATGGATTTATGTGGCATCAAACCTATTTGGTTTTGATTCCAAATAATTTTGTAAGTTTTATTTGCTACTTTAAAATATTTAAAATAACCAAAAATCTGAAGTTTTAAATTGCGCCTGCGCCACCTTTAGTTCCCAACCCCACCGTTCCCAAAAGCGGCCAGACCAATTAGTGTCGCTTGACGTTTGATTGACATTTCATATGACCTTCGACTCGATCCGTGCTGCGACAAATAACAACGCTAGTTGGCCTTCTTCCTGTATTAGTATTCGTTGGTTTCAACCCTTTCTTTTTCTATCACTTCTAGCAGGCACAGGTTTTATGACTTGCTGGATTATGTTAGATGAGTAAATTTCGCGCTTTTGTTTCCTTTTTGCTGCAATTATTTTCTGAGAAGTTACAGGTAAGTTTTACCAGTAGATAATGTACTATTATAGTATTGGTTGTTTTGGGGCCTCATTTACATCTTAATTGCAGTGTTTAGCAATCGGCGAAAAACTTTGCATGGGCACGGGATAAAATGGCCGACAAAATTGTTAACCGAATGAGGTTTTGTACACTTCATTGATGTATTTAAGGGTAGGAATAATATAGTTTTTAAAACTATTAATAAATATTTAACTTTTGACAATATATTTTGTTGAGACAATATTAACTTAAATATAACTAATGTGACAGTGGTCAAGAATAATACTATTATTGAAAATAGCATAGCAGTTTTTTCCGTGCATCAACGACGATATTCTACAAATATATCTTTACTGAAAAATCAATTTTTTTTTTAATTTTAAAACCTTTGGCAATATACCTAGGTAGGTACGTGACCCTACAAAGGGATATCCATATATGCATCCAAAGTGGCGGTTACAAAACAGTTTTTGCCTTTGCCTTTGTTTGTCTTAAAGACAAAAAAGCCATACCTGTTAAATGACCCTAAAGTCAACTAGTTTTCGAAATATTTGCCATTTTGGCATGCAGCATATGTTTTATAGTGGTTTGAGTGCTATTTTATCATACTAAGTATATTTCAGGAGATATGCGAAGGAACCTGAAGCAATACGGATTAATTTCTTTAAATATCAATGATTTGAAACTACAAGTAATATAAACGCAGATACAGGTAAGTGTAATGTTATCTTTTTTTTTCCAAAGGCCTTAAGTTATAAATAAATCAGCTAAATGTCTACGAATAAAAAATGCCTAGCTATAGGACAAAAAATGAGACCTGCACAGTGCACATTATTGCTGTAAATTTTTTCTCTTATAATTGTTATATAATTTGTAAAACAAAGCTTAAAAGATAAATTCAGATTATAAGATACTTATAACGAGGTGTGGAGCTTTTACATTTTAACTTTAATAAATGTTTTATTTCAGAAGGAACAGTCAGTGAAAAAAATTTTTTAGCTGAAAAATAACAGTCGTTCATTTGGACAAGTCCAAGAATATTAGAATAGCACATCAGTTCATGCAAGAAAGTTTTCCAAATTAATGAAAATGTGTTATGTTTCAACTAGATATTATGCTTTATAGAAAGCTGTCATGTTGCCACATTAAACAGTTTAATAAAAAAAAGATTTTTTTCTCCAAATGACATTAAAAGCGGCCTTTTAATGACACTTGGCAGGCTTAGAAGTTGTACTTTTAATGCCTAGGCAGAAAAAGTCCAATTTTAATGCCTAGGCAGAAAAAGTTCGTTGCTAGGCAACCTTCCAAGTAATAATTTAAATCAAACTGGTTATTAAAATTGACAATGACAAAGTAAACAGTAAACAAACATATTCAACAAACATCATCAGCGGTAAACATAGTAACGCAGGGCCCGGTTACCTTTGATAAAATAATTTAGTTATTTGGATATTGATAATGAAACGCAATTTAAATATGGAAAAGTCGATTTTGCGTGGAATTGGAACAAATTTGAAGAAAAAATTATATGTTTCACACGGCAGAAAAGCAGATTTAATGCCTTGGCTGGTTTCATAGCCTCGCTACGCTCGGCTATGAAACACCAGCCGCGGCATTAAATCTTGTGCTTTTATGCCTAGTAAAACAAATAACTATTGTTTCTAAAGTAATTTGTTTTAGTTAGGTAATTATAATAAATTAATATAACAAAATGAAAGGGTCAAAACAGCAGCCGAGCCATGAATTTTAGAATTTCTAAATCTTAGTTATAGCATACGGGACTCTAATCAGATTTGAGAGGTTAAAAAAGGACTTATTGCTGTGAAAAAAATTAAAATAAAAGAAAATTAAATTAAATTTATTTTTCAGATTCATTTTATGGATTTATTAACTACTACCAAATTTGATGTGGGTCCCAGGTGCCATAACAGAGATTTTAAGGTGCACGCTCACTTAGGCGAAGCGTCGCGAAGCGAAGAGAAGAGAATTTTATCCATCCAAGAACTTTACATGCAATCAAATGGGAGCCCGCACACTGAAACGTCGAGAAGAGTTGTGCGGGCTTCCATTTGATTGCACGTACGTTTCTTGGATAAAATTCTCTTCTCTTCGCTTCGCGACGCTTCGCCTAAGTGGGCGCGCACCTTTAGGGTGCTAAAACTTCTGGAGAAGCTAGAAACTACACAATATTGTATTAACTAATTTACTACAAAGACGTGTTAATTTTTAAAACAATTTTGTGTTTTAATATGACGCAATCAGGTAAAAATATAGCAACAGCAGTGGAAAATCCGGTGCAATAATTTTAAAAGTTTTTACAACAGCGCTGTACCAAAATGTAACACAATAGTTGCAAAATAGTCATATCTTTGTAGTAAAGTATTTCAGACAAATTGTGGAAAAAATATTATCAAAGCATTATTTTAACTGATTTACTACAACACTCTTTTAGAGTTTAAACTTCCTTGTCTACTTTTCTGTTGTAACTTTTGTTAGATACTCGTACAATTAATTCAAAAGGAAACGAACAATATCATGAAGCAGTTCACAACAAATTGCTCTTGTCCCTATTTTTAAAACAATTTGGAGCAAAAGTCTCTACATTTGTAGTAAAATCTACAACAATTTTTTTTCCGTGCAACACCTTCGTATTTCGTATCTTTTATTCGGGTGTGATTCGGATGATTTTGATATTCGGAACGTAAATTGTCAGACGACCCGATGTCATGCTTTCGTTTTCTTACATTGTATATTTGCCGATCGGTGTAACGCTAGGACAACTCACATATTTTTATTAGAAAGTGAAAACCAGTGGCATATCAATAGTGGATGTGCCATAATAATTAACAATAGCTTTGTTCGCGGAGACGATCCGTGACCAGTCCGTAACCTGTACAAGTTAAATAATCCCAAACATTTAAGCGCATGTGCGATCCGAAACCGATCAGGAATTGACAAATCTCCGCGAACGTTTTTGGTGAACGTGCTTGTCCGGAACATCTGCTAATCACTGAACCTTAACATATTTTATTATTTTGAATTAAATTTTTAGACTGAACAACCTAATTTAACATTATGTAATGATTAAAATTGCCATAAAGACATATTTGTTCTGTTATGAGTAATTTTAAATACAAGAATAATTGAATATACTAGAGCATATTATTATATACCAATTTATATCTACTTTTATACAACTAACAGCATATGAAATTTAACTGTTCGTTATCGCAAAATACAGCGCGCCCAAAATTAAACGACAATTTTCAAACAAATTTCACACTGCACTTGCGCGGACAAATAATTCATCCCATAATCCTCGGATCGTTTTGACTGGTTACGAATGTGTCCTGAACTTGTTCTCGCATCACCGCGAACGCCAAATTTATTGTCAAAATCCCAAAATTTTCTGCACCGCGAACGCAAATAATCGCAAAGCGCACGCGCACTTGTCACGGACTAGTTCCGGATCGTCTCCGCGAACAAAGCTAATAATTATGTTTAAAAATGTACGTATATTATTTCATATGATAATTGAAAACTCTTTAATAATAGTAATAATCTAATAATATACCATGTTTGTGGGTATTGCTATAATAGTTTATTATCAGCTCGTAAAACACAGTTTTATCTTAAAATATACTTAAATAGGCTTTTTTAATAGGGTTTAGATTAAATTAAAAAAATACATAATGTAATAATGTAGTGTATAATAAAAAATATAATAATGCAAAATATTTATTCTGAAATAACAAGTCATAAAAAAATATAAAACAAAACAACAAATATGGGTTTGTTAAACGTACCTAGGTAAATCTAAAAAAAATGTTTCTTTCGTAAATAAAAAATAATAGTACTGAAATAGTATGAATTCGGATACGATGATACGGATTAAATCGCCGTGCCGTGCCGGGTCGCTTTGCCGGACACCCAAGCAAACAGGTTTTTACTGTCGATCGAATTATATAGTGTTTTCGTGGATCTTTAAATTTTAATCCGGAATCGGATGATTAATCCGAATATTACTTTCATCCGATTCCGTATGTTCCGAATATCAAAATCATCCGAATATTTACATCACTACTCTGTGTGTGGCTATGCGCGAATGGCCGCGAACGCGATCCGGCTGGTGTCGGTCTCGGGTACATGCTCAAAAAGAACTAATGGGTTCGCGAATGCTCAGTTTGAACGAGAATAAAGTCATGCGAGATTGCGTTGAGACTTGAGCGTTCACGTGTGTAGGATTGCAATTTCTTTAGCCATGGAGTGGAATAATGATCCAGTTTTACTGCTTTTAAAACAATATGAAAACGTGCCCATTTTATGGAATGTTAAGCACCCAGAATATTATTCAAAAACGAAAAAAAAAATGATGCATGACAAGAACTGATAAATAAATTAAATATTGACAATTTAGACAGGGGGAAGCACAAAAAAAATATGAAGCCTTATGGGATCATTTCGACGCTGCGATATTCACGTTCATGGTTAACACACTGCGAACAACTGGATCAGCCCATGCGTCAGAAACTAAAATTTAATTTAAACGCTTCTCGCGAGCGCGAACGAATGCCGTGCGCGTATGCTCAGTGCGTGCGTGCTCAAGTCTAAATGCACCTTAAAGCTTGACATAGAGTTGAACAGGTTTGTTATGTTTTCCTAGCGTCACATACTCTATCCAATTTATTTTTTCCTCTTCGCAACGCTTCAACCAATCAGACGAGGGATTTAACTTCGGAAACAAATGTGTGCGTTTCGATGCGTACACAGAAAAAAACATTGTAGGACATTTCACTACAATTGTGTACCTTTTTCCTACAATTTGTTCCCAAAAACGTCCAAGACCAATTTGTAGAAAAATTTGCTACAAGTGTATGAAAATGTATAAAAATTGTTGTTACTAATATGACAGGAAATTTCTCTACAAAGACTGCTGCAATTGTGTGTGAAAAACAGTCCAATCGATTTTTTCAGTGTAGCATGTGGAGGGTCGGCTTATTTGCCCAGACAGTAATACTTGTTCTTTGTGTTACGATTGTTTTTAGTGTTCCGTCAAACGGAAATCTTATGGAATCACTTCGGTGTCCGTCCGTCCGTCTGTCACAGGCGATTTTCTCTGAAACTTTAAATCTAGCACAGAGAGTATGGTTGCCAATTATAGACGTGAAGTATAAAAAGTTAAATTTTGAATCTGGTGGTTAATTTTAGGGGGTAAAGTGGGACACGGATTTTTTTTTCAAGGGCATCGTGTAGGGTATCAAATGAAAGCTTATTGAAGGATGAATTCAGCAATATTCATGCATTTTTTAAACATTTTTTGGGAAACACGCTTAAAAATGGCTGTCCCCCACCCTTATCAGAAGGATGGCTCAAAAACATCTAAAAAAAATCTTGAACATTAAGAATTAGGCGTAGATTGAAACTTATCAGCATTGAAAAATTCCAACGCGATTAATTGTTATAAATAATTTATTTGTTTATTTCCTTATAAGTGCTTAACCATTGATTTTAATGAAAAAGTTTTTTGGCAAAAAATATTTTTCACGATATAAGGAACAACTTTTGTCCTTACACGTTTTTAAAAATGTTGAATTTGGTTCAGTCCAAACGCTCCCCACTCAGTTCCGCCCATACGCGATGCGATACGGCGTTGGTACCGTCGGCGGCGGGCAGCCGAGGTTTGCTCAGGTTAAGGTTAACTCATGGCAGGGAACACTAATTGTTCAAGTAGTGATGTAAATGAAAACAATACGTTAGTTTTTTTTTCAAAAACCGTGTTTTTTTGGTGAAAAAAATATAGAGCTTGTTTTTTTTCAAAATAGCGTTTTTTTTCACAAACTGACAAATATGCAAGGTTTTAGAGGAAAATAAATAAAAATCCATAAGTGATTACATTTGTAACGATAAAGTAAATAATATGCAATTTATACGTCAATATTTGTAAATAAGTAGACATATATTTAAAAAAAAAACGAACTAAAACCACCTATTTATGAACAGGAACACAGGAAGAGCTAAAACGCCTAAGTTTAGTAATAGTAATAATATTACTAAAAATAGAAACAATATCTAATAATGAAAAAGTTTTTTTTTATTTTGGGCTATCCTAAAAAACTAGTTAAAATTATCATGTAGTATTGCCTATCCTATTGAAGTCAAAAAAATCTAAATTTAAAGAAAAATAGAAAACGAGTTACGTACTATCTAAAAACTTCCTGATTCGTTTGTAATTAGGATATATTATTAACAATAATAAAAAATCACCGATTGGTATTGCACACTAGCGGTTTGTTCTTTTCTGTTGCATGAAACTGCACTAATCTGCACTGAATTTTTGCTTATGGGCTTCTTCCACGAATAAAAAATATGCAGGTTAGTGCAGTTTGGTGCAGCACAAAAGAACAAACCTTAGGCTTGTACAAAGCACTCTGGAGGATCTCCAATCGCGAGTCGGCTAACAGGATTGGAGATTCAAATTAAGAAGGTGGCGTCCTCAGGCGATTTGCTGACTGCTATAACGGGGAATATTTTCGTTTCGTCTTTGTCTTTATTATCGTGTTATTTGGCACCTTCGTCAATTTTGTCGTCTAGTGTGTCCTTCGTGTCTCCCGTTAAAAATCAGCTGATTGCAGCTGTCTTCCTTAATTTGAGTCGCTAGTAGGTGTCCTGCATCGCTATCTGGCGCGTTTTTAAATGATGATTGATGATTTCTAAAACATGTTTTAAAACAATGTTTTTTTTTTTCATGTTTTTTTCAGATGATAAAAAAAACTTTTTTACATCACTCTGTGCAAGTATAGCTTGCACTTGATCGATTTTTTATTGCAGTGTAATGTATGTAAAATTATTTTTACTAAACAATGAAATCCATTAAAAACTACCCTATAAATATTGTAGTGTGACAGTGTGCAAAAATACCACTGCAAGTGTATTGTAACCTCATTTTTCACGTGCCAGAACAGCCGATGTTGGAAGATAGTACAATAAATAATAACTGTTTGTAACGAAATTTTTAAGACAAATAA
This sequence comes from Philopedon plagiatum, assembly GCA_963971165.1. Classification (NCBI taxonomy): domain Eukaryota; kingdom Metazoa; phylum Arthropoda; class Insecta; order Coleoptera; family Curculionidae; genus Philopedon; species Philopedon plagiatum. Next base: position 104,352,780 of record OZ020191.1, on the reverse strand, counting down.
GCGGACATCCATCATACAAGCATTAAATCTCAGCAAATTATCCGATTGTCCTTGCACAAGTTTCGTTCCGATAATTGTTAAACATTCCTATTATTCAAATGTAATACAGTGAAAGTCGGATATAACGACGGCGAAGGGACCAACGAAGAAGGGTCGTTATAACCGGTCGTCGTTATTAAAAGACCTACATACATACATACATTTTTTTAAATAACTTTTTAAACTTTACAAAACCCTTTTATTACTTACTCTGAAAATACATAAAAGATTAAAAATAAAAATATGTATACTACTCCATATAAAAAATCTAAATCTAAACTGACACAGGTAACAAAAGTTGATTCTCTATCCTACACGATACAGATACATAAATTATCTAATAAATTTTACGTATTTTAGTAAAAAATCTGTAATCTTTGTTTGTTTTTTGGAATGCGAGTTGAAATAAATCGATTCAATTTTTTTCTCAATGAAACTGGTTGCGTCTAGAAGTTTTTCGTCACTCGAATGGTTGTATAGCACAAAACTGTTCAGGGATTTCACAGCTTGTAAAGCTTCTATGATAGATGGTGGCCTAAATTCTTCTCCATCCTCAGATCTGTCTTCTTCACCTTCAACTTGGGTCTCTTCAATTGTAATAACTTCCTCTGCAATTTGCTTGTCACCCAAAGTACTGTTTGTTTCTAAGTGAATATCACCATCTATAAAATCAGTCCATAATTCATCGGTCAAGTTAAGGTTTTCTTTAATAACAGCTAGAGGCACATCATCTTCTGTGAATCATTACTCATTCTTCTTGACAATTCGGCTAAAGGAATATCGTCTTCAGGGTCGTCAGTTTCCAGTGTTTCTTCTAGGAATCCGGCATGTTTAAAACAATTTATGAGTGTTTGTTGTGATACCCTGTTCCAGGCTTTATAATCGATATTGCGTCCAAAATATTAATAAAAGACTCTTTAGATAACTGATTGTTTTCAACAATATTCATCAACTGGAACTTTCTATAATGGTATTTCAGTGATTTTATGATACCTTGGTCAACAGGCTGCAGCACTGATGTGGTATTTGGCGGCAAAAATTGAAGGTTAATATTCTTTAAATTTCACACTTTAGGGTGCGCTGGGCAATTGTCTACTAGGAGCAAGATTTTCTTTTTTTTTTCTTCATTAGCTCAGAGTCCCAATCTCGCAAGATCTTAATAAACAGGTCTGATGTCATTCAGGCTTTTTTATTAGACATGTCTGTAGGTTACAGGTAATGTCTTAACATTTTTAAAACAATAACGATCAACTTACGTTTTTCGGATCCCGACATACTGGCAGCAACAAAAAGAGTCATTCTCTCCTTGGACATTTTCCCTCCTGTGCACTTTTCGCCTTTAAATTTCAGTGTCATGTCTGGAAGACGTGGTACAGACAGGTATTTCCCCGTCGTTCCGGTGATTCCCCAAGAATAACTTCTAGCCATTGGTTACAAATTCGCGTTGGGTCGTTATATCGGGCCTTACAAATGAAAAATTTGTTTTCATAGGGACGCTAAAAGCGACTTGGTCGCTATATCCGACGTCGTTATATCCAAACTTTTTTAGACTTGCGTTAAATATAAATCCCACCAAACTTCCCAGTTGTCGTCGCAACATGCGACTTGTTTTTGTAAGCGACGTCGTTATTCGCGACTTTTACTGTATTTCTTATCCACGAAATCTCCTAACCTCTGGGACACAATCAAGAAAATAAATTAACACTGGCATTCACCATTCACCACTAGCCATTATATACCACTTTTATTATGTTACGTTACAACCAATAGTATCACGTTTTGCAAGTTTCAAGTTTTGTATGAAAATTTGTCTTAAAAATCTTATTTTGTTGTTAATAACGACCAACATAAATGGATAAAAACAATCAGCATAAATATTTAATTTATGTAGACAATACAAATAATGTTTTTTAAGTTTATTTAGATTACCTATATGCGTATTCCCTATTCCCTTGATTCGAATGTAAATCCACTACCAGTTAATTTTCTATAAGTTTAGAAATGCAATTAGGTGTTATACACAAGGTAACCATTATCCATAGATCCGGACGATGGCTAACAAACAGCACAAGTTAGCAGACAATTAACGCGAAATACACGAACTGTAATCCTGTTCGAACACTCAATCTCTATCCCGCAGAGTCGTTGTTAAATTTGTTAATCAAGCGAATAAATCCTTTAGGATTAGTGAATGAAAGTATAAGGCCAAAATCAGTGGTGTACCTACATAGAAAAAACTTATTTCAAATGTGTATCAAAAAATATTAAAAAATATTACGATGGCAAGTAACAAATCGTATTAGTTTCATCTCTAAAGTCCCCGGAAGGCGTTCCACAGTGATTCATTTTGATAATGTAGAATCTAGATGGACAAAAATTAACAAACACGTATTATTAGTGTGTATTTTGGTATATTTTTGTAAAATTCTTGCAAATTCCATAATTATATAAAAAAATTAATGTATTTATTTATCGCCATCTTACAGGGTATCCGAAAAGTCTTAGTATGGGCAAATATATTTGCTATTAGTAAAGATAGAGACACCAAATTTGAGGTGTATCTGTTTGGTTAAGAAATTTACTTTTTTCTGTAATTTAACTTTTTTAGCCCCCTTTGGGGGTGACGCTAGGGAGTTGCGGTCAAAAATTTTAAATGCAACCCTATTTCAAATGAAACCTCATTTCAAAGGTCTAAAAAAAAGAAACATTTTACCGCAAACTCTAGGTCCGACTGTTCGTTTTTAAATGGTATGCTGTTAAAAATTAAAAACGTGAAAAAAAAATTAAAATTTAAATTCCTTTATTTCTCTTATTGCTTTAAAAGTTGTCCCAAGTGACGACCATAAACTTCTTGGCAGTAGTAAAGTCGATTTTAGAACTCACTTCTCACATTTTCGAGAATGGCAGGTGTTACTGCTTGGCACAGTTCCAAAATCGACATTATTACTGTTAAGAAGTTCATGGTGGATATTTTGAACAACTTTTAAAGTAACAAGTGAAATAAACTAAATTTTTTTTTCACGGTTTTTAATTTCATAGGCTTGCCTTTTTAAAACGAATTAAGATACGGGCCTCGGGTTTGCCGTGAAACGTTTATTTTTTGAAGACCTTTAAAATGAGGTTCCATACAGCATAGGGTTGCATTTAAAATTTTTGACCTCAACTCCCTAGGGTCACCCCTCAAGGGGATTGAAAAAAATAAAGTACATCAAGTTGATTTGATAACCAGTAAGATGCATTTAATATTTGGTGTCTCTATCTTCACTAATAGCAAAGATATTTGCCCATACTAAGACTTTTCGGACACCCTGTATACATTTCTTAACTATTTATTTCTCAGCATAACTAAGTAAGTGTTGTGGAGGCTGTACTGTTAATTGTAGTGCTGATGACAAATCAATACCACAATTTAGCCTCAGTTCATTATTAGTAAAAAAAAACTGGATTTATTACTATGACATTAAATCCATTTTTGAGTTATCTTGTATCCAAAATCTCATATTTTTTTCATCAGAGACACCTTAACATCGCTGTTCGCGTCTTCTTTATTAAAATAGTGTAAAACATGTGAAAACATTTGCATGCATCTATCTTTGTTTTCTTCATTAATCCAAATGTCAAAAAGATCCTTTCGCGGAATGACACGCCTGAAAATTAAGATAAAATAATCAGCTGCACCAAATTTTAGTATTAATCCAGAGGGTATAATGTTTCATTTTACATAACGCAATAATTATGACAGAAATGCGCAGCAATTTAAATGTAGGCTTATGAAATGAAGCAGTAAATGCCAACAATTTGCATATCAAAATAATATTTCTCAGCATTGCAATAATAATTTTTAAACGAAACTAGGTATAATTGAAAGTATATACCAGCATCTAGATTATCCCCTATTTACAAAGCTTATTTTCACTGCTACGTGTCTTTACCACCATAGTAACTGTAGAATACTAATAATAAGGATGTTTTACCTCTTGCGTATATACCCACTTTGGACCCTTCCAGATAATACTTTATAAAAATTATGTTACTTGATTATAAAACTTAATATATTTTTAATATATTTGTTATATTTTGAGGCATTTCTAAATATGTCAGTCTTTCTAATTTTGTCCAGCTAGATTAGCAAAATGAATAACTGCGTCGCGTCGCCGTTGGTCTTTGTATCTGTTGTTGATTATTTCAGAACCGCTGAACGGATTTTGATGCGGTTTTCACTTTTCGATAGCGCATCTTTCGAGAAAAGTTTAAGTGTACGGAACATCAATCTTTGGCAAAAGAAAGCCGAACAGTGGGAATTTTAGTTAATCAAGTCGAACACAATTAGGCCACGCTAACGCCTTCTTGGCAAACGCCCGGCATATGCCTGAGCAAACTTAAACCGTTACAAATATATCTAGACAATAAGTATGAGTACATCGTCAGTTTCGAATCGGTGTAATTCGATTCACTTGGATTGGAAATCGAAATGTATGGTCGCGATTGAACTTTTGAAAGGATGCAGTATTTTAACTCGGTCCTGTTCCGAAAGAGATTTGAATTGTGTTGCATTGGATGGTACCATGGATTTATTAGGACTGGATACGGGATGATTTCACATTCGTTGAGGCCAAAACAAACCATTCTAAACAACACTGTAAACACAATTTGTAAACATTGGCCACATCTTATTTGACCTTGTATTTTTGTACAAAAAATACGTTGGAAGCATCAAAAGATTTACTAAAAGTAATAAAAGCCCTAAAATATTTTATTTTTCTGCTAAATAATAATAAATTTAAGTTAAAAAGGTTTTATTATTTATAGGTTATGTTATTTCTAAAGGTGTTTATTTAAAGTCGCTCCGAGTCATTTATAAATCTATACGTCGCACTTTTTCTTTTCTAGTTCATTAGACAAATACGTACGTGTAGCCGAGTGTTCAGACCGAGGTTCAGCCGTTTTCCTAAACAAGCATAACAGACAGCAACACTTCTGAGCTCCAACACTCCAATGCTATTTTATCTCTTTCTACTACCATTCTTGATTCAATTACGTAGTAATTCGTAGTCTTGTCTATGTTCGTAGTTCGTAAACTGCTCCCCCAAGAGAATAACAAAACAAAAACAAACAACAAAATATAAGGCTTCACGTTCGATACGCTCACAGTATACGGACATCGAATCCTTATTATAATAAATCCATGGATGGTACACACTGCGATTGAACAAATTGAGACTGAAATCACATTTCACACAAACGGCGGATTGTAAATTACATAATTATGAGAAATAAACAGATGCACACCGAATTTCTTTCTTGTTTTGTACCTCCCTAATTCGCAAAAAGTAAAAATATCTAAAATGACAAGAACTGGAAACGGATACGAAAAATGTAGGGTTATGTATGTATGTATGTATGTAACGCCAGATAAAAAAAACGTCTTCAAAGTACGCCGTGGAATCAATCACGCATATCTTCAATTATTATTAATCTTGAAAGGTAACATAGGTAAAAGGCATAGGTGAATGAAAAATAGAACTGTCAAGGTCTGAAGTTTTTATTTTTAAGAAAATTAAATAGGGTAATCACAAACAAAAAGCTTTTATGATCGAAAGTTATTTTAGAAATGGTAGAAGGGTTGATGGCCAGTAGGTTTATTCAACACGGGACGCCATTTAGGATTTTCAAACAGAATTTCAACACGTAGTTATGGACTTCGACCAGTTTCGCCAAGTTTTGACTTACTATGTGGCTTTGTTTAGAGAAACAGGAAGTGTGAATAGAAAGGAAGGCAGTGGGATCGCACTGCACAAAAAGTAGAAGAATTGAGACAAGTTGTTAATGAACACCTACAAACCCCTATTCGTCGTTTAAGCCAGCAAGTAAATGTATCCTACGGAACCTGCAATACAATCCTGAAATATCGTCTAAGCTCAGTCCAACAATTGTTACCAAATGACAAGCCACAGCGAATGTAATTTTCTTTGTGGTTTATGGATAGTTTGCATAAAAATGAAAACGTATTTAAAAAAACCTTTTTTACTGACAAGGCATGGTTTTACCTCTCTGGTTATGTAAATTCTCAACAAATGAGAATGTGGAGTTCTGCAAATCCACATTTCGTTATAGAAGAAGCCTCTGCATTCACAGAAAGTTGACGTGTGGGCGGCCATATCGAAACGAATGTTAATTGGACCGATTTTTTTGAAGGGACTCAATTCGGCGCGACACCGTAATTAAATTTTACAAAATTTTGTAAACGCATTAGACGATGAAGAGATGCGACAATGCGACAAGGCTACTTTCAGTAGGACGGCGCATCAATTCACGGAAATCTTGATAATTTAAATTTTTTGGAAGAATTTTTTGAAGACCGAATCATTAGTCGTAATATGCCACCACGGTCCTGCGATCTCACACCGTGCGACTTTTTTTTATAGCCACACATTAAAAACTCGGTTTTCAAAACCCCTTGTAAAAATTTAGAAAACCTACGGGCTAGAATTACAAATAAATTTCAGATTAACAACTCCTTCCAAATGCTCACCAATATTTTTGATGCTGTAAAAACAAGAATGAGAACATGTTTGGAAGTACAAGGTGGACACGTCTCTCATTTAGTTTAAATTTATAATTTTAAGGTTCTTTGTTGTATATGTTTTTTTTTTGAATTCTGTATTATGCAATAACAATTACAGTAATGTAATTTTCTTAAAAATAAAAACCTCAGAACTTGACAGTTTTATTTTTCATACACCTATGCCTTTGCCCAAAATGTGCTACCTTTCAAGAGTAATAATTCAAGGTATCCGTGATTGATTCCACGGCATACTTTGAGAACGTTTTTTTTTTTGGTTCTTACGTTATGTTATGTATGTTTCTTAAACTGTAAGAATTTCACTTAAAACCAATGTATTCATGTCTTTTATAGAACTTCACTTATTTTTTCCAGAATTTACTTACAACTTATTGTCAACTCCATGTAGCACGTCAAGAATTAGTTCACCCAACATCCGGGCCATTCTTTAACCAGAACGTAAAACAAAAAATGTTGTTTGCAAAGAGGTGCTGCCATAATGTTCACAGTTTGTTGTTTTAATTATTAAAACGAATTGTATTATCAGAGGATTTTGTGGTTCGCTTTTTATTTTTATTCTCCTCTATGAAACACGCGAGCTCACCGTGAACCGGTTGCTACTTTATTATAAGTTGCCAAAACTTTATTCATCTTATAAACTTGTATTTAGTTATTGTTGGCAATAAACTACCAGAGTTTGCGAAATTTGTCAAGTTTGGCTATTAAAAATATGTCATATTTCAACCGTGATTTACAAAAATGACTAGCGGTTTTTGTCTGAGAATTACGAGACTATTTCGTTTAAAATACAAGGTGGGGACTCCTTCAACGTGATATTTTAGAAATGTATGTAAACCTCCAAACTACTATTGATTTAGGTAATTGCAGAAAATAAATAAACGCTAAATTATTTTATAATTCAGGACCCTTAAAGTTAAAAGGTTAATAAAGGAGTTAATATTTCGAAAACGTCAAATTTTAAATATAGCGAATAACAATCTACGTAAACATTTGTCTAAATACAGATTTTCAAAAAAAAATTTTAAACATTTATTTCGAAAACGCTTTTTTTAATATGCCTTTAATGGACAAAGGCTTTATACAAAATTATGATCTACTCCCCAAGTGTTCAGAATATATTCTTGGGTCATATTACTGCCAATTTTTTCACATAAGTATCAGATTTTAATAATTTATTGAAGGACAGCTTAGGTTTGTAAAACGAATTGTATTATCAGAGGATTTTGTGGTTCGCTTTTTATTTTTATTCTCTATGAAACACGCGAGCTCACCGTGAACCGGTTGCTACGTTATTATAAGTTGCCAAAACTTTATTCATCTTATAAACTTGTATTTAGTTATTGTTGGCAATAAACTACCAGAATTTGCGAAATTTGTCAAGTTTGGCTATTAAAAGTATGTGATAGATCTTTCAACCGTGATATATAGATTTACAAAAGTGACTAACGGTTGGTGTCAGAGAATTACGAGACTATTTCGTTTAAAATACAAGGTGGGGACTCCTGCAACGTGATATTTTAGAAATGTATGAAAACCTCCAAACTACTATTGATTTAGGCAATTGCAGAAAATAAATAAATGCTAAATTATTTTATAATTCAGGGTCCTTAAAGTTAAAAGGTTAATAAAGGAGTTAAAATTACGAAAACGTAAAATTTTAAATACAGCGAATAACAATCGACTTGAACATTTGTCTAAATACAAATTTTCCAACAAAAAAAAAGTTTTTTAAACATTTATTTCGAAAAACGCTTTTTTTTAATATGCCTTTTATGGACAAAGGCTTTATCGAAAATTATGACCTACTGCCCAAGTGTTCAGAATATATTCTTGGGTCATATTACTGCCAATTTTTTCACATAAGTATCAGATTTTAATAATTTAATGAAGGTCAGCTTAGGTTTGAGGACCAAGTATAAGTTTTTTTTTTAACATTTTCTTAGTTAAAACAATACGACTGCAATAGAAAAGTACCCTTTATTTCTAAATAGCCAGCTGCATACCCTTCTGTCACTAATGACGTATTTTTCTAAATACACTTGGGAAACGGATATATAGCCCGTAATCAAAAAATATATAAAACGTTCTTAAGCTAGGTCTGCTGTTCAAAGATGTGTAACGTTCATTATTGTAGTATTTTCAAACTGTTCAAATGAATTACGTGGATTCGCGAGACTATGAATTCAAGGTAGTAGTAGTGTCGATTGTAATAATATTTTCGGGTAGCCCGGGTCAGTCGTTTGGGTTCACGAGAGCATGAATCCCAGGTAGTAATCGATAATCGATCGCACCGTCTAAGCTGATGTTGAGGACTTGTCATTTGTTCATCATAGGTTCAATGTCATTTTCTGAGGGGCTGCTGGTCAAGAAAAACCCTTTTTCCTAGAGGAAACTTAAATCCAGTTTCATCCCTTTTGTTTTTGGGGACAAGCCTTTGTTGGGGACTCCAAAGGGTAAGTAGGGACATTCTTTTCAATTATTTTTTATTAATTTTGTATGGACGTAGATTCTAAATTATAATTTCATGTTTCGGAATTTGACCTTTTGACCTTGTTCTTTTAGGAAGATCCAGTCAATTAAGGTCTAATTACTTAATGGTCTAATTAGTTACCTAATTGATCAGTTAATCCATATTATGAAGTTAATTGAGTTACCCTGTTGCGAGGTTTGCCTCCTTCGATGACTTTTTGATTGTGTTAGTTTGTATAACTCTTGGACATGTGTTCTCGTCAAAGCCTTTTGAAGTAAAGAAGCAACTCTGGGGGATCCCGAGCCCAAGCTTTATTCAACTACAAGCTGAGTACTTAGATTTATAGTCGTATAAAGAGCCAAATATTTGAATAACCATTTTTAATAGAGAAAACGGTTTTAAAATGCTAAGAATAGCCAATTTTATTTATATAGTTAAACTGATTTAATATAGAATCTTCTAGCCTTATAAAGGAGCTGCAACTACCTAGGGCATGTTAAAGCATTACCATTTTCATTTTTATTGCGTACGAATACATCCTGTTAAAATTTTATAATGCCTTTCTTTTTTTTAAATTAAACAGCTAATTAACTTTCTTTAACGTTGTTTTATTTTGTGTGCACTTGTTGAGCTAGCGGATGGCTTGTTGCTAGCGCAACATTGAGCTAGCGGATGGCTTGTTGTCATATATCCTAGCCCTTAAATATAATAACAATTAATTAGTGACAGCACGGATTATTTTTTATATAATTATAATAATACCAGGAAAGGGGCCACCAAAAACACTGGAATAATGACTTTTGTCGCTTTAAAACACGCCAAAAAGTTGTCAATTTTTGGACGGTCGCAAAAAAAACAATTTAAACAGATTTTTTACTACAGAGTTTCGATAATTTTATTTATTTGTCGTGTTTCTTTGGCAAAAATGTATTCAATAATTCTTATGATACGCTCCTGTCAATAATTCGAAGTATTGCAAAAGCAATTTACCAACATAAGCCAGCGGTTGTGTCTATTACAGATAACAATCTCGAAAGGTTCCCATGGGACAAAAATTTAATAACTTAGGCTTTGTTGTAGGTTACACTGTTTTAAACATTGTCAGTTTCGTTAGCCTTTAGATCTCCGTATCTATTTTGTAAGTTTAATTAAACAACTCATTACCGCTTAGCAATGTTGCCAATACAATAGACAACATTTAGTTTTGTCAGTTCCATTAAAATGTTCGTATTATTGGAATTCTTATCTGAGAGAGCCCACGAAGGCAGCACATAAGTACCGTGGGAGTCTGGAGAAAGGGGAGATGCAATAGGACTAAAAGGATTGAAAATAAGGGAAGAGAGGGAATACTTCAGAGAGCAGAAGAGAGGAAGGGAAAAATTTCATAATCTGACCACCGTAAATATGAAAGGGCGAGAAAATAGAAGAGTCTGATCTTCGGTAGTGGTGAGTAAAAAGAGAAATGAGACGCACTTTTTGGGAGTAGCCATTGGGGAAATAATAGAGGCAAGTTGTTCTGAGCAGAAACCGTGAAAATATCTCTAGAAGAGGGACAGCTCACACAGCACGTTGGTAAGCGAGAGAAGGGTATTTTCTTGTAAGAATTGAGCAAATGATGGATCGGCTCTTATTTTAAATATAATTAAGGAGATGTGACTCTCCAAATGTGCAAATAACATTCTACGGTAGGTCTTATATCGGAATCGTAGAGAGTATAAACTGGAAGAAGAAAAATACGACTGGATTTTTTTCAGTAGGGAAGTGAGATGCCAGAAATTTTGTCAAGTTTCCCATTTTTCCAAAAGGAAGCGTCAAACTGGACCAAATTTATGGCATTTTATTCTAAAGTTAATTGAAAATCTTGGGAAAAGGATAGGTGTATCTTTGCTCGCCCATTTTTCCAAAAGGAAGCGTCAGACTTGTGGCATTTCATTCTAAAATTAATTGGAAATATTGGGAAAAAGGTATGTGCATACGCCTGTTATCCAGCTCAAGCTGTGGGGCTGGTTTTTGAAAATGGATATAAGAGCAGAGAATAGCAACCGTGGATGAGATTGGTAGTAAAATATCGTTAATGTGAAAGAAAAACAGCTTTGGTGTCAGAGCTGAGCCTTGAAATACGCCGGCATGAGGTACGACAACATGTAGGTATTGGATGAATGCTAGATGAGTGACCATCTACGACAGATAAACGTTTGTTAAATAAAAGCTATTGCTCCAAGCATATATAGTTTGATGAATTCTTCCTTCTTTGTTTTGTTAAATAAAAGCTATTGCTCCAAGCATATATAGTTTGATGAATTCTTCCTTCTCAAATGCCTTAGATAATGTCGAGGGTAACAATTTCAGACTGGCCGTGAATTTTAAGGGTATTATTTTAGTTTTATGTGAGAAAGGTAAGAAGATCTGCTGTGTATCTCTCTTGGCGAAATCCGTGCTATCTGTTGTGGATGATTGCTTGTTTTTCTAAATCTCTTAGGATTTGTAATCTTAGAAACAACAGGCTATCTAAAAGGACGACTGTGTGAAATTTATTTATCTACAAGCGTGCGGTAAGTAACTACTTACCACACTGATTTGAGTGCGGTAAGTATCACTTTACCGCACTAGTGTTGTAAGTAGTTACATACTATGAAAACAAGTTTTTATATTATGCAAGTGTATTTTTTATTTTTAAAAGAAACTCTATTAAACATTATATGTATAACAAATACTTACATATTTAAATTTCTAAACTAATCCAAACTTATTAATTAAGAAATATTAATAATAATTGTAGAATTTGTAACATTTCCAAACTATATCGATGAAGGAAGTGTTTTACTATCCGATGAGACACAAGAATTGAAAGTTACAGATTTACTAAAACGGGAGGTTCTCTCTGCATATTCTTCTACAACATTTATTTGCTTTGCAATTCCTATTTTATTTTGCACCGAATTTTCAATATAGCCCACCGCAACACTGGAGGACTTCCATCCACCATGTCTTTTTAAACTCATGATATCCCCGCCAGCATCTACTAATAATGTAGCTGACGTCCTTCGATAACAATGTCCCGTAAAATTCTTTGGGACTGGACAACTTTAAATATGATGCAATTTGAGAAGGTATTTTTCCAAAAGTATTTATACCCAGTGGTTGGATAGTGCATCTTCCTTTTTTATATGCAATAAATAACCGTGTACGGGTTGGGTTTCATTTCAACTTATTTATCGTCTATCATGCTTGATAAGTTGTTCGAAAGGTCCCCCGTCAACTTCCAAACACTTTCTTACTCTTTTTCTAAATGAATTTCGCACCCGCTGTAACATTTCAGATGTCACTAATAAGCAGGCAAAGCGGATTCGGTCTTTCATATCATCTAACCATGTAGGTGCAGTAGCTATCACTTTGTCCTTTATAAAACCCCACAAGAAAAAGTCAAGAGGGGTCAAATCCGGGGACCTAGCAGGTCAGTTCACCGGACCAGCTCGTCCACTCCAGTGCAACTTCTATGTAGTTTTTTCTGCACTCATCCAAAATTAATAACATATCAACTTGCAAATTAGAATTAGCTTCCATGTTTAATTGAGCAATAAACTGAAAAATAATCATTAAAATATCAAAATTCTCAACTGACTTAATTATAAATAACGCATTTCCATGGAAACGAATAGTAATTCTGAAATAAGTGAACTTGATTTATTGGTAAAATTTATTTATTTTTTGAATTCAATCAAAATTTAGTTAACCATAATTCCGTAACCGAAAGAGCTAATCAAATTTTTTTTTTGTATACATTAGGTAGTTTTTTACATAGATTCGAATTTTCTAAACAAAAGTACATCATCCCATTTAAAATTCGAAAGTTACCCCCACCCCTCAAAATAGGGGGAGGGGGTAATTAAATATGTCCTCCCATCTCCCTATTAACTCACCAAAATTTTATGAAAATATTTTAGACCGTTTTCGAGATATCGCCTCGTAATACCTTAAGAAACACCCGGTGTAGTAAGAAAATCTAAGTGTAAGAAAACAAGTATTAAAGTAATATTTTTGTTCAAATGATTCCTATCTTATATTCTATTCGCGCTTAATTATCCAGTAAAAAATATTTTATTGAACTTATTTTAAATACCGTTGAATTATACTTGAAAGTTAAACGTTTTCTTTTTCGTTTTATGCCTTCTGAACATAAACACTTTAATATAGCATGCATGGGATGCTTCAGGGATCTCCACAATTTTTCAAGTACCCTTCAACCGAAACTTCAAGGACCCTTGAGATTTTACTCTACCAATAATGTTTAGCAGCAGACACACTTGACTCCTTTAGATAATTAGCATTTCCTTTACAAAAATCCACAGACTTATTGTTTTAAGGGGTAATACACTTTTAAAAGGTTAAAATTGGTATAATCTAAGGGTGTGCTTTCATAATATAGTTATTTAGGTATATTGCAAAAGTATTTATGACATGGCGTAAAATTTATCCAATCAGGCACACTGGTAATACCAAGTAGGTAACACTTAATTTCAAATTATAAGTTCCTGCGACACTCCTTTAGATACTTTTTTATAGTCCCCAAGTAGGTAAACATCTAGATCAACATTAAGAGAACCGCGTGAAATTATTGTTTACACGCTTATTTTATAAGATTAAATATTAAAAACAAAATTTTCTTTTTATATCGTTTAATGATAGATGCCAGATTCCATCAATCCCCCCCAACTTATATGGACCCGAGCTAGGGTTGCCAACTTACCAGGAAAAAAATCCGGTTTCTTTGTTTTGTTTGCTATAATTTCACGTACTTCTCGTAGAATGCAGTATAGTCATCATATAATTTATCCTCAATAAACGAAAGTCAAATTTGCGATTGATCTCGCGACACTTTTGACAAATCACGTGTCAATAATGTCATATCTGTCTAAATCTAGTTTGTTTAACTTTTTGAAGGTTGGCGGCAAATTTAATTTTAAACATACAGTATGAATGAGGTTGACAAATGGACCAAATTTTTAATGATAAGAAAAAAGGAATCCCTAATAAAAGTGTTTGCTTGCCGAAAAAAAAAACGCAAAAAAAGCGAACAAGACAGGTCAGAAATAGCAAAATAATAAATGAAGCTTAAAACTGGGGGAATTTGAAAGTTACTATGTCACGTGATCAGTGTCACACACCATTCTGTTATCTTTCAAAAAACGAACTAATACAAAAATCCTTCTATATATACTCAGCAGTATTTACGCGGACTGCGAAGTCTGCGGCGCAGAACTAGCGATAGCGCGCGCAGCAGCATATAACTGTTTGGTGCGAGTAAAGCGGGAGATTTTTGGTATATTCCGGGAGGCGGGAGATTATTAAAATTAAGAGTCGAAATCCGGCACAATCCCGAAATTCCTGGAGGGTTAGCAACCCTAACCCCAGCCCGTCAAAAATTATTCAATACCAAGGAGCTCTTGCCTTTCAAAAAAAAGGGTCGAAAATTTTATTTCGGAAAGCGTAGTGCTTTCGGTATGTCGTCGGTTGCCCTGGTCCCAAAGGGGCTCTCAGAAGTGATGTAAGGATACGTATTCAAAAATCCGTTGGATACGAATATTAAAAGAATCTGTATTATCCGTGTAACTGGTCGACAACTTGAATACGGATACAGAATAGAAATAAATACGCATTCGGGAGGTTACTAATGCAAAAAGCAGGGAGACAACGGAATAGGGATCGAGTGTAAGCGAACAATACGATCTGCGATTTGGAATATTTCATCTCATGCTTTCTCTTTCTAATGACATTTCCTAAAAAAAAGATAGATCTAGGTAACGGGTATCATATGGGATACCCATTGGTTAAACTCGGCCCGCCTCATCCGAGCCGAATTCAAACGAGAACGAACGCGGTGCCCTACTATCCCTAACCTTCGACTTCGAATCATATGATACCGCATCCACCTATCTTCGCGAATCTGAAATAATTCTCCGTATACCTATACATGTTTCGTAACTGCTTTCGCGCGGCTCAAAAAATGGATACGTATTCGGATGATGGATACTAGTTGATTCCGATTCCGTATTATCCGGATATCTAAAGAATACGGATATTTACAACACTAGCTCTCAGCGGCTTTGTGTATAGGATACAGACATTCAAGCATATATATATATATATATATATATATATATATATATATATATATATATTATATATATATTATATATATATTATATATATATTATGTTTGAACGTAGACTTTCACGGATGGAGAAATGTGAAGAAATATTGATCCGGGAGTACATCCGTTCGTTTGTTAAATTCCTATTGGAATCTGGCAGACGTTTCGCCAAGGTCTCACTTGGCATTATCAATGCTTACTCGTTGCTGTCAAGTCGTAAACTGATGAATCTTTGTCGTGACTCTCGATATTTATAGCCTGCGCCGGAGGTTGTAGCGGTTCTGGTTGGCTGGCGTTGGCTCCGCCCCCTCAGTCGTGGCTTCCTTTCCTAGATGTGCATGTATTTAAAAATGAATATGGACGACTAGAACACACGGTATACAGGAAACCAACTCACACCAATAGATACCTGAATGCCGAATCACATCACCACCCATCACAAATACAGGCAGTAGCAAACACGCTGATCTCCCCAGATCCATCCGGCTCACTAGCGACAACAATAGACCTCATGAGCTAGAAAAGATAACCACTGCTCTAAAACAGAATGGATATAAAGACAACACAATTAGAAAAGCAATAGAACTGCAACAGCATCCAAGACAGAAACAACAGGAAGACTCTGAAAGCAGACCAAAAACCATATTGCCATACATTAAAGGGACTACTGATGGGATTGGTCGCATTCTTCGTAAGCATAATATATCCACTGTATATAAACCACATCAAACCATAAGAACAACATTAAAAAATCCAAAACAGAAAATTAAACTAGAAAACCAAGGTGTGTATAGTGTAGCATGCGGTACCTGCAATAAAATGTACATCGGACAAACCAACAGACGAATTTCAGCCAGGTTAGAAGAACACAAACTGGCTATCAGAAACAAACAAACTACATCGGCCCTGTTTCAACATCAACATCAAACAGGACACAAAATCAACTTTGATAGCTGCAGACCACTGGCAAACGTCGAAAACTACAAAACTAGAATAATACGAGAAGCCATCGAAATAGAAAAGACCGGTCATCTAAACAAAATGGACGACGCTCTGCATTTGTCCAGTACATGGAAGACAATAGTAAAACGGCAAGCCGAAGCGCATCAACTCGCAACCACATCACAACAAACAGCCAACGAAGCAACGAGGGGGCGGAGCCAACGCCAGCCAACCAGAACCGCTACAACCTCCGGCGCAGGCTATAAATATCGAGAGTCACGACAAAGATTCATCAGTTTACGACTTGACAGCAACGAGTAAGCATTGATAATGCCAAGTGAGACCTTGGCGAAACGTCTGCCAGATTCCAATAGGAATTTAACAAACGAACGGATGTACTCCCGGATCAATATTTCTTCATATATATATATATATATATATATTTTTTTTTTTTTTTGGTGTGTGTTTCTTGGGATTAGGTTCATTGTAAAAACATTTTTTATATTAAAAGTCCATTGACGTTTCGACCCTTTTCCGGGTCATTTTCAAAATATATATTTTTTTTTTATTAATTCAGTTTGATAAAAGACCTAAAAATACATTATTAGTTAAAACAATTTCCAACAACAGTACAATATGACAGTAAACATTAAAATCTGGACACATCTATAATTCTACGTTCTTAACAGTGAACATTTTTCTACAATAATTGCAAGATATTTTTATTATACGCACCTTGAAAACTTTAAGGTCTTTGAAGGATTAATCTGCTATTTCTTATCAGACATATTAAAACATACCAGAGTATTTTATGTGGAAAGAGAAAAAATAGTAATTTTTTTAAAAAAATGTGTAATCCTTTGATTTGATATTAAGAGGATATGGCAAATGCTGGTTAAGAGGAGATAATTTTTTAATTTGTTGTAATTAAATTAGCATATATGCGGCTAAGTCCTCCTATATCTGTTCTGTCGTTCACAGCATTTTTATCTTTTTTTATTTCTATCATTTCTTTGATGGATAATTTATAATAGTTATGATCTTTATTCAGAATTCTTGTTTGGTTATAACTAAATTCGTGTTTTGTCTCTCTTACATGTTTGCTCAGAGCTGTTGATGTGTTTTTTGTATATTTGTGTCCGTTAAGTCTGTTCTTTAGTAACTGAGATGTCATTCCAATATATTTTTTTGGGCAATTTGTGCATGGTACAGAGTATATCACATTAGATTGGTTCATAGTTGGTGTCGGACTTTTTAAGTTCGTGAAAAGAGAACCAAGTTTGTTTGTTGTTTTATGACAAGCCACTATGTTATGTTTTTAAGACTACTTTTTAGTTTTTCAGATAGTTCGTTTTTAACGGACACAAATATACAAAAAACACATCAACAGCTCTGAGCAAACATGTAAGAGAGACAAAACACGAATTTAGTTATAACCAAACAAGAATTCTGAATAAAGATCATAACTATTATAAATTATCCATCAAAGAAATGATAGAAATAAAAAAAGATAAAAATGCTGTGAACGACAGAACAGATATAGGAGGACTTAGCCGCATATATGCTAATTTAATTACAACAAATTAAAAAATTATCTCCTCTTAACCAGCATTTGCCATATCCTCTTAATATCAAATCAAAGGATTACACATTTTTTTAAAAAAATTACTATTTTTTCTCTTTCCACATAAAATACTCTGGTATGTTTTAATATGTCTGATAAGAAATAGCAGATTAATCCTTCAAAGACCTTAAAGTTTTCAAGGTGCGTATAATAAAAATATCTTGCAATTATTGTAGAAAAATGTTCACTGTTAAGAACGTAGAATTATAGATGTGTCCAGATTTTAATGTTTACTGTCATATTGTACTGTTGTTGGAAATTGTTTTAACTAATAATGTATTTTTAGGTCTTTTATCAAACTGAATTAATAAAAAAAAATATATATATTTTGAAAATGACCCGGAAAAGGGTCGAAACGTCAATGGACTTTTAATATAAAAAATGTTTTTACAATGAACCTAATCCCAAGAAACACACACCAAAAAAAAAATATATTATAAATGGTTCAAGAAAAATAACAAAGTATATATATATATATATATATGAAGAAATATTGATCCGGGAGTACATCCGTTCGTTTGTTAAATTCCTATTGGAATCTGGCAGACGTTGCCAAGGACTCACTTGGCATTATCTGCCAGATTCCAATAGGAATTTAACAAACGAACGGATGTACTCCCGGATCAATATTTCTTCATATATATATATATATATATATATATATATATATATATATATATGAAGAAATATTGATCCGGGAGTACATCCGTTCATTTGTTAAATTCCTATTGGAATCTGGCAGACGTTTCGCCAAGGACTCACTTGGCATTATCTGCCAGATTCCAATAGGAATTTAACAAACGAACGGATGTACTCCCGGATCAATATTTCTTCATATATATATATATATATATATATATATATATATATATATATATATATATATATATATATATATATATATATATATATATATATATATATATATATATGAAGAAATATTGATCCGGGAGTACATCCGTTCGTTTGTTAAATTCCTATTGGAATCTGGCAGACGTTTCGCCAAGGTCTCACTTGGCATTATCAATGCTTACTCGTTGCTGTCAAGTCGTAAACTGATGAATCTTTGTCGTGACTCTCGATATTTATAGCCTGCGCCGGAGGTTGTAGCGGTTCTGGTTGGCTGGCGTTGGCTCCTCCCCCTCGTTGCTTCGTTGGCTGTTTGTTGTGATGTGGTTGCGAGTTGATGCGCTTCGGCTTGCCGTTTTACTATTGTCTTCCATGTACTGGACAAATGCAGAGCGTCGTCCCTTTTGTTTAGATGACCGGTCTTTTCTATTTCGATGGCTTCTCGTATTATTCTAGTTTTGTAGTTTTCGACGTTTGCCAGTGGTCTGCAGCTATCAAAGTTGATTTTGTGTCCTGTTTGATGTTGATGTTGAAACAGGGCCGATATAGTTTGTTTGTTTCTGATAGCCAGTTTGTGTTCTTCTAACCTGGCTGAAATTCGTCTGTTGGTTTGTCCGATGTACATTTTATTGCAGGTACCGCATGCTACACTATACACACCTTGGTTTTCTAGTTTAATTTTCTGTTTTGGATTTTTTAATGTTGTTCTTATGGTTTGATGTGGTTTATATACAGTGGATATATTATGCTTACGCAGTAGCTTTGACAAGTTCGTCAATCTTTTGTTTCATTTCAATAATAAACAACGTAAATTCAGTATAATCGTATTAGAATGAAGAAACTTTGCTTTCACGGCTAGTTTACTAAAAAACTGTTGGTCAGAAAGGCATCATGTATGGTATTTTTTGAAAGCTAGTGATGTTATCTTTAACATGAAAATAAAATATACAGGGTGTTCCATTAAAAAAAATTATTCCAGGGCGTATTTGCAAAACTTGACCACCCTGTATATCAGTGAATAATTTTAAACAAATTGCAAGTGATTAATGTATTCAAGGATATGTAACGTTTTATGGAATATTTGGTTTTTCCATACCTGTTTCAAATTGTTTTAAAGAATGGCCGAACTCTGAGCATTTTTTCAACTTTAACCGCGTCCCATTCCCTTACTATAAGTTTTAGACCCAATAAACTCTATATCAAAATGATCGTAACGAACAGGAGAATCAATTGGAACAAACTTATACCGGGTGTCCCATTTAGAAAAATACAAGTTTGGTTCGCCACGAGTTTTTCGGACCACCCTGTATTATGGCTATAATTTTAAAACATAGTGTGTCTGCCTATCGATAATAGAGAAACTGTGCCATTTCTAGTCCCTATTCATATTGCGTTTACGGAGTTGCCAAATTCTCTATAGTTTCTTATCTACAGGGGATTTTTTAAAAATAGTCAAAAATTTAATTCTTAAAAATCTCGAAAACTATTACAGTTAGAAAAAAGTTGTTTATGGAAAAATCATACGATTTTTAACCTTCTCTAAAGTAACGTTATTGTTTTCTTTATACCATTTGTTTTTACTGAGTTACTGATACTAACTTGTTTTTTTCAAATACGGACCTGGATTTTTTGCTGCATTTTATGAAAGAATACTTCATACCCTTTACAACTATGTATCACTTGATTATGGTTTTCGACGTTTTGATCAGGAATAACATCATCAGGATTTTCTATCGATACGGACCTGGAATTTTCCATGTTAAGGCACAATTTCACAACCTATCGCTGTGGTTTAAATTATTCAACTGATTAATTTTAAACTATGTTCATGATTACTAACCAGAACCCTTTGGTCATTAAAGTTTGTCAAATTGCACTTAAGCCAATGGGTTATTGAAAGCAAAAGTTGAGCAGACTCAGATCAGGTATAATTAGCGGCCT
This sequence comes from Philopedon plagiatum, assembly GCA_963971165.1. NCBI lineage: Eukaryota > Metazoa > Arthropoda > Insecta > Coleoptera > Curculionidae > Philopedon > Philopedon plagiatum. The sequence continues at coordinate 104,332,181 of OZ020191.1, read as the reverse complement.
TTATTAACAGCACCTAACTAGTGGTTACGTTTACCACATATTGTAAAAGGCACCCTTGATGATACGTCTTCATTATTTACGTTTTCAATATTTTCGTATCCAAATAAAAATCACCTTTCAGTTCAAAAGATAGTAATAAATTTTACATAATGGTTTCATTTCTGCTGCAACTCATTCTGCTGGTACAGTTGAATTACTATTTACTGGCTTTGAAAACAAACCATATTATCTCAAATTAAAGACCTTTAACAATATTCTAGCATAAAACCATTGTCATATTTACTGGGTTCGGATTATAAGGAATTCGAATCTAAAATCCGTTTTCTGCTTTATTTTTTGACGTTGCGTTGAATTGTAACATATAGACGGGCGGACGAACAGGTTGATGGACGCGATTGGACTGACCACACGAAGCCAATCACGCCTCTAAGAATTAATTATTAGGATTTGTTATAATTAAAACTAAGCTTATGCTTTTTTCAGGCGTTGGACCAATTTTACAAACTTGAGGGTCCTGGTTAGTAATCATGATTATAATTAAAATTTACCAGTTAAAACAATTTAATCCATAGTCACTGATTCTGACCTAATTGTCTCCATAATAGGTCGTGAAATTAATGGCGCATTAACTTGAAAAATGCCAGGTCCGTACTGGTAGAATATCCTGATGATGATACCATTCTTCACCAAAACGTCGAAAAACATAATCAAGTGAATCGCAGTTGTAAAGGGTATGAAGTATTCTTTCAAAAAATGCAGCAAAAATTCAGGTCCGTATTTGAAAAAAGCAAATTAGTATCAGTAGCTCAGTAAAAACAAATGGTATAAACAAAACAATAACGTTACTTTAGAGAAGGTATAAAATCGTGTGATTTTTGTAAAAACAACTTTTTTCTAACTATAATAGTTTTCGAGATATTTAAGAATTAAATTTTTGACTATTTTTAAAAAATCCCCTGTAGATAAGAAACTATAGAGAATTTGGCAACTGCGTAAACCGCATATGAATAGGGACTAGAAATGGCACATTTTCTCTAATTTAACCGACCTCGTATCTTTTACCATTTCGGAGATGGCAAGAGTGGTATCACCTATTTTAGACACCCTATATATATATATATATATATATATATATATATATATATATATATATATATATATATATATATATATATATATATATATAGGTACAGGGTGTCCGAAAAGTCTTAGTATGGGCAAATATCTTTGCTATTAGTAAAGAGAGAGACTCCAAATTGTAGGTCTATCTTATTGGTTAATAAATATGCTTTTTCTGTAATTAAACTTTTTCAACGCACTTGAGGGGTTAGGGAGTTCAGGTCAAAAATTTTAAATGCAACCCTATGCCTGTGATACCTCATTTTAAAGATCTTCAAAAAAGAAGCCCTAGCAATATACCTATCACTTTTAAATATCCCACTGATAATGTTCAAATTTAACTTCATTTCGTATGGCAGCCACACCATACGAACAGCATAGAAATTTTCTTGCCGTGCATCCACTGCATTAGATTTCCGTGACAACTCACACAGCACACATGAGGAGCCCAACTTTTATCTTGATCTCCAATTTGGCACTTAATATAGAAGAATAGGCTTTTTTCACTTCCTAAGATAGACTTTAAAATAAATCTTCCACATATGTAACAAAACTGATTTTTGCAACATCAACTACTAGAACTTGCCATTTTATATAAAATACAACAAAACCACTAAAAGATACTTGACTGTACGAAAGACAGAATCAAACCAAACTTTAAAGAAACAGAAAAATGTCTTAAAGGCTCGTAGAATGCGTTGGAAATACCCCCGGCACCCCACGGTACCTCTTGTGGTAATTAATCCTAAATTGAGTAAAGCCAGGTATAACCAATTCCAAGTACTTGATAAATCCCACGATATAAGGTACTCGAAAATGGGACGTCGCCGGCGATTTCTGTAAATAGATAATTTAATGACTAGTAAAATGAAACACACAAAAAGCATTTTCATTAATTTTACAAAAATCATGTCGACCAGTGTAGTAGGGAATATGCATATAACACAAATAAATCTGAAATATTGTTTTATATTCTCTGCATAAATGAAATGTTTATGGCGTTTGCTGTTATTCATTTATTTTGGTCTTTATTAACAAAAAAAAAATTAAAACTGCAAATATTCGCGCGAATTTCGAAACTTGTAAAAGGTGATCCCATTGGCTGTGTCGTCAAAACTGATCTTATGACTCATCATGAGTATATGGCGAATTCCAGTGTTGTAAAGTCATCGACAACTCGATAAATATGGTATTTAATGCGTAACTCATCCAATGAAATATCCCTGCACTTAAAGTAGAAGGTTCCTAAAATCTTATTCATGTATACTTCAAGCCGAAATCGGCCAAGGAACATTTAAATTTTGCAACACAAATTGGCATTTCTGCGAAATTTTGACATATTATCTTAATATTTTCGAGTAAATAAACTGCAATTCTTTATTTTGATGGCAATCATCGAAAATTCAAAAATTTTCAAATTTTAGATGTCCCCGATGCAAATAAACTTATTTATTTATAAGTTTACCGAAAAAATATGCGATTTAAATTAGTGGGAGGTATTCCTAGATAATTAACGGATAAAATAAACCGAAAAATAATCACTAAATAGGGTAAATAGTGTGGAATAATGTAGGTTAAAAATAGGATTTGTCGGAAAAAATCAAGAAAATCCCAATTTTTCCCCTTAAATACGCTCCTGGATGACCCATTCGGTATTCATTTTAAAGTGTGATTATCCCTTTATTAGATAGTGCTGAAAAATTGGGAAAAAATTAGATAGTAAAAAATACAGAGTGATTCAAATGTTCCGATGTCGAGGGCAAAAAAAGTTAAAAAATCGAAATTTAATCAGCGATTGCTCCCTTCCTATAGAGAATGAAGAAACTAAAAAATATGGATATCATATACTTCGACGAGCTCTTTCCGATGACGTATTTGGGATTTTAATTTGAACCATTTTGACCCCAAAAAAATTAAAAACCGTAAAATATTTGGGTCAAAAATCTAAAAATTTCCAGTTTTTTCCAAATATTTCCATTTTCCAGTGATTTTAGGCTGAGGTAAATGTATTTCAAAAAGAGTATTTGAGATTTTAAAGTTTCACTTATGAGTCCGTTTTTCGATCTGACGTTTTGTTTTCGAGTTATTAGGTATCAAAGAGGGGTCTGGAAATGGCATTTTTCGACCTAAAAAAATTCAAAAGAATTACTTGTCATTTTCTGATCCTCACCAGTTTCAGTGGAGTTCTGAAGCTCCGAGTCCCCTACAATCTCCGAAAATTTACATCGATTTAATTCACATTTGCGACCTGTACCCGATTTCAACGGAAATCGCGGAAATTTCGACTTTGACGTTTAATATCTCCGAAACGAAACATCCTGTATAACTGAATTTTTTATCGAAGCTAGTTGAACTATTCTTCTATCAACCCAAAAAATTCGATTTCTCTCCCTCTGACTGTTTCCGAGAAAATCAAACCTGTTCGACTTTAAGTTAAGCTTTACGTTAACCTGTAGATTTTTGCTGATCTCCTGACGTCACTTTTCACTAAGGGCAAATGGCTGCTTTTTAAATTGTAATAAATTATACCGAAAAGTAAACATTTTTTGTAGCTAAATTATCCTAGTAATTTTCTTCAAAATATTTTTTTATGGTATTGTAATGACTTCCTTAAACGATTTATGCAATAAAAAATGTGCATATTCCTTACTAAGGTTAAAGAAAATTTTAATTACGTTTATTTCTTATTAAAGGTTTTATTGGAAACAGTTTTTTTGTATAAGTATTCTTCAATTAACATTAGGATAAATTTAACAGACACCTTAACAATCGGATGATCTTAATGGCCTGGGCCCTATAACACAAGACATACAAGTGCAACAAGTGTCGGCTTTTGGTTGGAGACTTGTTAAGTTTTGTAACACAACTTAACTTGTACTAACCTTTGTAGGACTTATAAGTACGGAAATATGTTACAGTTGTAGGTCTGGTTGTACACTTGTTACAATTGTAGGTCTTGTGTTATAAGGCCCTGGTGTGTCTGTTCTGTGTTCATAACCTTTTTTAGGTAACTTCGACGCCGAAGTGAATGTAATGACAATGACTCATGTCCCCCACCATTAAATTGTATATTTAATTTAAAAAAAAATAATAATGAATTAACAAAACATTAAAATTCGGTTTCACTATTTTTTGATAACCTACTGAATTAAAGAAAAACAATTTATACACTTTCCCCATTGTTGTCAAAACACTTGGCTTATTAAAGCAGTCTGGAAACACTAGACCGAAAAAAGAAACAAATATATTTAATTTGTGGCAGCAGGTAGAATAAAATGCAGATGAATCAAGTAATCGTTGTAATTTAGTGACGATAACTGTATTGTTTGTACATAATTTTGTGTGAAATGCTTTTTTATTCTTACCGACATTAAACGATTGTATAATTTGAATAATAAAAAAGAAATTATCTATTTGTGGGCCAGGCACTAAGATTATATTACCCACACAAACCAATAAATTTTATTTGTTTACATCAGAAGCAAAACTATTTCGCACATTTTCGGTAGGCAGTAGCAGAATATATGTTTATTGTTTAGGCTATAAATTACTAAGGCGCCATCATGTTTTACATTTTACAAGCTGTTTTACTGTTTCGTGTTGTAAATTATATGGCCATTTAGATATTTATTTAAATTTGACATTTTAGTGGGCCGTGCGTAAACTCTTACCGAGTAGGTAGAACAACGCTGCAGGAGTATGAATCATATTAAATATTTAGCAGTAAATTTTAAAAAAGATATGTGTGGTACTATACTACTTTTTGTCTGTGTATTTTCGGACATATATCTTGCATATGAATTTTATAAAAATACATGCAGTGTCCGTCAAGAGTTTCATGTAAAAGAGTATGGTTCGAAGCTTTTTTTTGTTTAAATTATTCAAAGGAAAAAGTTGATAATTTATGGTACCTATACTACTTACTTTAAATTACCTTCATAATCACTTTCGTTAAAATGTCTAGATCAGATTCTAGCATTTTTCACATTCAACTTATCTTGCCGTTTGAACAGATGCTTCCAAACACTTTGTGTTTCTTTGTTTTTGGGGAAGCTAAAAACTTTAATATCGGGCATAAAGCCCTTGTATTGATTGTCCACATCACAACCATACACAACACACCTCATTTTCACTTTTAAACTTTTAAAAGTGATATAAAAGCACCATAAAATAACTTTAAAACACAACGCGATCTTAACAAAGACGTGTCTCGTTTATAAAATATGGCGGAATTACTCACAGCATGACGTACATGGCCACGCCTACCTGCGCGGTGTCATATCTTCTTTTATTTGTATTATGATACAAAACACTTATGACCCTGGATGGGCACTACTACTCTAAGCATATGCAACCAAGAATGCATTGCACTGATTTATAAGTTGCCTATCATTGGAGTTGGTGCATTACAAAATATTAACAATTATTTCATATTTCTTTTGATTATAATATGCACATTGCCCATTGTTCCACCTCTCTATGGCAATTAGAAAATAAAAATCTGTTTACTAAAGTTGCATTACAATCTTAAGAAGCTGTATGTTCTTATTATGGTTCTTTGTGGTAAAATATCATTGGCATCGTCCCAAAATGATTTTCAAGTAAACATTTTCCCGTTTTACTGTTTGCTTCTGGGATCTTGTCTGTAGCTGAAATAATTATTTTAGAAACAATGTAGTTTTCCGGTGCGGTTTTGCAGAATAGGAGCTGCATGTGAAAGTAAATATTACCAGCAAAATACATTGTTTCGATATAGTCAGATATTTTAGAATCCTAGTTAGAAACTGTTAAAAAAATTGAAAAAAATAAAATATTCAGAAAGTAGATAGAACTGTGTATAGCTCCTTCCGTGAAGAATGGAGGGACACCGTCTTTTTTATAGTTAAGTGACACTAATATAATTTTGTAAATACTGACAATATTTGATATTTTTTGGTGGTATTTTTTGAGAACACAATTTAACTTTTGAGGAATAGTTTTTTTGAGCTTGTCGGGTTTCATTAATCATTATTGTGTAAAAACAATTGCAATTTAAATTTTAAATCCATTTGTTCATTTGATTTTAGCTGTATACGAGACCGATATGTTGAGTTTAATGTTCTTTAAAAGTTAAAACCCCAGTTAAAAATATGTATATAGGTATGTATAGAGATATGAAAAGTCTACTGACAGATTTCTGAAACATAACAGTTAGTTTTGTTGCGTGAAAACCCTTTTCTACTTGAAAGTTATACATTGAAGATTTCTAAAGGAGCCGTGTAGGCCGGGGTTTGCTCGGGTTTGCCTCCCAACACTTCGACCTGGGCAAATCTTTTATGTATGACTCTAATCTAAAGATTTCTTAAACTTGCCGCAAAGTTTATTCTTGGAGGTCATATTTACCACTTCTTGGGGCGTTAGAATGACCCCTTTAAGGTATTTTAGCCTTTGCATAGTACAGAGTAGCAATGGCTGAAATGAAGAGAAAGTTTTTTGAGTTTGAAAGAGAAATTATCAGTGATAGAGTGCTCTGAAAAGAATAACTACAGTGTTCGGTTCGGGAAGAATTTTAAATCGGAAAGACTGAAGTGAGTGACATTTTAAAGAAAAAGACAGAACTGAGAAAGTTCTATAGTGAAAATGGTAATCTGCAGCAAAAAAAAAGATAATTAACACTGAAGGTAATGCTATGGATTCTGCAGCAACGCAAAAAATTTCTCAAGTTACCTTGCATGTTGAATCAGAAATTGTAAAAAATCATAGTCAAAAACAACAACAAACCAAAATTTACGATTTCTTCAAAAAATATTTATAAATAATACGTAGTCGTAGGTACATATGTAGGTATAACAAGAGTACATGAGTAAATATAATAAATCATCATCATCATTAAAATAAAAATTAAATTAAATAAAATTATGTAATTTTATTTCTACAGATTTAGCAATTTTTTATCTCCTTTTTCTTCCGACCTTTCGCACAACGGACGTCTCTTTATATCGGACAATTTTTTTTCTCCTTTAGTGCCCGGCTGTCGAGAAGTTTCACTGTGCAATCGCAAATTATGTGATCTGCTGTTTCTGCAGCTTCCCCATAGTACCGGCACCTTTCGTTCTTTGTTTTGCCCATTTTCTTGAGATGGTAATTGAGTGTCCAGTAAAAATACCTATAATAAGTCTTGTTATTTCTATTTCAGTCAAGAAGCTCTTTGGCTTTTTGATTCAAAAAGTTAATTAACTTCTTTGCTTGCCTTTAGGGTGAAGTGTTTGTCCAGTAGGATTCTAGTTGGTTCTGTTCACATTTGTAAATGGGTGGAGACCACATATTATGTAGTTGGCCAGATTAAGAGTGTCCCTGAAATTTCTGTTGCTCTAAAATGTAAATAATGGTATCTCCCTCTTATTTGTAAATTTATGGTCTCATATTCTTTTGCATGCGCTGTCTATTTTGCCGAAATCTAATTCCTTATCTTCTTTTGTTATGTGTATTTTTTAAATATTTTTCAAGCCACTTTAGTCATGGCTTTAGTTTCCAGTGTTGATTTGTATTCCTACCATGGACAATAGTTGATTTGAGCTCTTACTAGGGCACTACTAACATTTTTCAAAATGTTCCAAATTCAGTCTCCTGCATGGGACACGTAATTTGAGGTGAAGTCAAACATACATATAAACGATACACTATAATATGACTCTTCTCTGGTTAGTTGCGATTTTGGTCTTCTCGTAACCTTTATACTTATTTTTCTGAATTTAACTTAATACCGATTAGAGGTAGTAGCTAACCAAAACGTGAACAACCAAATGCAAGAAGCGTCATATTTATATTCTACTATTATTTACCATTTTCGAATTAACGGTAAAAGCCCGCCATGGATGCAGATTTGTTTTTTAAGAAAATGTTTGCATAAACCTCTTAATTTCATGTTCCTGTATCTTTTACTGTTTAAGTTAATCAAATGCAAGATTAGCTCGCTCACTGATCATTAATATTCTAGGATACTTTTCGTGGCCTTGCAATACGTGCCTTGTGTACTGAAATTTAGCATAAACGTAGGGTTTATCACACAAGCAAAGGAAAAAATTTGGTAAAACCGTTTTCAAACAACCCCAAAAGCGGAGGGTGATCCAAAATAAGAGAAGATCATAATCTGTGCTTATTGGCGATCATTGTAAATTTCATTGCTCGATCTCATGTAAAGAGCTAGTGAAATCTTAGTGGATGTTTCCAGCCCTGTCTCCGGTGGCCGAGTTGGTACGGCGCCAGCTTTGCAACGAAGAGGCGCGGGTTCGAATCCTGCTTCGACCATGGTTATTTTGTGATTGTTAACTGTTGGAAGGTGGTAGAGGAATTCTTCCTCGACCGATGTGGTACCACCCCACACATCCTCTTAAAGGGCTGGTGGAATCCCAACGGATGTTTCCAGCTCTGGATGTGTGAGTCGATTCCCCAGTACACCCACGGTACATAGTACTTAGACTTCGGTCTTCGTGGGCTGTCAGAAGTAAAAAAAAATGCGTGAGTCTGTTGCTACCTGTCAAGCAAAATTTCCGGCAACACTTACCCCACCCACATAAATGGCCAAGTCCTACAGAACAATGAAACGTTCGATCTTGTTGGCATCGTTTCCGAACATGATCTAAGCAAGCACAAACATAATACTTCAATAGCCACATCAGCAGCTAAAAAGTTTGTGTTTTTCTTTCGGTCCAGATAATATTTCTCCCCTTGAAACTTACCCTCTCTCTATGTTTCCCAAAAAAGACCTAACCTAAATTACTGTTCCCACATCTGGAGGAACGGCATCACCTTCGACACTTAACATCCTTGATTCTGTCCAAAAGAGAGCTATTCGACTCATCAATGGCCCAGTCCATTTTTCTTATCGCCGCGATGTTGGAGATTTTCCCTTTTCTACCGAGGCGCGGTACGTATGCATCCCTTTACTGTCCAGCTAAAAAAGCCTAGAATATCCCACTTCCCTGGCTCATTCATACCCAGGGTCTCCAGATTATGGGACAGATTGACTGCAGATGTTTTCCCCTCCTAACCTCCAATTCTTTAAATCCTATTTCAATACAATAAATTCCCTTCTCTTCAGACGCCCAAGGTACGTTAGTACTTGGGCTTGAAGTCTTCGTGGGCTGTCTCAGATAAAAAAAAACTATGTACTTAAATATGTAAATATAATTTACCAATAAAAAAATACACATATACTTAACTATAGTAAAATAAATACACATAATATGAATCTGCGTCTATAAACTACGCGAGCAATAAATTACACCTTCAAAACGAAATTACCCCCGTACATGGGCGCCGTCACGTTGCAATCAAGGGGGGGAACCAGCGTAAGTCATTCAACACACTTAATTTAAACACTCCTGGCTCCTTTCTATTTAAGCCTAAGAGAAAATGTCAGTAGCCTTCAGAACTGCTCATCTTTGGCCCTCTCTGGCGACGCATATGTCACTGTATAAAAAGAAGTGAAATCCCAACAATAACATTACTGTAAAACGGAGTCAAGTTCTTATAACTCTTCGGCCGTAAAAAGTAGTAAGATGTAAAGTCAATTTCACGATCACTGTTACTTACTGACTCTGAGACTTTTTATTTTAAAAAGTTATCTTGAATAAAAACCGACTTCATGTGACGTGACCTTTACGTACCTTTAAGTAGCCATATCACATTTTTGTCTCGCCTAACAGAAACCATCTAACGTTCGTTACTGTTATATTTTTAAGTAGTTCAAATGAGATTCACGAGACCATGAACTCAACGTAGAAGTTTCAGTCATACCATCCAGCTTGACGTTAATGACTTTTGAGGTAATATTTGTCCGATGGCATTCTGACAGGCTGGAAAGCAATGCCCCTTTCCTAGAGGAAATTAAAATCTAATTTCATTCCTCCTGTTTTTACAGATGAATCTTTGTTAGGGACTCTGAAGGGTAAGTAGAGTAGATTTTTCTGATTTTTATTATATATTTTGTATGGGCTTAGATTGTAATCTATAAGTTCATGTGTAATCTGATCATATTGTTCTTTTTAGGGAATACCCAACCTAATTATTTAACCGGTCCTAATTAACTATTTATATAATTAATTATTCCAATGCATCTGTGCACGGTGTTCCTTTGAGAGCAAGTTACGGTGGCTTCTTAGACTGCCCCTTTTTTGGCCGTGCTTGGATATTTGACATTTTGGAGATATCTTGGACGCGTGTCTCTGTTTAAGCCTCTTGAGGTAGATTAGTGAAGGAGCGGCTCCACAAAGAACATTATCGTGATTAGTACCTAATTTTGTAATGAAAACCCAAATGTTTTGAATAATATAATCATTTTTATAAAGAAAATTGATATAAGATGCATGATGTGTCCTAGCACTGTAAAGGCGTTACATCATCCTGGAGCTAGCTAAAACATTATCATTTTCCTGTTCAGTAAAAAATACGTTCGATTATTATTCTACGATGACTTGCTTTCCTTATAAATGAACCATTTCGTTAATTTTTAACGTTGTTTCATTTTGTGTACTTTTTGAGTTTACTTACAGGAGCTTTAATTATTGGTAGTGGGCTGTTTGGCCCATTTATAGCACATATTAAGAAGTGTAGATTTGTCTTTGGTAAGTCCATACATTGATTGGTCATTAGCATGTGGCAGTAATGAACTAAAATTAATAAACCCCCCTCAAGTAAACCGCCTCGCTACTAAAGTATATACAATTCAAAGATAAACCGATGTAAATATTAACCCACACGTCACAGTCAGACGATCTCGTCGAGCCTCCAGCAGCTTCCTATTCGTATTGGCCGACCGGACATTAAATTGAAAGAGGCGTGCCAGAGAGCTATCGGCGGTATTTCGCAGGATTGTAATTAGGCTGTCTAGTGAAAAAGGCTATTCGACTTTCTTTCGAGTTTTGCCTTGTTTTGTAGTTTTAATTTTTTGCGTTGATTTTTAATCGTTGTTTTATTTGTTCGGTTGTCAAGGCTGGTAATTCTTTTAGTTTTTATTTAATTGTAAAGAGTTTTGCAGTTTAAAGTTTTCCTTCTCATTCTCAATGCGGCCCTGTTCAATTTCACCCTTTGAACCATGGATCTATTATAATATGGATTCGATATCCGCATACTGTGAGCGTATCGAACGTGAAGCCTTATATAATATAAATATTTTGTTGTTTGTTATTCTCTTGAGAGAGCAGTTTACGAACTACGAACATAGACAAGACTACGAATTACTACATAATTGAATCAAGAATGGTAGTAGAAAGAGATAAAATAGCATTGGAGTGTTGGAGCTCAGAAGTGTTGTTGTCTGCTGGGTGCTTAGGAAAAACGTCTGCGAACGCTCGGTTACACGTACGTCTTTGTCTAATGAACTAGAAAAGAAAAAGTGCGACGTATAGATTTATATAGATTTATAAATGACTCAGAGCGACTTTAAATAAACGCCTTTAGAAATAACCTAACATAACATAACCTATAAATAATAAAACCTATTTAACTTAAATTTATTACTATTTAGCAGAAAAATACAATATTTTAGGGCTTTTATTACTTTTAGTAAATCTTGTGATGCTTCTAACGAATTTTTGTACAAAAATACAAGGTAAAATAAGATGTGGCCAATGTTTACAAATTGTGTTTACAGTGTCGTTTAGAATGGTTTGTTTTGGCTTCAAAGAATGTGAACTCATCCCGTATCCAGTCCTAATAAATCCATGGTTTGAACCGATTACTTGTAGGCAGCGTGCACCTGTTTATATTCGGTTTATCGTCGAAATAAATAGACTTTTAGAGCAAGCCGATGGCTTGTGGTCATAATATGTACATACACACTTAGCTTTTACCCTAACAACTATTATTTGATGCAAGCAACAATCGGTTATAAATACATGAAGTGAGTTTTGGTTAAAAATACAGGTAGGTAGATTAAACTACAAATAAATTTGTAAGATAAAGACTTTATCCAGTAAATATCAATGATTTTGAACATGGCTCTACATTAGGTCTCACTACTTTTTACGGCCAAACAATCATGATAACTGGGCTTCGTTTTATAGAAATGTTTCTGTTGGGATACTCCCATTTTTAAATCAAATTCATTCAAAATAAAAAATAAACCGTAACTGTAATCCTGCAAGCTGTTCTGCTCCTTATAGAAAATAAAATAATTCTTGCGGAATATTCTTTAGCACGTCAGTATTACAAAGCATTATATAGGAGGTTATTCCTCTTTTGAAATTTATATCTGGTGATATTTTACGAGCTTTATATGTGATGTATATTAAAAAATATTGTCCCTACATTCTACTGTTTTTAAGCAACATAAAGATTTTATTTAGTGCCATAAAACAAGCCATATAAATAAAATATTTGATAAGGTAAAACATTCGTTTTGTGCTTTATTACAGCGTGTAGGATATATGTTTCAGGTTCTAAACATTTACGTCGTAATACATAAATTTCAGGACAGTTCCAAAAATGTCAGTACACGATAAAAATTATAATTGAATTTTTTCATTGTTCTTTTAATAGCACCAGAAATCATCAGACATTTTATATGTAGGTACAGGGTTATGATAAAGAATCGGATCACTCTTATAATTGCAATACCGCTTAATGTATCTAAAATGGCTCGCACCCGTCAATTTTATTTTTTTTAAATGCATTTTAAAAAAATATACAATATGGATCAAGAAATGCTGCGTGTACGAACTCTTATTTTTTTAATGAAACACACTGTATATTTTTACGTTTTTAGATTTTACGGTCAATTCTAGACATTTTTTATGTAACATATGCTACCTATCTTAAACTTTTCTCGAAATATTAACATTTTTACCTTTTAAAATAAAAAGTAAAAACTTTATTAGGAAAGCAAACAATAAAATATGTAAAAAAATTATCTTATAAGATGTTAAAAATGTCCTCCACTAACTATTCCGCGTTAGACCAATCGGTCTAAAAATTCCTGTTGTACATTGTGTACCACTTGTGCAGAAATTTCTCTATGACTCGTCGAACGAGCTCCTAAGCGTATGCCAAATCGGGTCGAGATTTATAAACTAAATCTTTGCGCGACCCCACAAAAAAATCCAGCGGGTTGAGATCAGGCGATTTGGGTGGCCACTCTATTGCCCCTCGTCTACCTATCCATCGCCCAAGAAAAATAATATTTAAGTACCTATTCCCTTACATGACGAGCATAATGCGCAGCAACATCGTCCTGTTAAATCCATAAGGTCAAACTTGGTAAGTCAGGATCATTGTTATTTGGAAACAGAGTGGTTAGAGTTGGACCTAGATCATTTTGGAAAAAATTAGATATCTTTCTCCAGTGAGGTTTCATAGAAGAAAAATGGTCCGATTACCCTATTTTCAACAATTCCCACCCAAACATTAACCTTTTATACTTAGTGTGACTTTCTTCGAATCAGTGATGATTTTCCCTTGCCCAGTACCTATTACCTGTAGTTTTGTCTGTTCATCTAACCATTTGAAGAAAAAGTAGCTTCATCTGAAAATCAAATTTTTTGGACAAATCTTGCGTTATTAACTGTTGGTTCCGTTACTATTTCACAAAATTACCGCGATTTCCCTTGAAATCGAGTAGGCAGGTCGCAAAAGTGAATTAAATCGAGGTGGTAGAGGCCCGGAGCTTCGGAACTCTATTGAAACTGGTGAGAATCGGAAAACGGCAAGTAATTCTTTTGACTTTTTTTAGGTGGAAAAATGCCATTTGCAGACCCCTCGTTGGTACCTAATAACTCGAAAACAAAACGTCGGATCAAAAAACAGATTAATAAGGACAACTTTAAAATCTCAAATACTTTCTTTTTGCAATACATTCACCTAAACTTAAAATCACTGGAAAATGAATATATTTGGGAAAAACTGGAAATTCCGATTTTTGACCCAAATATTTCACGGTTTTTAATTTTTTGTAGGGTCAAAATAGTACAAATTAAAATGCCATATAGGTCATCGAAAAGAGCTCGGAGAAATACATGCTGTCCATAATTTTTAGTTTCTTCGTTCTAAATAGGAAGGGAGCAATCGCCGATTAAATTTCGATTTTTTAACTTTTCTTGCCGTCGCGTCGACATCGGTGCATGTGAATCACTCTATATTTTTTTCTATCTAATTGTTTCCCAATTTTTTAACACTATTTTAGGCATAGCTAGGGATAATCCCACGTTAAAATGAATACCGAATGGCTCATCCAGGAGCGTATTTAAGGGGTAAAACCGAATTTTCGTGATTTTTTTCCGACAAATCCTATTTTTAACCGACATTATTTCACACTATTTTCCTTATTTTGATACTTTTTGAGTTTATTTTACCCGTTACTTATCTAAGAATACCTCCCACTAACTTAAGTTCCTTATTTTTTCGTTAATGTTATAAATAAGTAGGTTTATTTGCATCGGGACATGCAAAATTTTAAAATTTTGAAAAACAAAAAATTTCAGTTTATTTACTCTAATTATTAAGATATGATGTGTCAAAATTTCGCAAAAATGCCAGTTCTTGTTGCAAGATTGGAAGGTTCCTGGACCGATTTCGGCTTGAAACATACATGAAGGAGAAAAATTTTAGGACCTTTCTACTTTAAGTGCAGGGATATTTCATTCGATGAGTTAGGCATTACATGCCATTTTTATTGATTTTTCGATGACTCTACGACACTGGAATTCGCCATGTGCTCATTATGAGTCATAAATTCACTTTTCGTGACACAGCCAATGGGATCACGTTTTTCAAGTTTCAAGGTTCGCGCGCAAATTTGCAGTAGAAAACAGACCTAAAAACTGCACTGCTGTGCCACATTTTAATAAAACATTCTTCTTTGAACCTGTCTTAGAGGAGGATGTTAAAAAAATCATAAGAAATTAAAAAAAAACCTCTAACAGTTGTGGTTCAGATGGTATAAATTCAAAGATTATTAAGAAGTTGTCGAATCAATCTTAAAACCTCTTGCACATATAAGCTCTGTTCGTAGAGGAATCACCAACCGATCAGCGCCAATCAAATTTTAGGTATTTGGTAACGTGACAGTTTGCCGACTGGTTTCCAGTAATTTCATTGGCTCTGACTGGTTTGTGACTCTTGTGCGAACAGGGCTATAATAAATCAATCCGCTGCATGTGCAACTATAGGTATATCTCTGTACTTTGCACAGTGTCAAAGATCATCGAGCGAATTCTCTATGACAAAATGGTCATGTTTCCGAATAAATATAACCTATTGTTGGATGCACATCATGGTTTTAGGACGAACAGATCATCAGAAGTTTTGAAATGTTTTGTGAATTTTATATACAATAGCCTTGATAAGGAATTGCTGGTGGCGGGCCTTTTTTTGATTTGTCATCTGCATTTGATACACTCAGTTATGAATTTATTTTAAGTAAATGCTGCTTGGTGGGGTTTCGGGGTGTGATGCAGAAATGGTTGAGGTCATATCTGACTGTGAGAACCTTTTGTGTCGGGGTTGATGTTCGGAATTCATCTGCCCACAACATAACTAGTGGGGTTAGTCAGGAATCCGTGCTGGGGTCCTTAATTTTCCTTCTATTTATTAATGAATTATCCACTATTTTGAACGATGATCTAACAGACAACAGTTATGATTGCGGAGGACACCTCAGTGGCCTTAGCAGCGCTGACCGCCGAGGAACTGCAGAGTAAAATACAGGGTGTTTGATGTGGCTTCCTTGAATGGTGTAGTGCGAATGACTAGAGCCTGAACAGTGAAAAGACCGTGATCATGAAGTTTTCCCTGAGACCTGAAAATGGTCCTGTTGACTTTGACCCAAACGGCTTAAAAATAGTCACTAGTTTGACTACTAGGTTTATATGTATACTCGGCGCTGGGCTGGGACATGCATATTAATAGTGTGTGTAAAAAAATTAACAGTGCATTCTATGCAATTTTCAAACGTAAAATGTGATAGATATCAAAAATCTCATAACAACACTGTATTACTTCATGGTATATTGCCATCTTACGCACATAGTGGTAGTACTATGGGGAAACAGTGCCCAATGTTTAAGGGTATTCACTAGTCAGAAGAAAGTCATTAGGCTAATATTTGATTTACAGAACAGAATTTCTTGTAAAGAATATTTTATAATATAAAACACAATAAATATTAACATTTTCCTCTATCTATATTTTTAAATACCTGTTGTTTATAAAAGCGCACTTGAGTGAGGTCCCAACCAACTCATAATTATTTTTATACTCAGAATGGGAATGCGTTACGTACTATTCCACACCGTACTTATAAATTTGAAAAATCACCCTTATTACGCGCGCGAAATTAGTTTAAGGGTTCTTAAGTCCAGCTTGTTCAAAAAGAAAATTAACTATTTTTTAGTGAGTAGGGCATACTATTCCAGTGCCGTAGCCAGGATTTTTTTTCGTTTTTTTTTTCGGGGAATCGCCTCCGGACTTCAAAAATCGCGCATTTGGCGGTAAATCGCAACACCTGAAATCTAACACCCCCCCCCCCCCCCCCGCTGGTTACGGCCCTGTACTATTCCGTTGGTTCTATATGCCCCTCCGAGCGCTGAATCACATACCAAAATTTGCCGTATCTTCTTCTAACACAGTTAGATAATAAACTACTTGTTTTGAATATAATATAACATAAATAGCTTTACTGTTACTTTTACTTTTTTATGTTTATTGGTTCATACCAATGGTGTTAAGGAGTGTATGCAATATTTAACGAGATGACGAGATACCCATTATTTAGATTTTTTTATCTTCTGACAGCCCACGAAGACCGAAGTCTATAAGTACTATGTACCGTGGGTGTACTGGGGGATCGACTCACACCAGAGCTGGAAACATCCCTAGGAATTTCACCAGCCCTTTTAAGAGGATGTGTGGGGTGGTACCACCTCGGTCGAGGAAGAATTCCTCTGCCTTTTCAGAGGTTTGCTCGATGGAATGCAGAATACAGGAAAGCCTTTACGGTGGCGAAATTATAGCGGTCGTTATATATGAATGAATACAATATATTAATGAAACGAAACGAGAGGCTAGTTATAAATGAACGTGTCACATTTTCATTTTAAAAGGTAGGTACCCACGAATACTGAAACGAAAAATAATTAACGCTTCAGTTCTGATAAGCTCTACGTTTTTCATAGCTGAAATAAATTCAAAGGTAATAAATGCCAAATTAACCTGCCATTTAAACATGCTTTACACACTCTTCGGCGACTGCCGATACAGGTGGGCTATTTTAACTTTAATTGCATATGCGTTCACCGTGAACTTCGTGATGAGAATTATTTACAGTGGATCTGAGTACGACGTAAACATAATGGGACATTCCGATTCCTGCACCCGTATGGTATTTTGTCATAATTTATGCTACATTTCTAACAAATTAAGCAAATTACGCTTTGGAACAGACTCTACTTGGTATGTTGCAGATGTGCGGATTTGATTTTCGCGTGTACTTAAGTGGATATAATTAAAAATTTCAAACCTCTGGTAGGTAGCTTATAATAAAGCAGGTAAGAAAATTATTAATTAGTTGTGGAGATCTCCAAATAAGAAATACGCATCTTACTCTAAGCTTTTCCTTCATTCAAGATCAATTTCTTAAATTTAAGCAACTAGCTTGGTGGAAAGTTGCTAAGAATGATGCAGCTTAAACTTAGGATTTTACTGATTTTGTTGTTGTTTTTACTTTATGGTTCTGTTCAATGTGGAAAATATGAATGTTTCATGATTAGGACAAAGTAAGTTTAAAAGTAAAATAGTGTTAAGTAATGGCAAAATACAAATATTTTTTAAGTTTTTAAAAAATAGGATCTGACTCGTTGTATTCTTAAAGGAAGAAGAATACCAGGATAGCATAATATTAGAGAAAAACCAAGATAGAGATAAGAATATCTCGTACTGATTTCATTCATAAATACGATTTGCTTTCTATGACTTCCAAAGCGGTTGATGCACTCGACTACCGACGTTTAAATAAAGCTGCCACGGGCATGCGTTGCCGATTTTGGGTTATTATTTAAAAAATGCTGCAAAATAAAAAACACATGTGAAAAACAACAATCAAAAGTTTAAAAGATTCTCCAAAAATGAAGCCACGCGTTAAAAACAGAATAGCCCGTCCACAAACGGTATAAACCACAGTGAGAGTGAGTATTGAGACTCGCCGCGCCGCAGAAAACTCTCTCTGCTTGCCGTGTTGCTATCGCACTGGCTATTGTCAGGGTGCATTGTGAGAATCCCACGCGCCAATCTCGGGGTGTCGCCGTTTGAAGGCCTTGGCGTTGTCGAGCTGACGGGAAGAAGAGATATTCTTCTCTCTATCTTGGTTTTTCTCTGATAATATGTTGAATTATTTTTATGTTAAAGATATACATTCATAGGTATTTATTAACATCCTCGACGTCCTAGTTTTCATACTGGAAAATCATTGGGCAGAGCTAGTCATCATATTGTGTCAACCCTTCGTCCTAAAAAGAGAGTTTTTACAATGTCAATCGTATGGCAGACCCAAAATCTTGGCTTTAAATTTGCCAAGAATTTATATTTTTAATAATAATTTACATTTTAGGGTTTCTATATTTTTTCCAGAATTACATTATCACAAAGGTATGTTCAACAGCAAAGGAGCTTAATTTTGTGAAAATTACAGTAATTTACCGGTAAATATAAAACTGTTTTACTACCATGGCTGTGTAATTTCATCATTACTTTTACAATTATTTTACAGTTGAACTGTACAATTGTCTTGTAAAAATACATTTTCCCTGGCTAGTATTTTGTAATCAACTTTATTCGTTGTAAATTTACCATAACTCTTTTCAGTATCTTGATACGCAACGGGGCTACATTTACAATACTCGGACTCGAAATTTTCATGACAAAATGATATTGATCAAAATGATGTCGATATTCTCTTAGTCTAATAATTATTATCGGAGCAAGGCAAAGTTTTGGCTGCGAGGAATTTATTTCGTACTTTCGGATTTATCGTACCGTTGCCGCCTAGTGGGCGACTAGGAGCCAGATGACTAAATTCATCTGGATCGTTGAGTTGACAATGTGTCTTTATTTAATACATGAAGTTAACAAAAGAGAGTGATAGAACTCGATGATCAAATCGAGTTTCGTTCTGCCTGGACAGACTGCAAAGTTTATTAAAACCGAGAAGGGTAGACGCGAAGAGTATGAAATTTATGATGTTCTATATATTTTAACATTAATTCATAATCATAATAAACATTTTTCATCAAGATATTATTACTACCACATTTACAACTTCATTACTTTAATCCCAATTTACGGCGATGCTTTAATCCACGACCAACAGATGTGTTTATGGGGACAAATTAAACTGTCGTATTAATCATAACTTACTTTAGGAAGACGCTCTTAATGGAGTGTTCACCTGTGAATTGAAATGAAACTCCGTCGAAAAACTTAGGAACGAGATACAAGATACAAGACAAGTATTCTTCTGAAAATAGGAGGTACGGTTGGCGCGTGTTCAAAATAACATAATATGCTGCTTTTACGAGTATATCGTGGCTTAACCACATAAAAAAGAAAGTTTTTTAATTCGTGTTTTGTTTATCATAGCAACAATATAGCATTTTTTTAAGGGGTTATATACAGTTAGAATTTTCAAACAATCGATTTTTTTTTAATTTCATTTTCGTAATGTACATATATTCAAGTATATACAGAAAATTTCAAGGCAATCCGGCGATTATTTTCGAAGATACACGCATATTTGTCAGAGCGATTGAAAGTAGGAAGCCGGAGAGGCAGCGCTTACCTAGAACGATGTCCCTTTTACCCTTTACACGAGAGGGAAGAATGGTTCGCAGACAACACCAACTCGAGTTATTAGAAGCTGTCGAAGGGGCGGAGGGTGTATTATATGGCCCTGGAATAGACGACTCGATGTAAGTTGAAAAAAAAATGTACTCTATGTGAAGTGCTTTTGAAACTTTAAACGCGTTTTTCTCAAAACTGTGTTTTTAAAGTCGGTGACGAAGATTTCTCGAAAACGGCTGAACAGATCAGTCTCAAATTTTAACACAAGTATATTTTTGAATATATATATATATAAATATTATTTTTTTATATACAATTTAGTGCCAAAATTTTAGTCAACAATCTTTTTTTTTTTGAGAAGCCGCCATTTTCTCCAAAAAAATGTATTTTGCTTATTCCTTCGATTAATTAGAAGACTATACATTACTTTAACGAAATTCGTCTGGTTTTTTCATTTTACATGATCCAGTCCAGAGATATCGTTGTCACCGCAAGATGCCTTTTTTGGGAGGAACTCCTGAAGATCAGCTATAGCAGCTTTCAAAATTATTATTTTTACAAATACAAAAATCTTAAAATACAGTTAAAAGTTACCATATTATGTGTACCAATTTTTACATTAATGAATTTAAAAGTCTTCTCAGGAAAAATTCTTGAAAAATCGCTTTTTTAGGCCTCCTGACTGTATATAACCCCTTAAAGCGGTCCATAAGGTTTTACGTCTTACAATTTTAACCCCTGTTAGGCCTTATTCTGTTAACAGTATAGAGATAAAGCTTGAGGCAAGCAAATTATAGAGTCTTATGATTATTTTTATATCATAATATTTTTGCGGATTTTTGTTTAAAAACATGAAATGAATAGTAGAATAAAAAGGGTTTTATTCTACTATTACCGCATTGATAGAAGAAAATATGTCCTTAAAACAATGTGGTAGCACAAAGAAAACATTTTATTGGGTACCTAATTATTAAAAGTTAATAAAATATTTAATTTCTGAATTAATCAAAAAGAATTCCCTATCAAAGAAAAACATTTTGAAAATCAACAGTTATTAAATAAAATTAAAATATTTAAAATTAAGTAATATTAGTGATAACTTAGAAAAATACGGAAACTCAACGACCTAGATTTCGTCCTTATTGGGGCTCTTCAGGAAGAGGGATCCAATGAAAACATATAAATTTAAAGAAAATCTAAGCAGAAATTTAAAATTATAAATCGACTTTTTCATTTAAATGACATGACTGTCAATGTTTTACTTTACTGGTAAAAACGTTAAGATCACAATAAAAAGGCAATTAAATTTTCAAAAGAAATTCAAAAAGTAGCCATATATTCAGAATTTTATATTAATTATATTTTTTGTGGATTTTTGTTTGAGTTTGTTGTTAAAGTTTTATTTGGCTATTACCGAAAATTAATTATGTAAAAGAAAAATATTAATATGTATATACTGTTCTCATTTATAGAACTAAATCTGTCCTTGTAACAATGTGGTAGGACAAAGAAAACATTTTATTGAGTAAATTATTATTAAGGACGAAACCTAGGTCGTTGGGTTCCCGCATTTTTTAAATTAGTTTTATTACTTAATTTAAAATACCTATTTTAATTGTAATCAATAGCAATTGATTTTGAAAATTTTTTTTTCCCAGGGAATTCTTTCTGATTAATCCAGAAATTAAATATTTTATCAATTTTTAATAATTGCTCAATAAAATGTTTTTGTTGTTGTTAATGTTGTTATTTTATGTTTCATGTTTCCTGTTTCGCGTTTCAAGTTTCTTTGATATGCGGCCGGTCTTAAGATTATGTTTATATGCTAAAAAAGCTAAAAAATGCATTTATTTTTTAAATTAATGTCTTGCACCCCTCATTATTTTTGTTTTTTTACCTTTGCATATGAAATGAAGATGGCAAACATTTCCTGACAGTTAAAACTGTCACAATTTTGTATTTTTTGTTATTTTTGTATTTTTTGCAAATTTTTCGGCATCTTCTTGATATGGCATTCCTCTTATACAGTTTCGAACCATTTCACTTAATTCATTAATTCCTTAAATGGGCATTTTTTAATCAAACCAGAGGAAAAAAACAAGAATTTAACATATTATTAAATGAGAAAACGTTACGAGGGGTATGACAAATTATCGATACTTCTCGCTACGACTCCCTCTTATACACTTTAAAATAATTTCAGTTCGTTCACTAAAGGCGTAAATGGAAGTTTCTTTGAAACAAAATTGTGATAATAAAGCGTCCGAAAATCTTTACAACGCAAAAAAAAAATATTGTTTTACAAAAACTTAATGCATTTTTTAGGTATTTTTGGACTTTTTTGGCACAATTGACAAATTAACATCATCTTAAGACTTGTCTGTCAAGTTTAATCTGTATGCTTCTAGTAGAACAGAGCTTAAAATTTAACATGTAAAACCCTATGGACCGCTTTACAAAATGCGCTGTACATGTAATAATAATAACTTCATGAAAGGTATAAGAAGTTATCTACACTGATAAAAAGGATCATTTGTTTTAATAGAATATGACATTTCCTCAAACGAATGATTCTTTTGATATATGCCAAATGAATGAGGAATTTAAAATAAGAAATACATTTCTTTGGTTCAGATTCAATTTATTTCTTTCACCCAGAAGAATATGAATTTACAATCCTTTATCTAGGAAAGTAGTAAACTGTCAAGTAAGAGAATAGGGATTTATGCCAAAATATGATGCACTTCGGGCACATGAACGCATAACATCGAGCTAATTGGTGCAAATTCCGTTCTTTGTTTTAAAATAATCGTAGATTTGAGCCACAAACTTGATTTAATTGTTACAAATTCTGTCCCTTATTTTAAGATCATCTTGAACTTAAGTAAAGAGACTAAGCCTTTGGTGCAAATTCAATTTCTTATCTTAAGATTATCGTACATTTGAGTCAAAAGATTAATTCTTTTAATATAAAATCGATTTTTCATTTTAAGATCTCCATAACTTTAGCTTTAAAAATTAAGTCATTTGTTAGAATTTTCGTAAGACTTGTCTATAAACTGTTACTTTGGGTAATGAGAATAATTATCTCGTTTAAAATCCTATAATAAGGGATGTTTCAAAAGTGTAGTTAAAGACTAAATTAAAATCAGAAGTGTATACTAGAAGGATGTATGCCTTTTCCTTGAGTTTTCCTAATTTGAATAGCATTTTAATGATATTATGTTTAACTTGCAAAACATAGGAACATTAATTTAAACTCAGTAGTTTTTTTTATTTTATTAGTTACCTAAAACGTATGTACTAAATAAAATGTCGTACAGGGAACAAGAAAACCATGAATTATTTTAATATTAAATATATTTAAAACAGAAACACCTGTGTTTTTTGCTGACGCTATTACAACAAATGATATTTACTTATGAGAACTAATAAATCGCATAACAAACAAAATATATTAAAACTAATATATCCCAAAAACTAACCTTTTATAATTATTATTTATTATTATTTACGATAAAGTAGGTAACGTAGCAAAATACAGCAACATGATAAAAACGTGTCGGAAGATAATGAGAATAAAATAAGTAGATACGTAAAATACTCGCAACTGTCTGGTATTTAACATTAATTTGCTTACATTTTCACCTGAGCTGCACTCATCCAAGCTTTTGATGCCTCGCTGAAGCCGGAATCCTATGCTTTGTATTATTGAATTTATCTGCTCTTCAGTGGGACATTTCAATATCTCAACTTCATTAATTCTTTGTTCTAATCTTGTTAGAAAATAAGAAAAAAATAAATTAATAACTTTTGATAAACTAGAGACCGTAATTTCGTCTACATTCGTATTTCATACGAGCGAAGCTGTAGGTAAAAATTGTATAGCTAACAGTGCGTCCTAAATTGGTGATGAAAGTATCCCGAAAACTATAAGGGACAGACGGAAAATTCTCTTGAGTGGTAAAAAAGACAATCTTGGCAGATTGAGTGTCTTAACTCAAAGGAAATACGCATCAATAGAAAATCTTAATCTTTTATCAACAAACCCGTGGGTTTTCAGTTTAAGACATAATATCTTGTAAGAAGGTTGTATTCTTTTGTAACAAGTGCCACGGTTTTGAAGAAAGATATCGCCATTTTTATTTCCTACCCTGAAGTATTTACAATAATTATGGAAATATTTTTTTAAATTATACGAGTTGTTTTATCCCAAGTACCGAATGAGCTTTTTGGAAATAATTAGTCCTAAATAATGTGTAAGGTTAAAATAAATGTCCAGGTTTTGTAAATTCTGTATAGTCTAACATGTGCATCGCCTAAACCTCTCAATTCTTAATTAACTAGTCTACGAAATTATCAAAGAATATTCTTGCATTTACTTACCGTCAAATTATGGCCACAAATGGTCTAAACACCAGCTATTTAACCCAATACTCAAATGCTTCCAGTTCCAAGCAACTAACTGATCAAAGAAAATTTAACAGGTTTCAACCACTGTTACCACTGATATTCCGGGATTCTGACGTTCGCGCGATTCGTTAAAAACGAGTTTCCACGATGGCTTAGGGCACTAGGCCTCGTGGGTTATGTTGGTTGGCAAATGCTTGGGTTCTTTAAGGAGAGAATTTTGAATTTGATAGAGTAACTATGTTGGGAAAGTTTTTAGTTTAAATGAATTTCTTTCAGCTTGATAGAATTAAAGCCCAAGAGAACTTTGGACTGGCTTTAAATACCGATGTGTGTTTAGCCGAAGAGTGGTATCTTTCTGTCCGATAAATTTCCTTTGTCTTAAGAACAAAATTGGCAAAAGAAGCAATTCTTTTCCCATAAGTAGTCCTGTTTTATCAGTGTAGCTTTCAGTGAACACAGGGTGGTAAAACAGATGATCCGTCGTGTATATATTCAAATTACCATCAACTTGGACTTCTTTTGCTGTATTAGCATATGCAGGTACACTGAAAATAAGGATACCTTGGTTGAAACGCATTTGCATTTGACCCAATGAAACCGTGACTTTGAATAGGGCCAAATGAATATTCTCTTAAAAAAATGTATTTATTCTCTTGTTATCAAAAAATTATACGATTCTGAATAGAGCAATAATGCTTTGGCCTAAAAGCAACGGTCTGTTTCCAAAATACAAGATTTCGCAATTTTCTCAGCCTAAGGAATCAATAGACATAATTGAAAATAATAATTTATTATCTTAAAAGTGTAGGTTCTTACTTAGAGAGTACCTGTTTTAAAGAATATTCAATTATTAATACAGAAATTTAAATGAAATGACTAATTTCTTATGTAGTTTCTCAATTTTTTTATGGTATTGGTTGAAAATCATGGTTTCTTGCTTTAAAAGCATGATGTTTTAAGGCAAATAAAATTCTTTCCAAGCAAAATTGTAAAGTTCATAATAGAAACTAAATTGTATTTGGTGATAGGTCCTCGGTTTCTTCTTTGAAGGCCGTCTTGAATTTGATTTAAACGATTGGTACTTTGGTCCCACTGTAGAAATTTTCAAACGTTCCGCCTTCAGTTGCACGAATCACTGTCAAGTAGGTTTACCAGTGGACAAAAATCACACATATAAATGATTCAGAGTCTAAGTTCCAGCAACCTAAAAATTATAGAATGTTAATTTTATGTAGTGGATAGGATGTAGTGTAATAGCAATTATTTGTTACTATTACTAGTAAATTACTTTGATTAGTTACTTAATTGATTTTTGTTAATCACACTCCTAATTGTGTGCAAGCAGACTCTGACAGCTTGTTTAAAAAGATTTGTGTCTTTAACAAAAATCACAGTTTTTATTACAAAAGAGGGAGAGCCTCAAACAAAGATTTATAAATTTAAACTAAGAAATAAGTCTTTTATTTTAAGCACAAGGTGGATCTTCAAACATGTAACTGATTTTAGTTTCAAAGACAACAGAATTTTTTTATAAGATAATAATTATTTTGACCCTAAACGACGGACGCCATTTTTACAACCTCGTGCTTTATACACAAGAGTGATAATAGCTTAAACAAGAATACTATACTGCCTAATAAAAACCATAGCAACATTTTTTGAGCCAAGTTTTTGTGCCCTACGTTCTTAAAAGGACTGAAATAACACAGTAATTGAGACGATAATTTTTGATTTTACTGTCCGTTTACTAATTTTAGCTCCATCACATAATATAATATGAACTGAAATAGTGCAAAAATAAATTATACGTACCTTCGAATTTCTCCACCAAGTGGCCCAGATTCCAGTCTTCCAGTAATTGCCGTAATTACCCCTAAGAGCAGAACACAGATCTTCCATCATCAAGGTTTGTAGCGCGACTAAATTTCGCCAATAATCCAGAACGCAAGTGATACGTAGAGCACAGGGGCTTCACCCAAATTCACAGTATCTTGTTGAAATACTGAGACTTTGTAATCAGATCTTTGATGCAATGGTTCATGTGTTAAGAATAATATTCTTGTCTTAAAGTAATAGATATTCAAGAGAATTTGCAAAATACTTCAAGAACTTTCATGTTCGTATGGGGAAAGCAATTCTGTTAATTCAATATCTTTGCTTTGGGTTTGATAACCTTCAAGACTTAAGTTGTAAAGATCACTGATTATCTTGACACAAGTGGATCTCTTTTTTCAGTGTATAAAGAGAATAAAAATAAATCAGAGCTAATAAGCAATATTAAACTAAATGTTAGTATTAGACTAAATGTTGATGTTAGGGTTGTTTAATCTATTTATATTGCAGCAAGAATTACACACAAAAAGGAAATCCTCCAGGAAATCTTATATTAAGCTCGAAAATTCCCTCGAAAATTTTCACCCAGTTGGAAGTAACATGAAATACCAATAAAAGTATAAATTCCCTTTAAGACTTCCTCCATATTTAACACAAGAAATTTATTTTATCAAAAATGTTGTTTTAATTAAAAAAGTGGAACTAAATTGAACATGCACTTTGTTATAATGAAAAAATAAAGCTCTTGTAATAAATTGATATAAAGTAATCACAGAAAGATCTTGTAATTTTAAAAGATTTTGTTTTAGAAGCTGCATTCTTTATAACAAAATTCCAATGTTTTTCGAAGAATTATTTGCAGAAGTACTAAAATTAAATTCCAATTCCAAATTCCAACAAAGTTTGTAGAATTGAAAATATTGTTTTTTATAAAGAGTCACATTGCTTAGATATACACTACTGAAATTTCAGTTCTCACTCTGTGGGATTCTGAAGTATCGCTACTTTAAGGTTTATCGGCGCGGCGTGATTTGCCATGTCGCTATTCTTATTATTTGTCTGTCCGTTGCGTTGTCGTCTCGCGTCCGTTTCTCCCAATTTCATCCTAGTAAAGCAAAACGTCATCGGCTTGTCAGTTACATCGAAGGCGTTCATTTGTGCTTGTTATTGAGCCCAGTCATTAAATCAAAGACCGGTATTATGTATCTAGAGAATCTTTTAAGGAATTAAGAAATGTCTGAGAGTGTCGTAAACAAGTTTTAAAGCCTTTTCCCTCTAAGTTAGACATTTTTATTTAAATTACTGCTTTTCTTTAAATCGATGAAGTGTTACTTATATAAAATATATTATATTTTAAAATAATATAATTATAGGCCAAGCCATTCACTTTAGAAAAATAGTCGAATAATAAAAAATGATAAAGTTTTCCCGTTTGGAGGTTATACGCACCAGGGGAAGTGTTTTGAAAATCAAAAGAGTTTCCAAGTCGTAAGTGGCTGCTTCACCCCTAAAATCACCCCTAAGGGTACGGCCAAATCAGCGACTTTGTCGCTGCGACGAAAACGCTGCGACAAATTTTTATGTCGCAGGAATATTTAAGTCTGGCCAAATCAAACGACTTTCAGTTTGTTTTACAATGGACGCGGAAGAAGAGGCATTGTTAGCGATTGCAGTTTCTAGATATCTCAGGCGAAAGAAATTGAAAAATAAAAGATTTGCAGTTCATCCTATAAATATGAAGAGAAAGAAACCAAATCCAAATCCTGGAAGTACTTTATTGGCTACTTCTAGCCATAACTTCATTTTTACATCTCTGTTTGAATAGTCACTGACTTGTAAATCATATAATGCAGGCCGTGATTCGATTTCGGAAATAAACTGTTCTGTGTCAAACATCTTTACTGCTTGAAATTCAATCCATTACTTGACTATCTGAGCAGGTCGCAATGTGTAGCCCGACGCTAATCTGGCCACTTGCATTAAAAACAACGGAGAGCGTTTTTGTCGCCGCCGCAGAAAGTCGCTCTCGTTCGCGACAGTGCTGCTGTCGGTGCACATGAAACGCTAGATTTGGCCAGGCCTGTTTAGTTACATTTGTTGTCCAGCTGCGACTGAGTCGCAGCGACAAAGTCGCTGATTTTGCCGTACCCTAAGGGTACGGCCAAATCAGCGACTTTGTCGCTGCGACGAAAACGCTGCGACTCAGTCGCAGCTGGACAACAAATGTAACTAAACAGGCCTGGCCAGATCTAGCGTTTCATATGCACCGACAGCAGCACTGTCGCGAACGAGAGCACCGTATACAGACAAGTATACGGTGACGAGAGCGACTTTCTGCGGCGGCGACAAAAACGCTCTCCGTTGTTTTTAATGCAAGTGGCCAGATTAGCGTCGGGCTACACATTGCGACCTGCTCAGATAGTCAAGTAATGGATTGAATTTCAAGCAGTAAAGATGTTTGACACAGAACAGTTTATTTCTGAAATCGAATCACGGCCTGCATTATATGATTTACAAGTCAGTGACTATTCAAACAGAGATGTAAAAATGAAGTTATGGCTAGAAGTAGCCAATAAAGTACTTCCAGGATTTGGATTTGGTTTCTTTCTCTTCATATTTATAGGATGAACTGCAAATCTTTTATTTTTCAATTTCTTTCGCCTGAGATATCTAGAAACTGCAATCGCTAACAATGCCTCTTCTTCCGCGTCCATTGTAAAACAAACTGAAAGTCGTTTGATTTGGCCAGACTTAAATATTCCTGCGACATAAAAATGTGTCGCAGCTTTTTGGACGCAGCGACAAAGTCGCTGATTTGGCCGTACCCTAAGGGTACGGCCAAATCAGCGACTTTGTCGCTGCGACGAAAACGCTGCGACAAATTTTTATGTCGCAGGAATATTTAAGTCTGGCCAAATCAAACGACTTTCAGTTTGTTTTACAATGGACGCGGAAGAAGAGGCATTGTTAGCGACTGCAGTTTCTAGATATCTCAGGCGAAAGAAATTGAAAAATAAAAGATTTGCAGTTCATCCTATAAATATGAAGAGAAAGAAACCAAATCCAAATCCTGGAAGTACTTTATTGGCTACTTCTAGCCATAACTTCATTTTTACATCTCTGTTTGAATAGTCACTGACTTGTAAATCATATAATGCAGGCCGTGATTCGATTTCGGAAATAAACTGTTCTGTGTCAAACATGTTTACTGCTTGAAATTCAATCCATTACTTAACTATCTGAGCAGGTCGCAATGTGTAGCCCGACGCTAATCTGGCGTTTTTGTCGCCGCCGCAGAAAGTCGCTCTCGTTCGCGACAGTGCTGCTGTCGGTGCACATGAAACGCTAGATTTGGCCAGGCCTGTTTAGTTACATTTGTTGTCCAGCTGCGACTGAGTCGCGGCGTTTTCGTCGCAGCGACAAAGTCGCTGATTTGGCCGTCATGCACTGAGGTGGTTTTTGGCGTTTTTCTCAGAAACTATTGGTCGCACAGAAAATTTTATACTAACCAAAAATATTATACAATTTTCTACAAGAAAGGTTTTGTTGCTTTTTTCATTTTTTTCAATGGATTTCGAGCAATAAGCGATTGAAAAGGGGGATTGAAACGAACACAGGTCGCATTCCGTATTATATTCACGAAATGTGATTTAACGTTCACGGT
This sequence comes from Philopedon plagiatum, assembly GCA_963971165.1. NCBI lineage: Eukaryota > Metazoa > Arthropoda > Insecta > Coleoptera > Curculionidae > Philopedon > Philopedon plagiatum. Next base: position 104,302,345 of record OZ020191.1, on the reverse strand, counting down.
ATACACTAGTGTGCTTCGTTTTAGACGACTATTTTTTTTTTGGTGCATTGACGGAATAATGTTATAAACATATAAAAAAAATTCTCACCAAAGATGAGCTCTTAATTTTAATTTGAATTACTCGCGAAATGAATTTGAAAATTTCCCATTTAATTAACACGGAAATTTTATTTTATTTTTTTCAATTATCTATAGCTTTGCGACAATTCATGATATTTAATTGGCAATAGGTGGAAATTACAGAGGAACCTTTCCTCTTTAAAAGTGCCTGTAGCCAATTTATGGTATGTAACCGACCTCGCCATTGAAGCCAATTTTGTCTCGAATTTCATGTTTTTTTTTTTATTTTTCTCGTAAACCAATAACTTTACAACAAAATTGTATGTGAGTTTTGTATAGGGAATTTAATTTCCTACAAAAAAAGTTATGTATAACCGTAGAGCTAGTAATTTTCGAGATAAATTCAATTAAACATCTCAAAATTTGAAAAATCGTTGTTTTATCCAAGAGTTTAGTACTTTTTAATGAAATCATTGCTGAAAATATATATAATCTATAAGAATGAAATATAAAAATATATATTACACATTGGAAAGTAATCACCAAAAATTTTTCGTGTAATATGAAGCCGTTTCTTATTACCGTATGCTAGATTTCAATATAATAATATTATGGCTGAAGAAATATATAATATAAATACTGGTAAATACATATTTACCAGTAATACGGTAATAATAAACGGCTTCATATTACACGAAATATTTTTGGTGATTACTTACCAATGTGCAATATATATTTTTATATTTCATTCTTATACATTATATATATTTTCAGCAATGATTTCATTAAAAAGTACTAAACTCTTGGATAAAACAGCGATTTTTCAAATTTTGAGATGTTTAATTGAATTTATCTCGAAAACTACTAGCTCTATGGTTATGGCTTGCATAACTTTGTTTGTAGTAAATTAAATTCCCTATACAAAACTCACATACAATTTTGTTGTAAAGTTAGTGGTTTATGAGAAAAATAAAAAAAAACATGAAATTCGAGACAAAATTGGCTTCAATGGCGAGGTCGGTTACAAAACATAAATTGGCTACAGACACTTCTAAAGAGGAAAGGTTCCTCTGTAATTTCCACCTATTGCCAATTAAATATCATGAAATGTCGCAAAGCTATAGATACTTGAAAAAAATAAAATAAAATTTACATGTTAATTAAATGGGAAATTTTCAAATTCATTTCGCGAGTACTTAAAATTAAAATTACGAGCTCATCTTTGGTGAGAATGTTTTTTTATATGTTTATAACATTATTCCGTCAATGCACTCAGGCTGCCTTCTGATGGTTAAAATTTGTACAGTTCCAGAATAAACCGTTTTACGGCTTTTTCAATTTCTTCAGGGGTTGACTCAGCGTTGTTGAAAACATCTACGACGCTATCAAGGTCTTTTTTCCTATTGAATATTTGTAGGTAGGTATTGTTGCTTTCCTTTTCCAAAAAAGCCTGATGTTGTGTCACAGCCGCTAATAGCGTGAATAAATAAAATTGGTTCTTTGAAATTACTTGAAATAAATACTAGATGTTCAGATTGTTCGTACTGCCATCAAAATATTGGAGCAAAACGAACAACTTCTAGTTGTTGGACAGGACGTCGACCTTCTTGTTTTATTAACAGCACTTTTCCCTGAAGATAACAGATAAGAGACATTATATTTTTAAAGGAGGCCCTAGGTAATGTGAAGGGACGGATGTACAGTTCGCGGGACCTACAGTCATCTAGTATTTTACGTAATTTCAAAGAATCAATTTTATTTATTTACGCTATAAGCGGCTGTGACAAAACATCAGGCTTTTTTGGAACAGAAAAGCAACAATACGTACAAATAGTCAATAGGAAAAAGACCTTGATAGCGTCGTAGATGATTTTTTTTCAATAACGCTGAGTCAATCCCTGAAAAAAAATTGAAAAAGCCGGAGAACGGTTTATCCTGGAACTGTTCAAACTTCAACTATCAGAAGGCATCCTGAGTGAGCAAAAATTCGCATGGTTTAAGTTAGTTGATCAAGCAAGAGCACTGTAATTTTATCAAAATTACCTCCCACATCAGCTGCAGCACACCAACATTCCCGGCGTACTTACCTCCAAGTACAAATATGGCAAGACCAATCTTTAAAACCCGGCCTATGTGGCTGGAAGAAAATTAATACCACGCTGTCACACAACAGAAGCGTCTGTATTAAAGCTGGATTGCGTGCAACAATGTGCGCAACTTGTCGTGGACCAAGTTGTACGAATACTGAATACATGATAGACACTGGAGACGATGATCAAACCAAACAAAACTATTACACAAAGAACATGTTTTTGTCTATAATTTATATCTGTCGCGTGTATACTGTGAACGTTAAATCACTTTTCGGGAATATAATACGGAATGCGACTGTGTTTGTTTCAACCCTCCTTTTCAATCGCTTATTGCTCGAGATCCATTAAAAAAAAAATGAAAATAGCAGAAGAACCTTTCTTCTAGAAAATTTTATAAGGAAGATTTTTGGTAAGTATAAAACAGGGGCCTTATACATTAATGAAGTGCTAAATCCTGTTGTACATCTTTTTAGAGGTGCCGTTGGCCAAGAATTTATATTTATGGATGATAATGCACCTCCCATCAAACAGCAGCTGTCCAAAATGTTTGCGACTATCAATTTTAAGTAATCGACATTTAAGTTATTTTATAATTTTTTTAATTGGGTCAAGCAAACCCAACCAAACCAACCTACACCTCCTTTATTGTAAATATTTATGAGGGACTGCTGATCAACTTGCACTGCAGATTTCTCCTTTTTGGACCAGCGTTTGCAGCATACGCAACATGCAAAGTCACGTAGATAATTGTAAATTCAACTATTCTGTCTTGTTACTTGCTGAAATTGTTCTCAAATAATATAAATATATTCTTTAAAACATTTTTTTGTGTAAAATATTACTTATTTCTAGTAGCCAAAACTTACCTCAACCTCATTTTCGGCAATACCTCGATGACCTTCAAGTATAAATTTTTCTGAACTAGTACAAAGTGCACACCAACTTAATTTAGGCGAATTTTTATTTAAATGTATACTCTTTCTTACAACTTATAAACACAATGCGAATGTACGACGCAAAACGTAAATATAACCTAACCTTAAACATAGCTATGTTTCGCGTACGATAAATCATACCCTGGGTATTAAAAGGTTTTAATAGGATTGTATCACTAAGTGGTGCGTCAAGTACCAAGAGCGTGGAAAGATGGATCATTTTCATCCGTAACGGTCTTTTCACAGGTTTGCTCGGTGGATTAGAGACGGCTCGGAAAGCCATAACGACGGCGTGTGAAGTCGGATGTTTAGTGTTCTTCTACTTCTTTTTCTCTGACCTACACATGCACAATATATGAAACAAAACAAAAGTCTAGTTATAAATGAATGGTTTTTGAATGCTTTTTTCTTCTCTTGCTCAGCGCCGGCCTTACGGGGGTGCAGAGGTACTAACTGCACCCGGTGGAAAAATTTCGGAGGCGGTTAATTTGAGAGGAGACCCAAAAACAAACCAAGAAATCAATCTTTATAAAAACTTATTTAGAGAACCCCATATGAAAAATGTGTGATAGATTAAGTAATTATTAATGATTATTACAACTGTTTACCCACTGATCCACCGCAGCTCCTCAGAGACTGGTCAGTGTATATGACGTCAACCTGATGACCGGACTCAACTGAGGAGATCAAGAAGTACTGATAAACTGTCAGGTTAATCGCGGTGGAGCGACCTCTGCCATGCCATGCTGCTGGGGGAAGATGTAATTCCTGAAGGTTCCAAAAATTTCATTTGTATTTAACAATAGATTCAAAGAGCTTTGGGGTGGCGGAGAGTAGAGAGATTCCACGATAATTTCCGATGTAGCTCTTGTAAGTCCTTCTTAAAGACGGATATAAGGTTTAAATTTGTTATTATTAAAACCTTAACCCAAAAACTTAGGAACTTATAACTTGAATTGCACCCGGGGGTAAATCAGGTAAGGTCGGCACTGCTCTTGCTGAAGGTCAATGCTTATATTGCATATTATTTAGTTATTTAGTTAAAAGTCGTTATCAAATAACAAGTTTTCAAGTGATAAAAATGAAATCAAAATGAAGTAAACTAATTTTGCAGTACCTCTTGAAAAAAAAATGCAGTATTTGGTCTCATTTTTGGATGGTATTATGTCACTGAACGAGAACGTATCATGGTTTACTGTTTCTCGTAATTTTTAGAAAGTTTATTTATATCTATTTAAATCAAATAAAATACAGTCGGATGTATAGCACAATATATGAAAAACAACAAAAGGCTTGTAGAATGGTGTCATTTCCTCTTGCTGAAGGTCAATTGTAGTGTCCGTTATGACATCATTTAAAGAAAAATAAACTAAATAAAAGGATATTATTTTTTAAATATAGAATTTCAAATAAAACGAAAGATGTCCTTTCTTTCTTTTAATTCAAAAGTTCAAAGAAAAATTTTAAATGAAGTTAGGCATATATACCGTTTCCAGTTAGGACCTCCCTTAGGCACGGCTCGGTGCTTACGATAAATGGGTCGAAGATGAAATGTTTTTACAGCCATTTGGGCCGACTTATTCGCTTTCCTTTTCATTAATTTTTAGGCTGTAGATAAAAATGTCTGACTTTACTCGGAAAAACGTATAATTGTATTGTTTATCGATGAGTAACGTTGACGTTAGACAGCAGTCTAATGGTAAATTCAAGTTTATTCAATAACTCTCTTATTATACCTAGTGGTGGAAAGAATCATATTATTTTAAAAATCAAATTATTAGGTTAGAAACTACTTTCATAATTGGATTGTAATTCGAATTCAGATCGAGCTACATATTCCGAGTGTGATGTTTTCTTGTCGTTATTTGTTATTCATAATAATACAAATTTCTATTATTGCGAAGAGTGAATCGCGTTCTTGCAATATTTAGCTTTTACTTTTACCGTATACCGTATTTTTTTATAAATTTAGTTTTAATTAGGTTAATTAAGGTTCTTAGTTTTTCGTGCTTCAAATTTACATTTTAATATAATTTTAACAACTTTATCATTAACATTTTTAAAATTATTTAAAAAAATACATTGTTTCACTTTGTTCACTTAACAAATATGTTTTTAATAATTTTTTATATTTATTTAGAAAATTTTACGATTTAATATGTATTTTTAAACTGTTATATTCATTTAACCCTTTATAAAACACCGATTTGTACACTGCACACCAAAATTAACGCATAATTTTAAACCTTGTAAATCAAATAATTTTAATTTTTCAAGCCTTGTTGTAACAATATATTATTATCTCTGGTCTTTTGTCGTTATTTATCTAAGGAATAGCAAAACACTGGTTATTTGGTATGCCAGAATCGAATACTTCTATATTTTAAATTCGAATAGTCCCTTCACTGGCCGCGAATGAAGGAATATTACTGGCGATCGTGCACGAGTGGCAACATTATTTTTGGTAAAAGGTTAGAATTAATTTTGTTTTATTTTTCTACTATTTTAGTGTAGAAAAACCTATACAATATGTTACGGACAGTCATGCAAATTGGATAATGATGACATATTGGCCGTCCAATCTTAAGCAAGCTGTGCAGGTTTGTTCAGATTTGTTTAGGTTTGCTTCGGATCCTTATCTGTCTTTTTTGTTATATCATTAAAAATAAAATCTGACCAACTAATACTGAGCAAACCTAAGTAAACCTCCATAGTATTCCTTCACAATAGTGTGTAAGGTAAAAGTTTAGATATACATTTGCCAAAGGGCGCAAAATTTGAACACACTTTATTAAAAGTGCGAATCTGCCATTTTATAGGTGGAAATCTTAAAGTTTGAATGTGCCTTACTCAAAGTGCGAATATTCCATTTTGTAGTTCATTAACCCAAAGTTAGGAACATTTTCCCAAAGTGCTATTATACAGGGTGATTTCTAATTGAATGTCAATATTTGAGGGGACGATTTCTGGGTCCATTCTAAAAAGAAAACTTCATATGAACGTATGTCCTAAACGTCTTAACTTTTCAGATACAGGGTGGTAAAGTTTTCAAAAATAAATAGTTTTTTATTAATATCTGTAATACCACTTTAGATATTTTAATTAAATTTGGCATACATGTACTATGTATCAAGAGGCATTATTTAGTGTACCACAATTTTTTTTATTTCCACCAGTGGTGTTCGTACGGAAATTCACCTGCCTATTTTGGCAGACATTGATGATACGCCACTGATTTCTCGTAAAATTAAAATTATTCCTGATATCCCCAATCATTTCTAAGCTAATTTGATCTCTTGAATTTGATCAATCCGATGCACGGTTTTCGCTTAAAAAAATAAAAACCTTTTCTCTGCACGATCATAACAATATCGTTAATATGACAATATCACCATGCAGAGAAATAGATTTTATTTTTTAGATCAAATTTGCTTAGAAATGAATAAGGATCTCAAAAATTAACTTCCTTGTTCATTTCTAAGCAAATTTGATCTAAAAAATAAAATGGTGATATTGTCATATTAACGATATTGTTATAGTACAGGATACGAAGTAAGCTCGTCCTTCACCGATCTGCTTACCGGATGAAAACTATTTTTTATCAATGATAATATGTTAACAAATATATCGCAAATGGGTTGCCTAATGAAATATGGTCATGGGTGTAATTCATTAAAAATACTGTAATTAATTTTTTGTAAATATTTCTCTCACTTGCTTACCAATCGAACTTAATACTAATCGAAAGTATAAAGCATAAGGAACATGCAAAAGTTAGGTTGCCTACCTTTTTCGTGTCCTAGTACCGGGTTGCCAGATATAAACAGATGAGTCGTGAGTCGATACGAGTAATTTGTACTCATCTGCTTGCTCATTGAATATTAGAATAAACATAATTTTATTGCGAACACGGTGGTGTAAGGTTGCCTGCGAAAAATCGGTCATGAATCACGGTTGCCAGGCTTTGAAATTTAAAAATGGAAGCAAGAGAAGATGAGCGACAGATACATTTCGTACTATTCGGACGAAAGAGAGCGCAGAGCACTACTCTACTGCCGAAAATCGTTTTGGAGCGACTGACCGGACTGACAGTATACTTTTAATGACTATAAGTATATATATATATATATATATATATATATATATATATATATATATATATATATATATATATATATATATATATATATATATATATAACTTAGAGTCATTAAAAGTATTACTTTTAATGACTATAAGTTATATATATATATATATATATATATATATATATATATATATATATATATATATATATATATATATATATATATATATATATATATATAACTTAGAGTCATTAAAAGTATACTGTCAGTCGCTCCAAAACGATTTTCGGCAGTAGAGTAGTGTTGTCCTTTTCAATCGCACAAAAACATAGCATGCGCGCTCTCTTTCATCCGAAAGTCGCGGCACGCGCAGCTGCTATGCTCCTCTATCGCATCGAATAGTACGAAATGCATCTGTCGCTCATCTTCTCTTGCTTCAATTTTTAAATTTCAAAGCCTGGCAACCGTGATTCATGACCGATTTTTCGCAGGCAACCTTACACCACCGTGTTCGCAATAAAAGTATCTTTATTTTAATATATGTTTCAATGAGCAAGCAGATGAGTACAAATTACTCGTATCGACTCACCTGTTTATACCTGGCAACCCGGTAATAGGACACGAAAAAGGTAGGCAACCTAACTTTTGCATGTTCCTTATGCTTTATACTTTCGATTAGTATTAAGTTCGTTTGGTAAGCAAGTGAGTGAAATATTAAAAAAAATTAATTACAGTATTTTTAATGAATGACACGTATGACCATATTTCATTAGGCAACCCATTTGCGATATATTTGTTAACATATTATCATTGATAAAAAATAGTTTTCATCCGGTAAGCAGATCGGTGAAGGACGAGCTTACTTCGGATCTTAGACTATTATGATCAGGCAGAGGAAAGGTTTTTATTTTTTTAAGCGAAAACCGTGCATCGGATTGAAACAATTCAAGAGTTCAAATTTGCTTAGAAATGATTGGGGATTGCAGGAATAATTTTAATTTTACGAGAAATCAGTGGCGTACCATCAATGTCTGCCAAAATAGGCAGGTGAAATTCCGTACGAACGCCACTGGTGGAAATAAAAAAAATTGTGGTACACTAAATAATGCCTCTTGATACATAGTACATGTATGCCAAATTTAATTAAAATATCTAAAGTGGAATTACAGATATTAATAAAAAACTATTTATTTTTGAAAACTTTACCACCCTGTATCTCAAAAGTTAAGACGTTTAGGACATACGTTCATATGAAGTTTTCTTTTTAAAATGGACCCAAAAATCGCCCCCTTAAATATTGACATTCAATTAGAAAACACCCTGTATATTCCCTTTATAAAATCGTCGCGACGTGTCGCCTATAGAATATAACCGGGCTGGCGCGCCTTAATTATAACAAAGAATGCCTTTCCTATGAAATATACAGTGTTTCGTTTTTTTATACCATACTCTCATGCTTCAGTTATTCAGAAATTAGATTTAGTTCCAACCTGGAGCATGTGTGAAGACCAGAAAATTGTTCAAGAAAGAACCTGAAGGATCTATTATAGCTCTCCTGGAATGACGACAAGTGCTCTGCCTGAAGACCATTTGGGTCGAGAATAGCGGCCTAACTGCCGTGGCACTAATGTCATTTAATTTATAGTTAAAATAAAACCTTATTAATTATATCGTAATTAAATAACTATTTAAAGCAGGCTATCCAGGAAACGAGCCTGAGAAATGTTAAATACCGTTGGAGGATATGGAATATGTGGGTATGCATTTTTTTATTGCATAAATTGTTTAAGCAAGTCATTTAACTAAGTACAATTTTTTTTTTTACTTTTCGGTATAATTTCAAAAGCCGCCAGTTGCGCGCGCCTACTAGTACATCATTCATCTGCGACGTAAATAGAAAATATTTGTTGTTTGCCTAGAGTTTATTTTTTCATTATAATGTAATTTGTGTGTAATTCTTTTTATTAAACAATAAAATAGTAGTAAGGCAAGTGCCCCGAAAACTTATTTTCTTCAAATACAAAATCTTGGCTTTAAAATTACCAAGAATTTCAATATTTTAGCCAAAATTACAGTATCAGAAAGTTATTTTCAACACAAAGAGTAAAATAAGCTTAATTTTAGCTAAAAATACAATAATTGGCCGGTAAATATAAAACTGTTTTACTGCCAAAGCAATGTAATTTCACAAAATTACATTGCTTTGGTGCGCACTATGTATTTTACAGGTGAACTGTAAAATTAAATCTAGTTGTAAAAATAGGTACATATTCCCTCGCTGGCCTTTTGTAACCAACTTTATTCGCTGTAAATTTACTACTCTCTTTTCAGTGTAAATTTACTACTCCTTTTTCAGTGTAGTCATGCTATTCCAAACTTAGCGAATTTTTCCGATGGTCCATTTCATTTTATCACATTTGATTTTCGTTTTAGTTTATAAAAATGCTGTATTGTAAAATAACACAATATTTGATGAGCCAGTATATTGAATATACGGGATATTTGACTTTTTAGCTAGTCAAATTCATAACCGAGCTAAAATTAAATAAGTAATGAAGAAGATTGCAGAAGAATACGGAAACATTAAGAGTGGTTTTGCTTGTGCTACCTTATACAGCAAACTACAATACTACAAATACCTAAATAATAACATTTATTTGTATTATGATATTTAACATTTCAAAAATTGACAATGAAAAAAAGAATTTATTAGTACGCTCACACTAAATTAGTAGAAATATTATCTTCTCTTCTTCTTCTACTTGTTTGAGATCAAATGATCTGTCAGTCCCGAGCCTGCCGTCGAAGCAACTCTTGGGATGTGGACTGCCGGCTGTCCCATTTTTTGAGGGTCTTCCGAGCAGGCGCGTGACCGCTGGTTTTCCCTCTAATGTAATGCGTGGTAGTCTATCTTTGGTCATCCTCCTCACGTGATTGTACCCTTCTCTTCTTCTCTGTCTTCCCCATCTTACTGTGTCCTGTACGTCGCACTGTTCTCTGACATCAGAGGTTCTTACGTGATCTCTTCTGGTTGTACCGGCTATTGCTCTCAGTAGCTTCATCTCCGCCACACGCAGTATACTTTTGGTTTTATTGGTGTCCTCTGGCTCTTCTATTAAGTATTCATTATCGGCCTGATGCATGCCATGTATATTCTAGTTTTACTGTCCTTTCGCATATACTAGTTGGTCCAGAGAGTTTATCTTAAAAATCCTGATAGCATGGCAGATTTGTTAATTTAACTTCTTAAGTCCTTGGTCGGTTCGTGGTTGCTAGACATATCCATGCCGAGGTATCTAAATTGCATAACTTGCTCTATAGGCTTACCCTCTATTACTAGTTTACATCTGGTTGGCTCCTTGGAGATAGTCATGCTTTTGTTTTTTTCGATAGATATGGCCATGTTAAGCTGTCGGCCAATTTGGTAGAACTGAAAGAGAGTCAGACCATACTAATGGTTTTGTTCATTTTATAGCCCATGTTCAGATGTGTCACTTCTTCAATAATTTAATTTTTTATTTTTATCCATTACAAGGTTGAATAGGAATGGGCTGAGGCTCTCTCCTTGTCGAATTCCCCCTGACGTAGGTATATTTCCTGGTCTTTGCTGTCCCGCTTTGATCCGCGTTGAATTGTCGGTGTTAAAGTTACGTATTACATTTACTATGTTGGCGGGTGTTTCTTTTTTCCATTAAGATTTTGATGACATCTACTAGTCTGAATTTATCGAACGCCTTAGACAGGTCTACGAAGCAGATATATGCTGGTGTGTTGTACTCTATTGCTTCTTCTTTTATTTCTTTAGTCATGATATGGCATCAGTTGTTGATCTATTTTTCCTAAATCCTTGCTGTTCCTCTCTGTTTGTTATCTGTTTTTCCACCTGATCCTTTAGTAGGCCTCTAAACAGCTTCATTGTTGAGTATAGTGGAGTTATACCTCTGTAGTTTTCGGGTCGGGTCTTTTTTCCCTTCTTGAAGATGGGGACTGTTGCTAGTATGCCAATCATTTGGTATTTCTGCTGTGCTTAGGGTCTGACAGTATTGTCAATTTCGCTGTAAGTTCTGGTCCGCCATACTTGAGAAGCTCGTTCGGTATGTCGTTGGTTCCTGGTGCCTTTCTGTTCTTTAACTTCCTCAGTTTTTCTTTTATTTCTGTCTCTGAGATAATTGCGTTATTCGCCGTTTAATATTCTACCGTTTCGTGTGTTTCCTCGGTGTCATGGCGAGCCCTTTACCCTATACAAACTTATTCACGGGCTTCTTTCTATTCTTGAGCATCTTTCATACCTTTCTTTGGGCACCGTATATGTCATGGTCCATGTCACTTGTGAATTTGATCCAATGCTCTCTTTTCGTGGCTTTTATTCTTGAGTTGACTCAGTTCCTAAATTATATGTATTCGGTTTGTTGGGGAGTTTTTGTATACTAGGTAGCTTCTCTGTTTCAGTTCTGCCAGATCCGTTACTTCTTAGCAAAATCATGGTTTGGTGGAATTTGTTGCATTCATATTGATTTTTCTTTTTCTGATAGATTCTTCGGCCGCCTGGTGTATGCTGTCCTCGATTTTATTCCAGCAGGTTTCAGCTTCATAATCGGTAAGGTCTATCTCGCTCAATTTATTTCTTAATCTGTTTTCGTGTGCTGTCTGATTCCAGGGATGCTATGTTGTATTTTTCAATGTGCGCTGGTGATTTCATAATTTTACGGGGGTGTTGCAGTGATAATTTGCATAGTATGAGGTTGTGATCTGTTCCCAAGTTGGCTGAGGTTAAGGCTCTTACATCAAGTACTTGCGTTGGTGCGATTGCTCTGCTGATGATAATGAAATCGATTATAGATTTGTGACCTCTGGAGTTGTTGAATGTGTACTTGTGCTTGTCTTCATGTATGAAATAAGTGTTATTAATTCTCATTTCGTTCCTGGCGCAAAAGTCGATTAAAAGTTCTCCGTTTTGACCTTTCCGCTAGAGATCAAGATGTACTTGCCAAACCTGGATGTTCCATGTCCTTTTCGTTTCGTCTCTGAAATCTCGCAGATGTCTATTCTGTGCTTGTCCATTTCGATGAGGATCTCTTGATCTCTTCCGTTTCAAGATGCCAGCAGGCTAGTCTAGTAATCGTGCGTTTGGATTTCCATATTCGTCCTTTTCTAGTCATGGCGTGGGTCTTCATCGGATGTGTCAGTCCTGGGTCCGAGGCAAAGTCTTCAGTTCTACGAGCTTTTTTACTTTGGGCAGGTAGCTGGCCTAACCCGAAAACCCTCCTCCTTTACCCGGACTTGGGACCGGCAGTGGTGCCCTCTGAGTCACTTAGTTCACCCATTGACTACCATAGGCGGAGTTGGAAATATTATAAGAAGGAAAATATTAATACAATAATCAACCAGCGTCTTAGGGCTGGTTATAAGACAATGCAACACGTCAGAAACCAGAAACACGGCAAACGATTATTTTATTTAAATAGATATCGATGCACACACTGACCGATACAGCACTACAAATACACGTAATGAACACGACTGAGCTGACAGACATTGTTTGGAGGAATGTTTTTCGTGTCTGTTCGGTATCGTCGGTGACGGATTGTTAACGGACAATGTGAATTGTTTACAGGAAAACGGTATTTTAAACATAAACCAGCATGGTTTTACGAATAGGAAATCCACCATTACTGCTAAAAATTTATAACATAGTAAGCTATATTGAGACGGGCCTGTGCCCCGTTGGGGTTCTTTATGACCCTAGCAAGGCATTCAATTGCGTTGACCATGCTGCTCCAGTTATCTGATTATGGAGTTTGCAATTCTTCGTTGAATTGGATTAAAACATTTCTTGAAAATAGAAAGGGTAGGGATTGTTTATCGTGACAGGAAAACCGAACAACGTATACATTCTAGACAGACACATATAGAGATAGGTCTCCCATAGGGTTCTATATTGAGCCCTCCTTTTTATATTAACTGACGCCATGTATATTTATGCGGATGATCCATCATTTTAAGTCTCTGAAAGACTGAATAGAGATCTGGAAATAAAATGTAATAATGTTATGAATGATGCAATTAAGTGATTTAGTGAATACTAAACAGCAGTAAAGCAACTTTCATTAAATACACAATTATCAAAATAAATGCAGTAAACATTTCTGTTCAGGACAGCTCTATTCCACAACGTGTAAAAGAATTTTTTTTAGGAATCTTGTTGCTTGAGTGTTTACATTTTAAAAGTCATTTCAAGTACATTCCAGTAAGGTACTGATGTATTTACATTATTACATGTTTAAAAATTTGTGCACGTTTTAGATGAAAAATATCTTATTTCTTTGTACAGGGTGGGCCAAAAGTTCCTAGGTGATTTAAAAAATTCGTATTTTTTTCTAGATAAAAAAATCTGATTTCCTTTCCAGACTTTTGAAGTACATAGTTGAGAGTTTTAAAATGGAGAGACTCGACGTGAACCAAAGAACAAAGATCGTACAATTTTATTTTGAAAATAATCATTCGATAATTCGTACTCAAAGAGCATATCGCCGATATTTTAATGAGAGGAACGGCCCATCGAACATGACTATTCGCAACATAATTCGCCGTTTTCAAGAACAGGGTTCTGTTTCCAATTTGCCCCGAACCTGGCAGACCACGTTCTATCTTTACAAACCCAAACATACAGCGTGTAGAGGAAAGTGTACAGGAAGACCCCGAAACATCAACCCGAAGAAGATCAACGCAATTGGGGCTGACCCGAACTTCATTGAGGCGTATTTTAAGACATTTGCGTTATTTTCCTTACAGAGTCCAGCTGGTGCAGCAGTTGCAACCCTGGGATTATGACCATCGATTGGTTTTTGCCCTTCGATTCCGACAGCTTGCTAGAGAAGAACCAGATTTACTAAACGGCCTCATAATGAACGACGAGGCTCATTTCTACTTAAACGGTTTTGTTCATACACAAAACTGTAGGATCTGGAGTAGGCAAAAACCAAGGGCAATCCATCAGCGTCAACTACACCACATCAAATGTACAGTCTGGTGTGGCGTAACAGCTCTTAGGATCATTGGCCCAATGGCAATGCAGTAACTGTTACGGGAGAACGATATAGAGAAATGATTCAAAATTTTTTACGTCCCGCGATTCAAAACGAACCAGAGATGTGGTTTCAGCAAGATGGAGCCACGGCTCACACAACTAGAGCAACAATGGTCTTGGTAAGACAAGTTTTTGGGGAACGGTTAATTTCGAAGAGGGCATTGAATACCCACCACGTTCTTCCGATTTGGCAGCGCCCGACTTTTACCTTTGGGGTTACCTGAAGGAAAACGTGTATAGGAATAAACCTCGAGCCCTTCAGCAATTGATGGACAATATCCGAACAGAAATTCGGGCGATACCAGTGATAACGCTAACAGCTGTAATGGAGCATGTCCTAGAAAGAGCAGTTTTACTTATTTTAATTTTAAATCACCTAGGAACTTCTGGCCCACCCTGTACTATGCTCAGTCGAGTCTCACAAAAAGACTCATTAGGTCATAGCTCGTGTACCCAGTACTTAATCATTTACATTTTTTTTTTAATTTAGTTTTAACACTTCGTGGTTTATTTGTTTTCAAAACATTTATGTTTGTTTAATAGTGTACCTTTAATCTAGTGAAAGATAAACATGGGGTTTGCTAGCTCAGCTACCAAAACAATCTTTATGTTCCGTACAATATGTATAAAATAGGATAAGTCTCCTGATTCTTTGGGGCCACAGTTTTTTAATAAATTGCCAGACACTACGTGACAAAATCTCCTATATTAAAAATTTTGAAAACCAGATTAAGAGATATTTTACTGGATAAAAATTTATATTCGATCGAAAGTTTTTTATACGATATGTAGCAATATCTGTATGTATGCCTTTTTTGAATTTTACTGTTAAGTGGTTTTAAAATTTTATAAATAATTGACGATTTCTATACAAATGTAAAATTTGTCATAAAGGAAAATAAGTAAATAAATTATTTGTCCCTATGCAAACTGTGACCATTTTCATCTTTCGGAAACGGCCTAATTTTTTTTTTAACAAAGCCCAACCTTAATGACAACACATTGTAAAAACAGTGAAGTCACTTTGAAATAAATGACGTTGCATATGTATTCTGTTCGTGACAGCGCCGGCATATGCCTTTATGTGTTCCCGTATTATGTCACTTAATTCATACTTCAGAAACGTGATTAATATCTATGCTTAACTTTGTCTATTCAAATTAGTCGAATTGTGTTGTTTTAAACCCGACCCCTTTTAAAAACGCCGTCAACCATATGTTTCAGAAGAGAATCCTAAAAGATCGTTTTTGTCGCAATTTGTGTCAGATTCGAGGGTTTTGGTTTTAAGTTTAATACACCAAGTTACTAACAGACAATTAGACAAGGTAAACACTTAATACATTTAATTGACATGCGTTAGGATTATCGTTGATGATGTAAAAGTTTAAAAAAGTGTTATATTTTTGGGTTGTCCAGAGACATTCAGCAATCAACTAGAACATGAAACTTTGGCTAATGTTTACTACATGTACATAGAAGGTTAAGTTTGAAATAAACAGTTTAATTTTACGGTGCAATTTTAAAATAACTAAAAATTTTATATGAAGAAAGGAGTGTTAAAAGTTGATCAGTGATTTCTATGTATGTAGTTTTGAAACACGTGACAGCAACCAGCAGACTCAAATATCAAATCATTTATTTTCAACTTAATATAGTTATTTTGCTGAATAGATATAGTTGGTATTTCGCCTGAAAGACTCATCTCGTACCGCACTGCAATCGGAGTGAAATACATCTCCAATCTTCTGGATATTTAGGACGCAACTGTAGTAAAGGCATGTTTTTCATTTGATATATAGATTCAGTCGCTTTCTCAGAGAGATCTTTTTCATTCAGGGACGCCATAATGGAAGACGTGTCATCAGCAAACACCGTTAAAAACCGTTATCTAAATTAAGTGAGTATCATAATCAGAAATAAGGTTGGCCCCAAAACACTGCCCTGAGGGATACCACTATTTATTTTTAAGCTATTTGAAACACAGTCGATGCCACCTTGCGTCGCCTGCACTACCTACATACAGAGCTAGAGGGCTTGTGACTTGAAAAAGGGCTTCAAGCCCTTTTAGGGATTTCAATTCCATGGCTTGAAGCCCTTTTTAAAACGAGAGCTTGTGGCTTGAATTCCTTTATAAAAGACCTTTGGAATTGTGAATGAAGAAGAGCTTCAATTCCTTTTGAGGGCTTTCAAAGCTTTGTGGTGGTGGCTTGAAATACTGAAAGGGCCAAGCCACCAAAGGGCTTCTAAAGTCCTTCATTTTCAAAAAGGAATTGTGGCTTTGGGCTTTCAAGCCCTTTCTAACAGGGCTTGTGGCTTAAGGCTTTAAGCCCTTTTGTCAAGGGCTTTGTCCAGCTCTGCCTGCATACGACCAAATAAATAACACGTTGTCCAGCTTTGAGCCTTATGCCATAAGCTTTCAGCTTGTAGCTATAGTAAAATACTATGACCAATAAGGTTAAAAGCTTCTACACAGTCAAAGAATAGTGCAGCTTCCTTTTGTTTCTTGCTAAAAGTGTTCAGAATTTTTTCATAAAAGAGAGAACAGCATAGTGGGTCGACACCTTTTAGTAAATCCAAAACGCCTATTAGACAAAACTTTTTTGCTTTTTTAAAGAATAATGCGAAACTAATTTTAGAAGCTTTCTAAAATATTTTTGAAAAAGCTGATAGCAAAGCAATTGGTCTACAATTATTTACTAAGTTTTGGTTGCCTTGTTTAAAACCCGGTGTAATTATAGCAGATTTTAGCTGGGTTGGAAACAGACCCAAATTAAATGAGACGTTTATTACAAATAGAACTGATACATTTTTTATGAAAAATTTAAGTAACTTACACGGTATTTCATGTACACTTACAAGAATTTTTAACGCAGACCACGGATGTTAACATGTATCAAATAGAACGCATTTTAGTTAAAAAAAAGATATTCAAAACCGGGCTGTAAATACTTTCCGAGAGCGAATATTAATAGCGACCGCAGTCTGTTGATATTAAAGTGTGAACTAAAATTCACCAGCAGTAACTCACAAAGCTTAAGACTAGTTTTAAATTTAGTCCCCTTAATGTGCGATTTCCTCGAGGCGACCATGATAGGCGTTCGTCGCTCGGCGATGATCGTGAACCACTGCTCAATGGCAAATCAATGTAATCGTCTCCCTCCAGGGGGCTATGTTGAGCGACTTTGCCATTAGCAGTGGTTTGCGATCATCGCCTAGTGACGAACGCCTCTCATGGTCGCCCCGAGGAAACCGTACCTTTACTTGATCAGATAAGTTTTGACAACTTTGGCTGGGAAATTGTTATTGAGTATCATTTAAAGTTTGGTTTCATTCTATAATATTTCTATGATCTGATTTCCTGCCAAAAGACATTTTATGATGAAGTGTATTTTAAAAAGTATTTCAATTGAATCGGTCATTTTGAAAAGGGGTCATCTCCAATGATTTGGCAATATCAGTTTTCACCGGTTTACCAATCGATAGGCATAACTTATTTACATTTGATTCCAGCCAGACATCGATTTTCATTTGGAGAACGGTACATCTCTCTGAGATGGCCCGTTTTCCTTTTAACTTTTTCTATACGTTTTAATGTTTATCAATTCGCTTTTCAACTCTTTGTCTATGAAATAAATAAATACAGGGTGTCCAAAAATACTTAGTATGGGCAAATATCTTTGAAAAGGATTTATTTGGCTATTACCGGGAATATACAGGGTGCCCTAAAAGTCTTAATATGGGCAAATATCTCTGCTATTATACGGTATCCATTTGGTTTTGAGAATGATGACAGAAAAAACAATTGAACAAGAATTAACCCTATTGGTCAGTTCCATGGACCGTTTACACCAGAACATATTTTAGTGATCACAATATTCATCTTTTCTTTCCTGATAATCACGGAGGAATCAGGTTTATTTCTATCCGTGTTGGCGAAACTGCATTAGACAAAGACAAATAAAAAAAGGATTTGTTCAAATTTTTATCGTACATTCTTTGCATGTGGAAGTATTGCTGGTTATATACTTCGAAAAATTAATCATCGAAAAATTCTTTTTTTCCTGATAAAATCCCAGCGGAATCCAGTTTCTTTCTATCCTTGTTAGCAAAAGGGGCATTAGTAAAAGACAAATAAAAACGATGTTGTTGCCAATAAAAAAGAATAATCAAATATTTCATCACAGACGGCTTTATTTGTGCGCAAGTATTTCTGGTTGCCTATAGTGAAAGTTTAATCGGAAATCGGAGTTGTCATAAAAAATAAATTTCTAACCTGACAAAATACTTCCGTAAGTTTTATGATTTTATAGCAAAAGACCTTTGTTTTTACTGAACACAAACAGCATTATTTGCAAAAATCTCGTCTTTATTAAACAAAAACAGTGTCAGCATAGCCACATTAACCTTATTATTTTATAGCATTTAAAATTGTTTCCTACCCAAATAACAATACTACCTCTAACCAACAATTTGCAATAAAAGGATCGGAGGAAAAGTATTTAAATAAATAAAGGAAAAATTTCAAAAATGAGTAAATATTTTTATTAGGATAAACAATTTATAATAAGGTTAAAAAATATTCCCTATTCTCCGATATATGTATAATGAAAATGGGTCTATAATATAGCCTACCTGCGAACAGTGATGTTTGTGTAAGTTAAAGACGAGATAAAAATTGTTTAATCGAATATACCAAGTAGTTTCACAATTTTTAACTGTAAATGTTGAGTCTTAGTTCCAGAAGGATAGATACACTTTGTAATGGCACTGTGACTTCTGCTTTAAACTGAAACCAAACGCTTCTAGGGCGCAATTTTCACTACTTTCTCAATCACTAAAGAAATCTTCTGTATGCCCACTATTCTGAACTTTATATCGGGTCGGTGTTCCTGTTACTCATTCCCAAACGCCTGGTCCAAGTAATGTAAAGAAGAACAAATATGTACCTTGCGTAATATTTCAATAGTTGTTAGTCAGTCCCAGATTCATAGAACACAAGAATTTAAGCTGCTAATACTTTATATAAACTTTTTAAGTATATTTTTACACTGCAAAAACAACTTAATCATGGGACAGGCTCACGGATTTCATAAAATAAATTATTTTACGAAGTTTGTGGACAGGCTTCAAATAATGTCATATTAATCTTTCACATAACCTAACTTTCTACCAGCTGTAAAAATTTTACGAGTATGAGAGAGAAAGAAGACGAGAGAGAAAAAAATGAGAGAGAAAGAACATGAGAGAGAGACATAATTGATCTCTTCGTTGTAAAATGGGTTTCTGTCATCATTCTCAAAACCAAATGGATACCGTATAGTAAAGATAGGGACACCAAATTTTAGCTGTATCTTATTGGTTAATAAATCTACTTTTTTATATAGTTTAACTTTTTCAACCCCCTTGAGGGGTGACGCCAGGAAGGTGAGGTCAAGAATTTTAAAGGCAACCGTGTGGTACCTCATTTTAAAGTTCTTCAAAAAAAAATAACATTTTACCGCAAACCTGAGGTCTGTATCTTATTCGTTTTTAAATGGCAAGCTTATATGAGTTGAAAATCGAAAAAAAAATTAAAATTTAAGTACCTTTATTCCTCATTATTTTAAAAATTGTTAAAAATGATCAAGATGAACTTCTTGGCACCAATAAGGTCGATTTTGGAACTTTGCTAAGAAGTAACACCTGCCATTCTCGAAAATGTGAAAAGTGACTGAAGTGAGTTGCAAAATCGACTTTAGTATTAGTAGTGCCAAGAAGTTCATGGTGGTCATTTTAAACACATTTTAAAGTAATAAAGAGAAATAAAGGTAGTTAGATTTTTTTTTCGCGATTTTTAATTTTTAAAGGCTGGTCATTTAAAAACGAATTAAGATACGGACCTTTGGTTTGCGGTAAAACGTTTCTTTTTTTAAGACTTTTAAACTCCCTAGCGTCACCTCTTAAGGGGGCTGAAAAAGTTAAATAACATAAAAAAGTAGATTTATTAACCAAGAGGATACACCTAAAACTTGGTATCTCTATGTTTACTAATAGCAAAGATATTTGCCCATAGTAAGACTTGTCGGACACCCTGTATGTTTTTAGTACAATATATTTTTCTCCATGCAAACTTTATTTATTTTGAAAACGGGTCATCTCCTTGCCAGAAAAATGTCCATGGAGGACACCCGGGATAAAACTTGAGAACTTTTTTTATTGTCTTTCATTTAATTTTATTCCTTTTAAACTTACACAAAAGCTGGAAGCTGTTTTTTTTTAAACTGAACGTTTATAGTGTTTTTTTTTCTCATGTAAAATTGTGCAAACGAGAGTTGAGCCCTTTTTAAAATGGCCGATTCATTTATATTATTGAGTGAAAAGCGTAGGATACTTAATAAATTTAATAGCAAACTAAAAATTTTATAGCATTAAACCTACAGTTAGTTGTCGTATTTCTCCACTTGTCAATCTAAGCCCCCAATTGTTAAATTATGTCGGTTTTTATGACAGTGAATCTGTTTGTAAAATTTTTGCCAAGGGGTACTTAAAAACAAAATCGATCCTAAAGAAGCAAATGGTACGAGAATTACAAGACCATTTGGCAAAAAGACCAAGACACAAGTAGCAACGTAGGTATAAGTGAAGATTGGAGCACTATTAAATCAGGGCTTGAAACGCAGCCAGGGAACTAAATAGAAAAAAGAAAAGGAGCTAATGGAAGAAAGATGAAAACTTAAGTAACACCAAAAAACTCAATCCTATCTTACCTTAGAACGACCGACCTCTATGGCTTTAGAGTCACAATATTTTAAATGTATTGGTCGTAGAATAAGAGCCTTTTTAAAGGTACGGTTTCCTCGGGGCGACCATGATAGGCGTTCGTCGCTCGGCGATGATCGCGAACCACTGCCTATCATGGTCGCCCCGAGGAAATCGCACCTTAAAGAAATGAGCTTCTCTCTGTGAGTATATACGATTTTCATCGTGGAAATTTTAGATCTGATCTCACGTATTATTAAAGCTGGATACAAAGTACAATACAACACATCCTTAATTTGCGATCTTGGCAAAGTCTTTGACTATGTTGACCATTCTGATGCAGAAACTTCATGCATATAGTTTTACATAACTTAACAGCATCAAGTTGTTAAGGTCTAGGTTTAAGAAAATAGGTATCAAGTGGCGAGATATAAGGGGGTGATGTAAGCGGAGAGAGTGTTAAGCAAATGCGTTCTACAAGGTTCGTCCTGTTTTTAATTCATTTTACCGATCAACCTGTAAGTGACGCCAATGCATGGTTCGCCTTTTTTCTGACGACACTACAAGCTATATTCTACTGGTAATACTTTGTTGGACTTGTGGAGGTATTGGAGAAATCACTGTTCGTTAAAAAACAAATATCTTTCAGACATCTGAAGAAATTCATGATTATAACACCAGCAGGAAGAAAAACAACTTTTTACCTCTCTACTGGCGTCGGACAAGGTCTCAGGATGGACCTGAATACTGGGTGGTCTAATGTTCTACGTCAGAGAACTAATTTACCATGGAAATTACATATTTCATAAACAAAATGGAAGCGGTCGTAATACAGAATGTATACTATTTATTTTGGAAATTTTTAATTTTCTCATTCTAAAATAAATTGCAATTGTCGTGTCCTTATAGTGTTACTACATGTTTTTCTTTTACTTGTATTTTAAATTATAATGTAGTGTGACATGCGCTGTTCTTTTTATGTAATTATTTTAACCATTAAATTAAATTAACCATTAAACCATTTTTCCCAACAAACTTTTCATTTTAACATTGTAAATATTTTAATTCAATGTTCCAATGCTTCATTATAAACGTTTATGTTTATGCTTCACCCAATTAATTATATTCAGCCCTACAATACCTAAAAGATGAATGGTGTATTGATGAAATGTGGCGCTTTAATCATAATTTTGGATGGCTTTTAGCAAGCCGCAATTTAATTCAATTAGTGTTGCCTTGTTGTTGTGATTTGAGGGTATTAATTAGTGGCGGCTTATGCTTTCTTTTTCATTTTCGTGCAGATTATTATAGTCTCTCTAAATGTTTCTTTAATTTATGAAGAGTTATCTTTATTGGGGAGTTTAGTTCTGCGAACTTCTAAGTGTAACAAAATTATTTTATTTAAAGCACAACATTTTTTTATCTTCTGACAGCCCACGATGACCGAAGCCTAAGTGCCATATACCGTGGGTGTATTAAGTCCGACTCACGCATCCAGAACTAGAAGGATCCGTTAGGATTTCACCAGCCCTTTAAGGGGATGTGTGGGTTGGTACCACCTCGGCCGAGGAAGAATTTCTCTACCACCTTCCTTGTTTAGAGCAGTGCGCCACGGCGTTCCCAAGCGGTCACCCATTCAAGTACTAACCGTGACAGGCGTCATTTAACCTCAGTGTTCGGGTGAAGCTTAGTCCGACCAGCGAAGTCTAACGTCGCTTAATAAACAAAATCCTAATGACGTGCTTTGAAATGTGAAATTATTTTGTCAAAGTTGTATTGCTCATTATGGGAAGTTGTGAATTATTTTATGGCTTTTAAGCCGCGTACAGACCGAAGTTCCAAAGCACGCCAAGGCACATGTGACATGTGACTAGACATTCGGAAGCATTTAAATTGGTGTGTACGGCGTTGGCGAACAGAAGCCAACGCATTCCAACCCAACGGTTCCCAATGCGACCGTTGGCGTTGGCTCGCGTTCGGTCGTTGAGCGGTACTTCAAAGAGATGTTTGATTTGGTGTGGACGAGATTTGAATGTTTTCTGTCGTTGGCAAGTATTCGCCAGGTCTGTGCGTTTTATTTTTGACAAATATTTTGTTTATTTCGCCTTTTGATATGAAATAGACAGTTGATGTATGCCTTAAACTAATTGAACTATACTGGAATAACCCTATATTATGGGATCCTAGCAATATAAATTATAAACTCTCCAAAAAGAAGATATTTGGCAAACCACTGCTAATGAATTTAGGTGCAAGGTTGCTGAAGTAATGAAAAAAATAGGGAGAAGGTTCTGAAATGATCACTGTGTTCACTCCGAAATTCCTCCAGCAACTTACTTGCGTTATTAATACTTTTCTGTTTTTATATGGTGTTGTCATCCGCCAGCGTGTTGACCGACGTTTCTTTTTTTTATTGTTAAGTAAAGAATTTACAATTAAAAATGCGGCACTTTCACATAATGACTCATAAATCATCATCAGGTGATGACATATTAAAATACTTCTTTCCGCAGAAAATGGCCGAACCGAATCCAACGGTATCCAATTCGAAACTTCAAACGCGGTGTGGACGACAACGTAAAATGTTTTCCAATCGTTTCCAATCCCAACGCCAGCTGGCACATTCGTTGGAGTTGGCGTTGGTTTGGATTGGGACTTGGTCTGCACGCGGCTTTAAGGAAATTAAAGTATTGTCCATTGATTTAAAAACACAAAATACCATTATGTGAATTTTAGAGCGATCAGAGATTCACATGTTACTTATAACCCGTTTAGTAATGATAAGAGTCCGGATTTCAATAATACATGTCGCAAAAATCGGGGTCGGACTTAGGTAACTCGTAGAAACCGTTATAAAAATGAAATTAATACCAAATGTTGTCAGGTTGTATTTATGAATTGTTGCTCTTGAAAAAAAAATGTTTTAACTAAGTTACTTTTCTCTAACAAAAATTGCTTGTCTAAGAATTAATAGTAAACCAATAGGATGATTGAAACTTGGTACCACTAAACTATCATGACAATATTATCTTTTAATGAAAATAGTATTGTTTAAAAAGCACGTGCAGCAATTTTAAGAATTTGTTTGCTATGGTTTTGTCGTGCAACGCATTGTAGGATGAAATATTATTAAATTTATCAGAAAAATATAAAAGCCATCTTTTATTTAATAACAATTTTTTACTCAGTAAAATGCCCAAAATTTTTTTTTTCTAGGAAATTTAATTTTTTTCTTCATGGAAATATTTCTAGTATACACTCTCTTTTATCCCCTTCAAATTTGATATTAGTTGCTGAAAGTCCACAAACCGGCACTGATTTCTATTTAAAGAATATCGAAGATGGCGCCTGGTCGCCATCTTGCTTTTTGCAACAGTAATTTTTACACACATATTTTTTTTATTGCATAAATCGTTTAAGGATATTACAAACCCAAAAAAATTATTTTGTGAAAATTACTAGGATCATTTAGCTACAAAAAATGTTTACTTACAGCAGCCGCCATAAACATTTAATTTATGTAGAGAATATAAACAAACTATTTCGGATTTGTTATTTAAGCTTTTAGCTTAGTAGGTTGAAATTAGCATTTTTCTATTTTGCCATTTTGATACACACTTTTATAACGACTTAATAAGAACATCATGGTGAACCTTCTTCAAATTAAACTTTACAAAAATAATTTGGGGGTTGTAAAATATGACATAAAAAAATAAAGCTTAAAAAATGCACATCCTTATTTCATTAATCGTGAGAAGTAAGTTTAATTTTTTTCTTTATTTTTAGGTAAGTTTGGAATGAAAAAAGCGGACAATAAATAGTACTCGTCATAGAGAAATCAAATAAATGGACTTTAAGCTTTTTTGGTAAGTATGGTACCTACATCATTTGGTAGTAGGCAATTTATGACCACATTTCGGTTCACTTTCATTATCGTGCAGTCGGGGTATTGTGGGTATCTAGGCAAATAAAATGAACAAAAACAGGTCAACGCAAAGTGAAGTACATATTGTTAAGCCATACAAAAGCACACCTACCATCGATTATTTTCTCACAAAATATCACGTGATCTCATAATAACTGCAAAACTCACCAGGAGCTGTGCGGTTTAAGAACCATAGAAAACAATCACTTCCAAAGGAAGGTTATAACTACAATGGTTCTGGTGGAGCAAAGATGGCGCCAGCCGTAGCCGTCCGCGGACGGCTACGCGCCAGCTCATAGCGTACTTTATAATGGCAGGAATTGTTAACTTTCATCCAAATTTTAAACCTAAATTCACAAATCTACTAACGATACCAGCCCAAAGCGAAAGGCTGCGAAGATTACTGACCCTAAACAAAAAAAGGGGGATAATAAAAGGAACTTTTAAATCCAAGCTGTCGTAACCAACACATATAAAGATAGTTAGTTCGTAATGAATACGTCATTATAACCTCAAAATTTACAGTTGTTAAAATTTCTAAAGTAATCAATGTTTTATGACGAAATCTTATAATTCAAATGCAGATTTATCAGAGGAAAGGTAGGTTCCAGAATACAGTGTCTGACTGAAAACCATACAAAAACAGTTCAAGGTCTAAAATGTTATTAAATCTGAGTGTTCCAAAAAGTAAGCAGCAATTCAAGAGTGTCTAAGGAATCAGGGAGTGTTATAAATTACTCCAACAACACAACACAAACAACTGGTCACTTTTGGTCTGCTCGCAGAGGGTTTTCGGCAGGGGAAAAGCATCCGAACCGAACCCAGTTGTGCGTGAGAGACTTGAAAACATTATTAAATCCGCACTATACGACAAAAACTGTGGTTAACCGTGGACGAGACAACAGATTCTAAACAACATTCTGATGCCAATGTGATAGTACGCATATTAAATCCGCGTGGACCGTCACCTCCATATTTGTTGGCAAGTAACCGATGAGAAAAGGGCACTTCTAGAGATTAAAGTGCGGTAACGTTACCGCGGTAACGGTAATTATGGCAACATAGTATTGGTAATTTTACCTGGCAAATTTATTTACCGATAATTTTTAAAAAACATTTTCTCAACAAAATCAGATTCAGGCGGCCATCTTCTTCATGCATTATTCGCCACTTAACACGTAATTAGGCGGATACATTTCTGTTTTATTTTTGTTTGAGTGAATACCTATTGTTTTTGTTCGTTTTAAGAATTTGTATTTTCATTATTTGTTATAATATTGTTACACAATGTTACACTTTAGAGTGTTACGTAACATAATAAATAGGTTGCTTAGGTAAAAAATTCGTAATAATGACCCTGACGATACTAAGAACAAGTGTTTTTAAACATATTTAAAAAAATCAAATTATCTGTCCATAATGTCCTAAATGTTTGATATTTAAAACATTCACAAAATTACCGCAGAATTACCTGTAAATTACCACCGAGAAAAAACAAATGAAAATTATCGGTAAAGAACCTGATTAACCCACATTGCAAAAATTTGAACTATCACTACAACAGGTTTTAATGTTTGTTAGTGATAACGCCGCAGTCATGATTCTTGCGGGTCGTTTCCTCAAAAATGCTTGTGATATCTTACTACTACATGTTATGTGTATACTTCATGCGCTACATCTTGGACCAGAAATTGGTGTCCAGATATAGATACATTAATTGAACACACAAAAGCCGTATTCTGCAAATCCCCGAAACGTATTAGATAGTTTCATCGGCAGTGTCCTGGCATTCCAGAACTTCCACAGCTGATTATTATACGCTGGGGATTGGAGAACATGGTTAGAAGCTGCTTTATATTTAAAACATTTTCAGAACATCCTACCCGTAATTTTAAACTTCGATGCTACAGAATCCGCTGCCATTCGTAGGAGTCAAATCAAGTTTCAAGACGGTCACGTTGAAGTAGATTTACAAAGCACTATGGAGCACTAGCGGATGCCGCACAAAAGTTACAAAGGACTGCGTTATCGTTAGACGTGAGAAATCATTCCAGATCATAGATGGCGTACAAACAGCGTTACAGCATTTAAGTGACGAGAAAAGTATTCGTGTTGAAGACAAGATTAACAGTGTGTTAAGGAATTTAAGAATTTGGCCAGGTTACGAAAAACTGATGGTCATAGTGCTCCTACCAATCCATTGCGTAATTTGAGAAACCCTTTAACTACGCCCCTATTACGGCATTAGATGTAGAACAGTTCTATTCATTTTTTAAACATATGTTTTCTCCCCTACGTACATCACGTTCGGAAACTAAGCACTGTGGGGACATTTTCAATGCTGCAGATGTTTAGCCGACCACATCCAAATTTCTAATACTTACCGGGTAAGCACTTTACACTATTATATGCCTCTTCAGTTATATAATGTATACGAACTTACTTATTTCCGCCATCGCCGCCTTTGGTTATTTATTGAATGGTTAGCCTTACCATAGTTATTAAGACTTTTGCATTCTGTGAGAAATTCACAATGTCGTATGTAGTACTGAACTCTCTAGGCGCGAGTCGAGCTCGCAAATTAATAACGCCAATGGATTAAATTATGTTTGTCAAATACCATAATATACGCACGTACTTATTTCCGGCATCGACGCCTCTGGTGACAAATCAAACAGTAAACGGGCTGACGCCATAGACAAGATATATTTAGACCATCACAACGTATTCGCGACACCAGCTGAATCCGTCCAATGTATGGGCGAAAAAGTGCGTTTGTACGCATTGGGCGCCAGTCAGATATTTAAACGACGGTCCACTCGAAGCATGCGCACTCGGGACGTCTCGTAAAAGTGGTTGTTGAACTCAATGACGCAACGCGGCGATCAGAACCGGGCCGAAAAAATCTCAGTCATTTGTATGTTATGGTATTTTTGGTTGGGGTGGCGAATATAGCGAACCTCTGAAGCTTGTTATTTCGATACAAAAATATTCTTTACAAAGTGTTAAAGACATTTAATATGTTTCGCCAATTATGAATCAAACTTTTAAATATAAAGGATTATTTTGTAGTATATTTCTTACAATTAGTGCATAAATACAAATAGTTTAAATAAGTAAAATTGAGAATAATTTCTCTAAACCACCTGAAAATTCCTTATACTATAAGGGTATAAATACGGCAAATTTTGGTATGTAATCCAGCGCTCGGAGGGGCATATAGCCCGGAGAATAGCAGTTTTACCATGATTTGTTCAAACCCTTATAGTATAAGGAATTTTCAGGTGGTTTAGAGAAATTATTCTCAATTTTACGTATTTATTTATTATATATTTTTTTATTAGTGAGTGTGACCAAAAGGCATATTTGCGCTTTCGCCAAAGGGGCACCAAAAATACTAGTGGATTAGGGTAGAGGGGAGTATTTTAAAAGGGATGGCGAAAGAAAAAAGTGCTTTCGCCAAAGGATCGCTAAGATATCAGTGGATTAGAAGGGTGTGTCCAAAAGGCCTATTTGCGCTTTCGCCAAAGGGGCACTAAAAATACTAGTGGATTGGGGTAGAGGGGAGTATTTTAAAAGGGATGGCGAAAGAAAAAAGCGCTTTCGCCAAAGGATCGCTAAGATATCAGTGGATTAGACGGGTGTGTCCAAAAGGCATATTTGCGCTTTCGTCAAAGGGGCACTAAAAATACTAGTGGATTAGGGTAGAGGGGAGTATTTTAAAACGGATGGCGAAAGAAAAAAGCGCTTTCGCCAATGGATCGCTAAGATATCAGTGGATTAGAAGGGTGTGTCCAAAAGGCATATTTGCGCTTTCGTCAAAGGGGCACTAAAAATACTAGTGGATTAGGGTAGAGGGGAGTATTTTAAAAGGGATGGCGAAAGAAAAAAGCGCTTTCGCCACAGGATCGCTAAGATATCGGTGGATTAGATTGACATGGGGCCGTAAGTAGTAGCGCTTTCAGCAAAGTATCAAGTGCACACACTGTAAATAGGTGTAAAAATATTTACATCTTACCCTAGAACTTGCTTTGTTCAATAATTATACAGGATGGGATGCCAATCGAATAAAATATACACATGTAATTTTTTTGATTTACTATTTTACTTCTTAAAACAGTTGCATATTTTATTTCTATTGTTTAGAATACTATGTTTATATTTTATTTCAACTTTCAATTTTGTAAATGTAACGTTTAAAAAATTAAGAGGGGGGG
Source organism: Philopedon plagiatum (assembly GCA_963971165.1). Taxonomy (NCBI): domain Eukaryota; kingdom Metazoa; phylum Arthropoda; class Insecta; order Coleoptera; family Curculionidae; genus Philopedon; species Philopedon plagiatum. Next base: position 104,273,202 of record OZ020191.1, on the reverse strand, counting down.
GGGGCATTAAAGAGACGCACTGTATATATATATATATATATATATATATATATATATATATATATATATATATATATATATATATATATATATATATATATATATATATATATATATGTGTATATACAGTGACCGGCAAAAAGTTCGCAACATATGGGAAAAATTTTTATTAGGTGAGTATTGGAAAAACTTTTCCGGGGGATCGGTTCTGCATGTCCGATAACCTAAAAATCGATTTTGACATACGTCACGTGACCACTGGTATAGCGTCAAATTAAAAAAAAAATTGTTAATTTACAAAAAGTGAGGTTAGTTGACGAGATATCAAAAAAAGTTATTTGAAAAAATTGCTTAGAATTAAATTCTAGGTCCTTGTGCAAAATTTTAAGATTTTATTTAAAAAAATTGGAAAACTCAATTTTTTTTAAATATTTTTTTATCGATTTACAAATTTCCAGTTTTTTTCGTTTAGATAGCTTGGCTAATGTAAAGCCCATGTATCTGGATGAAAATAAACGAATGTAGTAGTTTTTTCTACAATTGACAGGACAAAATTAAAAAAAAACAGGGTTTCGCCGGACGCTAGCTGTTGCAATGATTTGTATCTAGCAGCAGTGTCAAAATTTTAGAGACATTTCAATGAGATTACATTGAGAAAACCTTAATCGTCTTAAATATATCTGAAGTTCGACTTTTTGTAAAGTTAAGGGGAGTAAAATAGATAATAAACAAAAAATTACCTGTTTATTTAATCGAAATTTCATAAACGAAAACCAATGTAAGAAAAACTTAAAAGTAGTCAAATTCTGTACTAACAACATAAAAAATCATTGTTTTTCCTTGGGTGCACAAAATTTAAAACTCAGTATGACCACCATTTCTCTCCATACATGCTATTGTTCTCGAGCGCAACTCTCGATTAACATTTCGGAGCATTTTACGATTTATTTGCAATACACAATTTCTAATGACATTCTCTAAATTTTGTATATTCCTAAAGGGTCGATGTTTGTACACAGAGTTCTTTAGGTATCCCCACATAAAGAAATCTAACGGAGTCAGATCTGGTGATCTCGCAGGCCACGGATTTTCAGAAAACCGTCCTATCCACTGGTTTCCAAATTCTTGATCCAGCCATCTCTTCACCTCATTTGTGGAATGAATGCTAGCTCCGTCTTGTTGAAAGTATAAATTTCTTCTTTCGGCTAATGACAAATTGTCTAAAAAGTCAGATATCTCAGTTTGTAGAAATTCTAAATATCGTTCTGAATTTAAATTGTCTCTAAAGAAAAAAGGTCCCACTATTCTGAGGTTGAAAATTCCGCACCACACATTAACCTTAAAACTATATTGGTCTTTACTCTGAATTACAAAGTCTGGGTTTTCGGTGGCCCACCATCTACAGTTTTGTGAACTGACGGTTCCGTTAGAGGTAAATGTAGCTTCATCCGAGAAAAGAACGTTCTTTGGGAAATTAAAATCTTCCTCAATCATACCCTGGAACCAGGCACAAAAATCGAAGCGGGCGTCATAATCCCTATCTTTTAATACTTGTACAAATTTAGGTTTGTACGGATGAAATTTGTTTCTTTTTAATATCCTCCGCACAGATCTTTCGTGAATGTTAGTGATCTCCGATATTTGACTAACTGCTAATTGGGGTGTTTCTGTGATCGACAAACACACATCCAGAGAACCTTCGTCACCTGTTACCGGTTTTTCATGGGAAACTTTATACTGATTTTCTACCGATCCCGTTTCTTTAAATTTATTGACTAGACGAGATACTGTGGAATAATGGAGGGATTTATCGGGGTGCCTCTCATTAAAAATTGCTGCTGTTTCTCTATGGCTTTTGTAATTATCTCCAGAAATTAAAATAATTTCTATCTTTTCCTGAAGAAGTAGTGTGGGTGCCATTTTAAGGAATAAAATATTAATAAACTTATGTAAAATATCAAACTTAGTAAGATGCGAGACATAAACCAATGACATAGGTTGAAATCAAACAAATTATAATTTGTTTGACATTTTTCTGTTGTTTTTAACCTACTAGATTATTTGGTTGTTTTAATTTCAGAGCCTGCTTTGGTAGTTTTAAGTACAACTAAATAGACCTGGTTGTTAAATTTATGTGCGAAAAATCTTAATAAAATCTTGATACAGTCATTTCATTAGATTCAAACCATTGCAACAGCGAGCGTCCGGCGAACACCTATTTTTTCGATTTTGTCCTGTCAATTGTAGAATTGTAGATCTGACTCCGTTAGATTTTTTTATGTGGGGATACCTAAAGAACCCTGTGTACAAACATCGACCCTTTAGGAATATACAAAATTTAGAGAATGTCATTATAAATTGTGTATTGCAAATAAATCGTAAAATGCTCCGAAATGTTAATCGAGAGTTGCGCTCGAGAACAACAGTATGTATGGAGAGAAATGGTGGTCATACTGAGTTTTAAATTTTGTGCACCCAAGGAAAAACAATGATTTTTTGTGTTGTTAGTACAGAATTTGACTACTTTTAAGTTTTTCTTACATTGGTTTTCGTTTATAAAATTTCGATTAAATAAACAGGTAATTTTTTGTTTATTATCTATTTTAATCCCCTTAACTTTACAAAAAGTCGAACTTCAGATATATTTAAGACGATTAAGGTTTTCTCAATGTAATCTCATTGAAATGTCTCTAAAATTTTGACACTGCTGCTAGATACAAATCATTGCAACAGCTAGCGTCCGGCGAAACCCTGTTTTTTTTAATTTTGTCCTGTCAATTGTAGAAAAAACTACTACATTCGTTTATTTTCATCCAGATACATGGGCTTTACATTAGCCAAGCTATCTAAACGAAAAAAACTGGAAATTTGTAAATCGATAAAAAAATATTTAAAAAAAATTGAGTTTTCCAATTTTTTTAAATAAAATCTTAAAATTTTGCACAAGGACCTAGAATTTAATTCTAAGCAATTTTTTCAAATAACTTTTTTTGATATCTCGTCAACTAACCTCACTTTTTGTAAATTAACAATTTTTTTTTTAATTTGACGCTATACCAGTGGTCACGTGACGTATGTCAAAATCGATTTTTAGGTTATCGGACATGCAGAACCGATCCCCTGGGAAAGTTTTTCCGATACTCTCCTAATAAAAATTTTTCCCATATGTTGCGAACTTTTTGCCGGTCACTGTATATATATATATATATATATATATATATATATATATATATATATATATATATATATATATATATATATATATATATATATATATATATATATATATATATAAACTGAGCTATTTTCAAGGAATTATCGACAGTTTTGTATAGCAAGAAAACTCAGATTTAAGCCAACAAACTATACACTTTTTGTTAAAATCTCACTAATGGTTACATTTTTATCATTAATAAAAAGAATAATTACAAGTAATATATTTAGCATTTATTACTCGATAAAAGATTCACGTCTTGTGAAATAAATTTTGAAGTACGGTCCTGTCTATCACAATCTTTTTAAATGGTATCATTTATTTAAATGATTTCTTAAACGACTAGACGGTTTCATAACAATGCTTCTATTAAAATGCCCACAAAAATATCATCCTACATTTTGGAAACACTATTTTTCTATTTCTAATTAAGTTTGTTTCATTTATTTTAATTCGTTTGACACACTACTTGTTTATGTATCATTTAACTTCACACAACACATGACTTGACAAACAGACCAAGTTTCAATTTTCTAATCCTAATAGAAGTTTTCCAAAATTTTGATTTTTTTTTATCTGAGACAGCGTACGTAGACTTCAAGCCTAAGTCCTAATGTACCGTGGGCGTCTGAAGAGAAGGGTATTTAAAGGAATGGAGGTTGTGAAGGGAAGGGAGTGTTATGAAACGGTAAAATAATTCTATCGAAGAAAAAACAACTATTATAGCAGTTTCAAAGACCATTCATCAAATAACTTTTTCAACGTTAAAAATTTAAAGTTCCCAACATTTTTATAAAACTCTAAAAAATCCTACAATGTTGCCTAAAATAACTAAAATACCGCTTTCAACTAACACTATTGTGGAGCAAATTTTTCGGTTTTGTATTAAAATTGTAGATCTTGTGGGCAAACAAACAGGAATTAGCATTCTGGTTTGTGTACAAGGTACATAAACATAAAAGTTGCATTAAAAATTTTACTGTTACATTGGAGGGCGGTGTTATGTACTTGGTTTTTAGTTTCTTTATAGCGTACATAAAGTATTCTGTAAGAACAACGCCCAATTTTGGGATGTAAAAAAGGACCGTCGTAAATATAAATAATGGGCAAGGTTTGATATACTATTCATTGTAAAGTAAAAATCGTTAACTTAATCGACTAAAAAGTTATCACCGTTGTTAATTTTTATCTATTTGTTGCTAGTATGTTGAAAAACTTTATTTTAAGCCCTATAATATAAATACGGATAAAGCAATTTTGTGAAATTACATTTAAAAAACATAATATAAGGTTTCCAGAACGAATTGGGTGCAAATGTAAATTTGCCAAAACTGGGTAAAAGTTGATATTATTTTTACATATATTTTGTAGTATTACACGGAGAAAAAAGTAACTATGTTGCTACTTATGGGGCCCATGCAGGTTTTTTTAATACTGAGCCTACTATAGGAATGTTTTGGTAAAGACAAAAAATATTTTTTCTACTACCTACTAGAAAACTTACTTTTCAAACCCTGAGCGAGGGAAGAAAATGCGTCTTTTCCTCCCGGGGAGGAAAAAAATTTCTTCCCAGGGAGGAAAAGATTTTTCCTCCCTCTAATTTTTTAAACATTTTTATATTAGCAAGAGTTTTTTTACCTGGTCGAGCCCTATTTGATTGTGTAGGAAAAAAAATTATAGAAGTCTTCACATTATAACCATAAATATTTTTTTAAATTAAACCACAGTAAGTAATAAGTGATAAGAATAATAACAGATAAAAAAAAATTATCGCTCTCTTGATTTTTCAGGAAGGAGATTAAGTGTCGCTATTCTTGCCTCTTCAGCGAGATCTTGCGGCAGGTCATCTTCACTAGAACTCATTTTCAAAACGTAGAAAGAATTTCTAATTAAGTAATGATAAACAATCTAACACCTTACTGTTATGCTTGTATTACTATAAATATCATAGCAACAAAGCGTAGTAAACATAATGACGGCGACGCAACAACTACTTGATATTTTGTCATATAGCCCCATACCGGGTTAGCAAAAAGAGCCGAAACACGTAAAATGTCTCTTAAACCGTTAAAAGTTTAATTCTTCAATTTCGCATACAAAAAACTTCCAGATACCCATTTTTGTAAGCACAACTTTAATATATTGAAGATATTTAAGCGTTCCGGTAATTTTTACTAACCCAGTATTATAGTCTGACAACTTTCTAGTAAGCTAGTAGAAAAAACTATATACATACCTCAGGGGGAAAATGCGTTTCCTCCCTTGGATATTTAATGCCCTCCGCTTCGCGTCGGGCATCAAACTAACGGCGGGAGGAAGAGCACTATTTTCTTCCCTTGGTATGTAAATAGCTATTGTAATTTGCGAAAAAAAGTTGAATTTTTGAATTGACCCACCTGGGAAAAAAATTAACACGCTTAGGTATTTTATTTATTACTTTTTCTAAACAAATTTGACATCATTGTGTATTTTGTCGCCAATTCTTAAATTTTAAGAGAAAAATATGTGTTAGTAGAAAGTTATAGTCATTTCAATTTTTTTTAATTACATTTTAGGTATGGGTAATACTAGGTACTTTAGAATTTAAAAGCGACATTCTAAACAGTAAATCACATGTTATCTTAAGAATGGTATTTCATAAGCACAATGTTTTAACGTATATTACCACTTCGTGTTATGTAATTAAGTTGACGGCAACCACTATTTACTAAACAACTTCATAAGAGGAGGTTATACATATATACAGTTAAGTAAATATATTGAGCATGCAAATAAAACCCATAATGTAGAGTTCAGAATTACCACACAAACCAGAGGCGGTCAAAATCCGCCGACGATTGTCCCAGTTCAAAATGAAAACGCGAAACACAATACCCAGATAAATTGCACCTGTTGGATTCCAAAGCCTTTTGTGTACAATTTAGCTCTCTACATAATATGTTGTAAATACAATTTTACAATAAACACAAACTGCATGAATATTACGTATTTTAACTATCAATAAGGTTCATAATCGGGATTATAAATACTTTGTCAGCATATTGATATTAGATAGGGTGTTTCAGTTATTTTGCTCCAATAGTCTTTTTTGGACTGCTAAAATTCCGCTAATAATAATTGCTCGGTATATCGGATTCATATAATATATAATTTTTTCGTAAAATTAATAATATCAAAGTTCCCCATATGCTGCGAACTTAAGTAGACCATAGACAACATATATTTAGACGATCACAACGTATTCGCGACACCGCGGAATCCGTCCAATGTATGTATTGGGCGCCAATTAGATTTTTAAACGACGGTCCTCTCGAGGCATGCGCACTCGGGACGTCTCGCAAAAGTGGTTGTTGAACTCGATGACGCAACTCGGCGATCAGAACCGGGCCGAAAAAATCTCAGTCATTTTAATGTTATGGTATTTTTGGTTGGGGTGGCACATATAGCGAACCTCTGAAGCTTGTTATTTCGATACAAAAATATTCTTTACAAAGTGTTAAAGACATTTAATATGTTTCGCCAATTATGTATCAAACTTTTAAATATAAAGGATTATTTTGTAGTATATTTCTTACAATTAGTGCATAAATACAAATAGTTTAAATAAGTAAAATTGAGAATAATTTCTCTAAACCACCTGAAAATTCCTTATACTATAAGGGTATAAAACGGCAAATTTTGGTATGTAATCCAGCGCTCGGAGGGGCATATAGCCCGGAGAATAGCTGTTTTACCATGATTTGTTCAAACCCTTATAGTATAAGGAATTTTCAGGTGGTTTGGAGAAATTATTCTCAATTTTACGTATTTATTTATATGTACCCCTGACAAGTAGACTTCTTTCATTACAAATACATAGTTTAATTCCAAATTTAAATTATATCAATATGTGAAAGAATAGTAGGTAAAAATATAATTTATCTTCAATGCACTCCGGTGTTGAAGTGAATACACACACGGAGAAGTAGAGATAGTTATCAGTGACGTATATTGAGTGGGGCCAAGGTGTCAGAAAGGCATTGATGGGGTGTATGTGTATCAGGGGCATTGTATAAGAGGTAAGATGGTGTAAGAAGGTCATATATAGTGTCAATGCCTCCTTCCCCTATATTGCATAAGGGTGAGTGTCCAAAAGGCATATTTGCGGGGCACTAAAAATACTAGTGGATTAGGGTAGAGGGGAGCATTTTAAAAGGGATGACGAAAGAAAAAAGCGCTTTCGCCAACGAATCGCTAAGATATCAGTGGATTAGAAGGGTGAGTGTCCAAAAGGCATATTTGCGCTTTCGTCAAAGGGGCACCAAAAATACAAGTGGATTATGGTAGAGGGGAATATTTTAAAAGGGATGGCGAAAGAAAAAAGCGCTTGCGCCAAAGGATCGCTAAGATATCAGTGGATTGGATTGACATGGGGCCGTAAGTAAGTAGCGCTTTCACCAAAGTATCAAGTGCACACACTGTAAATAGGTGTTAAAATATTTACATCTTACCATAGAACTTGGTTTGTTCAATAATTATACAGGGTGGGATGTCAATCCAATAAAATATACACATAGTTTTGGTAATTTTTTTATTTACTATTTTACTTCTTAAAACAGTTGCATTATTTTATTTCTATTGTTTAGAATACTATGTTTATATTTTATTTCAACTTTCAATTTTGTAAATGTAACGTTTAAAAATTAAGAGGGGGTACATTAAAGAGACGCACTGTATATGTATAAACTGAGCCATTTTCGAGGAATTATCGACAGTTTTGTATAGCAACAAAACTCAGATTTAAGCCAACAAACTATACAATTTTTGTTAAAATCTCACGAATGGATACATTTTTATCATTAATACAAAGAATAATTACAAGTAATATATTTAGCATTTATTACTCGATAAAAGATTCACGTCATGTGAAATAAATTTTGAAGTACGGTTCTGTCTATCACAAGGCAAACGTTCGACAAGGCGCAAGCGTAAGACCGTCTGTGTTTACGGATTCAGCTTGTTAAATTTGCCACATTCGCAAATGACATTATTTCTCGATTATATATTTTCTCTATGAAGTAGACACACTGTAATGGAACCTAATCAAGTTCAAACGGTACTGTTTGAGAGGTTAAACTAGGCATAATACTGCGTGGTCATTTGCTATTGCGTTCCGCGAGGTGCTAACGCTGATACTGAGATACGATTTGCAGACCTACGACACACTAACCACTATAATATTCAGATTTAGTAGAATTCATGAAAGCGCGCATTAGGCATCCTCCCGCTAAAGTTTTCTAAATGTAGAACACATAAAAATGTCAATTAAGATATATTTGGCTCATTGGTTGTGTTAAAGTATCTAAAGTTTGTTAAATGTTCGAGCTCGATATTCTTTTTAGTAGTTAATAATAACTTACTCCCAAATGTGTGTCAAAAATATGTTTCTTCTCTTAAATAATACGGAATTTTAAAAAAGAATCTCTTAAAATTGTTGAAAGAACATTTTCGTAAGAGCTTGTTTAAAGACTGATACTAAAAACTGCATCATCCCTTGCGTTAACGGAGAGTAAACATATTTTGGCACTTAAGCGTCTTGACGAACTACATAAAAGTTGCTTTAAAATTGATATTGTGTCTGGGATTATTTGGGATTTTCATTCTCGAATTTTTCTAATCTGCTTAGATGTCGTTAGTTATAAAGTCTCTTATACAATAAAGTGCTTTATTGTAATTGAGTCATTAATTTCAGAAAGACTCAATACCTTTTTTTATGAGTTAACATGAAATATCATTGAAACGGTTAACAGCCCTATCGATTTAGCACACAAACAACATAAATGTTACAAATGTACAACAAAACCTAATGGTGGGTTTACACATGCATGGATTTAATTTCGCCAGATGCCACGCCAGTCCTAATTGCACGCCAGTGAAGGTTAAAGCGGGATTTCTACATACAAAGGTTACTGGCGCCCGTTTTAGTTTACTGGCCCTAGAATTCGTGGCGCCACTAGTCTTTTCCACATGTTTACCTACTTTTGTACTGGCGTGGTTATTAAAAATTGCGTCAACTGCAATTCTTCGTGCCGGTATCAATGTTATCATGCAAATATTGTGTTTAAAGGTACAGGCAATATTAAGGTATATTTTTACTTGTGCGTCTGGCGGTAGCGTCCGGCGGTAACCGCTAGCGGTAGCGTACTGCTTTACTATATTTTATATGGCGCTATTTTCATTTATGCGTCTGAGCCGCGCGGCCCGACGTCCGAACGCGCGCGTCCCTGTGTCGACTGCTCATAGTAGCAGTCTAGCCGCCGACGGTCGCGCGATCGGTACAGTTTAGGTAATTGTTTTAAGTCTGTAAACGCATTTTTCGGTGTTCACTGCTTTTTTTTTACATCATGGCTCCACAATTTACTGCAAATGAAGACGAATTACTCATTAAAGAAGTTAGAAGGTATCCCGCCCTTTTTGATGCTCGTCTTGCTTTAAAAATGGGATCAACTTTTTGACGCTTTTTTCTCTGTAAAGCCAGTTCCTCTTCTTCTTCGTCATCTTTAATTAAGAGTACAGCAGCGAGTTCTTTTTTATCCATCTACTGTACGAGATACTGCACTTAACTGTCGTTTCTAAACAAGCGCCAAAATTCCAACGCTTTTAGCAAAAACACACAGACGCGACCGCCAGTCGTTACCGCCGGAGGTTACCGTCGGACGCTGCCGCCAGACGCATTCAGCGAAACCATACCTTTAAAGAAGATAAAGCGAAAACAGAAGTTTTGGGTCTGTAACCGGATTTCACGTAGAACTACTTTAGGTGCATCAAATAGGTTGATTCAAGAATTCACAAACATGAATATTGCTCATAGGCCTCCAAAAACTTAATTAACTGAGTAGACAATTTTTTGTTTGAGGTCGATATTTTTTAAACAAAAATTTTTGACGAAGACGCTTGATTTTCTTTACAAATCCGAAAACTGGCGCCAAAAAGTGCATAAATTTATAACTTTATTGGCGCATTGATTAGTGGTTCAACTAACCTGGCGCCTACAGATTTAACACGTTTCCACATGCAAATAATGTGGCGCCAGTCGAGTGGTGCCAGGAACCAAACCTAAGCGAACCTACCACTCTTAACTGAAAAGCACTGTTTCTTTAAAAATATAGGCAAAAATACAGATATTTAGACACTCACGATAAAATCTAAAATAGCTCTCGCACAGAATAGAAATTTATTTTTCGAAATTATTAATAAGATGTATACAGCGCATGCTTGCATAAGAATAAACCATATAAATCACTAAGTTCTGCGTACAGAACGAAAATCAATCAAAAAGTAAAGTAAAGGTTTTTGCAGAGGGTATATACTCGTATACTAAAACTAAGGTAAGCTAATGGCATCATTAAGGGTTGATAATACAGTCTCTGAGTCACATAACTCTAGTCAATGGTTTAGACGTGATCTATTAGGGCAGCGTTTACCAGATTTTTGTTCTTCCGAAAGTTCGCAAAGAGAAAATATTTTCCATACAATATTGTGTTAACTGTGCAGTATTTTTTAAAATTTTAACATATATTTGAAACAGGGATGTTAGATCTACAAATTATAACAAACTTGTTGAATTCTGTGATATTTAGGGTCTCGTGTCGTACATCAATACTGCTTTTATTGTACACAAAATACTAAGTTTTGGGCACTGAGAATTGGCTATTATCGGAATCTTACAAAAACAACGAAACCGAATGGACGTTGCTCCAGATTTAATAACAAAAATGTAAAGATAATTATTTACAAATTTTACTCCGGTGTAATCACCGAATTTGACAAAATTATAAAGGAAAAAAAAGTGCATCATATTAAGAGTAAAATTAAAAACCTATTAATATCTTACTTTAAGCTTATTTTAGGATTACGTTTGAACAATTTTTTTTCAAATCTCGTATTTAAGTTCACTTATTTTTTTAAGAATTTGGTATATTTTTAAATTAATATGTGTTTATGAAAACAAGAATATGTGTGTTTAAATAAATCTGAATTTTGAATAAAAAATAAACTTCTGTATTTGCTGTTTTTTTCTGTCTCTGTTAATTGGGGAGAATGTTAGGGGTCCGCAACCTTAAGAGTTTCGAGAACCGCTGTGTTAGGGTACGTCCCTAATTCGGCGCTCCCCACGCCATGGAATAAAAAATTTTCTTTTTGCACCCCTGTTACCTGACGACTTGGTAGTAATGTAAAAATAAAGACGATAATGCCAAATGAGCCACTGCACTGTATCAATATTACATACAAATAAAAAATATAAAGCAGTGCAGCAACTTACCATTTTTAAACTTAAAATATACTCAGATTAAACCAGAGTTGGCCCACTGTTTAAATCTGTTTAAATATTTATTCGTATCTATAATTTGTCATTGGCTTAAAATATAATAGTTATTTCAAATATTTATAAGACAAGACACAAACTAAATATTTCAACGTGCGTTGTAAGGTCTTTGATTCTACTTAGGTTTATTTTAATTTAATGCAAAACTAATTTTACAAATATTCACAGACTAGAGGTGTAAAGTTATTTTAACTACATACAAATGTGTTTTATTCAACATCAATCAGTTTTTTTTATAGCTTCTTAAGAAATTGTATATGTTGGCTCTAATGTTCGAAAGTAAGCTTTAACAGATTCATTACGTTACCTACCTAGGTAATATTAACGTTACCGGGTCGATGTGTTATAAAGTACAAAAAACCGTTTAGACCGCGTGACATATGTAAAAAATTGGGTTCTGAACTCTATTAATTTAGAAAATGTTATTAAAAAAAGACAAAAAAGAATCCTGAGCAAATAGCTTGCCTAGGTAATGCTAATGTTACCTAGGTAATGCTGGCATTAACAGAGTTTCGAGCTTAACCGTCACGTAATAATATATACCTACTGATTAAAGGTTCGCTTAACATGTTGACTGCAACCATAAAAGGGTTGTACTTATTACTCAGGGGCCCATACAAATAGTAAGCTGAATCTTTCTTTGACACCTTCTTTTATTGAAAAACAAGCAAAATAAATAAAATTAAAATTGAAAATCCCCCCTGATCCACATGGCACACAAGATATTCTCTTTCACCTAGGGGTCATGCGTAACATAAGTGATAACAGTAAATGAAATAGAAATAAGAATTTAAACTTACATATTCGGTAAAACATGGGAATCATAAGGATTTATTACACAACGCACAACGTTGACACTAATTTTGGTTTTTTAATCTCTCGTTACTCACACCCACGTTTCTTATTGCAAGATGCACACCTCCTTCTTTTCTTCCTTCCATCCTTGTTTTTCCATCTGTATTGTTTAGGGTCTGTTTTTCTTCTTTGGGACCAAAATAAATCGAATAAATCTCACCAACTATTAACTAAACACATGTATAAACAGTACAATAATTAAAAATTAACAAATTAACAAATTAAGTCCATGTAAGCAGAACTCTATTAATCCCAGTAGTGTGCATGCGCTAAAAATATCCTGTATTATCCGGAGGGTACTGCTATAATAACAGCCCTTAATTTGTAGGCCCGAGAAAGACACATTTCATTTAAGAGAATGCTGCGTGTGGAACACATGTGTTCCACGTGGCCTGAGTATAATAAATGTCTGTGTATCACTGGTGATCCGCATGGCAGCCAAAATCTTAAAGAAACTTAAAAGTATAGCATTTTAGCGCTACTGCTATATAAGTAGTTTTTAGGAACATTTTTTCATGTCGATCTATTTATAGAACGGTAAAAGCTTAATTCAGTATTCAAAAAATTACAAAATCTTGAACAACCACTACTCGACAGTACTAAATCTTCAAATTTACACCCGAAACACCAACGAACAGCTCAAGGGTCATTCTATGAAACTTAGAAAGGAAAAATGTTCAGGACTTGTAAGGAAGAACTTTCTCTCGAATCGTGTAGTGTATGGATGGAACGCGTTGAGTGAAGACACCATCAGTGCGTCAAATAAAAATATATTTAAGAACAGGCTTGATAAAAACCTTCAAACCATAAACTCCGGATTTGTGCACTATCTCTGACGATCTGTGGTGTTACTCGGAATTTAACCGATTGTAAGGCGACTGTGATGGACTAATTGTGACAATGAACAGCAGGAAATTAACTGTGATAGATTGTGATAGCCGAGGTGATAGCATACTTGTGAACATAGCATATGGCAGCATCTCATCGGTTTCCACCGCTTATTGCTGCTAGCAGTAATAATAATAATAATAAGTGCTGAGTGTGTTCAGAGATATCGGTCGACTCTCCGCTCTTCTTTTAAGAGCATTCATCATCAGCTGATACATACTAATTTGTTTCAGACAATAGCACCAAAACTAAAGGTTTAATTAAAAATTCGGTCTCAGCATAAATTATAGAGAAAATGGTGAACAATGAGGGAAAGTCTTTAAAAACAATAAGTATTACAAAATAACAAAAATTTAAAAAATAATTTTTTTGTTTTTTCTTTTTATATTTCCAAAGTTTCGTATCATTTCGTTGGTTAGTTTTGGTGCTATTCTTTGAAACAAATTAGTATGTATCAGCTGATGATGAATGCTCTTAATGTCTTCCTTGCTGGTGCTACACAAAGCCGAGTTGACCTAGAGGTTCATACCGTGGAAAAAGTTCTCCTAATGATCGGCTGCCGCCAGTACCGTTTGGTTGGTAGGCAAGTGTATCACTGCGCTACCGAGCTTCCAACTCCTAACTTCCTGCCGTGAAAGTCAATAAAAAGCACACGTTTCCACAACATTCTACTTGTCCTGATCCTTTGTCTGTTTTAATACAAAAAATGCATTATTTAATATCTTGTTCCTAGCTGTTCTGCTAATAATGTTTCCTCCAAGTTCTGTTTTGTAATCTTTGTCCCAAATCTTTATCGTGTGTGACAACAGCTTTGTTTATTTATGGTTTCCAGAGTCTGAAATATCCCGCTTTTCATAAAGTGCTGACTCTCCAGTGACATTTCTTCCTGTGTGTAAATCATTTGTGAAATGGTTTATTAATTAGGTATTCCGCCACTCTATTGCTAAGGGAAAAAACGATATAGTTTTCTTTAAGTTTCTCACCACCCTGTATAAAAATTTTGTTTCCATGAAAAGATTTTGGGCCGGTATAAAATATTAATTATTTTTAATTAATGTTCTAGAGTTGTCTTAAAGTTAAATAGATTATTTTGCCTTATATTATATAAAAAATCTAGATTTTAACTGAGAGCTTGATGGGAACCAAATACTTTTTTCCAGATTTTAAAAAAATATATATTGAAAATTGCACAACTTGCACGAAAACCCTACATTAAAATACAACATAGATACTTTTTGTATTACATAAATACTGCTTCAGTTAGAGCAAAAGCCAATAAAAGTAAAATTTTGAAATTGATCACCCTGTATCTGCCTTTATTTATATTAACGGTACGACACGAATAGAACTTAATTTTCCAAGGGGCTCATCCTGTGTTTATCTTATCGAAAGTTTAGTTGATGTCGAGTCAAGACAAAAGTTAATTTATATACCAAGTTTCATTTTTCTTTAGGTAGTTTTTAAGTTTCGACAAAAATGGAAAACCATGTTTTTCGGTAACCCAACACAGCAAATCTGGAAAAAAATTTAAGAGGTCATTTTTTCACGAATACAACGTTTTCTCTAGCACAGAAGTAAAAATATATTAGTTCATCCTGTATCCTATAAGATAAAATGTATCTACACCTGGCACCTGGTACACATTCGAAGTTTTAATACGTGGATTTTTTTTATAATTTACAACCCTACATAAAAATCTAAAACGTCATATTCACGTAAAATCGTCAGCTTTGTATATAATATTACTTATTTTAAGCTATGTTCTAAAGCTAAATTCATACCTATTTATTTTATTGTTTCACCCTGTATTGTATGAAAAATCCACCGAATTTTTTTTCAAATTTACGTTTGTTATTTGTTGTTTTTTATTATCTATGGGACCTCGAAACGTAAAGATCTGAAGAAATCTCGACAGGTGATTTTTTGACGAAAACGAACGAAACTGAACAAGTAAACAATCCTAGGGAGGGAAGTAAAAATTATTATTCATTTTTTTTCTTAATAGCTAATAGTGGGCGTAATACCCAATCAATAGATGGTTTGTGAATCCGCCACGATTATATAAAGTAATAATTTTGTATCAGATCCCATATTATCCATCTCATCTTCCATGAGATAATAAACCCATGAAATTAGGATTTTGTGCAATAGTGGACCCTGAATTATATAATTAAAATAGTACAGAATGACACAACTCATTTTATTTCGCTGTGCCATTTGGAATTTCTAAAATATCGCTACAAATATCCACCAGCCATCAATTACATTCTTACCGCTCGTTGATGGATAAGCTTATTCAAACAGCATCGCCGTGTGCAGTAAAGCCATTAACTCAAATTTACAACCTCAATAAAATATAACGTGCAGAAAGGGGATGTGTTACAGATTGCTCCTGGTCAGGGTGGAATTATTGTTAGGAAATATTATTTTCATTTGCCTTTTTTATTGCTTGGGTTTGCTTGGGTGTGAGTGATCTCATAAGAATTGACAGTTGTTGCCAAAATTATTTCGCATACACTTTTTACAGAGTTTGCATGTATTCTTTATTTGTTTATTTATTTTTTACCTAGTTTTGCTTCACAAATAATTTGATACAAATACGGACACCAGTACCTACTTATTATAAAAATTATCGGTAGACAGAAAATACAACAAAATTACAAGTTGCAATTTAAAGAAAATTACTGATTTTTCGTATATATCCAACAATATCATATATTCGTCTTTTCTCATAAATTTACTGTAAAAGAAAAACAGTTTACACAGATGCAAATATAGGGTGTCCGAAAAATCTTAGTATGGGCAAATATCTTTGCTCTTAGTAAAGATAGAGACACCAAATTTGACGTGTATTTTATTGGTTAATAAATCTATTTTTTATGTAATTTAACTTTTTCAACGCTAGGGGGTTTAGGTCAAAAATTTAAAATGCAACCCTATGCCGTATATAGGATCTAATTTTAAAGGTCTTCAAACAAGAGACATTTTACCGCAAATCCGAGGTCCATATCTTAATTCGTTTTTAAATGGTAACCCTATAAAAATTAAAAATTGCGGAAAAAGAATTAAGTATCTTTATTTCTCTTATTACTTTAAATGTTGTTCAAAGTGACCACCATGAATTTCTTGGCAGTAACAACGTGGATTTTGGAACTCTGCCAAGAAGTAACACCTGCCATTCTCGAAAATGTGAGACATGAATTCCAAAATCGACTTTATTACTGCCAAGAAGTTCATGGTGGTCATTTTGAACAACTTTTAAAGTAATAAGAGAAATAAAAGTTTTTAAATATTTATTTTTTTTTTGACGAATTTTAATATTGAAAGGCTTGCCATTTAAAAACGAATTAAGATACGGACCTCGAGTTTGTCGAAAATGTTTATTTTTAGAAGAACTTTAAAATAGGGTACCACATGGCATAGGGTTGACCTTAAATCCCTATAGGGTCGCCCCTCAAGAGACTTCAAAAAGTCAAATTTCATAAAACAGTAGATATACATATATTAGCCAATAAGATACACCTAAAATTTTTTGTCTCTATATTTACTACACTGAAAAAACATTGTGGGACATTTCACTACAATTTGTGTACCTTTTTCCAACAATTTGTTCTCAAAAACGTCAATGACCAATTTGTAGCAAAATTTGCTACAATTGTATGAAAATGTATAAAAACTGTTGTAACTAATAATCCAATTAGAGTAAATTGCTCTACAAAGACTTTGCTACAATTTTGTGTGAAAACAAGTCCAAACGATTTTTTCAGTGTAATAGCAAAGATATTTGCCCATACTAAGACTTTTCGGACACCCTGAACAACAACCTGCAAAGCAAAGATTGAACACGCCTTCTAAAACTAAGAATCTATTTATTTGCGTAAACAATGTAAATTATCTAATAGATTGTCCAGTGGAGTACAAGTATACTGTAGCAATACTATATAGAAATATCGAAAATAGGAATGGCTTCGCGGACTAAAATTTATATTAATTTTTAATAAACAGACCGAACCTGAACATACCATGAAATGACTTAACCCAAGGAATCATTTTACTACGGAAAATAATTTAGAAAAATATGAATAAACCATCAGAAATTTTTCCGCTAATGCCCTGGAGCTATTCAAACAGCATCGCCGTGCCACACCGTGTATAATAAGGCATTACCTGAAATTTACAGCCTCAATAAACCGTACTGAAAGAGAAAGGAAAACATATAACAGACTATTTCCAGGGCAACTTATTTATTGGCTTATTATTCGAGGCATTTTTCACATTTTATTATTTTTTTATGGATAATTTGAGGAGCATTTAAAATAATGAGATGTTACATTAAGTAATGCCAGTTAAAGCCGTGCAGGTTTGCAACGAATACTAATGACTAGCGATAAGATAACTTGAATTAAAAGTAACCGATAATTCAATTTGTTAAATAATCGGTATCATATCATCCGATTATGAAAATCATAAATTAAATTATAATCGAAAACTCTGATTCCGAGTAATTTAAAAGGAAATGGCAAGAATTCTAGGAATCAACATCCAATTCATCAGCAAAGTTAGCTTTACTGATGGATTGGACTACCGTAGTAAATAAATAAACCTTGTTTGTCTGTCACTCGTGGTGTTGCGAGTTTACTTGCTCGATGATATTAAAATGAGTTTATTTAATTTTCTTCAATTTTACTACTATATTTAAATAGTAAAACATAATGACGCAACATTTATGCGTCAAAAAGCTAAACACTTAACTTAATTAAAAAAAACATAAAATAAATGAAGTAAGAATAAATACTAAAATTGTAACAATCAAAAACAATTTTTCTCGCAGCAGCAAAAATTTAAATTATGAGTAACCAGAAAATATTGATTATCATAATCGGAGTAGGCCGCCCAATACTAGTTATAACGTTATATGTAATATAATTTGAAGAATAATTAATTATTATAGAATAAATATAAGAATAAATATAAAATAATTCGTAACCTAATAATCTAATTTTTAAAATGATACCTACGATTCTGTCTAAAATTTTAATGATAATGGCGTAATAGCTTCAAAACCTGCTTAAGAGTTATATGAATTTTAGAATTTACAATTTCTTCATGTTTACACTATTGGTGGAAGGTTTCACTTAATTTGGTTATTCCTAATTGATTGGTTCCAATTACCTTTTTCTTTCCGGAAAAGAATTAATATTGTTTACTATAATGGAACTGTCAGTCGGGGCTATTTCAAGTTTTGACAGGGTCCGTCAGGGTTCGCTGTAGCGATTTGGCGATTGGAGCAGGGAAGGTCGCGTTGGTGGCTAGGGTGCACGAGTGGCTCTGGCGCGAGTTTTTGACGCCGCGGGTATTATGTGAACGTTGCTGCCGCTATGCGAGTTGGCGTTGTGAGTTGGCGGTCGATTGTCAGTGTCGCCAACCTAGGCACCAAGATTTCAGATTTCCCTAGTGGCTTTGGACTTTGTGTTTTTTTTTTGTTCTTTAGGAATTACTTTCACTTTTTATTTGGCCTTCGAAGAGGTCATCTGCCTCAGGCTAATGCCGTTTTAGGACATTTGTTGGATCAAGCCTAAGACCGAGATATTAATTCCTGTGATGGTGTTTACCTGCCCTGTGTGGGGATTTGGTGCCTCAAAGTCGATGCCAAAAAGTCACCTATATGGCACCGGACCCCCATGGTTCTTGAGGCAGTCCTTTTTCTGTCTCATTAAATTGGCATTAGCTTGACATCTAAAACCTTCCAAGGAGGATTTTTTCCGGAGGGGACGAATTTCCCTAAAATTTTCCCCGAGTTTTTCCCGGCCGGTGCCGGTAATTGTTTTTCGGAGGTTGTCAGATACCATAGGTTGTTACAAAAGCAATTGCAATTCATTGGCACCGGGTATGAATAAAATAAAAAAGAAATTTTGAATTCTGTATATTTCTATATCTATTTATATACAGTAAGGCTTATGGCCCGGAACACTAACTGTGCAAGTATAGCTTACACTTGACCGATATATTTTTTTTTATAAATCTTCGGTAAAATTACAAAAACGTTTGTTTTTAGACAAAGCTAAAGTATAATAAAAGCACATTACTTGCTTTGAGACAAATATATATTACTCGACTTATTAAATTCTTTATAACTCCTGATATTAAAGCTTACTTCCTTTATGAAAGATCAGAATCAGAGAAAAAGGAAGAATCAAAGCATTAATAAATACGGAATTGCGACAACATTAAAAAAATATTATTCCTAAAATAGAAACAAAATTGGTTTTTAAGACTTTTATGTATATAGATTATAGATTCTTATTACCTATATATATTTTGATAGAATTCAATTTTAATTACGTATACTTAAAGTTTCTAAATTATGTATTTGATGCCTCTATGAACAAAAATACTTTCTTGTAATTTATTTTATTGTTTGGGACAAATAGCAAATGCTTAGGACATCTTAAAAGTATAATAACCCATATTCGTTTTGGCAATATCTGTCAAAACAAAAAAGATATGGAAAAAATAAAATTTCGGTTTCAGGTAAAGCGCCTTCTGGTGGCACAGTAGAGAAACATTTTTGTAACAGAATGAGAAAAATCATCAAGCTGAGTCTCTGTGCCAAATATCAATTTGATTAGTTAAGAAATAATCGAAATATGTTTAAAATAATAAAAGTAAAAGAAAGAAATTGAACCTTGATAGGCTCGAAAAATATTGAGATTTGGAATGTTGACTTACTACCTTTATTTTACCACTTAGAATCACCTGTCCAAGTATTCTGAAGCATTTTTCAAACATCCTGTATTGCTGTGAAAATAGTTTATATAAAAATACTGAATTTTTTCAATTTTGTTTAATAATAAAAATAGACCATTTTTTTTTGAAAAATACTCCGACCGTCATAAGTGATTTATTAGTGTAGTTTTTGAGGCTATATACAAATAAAGCAATCAACAGATACATATTCCGGACAGTAACAAAGATAGTGTTGGCAAAATCTAAAAATCATTATTTTTTTCTGGAAATATTCGAATGCCGTCGCGTCGTGAAATATGCTGTTAACAGAAATTTACAATCTTAGCAAGTCCATATTGTCGAGAAGCGAGAAGTATTTCAAGCTGTTTGTCAAGCGAATTATTATTGTAAAACGTTTCCATATTGGCTTTTTATTGTCGGTTTTCTGGCATTCCGAGTGGTTTATTCATATCCAAAGAAATTGTCATTTTATTGCCCTCCTAATGGCAATAAAATTCTTGGCAGCTTTATATAAACTTAACATCTGTGTAAGAATATTTTTAAAGGATCCTGCTCGACATTCCTATAGTACTATAATACTGCTGTGAAGGAAGCCATATAATGGGAATATTTTGCATGGATTCGAAGTTAAAGCACTAAAATTGTCGTTAAAATGCTTAAGCACGGATAAGGCAGTTTCATAAATTACATAGTTTCGGAATTTTAGCCGGAGGAAAAATATAGCACATTGTCAGTCAATCGAAAACGTACATTTCTATAATTGAAGCGTTCCCTCCGTAAAAGAAACAGATGTCCCAATAATTACAGTATTAAAATGCCAGTATTACCTAAAAAGTTATCTCTCCTCTTAATGATCACTGCACTATTATTCTGACTTGTGTTTATTGGTAATTTCCATGGGGGACAATAATAGTAACCAATTATTTAATAGTACCACTTCTGGGGAATTTGACAACTATAGCTAAAATTGTACAAAGTAGAGTCCAGTGACAGCTAACCTGATATTGTCTAACGTCATCAAGTAATAGTAGATTATACCACGAGTCAATAATGATAGCTATTATTCCCGAGGAATATTTACGAACCGAGCCGCGTAAGCGGCGAGGGAGTAAATATTCTGAGGTAATAATAGCCATTATTGTGAGTAGTATACTCTACTTTATCTACGACTAATTTATTAATTTGAGATTTTTAATGAACAACTTTATTTGTCAATAACATTAAAATTAGTAATAGTACAATTAATAAACTGTATTGGTCGAGAACTATGAATAAGTTTGGAAGAGTTTTCAATACAAATATTTGGAATGTCGGTTGCTGCAAAGGAAGAAGATGCTTCATTACTATTTATTTGTTTAGTAATAGTATCTGCTGTAGTTGTCTTGTTACTCCTAGACTGATCAATGTAACATTCAGCTACTTGTGTAGATTTCCAGCCCCCATGACGCTTTAATCCAGTTATATCGCCTCCTCCATCAATGTACAGAGTGGCAGATGATCTGCGATAACAATGGCCGGTATAAGTTTGAGGATTTGGCAAGTTTAAATATTTGGCAATTTGTCTACCAATGTCTGCAAATTTGTTTTTTCCTATACGTTGTATTGTACATTTGGATTTTTGATAATTTAGAAAGAATGAATTGATTTTTACATGTGACGGGCGGAGATCGATGTACTTCTTTATAATGTTGTAAAACGTACTGTTTATGACGAATGTTCGTACAATTTTGGTTTTAGTCTTGGGTATTGTTATTAAGAAGTTTGTTTGAAGATCCTTTACGTCTTCTATATTCATTTCATAAAGCTCGTTTGACCGGCATGCGCCCATAATTCCAATAATTAATATAACCTGAAGCAAATAAGAATATGAGTTTTTTAATAGATTAGATTAAATACCTATGTATATTTACCTTATGTAAAAGAAAAACTTCATCAGGAGCTTTGTCAATAAATGTCTTAATTTCTTTCGAGGTCAGAGTGGAAGATTTCTTTGCTTGAAATCCTTCAGATTTTCTTTTTAAAAACGCTCATAGTTTTCCATATTTTTCCAGATCAACGTCATGGTTTATTCTTAACATAGATTTAATTATTGAATAAAATGACCATAATGAAGATGGTTTGTATTTTGCACTTAGTTCAGCGAAATAGGCTAGTAGAACATTTTCGGAAAATGAATTTGTGTTATTTCGAAGACGCCATTCGTTGAAGTTTGCGTATGTTTTATTATAAATAGATTTCGATGTTTCCGGTATTAAGGTAGATGTTGTTGCTGTAGCTAGTTGTACAATTTCTGGAGGTGTACAAGTAAAAGCCTCTTCATTTTCATCCATCCCAATACGAATACATAAACACTACGCGTTTGACAGTGACACTTTTGACTTGGTGTATTTTGTTTCCATGGTATTATTTGATTTGAGAAATTTTGTGATTGGAGCGGGAATAAGGACTATTAATCCCTTGTCATTATTCCTTAAGGGATTAATAGGTGGCATTATATTGCGAAAACTATAATACAACTATAATACTTACATTATACATTAGTCGTAGATAAAAGCATAAACGTATGTATATTTAAAATAAAGAATAAATAATATACAGTACGTCCACGAATGGGTGACATGAGACAAGAGGACAAAAAATTAACCCAAAAGTGAAAGATACGAAAAAAGGGCATTATTTATAAAAGTTTTTGCTTGCGTTAAAAATGATGAGCATGAGCAACCACGATGCCAAAATCTTTTTTTTTTGTACAAGGTATGTAAAAAATACAAAAACGTAATGTTTGGTGAAGAGTAAAATTGTAATGCAAAACGTTAAATAAAAAAGTTGTTTTAAATTTTCAAAGAATTCTTATTTCAGATTTTCAAGTAAAAATTTGAAATTTTGAAATTACGCTTTTAAAATCAAAATTTTTAGGTCACATTATCACCTTTTTTATTTGATTACACCTTTGATAACTGTGACGCATTTGTCAGAATAATAAAGATGTCTTTAGAGCAAAGAATATTTATAATCCAAAATTACAATGGCGAGAATTGTTCGCTACGTTATTGAGAAGTTTCAAAAAAAGTTTCCAAATATGCAGAAGTTCAGTACATAAGTTAGCAGGGTTGGTTTGATTTAAATCAAATGATTTAAATCATGATTTAAATCGTGATTTAAATGAAGTGATTTTTTTAAAAAAAATCAATGATTTAAATCGTTTTTCACAATTTCAGATATATTGGCCTATTGAATTTCTTATACTTAAGCATCAATTTACCAACGGTCTGGCAACTCTATAAATGGCATAACGGAAGACGATTTAAAACTTATTAAAAAAATTCTATCTGCAATTCCGTCGTCTGCAGGTGTAGAAAGAATATTTTCTACATACAACCTATGCCACAATGAACTTAGAAATCGGCTTGGAAAGGAAAAGGCCCCCAAACTTGGTTTTGTGATGAAATCATTACATATGAAAATTTCTTCATAATGATATTTTATTATTATATAATAATTACGAGAATGATTATTTTATTTTAACTCGACTTGATTTTATTATCTACCATTATAATAGGTATATGGTATAGGTAGCTATATATGTATTGTTTTTTGTTTGTGATTTTAAAATTACCGTTTTCTGTTTCGTTTGTTGAAGTTTGAATTAATATAAAAATTATTAAATTTATATTTTCTAGTCAATTGTTTTAATATTTACTGCATTTTAATTATTTACTATTGTAACTGTGTTACATCTGAACAAACAATAATGAAATAATACAAACCTAAATAAAATTGAAAAATTCTGACTTAAATCAAAAAAATCTGATTTAAATCAAAAAATCTGATTTAAATCAAAAAAATCTGATTTTTTTTTTAAATCATGTAAGTTAGTAATCAAATTAAAAAAAAAAAAACAGGATCCGTTATAGTGATTTAAAAAAGACCAAGAAAAGATACGACGAAAACGATGTTTCTACAGTATTAATTTTGCAATCAGTTGATGAAAATCCTATTATGTCCATAAGAAAACGAGCACGAAGTTTACAAAATTGTGTAAAAAGCCATATTATTCAGAATGTGTTTGAGGAAGAAAAATCGTCCTTTTGAACTAATTTTTATTCAATCTTTGGAAGATGGGGGCAGATACAATCGCTTGGATTTTTGTTTGGGAGTCGGTGATGAAATTCTTTAAGTAACAACGTGAACTTTCATAGGCTGATAATGTTTTCAGATAAGTCTACCTTCAGTACAAACGGCACTGTAGCTTCTCAGCATGTAAGATACTGGGGTAGGAAAAATCCAGAGTTTAGAATTGGGAACCACTCCGCGATGTAAATGTTTGGTGCGCCATTTCCTATTATAGGAATATAACATATTTTTTTTGACAATACATGTAACAGACATTTTTATTTACAATGCTGGAGTCATTTTTGTCAGACAAGTTGGAAGAATGTATAGTTCAATGTCGGCGAAATATCAGCACGATGGGTGTCTTGCACATTATGTTGCAGAAGTAAGATATTGGCTTCGAAATGGTCCAGTTTTGTGACCCCCTAGGAGTCCCGATTTGACAATTTGTGATATGTTTCTCTGGGGGCGCATTAAACAACGAACATATGAAAGACCCACTGAAAATGAATAAGAAGTTTTAAAGCAAAGAATTTTAAGAGCGATAGAATCGATTTCACTGGAAGAAATAAAAAGAAGCTTTAGCCATTTGAGGCATTTATTTTAACAGGCTGAATAACACGTAAAAATAAACCATTTGACCAAAATCGCCTATATAAAAGTTGAAAAATAATGGAGATATTAATATCTTTTAAAAAGTTAAAAATTAAATACGGTCCTGCCATCATGGAAACTATTCTAATAAGTCCGCCCACTTGCTTATCACGCTGTAAATCCCCCCTCTACCGTTGCTCGCCTCTTGCCTAAGTGTACGTTCACACTGCATGCTACGCTATGCTGTGCTAGGCTATGCGATGCTGGGCTACTAAAACAAACATAATTGTATATATGCGAAAGTTTACACTACCGGCGAGTAAAAGCGATGCGATACGAGGCGAGTAGCAGCGTAGACGTGCGATGGTTTGAAAATCAAATTAGTTTGATTTTAACAGCGAGTTGTAGCAGGTCGCTTCATGAGAATGGATGCCGAAAAATTAATAAGTGCAATTCAAACACGTATTTCCTTGTGGGATCAGCATTCAAAACAGTACCATAACCGAGATATTTCCAATAGGTTATGGTCAGAAGTTGCTGCAGAATTAAACTCGTCAAGTAAATACAATAAGTAGGTATTTATTTCATAATGTGTTTTGCGTTTTAATTTGCCTTTTTTGGGTGAAATAATACGGTTATGTTAATTTCAGACAAATTTAGCACAGATTTTGTATAATCACGTTTCGAAATTATACTAAATACCTGAACTAATAACTAAACTAACTTACTAATTAAATAATTGTCACATACTTTAAGTACCAACTTTAAGAAAAAAGTGAATAATTTATCTGCACGAATTCCTTAAATTTGTTTCCGAATAAATAGAAATAACAACAAAATATAAATAAGATTAAACCAATCTATTCGCATTTAGATATTCTTTAAGAGTATCACGTAATTGGTACGCTTGAGCTCTTGCTCGATTATAGGTTCTGGTTACTGGTACCTGATTATCTCTAGTAGCTCCTACGTCTCTGGATGTTAAATTGTGAGAAATACCTTCACGATCAATGATAATATTTTGAAGAAGACATACAGATTTTACAATTGCTTCAGCTGTTGGTACATTCGTCTCTATAGCCTTTGTAAGAACCCTCCATTTCGATACAAGAATTCCAAAAGCACATTCTATACATCGTCTGGCACGAGAAAGTGACAGTTAAAGTAATATTGTTCACAATCGTGGATAGGGTCTCAGTAGATAATGTGTTAAAGGATAGGCTTCATCTCCTACTAAAAAATGTGGAAAATGGACGTCAGTGCCAGGCAAAGGTCTTTCCTGAGGCATTTTAAATGTATTACTTTGTAGTAAAGCATATGTAGCAGAAGAACTGAAAATTCCCCCGTCGCGTCGCTTTGTTTACCATATGCACCCACTTCCACGGTTAGGAACCTGTAGTCAGCATCGGAGATGGCTTGCAATACAATAGAAAAAAATTGTTTATAATTGTAAAACATGGATCCTGAGTTTCTTGGACATTTAATTCGAATATGTTTGCCGTCAATTGAGCCGACACAGTTTGGCAGATTCCATGTTTCCCAGTATTTTGCTGCTGCATCAGAAAGGATCTTTTCAGTTGGTTGTGGCAAATGCGTGTTAACAAAAACGTCCCATATAGCGGAACATACTTCTGTAACTATTTTCACTACTGTAGATACTCCTACTCGATACGTAAACGCCAAGGATCTGTAGCTTACTCCAGTAGCCAGAAACCTATAAAATGCAAAAAATAAATAAATAGCTGGCCTTAAATATTGACATTCGGCTTTTTTCAGAAGATGCAGTGAAGAAAAAATGGAAGGCACTCAGAGATGTTTTTCGAGTGGAAATGAAAAAAATTTCTAAATCAAAAAGTGGCGACGAAGCTCCTTTATTATTCAATTCTAAATGGGCTTATTTCCAACAAATGCTTTTCTTAAAGGAACAAATGATCCCCCGAAAACTTACAGGAAATGTAACAATTCCCGATACCGACGAAACATCCGTTAGTGAACAGACCGAAACAGATGTTCAGACAGACATAGAAGACGGTGAATTCTCTCAGGCTGAAAATGACTGTGAAATCGGAGGTAATGTTGCAGTTACCGATCACGAATCATTATCAGATTTCTATCCAAGTACTTCCAAACCCGTAAATACCGAAAAAATAAATTTGGATCAACCTGAAACAAGGAAAGCGCTAAAGCGAAAGCGAGAGGGTGATGTTAATATGGATTCTTTTCTGCGTCTAGAAAAGGAAAAAATGGCATTACTAAAACCGAAGGCATCATCGCAAAACGACGATAATTATTACTTTTTAATGAGTTTTTTGATGCCTATGAAAAACATGTCTTTTAACACTAATATGCTATTTCGTATGAAGATGCAAGAACTGCTTTATGATTGTACAGTTTCACAGAGCGTGCCTAATCACTCAGAAGTGACAAATAGTTTCCCAAGTTATGAGTCAACCCCGCTGATTTCCCGTTCAACGTCATCTACCAATTCGGAATATGGTTATACAAATCTTTAAGGACTCATTCATTCATTCATTCATTTTTCTTGTACGTACCTATGTTTTGAAATAAAATAAAAATTTGTGTATTATTATTTACTTACCTTAGTGCAATTACAAGCCTTTCTTTATCTGTTATTGGTTTCCTCCAGTTGGTTTTTCTCTTTTCAATGCGAGACGAGATACCTCTAAGTATATAATAAAAAGTTTCTCGAGACATGCGAAAATACTCTTGAAATTTAGTCGGGTGTTTTTTAAGTTCTCTAAAAAGGTGATGGAATTCCCCACATGTGTGTCTTCTTTCGTTAATGTTATGCACCCAAACTCTTCTTTGCTTATAGTTTGTCAAAAACATATATTTTAATGCAAAATTTTCCGTTAATAAATAATTGCGCTGCAAATCCATATTGACAACAGCAATGCTAATACGCTACTAATGTGAACACTCACATTTTTCGAGCGAGCGATGCTAGCAGATGATACCCTACCATAGCATCGTATAGCCACAGCATCGCGTAGCATGCAGTGTGAACGTACACTAAGCCCGTCGCGCCATCATCAATTGGTAGCGCCGGACTTTAAAGAGGTCCTATTTGAATATCTATTCGACGATGGTCCTGCCTCCTGTTGTTCTAAATAGTTATTGACAGTAAAATAAATTCATTTTTACCCAATAAAAATACAGCCGAAATGCACGCGCACAACTCAACGTTATGAGCTACTGCGTTATTTTCGCATATCAAAAGTATAAAAATATTTTTTGTTTAGTGTATTTACTGGTGATGATAAGTTAGGTACGATATCGTTCGCATATCCATGGAATTTTCGATTCTACCGCCAGTTGTGACTGCTTGAGTGGTGCGTGCGTATTTTTGTATTTCTTTGTTGTGTGGTTTAAAAATGATCAGGACCGTAACAGCTGAATTTATTGGTGAACTTCTTTTGTCTGCGTTACTTTTTAACTTTTATACCTATAGCGGTGGTGGTGGAGGAATTCTTCCTCATCCGAGGAGGTACCATCCCACCTCTTGTAGAGCTGGTGAAATCCTTATCCACCACTGGGTGTGTGAGTCGCCTTTACGAGATACAATCCACGGTACCTTAGTACTTAGGCCTGCTGCCTTCGTGGGTTGTACGAAGATAAAAAAACACAATTTACTGACGATATCACTAGGCAACATATAATATTATTGCCTGCCATATAGTGTGAGTGGTTACAATAAATACAGTGCTTTTTCGTTATGCGATACATATTTCGTGTTGCTATTTGCCTATTGCTGGTTGCCAGCTGCTTCAGTGTGAAAGCCGCCTAGTCTGCCGAAAGGTTCATCTGAAATAAAAAAATATGTTTGTATTCATATAGAGTTGGTAAACCAGATTCTACTTATACCAAGCCAGTTTTTCATTTCTCTTGAGTGACCGTTTCTTTGTTTAACATTCTTTTTACTTATCTACTTTGATAAAATAAAACAAGTAGTGTCCAAGTTAACATATAAGTTTTTTGTATAGGCGATTTTTGGTCATAAGGTTTATTTTACGAGTTCTACAGCCTGTTAAAATGAATGCCTTAACTTTGAGAACACCCTATATAACGATCACCATTTAGTAATGTCATCTTTTAAATTACGGGGCCGCATATATCTATTAGATATATCATTTGATGTTTTCTTGGTTTTAGTGTAAAGAACACTTTGGATTTTTCACAAATATCCGTTACGTTTATAAATCGTCAAAACATTTAGAGCTGATATACTGTGGTCGCTAGACGAAGTAACTATTTCGTGTACAAATAGGTCCGTTGTATCTTATTTATTTGTGATCTTACCCTTATTTTTCTACCTCTGACCCAGCTTGTGACTTAGGTATCTTTAATCAAGTTTATTGAGTGAAAGACAGCTGCATTAATTCAGACTGTTTTATTATTATAGTCCATCTATCCTAATTGTCGGTCTTAATTAAGGTCATTTATGTATACATTTGATAACATTAGGCTATTCTTAGATATTAATTGTCACTGCTTTAATAGTAGTGACTTTTATTTTAGTTATTGTTCCAATCCGCTGAAACTGCAAAATTATATTAGGAAGAGTGTTTTGAGCAAGATACAATAATATTATAAGTTTTGCGTTAGGATAAAAAATATTATGCCGATTTGCGCTATGTTGATATTTAAAAAAAAAATACCTCACCGTTCAGTTTTTTTTTATATTGTTTACCACGCAGCATAAAACAGAAGCTTACCTAAGCAGGTAAATGTGCGTGCAAGTGCGAAAGCTGGCTTTGTATCGGTACACACATGGATTTATTAAGAATGGATACGGGATGATTTAACATTCTTTGGAGCCAAAACAAACCATTCTAAACGACACTGTAAACACAATTTGTAAACATTGATCACATCTTATTTTACCTTGCATTTTTGTACAAAAAATACGTTAGAAGCATCACAAGATTTACTAAAAGTAATAAAAGCCCTAAAATATTTTATTTTTCTGCTAAATAACAATAAATTTAAGTTAAAAAGGTTTTATTATTTATAGGTTATGTTATTTGTAAAGGTGTTTATTTAAAGTCGCTCCGAGTCATTTATAAATCTATAAGTCGCACTTTTTCTTTTCTAGTTCATTAGACAAAGACGTACGTGTAACCGAGTGTTCAGACCGAGGTTCAGCCGTTTTCGTAAGCAACCAGCACAGACAGCAACACTTCTGAGCTCCAACACTCCAATGCTATTTTATCTCTTCTACTACCATTCTTGATTCAATTACGTATTTCCTTCAAGTTTGTGAACTGTTCCCCCAAGAGAATAACAAATAACAAATATGCTTCACGAGCTCACAGTATACGGACATCGAATCCTTTCTTAATAAATCCATGGGTACACACATCAGGTGCACTGGCACTTGCTCAAAAAATCAAAGGCTGCCAGATGCAGTTCCTGCCGCGCGTTCCGCGTTGGCCTTGCGCTATTCGTCATCGTACAGAGTTAGTGATTTTTCAAAATCTGTTAAATCAGCGATAGCGATTTAAGAAGAGCCGTTGTTTGTAACGGTGATTTTTCACTACAGCGATTTTTAGTTGCTTTTACGAGACTGATATTCGGTATAAAAAATATTGAATAATGCTGCTGTAATTGGACGTAAAATTATAACTTAATTTGGTTAGTAAGTTATTAGGTGGGTAGAAATAGTACATTTTCGATACGGCCGGTACCAGAGGCGCACAGTGGTTCAAAAGCAAAAAAAGTCGATCGAAATTCATATCTCGAAAATAAAAAGCTATTCAACTGAAATTGTGTGGTAGTGTAAGACTACAAATACAGGGCGATCCATTAGGGATGCACAGAGCCCAGAGGGGGCCCGGGGCCCCAATTTTTTGGGGACCCTTTACTTACTGTGAATTTTGCCTTTTTAGTCATATGAGCGTAATAAGGCCCCGTTTAGAAGCTCCTCGCGATTGTGCAAGGGGTTTCTATTTCTATATTGTGTAGAAATAAGAAAAAAAAAATTGAGATTTTCCAACTTACAGTTTACCCAATCAAAACTTACAGTTTATTTGAACTAGTTTAAATCTTGTACAAGTATATATTAGCAATGAAAAGGAATTTCACAATTATTACAACAATTATATTGAAAGATTGACATTGCAAAATGAAATCACAATATGTAAAAGCGTACAATGCGATGTTATGCGAAATGCTCTGTTACAGTTTTAATCTGTTTCCCAAAGATATTGTAAATAAAGGTTTAAAACTTACCAGTTTGTCATTATGGCAATGGAAATAAAGCATATATCTTATGATTTCGTTTATTTTAGTTCTTGTAAGTATAATGTAAATACTAACTTATAGTTTATTCTACTTTTCCTTATCGTCAAGTCTTCTAGAATCTTTCTTGAGGCCACCCTAAAAATAGAAAATAAGTTTAGTTTAGTTGTTTGGTTGAGAATTTAAAACTGATAATTTTTCTGCTTTATTGTTGCAAAGTCAAAACCTACCTGATAATTCTTCAAGTGAGACGTAAGCTAGTCAGTCAATAGTCACCATTATTCCTGGTATCTGACTCCATCTCCTTAGATTAGCTAATTCTCAGTTCTCACAGTCTTAATCGTTTGAAAATCTTGCTAGGTCTTATTTAGTTTTGTTGTGTTTGGTTTATCGAGACCTAAAAATGAAAATTTAGGAAAAATTTGTTATAGGTATTAAGATATACTGTAGAATTAAATGTATGGGCAGATATAACAATTTAAAGTCGTTTTGTATTACAGTGTAGTACCTTAAAAACCATTAATTAAAAATTGTTTGTTTTTGTTTATAAAATAAACAATTGTCAGATGTCACATTTAATAAAATGAAATTCCCTAGGTCTTTGACATTCAGAAACGAACGGCCGTTTTCTGACGTCGGATTTGGTCATTTTTTTTTGGCAGATGCCTTTGCAAAGTTGCATTCGGGCTAGCTAACAGCAGTTTAGCTGCTATATTTTGAATTTTGGGGCCTAAAACTATAATTTTTGGTGGTAATATGTCTTGTTACGCCAAAACAATCAGTTGATTGAGTTTTTTTTTAGTTTTGTGGGCAAAACCCCAAAGTTCAGGTTTTCTTGTACGATCAAAGAGGCCAAACACGATCTCAGGTGAGTTTCCTATCAAATACCTGTTGTTTTATGTGACTACTGCACTATTGCTTAGATTTGGTTTATAATATCTTAAAATTTGCCTACCTTAGTTTGTATTTGAACGTCATACCCTAACGCTTGCTTTTGTTGCAGGCCTCTTTTTGTTTACTTTTTCTTCTGTTCTACGTCTCTTTTCTTTCTTCATTCTCTTTTCACTTGTTGGTACTTCGTTCCTGTTCTTTCGTCAGTGACTTCTCCTTTCCGTCATCGTTATGGAACTTCTGAAGCCGTTGTAGAGGAGGACCGCTGCTCCTACACCCTACGAGTGCTAGGATACGATACAGGGTTCGACTCGCCTCACTGCCTAAGTACTTGAGACACCACACCACTACTAAGTTCAGGTTTGACATGTCTGTGCTGTTTTATCAGTGACAATCGCGTATAATAACTTAAGGCTCTAGGCCTTCACTTACGCACTCACTAAGCTTCACATTGTAGCCTGAGCCCCAAGTGTATAATTAGTACCTAGTCTCTTGTAAATATTCTGATATTGTTAATGTTGATATGCTGTGCAGTTCACTCTAATTGGTAGTTGATATCAGGTAGATTTATTAGTTTAAATCGCTAGCAAAGAGGCCTGTTTGCTCCCTTACCTGTACATTCGCCACAATATTAGATAAATGTAGCGTTTTGCCATTCCCTACTGATTTTGGCACCTTAATTTAATCATTTATTTAGCTTCAAAACTTAAATTATTAATCATCACGTTATGCAAATCTAACCTAACTAAACATTCTTTTAAAAGCACAGAAAGCTGCCACAGTCAGGGGAGTAGGCACTTTCTCTGGAGCAGAACTACGTTCCATAACCGTGTTCTAGACGCTCTGTTCGGTACTCCCTCAGGGTTGTAAATTTTATATAGGCATATGCTGGCTTAATTTCTATTAAATTAACAGTTTTAAGAGGGTAAATGTTGTTTCAATTTTTAGTCTAGCTTTCCTGTTTTCTTTTTAACTACAGTCTCTGCTTTACCTAGAGTATTAAAACAGGTGGCGCTGTTATTACCGTTCTGGTTACCCCCCCCCCCCCCCCCCAATCTCCGCGGCAGAGCTAGCCGACGTAGCCCATAAGGCAGAGACTAGATAATCTAGAGATTGAGCAACTCAGCTCTGTTATCTTAGGGTCCACGGGTTTTTAGTAACTCATTTAATATTTTAAAGAGCCTAAGCCTCTCGACTAGTAATTCATTCATTTCCTCATAATAAAGAACCCGGACCTCTTTCTCAATGTTACAGCTCTTATAAATCATCATCAACATCCTCTTCTTCTTCTTCAAGATCTTCATTGGAATCATGTCTGATTTCTTCGGGAATAATTATTAATTGAAGGACATCAACATCAGTGACCTTCTTTTTTTGTCTGTCGTGTACAAAAGAGCTTAATTGAGGATCTTCAGGGCACTCATTTTTCGGGTGTGGTGTTCCCTGTATCGCCGCAAATCTTTATTTTTTGCTTCTTGTGCCTCCTCTGATAACTCTCCAATCGGCAATACTACATTTTTACTGCTCCATGCAGTAAGACTTTATAGACGGAAGTGGGCATGTAGTTCCATCCATATAAACCCACAAATTTGTGTGCTGTTTCCAAACAAAAATTTGTTCTAGTGAAAGCTATGAGGGCCTGTGTAGCAGCCTCATTTCCGTTTGTATGAAAAACGTCCTTCAAATAGTCTATAACATGATGTTTTCGAACATCGAGGGATAACTCGCTATTTTCTCTAAACTTTTCATGTAAAGACCAATGCGTAATTGGACGAACCGCCATCGTTGAAAACTAAGGATACACCTCAACACACAATATCACAAGTGATGATAGCAAGCGACCGACAAGGATGCGCGCAAAGAGTGCACTGCCGTATCAGGTGCACGAGACACTGTCTGACCCCTCTATCACAGGGGGGCAAGCCGATGCAAACATTTACCTGAGACCCTAACCCTTAATTTAAAATAAGAATTATGTTGTCCTTTTGCGTCCTCTGTTTCGTAGAATACGATTAGTACGAAAAACAGTGGAATATGAAGAGTACTTTAGGTTATAGGCAATTTGAAGGCAGGTAAAATTTCATAGAAAAGTAATACGGTCAGATGGTAGCTAAAGCGCCACATTTTCGCCCCATGTTCATTTTTTTCAGAAATTTCGTAACAGAAATTTTGCACAGCTCACAGAGGAGGCCGCATTTCAGAGAATTCAATTTTACTTTGAAATACATGTGTTTTATCGCATGTTTTGGGAGTTATATTGTCTTTCTACATAATTTAATTTTGCAACTATGTATTTCAGAAGTTGACCAGGTACTAGAAGAACGATTATCTTGTATGTTTAGCATGATATAAAAAACTCACAAATATCAATTTCGATCGACTTTTATTGCTTTTGAACCACCGTGAGGCGTGGCGAATATTAATTGAAAATGACCTTTATTCTTGATTCTTGCGCTAGATTCAGTTAAAAATATTATATTTTTTCCGAAATTAGAATTATCATGCTTTAGGTAATTTTGAGTATAGGTACCTATACCTGAAAATATTTTTGTGTTTTTATGATGCAGAATCTAAATAAAATTATAATCTCCTAGATTCCTAGATATTTTTTCAAATTTGAAATTAACCATCTAACACTGCAAAAAAAATCCCATTTAAGACCTTAAAAATTGAGGGCACACTGAGTATAAAGTAGATTACAAAATGTTTAATAACCCACAACAGAAATAACAAAATAATTAGAAACAATAGTATAAAAAATATAATCAAAAAAAACATTCCCTTTTATATCTAACTAATATAAAAACTATAAACAAAAAACATTCTCTTTTGTCGTTAACTAAATTTTGGTAAAATTCAGAATTCAGGTACATTGAGACCGAAGAATCACTTGGCATGATATGATTTTTTTTAATTTGAGTGGGATATTATCGGAATAAGTATTTTTTTGCAAATATTACCCGTTACAGAAAAGTTTTCACCTTCAATCGGTGCGACAATTTCCACATTTCACTGGTTTTCAGTTTTTGGACATTTTGTGAATCTAAATATATTGCAGGTATTGAATTTTGCTATAATTAAACGTACCAAAACTATTTTATGGGTCACACTATAATCTTTACTACTGGCAATGAAGAATAAATGACTTATTCACCAACGACATCGACTACGACCGACCGGACCGATAAACATGATAAGTGAATACCGAAAGAACCGGAAATAGCCACAACGCAAGAAGCGATAATAACTGGCAACAGTTCAAGCAGCGATTTTGTTCCTCAGTCCAAGAAATTTTAATTTTAATAAGTGACGATTACACGGCCGCCGTGATCTATTTTGTTTCGGTGATCCATCCATGGCGCATGCAGATTTGTTAATCACTGAATACTGAATAACTGGTTTAGCGAGAGTTCGATCGCCGGTAGCGATAGTGATTTGTCTTTCACGGTGATTGGATAATAGTGATTGATATATCTCCCAACTCTAACGCCATATTGCGCACGAGCTTAGGCCTATTTAGACAAGTTTTAGTCAGTCCCCTTCTTCCATGGAACGCTTCATCCAGGTAATGCGTGATGGTAACGCTGGTCGTTTTCCATAATTTTGGGGATTGGTAATTGGACCCTTTCTTTTACCTGGCAATTTAAATACAGAGATGTACTTAAATTTGTTGTAAAATTACTAATTGTGCAAGTATAGCTTGTACTTGACCGAATTTTTTCGTGAAGACATAAACCGGGGTGGACTGTTGTCGGTGGCCCACCCTGTGCGAACTGTGCAGGTAATTGAGAGAGAATGTTTTTTTCTTAATTAAGTTTACTTTTAAAAAGCCTATTACACTCCTGAATTTTTTTTATGGCTACCCTAATATGAGAAACAAAATTCCCAAATTAAAAAGAAAAGTGTTACTGTGAAGCCACGTTAAAATAAATTAAGACCTGAACCCTGAGACATAAATAAAATGTTTATCCCAGAGAATGTTTAAATCACTCATCACAACAATTATGTTGAAGTAATAAAATAATATTAAACAAAATTGTTGACCGCGACCACTGACTCTAGTTTAATTAGGTCTATTGAAGACATCTTAATAAATTTAGGGCACGTTTTATTTTCCGAAGCTTATATTTATAACCAGTCTATCTTTATATCGTCCATCCTTATTAAAGTTATTTAATGTACGGTTAATATCCTTTATAAATGGAACGTCTGATTACTGTTATAAACATTAATTTAGCTCTTTTCCACTACAAATGCGGTCTAATCGCATAGGTTAATGTAGTTTGGGGGCGTCAGTAGTTTTATAACAGACTTAATTTTAAAGTGGTTTTTCCTTAAAACACGAAGACTATACACTAATAAAATGTGTAATCTTACCTAATAAAACCTATCGATGGCATGGGACTATACATATTGAGTTTTGATATTAAGGTGGATATGGGGGCAGTGTTAAATTGTGACTTAGCTGGTCATTTATTGTATATTATTGTTTCTTTTAAAACATAGTGCATAAGTTGGGTGTCAACAAGATAACTTTTCGATTGATATTTTATTGCTTTTAACCATGAATTTATTATATAAAAGGATTCGATATCCGTATACTGTGAGCGTATCGAACGTGAAGCCTTATATTTTGTTGTTTGTTATTCTCCTGGGGGAGCTCAGAAGTGTTGTTGTCTGTGCTGGTTGTTTAGGAAAACGGCTGAACCTCGGTCTGAACACTCGGTTACACGTACGTCTTTGTCTAATGAACTAGAAAAGAAAAAGTGCGACGTATAGATTTATATAGATTTATAAATGACTCGGAGCGACTTTAAATAAACACCTTTAGAAATAACATAACCTATAAATAATAAAACCTTTTTAACTTAAATTTATTATTATTTAGCAGAAAATAAAGTAATTTAGGGCTTGTATTACTTTTAGCAAATCTTGTAATGCTTCTAACGTATTTTTTGTACACAAATATAAGGTAAAAGAAGATGTGGCCAATGTTTACAAATTGTGTTTACAGTGTCGCTTAGAATGGTTTGTTTTGGCTTCAAAGAATGTTACATCATCCCGTATCCTTTTATATAATAAATCCATGCTTTTAACAGACATTCAGTAATCTTCCTCGCGACCATTTTTAAATAATTTATTTAATCTAAAATAGAATAATTTTTTTAATAATTGCCTTTACGTGTAGACGTAATTTTTTTAAAACTGTACAATTCCGAACGAGTCCAGTGACGTTACCGTTTTATTGACAGATTTGCAGAAATACAACAAATTACCCACTATATTGTCCTAATGGCAGGTGTCTCATTGACACAATGGTTTGCAGATGGAAAGCGATGTGGGAGCTCTTGTCTTTTCACATCAATCTTTTTGGCAAATCAGTAACATAATTTTTCCAGAATACTCGAAAGTGTGTCTTATCTAATACACACTGTGGAATTCACAAACACTAAACAAAAATTAAATCGGAAATAAATACTTCATTTATGAAACGAAGATTACGACTTCGTTTATGACCAACACTTTCAACGTGTCTGTTAGAGTAAATGGTGACCATCGAATTAAACTGAACTGGCATACGCCGAATTATACTTTTGTGGAGTTCATCATACTTTAAACCCGGCAAACCAGAAATCGTTTTTTTTTAATGTAACTAACAAATGTAGGATCTCCAGTACGACGGAATACATTGGAAGCGAATACTAAATAGGAAATATGCATATAACCCAAATAAATCTGATATATATTTTTTATATATTCTCTACATAAAATAAATGTTTATGGCGGTTGCTGTTATCCATTTATTAACAAAAAAAAATAATTTTCTACTGCAAATCATCGCGCGAATTTCTAAACTTGTAAAACTTAATCCCATTGGCTGTGTCGTCAAAAGTGTTCCGATTCCAGTGTTGTAGGGTAATCGAAAAACCCATAAAAATGTCATTTAATGCGTAACTCATCGAATGAAATATCCCTATACTTAAAGTAGAAGGTTCCTAAAATCTCATTCATGTATATTTCAAGCCGAAATCGGTCCATGAAGCTTTCAATTTTGCAACAAAAACTGGAATTTTTGCGAAGTTTTGACATATCATATCTTAATAATATCGAGTAAATAAATTCCAATTATTTGTTTTAATGGCAAACGTCGAAAATACAAAAATTTTGCAATTTTGCATGTCCCCTATGGACCTTATGGACCTTAAAAATAAGCGATTTAAATTATTGGGAGGTATTCCTAGATAATTAACGGATAAAATAACCCCAAAAAGAATCACTAAATATGGAAAATAGTGTGGAATAATGTCGGTTAAAAATAGGGTTTGTCGGAAAAAATCAAGAAAATTCGGTTTTTACCCCTTAAATACGCTCCTGGATGACCCATTCGGTATTCATTTTAAAGTGTGATTATCCCTTTATAAGATAGTGTTGAAAAATTGGGAAAAAATTAGATAGGAAAAAATACAGAGTGACTCAAATGTACCGATGTCGAGGGCAAAAAAAGTAGAAAAACCGAAATCGGCGATTGCTCTCTTCCTATAAAGAATGAAGATACTAAAAAATATATGTAGATATCATGTATTTCGACGAGCTCTTTCCGATGGCGTATAGGTTATTTTAATTTGAACCATTTTGACCCCACAAAAAATTAAAAACTAAAATATTTGGGTAAAAAATCGGAATTTCCAGTTTTTCCCAAATATATCTATTTTCCAGTGATTTTAGGTTTAGGTAAATGTATTGCAAGATTGCGTATTTGAGATTTTAAAGTTTTACTTATTAATCCGTTTTTCGATCCGACGGCATGTTAGTACTTAAGGATTAAAGTCCCAGACACCCGAAACTATCTCTGACTACTTCTTTAAAGAAACCCGCTTTTCGATAGTATTAAATGAATGAATGAAAACGTGGTTTCTACACAGAAAAAAAAGGTGGTTAAACAGAAGTAATTCAACCAATTTCTAGGGTTTAACAGAAACAACAATATAGTCCAATTATCCAGTACAATTTTGTCTATTTATTATTTGTAAATATGATTATTGTATATATTATTGGTTTTGACAGTCAATTGACATATATTGATCATGTTCTGGTGTTACGAGATGTTACTGAATGAGAAAACTTTAACTTTACAGAACCATGTCTGAATAGAACACTGGGATGATTTCCCACACTAAATAATTTTACAGAACCATGTCTGAATAGAACACTGGGATAATTTCCCACACTAATAAACTTTAGTCTGCTAGACCTTTTGTCTACAAGACCTCCGTGATAAAGGGGGATTCTTTACCCGCACTGGTACACCTAATTTATGTCACTTTACAAGATTTACGGGACTATGCCCAAGAAAAATAAATGTAACTTTTAGTCTTGCTATGCCTTTTGTCTACAAGACTTTCGCGTTTCTGCCGCGTCAAGGAACGCGACAGTTCTACTCTGTGTCAGTAGGTGAAGTGAAGATGTTTTCTTGTTGCGAGATAAGTTCAACTGAAAAAGAACCTCCCTTCGCGAAGAGGTGTCACTGTACCAGGCCTATCGCCGGCCACTATGCTATAACGCTTACGAATCATATCTAGGCAGACATTATGAAAAGGTTGAACTGATAATTCGGCACAGCGAAGTGAAGCGCTAGAGGGGTAGTCACCGGCCATATTTGCATTTCCTAGAAAATGTAACGGTAGAAAGTTGCAGTAATAAACTAATAAATAACGAACTTCAAGGGAAACTAGGCCTTTGAATTCGCCGACAACGCGCCGGTTTTAGAGAAATAAATTAAAGGAGAGGTTTTCTTTTAACATTTCAGCTAGAATAGCCTTTGTGTTTTGCCGATGACTGCGTATTTTTGTGCACGGTGAATTCACGAAAAAGATAAGTTTGAGCTTGTTTTATTTTAAAAAGATTTTATACCTGCTTGGTTAGTAATATTTACTGAACTTAAAAAATAGAATTATAAAAATTGCATAAACAGTTGGGTTTCCCCAACACTACGTAAAAGCTACGTATGTGTACAAATTGTTTTTTGATTTGCTCTTTTGATTACTGAATTATGATTTATTAGGCTATAAAATCCAAACAATTATTTACCATGTAATTTCAACTTATTTGTTAATCATGTGTCATGCTTGAGAAGATGTTTAAATGTCCCCCTTCAACTTCCAAATACTTTCTTACTCTGTTTCTAAATGAATTTCGTACCCGCTGTAACATTTCAGGTGTCACTAATAAGCAGGCAAAGCGGATTTCATAATATTTAAAGTTGTAGGTGTAATCGCCATCACTTTGTCCTTCATTAAACCCCCAAAAGGAAACGTCAAGGGGGGTCAAATCCGGGGACCTAGCAATAAACTTACAAATAACCGTTAAAACGTTAAAATTCTCAACTGACTTAAGTAAAAATAACGCATTTCCATGGAAACGAATAATAATTCTGAAATAAGTGACCTTAATTTATTGGTAAAATTTATTTATTTTTTAAATTTAATCATTTTAATCAATTAAACAATTTAGTTTCCGTAACGGAAAGAGAAAATAAAATAATTGTACACATACATGGTTTTTTACGTAAATTCGAATTTTATAAACAAAAGTACATCATCCCATTTAAAATTCCAAAGTTACCACCACCCCTCAAAATAGAGAGAAGGCGTAATTGTCAAAAATATTGTCACGCCCTCGTTTTATAGGGTGCAACTAGGGGCGTAGAGGTAACGGAACCTTAACTAAATTGAAACTAAACGTGATTTTAAAAACAAACTTAAATCATTTATTTACAATTAAATAGGAACATTAAAATGACATACAAAATACAGATTTATGTTATTACTCTCGAAAGACAACTTAACTTTATATTACTTACATTAAATATTTGAAGATCATTTCTTCTACAATTTATCACAATCACCAACGTATCGGACCGAGGATCGTGCACTAGTGTCCTTTACCACTCTTGTCTTTTCGATCGCCCTATTACATAGTCAGCAATTCCCTCCTTTATTTGGAGCGTTGACTTTAGGTCGAAAACCTCGATAATGCTGACTAGATAATTAGACGTCGTTTCAATAAATTATTTCGAGTAATTATTTGATTTTATAAAGGAACTATAATATTTCATAGTTGCAATTTTAATGTATATTCAATAAATAAGCTACATCCTGCCAATGTAGAGGACAATAACTTATGATTAAGTAAAATAGGATTATAGATTACTTATTGAACTTCCAAATATTGATCTATGAAATATTATTGGTTTTTCCACTTGTGACAATATGTTTAAATATGCCCTCCCATCTCCCTATTTTTCCCTATATTTTAAACCGTTTTCGAAATATCGCCTTCTAACACTTTAAAAAACTCACCCTGTATAGTAATAATGTTAAGTTTGCCATATTATTACCTTAAATTCATATAATATATATATATATATATATATATATATATATATATATATATATATATACATATATATATATATATATATATATATATATATATATATATATATATATATATATATATATATATATATATATATATATATATTGAAAATACTATTCTCACACTACGCCAACGTGTACCTATGTGTGATACCATTACATTGTTTCTAGGAAACCATTTTGTTAAAATGTTGGAGGGGGGCAGTCCCTTCTGACTTAAGAATGGAAGGCTCGGAGGGTACCTGTTCACAGTGTTCACTGTTCAGCTCCCACTTGCCTCTTCTGGCTTAGGAGAGAATGTAGGTTAGGAAGGACTAGGAGGATGTACTCGAACAGTTTCTTCCTATCCAGTGGGAATAGAAGGGACGGGGCACTAATTCGGTTCTCTTCGTATGACCAAGCATAACGCAGGTCTCCCGCATCAGAGGTTTCTCCCACTTGGGGCTTTTGTCCCATCATTTCAAGGTCCCAGATACCACAAATAAAGATGCGTTAAATAGTAAGTCCAGACCTGCGCCGCTCCTTGCATGTGTGCCTATCTACTTATTAATTATATAGATTGTTATAACACTGAACCTTAAAATTTATTCTGCTATTGGACCAATATTATCTCTATTATGGTTTCATATAACTTCATTGATTCCACTTTTTTTCTAAAGCTATTTATTCATGCTATCTTTATTTCACGTGCCAATTAAAGCCACTTATTTCTGCGATAACTTTATGTTTTTTAAATAGACATTCAGATTATTAGAAGTTTTTATTGAGCATTTGGACTTAAAGACATTTCTGCTGCATAGGATGAGACACTTTGGAGGCGTTAATAGCTTTATCTTAACTTGCATTATATAAGTTGATTTCCCATATAAAGCCGGTACTAAAAAATGTGTCTCGTAATGGTACGCTTAAAATCTACCTCTGTAGAGATAATATATTGAGTTTTCGTGTAAATATGAGATTGGATTAAGAGTTGTATGTATAATGTATATGACATGCACTAGCTCGATTAGAGTAACAAATGATTATAAAGTAGTAATTTATTATTAAAATGAGCGTTATCTGCTTTATTTTAATGAAATACGATACTATGCTGTTGTAGTTATGTTTAGTAACTACAAATTTTTTTAAAAATATGTGAATGTTAAAATTTCAAATAACCTTTATGTTTATACATACGGTAAATATATATATATATATATATATATATATATATATATATATATATATATATATATATATATATATATATATATATATATGTATATATATACAGGGTGCCTAAAATAGGCGATACCACTATTGCTATCTCCGAAACGGTAAAAGATACGAGGTCGGTTAAATTAGAGAAAATATGCCATTTATAGTCCCTACTCATATTTATTTTACGAAGTTTCCAAATTCTCTATAGTTTCTTATCTACATTGGATTTTTTAAAAATAATCAAAAATGTAATTCTTAAATATCTCGCAAAATATTATGGTTAAAAAAAAGTGTTTTAACCAGAATCACACGGTTGTTTACCTTCTCGAAAGTAACGTTATTGTTTTGTTTATACCATTTATTTTTATTGAGTTACTGATACTAACTTGTTTTTTCAAATATGGACCTGTACTTTTTGTTGCATTTTTTTAAATAATACTTCATGCCCTTTACATCTGTGTATCACTTGACTATGTTTTTCGGCCTTTGGTGAAGCCTAACATCATCATCAGAATATTCTACCAGTACGGACCTGGCATTTTTCAAGTTAATGCACCATTTTACAACAACAAAAACCACAAACCATAGCGATAGGTTGTGAATTGTGCCTTAACATGGAAGATCCTAGGTCCGAATTGATAGAAAATCCTGATGATGTTGCTATTTTTAATCAAAACGTCGGAAAACATATTCAAGTTATGTACAGTTGTAAAGGGTATGAAGTATTCTTTCAAAAAATGCAACAAGTACAGGTCCGTATTTGAAAAAAACAAGTTAGTATCAGTAACTCAATAAAAACAAATGGTATAAACAAAACATTAACTTTACTTTAGGGAAGGTAAAAAATCGTGTGATTTTTGTGAAAACAATTTTATTCTAACTATAATAGTTTTCGAGATATTTAAGAATTACATTTATGACTGTTTTGAAATAATCCCCTGTAGATAAGAAACTATGAATAATTTGGCAACTCCGTAAACGGAATATGAATAGGGACTAAAACTGGCACATTCTCTCCAATTTAACCCACCTCGTATCTTTTACCGTTTCGGAGATAGCAATAGTCGTATCACCTATTTTAGACACCCTGTGTTTTCAAATATATATATATATATATATATATATATATATATATATATATATATATATATATATATATATATATATAATATATATATATATATATATATATATATATATATATATATATATATATATATATATATATATATATATATATATATATATATATATATATATATATATATATTTGGAAACTATTTCTTGGGAATAGAGGTCCATCATTTAAACGACAAAATAACAGCTTTAATGACTGTGGAAGTGTGTTCTCCGTTAGACCATGACAGCTGTTTCGTCCTTGTTAGGACTCATTCAGACGGCCATAACCCCAGTCGCACCGTGGCAAACGACATCTTAAATCCGTTTTGCAAAACACAAGCAGGAAAAAACATACCATAACGCCACCTAGCGGGTGCTAGCTCTAATGCAAGAAGCAGAACATACACTGAAAATGTAAAATCTAAAATCTAAGGGCGAACACGGCATCTCTAGTTTATGAGAAACGCATTTTCGCAAATTCGCCCAACTTGTCGGCACGAATACGTGCAGAGCAAGGAGGGAGTCACAAACGTTCTCACTAGAAAGACGCGTAAACCCTTAACGAAGGGTGGTTTCATTGCAATTACTCCCTTGCAATTTTATAATTTGTATCACGATAAGTGTATCGTGATTTGTATGTTTCTTGAACCATTTCAATATATATTTTTTGGAAACTATTTCTTGGGAATAGAGGTTCATCATTTAAACGACAAAATAACAGCTTTACTGACTGTGGAAGTGTGTTCTCTTTTGCATTAAAGTACGGGGAGTCCAAGAAAATGGACAACCCCGGGTCGGGTAGACCATGACAGCTGTTTCGTCCTTGTTAGGACTCATTCAGACGGCCATAACCCCAGTCGCACCGTGGCAAACGACATTAATGTATCTTAAATCCGTTTTGCAAAACACAAGCAGGAAAAAACATATCATAACGCCACCTAGCGGGTGCTAGCTCTAATGCAAGAAGCAGAACACACACTGAAAATGTAAAATCTAAAATCAGTCAGTAAAGCTGTTATTTTGTCGTTTAAATGATGAACCTCTATTCCCAAGAAATAGTTTCCAAAAAATATATATTGAAATGGTTCAAGAAACATACAAATCACGATACATGTATCGTGATACAAATTATATATATATATATATATATATATATATATATATATATATATATATATATATATATATATATATATATATATATATATATATATATATATATATATAC
Organism: Philopedon plagiatum; assembly: GCA_963971165.1. NCBI lineage: Eukaryota > Metazoa > Arthropoda > Insecta > Coleoptera > Curculionidae > Philopedon > Philopedon plagiatum. The sequence continues at coordinate 104,228,290 of OZ020191.1, read as the reverse complement.
ATATATATATTTCATTACTAGCTTATAGTTTATTATAAAATGCAATTTTACGTTAATAAATGAGGGACATGGGCTCTATTCTACAATCACGATTACATGCAACATCAGTTTTTTCTCATTGGCATCAAATTTTTGGCAAAAAAAATCTTTCGTAAATAATATATTTTCAACAGAGTTCGAGGAGCAAACCCAACCGGATCAAGAATTTTGCTTAAATTTAAAATGAAGAAATACGGAAAAGAATGTACATTTTCAAAGAGGTTCTTGACGGATTCACCAAAGGAAGGGATCTAAGCTGAAGCTAAACTAGCGTATTCGATGATTAATTCCGCTCATCTTGTAAATTGTCACAGAATTCGAGGAGGCTGGAATTGTGAATTTTGCTTTTATTAACAATGAAGAAATGCGAAAAGGAATGGGCATTGTTAGGCGACGATAGCTCAGTATGAGCTGGAGAGAAGAAATGGAATTTTGTCTAATTCAGAGGTGGTGATTAACACCGAAAAGAAGGGGGTTCCCAATTGCGTCAAACAAAGCGGCATCAAAGAGGAGACTGAAACGACTTACCTCTTGGTGTCTTGATATTTGTAATATTATTGACTCATTTAACCAATCTGAAGGATCTGAGGCCCGCTATTAAGTGGAAAGATATAGATGCTAAACTAGCCGTACGTGACAGTTTAATTACGTAAAACACAAATGATTGGTGATGTACTTTACCGAAGCGTGAAATATTGATTTAAATTTTATAATATAGTGTAAATACAGATTGAAACTAGATTATTCTTATAGATGTCTAGGTACTATTCGTATTAAGTTAAGGTAAAGTTATGGTAAATTGACAGCAAATAAAGTTGGTTACCAAAGGCTAACCAAGAAAGAAGTATTTTTACAACTACATGTAATGTATTTTTTATTGCATAAAACGTTTAAGAAAGTCATTACAAACCCAAAAATATTATTTTGAAGAAAATTACTACAATAATTTAACTATAAAAAATGTTTTCCTTCTCGGTATAATTTATTACAAATTAAAAAGTAGCAATTTGCCCTCTGTGTCAAGTGACGTCAGAATGTCACGTGCCCAGAACAGCCGATCTTGGAAGAAAGTACATACCTAGTGCCAAGTTAATCAAAAATTATCCATAAATAGGTTTCATTAAAGGTCAGTATCGTCAAAGTCAAGTATGTTTTGCTGTACGTTTATTTTTGTTACAATAAATAATAAGTATTTGTAACGAAATTTTTAAGACAAATAAGCGGCCATCCATCGTACAAGCATCAACTTTCAGCCAATTATCCGATTGTCCACAAATTTCGTTCCGGTCATTATTAAACATTCCTTTTATTAAATGTAATGTTTCTTACCCACGAACTCTCCTAACCTCTGGGAAATAACAAGAACATAAATTAACACTGGAGTCCACCATGAACTAGACATTATAATATTTTAATATGAGGTGACGTCACAACCAATAGTATCACGTTTTCTATGAAATTTGTAGTAGAAAATCTTTTTTTTTTGTTAATAAAGACCAAAATAAATAGATAAAAACAACAACCATAAATATTTAATTTATGTAGAGATAGAGAATACAAAAAAATATATTTCAGGTTTATTTGCATATTCCCTATTTTACAGTTCTACTCTAAAATAGTTCTAAAAGTAATTTTGTGAAATTGTATTGCTTTTTTTATGTACCGGCCAATTACTGTAATTTGCATATAAAATTAAGTTTCTGGTGTTGAAAATTCTTTTCTGATACTGTAGTTTTGGCTAAAATATAAAAAACAGTAAACTGTAATTTATTATCAAAAATACAAATTTCTGGTAAATTCAAAGCCAAAATTTTTTATTTGCCTTGCTATACGAGTGCTATTGTAAAAATCCTTTTTTATAGAGGGTGTGTGTGTCCAAATTTGATGACTCACCCTGTCCCTGGCTTTCTAATATAGGAAGTAAGCAGTCGAGAAAGTTATTAAATACCTAGATCTTTAACATAAAAATAATTGAAAATATTGTGCTGTTTTCTTCTTCCTTTAAGAATAGAACGTTAAGTAGAACCATTTTTTTAAAACTTGAAAAATATATGTCAGGGGTGGCCAACCGGTCGATCGCGATCGACTGGTCGATCGCGGCTATTAGTCCAGTCGATCGTGGCAAGGCAAAAAATATAAATACGTAGAACAGACTGTTGTGTACTGAACTATGCTGTTTCATTTAAGATTTCAAGAAGTATGTAATTGGTAGATCGCACAGGGTGTCGTCCGTGAACAGTAGATCGTGGGTCTAACCAAGTTGGCCACCCCTGATATATGTGTTTTACTATTACTTAAAGGTACAACAGTAACACCATTTTACTTCTAAACTTTTTTCTTATCATGAAACTTTCATCATTTCCATATTAGACAAAACCATACAAGAAAATCAACAAAAAATCAATAACATCCTAAGTTTAAATTATATTTTTTCTTAGCAACTTTGTACCAAAGCACAATCACATGCAGAGCACCCATCTTCACTAAACGTTTGTTAAGAACTAATAGTTGCCTTTTAAAAAAAATTATATAATGCCGGCATTTACAAAAACCGACAATGGAACAGTAACATAAATTTACTCGAAACTGTAAATTAGAAAGGAACACTAAAATTTTGTATAATAAGAGTATATTTACATTTAAAAACGTACTTTTAATAAAGAATCATGCACTGAAATGAATTTAGTTCTTGATTTTACAATATTTTGTAAATTTCAGGGCTTTTTCCAAAAATTTGTAAATATTCATTGTCAATATAATTTCAAAAACTATTTGTACACCGGGATAAATTTACCCCAACTTTTGCTTATGTAGATGTTTTAGGAAACATCCGATTTCAGGATATATTAGTTTGGCCTAGGACATATTAAAACTTCCTGCCGTTGTTAGGACGTTTGCGTTTTTCCTAGGACTTTCCTAGTATTGCCAGATACTTTTTAGGATAAACCAGTACGGCCTGATCGGTATTAGGAAATATTGGTTTTAAATTTTGACTATGATAAATATTTGATCAGGTTTGTTTAGGTTAGTTATTAATGATAACTTACATAAGAAAACCTGCCCAAGTTACGCAAAGGCGTTTCTACTTCAGTGTTTAACTTTGTTTTTAAGGCTTAAAATTTTTTTTTCACGATGTGTGTCGGGAAAAATATATTTTCATTATTTTCCTAAATATGAGATGTTGACGAAATGGTGTAACTGGTAACTGAAATGCCGGTCTCTAAATATATTGATGTCTGCAGTCTACATTTTGAAAAGAAGGATTTCTTTTTTCCAGGTCCGTAAATTTATTATTTAACATTACTAATTACTAGGATATAATGCGAGCGGAGTTTGTTATGAAGTCATTATCGGCCAGATTCTCCAATGTTAATCCGGTCTAATTTGACAACCAAAAGTGGTGAACTGACAAGTGTAACCTGAGCAAACCAGAGCAAACCCAAAAATGATATATTAGTTAACATTTTAGAAGAAATTTCCTCCCGCCCCTTTTACCCCCGTCGCCGTTAATTTTTATAACGTCCGTTACACAAAATTAGCTTTTCTGACCTCAATTACCCCGAGAACGTCCAAGCGCCGATCCAGGATCATGGGGTCATGACTTCCCCCAAAATCATCACTAATACATATAACTATTACAATATAAATGTAAAAAAGTTAAAAATATATTACTGTTCCCTTAATGACCCCTCTCCCCCATAAACGATGTTCTGGATTCGCTCATGAAACCGTCACAGTAGTTAACATTGTTGGGGAAATTATCAATCGCAGGATATCTACATATGTATATACAATATTAAAAAAACCTTTCCACCCATTTTACTTGCAAAAAACTACTCATAAGGGGTTTGCTTGGGAAATATATATCTACTGTAATAGAATCCTGTTTTTCTTACATTTTCAAGCTAAATTTGAGCACATTATAGCTTAACAGAGATGGCTTTGAAACAAAACGTGATTATACCGTATCCATTTAATTTTGAGAATGATGACAGAAATTCATTTTACAACGGAGAGATCAATTATGTCTCTCTCTCATGTTCTTTCCCTCTCATTTTTTTCTCTCTGGTCTTCTTTCTCTCTCATACTCGTAAAATTTGTACAGCTGGTAGAAAGTTAGGTTATGTGAAAGATAAACATGACATATTATTTGAAGCCTGTCCCATGATATAAGTTGTTTTTGCAGTGTAAAAATATACGTAAAAAGTTTATATAAAGTATTAGCAGCTTAAATTCCTGTGTTCCATGAATCTGGGACTGACCAACAACTAAGAACTAAGACTCAACATTTACAGTTAAAAATTATTGTGAAACTACTTGGTGTATTCGATTAAACAATTTTTATCGCGTCTTTAACAATCGTAATACAAACATCACTGTTCGCAGGCTGTATTATAGATCCATTTTCATTATATATCGGAGAATAGGGGATATTTTTAACCTTATTATAAATTGTTTATCTTAATAAAAATATTTACTCATTTTTGCAATTTTTTCTTTATTTATTTAAATACTTTTCCTCTGATTCTTTTATTGAAAAGTATTTGTTAGAGGGAGTATTGTTACTTGGGTATGAAACAATTTTAAGTAGTATAAAATAAGAAGGTTAATGTGGTTATGCTGACACTGATTTTGCTTAATAAAACGAAATTTTTTCAAATACTGTTTGTGTTCAATAAAAACAATGGTCTTTTGCTATAAAATCATAAAACTTACGCAAGTATTTTGTTAGGTTAGAAATTTATTTTTATGACAATTCCGATTAAACTTTCACAGTTTGCAACCAGAAATACTTGCACAAACAAAGCCGCCTGTGATAAAATGTTTGATTATTCTTTTTTATTGGCAACAACATCGTTTTTATTTGTCTTTTACTAATGCCCCTTTTGCTAACAAGGATAGAAAGAAATCGGATTCCGTTGGGATTTTATCAGGAAAAAAAAAAGAATTTTGCTATGACTAATCTTTCGAAGTATATAACCAGAAATACTTCCACATGCAAAGAACGTACGATAAAAATTTGAGCAAATTCTTTTTTTATTTGTCTTTGTCTAATGCACTTTCGCCAACACGCCGGATAGAAAGAAATCTGATTTCTCCGTGATTATCAAAGAAAAGATGAATATTATCACTAAAATATGTTCTGGTGTACCTAAACTGTCCATGGAACCGACCAATAGGGTGAATTCTTGTTCAGTTGTTCAGTTAAAAAGCCACCCGAAATTGAAATACTTATCATACCTGATTGAGAACTGTAATATGGAAAAAAAACAAAATAAGAAGTTGTTCAGCGTAGTACAAAGAAAGCTACTGGAAGTTTCAACCAAGTTTTCACGAAATAGAAAAGATAAGTTAAATAAAATTGTTTCAAAATATATTTATGTAGTCAAGCATAGACATTATTTAATTAATATAAATCAGCGACATACAGATTAAAACGGACTAATATTGCTTGAACCAAGAATGACTCCTTTACGGACGCGCGCAGTGCCACAGGAACGCATGCGCAGTTAAAAGGTTACAGGACGGGTCTTAATATTTGTGTATGGTGGTAGGTATATCAGTTCACATAGAACACATATTTATGAAAGATTCAGTAAATTTTTAGTTCAATACGCCGATGTCCATGTAGAAATACTTATGGTAATAGGTCGAAAACTTAAAAAATATTTTTCATAAAGATATGGATGTTACCCGCGTAAATTAAAACTGTGAAAGCCAGCTGTATGGATCCGGCAATCGCAAAGCGAAATAAAGGTTGCTAGCAGATTTCCATCAGCGAAAAGGCCGACAGACCGCCAAGAACCCTTTTACAGTCTAGATTCAACAAAGTAAATATTATGTTGACGTGGAAATACGGCGACACGGTTTTTTCGTGACGCCAAATTGAGCCATGCCTTCGATGCACCCTTTACTAAATCCTGAATGATAGTAAACTAAAAACGAAACGAGGACGAGCACGCCATAGCATTTAGCGCAGTGTTGCCAACCCACAGGGAATCAAAGCCGTGGGTGGCGGAGGAAGAATTTTTTTATTCACGGTTTAAATTTAAACACGTATTTTTGTTCGACTCAGCGGCAGTTAAAATACCTTTGTCATTTTTAGCATATTCATGAAACTGTTGACAGCTTTCCTTAAAATTAAAATATATTAACAATTCTGAATGAACAAATCCCTCCATTTTTTAAAATCCTTCTCATTTTTTTACCTTCATATTTAGCCTTTGTCGTGCATAAATGGCCAAGTATGCGTTTGGAGTTTTTAAACGAAAAAGTCGTGTTTCTATATGCGCGGCAGTACAGTAAACTCGTGGCCGTACCTTCGGTTTCAAAAGCCGTAAAAACACGGCAATTGCCGTGTCGTGGCAACACTGCTTTAGGGAGACGCGCTGACGCTACCTGCAGTGTTGCCAGAAGTCAGTAAAAAAAAAACTTGAGAGTGCTTGCGACTTAACCGCCGAAATTCGTGATAAATCGCGAGCCTGTAATGATTGCACCGGAAGTAAAAATAATAGGATTAAATATTCTTATTCTACTATCATTTATTTTAATAAAACTGAAAAAAATTTTACGATATCAAAATAGTATTAAACAAATTTACAAACTTAAACACATATCTATCACTTTGTGCTATAAAAAATGAAATATATTTTTTTTATAAATAAAAGTGTAAAACTAACATAAAACAAAGAAAAAGAAAGAAGTTATTCATCTGTATCACTGGAGTTTCCATCTTATTTTTATCTGAATAAAATACGTGACCACAACCTAACCTTTTAATCGTATTATTTGTGATACAAAAATCGTAGCAATTTTTGTCTCTTGACAAACTTTTGGTATATAAAATGCCTTCTATTGTTTTTACTTTAGGTTTGTTGCGTAGGTAGTTGAGTTTTTATTAAACAAATTTGAAAAAATGTTCTCTCTACTGTAGCTTTCGAGTGTGGTAAGCAAAAAATCTGAAAAACAAATCTAAAGACCCGCAAATTTTCGAGAGTCATCTGAGATTTTTACTAATGAATTTTTTTCCAAAACAACAAGGTATCGATATCAAAATTGTTTAGTGGGATCTTGACATTCGCCATTCGTTATTCAGATTTTGGATTTCATTTGGATTATATTGGAACTATTTGAACTACGTATATTGAGAAAGTGCAATGTGAAAATAGAAACAGAGTTTCAAACCTCAATTGCAGTCAAATTGCAATTTGCAAAGATCAATGTCGTGAGATTTGCTGATTGATATTTCTATAAAGGTAAAAATCGTGAGATTTGGTACTTGATTCATGGGATCGGGAGAAATACCCGAAATCTGGCAACACTGGCCCACGCAAGCAGCCCGTACGAAGCTAACCGAAGCAGACCGAGGACGGACTTCGGCTGCTGCTCCGTTCCTGAATCTAGATTTGTTCGTTGCATAGATAAAGCTGTGTTTATTTGAATTTACTGGCGGACGAACCCGTCTCGTGGTTAAGAATACTATCCTTTTTTAACTACGTTATCTAAACAAGGAGAGCGCGCTGACCGACTGGAATCGGTTTGTCGTTGATGAATTCGGGAACAAGGCTATTCGTATACTGCGCATGCGTTCCTGTGGCAGAGATTTCGCCCATAGTGGAGTTAAATAGTTCTGCGCAACCTATGTATTTTATGAAATATCAGCAGTCCAAGTATGTATGTCGCTGATATAAATTCTTCATCGATGTATTCACCATTGAAACGCGAGTAGTTTTTAAAAGATTTTGAAACGCATTTGAAATATTTAGTTAATGATTATAATGAAACATGAAATGAAATGTTTCCTAACCCCAATGATTTTTTCATAATTATCTCGTTTAATATGAAAAATAAAATTGCATTTGTAAATAAAAGCAAAATGTCAAATATGATCATATGTCAATAATATGACAGAAAAATTTCCATTTATTAATTTCGCCCAGGGTTGAAAATTTCCGGAAATTTTTTGGGTTGCCATGGTAACGAAACCAAAAACAAACTTCTGATTGGCTAAAAAAGTGACGTGCGCAATTTTCAAAAATATTTTCTGTGTACATTGTCTTTCCAAGGGAGTCCATTCCTAGAATGTATCGAATCCGGTCTCTAATAATAACTAACCCGAGAAATCCTGAGCAAATATTTATCGTAATCAAAATTTGAAACTAATATTTCCTAATACCGATCCGGCCATACTGGTTTATCCTAAAAAGTATCAGGCAATACTAGTACGTCCTAAGAAAAATGCAGACGTCCTAACAACGGCAGGAATTTTTAATATGTCCTAGGCCAAACTAGTGTATCCTGAAATCCGATGTTTCCTGTAACATAGATATTAAATACGTAAAATAGCACGTCCCTGTCGCAACAAAATATACAAAATATGACACACAATTCGGAAACTATCAATTAGCCCCATAGAAATATTTTGTGATATTCTCTTTTTGGTAATACACCTCCTTAGGCAACCGTCCTTACACGTATATTATTTAGAAAGTAAAATTTTTGTACATTTGAAGTAAATTTACATCAATTTAATTTAATAAATTTATTTCCACCCATGCGTCTCTATAACACCCGATTTCAGATGTTTATATTTAGTATTCTTCCTCATGTGTACACCTACTCGGGGTTTTACAGCCTTATAAGCAGCTCTACATGCATATGTCTTCAGGCAGTCCTTTCTATAATGCCTTGTAACGGCTGTCTTTTTTTCTGAATATGCTTTCTGCTTTTGCACTTCTTAATAAGCTGAGTAGTAAATCTTGTAAACTTCGTCGAGCTTAATTATTTTCACCGTGTTTAAACGTTTTACATCTTTGCGTATATATACTTTATGCACAGTGAAATTCTTTGTTATGCTGCCTCAAACCTAAAATTTCCACAAAAAAGTGACGAATTGCTGGAATTTTTTTAGAAATGGGTTACATGAAGACACCGGATTTGATTTTTTGCGATTAGAGCTTGTCTTCATTTGGCCAAACGCTATTAGAAGATCAATACTAAGAATGTATTGATTAAAATAATTCCTATGTTTAACTGCAGATTTTGACTTGGTATACTGTACATATTTGTAACACAAAATCCTAATGGTCTAAAAATTTTTCCTCGCCTGGTTGTTTATTTTTTCTGTATGTAGAAAAAACGTAACGTAATGAAAATTTCTTAATGATAATATTTGATAGGTTTTGCTTCTTAATTATGCAATGTATTTTTAAAGCCGACTATAGGGTTCTACAATATGTTAAATTTCTAACTCCATGTTAGACAATAGTAAATTTCAACGTCTTAAGTTTATGTTCATTTGCAAAATATGCCAGAAAAACTCCAAAAATACTACATTTAAAATAATTGAGACAATAAAGTTTTAAATGTCATAAAATGTGTATCACCTTCACTTAGTACGAAAAGGTAAAGAAGCAATAATAGGTACCAGGGATGTGAAAAATTAATGTTTATCAAAAAATTAATGCAATATGTAGGTATTTTTTGGGTCGTTTGGGCATAACTGGCAAATTTGTATAATCTTAGGACTGAAATTTACCTATGTCAAGTTTAATCTCTATACTAACTAAAGTTAAAAATTTAACATAATATAAAAACCTATGCCCCGCTTTAAAAAGTGCACTCTATATCCCATATCTACTCAATGTGCCAATACAATATTTTTATGTTATTATCTAATGAAAAAGGTGTCCTTCGATCAGGTTTTACATTAATAAGAAAATTAAATTTTCGTGAGCTTTTCATAAATATTAAAGGGATCAATGTCGGTGTAACAAGATATAGCCGACATCTTTTGTTAGATATTGACAAAAACATTGTGCTGAACAAGAAATTCAAACAAAAAGTTTTTCGATACAGACCACCCTACCAAGGCAAAAGTAAAAGTTTTCTAATAAATGACACTTTTCGGACTATTGGTTTTCACCATAAATGGGCGATTCTCTCGAAATTCTACATTTTTTCGCCTTTAGTAGGTACAAGAAGTGACTAAGAGAGTTTTTACTAGTCCGTTTTTTGATCATATGTAAGGTAAAAAATAGTATATTGTTTTATTAGGAGTAAAAGCGATACTTTTATGACGAGGCAATTATAGACGACTCATAAGGAGTTGCTTTTACTACGAATAAAACAAACTATTTTTTCTTCAAACGTCGTTTAAATAGAGAAAAATAAAGATATACATTTTTAAAATTTTTTCATTTACAAATGATGAGTTTCGAGTGGGCCTAGCGTTGCTATGGATTTATTATTGTATTGTTTGATACCGACGAGTCGTTCGATTTGACAAGTGTCAGTGTACATTATTGCGAGCAACTTTTTTTAATTGTTACTCTTTTAAAAATGCCATTTTTTAAAACCACACTTACTCCGAATTGAAATGTTAAACTCAGAATTTATTTTTATATTTTTATTTATTCTTTATTTTTTTATAACTTTCTTGTATTATTCAACATATATTTATTCATGAGCACACATTCATACTTTTACCTCCGCTCTCAGCGGCAGAAAAAGTACTTTTACTTCCGCTGCCAATAGCAACCGCCTACTGACAAAAAAGCAAAACTTGAACGTCAAAAAATTAGAAGAAAAATGTCAGGTTTAATGGACGTTTGAAGAAAAAAATAATATAAGACGTCCTTGCAACGATTTTATGTGCATGAAACAATATCAATGAGGTTCTATCGATATAAGCATACATAACTTGCTTTACTTTGATATGTGTCGATATAAATGGATCTACAAAAAAAAAAAATTTTAAACTTGCTATCGAACACAATTTTATTTTCCAAAAAAACAGCCTTTAAAAAATTGAATTTTGAACTCTCATACTTTAAAAAATGTTATTAAAAAAACGGAAAAAACCTAATAATTACACCTGAGCAAATCTGCATTTATTCGTCTTTTCTGTGTTGGACTAGTGTTACTTAGGTTTTGCTCGGATTTTTTTCAGCCCTTTTTATCAATATTTTTTAAGCTGTTAAATCTCATATATTTAAAAAATTAGTCAGCATCATGACCCAAGAACCTATTCTAAACACAGTTTTTTAAAGAATTATAATTTAAGAAAACGTCTTTAAATAAAATCGGTTTTCGAAAAAAGTGTTTTTTTTAATGATTTTCAAAATCATATTTGTCAAAATTTTCGTAAATTCGTCATAAATAATAGTATTTATATAAATAAATACTATTTTTAGTAGATTTGTTTTTTAAATAAAGAATAAAAATGGACAATAAAAATTATAAATTGGATAATTGAGAATTATGTTTTGCTTATTTTCTGTCATAAGTCGATTTTCTTTATTTTGTTTTTATTTACAATACAGGGTGTTATAAAATTCAGTGCTTATATTGGAATGGGTGTCTCTTGGAGTAGTCTAGCGATACACTCAGTACTTTTTTTTTTGGTTTAATCGAACAACTGTAAAATGTTCTCTAACACCCGAACACCAGACCATATTGCGCGTCCGTTGCTGCGTCTTTGAAAAATTTTATTTTCGAGGGAAATATTATGTTTTAAATTTGCTCTACTAAAAAAATAAATAAATTACACTAGAATTGCCAAAAAACAACAACCGATTAATAATAATTTATAATTGCCAAAAACGCATTATCCTTTAAAAAATTACTAACATGAAATACGATATTACTTTCATACGTATTAAAAAATGTATTAGGAATAGGATATATTTTTGCACAAAACATAATTTCTGTATGGGTTCCTTTATATACTATCCTACACCTCTTAACAGTTTTGAGAGAACTAAATTCAAAACTTTTTTTTTCGTCACTATTTAAAACACTAATATTTAGTTACTGTGAAAAATTATTACCAAACGTCTTTAAGCACAAGGACGAAAGCTATTAGGGAGATTTTGCAGCATGAAATTGCAGACACGCTGACCCATAACCGATAAAATTTAGAGTGGTATTTTAATCAGAGTTTTTCATTTGCATAATGAATTTATAAGCCCACCAGAGATGAGGAAGACTGATTTTTTAAAAAAAGTTTAGGTTTGTATAAATCATGTGATAGAAACACCACTTTAAATTTTAACTTAGTACTATTATCTCGACGCCAAGAAGTCTTTTCTCTTATGCAACAAAAATTAATAAGTGTTATTATGGGTTGCCTATACTTAATAGCCTAAAGACAATATAATAGATTTATTGAATCTGGGGGTATCCTAAGAGAGTTGCGATTTGTACTAAATAAATACATTTTTAGTTTTCAGCTTCTAATGGTGCCGATAGTAAAAAATATCGTGGATTATTTTAAGCATTTTATTTAATTAGTTACTGCAGCGTTTTTTATTAATGTGTGTTTCTTTTTAGAGAAAGTTAATTTTACAGAGACTTTAAAGGTAACAAAAACACTAGCTTTCAGTTTTTAATGGTGGTGGGTAGTGACAAAATACCGTGAAATCTTTTAAGTGTTGTGTTTAGTTCGTTATTCATACCAGGATTTACCAGTTTCAGTATACGAAGTGAATTGCATAACACCCTGTATATATAAGCACATTTATTCCCGGTGGGATTGTATGACCCCCTAGTGTAAACCACCAAACCGTAGAGATCTGAAGTGACGCTCAAAAATCGATTCCGATACCGGGTCATGCTCCCGCTTAGGGCATTCAATCCCGGGATCCCGTTTCCCGGAGACATTTTTCGAAATCCCGGGATTGTCGTTTATTTAATCCCGGGATTTTCGGTATTTATCTTTTCATTTTTTCATTAATTTATATCGTGCACAAGCGTTACGTAATAGTACAATTATGCGCCAATAGGCAACCCTGAATGTATGGCAACAATGTACCTTGGATGTTCCGTCGCGGGTCGCGGCCTTCAAGGACCAACGCCGGCAACGACGAAAATGTAGCACCGCGGTGAATCACAGAAAGCAATCAGTTGTTTGGGAAGTTAAATACCTACAGAACGTTTATAGTTATGTTATTATTTAGATGCGGCGGATATTTTTGTTTGTTGTTTATTTAATATTTATATATGTTAATCCTTTGTTGTGTTTGTTTTGGTGTCACATCAGCTGATCGTTAGGTAAGTCTTAAAACATCGCAAAATATAACAAATGCTACAAAACCTTTTAAGGTTTTTAGAGAATGTCCCTGCGTTGCGATGTCTTCGACAGAAACGACCAGCAAATATGTTTCAAATAGCCAGAAAGCAAATGACAACACTTCCGTTTGGCATTATTTTTTGTCTGCAACAGATGGAAGTGAAACTGCAAAGTGCAAGAGATGCCCCGCTATTTAAGAATCGTTTTTTTATGTTATGTTTTAACATTTTTTTTATTTATAGGTTATGTTATAAGTAGTGTACTTTTGTTCATTTTTATTTTTTTTTTAGTTATTTAAATTAAATGAAGAGAGTATGTTTTAGTTTCTTGGTTTTGTATTAATGTTGTTTTTTGAAATAAAGGAGTGATGAAGAAATAAATGTTGTTACTTAATTAATAAGAAAAATTCCAAGAAAAATCGTTTTTTAGAAATCCCGGGATCAATCCCGGGGTCCCGGGATTGAAAAATTATAATCCCGAAATCACGGGATTGGAAATTTCCTCCGGGATTGAATGCCCTACTCCCGCTTACGTATTGTTTTACCGGCAGCCTATATTATGACAGTAGCAGCTTTACTCTGGTGAGATCTGGTCTTGCATTACAGTAGTGGCTTTCTATAGATGACGCTCGCGCGTATTCTGTACCGTCTTTATTCAAAGTGAACTATTGAATATGCAAGGTTGCTATGGGGGAAGCTGCCTATAGGGGACGTCAGTCTGATGATCCCCAACAAGGGTGAAAGCTTACTGTCTACCTGTCCGGGGTTGTCCGGAGATCTTGGACTCCCCGTACTTTAATGCAAGAGCATATCTTACTGCCTTTTAGTCCGCTTGGCCATTGTTTTCATTTTCTTCTTTTTTTACTAGGACGGACGCTGAAACCTCTTTCTATTTTTTATATTGCTTGGCTTTTTAGACGGAGTTGCACGGCTTACCGGTGCGATTGTATGTGCGATCCCTAGTGTAAACCACTAAACTGTGGAGATCTGGAGTAATGCTCAAAAATCTGTTCCGATACCAGGTGTCATGCTCCCGCTTACGTATTGTTTTACTGGGTGCCTATATGACAGTAGCAGCTTTACTCTAGTGAGATCTGTTTTTGCACTACAGTGGCTTCCTATCGATGGCGCTTGCGCGTATTCTGTACCGTCTTTATTCAACTATTGAATATGCGAGGTTCCTAGGGGGGGGGGGGGGTGCTGCCTTAAGGTTACGTCCGTCGGGTGATTCCCAACAAGGCCAAGGGTGAAATCTTACTGTCTACCAGCTCGGAGTTGTCCATTAGATCTTGGACTCCCCGTACTTTAATGCAAGAACATAACTTACTGCCTTTTAGTCCGCTTGGCCACTGTTTTCGTTTGGCTCTTTTTTACTAGGACCGACGCTGGAACCTCTATATGTACATATGTATATGTATATATATATATATATATATATATATATATATATATATATATATATATATATATATATATATATATATATATATATATATATTTGTGCAAGCATTTTTGAAGGAATTATCGCGTGTCTGCTATACCACAAATTTTGAGTGTGTCTGCCTAACCGTAATTATTTTAATTACATTAATTAGTAGTTACTTATATTCATTTAAGTAATTTATTATGTAAATTAATTTAGGTATCGGCTGCAAAAGTTGTCAGAAGTGGTATGTGCGCTCCCGGCAAGGTCTTTATTTGTTTTCTCAGACTGCTGGAGGGTTCACTGATTGCAGACGTGATAAGAAAGCGCGATGGGCCAGTCGAACTTTAAAGATAACGACAAACAGCGTGATATTGTTAGAAGTTTATCTCCACAACTTGTCTCTTCGATCGGTTGATTAACGATTGATTAAAGATGCCTCGCTGATTTTTGTAGTTTCCGCTTTCTCAAGCTTGTTAATGTATTCCGATGCTACGCCGGTAATAAAGTTATACTTGATTCTTGATTAGGCGTTAATATTTGATCGTCAAGCGTAACCTTACGTCTGCATGGTTTATCTTTAAAAAAATATTTTAATAATGGATCTTCATCAAGTAAAGGCTACATCAATTCAAATACTTTAATGTTCAAATTCACTAAAAAGGTTTAAGATTTAGTACTGTTTTAAATTAAGATCTTCTAGTTGACCAGTTAGGTTTCGACAGGTATTTGTCCTGTCATTGTTAATAAGTCGTCATTAAAAACCTATTCATAGTATAAACACAAGTATGAATAAATAACCAGAAGGATATTAACTCTCCTTTTTATCAAGCACGACGACTGGTGGCTTCCAAACCATCGATACCCTGAAACGTACCCTGAATGGGTTAGTGCAGTAGCAATCTTCAGAGTGTTAGGTACTGTTTGTAAATACACACTTGATAATATATACAGTGTGTTTTTTTAACTCGGGACATGGGATTTGCGTGGTAAATTTTTCACCCCGTGTTAACTTTTGTTCTACTCAGAACTAAAAAAACGAAATTTGCAACACCGCTTATTTAAATCCTTAGAAGACGCCGCAGGACTTATTTTTACTAGTAAGACTACCGAAGATGTAAAAAATGACTACTTTTCTTGGTAAAATGCAATTTTTTTAACCTCTGTATATCAGGTATTTGATTTTGACAGCTCCATTCATTGTTTAAATTAATTTGTAACTGTAAATTTTAATTAATAACCAACGCTATTGCATTTAATATTAAAAAAATAAAACAATTTTTACTCCTAATTTGTCTGCCACTTTAAGACAACTTTGTCCGATTCTAATCTGCTTTTACAATAGCGTTTATTCTTTTTAAGCCTAATCTGATCAAAAAATTAAAACTTTTCTAAAGTTTCTAGGTGTGATATTTTGTAAGATGAAGTAAGAAGTCGAAATTTTTTTTCTTGCTTGGTACAATGCCACCAAAATCAAAAGGACCCCGCACAAAACAAATGGAAAAGGACTTTCTGTCCATTTGGTTTAAAATTTGGGATTAGATAGTCTAGGTGATATAGATCAAAAGTCTCCATGGGCACAAAGACCGGCTATGGATAGGTTGCGAAATATGTGGGATTAAAGCAGGCAATATGTGAACCAGTTGTAGTGCTTAGGAGCATGGGTTTGATGTTAGCTATATACATGCATACATTTTTCATGATTACTTATTATATGGAACTAAATCTACTGAAGAATATACACGTGTACGAATTCAAACATTTTATTTTTAAAATACTTTTTTTATATTCTTACAACCCACGAAGGCAGCAAGCCTAAGTACTAAGGTACCCTGGGTTATATAGCATGGAACCGACTCATACACCCAGTGCTGGAAACATCCCCAAGAACTTCACCAGCCCTTTAAGAGGGTGTGTGGGGTGGTACCTCCTCGGTCGAGGAAAAATTCCTCTACCACCTTCCTTCATTCATTCTCCATGCACACCCTTCATTCATACTGACAATCACAAACCCCCAGACCTGTACTTTTTTGTTTTTATCGTACAGCACCGGAATCGAACCGGGTACGGCGCCGTGATCGAGTGAGTCTGCTTCGCATCTCAGCGGCGCTACCCACCCAGCCACTTGTTTCAACAAGCCGCCATTTTATTTTTAGGGCGAATAATGACGAATTCTAGGATCATAAAGTACTCAATGAGACCTTTAAAATGATGTATCGCAGGACCCCCCTTTCCATTTAAATTTTTTTCCAAGATGGCGTCCAGCAATCATCTTGATTTTTCCAAAAGTCATTTGTGCACCAAAACATAGTATTTTTGTACTAATTACCGTATGCCAGCTTCCAATTTTATGAATGTTACGGTTCAAAAATTAAGAAGGGGAGAGGACATTATCGAGCCGCACTGTATATACATACATGTGTACATTCTTCAGTGCATTTAGTTGCATGTAGACCTAATAAGTAAGCATAAAAATGTATTCATGTATATAACTTACATCAAACCCATGCGCTTAAGCACTACAACTGGATAACATGTTGCCCACTTTGAGCCCACTTATCTCGAAACCTATTGATAACCGGTCTTTGTGCCCATGAAGACTTTTGATCTACATCACCTAAACTACTTAATCTCAAATTTTGATCCAATTCAACAGAAAGTCATTTTCCATTTGTTTTGTGCGGGGTCCTTTAATGAAAGAGTTTGTTAATTTATTCTTATTAATTATTGTTTTTATAATTAATAAAGCCACATGCACGTCTGGATTTCAATTAAGTGTGAATAACACAACGCGAGGAAAGTTCGATGCAAAATCTTTGCAAATTTTTTTATTGCTTATATGCTTGTTGACCGTTTTATCTATCTCCAAAAAATATAAGGTACGCAAAGCTATTATTATATTCTTTGATATGTTAATAAATTATTAAGACTACAATCTGAACTTACTTCACCTTACATTCCCAGTATTGTCCGCCCAAGTTCCCTGTAACTGGGACGAAAGGGAAAGGAAGTCATAAAAATGCATAAAAACTATGTTAAAATAGCACTACTCAGTGGCGTAGTGTCAACTTATCCGTCCTTATAAAAAATAATTAAAATGTATTGACAATCAGGTTCGTTTAATATATAAAAGACTTGTAGGAAACTCCGTTAAAGAATGTAGGGAATAATTCTTTTATAAAATAGGTTAAAAAACCTGATTAGTAAGCGTTCGCCTATGCTTTGTTTCCATAATATAATAGATGGCAAAAAAACGTTTTTGGGGGTTCAGCTTCGGCGTTCTATTAATTTAATCATACAAATTCAAACTAACCTGTTTAAAAACTTAAATATTTATATATCTGTGGCAATTATTCAAATAAATTGTTACACAATACCTTCTTTGAAGGATTTAAAATGTAACTAAAAAAATAAAAGAAAACTTGGTGGAAAAAATGGGTTCTGTTTATATTACCTATAATGATTATGAAGTCTTGTTTAGTCCATTTTACTCAGAATCGGAGTCGTTTTTGTTCGTTCCCGTTTTTTTCTTGGAGAAGATAATAAGTTTGCGGGATTATGTTGTTGTCTAAGAGCATCTTCTTTTCTAATTCTTGTTATAGATGATCTTCCTACTCCTGTGTACAACATAGCCCTTTCTGTTTTATTTTTTATTGGAATTTTTATCATACTATTCCCTGCCTCTTCATCGCAAACCCTAATTACGTTTGCAATTATCTCACGCGCCTGACTGTGCAAAATTTTTCCCTTCAAATTTTCCATTTTTAAACACCACGACTCTCGACCGATGATGAGACGGCTATGAGGCAACTCACAGACATCCCGACCCGGAGAGGCAATAAATCATTTACAAAGACGGAGACCGACTTCGCAATCAGCCAAATAAGTTCTATCTATTATTTTTCTATTCAATAAGCGTGTTACCGACGCGGGCCAAGTCACCGTTCAGTCGACGAGGCGAAGAAGACACGGAAATAGTGCAATGTTGGTAATTTCTTGCTAAATATTTTGTGGTGAAATAACACCCCGGAAATTAATTGTTGAAAACAGAAGATTTATCTAATTCTTAACGACAGGTATTATAGAACTCATTTTATGATGCGGTAAGAAAAGTTTAAATCTTATTAACGAAAAATTAAACAGTTTTTAAAACTGGTTTACACACAAAGTGGCAACGTTGTTTAAGCCTCTCCTTGCATTCTTTAAATTCTTCTGCCGGTTCCAGATATCTTGGGCGGACAATACAAACAGGAGAAGATTTTGTAAAATATGAATCCTGAAGTTGTAAAAAACAATAAAAATCTTTTTTTAAGGAATCATCCGTATCTAATAAGCTTAATTTTTAGGTCTAAAAACAAATTTTTGGAATATTTTTATAAAGGTACAGATTTGAGGTATGCAACAATTTACAAAGCTCTGTCTGCCTAAGAATTGATTTATATTTTTTCGTAAGATGCCTAAAAACATTTTTCAGAATTTTTTAAAACTTTTTTAATGGGCTTTAACAAACTCGGGCTAAGTTGTATAAATTTAATAAATTAGGGATTTTAAAATTTCACAACTGCTGGAGCTTAAAAGAACTAAGAAACGCCATTAAGAATAAGAAAACATAAATTTTTCTAGAGAGTCGTTTCGTAAAAGTGTTCTTTTAGTTCACCTCATATTTCTTATTAATCCAACCTAAATATTTAAAATATTTTTATTTTTAGTGCATGAGTAAGTGAATCTCTTGGTTTTTGGGATTGAAAATGGTAACGGAAATTTTTAATACTCATTAAAAGTAACGGGTTTGATTAGGGATGTCGCAGAAGAAATTTAATGATGTAAAATAAAACCCAATAAGAACTTAAAAACAATTTCTGGCTAAAAATGTAACAAATCTCTAAAACGAACTACTGCTCCATCAGTTGTATAATTTAAGACTTTCTATTTATATAGAAATAAAAATTAAGACTAGCGTCTAGTTTAATACCAAATATCACCAATACCAGTTATCGGGCGTTGTTTTAAAGAAAAGAAAAGGACAATTTTCCTTCATGAAAACTTCATCGGGTAATAAATGGTATTTGACATTAACACTAACGCCTCTGTTAATGCAGTTTTAAGGTAAACGAACTGGCTTATGGTGCAAATGTGCTTGAAACCCCAGGAGATTCAGATTCATTATTCCCTCAAATTATTATATATGTAATGTAGTGGAAGTAATCAATTGCTAGGGACTCGACACAGGTTACTTTCAGTCTTAAAATTATTTGAATTTATTCAATTATGTCAAAAAAAACTCCAAAAAGTACCGAAAAATGCATTCAATTTACTTTTCGAAAAGCATACATTTTTTACACCCCTCGTAATTATGTTTTTTACCTGCGCATACCTGGTGTACACGCACATTTCCCGACATTTAAAACTTCAGTGTCATCATTTTGAACATTGTTCATATTTCTATTTTCGGCAATAACAATAATATTTACAAAAAAGTCTTATTCGGATAAACTGTTCACAGCTAAGCAGTTCCTTAAACAGTCATAAAAATGTCTGCTAACGTTAATCAACAGGCGTACCGTGATGCTGCTTGAAGCCTCGATAATTATATTTTTCAGTTCTTCCACATTAATAGTCCTCTCTTTTACATTATCAAAAACTGTTGATGCTCTTGATCTAGGTGGACTTTGCGCGGGCCATTTAAACAGGCCAGGAACGCGTTATCTTAAAATTCAATCACAAAACAGCGCTGTGAGCTAAAACTCCATCCAGCTGAAAAAATACTTCTCCGTTTATTGCTTAGTCTTCCAACACAGGAATCATTTCCCTAATATGCAAAAATTTAAAATATTTCTCCGCTGGCAGTGTGTCCTCTATGAAATACGAACCGATAATTCTATTTCCCAGAATTCCTGCCCAAACATTTACTTTTTCACGCCTTTGGATATGTGTTTGGTGAATTAGTTATGGATTGTATCTAGACTATATTCTTGTAGGTACTTTGTTTATTCACTATCCCATATGAAAGAAACTTTCATCGGTAAATAGAATACGATTTGTATCTAACATTATTATTAGATAATTTTATTCATCTAGTACTCTAAATATTCCAGTCTTTCGAAATAATCATTAGTGTCACAGCTCTTGAATGTTTCGGACTTCATAGGATTTATACTTGTTTTGCTTTAGTGCTTCGTAGCAACTGCTCCGAGAATCCTGTGGAATTTTCAGCAAGCTAAGACTAATACACGGACTCCCCTCAGCTGCTAGGCATAGGTCCATTTTACAGACCGCGGCCCGTACAGTGGAATTCCTTCGTTATACATGTGTGAACTGTTGACATAATTTTTTCGTGCAATCGTACCACTGTCGTCTTCCTAAGTACTGAGCGATCTGAATAAGCTACGGCAACTTCTCGATAGATATTCCTGTTATACAGGTTGAAACTATTTAAACTCGCTCATTAATAGTGTAAATGGACATTTTTTAAACCAGAATTATTGTGGTAATAAGGTTTTAAACATTAGGAAATGTGTGTCATCTTCACCTGGTATGCTAAGGTAAAAAACAATGCATACCAGGTGAAGATGACACACATTTGCTGACGTTTCATTATCACAATTTTGTTTAAAAGATCTGCTATTATTCAATTACTTGAAATGGGTTCAGAATGTATAAGAAACATACAGGGTGCCCGAAAAGTCTTAGTATGGGCAAATATCTTTGCAATTATAGTAAAGATAGAGACACCAAATTTTAGGTGTATCTTATTGGTTAATAAATCTACTTTTTTATGTTTTTAACTTTTCCGACCCCCTTGAGGGGTAACGTTAGGGAGTTGAGATGAAAAATTTTAAATGCAACTCTATGCCGTGTGGTACCTCATTTTAAAGGTATTCAAAAAAGAAACATTTTACCGCAAACCCGAGTCCTTATATTAATTCGTTTTAAAATGGCAAGCCTATAAAAATTAAAAACCGTGTTACCGTTATTACTTTAAAAGTTGTTCAAAATGACCACCATGAACTTCTTGGCAGAAATAAAGTCGATTTTGGAACTCTGCCAAGACGTAATCCCTGTCTTTCTGGAAAATGTGATAAGTGAGTTCCAAAATCGACTTTATTACTGCCAAAAAGTTCATGCTGGTCATTCTGAAGAACATTTAAATTAATAAGAGAAATTAATTATTTTTTTCACGATTTTTAATGGCTTGCCATTTAAAAACGAATTAAGATACGGACCTCGGGTTTGCGGTAAAATGTTTCTTTTTTGAAGATCTTTAAAGTAAGGTACCACACGGGACAGGGTTGCAAATAAAATTATTGACTTCAACTCTCAAGCGTCACCCCTTAAGGGGATGAATTACATAAAAAATGAGATTTATTAACCAGTAAGATAGACCTAAAATTTGATGCCTCTATTTTTATTAATAGCAAAGATATTTGCCCGTTCTAATACTTTTCGGACAACCTGTTCTTTATCAAAAACAATGAATTTTGCAGAAAATACAAAAATAACAATTTAGTTGTGACAAATGAAAAAAAAATAGATTCAGATTCACTAAAAGGTTTACGGTTTAGACAAGTTTAAATTGAGATCTTTCAGCTGATCAGTTAGGTTTTGATTGGGTTTGATTGGGTTTTGGGTTGAGCGTCACCCCTTAAGGGGGATGAATTGCATAAAAAAGTAGATTTATTAACCAGTAAGATACACCTAAAATTTGGTGCCTCTATGTTCACTAATAGCAAAGATATCTGCCCATTCTAAGACTTTTGAGACAACCTGAACCTGATCAAAAAGTTAATGAATTTTGCAAAAAATACAAAAAGACAATTAGTTTTGACAAATGAAAACAAATACATTCACATACCTATTTACTAAAAAGGTTTAAGGTTTAGGCAAGTTTAAATTAAGATCTTTCAGTTGATCACTTGGGTTTTGACACGTTTATGTCCTGTCTTTGTTAATAAGTCGTCATTAAAATATTGTACATTATTCTAATATTTAACGATTTGCTTGATTTTCAAATGATTTTCATCTTAGAACGTGTTGCTAAAATGAATTTAGTTTTATTATTGTGGAAAGTATATACATACCTAAATTGTTATTTTCTTTATAAATTTGCGAAAAACTCAGGAGTAAATTCATAGTATAAAACTTAGTTTCCTTAATCTTACATTTGTCATTTTAGAACTTTTGGTTAACAAATTAGACCGGTCTAGCCTTGGAGAATCTGGCCGTAAAGTTTTAAACGCCAGGAAATGTGTGTCATCATCACCTGATATACAGAGGCAAAAAACAATCCAAGATAGGGACAAAAATAAACAGCAAGGCTAAGGCTTGGTACTCCCCAAAAATCTTAAAAGTGATGATTGGTTATAAAAAAAATTAACTAGGAAAATTACCGAAAGAAACAATGTCACGTTCTACCCTGTATCTCTCTTGATTTTAATCCTGTGTATTCCAAGTGACCAGAAATATACAATAAACACACAGACTTTCATCTGAAAAAAGATTTATTATTATCAGACCAATTAAGTCGCCCGAGGAAAAATTACCATCCATTTTAAAAGTTGAGAATATTAGATGGCAAGTCTGCTGTAAAAGCGCAGTTAATTAAGGCGCACCAGCTCGGTTACATTTCAAGTGAATTTATGAGTGAATTGTTCGTATTATAATATTAGCAAAAGAGGGTTTTTCTAGACTCCGTAGGTTCATTGATCGTTAACCATACTTTTGTATTGTTGATTTGAACAATAATGTTTTCAGTTCTTTCGCGCACACGTGATAAAAACCTTCACAACGTTGTTTCGCTTGGCAATTTCCATTACCAAGCATATTTTTCCCAGAAGTGCCAAAACGGTTGTTTGTGAACTATTTTAAATGGTATACATCGCACTCATCATAAATATCAAGTCGAAAAGAAATGCGGCATGAGGTCTGCTTTTTTTATATTTCTAAGCTGTACCGTTTATATGGCTAGTGCATATTTGCTTCTTTCAACAGAGAAGTTTTTTATTACATACTAAACATATCACCGGGGTCTCCGGTGGCCGAGTTCCTACGGCGCTAGCTTTGCAACCGAGAGATCGCGGGTTCGAATCCCGCTTCGACCATGGATATTCTGTCATTATTAATTGTTGGAAGGTGGTGGAGGAATTATTCCTGGACCGAGGTGGTACCACCCCACAGATCCTCTTAAATAGCTGGTGAAATCCCTACGGATGTTTTCAGCTCTGGATGTGTGAGTCGGATTTCCCCAGTACACCCACGGTACATAGTACTTATAGGCGTCGGTCTTCGTGGGCTGTCAGAAAATAATAATAAAAAAATCACGTGTGACTCATTGTACAGCTTGTCAAATATAGCTTTGCCTCTAAAAAATTTCATACTTGCGCGGACGAGGAAGTAAGATAGCATTGGGATAACAGAAACAGCAATAATTATTGGCTTCTGCTGCTCGTACTGTCGGCGACAAAAATAAAATTACATAATTGCTTTATGATCATTGCCTTATTAATCATGAGTCATTAATTTAGCATAAATTAGTTTAAGACAGGTAGCTTGGGCCAACAGCAATTCTGTTCTTCGATTCTGCTTGCTTGATTCTGATAAAGAATAAAATTGTTTTGTGTTAAAGGTGTTGAGTTGGGAGTATGAGTGGTATCCTAAATACTTTCCGGACATTTTGGTAATTATAGTGATGGTAGGTACTAATTACAACTCTAAATTTGATAAGTGACCTGATGCATATACTATATTGCTGCCAGTCTTATTAGTATTGTTATTATATTGTTCCGAAAAGGTAGGTACAGAAAATTCCCTACAATAATTTTTTACCTTATTAAAATTAAAATCAATATTTCTGTCGGCAACAAACTGTTTTAGAGATTCCCAAACAAGTTCAATGGGATTTAGCTCCGAATGGTAGGAAGGTAATCTCAAGACATCATGTCCATGTTCTTCCAGGATTTTATCCATCTCATTATATGTTTTATCCAACGGTTTCCTCATTTTCATTAAACTGTATAAATCTACTTTTCACATCTCGTCGGTAACCGTGGCACCACCGTCATCTTAACCATTCCTTCATTTCCTTCTATTTTTTAACTAAATTTGGGAAATTTTTCTGTTTGCACGTTGTAATAGGGAGCGTTATCGATATCAAGGATTCCAATTGTTGGACTTGTGTGTTGGTTTTTATAGAGAGCGTAATTTATTTCACCCGATTTTGTTTGCGATTGAAAAGCCAAATATGCATTAGATACAAAGCCATTTTCACTGCCTACATGAACTAGTACGGCTTTGCCCTTTTGACACAGGCCTTCGTTACTGTTATCACTCCAAGATTTTTCATGCCACCTGAATCCCTTTTTTTTTTCATAATTTTCCTTAGATTCTTCAGAGAATCGGTGTAATTGTAGTCGCCTTTAAATTTTTTGTGAATTTTTTTTTCAGTCACTTTAAAGTTGACAATATATCGTCTAAGGACTCCTTCATCACAACCGTCCAATTCGGTTTAAAGGCTCGATTTTCTTCTTCTTTTATTAGGAGTTGAAAATAAAGAGCACTCGCTATTTTTCACTTTTCTCAACTCACTCACTATTGTTCGAATTGTGCGAATAAACACGCCGGTAGCAGTTGAAACTCGCTCTTAAACTTCCTTTAAACCCTTGATAAGATTATTCGCTCATCAGCTTCTTGGCGCATAAAATGAATAATATTTGCCAAAATCTCAGGACTTTGCCCTGATAACATTTTGCCTTTTACTGTAGACGCGAACTCCATACTGAAATGCACGTCACCACAGTTAGAACATAAATGAATTAAAAAAAAGCACGCACTTTTGTTACGGACTACACGGTCTACTGCGCTTAATGGGCGGGGCTAACTCTTAGGTGAAGGTATATTTGACAAGCTGTACTTTAAATCTGGAAAATTTTTAATTATTTTTTTAACACCAACACTACACAAGCCGTTGTTAAACCGTTTTTCCTCAACCATATTCACTAAATGTTGATAACCGCAACTAAAATAAAACGATACAATATGCTGTCGCCAACATTTGTTCACTTAAAAATGTGTTATCGTAACGGCGAATACGCAAACTTTAAAAATTGTTAAAGTGCATTAACTTCAAAAGACAGGAATTATAATGACGAATAATCGACGTCTGTCAAATCTGTGAAGATAATCGGATTTTCTCTCGCATCGCATCGCACCAACCCCTTCCTTTTCGGTGGCGCCCATCATGTACATTGTACAGGGTGTTCAGCTTTCAACACTGTTGCGGGGTATTTCGGTTATCTTCGAAGATAGAGAGCTGCGGTTTTCGGTGTACTGTCCTACTTTTTCGTGAAACGTATGATGCTACAAACAGAATTTTCATAGCCCCCTTGTTTCGGAGATCCAGGGCGATTTTGAAAATATGTCATTTGCATGCACCCCTAGTATCTCAGTTGCCTTTTAACTTATCGGTAAAAAATCAAAACCAAAATCACATTTTTTTAAACGGGACACCTTGTATATTTTGTTTGCATTCGATGGCTTTTTTCATAACCTGTTCAAAAATGTATAATTGTTGGTATCTTTTAGAATAACTTTCGAATTTTACAATTAAAAAAAAAGGGTATAATATTTCATAGTGGGCCGTGATATAATGGTTTGAAACAAATGAATATAATAGTATCCTTTCATGGTTGCTAGTCAGACCCCTAGTCAAAATTTGTAAGAGATCATTTAAAAAATTATTGTTCTCAATACCCCTTACTTGTTATTTATTACTGTGTTTTTCATTTAAAAAATGGCTGAAACGAGAGTTCATTAGAACTTTGAAAAGTATGATATTATGATAATATGTAAGTTTGCTATATTGAATCGAATGAAAATTCGCATGATGCCGCCGAACTATATTTTAACAGGTAGATCGATTTTAAATCCTTTATAAATTTATCTTTGGCTTTTTTCTATATTCATTCTAGATATACAGGCAGAATTCAACCTTTCCCCGATATATTTTCTAGAATTAAAAACAAAATAGTTAATTATGATGCGTTTATGCAGCCAAGACCAAAGTCCTATAATAAGGAAAATCGAGAAATCGACGAGGTTAACGTGCCTGTGTAGAAGCAACTCCTTCTACTTCGTGTAGGGCTCTTAAGAAAGAAGTTGGAGTGAACAAGACTTGAGCACAAACTATATTACACAAATATAAATTTAGACCATATAAAGTCAAAATTGTTAATCATTTACATCCTGGGGATGCCGAACGTCGTCTCATTTTTTTGCAATTGGTTTTTGCAGCAAATTCGAGCCAATGTGAATTTTGGAACATTTGTGATATGGTCCGATGAGGCGTATTAGCTACAAGCTCTGGTATTAGACACAATACCAGACATTGGTATCAAGAAAACCATTATCTTTAGTTTGAGCGGGAGCAGCAGGGAAGATTCGCTTTTTGGGTATATTGCAAGATGTTGTACCTGAATTGCTAGATGGTTTTCGGTTGGCTTACTTAAACAATATACATTTCCAACAGGACGGGGCCCCTGCACATAATGCCGGAATAATACACCCTTTTTTAGAAAATAATTTTCCTGAAAAATGGATAGGAACCACCGCACCTGTAAGATGGCCACCACGATCTTTCCATCCTTGACTCTTTTGTGTGGGGTTACTTACAAAATAAAGTTTACAAATCTCGACATCGTACTAGAACTGCGTGAAGCCACTTCACCCGAATTTCAAAATTTGCAGACTCCTGATCATACTTTTAAATGCCATATACGACGAATAAGTGAAATGTGCGAGTGTTGTGTTTGATTGGGTTTGATTGGGTAGATATATACCAACAATTAATATTTTTGAAAAGCTTATGAAAAAAGCAATCGAATGAAAACAAAATATACAGGGTGTCCCGTTTAAAAAAATTCAACTTAGGTTTTTATCTTCAAATTCGTTCTGTCTAGAAAAAAATGGACTTCGGAACTGAGTTCTGCGCAAAACACTATATAATAATTAGTTTGTACCCTACCGATAAATTAAAAGGCGTCTGGTATACGAGGGGTGCTGGAAAATGACACATTGTCAAAATCGCCCCGTATCCCCGAAACGAAGGGGGCTATGAAAATTCTGTTTGTAACATCATACGTTTCACGAAAAAGTAGCACAGTATTGCGAAAACCTCAGCTCTCTATCTTTAAAGATAACCGAGATACCCTGCAAAAGTGTCGAAAATTGGACACCCTGTACACCAAACAATCACGATACGCCGGTATAATCACTTAAGAAATTTTGCATACACGGCGAACTAAATAAAGGACATGCAATAATTTATGTTCGTTTCCGAACAATATGTACTTGGCTTTGCGTTGACCTGTTTTCGTTCGTTTTATTTGTCTAGATACACCCGATACCCCGACAGCGCGATAATGAATGTAAACCGAAAATGGCGCGCCTTGGTTATTCATTACTGTGCTATGTTTAAGGATAAATTGGCTGAATAATGTCTAATTTAGTAGTGTAACATGTCATGTTTACATAAAGTTTCATTTTGCTTGGTTACGTAATCTATAAATTAGAAGGGCGTATTAAACAGAAACCAGCAGCCATAATTTATCTTATTAATATAAAGTAATTTCTCTAGACGATTGTAAAAAAATCTTCTTGAGTAAATTGAGTTGTTACAGACATTACTGTCATGTTATGATGATAAATTAACTTAAAATGTCGATTTAATGAAATTATAGACTCGTTATTAGCAAAACCCACGAAGGCGCTTTTCGTTTAATTTAAAAAGCAGGGTTTTCACAACTGATAAATTCTTGTTACACAGAGCACAAATGACGATATGTATTCTCAAATACCATTTAAACAATTTTTTTCTGTGTCTGACAATGTAGGAAAATAGCAATTTTTAGAGGTCTATACACAGTAAAAAATCCAGTTGATTAACCACAAGAGATGTCTGATTTTATTGGCCGGATTAAATTTTTTGATTTAATTTTTAATTATTTTCTAAATCAGTTTCATAACCTTCGTTATGATTCAAACAAATTACTCATTCTCGATTACTTTAAATCGATACTGATCAAATGCATAAAAAAGACAAACATTTTAAATCATATTTCCTTGTTAAAATAATCACAATAATCAGTATCAATCACCTACTGACTAAAAAATACTCAAACTTCTAAACCAAGCCGCCAACACATGCGCAGTACGCAACCTTTTAATCACAAGGGAGTACCGATATCCATCCACCCCGCTGCAATCTGCAAAAATTTCATTTAATCGGCAGTAGGTATGGCGGTTTCTGTGGTAGTGCAATGTGCAATGTGAGGTTATAACGAATGAAGTGGTCAACCTGTTCTAAAATTTTACGAATATTCTTTTAAAAACTTTGTTGTTACATCATGTTGGTGAAATTATGTTTCAAAAACAAAAGAAATACGCAAAAATCTCAGATCTTGAATCCAATCCCTTGGAGGAACTCATGCACCAATGTAAGTTATTTTCCATGTATTTTCAAAGAAAAGATTTGTCATGCCAGGTCTTCATTAGTGTTTTATGTATTTATTTACAGATGAGTAAATAATTTTCGTGTTTTTACTTCATATAATTATTTTCAACTTTTACACTGTAAAAAAAAATTATTAAATTTTAAATCAAATTCAACCTAATTTTGACTAAATCCAGGTCCACGCCTCACCTCCCCGGATTTTTGTTTATGATATGAGACAAACTATTCCCATGCTTTGGGAATTTGCATTACCTATCTTTTATATAATTTCATCTGTTTGTTCTTTAATGTGTTCCCTTTTCTTATGTATTATAGTATTGTCATTTAATAAATAAAATCGATGCCCTAATCAGGTACTTTATAGGGCGGAGAGGGGAAGGGCGGTGCTACTGATGATTGCATATCAATCACATTGGATTTAAGATTTAATAAAAATGATTAGAGTATTATGGAAATTTAATCATTATGGAAGAAAATCTTAATAAAAATTGATTTAGATGTAATCAGAATTAATTGTTAGGTTAATCAATTTTGAATAAGAAAATTTAATCACAGATCCTTCGATTTAATCAATATGCAGTGTTAATTTTTTCAATCAATCTGGCGTGGACCTGGATTTAGTCAAAATTGGGTTGAATTTGATTTAAAATTTAATCATTTTTTTTTACAGTGTACTACCGTCCACCAGAAGAACACCTTATGGGATATTTTTGTCCAATTTGAGATTATAGCGCTTTTGAATTTCACGGATTAAACTCTACGTAATATACAGGGTGAGTCGGGAGGAAGGCGCCAAATTCTAGGGGTGTATTCTACACGTAAATATAAGTCAGAAAAACCCAAAAGTTGTAACCCGATTTTTATTTGTTTTTAAATTACAACTTTTTAAAAGTACGATAAAGATGCGTTATTTTCTTTTTTTGTTGTTGTTGAGGTGATAAAATAAATAAAAATTGAATATTAACTTTTGGGTTTTTAAACTTATGTTTACGTGTAGAATACCTACACTTCTACAATTTGGTGCGTTTCTCCCGACTCACCCTGTATATTTTTTGATACACTGTAAATCTAGTTCATTCATAAAATCCAAAAAAAAATTAATGATAATTTTATACTGTCTAAAACATTTTTCATTTTTGTATGCTCAAATGAAATTGTAGCGCTCCAAAAAAATTGTGTTGAAGTAAAGATATGCAACAAGTAGACACCCATGCGAGTGGCGGCTATTAAACTATATAGTTTCATACAGTGTTTAATATTAACTGTTACGACTAGTGTTTTTGTATGATTTGTATTTTTTGTAAGTCTTATCCGGGTCCACGTCAATTCGTCGTAAGTCAATTCGTCCTACAGGTCAATTAGTCTTATACGTCAATTGATTGTAAGGCCGTTCGTTTTATAAGTCAATTGGTCGTTAAACATAATTGATCTTAAAGAAATTTTTAATATCGCAATTTTAATTAAAATACTCGTTTATAAGTGCAGTTCCGCAACACAATAACTTTAGACATTAACAAAAAATGTTAAGGAAAAAGACAGAAGGTCGTAAGCAAAACTAAACAAACCTGCACATATTCGCTGTTAAGAAGTTAGGGCAGATTCTACATCTAAAAATATGAAAATAAGTTTATCTAAACATGGATCCTCAAACGCTTCTTTTTCGAGATACAGGGAGTTTAATATTTTCACACCTCAAGTATTCCGAAGCCTTAGGAGAAATATGCGAAAACGATTTAGAGCATGTATTGAAGCACAGAGAAGCCATTTCCGGCATCTACTATAAATTTAAATCAAAAAGCACTGTTTCCTGAACAAAACATATGTTTAAAAAAATTCATTTTTATTTTTTGTTATTATTGTAAGAAATAAATTAATTTTTATCTCGAAAAGGGTGCGTCACAACGAAAAAGCTCAAGAGACACTTTTCACGCAGAATTAATTGGGCTTGAAGAGAACGATATCAATTTTGCAAAAAATTAGCGGCGTGCTATATTTTTCGCTAAAAATAAAGACCAGCACGCACGCCACTGATGCAAGTACATTAGAAAATACATTTTTACACGTAAAGGTACCCTTTGATTACGTACTGGCGTGTACCAAAATTAATGTCAATATCGTAACGCATTTTCGAGAACTTAAAAAGAAACATTTAAAAATTAAAATATTAAACACCCTGTATCTCGAAAAAGAAGCGTTTGAGGAGCCATGTTTATATAACCTTATTTTCATGTCTTTGAATGTAGAATCTGCCCCTAAAATTTCTTAACATATTTTTGTGAAACCCAATCAAACACGCTGTATACCTACGCGTGCTTGGATGATAATAAGAAAAACTTTTAAAGCGTGGCTCATCAGACTAATTATTAATTCTATGGTCAGAGACTAGCGTCTAGCCGGTACCGAGAATCTTTATCCCGAATTTAGCCGAACGATTGTTGATTTGATGAGTCGTTAGTGACTATTCATAAATTACTAAACAAATAATCAATCGCACTACCAACACAATGCAATATAAAAAAAAGTCGAAGTAAAAGTGGGTAAAACCTGAACAAACCCCAGCAAACCTGAGCAAACACTATACTATACAGGTAATGCTAGCGCATTTGAATGATTCAGCTTTTTACCTTCGGGATAAATATTCTCGGTACCGGCTAGACGCGAAAGAACATTTAGGTTGCGTTTGACAAGGATCTAGGGAACCCATTCGCTTCTTGATGCAAAGGCTTCGGCGCATGCTATCTTTGACTGGTTTCGCTTGACAGCAGACAGCTTGCCATTTGACTTGTCTTGGTTGTTTGTTTGTTTGTGCTGTGAGCCTGTGAGGTCTAAAATCACACGAATTATAAATACACTAAAAATAATAAATAAAAGCTAACCCAGATCGGCTCCAAAAGGTGCAGAAATAAAAATTGCATAATAAAATCAGTTATGCAATACGTTCTGGGACAGGTTTGCTCAGTTTTCGGTTTCATCATCCCATTTAATAAATGTCAGTTGTATGCGGTGTTGATAAAATTTTATACCAACATGAATCGTAAAGACGCAGTAAACAACTCACAATGATAGATAAAAAATTTAAAAAATATCTTACGAAACCTAAAACTGAGCAAACCTGTCCGAGAACGATATTTATTAAATAAATATAATAAAATAAAAAAATAATTAATGGTAATTTTCACTTTCTTTGTTGTGGTTTGATTCACTCCCTACTGAAATCATGCCCCTTTCTTTATGTAAATAATTATTGATTCAAATATTTCCTTCCTTGCTTAACAATCCCAACGCGGTTATACAACCACATAAACACAGAACTGTTTTGTTGGTTACATATCTATTACATTACGCGTGCGTGAAGCCTGTGCATCAAGAAGCGAACAGGTTCCCTAGATCCTTGTTTGCGCTTGCCTTTTTGGAAACCGGGATGAATGTTGACAACAACAAATCATTTGGCATTTGGTCGCCTGTGTAAATTTTATTAAAGAGGGTGGTCAGCCAGTTTTACTTGTTCTGAGTCCAGTAGTTTGAGAACTTCTCCGTGTATCTGGTCTGGCTCGGGAGTTTTGTTGCTTTTTAGTCGTTTGATAGCTGATTCCACTTCCTCCTGCAGTAGCAGCCACATTATCGATGCTTTCGTCTCCGAAAAGCTCCTTCATGTACTGCTTCCATCTTCTAAATATTTTGTCAGTTTCGGTAATGATGTTGTTGTCCGAATCCAAGATTACTCCTGTACCCCGTTTTTGATAGCTTCCTGGTTTCCTTTATTTTCTTATGGAGGGGAAAGCTGGCATGCTTTGCTTGTAAGATCCCGATTTCAACGCATTTTTCCTGTGGCCGCTGTTCCTTAGCCTCCCCGATCATCTTCAGGACTTTCCCGTGCAGTTTCTTTTATTTTTCATTATCTTTGTTTCTGTGTTGTGTTCTTTCTTCCATAAATTCCAGGATAATATCTGTCATCCATTCTTGTATTTTCACCACCCTAGACGGCCTCAGCCCCCGCCCCCCCGACGACAGTTATACATATTTTTATTTTATTCCACCATCCCTCTATTTCAGTTTCATGGTTGCTATTCAACACACTACCTATTTTATATTATTTTCACATTTTGTTACCGAACCAAAATAGCATCAGAATGACTTACGTTCGTAGCAATGGCCCCCTTCCAAAAAGTTTTTACTGATATTTGATGGATTTAAAGCTGATTTACTAAGAATTACAAATTAAGAATTTTTTCCTAACCTAAGCTGCTGGCAAATAATTTATACAATTGAATAAGAAAAGCAATATATTACCTAAAACACTAAAATTACCCAAATATTTCACTAATCTAAAAAGTTCCTGGTAGTCGATGGATTTAAAGCTAAGATTTATTAGGATTTAGAAATTAAAAATTCCTCTGTAATATAAGCTGCCGCAAACAATTTATACAACAGAATAAGAAAATTTATGTTCGCAATAACTTGGGTGCTAAATTTGGATTATTTTGTTAGCCGTTGTAAAACGTTGATTATAAGACGTTTTTACGCTATAAAAATATTATTATTTGTCGGCGATGAGTAGTAAAATATTTTATGTTAAGTATTTTCCGGTTTTCTTCTTTCTATTTTCCTTTCATTCGGATCTGTTTGTATGGTTAAACACATATTTTATTTTAAATTTAACGACAAAATAACACGATTGTAATTTTTGTGTTATTTTTAACAGCTATTTTATAGTATAGTATAACATTTTTAAATCGCTTTCGACTAAATCGTTTTTATAAAAATGCATATAAACTTTAATAAAAAGTTTTAAAACTTATTCCGGTTAAACTAGAAAACGGATTAAGTAACTAAAACGGTTATATTAATGTTTATATACAGGATGTCCGAAAAGGCTTAGTATGTGCAAATATCCTAACTATTAGTAAACATAGAGACACCAAATTTTAGGTGGATCTTATTGGTAAATAAATCTACTTTTTGTATAAGTTAACTTTTTCAACCCCCTTGAGAGGTTGCACTGCGAAGTTGAGGTCAACCATTTTTAAATGCAACCCTATGCACCTCATTTTAAAGGTCTTCACAAAAGACACATTTTACCTCAAACCCTAAGTAAGCCTATAAGAATTAAAAATCGTACAAAAATTAAAAAGTTAAGTACCTTTATTTCTCTTATTACTTTAAAAGTTGCTCACAAGGACCACTATGAACTTCTTGGCAGTAATAAAGTCGATTTTGGAACCCTGCCAAGAAGTAACACTTGCCATTCTCGAGAATATGAGAAGTGAGTTCCAAAATTGGCTTTATTACAGCCAAGAAGTTCATGGTGGTCATTTTGAACAACTTTTAAATTTCGTTTTTACATAGCAAGCTTTTAAAAATCGTGAAAAAGAATAAAAATTTAAATACCTTTATTTCTGTTATTACCTTAAAATATAAAAGTTGTTCAAAATGACCATCATGAACTTCTTGGCAGTAATAAAGCCAATTTGGAACTCACTTCTCACGTTCTCTAGAATGGCAAGTGTTTCTTCTTGGCAGAGTTTCAAAATCGACTTTATTACTGCCAAGAAATTCATAGTGGTCCTTTTGAACAACTGTTAAAGTAATAAGAGAAATAAATGTACTTAAATTCTTATTTTTTTACGATTTTTAATTTTTATAGGCTTGCCATTGAAAAGGGAATTAAGATACGGACCTCGGGTTTGCGGTAAAATGTTTCTTTTTGAAGACCTTTAAAATGAGGTACCGCCCGGCATATTAGCACAAACAGCATTTAAAATTCTTGACCTCTACTCCCTATGATCGCCCCTCAAGGGGGTTGAAAAAGTTAATCTACATCAAAAAACAGATTTATTAACCAGTAAGAGACACCTAAAATTGTATAGCAAAGATATTTGCCCATACTAAGACTCTTCGGACACCCTGTATAAAAATACACCAAGTAAAGAATAAATGATTAAATTTTTTTGTTACTGTTTTTCACATGTATAAGTTCGGAGTATCAAACCCAAACAACCCGTTATTACGGGAATACCTTTATTAGAGCGATTTAGAAATAGTTCTGCCCTTTATAATTTTAAATATCGAAAAATAAATTCAATTAAATTTTGTCTGCGCTAAAGAAATATAAAAAGCTAAATCTAAGTAAAGTAAAACATTTTTTTAGTAACAAGAATTAAAAATTAAAAAAAGATGCTTCAATCAAAGTCTTCTTCATCAGAAATCATCTCTTCATCGAAATTGTCAGTTTCTGATTTTATGAGGAGCGCAATATCTGAGGCATCCATACATATTTATGTTTCCTAGTTTGAGAAGTTAAGTTTTTCCGTATAACAAACGTAATTGGATCTTTCACCTTATCATCCGTAGATTTGGTCTTTAAAACTTTACTGTTAAATCTACTTTCAGACGATAAATATTAAATAGTCCTTTCTGAGATTTTCATTACTTTAACTGCTCCCTAAATGCAATTTTCCTCCTTCTACAATGATCTTTCTGTCATTCGCAATAGGACCCAACATTTCAAGCAATAGTTTTACACTGGTCTCTAAATCTTTGAACCATTTTAATTTCAGAAAATACGATAAAGAAGAAAATAAATTTTCTTTTATAAATGACATTGACTTTTAATAATTTGACATCTTAATAATTAAAAAATTTTGTATCAAGATACGACGTTCCGTTTTCTACTAATTTTTTGCCTCGTCAAGCCTAATATACGTGAATATAGATGGAATTTATGGAATTATATCCATATTCCCTATTGTGACTGTAATTTAGGGTTCACTCTATGGGAATTTTAACATATGTAGGAAAAATACGGAAAACAATTTCAGTTCATAGATATCCTAGGTTTATTTTGTTACTGTCTAGTGATTACACTTTAAAATTTAAATTTGAGATTCTAACTTTAAACACTAACCCCGTATCGCTAAGATCAATCTTTGTGCAAATTATAAAGAAACAGTTTAAGTATGTATTTTCCATAATAGTAGAAGAAGAATCAAGATAAAAATCATTTTGAAACCAAACAGATCGCTGAAAGATACGTAATTTTTTAACACAGTACAAAAATCGAATTGAACAATTGAACAACTAGAAAATTTTAATTTAAACTTGACAACCAGAAGTTTTAAACTGACTAACTAATAACTAATTCATACTATGAGTTTTATACGTAAACTTATGGCTGTGCGCAGCATCGTCTGTAAAGGCTGCTTAGACTTGAGCCAGTCTTAGACTATGACCTACTACACTATCTGAGGCACAAACTGCCCCAGACTAAGCCAGCTTAACTAATTACGGTGCGAAGGGCCATTAAAAATCCAATTTTAAATTCACAGGTTTGTTGTGAGACTACTAGAAACTTTAGTATTATTACAAATACAAAGATGACTGGCATTAAACTAGGATATTTTTAATCATTCAATGTCAAATATGATAATAATATGTGGGTAGAAGATATTTTTGAATACATTGTATATTTTTATTATTTCTACAAATAAGACAAATTTAAAATTCATTACTGTCACAATCGATTGTAAATGTAATGATGTAGGATGTTTTTAAGTTTATGATACTATAAAGGTATGATAAATATGAAAGAGATCAAAATGCTCAGTGTCATTATCACCAAATATTTCGTAAGGTAAAAGATAATTCGGTAATAAGTTACAAATGAAATCAAAAGCAAAAACGGCACTTTACAATATATATGTACATAATATGCAACAAAAAATCGGAAGGAGCTTAGTACCCATTGTCATGAGTATAATAAAGCGAAAGCTATAGAGTTGAAGTGCGTGTTTCATTAAAAGCCTGACTTTATACTTCCGCTTTTGTGGCGCTGACATCTTGAAGGGTTCTTAGGATAATTGCGGGGTGAAAAGAACTTTTCTCTGGTTTTACAGCTTTATTCGAGATAACTTGGGGTGGCTTAATTCTCTTTTTTCTAGGAGTTAGCCGAATGTTTCTGTTTTTGTTGCAAGTGTGTTACTGAGTAGGTTTTATATGGTATTTTCATTTTTTGCTCGTTGTAGGAAATCTAAAAAGTCCCTTAATAAATTTTAATGAGTTTTTGTTTAGGTTTGCATTGCATTTAAATCTTATAGTTGTAGTTGGATTTGATTCAGAGTTTTATTTAAAAAAAAACTGCATACCTATGGAATTACGGAATTAAAAACCCTAGAAAGTAGTGCCAAAGATAGTGGTAAAGTATAAATCGCTCTTATGTAACATGCGGTGTATAAGTTAATCACCGACAAACTTTTTAGTTTTATTTTATTTCAATGTGTTTATATACATAAATAAAATCTGTAAGATAAATAAGACAGACAGACGCAAATTTTAAATGCAAAAAGAGGATAGAATTATAATTTACAGTGACTCTAAAAATGTGTACAATGCACAAAAGTACCTTCTTCGTTTTGATTGATGGATGACAATTTTGTAACTTTGACAGTTTGAATTTTTAAAATGGAAAACAAGGAACAATTCTCTGGTTTCTTACACCCCAAAGCTAAAAAAAAGGTACTTAATCTTCTAAATTATTTTGAAAGTGAAAAAGAGAATGAAAATTTACCAGGCAATATTCAGGCACCAGTGGCGAAAGCACTGGGAGTCAGCTTAAGGATTGTGCATAAAATTGTCTACGCAAAAAACAGGTTCTTGAGCAATATACGACCCCTCGAATTTCATAACATTTGTGGATTTTTGAAAGGCTTGCCCCAAAAGGAAACATTAAAGCAAAAAAATTGTTGGATGAACCATATTTTTACAAAAAAAAATTTTTTTTCTACAAGCTTGTTAAAAATGCATTTTCTAACACCCCGCAGAGGCCTTCAAAATGTTACTTTATGGCACTAGTGTTAAAAGTACTTTATAGCACTAGTGTTAAATAGTTATTTTTGTAATTCAGTTATGAAATGTCACCTTTTTTGACATTGATTTTCATTGTCAAATGTGGCTCATTTTGAAACAAGTTGTAATATGATTTCATTTTAACACTCATGTTCAAATAAGTATTGTTATCAAAGCTATTTCCATAGAAAGAAAAAATGCCTTTAACATTATTTTAGTCTAAATGGAATTTAAACAAATCAAATATTTTTTTAATAATTGTTCGTAATAATAACTGAATTACAAAAAATATTTTTTCTAATTTTGACATTTAAAGTGACACTTTGTAAAACTGATTGACGTTATGAAACGTCTTACTTTTTGTAACTAGTTACATAAAGTAAAATTTTATGCAATTGGTGACGAAAAATGTATTTCAAAATTAGTGACAAAAAGAATTATTCTATTTATTAAACTGTTATAATACACGATAACAACATAAATTATAAATTAATTAATTATTATTAATACACGATAACAACATAAATTATAAATTAATTAATTATTATAAATATTGATAACACAATTATTGCAATTATTTAAATTAATTCCCGACGACATACTTTTTTCATTGCTCGAACTTGCTGTTATTTGGGAGACGACGCACGTTGCATTAGATGTTTTACCAAATATTTCTTGCGCTATAAGTTTTTTATTATTCATGGAATTTTCAACATATCCCTCCGCAACAGAGCTAGATTTCCAACCTCCGTGCCTCTTTAATTTTAAAATATCAGCGCCACTGTCTGCTAGGAAAGTGGCAGAGCTTCTTCTGAAGCAGTGGCCAGTATATAGAACAGGATTTGAAAGACCAAGAAATTGTGCAATAACTTTTGGCAGACTGCTAAATGTGTTGATTCCCACAGGATTTCTGGTACATTTTCCATTCGCATATTTTACAAAAAATCTGTTGTGTTTAAGAATCTGGGGACGCAACTTAATATATTTTCTTAATATTTCAACAAGATTCGTATTTTCAATGTCTCCAGTGGTAATTGCAAACTGCCGTATAACTTTTGTTTTTGAAGGTGGGATATCAACACGAAAATGGCTTCCTTCGTCTATAACATTTTCAACTGGAAGAAATGTTAATTCTGCTTTTCTGCACGCTCCTGCCATTCCAATAATCATTGCAACCTTAGCCATTAAGTATTCTTTGTCATCAGCTTCCACTAAAAATTTGGCAAAATCTTCTTTACTAAAAACTTTTGACTTTTTAGCACTGTAGTACCCGTCCGCTCGCCTTTTAATATATGCTACCAAATTTGTATATTTTTTAATATCAATATTCCTTTTCAGATTTAGTTCAGACCTTAACATTGAGTAAAGTGTCCATAATGTGGAAACTTTTAGATCTTTCTTACCCTCAAAATATGCAAGTAAAACTTTCTCATTAACATGTTTAATTTTCTTCTCATCACACCACGTAACAAATTTTTCGTATGCCAAATCATAAACTGCCTTTGACTTTTTGGGAATTACTGATACTAAAGCATTACCTGCTGCCTCTTCAATATCGCTTGGTAGCTCTTCAGATCCTGAATCACTCATTTTTTTAAAATAAAACTAAAAATATATCAATCTCGCTAAAAACCTTCCGTTTAGACTTTTTTACAAAATGTCAAACTGACAACTAACATGAAGTAACAGCAACAAACTAGATTTATGTTTTAAAATTTTTATCAATTATATTAAACTTTATTTTTTTATTACTTTCTTCAAAATTAGAAAAAATCTTGTATGCAATACGTTACGAAATGAAATTTTGTGTAACTTGTGAGTTTTTGCGGAACTCACTTCGTTCGTTCCGCAAAAATCTCACGCGTTACACAAAATTAGGCATTTCGTAACTGATGGCATAAATAGCTAGTATGAGACACGATGCAAAATAGCTTATTTTTTGCACACGATGTGTTGAACCACTCGCTGCGCTCGTGGTTCAATCTCCACATGTAGTGCAAAAAAGTCGCTCATTTTGCAACTTGTTTCATAAATAACTATTATGAAACAAGTTGCAAAATGAGCGACTTTTTTGCACTAGACGTGGAGATTCAACGAGCGCAGCGAGTGGTTCAACACATCGTGTGCAAAAAATAAGCTATTTTGCATCATGTTTCATGCAATATTTTTTGTAATTCACTCGGTAATTCAGTTATTATTACGAATAATTATTAAAAAAATATTTGATTTGTTTAAATTGCATTTTGACTAAAATAATGTTAAAGGCATTTTTTGTTTCTATGGAAATAGCTTTGATAACAATACAACAATCCTAACGTGATACTACCATGGAAAAGCGTCAATGTCAACAAATATTTTAACATTTATAAGAAATAAGGCATTTAATTTTGTTGTAAAATTGTCGTATAAAAATATTTATTTTTTATTATTAGTCAGTAATTTGTATTCTTAATAAATTTTGTAATAAAATATTTGTTTCATGTGAAATTGAATGGATGTGCTGTATAATGAAATGTGTTTATGGGCGATTAAACTTATTTGAACATGAGTGTTAAAATGAAATCATTTTAGCACTTTTGTTAAAATGAAATATTTTAAAACTTGTGTCAAAATGAGCCACATTTGACAATGAAAATCAGTGTCAAAAAAGGTGACATTTCATAACTGAATTTCAAAATAGTTATTTATGATATAAGTGTTAAAAGTACAATTTTACGGCACGAATTTGAAAGTTTGCAGAATGAGCGAAGCGAATTCTGCAATTCAAATGAGTGCCTTAAAAGTACTTTTAACACAAATATCATACAAAATTTTTTCTACAAACGCCAATAAAAAACAAAAACACAATTACAATTTTTAGAAAGTTTAACATATTGGAAACACATAGTTTTAAGTAGCATCGTAGATATAATATAAAATTATTAAGTTGACATTTGTCAAAAAAACCAACAACCATTGTTGGCGTCGTAGTTGCCATAGTATTACTTTTAACACTAGTACTATAAAGTACTTTTAACACTAGTGCCATAAAGTAACATTTTTAAGGCATCTGCGGCGTGTTAAAAAATGCATTTTTAACACGTTTGTAGAAAAAGCATTTTATGGCACTAGTGTTAAAAGAGAAATGTAATATTTTAAAAGGAAACATCAAATTATATTTGTATTTTATTTATTAACGTTAATATTAATGGTACAATTCAAACAACGTGAAAAGCACAATAATTGGCCGCTTCATTTATTTCTTTAAGTGGATCGATTTCATCCATATTTTCTTGCATTTTAAGCAAAGCAAAAACTGCAGCAGTGCGTTTTAATTGAACCCCCAGTAGGAAGAAGGAAATGAATCCATACTATTGATTTTGGGAAAATCGAAAAAAACTTTCTTACTTTCTTGTTTCATTTTTTCTTGAATTTAACTTGTGGGTAAAATATAGTGTGTTTTAAGTCCAGTAGGATAATTGGACGCCATATAGTGGCTTTTATTAGTTAGTTATCGTAATAATGGGGCTTGGATTTATTTCCTTCTTCAAATTTATGATTTTTGTAAAGAGAATAAACACTATAACCACATGAAATATTGTTATTTACTGGACATATTAATAATAACAAAAAAGACGTACTTAAACAGTAGGTTACGTTAAGCTAAATTTTAAAAACTTAAATCTAAGCTATCCTGAACCCAAATATGACTTTCTAACTTTCGTCTTCCGCGGGAGTTTCAGATGAAGTAGTTGAGATGTCAGTATATTCTCGTAGAATTATTTTTTATCATCTAGTATATGCTGAATAATTTTGCGGATATCTTCCATCTTTTTTTGATTTATTGGCACTTTACCCTCGTACGCTACAGTGGTCGTTAATGCAGAGTGTACCCCAGCTTTACGGAGCACAAAACTGTTTTTCCAGTCCATCAATGTGTTCTAAGGCTGTTAACAAACCTGAACAAACAAGGTCCACTCTCAATAATACCAGAAACAGTACTGAATTAATATATGACAGAGTACCTACAATAGTTTGAAGAAGGGAATACATCCAGGATATATTTCCTTCTTGAAACTAATGTAATATCGTAACGGGTGAGGTATTTATGTTCTTCTTAGCACTAAGACATGGGTGTTGCCTTAAAAATGCTAATTTTAATAAAAAGTAACTTTGCCATATTTTGGTGTTTATTTCCTTCTTCTAACTGGTGGTTCAATTAACTGACAGGACATTTCAACTTTTCCATAAACAACTACGACGCCAACAATGGTTGTTAGGTTTTTGACAAAAAATATCAACTTAATAATTTTATTTTATATTTACGATGCTACTTAAAACTATGTGTTTCCAATATGTTAAACTTTCTAATAATTGTAATTGTGTTATTGTTTTGATTGACTGTTATTGTTTTTTGTTGACGTTTGTAGAAAAAATTTTGTATGATATTTGTGTTAAAAGTACTTTTAAGGCACTCATTTGAATTGCAGAATTCGCTTCGCTCATTCTGTAAACTTTCAAATTCGTGCCGTAAAGTTGAAATTTTAACACTTATATCATAAATAACTATTATAGGTTGTAAAACTTCACTTAACTATTTATTTGCCCATGCATGGGGTTTAATAACGTTTAACACACAAACTATTTACCTCACAGTTTCACAAC
The DNA here is from genome assembly GCA_963971165.1 of Philopedon plagiatum. Taxonomy (NCBI): domain Eukaryota; kingdom Metazoa; phylum Arthropoda; class Insecta; order Coleoptera; family Curculionidae; genus Philopedon; species Philopedon plagiatum. Next base: position 104,185,769 of record OZ020191.1, on the reverse strand, counting down.
AGATTACTATCAAACAATAAAAAGTCTTTTTTTCCGAAAATATTTTGAAAATACGGAAATAAATTTTGTTTCAATTTTATCGGTGTTATGTGCACCAACGATTCGTTATCGGTCTGACACAATGACATATAATTTCCTTGTCAGTGGTCTGAGAAGCAAAGCGTTGTGGTCAATTCAATTGTCTTATTATTATTCAGTTGCCTCGCTTGCGTAGTGCTTGCTCAGGTTTGGTCAGGTTTGCTCACGTTTGGTCAGGTTTGCTCGGATTTGTTCAGCTTTTGTCCAAGTTTTCTTAGTCTTCTTGTAATTTTGTATTATTTTGGTGGCGCGATTAATTATTTGCTTCGCGAAAGTGCGCAAGAAGTCAAGTTTGGTAACACTGTAAGCAACCTTTAATATTAAGGTGTTTTCGCATTGCAAAATTTCAAAATAACGTATTTTTATTCAACTTTATCGTGATTTTTTTGGTAGAAAAGTGCTTCATCCAACAATTTTTTCTTTTAGATTGTTCTGATCGTCATGGGCGTTCAATTAAAATTGCTCAGGACCCCAAAAAACATGATGTAATTTCTATACCCAAGGATACAAAAAAGTGTAAACGAAGAAAGCCAAATACCAAAGATTTGAGGGAAAGTGTGAAAATGCGAGTACGATATGTGATTTATGTTTTACATAGACTAAAAAGAAATGCGACTCTTACAGTGTTAAAGGATGCTCTAAAAAAAGCGAAGAATTTTAGAAATACGACTTGGTTCGTTATCAAAATTAATAAGAAACTAGGGTTTTCGCTATAGAAAAGATTGAAACAGAAGGTTTTTATGTGAACTGCCCCAGATAGAAAGTCGACGTGGGCTTTTGAAAAGGCACACAGAAAATTACAATTCGAAATTTAGCACGGTAGTATTTTTAGACGAAACATGGATATTTTCAAATAGAAGCGAATTAATTTTTTTTTTCATGACGAGTCCATAAACAGCGTTAAAAGAAAAAAAGGATGTGGTCCGGGAAAACGGTTTTTATTTTGCATGCCCGTTCTTCAGCAGGATTTGTTCCAGGTTCAAGTTTAATTTTTCGTCTAAATCCAAAAGTTTGGACTAACATGATAACATGAATTGTGAGATGTTTGAAAAATGGCTTAAAGAACGGTTACCGAACTTGGACAATCCATCTTTAATTGTATTAGAAAATGCATTGTATCACTCAAGAATTTTAAATAAACAACCCATTATTTATGAGTAGCTTGAAAAGAAAATCCCTTACCAAGCATGTTAAAATTGGAACATCTGGAAATGGCAAAATCCCTTAAAAAACAAAAACGTACGCTGTAGATGGAATATTGCGTGGGCATGGCCATGAGGTTTTGCGGCTCCCACCGTCCCACCGTATCACCAGAGAAAAACCAAGATAAAGAGAAGAATATCTCTTCTTCCCGCCAGCTCGACAACGCCATGGCCTTCAAACGGCAACACCCCGAGATTGACGCGTGGGATTCTCACAATGCACCCCGACAATAGCTAGTGCGGTAGCAACGCGGCAAGTAGAGAGAGTTTTATGAGGCGCGGCGCTTCTCAGTACTCACTCTCACTGTGCTTTATGCCATTTATACGGACGGGCTATTCTGTTTTTAACGCGTGGCTACATTTTTGGAGAATCTTTTAACCTTTTGAGTGTTAGTATGCGTTTTTTATTTTGCAGATTTTTTTTATAATAACCCAATATCTGCAACGCACACCCGTGGCAGCTTTATTTAAACGTTGGTAATCGAGTGCGTTAAGACGCTTTGGAGGTCATAGAAAGCAAATCGTATTTATGAATGAAATCACTACGAGATATTCTTCTCTCTATCTTGGTTTTTCTCTGGTATCACTGCCAGTTCAACGCAATAGAAATGATATGGGTGGGGCAAAATCATATTACGAAAAAAATGTGGGTGACGGCTTCAAATCGGATCAGGTAGAAACGGTTTGGCAAGATGCGCTGGGCCATATTATGGAGGAGTAGTGAAGGAAATCGGTGGCACATTGAAAGAAATTAATAATGGACTGGTGGGATCAAGAACGAATTATACTGGATGTCGAAGTAGCACCAATGATAATTGCTCCATTTGAGCACGACTCTGAAGATGATGATTTTTCTGATTTTATAAGTGACAATGAGAGTTTTTAAGTTTGTTTTTTTTTGTTAAAATAAATTTAACTAAAAGTTCTTAGTATTGTTATATTTAATAAATTCAGTTTTTCTTGATAATTTTCATTGGTGAAATTATCGGGGATCATACCACGAGAGCTTAAAAATTACCGATAAATTTTCACGATTGCGTGCTTTCTATAATTTCACGAGTCCGCAGGACGAGTGAAATTTGCAAAGAAAACACGTAAGAGTGAAAAATTATCAGTAATTTTAAAGCTCGAGTGGTATTTAGGGGATTATTTCACGAATGAAAACACAAAATGCTAGAGTGGTATTTAGGGATTATTTCACGAATGAAAACACAAAAAATATTAATTGAATATTTATTAAACAATTTAAACAACAAACCTTACTTTTAAATTAAACTAAAATTTATTTATTGTTTATTGTATAATAGAAATTACAGCCGTGGTAATTGTGAATAACATTTTGATGGTTTTTTAATATGACAACCAAGAAAATGGCAGGAAAAAATTATCGGTGTAATTTTTTTTTATTGACGTAGGTAACGTGAAAAAATTATCGCTGTAATTTTAAAAAACTTTACTCATCTTACGGGACTTTTAACACATGAGTGAAATAATCGAAATAATAAATACTTAATATATTATTTATTTTGCTTTTATTTTTTGCGCCATCTGCACATATCGCAATATGAACCTACAGACTCAGTTTTGTAGCAACATGTATCTGCAAATTTTAGATACAATATGCTCACATTGGATGCTTACCAGAAATAATTTTTTACGATTATTTTTTATTCCTACTGGTATATTTGTGAACAATTATTACAGAACACTTTAATAAGCTCAGGGTTTTTCGAACTGATTCATATGATCGGTGACTTTTGGACCCGCATGATAAGACTGATTTTGACTTATTATTACATTTTTAAATTTCTAATTTAGTTGCCAAAGATTACCTTTGTGCAAATTACCAATAAAATTGTGGTTACTAAAGTTAAAGAGAAGTTATAGAATATAAAGTCGCAAGAGAGGTTTTGCTATTTAGGTGACAGAGCACTACAAGTATTTGGGGCAACAATTTTAGGTATGGTAATGGAGAGTCACCGAAAATGTATTTGTTTTACGAGCAGTAAGGCGCAGTTAAATCTAAATTATTCTAAATTGTGTCGAAATTTCCAGTTTGAACACGGAATTTACTATGAAATTAGTTTTCGATTTGACTTTCAACTTCAAATTGCGCTTTCAGTTAATCATTCTAACTTGAATTTGTAATTTAATGTTTAGCGGTCGGTTTCTCAAAGCAGTTTAATCAATAGTTAGCCACCTAGACTCTCTTAATGTGACAGCACACATATAAGTGTCATTGCCAAATTTGACTGTCAATTTTAAGTCAATTTAATTGTGTGTGTGAGTTGAATTGTTACATGGCATTGGTTTAATGCAACGGGCTTTAGATATTGCCCCGTTAAATAAAGAGAAAATAAAAATTATGCCATGTTAAGTTTAATAAAAATATATAATAATTAAATTTAAAGATTCATTTAGCAATAATTTAAAATATTCAAAAAACTGTAATGGCGGAGGACTTACCTTCTCGTAGGTTTCCCCAAGAAGAGAGTTTAAATTTTGAGTCTGCCCTCCCACACGTTGACGTTTGGTTTCCAACGGAGAGGGGCAGCAATTAAAATGGCATCTATTTTAACACAAAAAACTACTACTTTTATATTTACAGTTACATGTTAACAATTAAATTATTAAGATTAAGTTAAGAAATCATTAAAGTAAAATCGATAAATTTATATATATATATACATATATATATATATATATATATATATATATATATATATATATATATATATATATATATATATATATATATATATATATATATATATATATATATATATATATAACAAAATAAGAATAAACCAGAAATGTAACGGAATAGGCATTTATTTCGTTACACGTTATTTTAGTATAATTGATTTATTAATCAATTATAGTCAATCTCTTTATATGGCATGTTTGCCACATAACTGAAAGCCTAGCACAACCGCTCTCAAAAAGAAGTTGGGCCATATTAAGAATTATGAATAAAGCTTTGCAAACGTGGGTAATTTCAGGGCGGGAATTACCAAGCGACGGACGACGTCGACGGCAGGCAATAGAGCGGCTAGTTTCGCAGCTGCAAGCACCGAGAGCACAGCCGGCTGCTTATCCATTCGCTTTTAGCATGGCGATGTCGAGACCCCGTCGCTCTTTGCCATTTGGGTACAAAGTTCGAAGATTTTTATATCGCTTTCCTGACCTAAAGTACAATTGAAGGGAAATATATAAAAAATTCATACATACATAAATACATAAGAAAGTCTCTTTGTGACACTTGCATCTTGGTGGGTGGAGTTCCTTTAGTTGCAGACGACATATTCAGAGTAAAAAACATGTGTTAAACAGGCAGCTGCAGATGCCCTATTGGGGCTTTATATATGATCTAATGTTTGAATTAAGCTGTTGCATTATTCCGATTTACGTACCTACTTCAAAACGAATATTTGCTATCTTTTTGGAGAAAATATGTGAGTAAGTGGCCCCTACCGACCCAGTGGCATTTACGGTACGCTTTTCCTTGTGTCAAAGAACAAATGGAAACTACCATTAGGTCCGCATTACATAATAAAAAACTTTGGACAACAGTTGATGAAAGAACAGATACCAAAAATATCGAAGTAGGAAATGTTTTAGTGCATATATTAACACCGAATTCACCAACGAAGCTGCAAGTAAAAGATTAGAAAAAGGCAACGCTGAAACAATCCAACAACTACTAACGCAAACTCTAAAAAAGTGTGACATTAATACGAACAATATTGTTGCTGCGTATATGGTAAAAGCAGCGAGATGCCTTAAGCCTTTGTGTCCTAATTTATTGCATATAACCTGTTTACTACATGCTTTTCACTGAGTGGCAGAAACAATTTGAAGCAAGTATCCAGATAATAAAATAATTATTGCCCCGGAATTACCGAACCCCCACAGCCCGTATTAACAAGATAGGGAACGTGGCTGAATGCTGCAGTTTATTACAATCAACATTTCCAAGCTGTTAAATCTGTAGTTTCGCAGTTCGACCTAAAAAGTGCCATGTGCATTAAGGAAAGTCAACAGCACTTTAATAAGTCTACAATCGAAGCAAATTTGCGTACTACTTGTATAGACGCAAATTATCGTATAGTAGTAGATGCTATTGATCGCCTTCAACATAGTTATCTGTCACTTCCTGACTCGTTTCATATAGTTGATACTATAAATACAGCTCTGCTGCAAGCTTTAAAAGATGGGCCTCGTGTCGAGGCTGCGAGCAAGTTGTTACACAAAAATCCGGGTTTCGCGGAACTCCGTGATATTGGGCAGTGCGTAAGTGCGGACAATTGCGGCAGTAACTTGCAGTGTTTTAGATACGAAAACATTACATCTTTCGATATAGAGCGTTCATTTTAAAAATACAGTGCAATATTTACTTCAAAGCGTACAAGCTTAAAATAGTCTACTGTTGAAGGTCGTTTAATCATGCAGGCGTCTACACAGGCTCAAAACTAGATTACACTCATGTGGTCTCAGGGTATATTCTGATATCCATACATTAGGTGAGTGAAATATTTTTCTTTTATTTTAACCGAAAGCTTTTCGTATTTAGCCATTTTACATTACACACTGGAGGTAAATAAATATTTGTATTTTTTGTCAAATCGAATCCTAATTTTATTTCCAACTAAGGTAGAGACGTCAACCCATGTTTACAATGCTTTAATTATGAATTATGGAATCTCTGATTGCTCTCAAATGTGAGTAATGGTATCTCCTTGTTTTTAAATCTATGCGTAGAACCCAAAAAAGAAGAAATCTTGCATAAGAGGTTTATTTTTAAGTGCATCCAGTAATTGAAATTGGGGAATCAAACATTAAAATTTCGTTAACGAGTACGTGATATTTTTACACGTTTCTTATAATATGCAGTCAGAGTATTGTCAGAGAATTATATTCATAAGATCTAAATTGTATTTTTGTCTATATATGTTTATGATTTAAAGCAGAAAATACTAGCTTCATTCTACCTACTTACGAAACATGTACTCTTATGATGTTCATTTGACCACCCAGCTGCATACATACGACTTTCTTTTATGCGCAATCTTAAATTAGACATAATAACATAATCAACTTAAGCTGTGAGTATTTGCGTGATGGCATTCGGCCTTTTTGCTGGTAACGGTCGCTTGCAGACAAAACGTAAAGCTTCTCAGGTTTTAAGTTAAGCCTTTGTGTGCTGTTTCAAGCTCCTTGTAATTAAGACGTTGCATCGATGCATATACTTTGTATAACATTTGACAAACATCAGCTTTTCGAATATTATATTTATAGCTCCGTATGTTTATTGCCTGCATCAGCCGAAAGTATTCTATTCATTGGCGGAAAAGTACATTTGCATGCAATCGATGCCTGTCGGATTTTTCAAAGTCGGTCCCGAGTAGACGCATGCTCACTTTTCATTTCATCAAACACCACACGCGAAACCCGTCACATTTCAGGCCCGGAAAAGTAAATATAAACTTCCAACTATGCTGCGATAGAAGGTGACTTCTACGAACGGGTAACCTGTTTCCACCGCAAAGCATGTCGATGTATTTACACGGTGCAGCTCGTAAGTTGCGACCCATCGCGCTAGTTATAGTTCCAATACCATGATTTACGAACCCGAGATGACCCAGCAATCACACTTATATACCGGGTGCCCACGAGTTTACTGGCCAGCTCGTTATTTTGTTAAGAAATAATATTTCGATTTGAAATTTTGGGAATTCGTATGGTTGCTTTAGATGCATATTTTGAGTGCTCGAACATCTGACTATCGTCTCCGGTTCAACCGGAAATACAGTCAACTTTGTTATTTTAAACGAAACACCCTGCATATTTTTTAAAATTTGGATTCTACGTTAAATTCTAATTATAAAACATGTATCATACCCCATACCTATCTTTAACAGTTTTCAAGAAAATTGCGTTTGAAAATGTCGGAAGAGCCGCAAACTATACTGTTTTAACATAAAACAAATGAATATGCGAAAAGTTTAATATATTATTCTTACTTCTTTTTAGGGGCCTTGTATGCTTGTGTCATGACAATCTCACTTCCGGTGCAACCGGAAGTGCTACAAAATATGACATTCAGGCACAAATTACTTCAATAATTTCAATTGAACGCCCTATTTTAAACTCTAAATTCTAATTTATCTTACTTTTCTCTATAATTTTTGTATACACCATCCCAGATCTAAAGTTGATAGTTCTTGAGATATGTACAGCTAAAAATTTAGATGCATTCCAAATTTCAATCTTTCTAATTTTATCTAGGCGGCTATTGAGACCATTTGCATTAAGAAAATGTAGAAAGAATACACATATTTAATAATATCAGAGTAGTGCTTGAAGAATAATTTTATTAGGTTTTCATTATAAAAAATAAGAAATTAGTCATAAATAAAGTGTTCGAATTGTTGACCGTTTTCTCTCAGACGAACTTTTTGAAATTCCCTGAGCACGTTGTTCATCTGTTTTGGGGGTGATACTATTAACAGAAAATATGACAAGTGTCTTGAATTCTTAGCCATTTTGATTAAATAATTGGAAATTGACATGGTTATGATCATGAAGCAGTTCAAGCGACAAATGATCTCCATAGCCGCCTAGATGAAATTGAAAAGATTGAAATTTGGAATGCAGCTAAATTTTTAGCTGTCCATATCTCAAGAACTATCAACTTTAGACCTGGAATGGTGTATACAAAAATTATAGAGAAAAGTCATATAAATTAGAATTTAGAGTTTAAAGTAGGTCGTTCAATTGAAATTGTTGAAGTAATTTGTGCCTGAATGTCATATTTTGTAGCACTTCCGGTTGCACCGGAAGTGAGATTATCATGACACAATCATACAAGGCCCTTAAAAAGAAGTAAGAATAATATATTAAACTTTTCGCATATTCATTTCTTTTATGTTAAAACAGTATAGTTTGCGGCACTTTCGACATTTTCAAACGTCATTTTCTTGAAAACTGCTAAAGATAGGTAGGGGATATGATACATGTTTTATAATTAGAATTTTACGTAGAATCCAAATTTTAAAAAATATACAGGGGGTTTCGTTTAAAATAACAAGGTTGGCTGTATTTCCGGTTGAACCGGAAACGATAGCCAGATGTTCGAGCACTCAAAATCTGCATCTAAAGCAACCGTACGATTTCCCAAAATTTCAAATCGAAATATTATTTCTGGCTGGCCAGTAAACTCGTGGGCACCCGGTATATATATATATATATATATATATATATATATATATATATATATATATATATATATATATATATATATATATACGTGTAAGTTTTTTAAAACCTGACATAGGCTAACTTTTTTATTTAAAGAGATAGACTAATACTTCCAAAAGCAAAGCTGTATGAAGTAGCCTAACTAAGAAAAATTTACCAAATTTTTTTTCCAGCGTTGCCAGATTTCACAGTAGCCGCTTTAACAATATTTTTTTAAATGGCAACACCGCATTTTTTTATCATTATTTAAGAGATAGTAAAATAGTGAATAAAAAATGTTCAGTAACATTTTTTATTCGAGTAGCCGTTTTTGAGCAATCGGTCGAAAAAAATTAAAATAATCCGCCGTCTGCAACTTACAGTGAACGCAATATCGATCAGTTGACATAGCAATAGTAGGCTTTGAAAAAAAGTCTGTTATTTGAAACAAGCTGTCACTCGACTGAGTAATGTGCTTGACTAAGCACATTACTTAAAAACAAAATTATATGTGACTGCGCCAAACTCTGTTGATGAACATGAACAGCATTACACCTAGGGTTACCAGATTCGAAAGACTAATTTCCGGGACGTCCTGTCAACCAAAAAAAAAATAAAAAAAAAACGCTCTATGGTGTAGTCAAAAAATTTACCTATGTGCTTGGCCAAAAGAACGACGGTAACATCGTTTACAAATACCACTGATATTTATCGCTAGACTTGGCAAGTTTTAACAATTTTTCGTCTTCGGGCCCTTTTATAAAGGACAAAAATTCTGAGCAAGTCTAACTGGAATTAATTCGAATTTGCAGCTCAGCTGCAAGTTGTTTATTTTTGTTTGATTAACGATGTCCGGGATAGTACAGTAAAATTCCGGGATCCGGGACGACCTAACAAATTCCTGGATTTTCCCGGAATTCCCGGACGTCTGGCAACCCTAATTACACCCGATATATTGGAAAATGTTAATAATAATATTGTAAAACGGGATTCTTGTTGTAGACTACAACGGGGACATCAATTTGAGCATTTATTAAAGAAAAGCTATTAGTTTTGTTAATTTTGATTATTATCATTCTTTAATTTTTTAATAAAGAATATTTCTGCTGTGTTGTCCCTCAAATAAATGTTTTGATACCAATAGACTGCGGATTATTTTAATTTTTTCGACCGATTGCTCAAAACCGGCTACTCGATTAAAAAAATGTTACTGCATATTTTTTATTCATTATTTTATTATCTCTTAAATAATGATAAAAAAAATGTAGTGTTGCCATTTAAAAAAATATTGTTTAAGTGGCTACTGTGAAATCTGCCAACGCTGGAAAAAAACAGTTTTTTGTTGATTCATCTTAGTTAGGTTAATTCATACAACTTTGCTTTTGGAAATACTACCCCATCTGTTTAAATAAAAAAGTTAGCCTATATCAGGTTTTAAAAAACTTACACTATATATATATATATATATATATATATATATATATATATATATATATATATATATATATATATATATATATATATATATATATATATATATATATATATATATATATATATATATATATACACACGCTACTTGTATTAAAAATTTAAATAATGATATTCCCGTAAAACAAAATAATTTACTTTTCAAGGTTGATTAAATATTACCTAACTATTACATAATAATTATATTTATAGATTTGCTGCACTTTTTTTTCGTTTTTATCTCACCAAATTTTTCGAGTCAAAACTAGTTAGAGATTAGTAGATCTTACGAGAAATGGGGCCACATAGGTTTGGTTAATAGAGTGGTGGCTCAAGGATTGCATTTTGGAGATGGCAATCACTGAGAAACTATTCTTTTTAAGTGCATGCCCTCGAAGGGCAAAGAAGACGCAAAATTTCTTCATTTAAGACTGAAGAGGTTTTTAGTAACTTATAAAAATATGATGACCGTATTCAGAACGTCCTGGAAAACTACATCACGCGGGATCAAGATCAGGTTTGTTTTTGGTTAATAAATCACAAAAGAATTAAATCAGGTTAAAATAGTGTCATAAACATTAATACTTTCTATTGTTTTTATTTAAGTTCTTTGTTTATTTTATAGAACCTGTACTCTTAGGTTCAACACTGCGTGCTCTTTGGAGTTCTTAAGAGTACGCATTTAAATGTTTTTTCAAAATCAGTTATAATTTTTGTTGTACTGGCACAAAGAAGTTGGGTTTTTGTTTTCTTGTAACTAGCATACAAACCATATTATATATGTGCAGAATAAACAAAAATAATTTGTTTGTTTTATTAAGTAAGAATTAATCATTAAGTTCGTACTCTTGGGTGACCTTACCCTCCTAGTTTCTATATATTAAACAATAATGACACCTATGGACATTTTTGGTCAGTGCCTTTATTAAATGAAGCAATTATTTAATTCAAAATACTTCTTATTCAAGTGCAATTTTTAAATAATAATAACATTTAATTAAACTCAAAAGAATTTGATATAAACTAAGCAATACAATAAAGATATCAAAATTCAAAGACTCCACCCTCAACACATTTTTCTAATTGCTTTCTTAGATAGGATCTGGATCTATCTTAGTGCTGGACAACCATGCCAAAAATTTAATTACGAATTTTCGAGTTCATTGCTAAAAAATGTGTCCAGCATTTCTAAGTAAATAAGATATTCTATACATTTCAGGGTTAGATGTAAAAGTAGTTGTTACAGCTAAATCTAGCCCTAGTCTTGGTTGATTGGTTCATTTTTTTAGGTACTTATCTTTGATGTTGTTTTACTAGTATAACTTTGTAGTACCATATCTTGAAATAAAAGACGATTATTATTATTTTTATTATTATTATTATTATTATTATTATTATTATTATTGCAGGTGTTAATAAAAAAGTATACCTATAATGTTATGAACAGATATCGCGCACCACACGTTCACTTTTGTTAAATATTGTCTTCGCCTCTTAATTCGGGTTTTCTCGAGACTAGTACGTGACATGCTGAGATGCACAGTTCCATTAGTAGAAAATATACGTTCATCAGAAAACATAATAAATTTATAAAAATGGATATTTCCACTTAAAATTTGGTCTCCCACCCATAAACAAAAATCTAGTATTTTCGTTTAATCTCCCTCTTCCAATGTTTGGTTAAAGTGGGTTTCGAACGGAAATAATTTATTTTATTTGAAGGTCATCTAAATATCAGTTTTTTTCACAACTTCTAGAAGATGTTTATTACGATTTCTAAGGGACATAACAGGAGTTTCTGTAACAGACTGCAGAACTTAATCTGTGGCAGCATCGTTTTGGTTATATTTCTTCTTCTTCTTGAGGTTCAAAACCGAACCAGTTATTTGAAACTTTTTTATTATGTTGTAGATTGTCATTTCAGTCATGGGGATTTCTACAAATTTCTTGCTAAATTGTTCCATGATGTAGCAGTATGGTACTTGCCCACCCCCTAACACTAGCATTTTGATGAAAAGTATTTTAAATTAAATAATTGCTTCAGTTAATAAAGACATTGAGAAACATAACCATATGTGTCATTATTGTTTAATATGTAGTGACTAGTACTCTGGTTAAAGGTGTGAGAAAAAGTGGTTGAGACTTAAAAAAAAATGTCATAAAACTCGATATTTTAATATTTAAATCTTTTAATGAAATCTTGTACTTCGGTCTAGGATTTGATTTAAAACATATTTAATAAGTACATATTTGTTCTTTTGGTAGAAAATAATAATCGTTTTCGTATTTTTTATGCTCACTGTATAAAAAATTTAATTTTTTATCACGTGAATCTGATTTATTTTACAAGCAAAAACTTTTATTAGGAGTGTCATTTTTAACTATCTTGCAAAATTTGGTCCATTTGTCCTCTTGTAAATTCCATCCGCGGACATACTGTATATAAAATAAAGTTAAAAGTTTTGATTATTTGAGTTCTAAACAGTACCTATGTCGATATGTCAAAGTTTTAAGCCAGCCGTTTAGTATTGCTTATATATTTATAGCTTTATAAATAATTTTTAATTATATTAGATGATTTATAGTTTATATGAGAGAAGTATTTTTATTAGTTTCATAGATTCTTTCTATCCACACTTAAAATATTACATACCAAGCAACCTAAAAAAATAAACTGTTAAATTTAATGTTCGTATAAAGTGCTTAAAATCGTAAATATACAAACCGTTAGCTATATTTCTGTTAAACCTTCAAATAGGTTTACATTACCATACTTGCACCTCATAAAATAAGAAAATGTAAACAAATGCTTTGAAGATGCAAAGACAGTCCTTATCTCTACTTTCGCTCAGAAGCATGTATAAACTATTAAAAAGCGTTAAAATATCGTCCATAAATTTACTATCTATTAGCATATACCGCCCCGACACATATTTTAAATGAATATATAAGAAGTTTTTTTATGAAATATGTTATGTAGATATTTTAAGATCTACGATCGCCGTCTTTTAAGGTTGTTGTTTTCAGCTTAGCAAACCTAAGCTAATTTGACAGGAATTTTAGGTGGCAAGTGAAAGAATATGAAATAGTTGCCTAACAAGTGCGGAAAGTGGCATTGTTCCGCACGCGACGGCAGTTGCGTCAAGGGCGGAAAAGACACTTTCTGCATGTGTTATGTACAAAATGTTTCCTATGAGCGCCGGTTTAGTTCAAATTCAACAAAAATTTAGAGAAAAATAAAATTATAGTATTACTAAATTATTGAAAAAAACGGTTTTTTAAATATAAAAAGCATGCAAAGAACTATTGTTTGCGTTAAATGAATACTTTTCTTTTTTCTTAATATCGTGAGGAAAAGTAACTTCTCGGCACTTGTGCGGAAAAGTAACTTTTCCGTACTCTACATTTTTCTTTCAAGAAAATTAAAAACAAAACAATACAAATAATACAAACTTTATTAGTAAGAAATATTAGGAACGATAACATTAAAGTTTTTTAAACATTAGGGACGATAAATATTAAAATTGAACGTACAATTTGTAGGGCATTAAAGATTCATTGCGGATTTTATTTCTTTTCCCTCGTTTGCTGTAGTTTTTTTTCGAAAACATTGATATTGACTGATATTCGTTTGAAGTGTAATGGATATTTGTGGTTTGCTGTAAATTTGTTTCTGCTGGAGCTACAGGCAGATACTACTTCTAGTAGTGTCATCTGATGGGTCTAACAACAGAGACGTGGTTGACTGAGATCCGTTGCTACATGGTTTTATAAGTATATTATTGTTTCGAGCTATTTTTTTATTCTCAATACAGTCTTCAATATAGGACTCCGCCACTGAACAGGATTTTCAGTATTTTCACCCACCGTGTCTCTTTATGTTGGTAATATTGGAGTCGGAGTTTTGCCAACATTGTCGCTGAAGGTCTACGGAAACAGTGTCTGGTATACGTCTCAGGATTTTGCAGGCCTAAGTACACTGAAAAAAGAGCTCCACTTGTGTCAAGATATTCGGTGATCTTGACAAATTGAGTCTTATAATAAAAGCAAAGGCATTGAATTAACAGAATTTCTTTTCCCATAAGAACATAAAAGTTTTTACAAATTCTCTTGAATATCTATTACTTTAAGACAAGAATATTTTTCTTAACATATTATGAATCCTTGTATCAAAGATCTGTTTACAAATACTATTTAAACAATATACCTACTGCGAATGTGGATAGAGGCCCTGTGTTCTATACGCACTACCTACGTATCACTTGAGTTCTGGATAATTCGCGAAGGGTTTTTAACAAAGCCGAGGGAAGATCTGTAGTGTGCTCTTAGCTGTAATTATGGCAATTCCCCAGTTATTAAAAGATTGGAATCTGGGCCACTTAGTGGCGAAATTCGAAGGTACGTGTAACTTATTTCTGCATTATTTCAGTTCATATTATCTGTGATGGAGCTAAAATTAGTATACGATCAGTAAAATCAAAAAATATCGACCCTATTACTGTGTTATTTTAGCCCTTTCAAGAACGTAGGACACAAAAAATTAAAAACTGCTCAAAAAATGTTGCTATGGTTATTAGGCAGTATATTATTTTTTTAAGCGTTTATCACTCTCCTGTATAAAATACGAGGTTATAAAAATGGCGTCCGTGTTTTAGGGTCCGTCGTGATAAAATAATTATCCTTTAAAAAGTTCTGTTGTCCTTAAAACTAAAACCAGTTACTTGTTTGACGATCTGCCTTGTGCTTAAAATAAAAGACTTATTTCTTAGTTTAAGTTTATAAATCTTTGTTTGAGGCTCTCCCTCTTTTGTAATAAAGACCGTGATTTTTGTCAAAAACACTAATATTTCTAAACAATCTGTGAGGGTCTGCTTGCACACAACACAATCAAAATCATTTAATAGTAATACTAATAAATAATTGCTATTGTACTAAATTAAATTATTTGATTAGTTATTTACATCATCGGTGTTAGGTGTTTTTCTTTCGCCAGATATTAAGTTAAGCCAAATTGCACACTGGTTCGTATAAAATTATCTTGTAGCAACTAATTCATATTTTTAGAACAAAACTTAGATGAGCCAAAGCTGTTTGCCTATTTAACAGACGAGCAGATTACTTCGCTAACGTCTGGTAATTTTGAAGTTATCACTAGATTAAAGATTGATATCAGTAATTTGAAAAAAGAAGTAAGTATGCATAAAAATAATGTTATGTTTGTTTAAATGGATTATTTTGTCACGTAATAGTTATCACATTTTCAGATTTTAATAATAAATTCTTATACATCAAATTAATAGAAATAATCTATAATTTTAGGGGGCTGGAACTTAGACTGTGATTTATTCATATGTGCGATTTTTTGTCCACTGGTGTACACTTGAAGGTGACTCGTGCAACTGAAGGCGAAACGTTTGGAAATTTCTATATTCGGACCAACGTACCAAGCGTTTAAATCAAATCCGAGACGGCCTTCAACGAAGAAACCGAGGATCTATCACCAAATATAATTTAGTTTCTATTATGAACTTTACAGTTTTGCTTGGAAAGAATTGGTGGACTGGATAGGGCACTGAAAAAATTCTATGGAATGAAAATAGGGTTTACATATTTCCAGAATCAATCCAGTGCTGAACCGTAGTGTTTCTTGAATCCTGTAAACAGGGCTTCAGTCCAGTGCTGAACTGGGACGCTGCGCTGGACTGGAGTGTTACGGAAATCGTGTAGAATTGTTGTTCCCTCAGAAAACCAATACAAGTTGCTCGGGTATCAAGATATTAATTTTTCTTTTTTTATCTTGGACAGCCCACGAACATGGCTTTTTCAAGCGGTCACCCATCCAAGTAATAACCGTACAGGCATCGTTTATCCTCGGTGATCGGACGGGGACTGACTGACCACCGAAGTTAAACGTTGCTTAAGTGATCTATACTAATAATAAAATCGTTGACATTTGTTTATATGACCAGCAGTCTGGTTTGAGCATTCATGAGACTGTTGATTTTACAACTGCGAATGTGCGAGCAGGCGGAACTGTTGGTTGATCTCTTGGAGATGTGTTGTTAAAGTAGAAAGAAATGACACTTCGATGGAATATCATTAAATAAAATGTTTTCATCTTTTTGTTGAGCCCAGAGCAAACTCGATACAAAGAGAGATCTTTACTTGGTTTTAGTTACGGTTGCAACCAATTTGATTGACAATTCCGTTGATAGGTAAACAATAAACTTTAATTCATTGTTTAACTATCAATGGCAACCGTAACCAAAATCACTTGAAAACGTCTTCACTGTCGTGTGTTGAATTATAAATGGCAATGTACTTTAATAAGAATAGGTAAATAAATCATATCTTTTCGTATTTCCCAGCTAAAATACCCGTTAGAAATAATGTGTATCAATATCCAATAAACGAAAGCAATTAATATGGTAATTAAAATACCAACAGAATTGGTATATTATGTTGACTCTTTATTATCCAGATAAGGTATCTAAACTTAGCTGTTTATTTAGAGAAAGTTACTAAACACGCCTGTCGGCTTTTGTGCCTAATTAACAAATGCAATAAAAACATTTACATAATAGTCGAGAACCGTTTACTTTTTTGTTGTAAAATATAACACCGTTAGTTAGCAATAATTGTAACAAATGTAAACAAATGTTGCAATTTGTCGCCTGACTCGCCGTAAATTTCCCTTTTTTCAGTTTTGGTTGACCATATTACTTTATATCTTGGCCGGTTCTAGATGATTTAAAGAGTAGTGATGCCGCCGAGACGAGAGATTCTCGTCTCTCGTCTCGTATGGTCTTGACGATATGAGAGGAGGAATTTCTCTCGACAGAAGGCTCGAGACGAGACAAGAGAATCGCCATGAGATTTCTCGTTCTCTTGAGCAAAGAATTCTCTCGAGCAAAGAATTTTGATTGTTTTATTTAGTTTAACGGAATGTCCTTCCGATTAATTCTTTTTTTCAACAGCAAGGAAAAATGGATGCGATTCGACTATTTTTTTTTTTAGTTTTTGTTATGGAAAGAAATGTATAATTCATTAATATTAATCAAAAAATACTTAGCAAAATGGGGAGGAATTTTTACCCGCAAAGATTTATTTTAATAGGGCGGGAGAAACTTTACCAAAAAATTTTAACATGCTGGTTACTGTAACCAGCAACTAGCAGTTATTATTATTGCTTTTTGTCACTAAAAATGAACTCATTAATGTAATAAATTCATGCTAAAATCTTTAAAATTTGCATTATAATCAATACAACCAGAATTTAAATGCAACTACGTATTTATTTGACATAATATTATGTAAATATAAACATAAAAATAAAATAAATAAATAAAATATAAAATATAATAAATAAATTAAATAAATAATAACATAAAAAATCAATTTTCTATTTTCCTAAAAAACAACAAGAAACAAACATATTTATTTATTCATTACACCGGTCAACACGATTTTTGAGTCTGGATAGTGCATGTTTCATTGTTATTGCTTTTTCGTTTTTCAATAAGAAAATTATTTTTTTTTTTCGGAAAAATTTTGATTTTGTAAGTAGGAAATCGCTATTAGGTATGCAATTTAAGGAAACCCAGTTACTTTCTGTGCAGTAGGTATTAAGATATAATATAATAACAAAATATAACAATATACATACATAATCGGTACTTATATTTTAATGGATTTATTGTAAAGAAATTGAATATGAAGAATTTTACTTCGTCTTTTATGATAAAAATCACTCACCTATTAAACCCCAAATATAGTCACCCATCATGTTTTAAATATATTGCTCCTGACAGACAATCAATCGCATACAGCCGATTGACCAACAGGCCAAAGGGACAACCGTATTTTTGGTTTTTGTTGAGCGGTGTTATTAAATAATTTTAGACTTAGCCTTTCAGAAGAGACACTGGTGTTAGGTATAGCTAATAAATCTCTGGCAATTTTTGCAAGATTTGGGCACCCCCCCCCGCATGTTCCCTCCACCATTTTAGAATATCTGTATCCTGAGTAGCTCTTTCTCCATCCATAATATATATTTGAAACTCAGCCTTTGCTATATCTACGTTGCTAACGGCAACGGATGTTTTCTGATACAATCCACCCATAAACTCATCGCTGCTTGTGCTTGATGAGTATTTTTCTTGTTCAAGCTCAGTTATTGTCATTGTCACAAAAAATGGCGAATATTTGCAAAATATTTTTTCTATGGTATAGGTAGGTTTGGTTTGGTTTAGGTATAGGTAGCTAATGAACTTACCTATTAATGCTCATAATTATTTATGCTTGCAGTTTGATAGCTGTTCTTATTACGAGAGGAACGAGGCGAGACGAGATAAAGGCGCTTCGAGCTCTCGTTGAAACGAAAGATCACTTTTCTGTCGTACTTCGAGACGAGATGTGAGCGCTCCTTCTCCCGTCTCGTCTCGTGGCATCACTATTAAAGAGGGTCATCCTCTCTTTCTCTTTTGTAGGGATAGTCGAGAAACATATTTATGCATACCTCCGTAAGATATTATAACAGCTAACAAAAAGATAAGAATCTATGTGGTCTGCGAAAGTTATTTTTATTTAGAAAAAAAGACGCCAGTAAAAAAATATAGGCCAGTGAAAACACGCAGAAATGAGTGAAGTTGTTAATTATAATAGCCATCAAAAAGGCACATCTTAAATAGGCCCTCGTGTTAGCTAGTATCAGCTTGTATGTTTCCTTTTCGCAATCAGATTTCTACATCCATCACGATTGAGACGACTGGAACGCCAAATCCGTTAAAAACGACTGAATTTTACACATGCGTTCCAGTCGTCTTGAGCGTGATGGATGAACAATTTATAACCATAATTAAAAGAGAAAGTCCCGGTGCGTGCATGAAACTTCTTTTTATTTGAAAAAACCCAGTTAACAAACAAAGGAAGACATGCAAACATGAGTGAATATAATTGGCTTATTAAAAATATTTGTTGTTATATTCACATAATAATTCTAAATCCTTTCAAAATAAAAATTAAAAAATATTTCTTGATTCATTGGATAAACAAAGAGGATTTGGATTAATAAATGACGACGTTTTTTCAATCGAAAAGATTTTGTGTTTGTTCACATCCTGTATATTTATATGTTTATTGGCTTGTCAAACGAAGGAATTTAAAAAAATTAAGACATTCCTTGGAATTTCCAAATTTCTTTTAGAAGGACACTACGATAATTTATAAACTTTATTTATTTTCCTCCTCTTTTCATTTTCTTTATTTTAATATCCGTTCGGTAGAGTTACAAAATTTTATTTTCCGAATTTAAAATATGACGTCTTGTATCCGCCATTTTGAATGTAAGGTTGGTGCTTGTCGCGATACTAGGATACATTTTTTAAATCCATTTATTCATATCAATTTTCGAGAAATTGTATTTTCGAAAAATTGTATTTTCGAAAATACCATTTCGAAAATAAATTTTAAACTATAACGACCAGATTCCCCAACGCTAGACCGATAAAATTTGACAACAGTTTTAAACTGACAAGTGTAAAAATAAGACAACTAACTTTTATAGGAGGAATTTGTTTCCGAGTTTTTTTTGCAAATTTATAAAGAAATTGGTAATTTTAGTACTTACTTTACACAATAATAATAGAACTTAATTCGTTCTAGCAACCCATGCCAAGATAAAAAATCATTTGGGAACCAAATCGCTGAAATATTAGAATAACTCATCAGTTTTTAATGACGACTTATTAATTTATTGTTTTTTTACGTTTAATTACGTTGGATAAACAAAGAGAGCACATGGTTTTGGTTTTGATCGTTTTGAATCGCCAAAATTCGTCTTAGGATAGGCAAAGTTAACCCTTATTCAATTAACACTCGTTTATTAGCTTGACCTGTAACATTGTAATGGAATCTTACAACTCACTTTTAACCCACTTCTAATTGTCGTATCGATTTGAAACTTTGCAAACTTATGCAGTTCTGGTGACAATACAATAATATGTTTTTTTATTAAAAAAAAATATAATCTTCGAAAGTTCTTACAGGATCTAGAGCATACAGGGTGGCTAAAAAAATTTAAATTTAGATTGTTACTCTCAGCTTTTTGAGCCACCCTGTACTGTCATCACGCTTTTGAATAACCAATAACCATGCTATTTTTTCACAATGTAGAACTTTTTTTGTAAAGTCGATAATAAAAAATTAATTTTATTTTTGGGACCTCCTCTATGTTCCAAACCTAATTCACTAAACCACTAAAAAATACGCTTTTATTATGAGTAGCTAACGATATTTTTTATGTTGATTTGTAACATACAGGAGGTCCCAAAAATAAAATAATTTTTTTATTATCGCCTTTACAAAAAAATTTCTATATCGTGAAACAAGAACATGGTTATTCAAAAATTTTATCTGGGACATAAAAAATTAAAATTTAAATTGTGACTTTCAGCTTTTTGAGCCACCCTGTATTGTTCTACATCAAGTTTTTCAATAACCATGCTCTTTTTTTACAATGTAGAACTTTGTTTGTTTTGAACATTTTGTTTATTATGCCTAGACCGCTATATGTAAGTGCGCCCCACGCTGTTAAATTTAATTACCTATTCAAAGAACAAATGTTTTATAGCTGCGCAAGTTAACAGAAAACCGGGGTATGCATGTGTGCGGAGTAAAGGAAGGCGCAGTTTGTTAGTTGCTTTACTTTACGCACGATGCGCGCACTGCACACCCCGGATTTCTGTTAACTTATACAGCTATAAAAGGAAAATAATTATTTTTAACTTTTTAGTGCGCTACTTATAAAAGCGTGTTTTTTAGGTTTTTAAACTATATTATTATATGGATATCCCTATATTATTGATATATGATTCAGTTGGCACGAATTAATTCATATGAAATAAGTCGATGATTTAATTCGTGAATTAATTCAAATAACTTTTTTTTAAAAGGTCACGAATTAATTCAAACTTTTCCCAATGAGGATGGCACTGTATTTTTGGTTAATACGACGGATACATCTGGTAATTCTCATACCAGTGAATATTTGACAAATTTAACTTTAAGAATTATTATTCAAGACACTGAGAAAAAATTCAAATGATTTGTAAGAAGTGTAGTAACAGATAATGCTGCCAATATGTCAAGAATGAGACAGCAAATACAAGAAAAAACTAATGATGTAAATGTTATTACATATGGCTGTTCGGCTCATTTATTAAATCTACTTGCCAAAGATTTAAATGTTGAGGGAGTTATGAACAATATAGTGCGAATCATAAAGTATTTTCGAAATAACCATTTAGCGAAAGCACTATTGTCTTCTGAGGGTGGATCATCACTTCCATTACCAATTGAGGTACGCTGGAACAGCTCATGTGACTCATTTGAGGCATATTTAAAAAACTGGCATATACTGGTTAAAATTTGCGAAGAACACCGCAATACTATTAACAACGTAACGCTGAAGATCTGATTGCTCGATTAAAACCTATATCGTGCGCACTGGATCTTATACAAAAAAACAATTGCACAGTCGCTAGGTCGGTTATTATTTGGAAAAATCTAATCAACGATATACATGAAAGTTTAGAGAGCACTGCGAAAAACAAAGTTATTTTTAGGTATAAACAAGCTGTTACTAAGTACCACTTTATTGCGCACATGTTAGTCCAACAAATATAAAGGAAAATGTAAGCTTAACCCAAGAAGAAAAGCAAATGGCTTTGGAATCTGCAGCTGTAGAGTTCCCAAACCTGTTACCGGTCTTGTTACGATTCCATGGAAAGTTGTCCCCCTATAATCAGGTCTTGATGCAAGACTGTTATTTCAAACATGACTGATATTGAATGGTGGATATCAACATTTTCACTAACAGAGATCGATCCTGCTGCACAAATTAGCATTAAACAACTTATGACAGCAGTAGGTTCGTCCAGAGGTGTGGAGAGAATATTTTCATCGTTCGGATTGGTACATTCGGACCTACGCAACAGACTAGGAGTGAAAAAAGCCGGAAAACTAACTTTTCTAATGAAGATTCTTAATAAGTAGTAAGTTGCTTATGTATTTATTATTTGTTTAATCAATAGTTTCTGTTTATTTTGAAAAAAGAGCATATTTTGTTATGTTATGCTTTCAGATTTTGAAAGAAAATAAAAATTTCGTTTATTTTTGTTTTTTTTTTTGTTTTTTTTTTGTATTTTGTTTTAGTAAGTAAATAAAAATTGTTTTTTTTTCTGTGACGGGAACAAAATGTCAAATTTTATCTCTGTTGACAGGTAACAAAATGTCACTTTTTATGAAATTACTTTTTTCGCCGGAACCCGGGAAAAAAATGAGTACTTTTTTCCCAGATATTGTTGTAGGTATAGACCTAGTAAAGGCAGATATTTAATTTTAGAATATTTTATTATACAAAAGTTACATTAAAATCGTCGTTTTTCCCATCACAGAAAAAAATAGTGTATTATCCACGGGAAAAATATTAGATTTTAGCTCTCGGTTTTTTTTCTCCCTCCGCTTCGCGTCGGGAGACAACACATCCTCGAGCCACACTCTAATACTGTTTTCCCTTGTATAATAAATAACTATTTTTTAAGTGAATTAATTCAAAAAAGTCCGAATTAATTCGAAAAGTCGGACTTTTTTGACTTTTTTATAAAAGTCATGACTTTTTTCATCCCTGATATGATTGCTGTTCTCTTTTACTCTTTTTCTACCTGAAAAAGTCATAGGTTTTTTTTTTATTAAATGTAGCTTACATTATTGCAGGGTTGGCAAATATCATGATATTTATATAAATATCCAAATATCCGATATATATCGATATATATCCGATATATATCCAAATTTGGATATTTATTTATATTTTTAATTATTTTTAAATTGTTTCATCTGTTTTCTGTAAAGATATATTTTAAAAATTCAAAATCACTTAATTTAATATAAACATGTTATAAACCTGTAAATTTGTATTTCAATTCGATTCAATGATAGTTACCATCACAATAACAAGTTTTTTTAGTACTCCTATGTTAGGAATGTAAAATGTAGGTAAAAAATACAAGTTTATGAATATGAACACATCATATATTTTTGCTTTTAACTATGGTTCAACTTAAAACAAAAATTGAGAACAGAACAACAGCCAAAAGAAAACAACAACTAAAATAATATTTCTGATATAAAACAAAAAACAATAAAACGAGTAAAAAAGGCTGACTGGTAACAGTGGTAACAAGTAAGTTTACGATGAAATCAGTCTAGCTAATGGTTGGTCCGAATCTGATGAATCTTCATTTTCATTTGTAGAGGGATTTTCTAATTGTTCCTGTCGCTCCAGCCAAACCCAATTAAGATCATGTTGTTTCTTTAAATCCTCTCTGCTGCGCAAATATTTAAACAAGAATACTAGTTTTTCAGCTTTTTCAGTCCCAAGCTTGTTTCGCAGTTTTGACTGGACCAATCCATATGTATGTTGAAAATTGTCTTTCCAGTCCTGCAGTACTAGCAACTGCTGTAAATAATTGGTCACAGAACTTTACAAACGTGCATTTATCGGGCCAATCCGATTCATGAACAGTTACTGATTTCCACCAGAGCAGCGGATGTGTGCTTTTGAAATGAGCGCCAAATAGGTACTTGGGAAATGTTTTTTCTTCTGCCATAACTTTCATGGCAAACGGAACAAACTCCGGATTAATTTTGGATAAATATTCAAATGCTTCTTCCTTTTGGTTATTACTGAGCCTCTTTCCCAAAAAGCGATGATTTAAAATATTTGGGGAATCACCGCATCGTAAGCAGCATAATACGCTGTTGCCGGCTCAGAGGCAGCGGGCCATATTTTTATACTGATGAATAGAATTTTAGAAAAAAAAAATTGATATATATCAGGATAAATATCGTCGCATAAATATCATGATATTTATCAAGATATATATCAGGATATTTATCACGGATATATATCCTGCCAACCTTGCATTATTGTTATTTATTTTTCTCTTTAAAAAAAAGGTTTTAATATATACCTATTCTTTTTTAGGTAAGCAGCGTCCTTTGATTCTACGTATGGTTACTCTAAAAGGTAAGTTTTTTTCTGCTTTCAACTAAATAATGTTTCGGAAAGTATTTGCTGTCGGATGGGTCTACCATTAATAAGCATTAGAAAGCTATGCTTTAACAACAAAAAATCAAGAGGAAAATAGAAAAACTGACTTTTTTATCTAGATATTAAAAGTAACACTTTTAGCCAAGAATTAGAGTATTTTGAAAACCATTATCTCAATAAATTCAGTATCTATGCCGTAAAAAAACCTCTCAACTGTGTTGTTGCGTAAATACTGCAGTTTGCCAAAATATATCTAAGTAAATCTTTACAGTCCACGGCTATATAATAAAACTTTTCCAGCTCCTTTGAGACCGATAAGGGACTTTACTTTTTATAGGTAATCAATCCTTAGTTTCTCCTTTGAGTTCTTATCAGTAGGACTATAGTAAACAAGGATAAATTCCACAGAAAAGGGCAGTAAAGTTATAAGTTCGATAAGAAAAATACAGGGTGTTACAAAAGCCACTTAATATGTTGAAACCGGTAAATCCTTGTATAATTTCAGATTGGAGAGAAATATTCATTGATGGCGCTTCCGGATAATAACCTAGTAATCGCTTCTTAAACTTTTGCTAACAAACAGTACCCACCACTGGCTAGAAATACATGACGCCGAAAATGTCAATTTTATCCATAATTTTTTATACGACAAGTAAGCATCAGAAATAATGTTTTTGTTACCTGTTACCTGTAAAATTCCTTTAAAATACACTTGTTTTGAAAAGGTTTTACTTTAACAAATACTAGCACACCTAACAACACTGATAAAACAGTTACGCTATTAATGAAAAAATACTAATCAACAACATAAGTTCAATCGACAAATTACAATACAATATACGATGTTTAGCACTATTTAAAAAGTGAAAACTAAAAATTCTTTATTTAATAACAAATTAATACATAAACTGTTTTAGACATTTGACATTGTCTCTTCTAGGAATTTTTCGCGACATCCGATTATTTCTTCTATTCAGCTTTTCCCATTCTTGGATTTCAGGCAGCTACATTCGGTCGAAAATGTTGAATTTTTTAAAATTGACTTGGGCCATTATTAGTAACCACTAGACGTCAAGTAAACTGATTTTCAATGCACAAATTCGCAAGGTAGAGGTCTACTGCACCACGCTATTGCAGTGCGTTATACGCAAAAGCTTTCTTTTTAAGAGCCTTTCAAAATTACGCTTGTTGGAGCGTGTGCCTTTTAAAATTTAATTTAAGAAACCTTGATAACGTCGATCGGGACCTTTGGTACCGTTGTCGGTACGTCGGAACATGAACTCCAAAAGCGGTGACAGTGCCGATATATCTAGACGGCTGGCAACCCTAGTGGAGGATCAACCAGATCGAGCGAATATTTACATGGCCTACAGATAAAAAGTAGGCAACCCATTAAAATTATTACAGGAAAGCGGGATAGTATTTTTGCGCTCTATCCTCGTCCCTATCGTGAATTCTGGCACAACCATAGAATACGTTTTTGTTTTCTCTAAAATTTTAAAGACCGGCGTAGTAGATATAAAAAATTAACACATTTTTATTGAGATCTGGACTAATGATAATTAAGACTGGACTATGATTAGGATACATATATTTTATTTGAGAAATTAAACTATAAACTAAACAGATGTATGGTATACTACATACATAAATAAAATCTACTTGCTTGTGTTGCCCGAAACTGCATTAACCTAAACAATTTTTTTTTGTTTGTAAAAAACACCCATTAGAGAATACTCATTGCAGGTATTACTGCAGTTTCGTGCAACACAAACGAACAAACCTAATGTAAACTCAATTTAAAGCGGAATCTAAGTCCATATTTATACGCAGGGTGGTGTCTCATTCAGTTAACGAAAGTTGTAATCTGCCTAGAGAAAACGTAGTCGTCCAATATCAGAAAAAAAGTTTTTTTACTTTTATCTCTAATTCTTATAAGATAAGTATATTTTTTGAAATAAGGTGGTGGAACATCTTACTTCGGACATCCTAAACTGTTTTTCTAAAAGTGTACGGGTTAGGCCAAGCAATTTTGAGATAGTGAGATATCATGAAACCAGTCAAATCGGTGCCTTCCACACAAAGTGTCGTAACTGACCAAAATTGAAAAATTGTGTTACGCCGTCGATATGCTAACTTTGGGCAGCTTTTTTTCCTCACCAAGTATCGTAACTGTACCCCTAAAAGTTTCAAAGTTGTAAAGGCAAAAAAACCGACTTATCTAACAAAATTATTTTTTAAAATCACACCAAACGACGTATCTTAACTTACGTCAGTTTGTGAGAAAAATTACACCACACATAGTGATTTATGTGATGTTAGGTCAGTTTGTGTGAAATATTATCGAGATGGATCTGCAGAAAACGCCGACGTAAGTGACACATATGTATCAGTTGAATAGCTATTTGTAAACATAATCTAAAAAGTGTATGTTGTACCGGTAAAAAGTATTATTATAGATAGTGTTATTTTTAGTATGAAATAAACGTAAAAAGTAAGATATGTTATCTATATAATATGTAAGTTTTTTATCCAGAAGTAATTGTATTACTAAATAAATACTAGACAGTTTATTATTATAAGTAAAGTTATACCGATAGTAGGAAGTACATAAGTCGTTTTCCAAAGATATTTTGCTGCAAATATAGTAGCATTTTCATTATAGAGGCAAGTATATTGTAGATTTGTCCTCGTTTTTTTTTGATTTTTCATAATTATCGTTTTATTTCTATCACTTTAACGTAGCGAATATGAACTTTATTTGCGTTCTAATTTTAAATACTTCGACTCGTAAAAAATATTGAAAATAAAAACAAAAATATTTATTTAAAAAACCTATGTGGATATTTAGGATTAGGCAAAACTTGACTTCCTTTTTATCTTTTCTTCAGATTTAGGTTGCTTGCATTATGGATGCTATAATCATGTGGGAGGTGAAACAAAAAATGTTGTCAGAAAAACCAAATTGCATTTGATTAAGGGCAATAAAATTAGATTGGGTACTACATATGATTTTATAATATTCAAGTCAAAAAGCAACTAAAAATAGTTTTCTCGGTGCGTCTAGTTATGGTAGATCGAATTGCGTTTTTTCGCTCTCCTGTAAAATTTATAAAATGCTAGATACTTATGACACTATATTGACGAAATATTGTAAAAGTAAACATAGGCGTAACTTGCAGTGTAGCCATGTATATTTTCTAAAATTACCTCCAATGCAAACATTTAGTACAAACAACAATTTTATTTATCCCTATATTTATTTTAATTATCAGTTACCATTTGTGAATTAATACATATTTTTTAGTCTTTCTCTCATTTTCAGGTGTATTTGATATTGAAGATTAACAAATATCTTTGCAGTAGCAAAAAATGAAAAATAGCAAAAAATGACAAAATTAAAAATAAATAACAGAGAACTTTAAATTCAATTTGAAAATGTAACGAAATGTATTCACTCGATCTCTAATAAAGTGGCATAAAGATTTATTAAGACTAAAAAGTTTAAGCAATTATTGTAAATTTTTTTAAACAAAGCTCTTCCTGCATTCTTAAAGGCGTGTAAAAGGCATTATATTAATGATCATCATCAAAGAAATTAACCCGGGTAGACCGCTTAATTAAAGCAGTTTTTAGATAGTGATGTGTAAATGCCAAGAAGCCAATAAAATCTAATAAAAGTAAATGTATGCGTAACCTGCGCTGTAGCCATCTCGATTTTCTAAAATAACATCCAGTGCAAATATTGAGTCCAAACAATTTATTCCCTACATTTAGTTTAATTATTAATTGCATTTTGTGATTCAATAAATATTTTTGTGCTTTCTTTCATTTTCATATTTAAGATTAATAAAT
Source organism: Philopedon plagiatum (assembly GCA_963971165.1). Classification (NCBI taxonomy): domain Eukaryota; kingdom Metazoa; phylum Arthropoda; class Insecta; order Coleoptera; family Curculionidae; genus Philopedon; species Philopedon plagiatum. Next base: position 104,157,812 of record OZ020191.1, on the reverse strand, counting down.
ATCTTTAAAGTAGTAAAAAATAAAAAAATTAAAAATAAGTAACACATACCTTTAAATTTAATTTGAATGGGTAATGAAATGTAATCACTCTACCTCTAAGAAACTATAGAAATGTATTAAGACAAAAGTAATTGTTTTATTTCTTAAGCAAAGCTCTTCCTGCTTAATGGCGTCTCAGTTAACGTCATCATCATCAAAGCAACTAACCTTACTCTTCTTCTTACTTCGGACGCCTTAAACTGCCTGTCAAAGCGAGCCGCTTAGGTGAAGCATTTTTGAGATAGTGATGTGTACATGCCAGGAAGCCAATCAAATCTAGTAAAAGTAAATGAAGGCGTAATCTGCCCTGTAACCATGTATATTTTTTATAATTACATTCAGTGCAGAACATTTAGTCCAAACAACAATTTTCTAGGGTTAGGTAAGAGGGGCTTAAATCAGAAAATCGTGTTTTCCAGAAAATGAAGCTAAAGATTGCATTATTGTTTGTAAATCTGATTATTACTTTCAGAAACCAATATTTGGACTTAATTATTATCTAACAATACAACAAGCGTCTACGGATAGCTCGTCACTTTTATTCCGTGCATGTTGAACGGTGGAACCGTACGGAATAAAAGTGGCCGATCCCTCTTCGCTTGCGAGGAAAGAGACTGGTCAGGGCCCCTAACCAGGTGCTAACCCTGTTCCGACCTTAGGGTGCCCTCCGATCCACCGTTCAATATGCACGAAATAAAAGTGACGAGCTATCCGTAGACGCTTGTACAATAAACTGGCTTAAAGTCCCAATACATATTTTACAAATAAACGAGTACCTACTGACCTGGATTTTGCTAACTCAAGACTTTAGGGCCAATTAGTTAGTATTTCTCTTTAGTAAACCCTTTACCCTTAATAAAAAAAAACATGCAGTGAATACCAACACAATTAAATTGTGTTAAGTTCCTAAAAGTAATAATCACATTTACAAACAATAATGTAATTTTTAGATACATTTTCTGGAAAACAAGAATTTCTGACTTAAGTCCCTCTTACATAACAATAGAGAATTTATCCCCTACATTTATTTCAATTATGAATTGCATTTTGTGAATATATAAATTCTTTAGGGTTCTCTAATTTTCCGATGCACCTAATATTAAAGATTAATCAAAAAATATCTTTACAGTAACAAAAAATGAAAAAATTAAAAATAAATAACACAGACTTATAAATTTAATTTAAAAATATGTAATGAAATGTAATCACTCTACTTCTAAAGTCTGATATAAAAACTTATTAAGACCAAAAAGTTTAAGTAATTTTAAAATTTCTTAAACAAAGCTCTTTCTGCATCCTAAAAGGCGTGTAAAAGTCATTATATTAACGATCATCATCAAAGCAATTAACCCGAGTCTCAATAGCGACTCAGCAATTTAAATGCTTTTAATTGTATAAGGAAATGTTGCAAAACGGAAAACCATTTTCACTCCCTACTTTGCAGGAAAATGGTAGTTGTTAATACGTTTTGCCACCGCCTCCTTTACTGTTTCTGGAATATAATAAGACGCGGTGTTTCGCCTTATAAGAGGAGCACGAGAAGCCAAGATTTGTACTGTTTTTATTATTAGCGGGAAGTAGTTAAGCAGGAAACTTCTAGTATGGTATTAAAATAATGCATAAATAAAATGACTTACATTTAAAATAAATAAATATTTATAACAATCTTTTACTAAAATGTACTAAAGATCTGAAACGGTGTAAATAATTATTTTGAACCTTTCGACCCTAATTTAAATAATACCGACCTAATTGGCTAATTTCCGCTTAACAGGGGACTTGCAGTTATTTACGACTTTAAATACTGCTTCCGAATTAAATCATAGTGTATTGGGACATTAAGTTTTTAAAAAGCTTGTGTTGTAATAGTTATTTACTTTACCAGTAGAGTAAAAACATCATTACCATATTAGGTGGGGAGCATTGGCACGACGAGGTCGCAGATCGAGTCATAGGAACCACACAATTGCTTTAATATGGTCTAGCCCACATGAAATGTACTACATTTTATGTAAGATTACTAAATAATAAAAATATACATATATTTTAGTGAAAAAATCAGATTTACCCTTAAATAATTATGACAGCTGATAAAAGTCAAACAATTTGATTACATTTTTGAAAATTTAAATGAGTTGTAATAAGTTTAGTAATTACACTGCACCAGTGCTCAGTGGTGTAATAAAGCTTATTACGTCACTAGAACAGAGGTCGAAAATAATAACTATTTATACCTAACATATCACAATATTTATAAATATTTATATACAAGAGAAATTTTAGTATTGATTTAAGATAAATCACGTGAATCTCGCCATTACCAAGATCTACGACACAGACTGAGCATTGTTTCTCATACCTATTTGTTTCCATCGAAAGTTTGAACTTATTTCAGTTATTTATTCACTCTTGAATTGTTTCGTTCACAAGAGATTTAGGAATATTGATTCTAGTATCATTGTTGGTTTTAGAAATAGTCTCTGTACAATCTCAAATATACATAAGACAGACAAAATGATCAAACACTGTTTATTTTTTTATAAATATTCAGCAATTTAAACAAGAGGAATCCGAAGAAAATAATTCAATAGGCTTTAACGGAACGCTTGACCCCACCCGAAACCAACCAACCAGCATTGTAACAACCGACAAATCATAATTACCTATATGGTACAGTGCAGTTTTTGGGTGATTTTCTCATCCAAAGTATCTTTAAACAGAGTGCTAGTCCAGACTTCTGTCCTTGATGTTACATGAAAGGATATTAATAATGTTGATTACTCAGGTCTAGCTGATCATTAGAGTTTATTTTAAACATTGTTGTTTTACTCTAAAATGATCACAATTTACTCAGTTGTGGTTCTGCTTTGTTATGCTCACTTTGTCCCTGAAATTCTATCCCAAAGTTCAACAACTCTCAATGCATTTACAGTAGTATTTTCTTGCTACCTTATGTTCTCCTTTAATTCAACTAATGCGAACAGTTTCCATAGGTTGCTGGCGCTAATCCAGCTGTTTGATCGAACACTTCATTGTCTTTATGTATACGAGGATCATTTCTTTATTTTGCAATGTAGTCACCTTTCAATTTAAAACATTTCAACGACTTTCCAGCTTTTTAATACCGTCAGTTTAATGCAATTTGTCCAATTCTGCAAAACAAGCGGTTGTTACAGCTTGGACATCATCATTTGAAGTGAATCTTCATCTTGCGAGCCATTTGTTCAGGTTTGGGAACAGGAAGTAATCGCTGGGAGCCAAATCCGGCGAATACGGCGCATGTGAAAGCACTTCGAAGCGCAGGTCATGGAATTTTGGATGTGTTCATTCAAATGCGGTTTTGGTCGACTGTTAACCGCAAAAGCGGGAAAACCACACAATTGGCGAGGAATTAATCTTTCCGACAATCAAAAAAGTAATAAAAACTGTTATTCATTATAAGACACCATCAGATATTATCAGGAAAATACCTCTGAGTAATAATTCAGTGCAAAGAAGAATAAATGAAATGGCTCAGGACGTTGAAATATCATTATGCGATTACTTGAAGACTTGCAAATTTTCCATTCAACTCGATGAATCAACTCTACCAAATAACGAAGCACTACTCTTATCATACGTACGATTTATAAAAGAAGAAAAAAGTCAAGAGTTATTATTTGCTAAAAAATTATAAACTTTACAAAGGGAGAATAGATATTTAATACCATGAACAAGAATTTTCAAGAGAAATATATTCCTTTTCTTAATATTTTATGTTATAAGCTGCTATTGACGGTGCAATAACGGGGCATCAACGCGTCATACGAGTTTCATAGCGCATTTGAAACAAGCAGTACCAAATGTATTCGCTGTACATTGTGTTATTCAGCGTCAGCATTTGGTTGCAAAAATTCTGAATGAATGCCGGATACGTCGCTTGATTACGTTATTAGAGCAGTCAATAAGATCAGAAGCAATTCATTGAGTGATAGACTATTTGGCCAACTTTGTAATGACAATTATTAAGATTATTACGGCTTGCTGCGGCAGACAGAAGTTCGTTGACTCTGAAAAGGTACTTGTCTGAATTATTTTTACAATCTACTTGACTTAGTACTAGATTTCCTTGAAAACAGAGACGAAAAACTGCGCGTAAACCTGATTACATCCAAAAATGACATCGCATATTTGACAGACCTGTTTAAAATATTTAACGAAGTAAATTTACAATTGCAAGGTGGTGAGTTGAATTTAATTAAAGCAAAAAACGTCACAGCAGCTTTAGTGAGGAAACTTTTTCTGTTCAAGCGAAATTTAGGTAGAGGTGTATACAGCCACTTTCCCACGTTATCAGCAGTCTCTGCAAAACAGGAAGATTTACTTACTTACTGCCAACACTTGGACGTTCTTTATGCTGACTTTAAGGAGCGATTCCAGGATATTTTAGACATGAATATACCGAGTTGGCTTTTAGGTCCTTTCGAAAATGCAGATAGAAGAGAATCATCAAATTTAGATGAGGAACTCGTAGAACTCACAACTAACGAAGAACTAAAAGTAAAATTATTTCATCAAAAATCAAAACCAGCACTCTACCCTGGATTGGGGGAAATAGTACAGAAATTTTTAATTGCATTTCCTTCATCGTATTTGGCAGAGCGTGGGTTCAGGGCAGTAGCAAATTTACTTTCTAAGAAAAGGAACAGACTGCAGATCACTGAGCATGGCGATTTGCGACTGATGTTGACAAAACTGGAACCCAACGTCAACAAATTGATAAAACTCCACCAGCCTCAACCATCTCATTAATTTTTTTATTACTATTTTTGTGATAATTTTTAAATGTTTAATAAACAATTTTCTACATTTGATGGTCTTTTTAATTTCTACTGCCTTGCAGTATTTTGATGATGCATTAAAATAATTGATATATAACGAAATAATTTATTTTACAATTATCAACTTGAATACAGTACTAATATCCAATTTAATATGCGATAGTGTTTTTTCTGTGCATCAGTAATACTGACGGTCCATCAGTATTTGTCCTCGCACGATTTGTAATACTGTTATAGTTGTAAAAAATACTATCGGCTATACTAATCTCGTTAATATTCTGGTAATTAGTCCTGTATATTGACGTTTTCGGGGATAAGACCCTGTCTTAATATTTCTTACACCTTAATAAATTGAAACGTTTGTGAGCAAAGTGAGATAAAATTATTTATGAAGAGAGACCCAAGAGTGACATTAAATCAGGTGTAAAATTAGACCGAACTTTACGCCTGCTTTATTGCTGTGAGCTTTCGCTTATGTTCTACCCAATTTGAAAAGTTTTAGTTATAATAATATCCCTTCCTTAAAGTATGAGAACTTTTTAATGGGAAAATCGTAAAAATCCTTGACCTGTGCGCTAATCTACACAAATAAAAAAATTCTTAAAAATAATTTAATTTCAGTTCTTTTTGTCCTACATTGTCATCGAAGAATAATTAAAAAACTTCGACGCACCGTTTGCCTCCATTTTACCTTGTCCCAAAAATTATCCCTTATTAAGCCGCTCTACATAGGCTATCTGTAAAAACATCAGTCAAGAACGTTAAGGAAGGAACCGCCACAGAAAGCACAGAAAATTTAGATCATAGGTAAACCAGAATTACTTAAAATGTGTGAATACCTGTTCGCAATCCCTGCGCACAATGGAACCTGTGAAAAATTTTTTTCCTTAATGTTCATCCAGCGGTCAGAAGAAAGAAATCATTTATTAGCCAAGTCCGTTGAGGCCATTTTACAATGCCAGTATAACTTTAAATTGTTATGTGCAGAATTTTATAAGTACCTACATCAAAGATCAGAGAGGTGTTCTCAAAAAATCACCTTGTCGGAGAAATATAAAACCGGCAAATCCTCAAAAAAAATTTTTAATTTAATTTTAAGGAATATCAGCTATAATAAAGATTTTCGTTCCAAATTGGTGTTTTGGTAGATATTTAGAGCGAGGTAAATTTAAAAAAAAAATGTTACACTCCATTAACAAAGTTAATGTCAAGGTTGACAATAATACTTTATCCACGACTCGTCTATAATTTGATTATTATACATGAGCTTATAAAATAATAATAATATTCATTATTCACTAGTGAATAATGGTTTCATTATTTACCGCTTCCAGGGATATCTCGATCCAAACTCCAAACAAGAGCTGTGCTCGATCCAAACCGGCTTGGAATGCGATTGTACGCACAAAATAAAAAACAAAGGTGGCTATGAAAACATTAGCTTCGTCACGTTGCGTTGTCGCGCTGTTGCGGTTACTTTAATTCCGAGTTTAATTCAAAACGTCAACATTTAAAAATAAAAACATATATTAATATTATCTAAATTTTTTTGATAGTTCTGGATAAAGTATAGTATTCTACTCGCATATAATGGCTGTTATTCACTTGGATGATTTATGACACTCGCCTGCGGCTCGTGTCATAAACTTCATCCGCGTGAATAACAGCCACCATTATATGCTCATTGAATAATATACTATTAATCACTGTGAATTTATAATTTTATTTTTATGCAAATGAGTTATCCTGTTAAACAATAAATGTTGATTTTTATTAGTTATTAATATTTGAAAGCAATAACCAGTGATTATAAACAATAACAAATGACCAACAGATAAATATTAACATTGGCGAATAAATATCAAAAGAAATTTTCAATAGGTCCGCCATTTAATGCTTCGCACTGTTCATACATTCTTCTCTGCCGCTGAAGTGTGTTTATAATACTTTCACCATCATGTTCGTTCAGATTTCTTACTTCATTTCTCTCATTCCTTTGAATTTCTTCAATATTTTCAATATGATTACTGTATACTACGTTTTTCAAATGACCCCAAAGCAATTTATCTAAAGGTGTGAAGTCTGGGCTATTTGCAGGCGAATGTCACGTTCCATATCTGCTTATCCATTCGTTATACTCATGGACTTATTAAGAAAAGATACTGTGAGCGTATCGAACGTGAAGCCTTATATTTGTGTGTTATGAAAACAGTTCCCCCAGGAGATTCGTTTACGAACTACGTAATTGAATCAAGAATGGTAGTAGAAAGAGATAAAATAGCATTGGAGTGTTGGAGCTCAGAAGTGTTGCTGTCTGTGCTGGTTGCTTAGGAAAACGGCTGAACCTCGGTCTGAACACTCGGTTACACGTACGTCTTTGTCTAATGAACTAGGAAAGAAAAAGTGCGATTTATAGATTTATAAATGACTCGGAGCGACTTAAATAAACACCTTTAGAAATAACATAACCTATAAATAATAAAACCTTTTTAACTTAAATTTATTATTATTTAGCAGAAAAAGAAAATATTTTAGGGCTTTTATTACTTTTAGTAAATCTTGTGATGCTTCTAACGTATTTTTTGTACAAAAATACAAGGTAAAATAAGATGTGGCCAATGTTTACAAATTGTGTTTACAGTGTCGTTTAGAATTAGGCCAAGCAATAGAGCGATTTGTCGTGACATTAATACTATTAGAAAACCGCCTGTGCCATCATCTAAAGGACGATCCGTGGATGATTCCTGTTATAAATCCAACTCTGAAATTTTTTCCATTAATTTGTTATAAACATTTTTAAGCAAAAAACCACGATTTTTGTGGTTTTTTGCTTATAAAATGAAAAGTAATGAAGCAATCTTAATGGTGTAAATAGACGATTTGTAGAGAATAAAAATACGAACAAAATGAGAGGTCGAACGTCCCGATAGGATAAGTAACAACGGAGAAAATCCGGAAAAACCGGAAAATTAAGAGTTTTTTTTTAAATTCATAAATCGGTCATTTTTATACTTAGAGGGCTCAAGCTTTGGGAAAAAGTAGTAATTTATAGCTACTTTATGTGTGCAAAACCCCGACGCTGTCCGACGATTAGTTTTGCCACAATCGTCATTTTAATTTTTCAACACACTATTTTGCAACAGGTCTGGATGCTCTATGGATCGTCTGATTTTAATTATCGAAACGGATTTGAAAAGTACAAGTTTAATTGAACAATATGTATATCTTAATTTTTCCATAAAATGCTACGAAACCGGTTGAAAATGCACGTAAAGATGCCTGAAAATGGCCGAGCGCGGGAAGATGTCGCGTAGCGGGAGAGCAGCGGAGCGAAGGGGAGCCAATATTCGCGCGCTGGACCATTTTCACGCATCTTTACGTGCATTTTCAACCGGTTTCGTAGCATTTTATGGAAAAACGAAAATATACATTTTGTTCAATTAAGCTTGTACTTTTCAAATCCGTTTCAATAATTAAAATCGGACGATCCGTAGAGCATCCAGATCTGTTGCAAAATAGTGTGTTGAAAAATTGAAATGACGATTGTGGCAGAACTAATCGTCGGACAGCGTCGGGGTTTTGCACACTTAAAGTAGCTACAAATTACTACTTTTTCCCAAAGTTTGAGCCCTCCAAGTATAACAATGGCCGATTTATGAATTTAAAAAAAAACTTAATTTTCCGGTTTTTCCGGATTTTCTCCGTTGTTGCTTATCCTATCGGGACGTGCGGCCTCTCATTTTGTTCGTATTTCTATTCTCTACAAATCGTCTATTTACACCATTAAGATTGCTTCATTACTTTTCATTTTATAAGCAAAAAACTAAAAATATCGCGTTTTTTGCTTAAAAATGTTTATAACAAATTAATGGAAAAAATTTCAAGTTGGAAATATAACAGAAATCATCCACGGATCGTCTTTCAGATGATGGCACAGGCGGTTTTCTAATAGTATTAATGTCACAAAGTCGCTAATATTTTGCTCTGTTGCTTGGCCTAAATGGTTTGTTTTGGCTTCAAAGAATGTTAAATCATCCCGTATCCATTCTTAATAAATCCATGGTTATACTGATGGTTGGCGAGTCTCAATTATTATATTGTGATACGTCGTCGTTCTTCAAGTGGCAATTCGTCGAGAATATCTTCGATTTCATTTTCTAAAAACTTTAAATAGCGCTGGCCAGTTAATGCTCCCCGAAAAAACAATGGTCCTAGAATTTTATTTTGTAATATCCCACACCAAACGTTGATTAAATTACGCCCCTGAAAAGCAATATCTTCGACGGTAAAGGTATTTTCATCCGACCAAACATGAACATTTCGTCTATTAAACATTCCCGCACTTGAGAAAGTTGCTTCGTCTGTCCAAACGATAGTATGAAATAAATTATCTTGCCGCATACTTTCGTTAACCGTTAACCATGGCATTAACTTTGACTTGCCTGCGAAGAAAATTTAAAAACGTAGCAGGTTCTTCGTTCGCCACCTGCATAGTTACGTTTAAAGTATATTTATGCGAAATAATTTTTAATTTGAAATATCACAAAGACGACTGAAAAACCGCATTCGATATGTTATACATTTTAAATATTTTAAATATGTCTAGAACTTCTCCTAGAATGCAGAAATATGATAAAAATCATACCATCCAAATTAAAATAAGTCAGAAAATCGATGTTTTATACTATATTTTTTTATTCGTTGCTCAGTTGTTTTGCTGATAAGATATATAACTGATCCATAAAAATCTCCAAAATTTTCATATTTAACATTTTTTATCATCTTTAAAAATAAAAAAGTTATAAGGCTTGTTCACTTTTATTTAGATATCCCTGTACAATTCAGTTTTTTAAAATACTATGACTAAAATCATAACTTTGTTCCAATTTTCGAATTATATCTAGGATGCCTCAGGTCTACATGTTAATTTTCTAAAGTTGTAAAAATATTTTACGGAATATTGCGGTCTACACAGTTCATTTCATATATTCACATAAATATATAACAGGGTATAAAAGCATCGATTTTGTAACTAATAAGGGATCATTAGGTAAATAAAAAAATGTCCGTGTACCAGTTCGTTAATAAGTTACAGTGTTGACAGCGAGAATGCCACTAAACTAAACCGATTATTCCCCACATCGAATTTATTTGTATTACTTAAAAGTGAACAATTTTTAATATAATGTTGCTTTGCACCTTTCTAGCAAATAGTTAATTCCGAACAAAAGTTACGTTTCTAAAGCAACAGATCTCGCGTATTTCCATATTCCCAGCAGTGTAGGAATAGTTATTTATGGTACTAGTGTGTTATGTTGAAAATAAGTCACGCGAGAAAGATTTATACCACGAGGCCGTCAGGCCGAGTGGTGTAAGTTCTCAAGTGACTTAGAAAACATAACACACGAGTGGCATACAATGTTTTATCCAACACATGACAAGTGGAAGAAATCGTTTTTTTTATGACATAATAATTATAAGTTTCGTGATCAAATCAAAGCTACTTGCATCTTGCATCTCAGTATCCTATAAATGTCAGAATGACTTGACAGTGATTTTTTTACATTTTGGTCAAAGTTGGTTGATTGTTTGGTTGCCACGGGCATGATACATTGTTAGCAAATGTTTAAATAAATTTTGACACTTGTCAGTTTTCTCTGCAGAAAAGGGAAGCTTTTTTGAAGAAAAAAACCTATAGAAAATGGAGGAAACCGATGAAAATTCCGTTCCTGAGGATATCCTTACGGAAGCGGAAGAAGCAGCGATGCAGATTTTGCCAGAAAAGTCCCGAGATGCTTACGACAAGGAGTTCAAAATGTTTGAGTCTTGGATGAATTCACGGAAGATAAAAGGTATCGATGAAAATGTTCTATTGGCTTATTTTTTACATTTGCAAAAAAAATTAGCCCCATCGTCGCTATGGACCAAATACTCGATGCTTCGCTCGACTATTCACCTTTACAAAAAAAAAGACATTTCAAAATATGGCAAACTAACGAGCTTTTTGAAAAGCAAATCACAGGGATACAAACCAAAGAAGTCAAAGATATTAGAACGACCTGAAATAGAGAAGTTTTTGAACGAAGCTCCCGACGACGAGTACTTGTTGATGAAAGTGGCTTTGATAATGGGGATTAGCGGTGCATGTAGATGCGATGAATTGGTCAATTTGAAAATAGAAAATATTCAAGACAAAGGGAAATATTTTCACGTAGTTTTGCCAGACACTAAAACCAAGAAATCGAGAAGATTCACCATACTTGAAGAAGGATTTCCAGTCAACCCGATCAATTTGTGTAAAAAATACATGTCTTGGAGACCAAAGAATATTAGTTCTAGCCGCTTTTTTGTTTTTTACAAAAATGGGAGGTGTACTAGCCAGTGTGTGGGAATAAATACGTTGTCGAAGATACCTTCAAAAATTGCAATGTTTTTGAAATTGGAGGAACCAGCGCTCTACACCGGTCACTGTCTGAGAAGGTCTTCGGCGACTCTTTTGGCCAATGCAGGGGCTAATATGACTACTTTGAAGCGTCACGGAGGATGGAAGTCCTCGACGGTAGCAGAAGGATACCTAGAAGAATCGGTGCATAACAAAATACAAATTGCAAAAAAAATACAAGGTTCTAATGTGTCGGCGTCTTCTAGCACTATCAGCAGCTGTACCGATATGGGAGTGTCTGGTTCCAATGAACCAACGAATGTTACAATGACTTGAAATTCGAATAAACCGTTATCGTTTTCCTTTAATTTCAATATCAATGTGAATTCTGCTTGTAATAGTAATAAATAAATAGAATACTACTTTAAATATGAACGTGAGTTATAATCCATAACTCACTAGTGAGTTATGGATTATAACTCACTAGTGTGTTATTTGATAGTTTACTTGTCTAAAATGACATTGATAATGACAGTCATAACTGTCATGTGTTGGATAAAATACTTAAACGTGCCTGACACAAAACAACTGTTGACAGATATATTTTTATAAAAAGTTTCCTTTTGTAATAATGCATACTAAACATTGAAATGTGTAAGAACAGATGAAGTTATTATTAAAGACTGCCACAAAAGTGTGAAATTAAACCGAATTTTATCACTTAATTGAAATGTTTGTAATTCGTGCCGTATACCCCTACTATATAATTAACTTTACAGTTTACAGCGCTATAAACTTGAGCATTGAGAGTTAAGTTAAGAAGAGAAATGTTTTATCCGGACATCGGTTACGTTACCAGATATGACTTAGTGTTCATATATGTATGGGCTATAAGTTCGTGGAATGATGGATAAGATTGTGATGTTTCAGACTTTTGTATGACGCGCTCACAAGGTTCCTCCTTTAGACCGTCAGCTGGTAAATTTCAGATCCCTGCGTGCATTAGTTTCGTTTTGAGAGCTGTTTAATTAAGAGCGTGTCGGTTTTTGATAGTGATGCCGCGAGACCAGACGAGACGAGAGAAGGAGCGCTCGTCTCGTCTCGACGAGAGCTCCATTCTCTCGCTCGAGAGTGTCTTTATTTCGTCTCGTCTGGTTCCTCTCGTATTAAGAAGAGCTATCAAATTGCAGGCTTAAATAATTATTATGAGCATTAATAAGTAAGTTCATTAGCTATCTATACCTTAACATAACTAAACCTACCTATACCATATAAAAAATCTTTTGCGAATATTCGCCTTTTTTGTGACAATGGCAATGACTGAGCGATGAATTTATGGGCGGATTGTATCAAAAAACATCCGTTGTCACCAGCAGTGTAGATATAACAAAGGCTAAATTTTAAAGATATAGAGGGAGAAAGAGCTACTCGGGATACAGATATTCTAAAATGATGGAGGGAATATGAGGGAGTATTCCCAAATCTTGCAAAAATGGCCAGAGGTGTATTAGCTATTCCTGCCACTAGTGTCCCCGCTGAAAGGCTATTTTCCAAAACCGGACTTCTAATTACAAAACATCGAAACCGTCTTACTGCTTTTTCTAAATTCCTGGTACTTCGGCAGTCTAAGTATAGAATTATTTGATAATGAATAAATGTGTTTGTTTCTTGTTGTTTTTTAGGAAAATAGAAAATTTGATTTTTTATATTTGCAATATTTCTACAGGGTGAGTCGGGACGAACGCACCAAATTCTAGGAGTGTATTCTACCCGTAAATAAGTCAGTAAAACCCAAAAGTTCTAATCCATTGTTATTTGTTTTATCGCCTATTCACCAACAAACAAAAATTCAATAACGCAACTTTATCGTATTTTTAAAACATTGTAATTTGAAAATAATAAAAAATCGGATTACAACTTTTGGGTTTTTCTGACTTATATTCACGTGTAGAATGCACTGCTAGGTTGGGTTTGGTTGGGTTGAGAGAACAAGAAAGAGGAACAATTCTCGACGAGAGACAGCATTCGCCCGTCTCGTCTCGAGCCTTCTGTCGAGAGAAATTCGTCCTCTCACCTCGTCGAGACAAGCCGATATGAGACGAGAGACAAGCCGATATATGAGACGAGAGACAAGAACCTCTCGTCTCGTCGGCATCACTAGTTTGTGACGAAATAGATAATGTTGAAATTCGTGCCGTGATCTTCTTGAAAGGCTTATCAGTAACCGACTCGGCACCTTCATTTTCCACTGTTGATAAATGGATTCGTTAGTTCAAATGTTCACTGTGGATCAAAAATTGGAGCCTATGCAAATTTCTCGTGAGTGTTTGAACCGTTTTTAAAAAAAACAAGCCTGATTTATGCGCGATATGGGTCCGCCATTACACACCAAAAACAAAACAATCTAAACCAGTGTGTCCCAAACTTTTTTGCTTGTCGACCCACGAAAAATGATAATTTCTTGCGACCCACGTTGAATTTTCGAACAAAATACAGGCTTTATTTAAAAATATGTTTTTAAACACTGATTGCGACCCACCAAAAACCAGCTTGCGACCCACCAGTGGGTCGCGACCCATAGTTTGGGAACCGCTGATCTAAACAGTATTACAAAAGTTATTATTTATTCTTCTATACTAACAAAAGGGCGAATTAGTAAAGTAAGAATGAAGCAAAAAAAAGCCACGAGCGATAGGGATGAAGACATCACGCGTGCGTTGTCTCGCTATAGAATATTCCTGGCTTAGTTGCTAGAAATCGATATACCAGTGGCGTAGTTCCTTTAATTAAATAATTATATTATTGGATCAAAAAATAATTGGAAAAATTAAAACTATCGTGTGGATTTATAATTTATTACTTTATATGTACAGAGGCATCCATAAAGTTCGCGTCGTATGGAAAAAAATGTTATTTCTTCTTTTTAAAAAATTTTGGGTCTTCTTGATAAAAGTTTTTGCACGTATAAAAAACGTTTTTAATGTTATCACAGTTGAAACCAAGTATACAAAATGTTAAAAAATAAAAATAATGCCATTCGTCTAAACCAAATATAATTAAAACGAATCTTTTTGAAACTAAAAATTTTTTTGTAGGATGCATATTGTATAGTTTGAATAAAATTAAAGTAGAACATTTGATTTGATCGGTTTTTGCGAAATTTACGTTGTTTACATTTACATTGTCATAAACTATTCACATCATGCTCATTTTCTATAACTTTTGATTTGGGTTGTTCCAGAAATTTTCATTTTGAATGTTGCGATAATTAACTTTAAATTGTGATAACGCCAGAAACGTATTTTATACATGCAGAAACTTTGATCAAAAAAAGAATTTTCTGAGAAATCAGAAATAAAAAGGTTTACAATTATGGTGCCATTATGAGGCCTTTACGTATGGCACTCTGTAAACTAGAATATTTTATCATATTACATTACATATTCGTATACTTTAACAGTCATGTTAAAAGTCTAGTGCAAAGTAGAAAAATATGTATATGTACAAATTTTCTTTAAATATCACCATAACTTTATAAATATAAGCATCTTAATTATAATTCAAAATAAAACAATTACTTTTAGCTAAGTAAGAAATTACTATTAGCTATCCTGAATCAAGTTGCGAACATTCCAGTTCGTCCTCTGACGCACTGTCATCACACTACAGTTGGACCATATTCTACATTTGTAAGGTTGCCATAAATCATCTGGTTCATATCGGGACACAAGGACCGTGGGGGATAATTTTTTTTTAGTTTACCTAACTCTAACTACCAAACACACAAGCAACTATATTAGGAACGAAAATCTTTATTATAACTGCTATTCCTTAAAACTAAATTTAAAAAATTATTTAGGATTTGCCAGTTTTATATTTCTTCGATAAAGTGAGGTTCTTTATAGGTGGGGAGCCGGTGACACTGAAAGTACCGTCATCGCGGAATCAAAAATTTTTTATGTAAATTGATAGTTAATAGTCATACGAACAAAATGAGCTCGGTACGCCGGGATTCATTAAGCCGAAAGTATTTTTAAAACAATTAATTATGATAAAAAAGCAAAAATATTTTTTTACCCAGGGTGTTTTCTAATTGAATGTCAATATTTAAGGGGCGATTTTTGGGTCCATTCTAAAAAGAAAACTTCATATGAACGTATGTCCTAAACGTCTTAACTTTTGAGATACAGGGTGGTAAAGTTTTCAAAAATAAATAGTTTTTTATTAAAATCTGTAATACCACTTTAGATATTTTAATTAAATTTGGCATACATGTACTATGTATCAAGAGGCATTATTTAGTGTACCACAATTTTTTTTCTTTAAACCAGTGGCGTTCGTACGGAATTTCACCTGCCTATTTTGGCAGATATTGATGGTACGCCACTGATTTCTCGTAAAATTAAAATCATTCCTGAAATTCCCAATCATTTCTAAGCAAATTTGATCTCTTGCATTTTTTCAATCCGATGCACGGTTTTCGCTTAAAAAAATAAAAACATTTTCTCTGCTATATGAACGATATTGTTATGATCATGCAGAGAAAAGGTTTTTATTTTTTTAAGCGAAAACCGTGCATCGGATTGAAAAAATGCAAGAGATCAAATTTGCTTAGAAATGATTGGGAATTTCAGGAATGATTTTAATTTTACGAGAAATCAGTGGCGTACCATCAATATCTGCCAAAATAGGCAGGTGAAATTCCGTACGAACGCCACTGGTTTAAAGAAAAAAAATTGTGGTACACTAAATAATGCCTCTTGATACATAGTACATGTATGCCAAATTTAATTAAAATATCTAAAGTGGTATTACAGATTTTAATAAAAAACTATTTATTTTTGAAAACTTTACCACCCTGTATCTCAAAAGTTAAGACGTTTAGGACATACGTTCATATGAAGTTTTCTTTTTAGAATGGACCCAAAAATCGCCCCTTAAATATTGACATTCAATTAGAAAACACCCTGGGTAAAAAAATATTTTTGCTTTTTTATCATAATTAATTGTTTTAAAAATACTTTCGGCTTAATGAATCCCGGCGTACCGAGCTCATTTTGTTCGTATGACTATTAACTATCAATTTACATAAAAAAATTTTGATTCCGCGATGACGGTACTTTCAGTGTCACCGCGTGTGTGTCATCTTTCTGATCTTTAATGTATTTACTTATAAAATTTTTCATATGAAAATTTAAAGTTATACTGAAATTTTAGAATGGCCTCAAGGGATTTAGCTGATAGGTAAACGAATTCTTTCTTCTAGCCACTGGATGGACATTGAGGAAAAAATTCTTTCGCAGTTTGTATTGTACGCAGGCATTGTTATGCTTTTTAAAAAATTTAACCATCTTCCTTCAGTCGAACTGCTTTTCCACTCTTCTAAAGAGTTTTTTCCATTAAATTCTTAAGCTATAAATTCTGTTGAAAACAGTGATCTAAAATTATCAAACTGTTCGATTTAAGATATATAATTGTTTCTTCCAACTTTTCCCATTCTGGGATTTCTGACAGCGACATCCAGTCGAAAACGTTGAATTTTTTTAGAAATTACTTGGGCCATTATTAGTAACCGCTAGACGGCCAAGTGAACAAAAAATACAGACGCGACGCTACACACAAATCTGCAAGATAGATAGGGTGACTAGGAGTCAACATGACAAAAGGATGACAAACAAGGCAAAAAGGATGATTTTTAATAAAAAAGAATGACAAATCTTGAACAAAAATATATTAAAGGTCTAACTTGTAACTTTGAGTATTGTATTTTTTATAATATTCTCTTTTCATACTTTTCTGAGGAACAAATTTTTCTTAAAAGAGATGTATTTTCAAGTGCTAAAAAAGTCGGACGTAAAAGAAGTCGGCCGGAAGTTCTAACCTTGGTCAAAAAGCTGGCCGTGTCCGGCTTTATCCGGACGTTTGGTCACCCTAAGATAGAGTGAGAGTTTACGGCACCACGCTATTGTACTGTGTCATACGCAAAAGCTTTCTTTTTGAAAGCCTTTCAAAATTACGTTTGTTTGTTGCCTTTTAAAATTTAATTTAAAAACCTTGATAACGTCGATCGGCACTTTTGATACCGTCGTCGGTACGTCGGGGTCGTCGGGACGTGAACTGCTATAACGGTGACAGTCCCGATATATCGGGACGGTTGGCAACCCTATACATGCGGCCACATCGGAGGGGCTCTCGTAATGATAAGAGAAGCATATTGACGGGACGGAGTTTATTTCGATTTTGATTGGGCCAAAGCGAAAATCGTGCAGCGTTGCCAGTTCATTTAGCACCACTATTTTTATCATAAGAATAAAGAATAATCAATAACACACCTCTGATTCCCACTTTGCAAAAAATGAGAGAGAATGAAATAATTGCGGTCTCTGTCAGTTATGACGCTCGTGGCTTTTTCTTATTTAATTCTTACTTTACATCGTGCGTTCATTCCTCTATTCCTTATCTAAGGAAGAAAAAGTTCAGACATATAAAGTGTGTATTTTACAATACCTGTGTTATTTTAATACAAAGTTCCCTTCTTTGCACTTAAATAAATTGAAATGTTTAAAAGCAAACTCAAGATGAAGTTATTTATGGAGGCGGCCCCACGAGTGACGTTAAATCAGGTGTGAAATTAAACCGAATTTTAACACTTGCTTTATTGCCATGAGCTCCCATTTATGTTCCGCGCAGCTTGGAAAGTTTGTGGCATAATATTCCTATTTTTAAAAGAGAAAACCACTTAATGGGGAAATCGTAAAAACTCTTGACCTGTGTCGATTTATAGGTTTTCGATGGATTTATGTGCCATTAAATGTATTGTTAGAACCCATTTTCATTTTAATTTCCTGCACTGTTAATGTTTAATCACTTTTATTTATGCTTTAATATCTGTTTCTAATCGTCATTTTTTAAAGCACAGATATTTAAAATTCTGGTAGAATTAGCAAATTGGTATCTTTTGTCACATGTGATTTATGACGAAAACTAAAAAACGTATAATCCATATTTGTATATCTCTTCCTTTACGGATTTTTTGAAGTTTTTTTTATTTTAAATCTGGAAACTTGACATTTTGGATAGCAACAGTACGATTTTACTACCGTGGCGAGTAAATAGGTTTTGAAGCCCACAATAATATGCATATAACCCAAATAAATCTGAAATATTTTTTTTTATATTCCCACATAAATTAAATATTTGTGGTGTTTTTATCAATTGATTTTGGTCTTTATTCATAAAACAAAAGGATTTTCTACTGCAAATTTTCGCGCGAATTTCTTAAAACCTTATTTATTTATACATATTTCAAGCTGAAATCGGTCCAGGAACCTTCCAATCTTGCAACAAAAACTGGCATTTTTGCGAAATTTTAACACATCATATTTTAATAATTTTGACGTAAATAAACTGCAATCCTTTGTTTCCATGGCAATGCAATGGTTGAAAATTCGAAAATTTAAAAGTTTCAAATTTTGCATGTCTCCAATGCAAATAAACCTATTTATTTGTAACTTAAACGAAAAAATTAGAAATTTAAATTAGTGGGAGCTATTTTTAGATAATTAACAGATAAAATAAACCCAAAAAGAATCACTAAATAAGAAAAGTAGTGCAGAATAATGTAGGTTAAAAATATAATTTGTTGGAAAAAATCAAGAAAATTCAGCTTTTACCTCTTAAATAAGCTCCTGGATGACCCATTCGGTATTCATTCTAAAGACTAATAAAATTTTTCCTCTATATATAGGATAGCGTTGAAAAATTGGAAAAAAATTAGATAGGAGAAATACAGAGCGATTCAAAGATACCGATGTCGAGTGCAAAAAAAGTCAAAAAATCGACATTTAATCGGCGAGTGCAACCTTCCTATGAAGAATGAAAAAACTAAAAATATTGATATCATGTATTTCGATAGGCTCTTTCCGATGACGTATATGGGATTGTAATTTGGATCCATTTTGACCAAAAAAAAAAACCTAAAAAATTTGGATAAAAAATCAAAATTTGCAGTTTCTCCCAAATATATCCATTTCCCAGTGGTTTTAGGTTTAGGTAAATGTATTGCAAAAAAAGTATTTGAGCTTTTAAAGTTTTACTTATCAATCCGTTTTTCGATCCGACATTTCGTTTTCGAGTTATTAGGTACCAAAGAGGGGTCCGCAAATGGCATTTTTCGACCTAAAAAAATTCAGAAGAATTACTTGCCATTTTCCGGTCTTCACCAGTTTGAATAGGGTTTTGAAGCTTGTCACGGATTTTTTTTTCCTAAATAAAATATATTATATAGTAATATACAATATACAGGGTGTCTAAAATACGTGATACCACTATTGCTATCTCCGGAATGGTAAAAGGTACGAGGTCGGTTAAATTAAAGAAAATGTGCCATTTCTAGTCCCTATTAATATTCCGTTTACGGAGCTGCCAAATTCTCTATAGTTTCTTATCTACAGGGGATTTTTTAAAAATAGTCAAAAATTTAATTCTTAAATAAGTATCTCGAAATTAGGACAGAATCAGTAGATATGGATTAAATTGTTTTAACTGGTAAATTTTAATTATAATCATGATTACTAACCAGGACCCTAAAGTTTGTAAAATTGGTTCAACGCCTGAAAAAAACATAAGCTTAGGTTTAATTATAACAAATCCTAATAATTTATTCTTAGAGGCGTGATTGGCCTCGTGTGGTCAGTCCAATCGCGTCCATGAACCTGTTCTTCCGCCCGTCCATATGTTATAATTCAACGCAATGTCAAAAAATAAAGCAGAAAACGGATTTTAGATTCGAATTCCTTATAATCCGAACCCAGTAAATATCACAATGGTTTTATGCTAGAATGTAGTTAAAGGTCTTTAATTTGAGATAATATGGTTTGTTTTCAAAGCCAGTAAATAGTAATTCAACTGTACCAGCAGAATGAGTTGCAGCAGAAATGAAACAATTAGGTAAAATAGAATTATTTATTATTATCTTTTGAACTGAAAGGTGATTCTTGGATACGAAAATATTAAAAACGTAAATAATGAAGACGTATCATCAAGGGTGCCTTTTACAATATTATGTAGTAAACTTAACCACTAGTTAGGTGCTGTTAATAAAGGCCGCTAATTATATCTGATCTGAGCCTGCTAAACTTTTAAAATTAATCAGTTGAATAATTTAAACCACAGCGATAGGTTGTGAAATTGTGCCTTAACATGGAAAATTCCAGGTCCGTATCGATAGAAAATCCTGATGATGTTGATATTCCTGATCAAAACGTCGAAAACCATAATCAAGTGATACATAGTTGTAAAGGGTATGAAGTATTCTTACAAGAAACGCAGCAAAAAATCCAGGTCCGTATTTGAAAAAATCCAGTTAGTATTAGTAACTCAGTAAAAACAAATGGTATAAAGAAAACAATAACGTTACTTTAGAGAAGGTAAAAAATCGTGTGATTTTTGTAAAAACACCTTTTTTCTAACTATAATAGTTTTCGAGATATTTAAGAATTAAATTTTTGACTATTTTTAAAAAATCCCCTGTAGATAAGAAACTATAGAGAATTTGGCGACTCCGTAAACGGAATATGAATAGGGACTAGAAATGGCACATTTTCTCTAATTTAACCGACCTCGTATATTTTACCATTTCGGAGATAGCAATAGTGGTATCACCTATTTTAGACACCCTGTTTTGAACGTTCCAGCGACGGCAGCTGTTCATCGGTGAGCCACTAGGCTATGAGTTAGTAGTGTGGTTCACTTTTCTAACATGGCGCCACCCAGTCTACATAACTTGCTTTGAGTGAAGAAGAACCCCCAGACTGGGAGATGAACTCTTAGAAAAGAAGATGTTAAAATAAAAAGCAGATTACCATTGACTAAATTTAATAAGTATTCTCAGTACTCATTTCCGTGGAAGAAAGAATAAATTATTCATCAACACTAATTAGAAAAAATTAACGTTTCTTATCGCAGAATTTAAATTTTTAAATACCCCCACCAAACTTAATTACGCATTCGAATGGTTGATTGATCAATCAAATTGACACGCACAAAAAAATATAACACTAATATCAAATCAGAAAAGTTTTACATAAGAGAATAATTTATGAAATTGATATACTTTTAAATTAGGTTCTAATACGCATAAAAAGTATAAAAATAACTATTTAAGGCACGGCAAATCACATTTCATTGATGTTAATTCATACATGGAATATATTGGCCGTTGCTATCAGCATATTTCTTTGGCAGGAAAAGATCCATAAATAGTTGTCCGGAATTTCTCAGGAACTAACCATGAAACACGTATTATTCAGGCAGAAATCATAAGTAGATAGGAGGAAAACGTACTTGAACATTGTACCTCAACAAAAAATTCTAGAATAACAATAAAAACGCAATAAAGTAATGGCATATTATACATTGATGAAGGTATCTTACCTCAAAGACATTTTGAGAGTTTTTGAATCAAAGCAGGCATTTCTTTACGAAAATAGAGGAACTTGAAGGTAGATAAAGGCATATTCTAATGAAAGAACTGAAATAAGCTTGATTATAATTAACACACCTGAATGAAGAATGAAGGCATGGAGGAATATGACTAATATACACTCTTTACCATTCAGCATCAGCACAGTGTCCAAAAAAAATTGTTAATAAGGTAATGGTAACTCTTAGGACGCGAAAGAACCATTCAATAAAAAAACTTAAGATACAAAAGCCCATTCTGCAACACTAGCAACAGGAAAAAAGCCTTTTTGAAGATCCCGTTCGGAGTACTCTGAAGTGGTACCTCGATATTGATTTATTCCAAGTTAAAAAATCATAGCATTCAAAAACTACATTGTATATGCATATTAACATAAGCAACCAAAATTCTGCCAAAGAAGAGATACGCAAACTCCATTATACTGATTTTTCACGATATTGTTAGCGTCATAAATCTATTCGGAACTGCGCTACTAACTTCTATATAATTCTGGCGAATGCGCCGGATAACTAGGCAGTACCCATGTAGCACCTTAAAATTAAATGTTTTAAATTAATATGCCAATTTATAATTAAATTTACATAACGTTGTGGCGAAACGCTACAAGCTCCAGGTCCACTACATCCTCCGAAAATCGAAAATTTAAATCGATTTAATTCACTTTTGCGACCTGTACGCAATTTCAACGGAAATCGCGGAAATTTCGACTTTGACGTTTAATAGCTACGAAACGATACATCCTGTATAACTGAATTTTTTAGCGAAGCTAGTTTTGCTATTCCTCTATTAACCCAGAAAATTCGATTGCCCTCCCTCCGACTGTTTCAACTTTGGGTTAAGCTTTACATTAACATGTAGATTGACACTTATTTTTGCTGATCTCCTGACGTCACTTTGCACTGAGGACAATGGCTGCTTTTTCAATTGTAATTATACCGAAAGGTAAAACAAATTTCTAGCTAATTTTCCCAGTAATTTTCTTCAAAATAATTTTTTTGGGTTTGTAATTACTTCCTTAAACGATTTATGTAATAAACTAAATACGAGCGTATTCCTTATTGGTGGGGAGATTAGCAGTCCAGCTATTGTGTCAAGAAAACTTAAAATTTAAAAGACTATAGTAGTTTAATCCAAAGGACAAATTAGGTACACCAATTCTGGAAGGAAGAATGCTTAGACGAATTAAATAAGGTTAGGAGTTATCCAGTGTAATGAGCTAAAATGTAGTGAACGGCCTATAGAAGAAAACGTATAATTCTAAAGCCAAATGTTCTCCAAGCAAGGGCGTATTTATGGTGGGGGGGGGGGGGGTAATGGGTGTAGTCACTCGTCTATTGCCATAGGCCAAGCAACATAGCAAAATATTAGCGATTTTTGGACATTAATACTATTAGAACATCGCCTGTGCCATCATCTGAAAGACGATCCGTAGATGATTCCTGTTGTATTTCCAACTCTGAATTTTTTTCCTTTAATTTGTTATAAACATTTTTAAGCAAAAAAACGCGATTTTTTTAGTTTTTTTGCTTATAAAATGGAAAGTAATGAAGCAATCTTAATGGCGTAAATGGACGATTTGTAGAGAATAAAAATGCGAACAAAATGAGAGGCCGAACATCCCGATAGGATAAGTAGCAACGGAGAAAATCCGGAAAAACCGGAAAATTAAGAGTTTTTTTTTTTTAAATTCATAAATCGGCCATTTTTAAACGTAGAGGGCTCAAGCTTTGGGAAAAAGTAGTAATTTATAGCTACTTTATGGGTGCAAAACTCCGACGCTGTCCGACGATTAGTTTTGCCACAATCGTCATTTTAATTTTTCAACACACTATTTTGCAACAGGTCTGGATGCTCTATTAATCGTCCGATTTTAATTATTGAAATGGATTTGAAAAGTACAAGTTTAATTGAACAATACGTATATTTTAATTTTTCCATAAAATGCTACGAAACCGGTTCAAAATGCACGTAAAGATGCGTGAAAATGGCCGAGCGCGCGAAAGATGACGCGTAGCGGGAGAGCAGCGGAGCGAAGGGGAGGCAATATTCGCGCGATCGGTTATTTTCACGCATCTTTACGTGCATTTTCAACCGGTTTCGTAGCATTTTATGGAAAAATTAAAATATACATATTGTTCAATTAAACTTGTACTTTTCAAATCCGTTTCAATAATTAAAATTGGACGATCCATAGAGCAGACCTGTTGCAAAATAGTATGTTGAAAAATTAAAATGACGATTGTGGCAAAACTAATCGTCGGACAGCGTCGGGGTTTTGCACACATAAAGTAGCTATAAATTACCACTTTTTCCCAAAGTTTGAGCCCTCTACGTTTAAAAATGGCAGATTTATGAATTTTTTTTAAAACTCTTAATTTTCCGGTTTTTCCAGATTTTCTCCGTTGCTACTTATCCTATCGGGATGTTCGACCTCTCATTGTGTTCGCATTTTTATTCTCTACAAATCGTCCATTTACACCATTAAGATTGCTTCATTACTTTCCATTTTATAAGCAAAAAACTAAAAAAATCGCGTTTTTTTGCTATAACAAATTAAAGGAAAAAAATTCAGACTTGGAAATATAACAGCAATCATCTACGGATCATCTTTTAGAAGATGGCACAGACGGTTTTCTAATAGTATTAATGTCACGACAAATCGCTCTATTGCTTGGCCTACCAAGGAAGGCGCCTAAGTCACAGTTGAGAAAACGCGTAAATTCGGGCTGAAAAGCCCGTTTTCTCAACTGTGCCTAATTAAGAGGGTATTTCTGATACCGTCTTGGACACTTTTATTAAATGTGATAGTGATATTTTTCCGTTAATAAAAATCGCTCTACATAAGTATGTACATTGCCTGTAAGTGTTGCTTCCGCTGAACGTAGTTTTTCTACGCTGAGAAGAATTAAAAGTTGGCTGAGATCAACTATGTCTCAGGAAAGACTGGTTGGGCTAGCTTTATTACATATTCACAGAGAAAGCACGGTATGTCTAGATTCTATTATTAATGCGTTTGCGAATCTAAAAAATAGAAAATTGAATTTTGTATTGTAATCATTTCGGGCTTTTTAACAGTGACGGCTGGTGAAATTTCAAGGTTGTGTATCTCTGTTCCTACTTACAGGACCCGTACCAAATTTAGGGGTTTTAATAGTGAGTCCACTGGGAATGTTTTGGTAAAGAAAAAAAACATTTTGTAATTTGCGAAAAAAAGTTGAATTTTGGGTGTGAATGAATGTATTTTATTTATTATTTTTTCTAAACAAATTTTACATCGTTCTGTCGATGGTTTTTAAATTTTAAGAAAAAAAAAATGTGTTATTAGAAAGTTGTAGTCATTTGAATTTTTTTTTAAATTATATTTTAGGCTTAAAAAAATTCAAATGACTATAACTTTCTATTAATACACTTTTTTCCCTCAAAATTTAAAAACTGTCGACAAAATGATGTAAAATTTGTGTGAAAAATAATAAATAAAATACTTAGCCGTGTTCATTTTTTTCTTAGGAGGGGCACACCAAAAATTCAACTTTTTTTCGCAAATTAATTTTTCTTTACCAAAACATTCCCAGTAGGCTCACTATTACAACTCCTAAATTTGGTACGAGTCCTGTAAGTAGGAACAAAGATATACAACTTCGAAATTTCACCAGCCGCCACTGCTTTTTAAGGATTTTTGAAATTTAAATTAAGGCTGTTCAGTGTAAAATTTTAAATTGTTTAAAGTAATAAAATACTTTACAATAAAATTTTAAAGTAAATTTCCTTTCACGTTATTTGATTTACGTAGTTTATCCTATTATAATTCCCTACTTCCATAAAAAAAGATATATATATATATATATATATATATATATATATATATATATATATATATATATATATATATATATATATATATATGTAAAAAGTGGATGTCTGGATGTTTTTTGAATAAGTTTAGGTCATTACCCGGAATACCCGGGTGACGCCCTTGTCTCCAAGATTTTAAATAACACCATATGTTTTTTCGTTGTTCTGTTATCTCAGAGAAAATTCTCCTACTGTCGCTCAGTTACTCATATTCCCAAGAATAATACGAAACAAGTTATTGTGAAATACTACTTATTGGTAATATTGGCCTTCTTCGTAAGGCGAACATCTTTAATTTAAATACTTTGTTTATTTATTTTCAGTCTAGACGGACAAAAGCAATCTGTCTGCATCGGATAAGAATAGATGCTGAAAATGTGCAGTCATTGCGTGTCTTATTAGCCAAAGATAAATTAGACTGCATTAAAAATAAACATGATTGTGTATCCGTTTTAAATCATATTGGATGAGGCGTGAAAAGACGTTAAAGTCACTTTTAATTTATAAGGAATACCGCTAGTTTGTAGGAATTCTTCGAGCGGAACTGGTACAGTAAATCTAGTCAACTTTATAACGTAAACTTGACATTTTTATACGTTATTATGTCGCAACAATAAATGCTCTTTTTTAAGAAGTCGTTAATTTTTCAGTAGTTATTTTACATGAGGCTAATGTAGCGTAAAAGTCAAATTTAATTTTTTCTTTTAAGCGGCATTAGTCGCGAAGAAAGTATTGTAATTCTCCAAAAATTCTCCTTCAAAATTTTAACGGATCCGTATTACCAAATGCCAAAGAAGGGGTTTTGGAACAATGTTTTCGCTTGTTTGAAACGATGTCATACGTATTAAAATCGTTTTAATATTTTATCCGTAACTAAAGTATAAGTTAACTTAAGTTACTGATAGTCAGGCGCGGCCCGTCCATAAGGTCATTGGGTCAATGACCCACCTAAAATTTTCAGTGATCTACCTAATAATAATTTATTTTTTAATTTTTTAAAACCAAAAAAAGAATCTTTTGTTTCAAAGTTCCATGCGAAAACTCCCCAAGAAAGAATCAAGTCAAGCCATCGTCAAAGGATATCCAAGCTTGTTCCGGGCTGGGTCATATTGTAAATTGATCTTATAGGTTTATATATGGACGATATAAATTCATTAAAAGCAAGAGAGAAACAGACATACGCGCTTTAGGAAGTTACAAAGAGACACAATTGGTCGACGGCCCACCAATAATATCTGGCCACTCCCACTATGGAAATACTCTTAAACCGCCCCCTAAAATATATTATTTCAAAACATTTGGTTGGGAAAACGAAAAACTAATTAGGTACCTAATATGCGCATTGTATTTGCATCGTATTAATAATATTAATTAGTGGTTAAACATAAAAAAATATAAATACGATTTCTGTCAGGCCAGCGCTAGGCATTAAATTTAACGGTATCGGACCGAGTTTCTTACATAACCAGCGTAGTCCAAGGGGTATAATCGCAGCGAGATAATCCGACGCTCGCGGGTTCGAATCTGTGTTGGGGCAAGAACTTTTTTTTTAATTTTTTGTTATTTAAAAAATTAGATCGGCTCTTAAAGGTGTATTGGCAACAAGTTCTTCCTCGATAAAATATTTTTAAAATTGTTGGCAATCTCATATTTACTACAGCTTACAGCCTGCACGTGCGTAGACAAATATCGTATTACTATGTCTAGTCGCCAGCATTGTATTTATTAAAGAAAACGGAGTTTCGGCAGCGTTCATAATTTTATTTCACGAATAATAATACTTTTAACTCAGAATTTTTTTCTGTTTATATTCTGGGCTTTTAGTACAAGGCGCGACACCTATTGAGGAGAAGCTAAACTTTTCACAACGGAAACCGCTAAAATCTACTAATTTAGAGTATTAAAACACATATAAAAAAGCCATAAACTGAAAAGTGGTACTGAAAGTCATAAACATCAAGAGTAGTAATGTTCAATATTCTGCAGTACCTATTTTATGATTTTTGCAGTGTTTATTTGTATGTAAATAATTTCTTGGCACATTATTAAAAAACCTTTCTTAATTAAAAAAGTGTATTTTGCATGTTGCGTTGATATCACTAGTTGGCCACAAAATTTTGACCCACCTTTAAAAAAACTCACGGGGCGCGCCTGCTGATAATATAATACTTATATCTGTGTACAGTGTGGTCCACTAAGTGTGCAACAAATGGATTTTTTTTATTAGTAACACTACCTAAATAAATATAAATACCACCGAACGTTGGTGCAATGATAAAAAATATTTGCTGCTCCTGGAGTCGCTTACACTCAAACGGCATACAGGGTAGTCAAAAAATCTGAATATCATTCAAGACTAAAGTATCATTATTTTAAAAAATAGGGCAAAATGGTCTAAAGAAAAATTGTTTGAAGTTAAAAGTTATGTACAGATTTAAAGTCATAGCCTCCTATCTGAAAAGCAATTTCCTACAGAAAATTGGAAGTAACCCCCTTATTTTTTTTATTATTGAACTTAGGCACATATTCAACTAGAGCAAAATAAATCACATATGCATAGTATTAAAAAAATTAATTCAAATCGGTGTTAATTTAATTGAACTTCTTTTTTTTAAGGAACCCCAAGTTCTACGGCTCTAGCAAGGATACTTAATCTAACTTTAGAACTTAAAATATGATCTTTGCCTAAAGTTAATTACTTTATTATTGCAACGCATATATCAAAAAGCTTTTACCTACAGCCAAAAAAATAATATACAATAAATTTTTTTAAATATCAAGGACAATTTGTTATAATAATTATATTTCTATAAAATTCTAAATTCAGAGAGGAGGCTATGACTTTAGGTATGGGCAAAACTTAATTTCAAACAACTTTTATTTATACCATTTTGCCCTATATTTTTGTATGAGTTTAAGCGACTCCAACTGCAGCAAATATATTTTTTAGGAATGCGCCAACTTTTGGTGGTATTTGTATTTAGGTAGTGTCACTAATAAAAACAACCCATTTGGTGCACACCTTGTGGACCACATATAAAAGAATAAACTGACTGTTTGACATATCAACTCACAGCCCACACCGCTAGGTCTAGAAATTCAAAATTTAGCATCCAAGGGGCTGAAACAGGATTCAAACTATATATTATGGAGAAACAATATAATCCTATTAACTCTAAACTTCATAGAAGTACTTACTCTAAAATATAACATTCAGATTTACTAAGAAGGTTTAATATTTAGTACTGGTTTAAATTAAGATTTTCTAGTTGATCAGTTATGTTTTAACAGTTTTTTGTCCTGTCATTATTAAAAATCGTCATTAAAAACTTATGAATTATTCTGATATTTCAGCGATTTGCTTAGTTTCAAATGATTTTCATCTTGGAACAGGTGGCTAGAATAAATTTAGTTCTTTTATTGTCGAAAGTACGTACTAAAATTGCCCTTTTCTTTATAAATTTGCGGAAAAACTACGAAACAAATTCATAGTATAAAACTTAGTTATCTATTTGTCAGTTTAAAACTTTTTGATTGTCAAATTAGACCGGACTAGCGTTGGAAAATCTGGCCGTAAATGTGTTTTTAATAAATTAACCCCTAAGGGGTGTAATGGGGGTTTAAAGTTTGTAACGGGGTAAAACTGTTATACTATGGACGAAGTCGCGGACGGAAGCTAGTACCCAATATACAGGATGTTCAGAAAGTATGGTAAAATATTTTAAGGGTTGAGTCTTAAATTAATAACAATAACTTATAACTAAAAAGTTAATATAAACACATGTCCTAAACGGCTTCGTTTTTAACATACACATGATTAATGATTGATTTAAAAAATTAACTGTTTATTGATTAAATTAAGATTTCTGCGATTATCTAAATTGTTTTATTCAAAATTGATTAAATTAACGGTTAATTTTGGTTACATTTTTAATCAATTTCTATTACATATTAGTGTATTGCTCCTCACTTCTTATTAAATGTGGGTATATTTTTTGTATCACATTACAGGGTGTCAGTTTAATGAAATAACTGTAGAGCATGAAGACATTAAAATTAGAAGTGCCTTGTACGTAAAAAGGAAATTTTTAATTAACAAATGGCATTATCCTATGCAGTTACATAATATACAATATACATACTTAAAAAACAGACATTCTAATCGTTGTTGCAGAAATAAAATAAAAGATACAGAATAATTTAATTATAAGAACAGCATTTTTATTTTCAGTAAACAAACTATTTAAAAATTATATATTAACTATATTTTGATACCAATGTATAGCTGAATTTTAAGTCGGTTTAGAATTTTTTTGTGTATACACAGAAAAAAAATGATGTTGAATACACTAAATCAGCATGGGTACTTTGAAATCAGTTATTTTAGCACAAATATACTTATTCCTATACTTTTCATAGGTAATTTCAATCTTTTATTTGGTTAAGTGTGATTGTATACTAGTCAAAATTCAGCATTTTTGTGTCGTTAGGATAAGATATCAAGAAATTAAAATAAATAGGTAAATTTTACAAAATAAAACAGTTAACATCAATATTATATCTATGCAATGTTAAATCTACATAATTCATTGAGTGTTGTTACCTTGAGCAGTGGCATGCCGTTGGGGGGCTAGGGGGGCGCAAACCCCCTCGCCGTCGTAACGGCGCCCTCGCGCCCCCTGCAGATTCACTGCCTACTGATTTCAAGGGCTCGACCGCCGTTATAGTCATTCGATATTTTTATCTGTTTCACAATAATTTACTTGTAGGTACCCATGTTGTGTTTCAGAACTTTATGAAAATAGAACAAAAATTGCGGCAAAGCTAAAAATCACTTTTACAGTAACAAAATATTGAATTTTTAATTAAAAAAGGTAAATTATGATGGTATTTGATCCCATTTTTAAGCTAAGGTATTTGGGAAGGTGTATTAATCTCATTGTTAATATCCCATATCTCACCATCATTAAACTCTCAACCCATTATTTTTTTTTCTGTCCAGACTTATTTCTAACTTATTAATTAATTTGTAATGTAATATGCATGAAAAGTAAACTCAAAGAAACTGAATTGTAAATTTTACCTACACACTAAGTTATTTTAACAAAATGATGTGTTAAAAGCATTATGCATAAGAATTAAATTTAGGGCATCTAAGCAAACCACAGAATAAATTATTTGATTATTTTTGTGATTTAACCGACAAATAGGGTTATTTTAAGAAAATGAGTCTAAAAACTACCTACATAATGTACATAAGTAAATTTAATGTAATTGTATTGTAAACTTAACATTATTATTGTAGGAGTTTTGCAATTGGGACAGTTCAAGTTATTTTGGTTGGTTTTACCATATCAACATACGAACACTTGATAATTTCACATGATTGATTAAACTAGATTATGTTGTTATTCCTATTAAACCCTATAATATTATTAAATTAATCTATTTGGTTTGAATTAAAAAAAATTCTGTGTACATTCGTATTAAAAACGAATCAAAAACTAAGAATTTCATAACCTTTTATATTTTATATTGACAGTACTTCTATGAAAAAGGTAATACCATATAATTCCATAAAGTTTACAAATAGAATGTTCAATATGTAGTCACCAGTAAAAGTTCTACACGATATTGCCGCCTCAGCCGGTAGAAACTGGAACGGCACTTACAACCTCCCTTATCCGACGCATCTGAAGAGCCTGACGTCACGGGCTCTAATATTATAAAGAAAAAACAAATGAGCCAATTTGGGCATTGCCAAGCTTAAATAATATTGTGACAACTCATTTTTTTTACGGTCTTAGTGAAAATCGAAAATAATCAAAAGTATTTTTGATTCCACAGACGGTTTTTTTTTTAAATGTGTATTTTAATTTAATAAGTAGCAATTTTTTTACTTAATATCGGAAAATATGGAACACTCGGGAGTTCGGTTGAAATTGTAACCAGAACAAAATAGGCTATGTTATACCATTACCACAAAGAATGGTGACTTACCTATTACGTTATTTATTAATGAGATGAGCATATTACTAGCTTAAAGCTTTTGCCTTTCAAAAAAGGTTAAAAATCAAATCAAACAGTAAATTGTTTATAACCGAATTTAAAACATAGGTACTTCGTGAAAGTTCTTTCAGCGATGCTTCAAAATTGCACTGCACCACAAAAAACTCTCATTTGTTACTTATTTTTTTGGTAGGGTTCTGCCCTCGGTATTATTATTCGCATAAACTAACGGTTTTCGCCAATATTATAACGTATAACACAACATAGGACCCTAAAATGTGAAAAATTACATCATCAAACAACTTCGTCGGCACACCACATGGTTTTTGACAATACAGCTATGAAATACATCTTATTTTTTATCTCGCTCTTGCTCGCTGTCTTTGTCCGTGTCTTTCTGTTGTGGGAAACCTGGCCGTAGTGCCGTATGGAATATCTTTTAACTATGGCCGTATCGACGTTATTGGGAAAAATTTGCAAGAAGAAATTGCGGATACGCTAATTAATGAATGATAAAATTTAGAGTGGTATTTTTTAGTCAGAGTTTTCACCTCATTTGCTAAATGAATCTATAAGCCAACCAGAGATTTTAATTTTTAGTTTTTTTTTATAAATCATGTAATAGAACACCACATTAAATTTTTATCGTTTTTGGCTTAACGTTCCTAGTTGCAAAAACTCACTATGAAGTATTTTGGCTTCGCCGAAGTTCGCAGTTTTCCGATTCAAACTGAGAACAGCGTGGCGTCCTCTTCAGGCGATTTGATAGGGGGAATGTTTTCGTTTCGTCTTTGTCTTCATTATCGCATTATTTGGCATCTTTGTCAATTGTGTCGTCAATTTCTACCCCCGTTAAAAATCAGCTGATTGCAGGTGGCTTCATTAATGTGAGTCGCTAATACTTTTTATTTTCCTTTTAAATTAGTTCCCAGTTTTTCACAACAAACTCTTTGTTTTTTTGTGGTTTTTTAATAGTGCTGATAGTAAAAAATACCGTGGATTCTTTAAGTATTGTATTTAATTAGTTAGTAGAATGTTTTTTCGTTAATGGCAATACCTACGGTTTTCTTAGTATTGTGTAGTGTGTCAAGTTTAATGTAAACATCTTTTTATAATAAGGGAAGCGAATTTTACAGAAATTTTATTTTAAAAGTAAAAAAACAGTTTTCAGTTTTTAATTATAGTGACAAATACCGTGGAATCTTTTAAATTTTTAATTTGGCTCCGCGCATACGCGATGTGGTACAGCGTTGGTACCGTCGGCGGCGGGTCGTGCGGCAGATGGGCGGAGATCTGGCGACCGAGGTTTGCTCAGGTTAAGTGGAGAGCTGATAGCACGGAACACTAATTGTGCAAGCATAGCTTGCACTTGACCGAATTTTTTTGTTAAGAAAAGCATTAGTGGATTGTGTTTACTCATTTTGAGCCTAAAAACAAAAACGTACAGATAATAAACTGAGGCAAAAATCCTGCGGATCCTCATCCTACCTATCTAGCAGTATTATCTAACTATTTGTCATTAATAACTAAATAGTATTAGTACAGGGTGGGCCAGAAGTTCCTAGGTGATTTAAAATTAAAATAAGTTATTTATTTATTAACATTTCTATTTTTTGTTTTTACTAAAATGTAGCTGAACTTATGGAGTTTTTTTGACATTAAGTGTGAAAAATTACATCACGCAAATGTCCTCCATTTTCATTCTCACATAAAACTGCTCTTTCTAGGGCATTCTCCATTACAGCTGTTAGCGATACTACTGGTATCTCCCGAATTTCTGTTCGGATATTGTCCATCAATTGCTGAAGGGTTCGAAGTTTATTCCTATACACGTTTTCCTTCAGGTGACGCCAAAGGTAAAAGTCAGGCGGTGTCAAATCGGGAGAACGTGGTGGGTATTCAATTCCTGCCCGCTTCGAAATTAATCGTTCCCCAAAAACTTGTCTTAGCAAGACCATTGTTGCTCTAGCTGTGTGAGCTGTGAGTCCATCTTGTTGGAACCACATCTCTGGTTCGTTTTGAAACGCGGGACGTAAAAAATTTGAACATATTTTTTTATTGCATAAATCGTTTAAGGAAGTCATTACAAACTCAAAAAAATTATTTTGAAGAAAATTACTAGGATTATTTCACTCATGTGTTAAAAGTCCCGTAAGATGAGTGAAGTTTTTTAAAATTACAGCGATAATTTTTTACGTCAATTAAAAAAAATTACACCGAAAATTTTATACCAGTTGTTTTAAGCCAATCAGATGTCTTGTTTTTGGCAGGTTGCTATGGCAACAACCGGAATTTTTCGGAAATTTTTTCGGTCACGTGACCTAGTTGAAAAATTAATAAGTGATAATTTCCCTGGCTTGACAGCTGTCACGTGCAGATGTCAGAATAACAACAGAATTGTTTCCATATTGTTGACTTTGATCTCTTCGTATTGGAGGGAGTTAAGTTATCTACCTCAGTTCTTATCACTTCTTGACAGTCTTTTCCGAAACGCGACATTTTATTTTTGTACTGAACTCAATCACAAACAAAATTTTACTAGGCACGCCTTTGAAACGTCAAAGTGTCAAAAAAGTAATTAAATAGCCACCTTATATTAAAACACCAAACCTCAAAGCAAAATAAACGCTTGCCAAATTGTCAAAATTTGTATTTTTTTTTGAAATAATTTTTGGTATAAAATTTTCGTACCGAATCTCCCGCAAGCTTGAATTAATCTCCGAAAATTTTTTCTCTGTTGCGAATTTTTCTAAGAAAATTTCCCTCGGCTGCCGCCTCGGGAAATTTTGAAAAAATTCGCACCTCGAAAAAATTTTCGGAAATAATTCAAGCTCTAGGGAGATTATAAGTGATAATTTTTTCCTGTCATTTTCTTGGTTGTCATATTAATTTGTGTTTTCATTCGTGAAATAATCCCCTAAATACCACTCGAGCTTTAAAATTACTGATAATTTTTCACTCTTACGTGTTTTATTTGCAAATTTCACTCGTCCTGCGGACTCGTGAAATTATAGAAAACACGCAATCGTGAAAAATTATCGGTAATTTTTAAGCTCTCGTGGTATTATCCCCGATAATTTAACTACAAAAAATGTTTACTTTTCGATATAATTTATTACAATTTAAAAAACGGCCATTTGTCCTTAGTGAACAATGACGTCAGGAGATCAGCAAAAATAGATGTCAATCTACATATTAACGTAACGCTTAACCTAAAGTAGATCACGGTTGTTTTCTCGGAAACAGTCAGAGGGGGAGCAATCGAATTTTTTGGGTTGATAGAGGAATAGTGAAACTAGCTTTGGTAAAAAATTCAGTTACACAGGATGTTTCATTTCGAAGGTATTAAAATCGGGCACCGATCGCAAAAGTGAATTAAATTAATGTAAATTTTCAGAGGTTGTAGCGGACCCAGAGCGTTAGAACTCTATTGAAACTGGCGAGGATCGGAAAATGGCAAGTAATTCTTTTGAATTTTTTTAGGTCGAAAAACGTCATTTGGAGACCCCTCTTTGGTACCTAGTAACTCGAAAACAAAACGTCGGATCGAAAAGCGGATTCATAAGTGACACTCTAACATGTCAAATAGTTTCTTTTTGCAATACATGTCCCTAAACCTAAAATCATTGGAAAATGGATATATTTGGGAAAAACTGGAAATTTCAATATTTGACACGAATATTTCACGGTTTTTAATTTTTTGTGGGGTCAAAATGGTTCGAATTAAAATCCCATCTGGATCATCGGAAAGAGCTCGTGAAATATGTACAATGTACATGATATCCATATTTTTAGTTTCTTCATTCTTTATAGAAAAGGAGCAATCGCCGATTAAATTTCGATTTTTTCACTTTTTTTGGCCTCGACATCGGTACATTTAAATCACTCTGTATTTATCCCTATCTAATTTTTCCCAATTTTTTAACACTGTCTTATAAAGGGATAATCCCCTTCACAATAAAAACCGAATGGGTCATCCAGGAGCGTATTTAAGGGATGAAAACCGAATTTTCTTGATTTTTCCGACAAACCCTATTTTTAACCGACATTATTCCGCACTATTTTTCTGATTTAATGATTTTTTTGGGTTTGTTTTATCCGATATTGTCTAAAAATACCTCACTAATTTAAATCGCTTATTTTTTCATTAAGGTGATAAATAAATAGGTTTATTTGCATCGGGGACATGCAAAATTTGAAAATTTTTGAATTTTCGAAGATCGCCATGAAAATACCACTGCAGTTTATTTACTTGAAATTATTAAGATATGATGGATTATATGTCAAAATTTCGGCTTGAAATATACATTAATAAGATTTTAGAAACTTTTACTTTAAGTGCAGGGATATTTCATTGGGTGAGTTACGCATTAAATGCAATTTTTATTGATTTTTCGATAAACCTACAATAATGGAATTCTCTATGTGCTCATTATGAGTCATAAAAACGCTTTTGACGACACAGACAATGGGATCACGTTTTACAAGTTTCCAAATTCACGCAAAAATTTGAAGTAGAAAATCCTTTTTTTGTTTGTTAATGAAGACCAAAATAAATGGATAACAGCAACCGCCATAAACATTTAATTCATGTATAGAGAATATAAAAAAAAGTCAGATTTATTTGGGATTTATGCATAATATACCCTATTACAAGTAGCATGTAATCAGCAAAATTGCATCAATTATATAATAGCAGTAAGAGGAACCTGTCCTAACTAATTGCAAAACACTAAACATTGCGCTATTATCGACACTAAGCAGTATATTGCGTAGAGTAAATTCGGTTAAGAACAATTTCACGCATCAACATTTCCTGTTAATAAGTGTCCTGAATTTGTAATAGTATAGTAAGACAAGAATATAAGTATTTTTTACTCTTCACTTTTAAATATTAAAATACAAGTATTTTACACCCTATAAGTAAAATTCAATTAGTTGGATTGAGTATTTTTGCAGTATATTTTTTCTTTTATTTCGCCATAATACAGAGCAAGAATTTCCTTTCAGCTGACAACATACTGACCAAAGAATTCAAAAGAAACTCTATTTTTGAACAAAAGAATATTCTTCTTTTATATCGCTACAGTACAGGGTTTAAGAGAAAACCTAATTAAAAATTTGACTGTAATCTATATGGGATACAGGGTGTTAATTAAGTACATAAACAAACTTTCCTGAGTGATAATTGGTTAATTAAACGCTGTACACTGGCCACATTAAATAAACCTTTTTGTTCATCCTGCAGGGATTTATCCGATCTGTCGCGTCAGCGCCTTCTGGGAAGAATAAAAACATATTTACCTAGGTATTATTATTTATTATTTTTAAAACCATAATTTTAAATTTAATACTTTGAACTGTATCAAATTAGTTTAAATTTAAAAAATAAATTTTCACACACATAGATACATAATATATTTTGATCTATAGTTGCTCCATGGCCCAATCGTTGCTGGACACTACTATCCATTTCTAAAGTTTTGACCCCTCAGTTTGGAAGCTTGTAAAGTAAAAAGTACAATTTTAAAAAATATAATTTTCACATATTTCGGTAAAGTTACTTGTCTCTATTACACATGTAAAACGTTGTAACCGTAGATGCCTTGGTGCTTTTCTAATGGGAAGGTAATTGTAAAATTGTCACCATTTTTTCCCTATTTCATCAAGTACTCAAGTTTAAAAATTTATTGTGCCTTACTGGTACTCCCAGGCCTAACTAATTTTGTACAGGCAATGAACCTTACTTTATTCCCAAAAAATATTATTTTTATTTTTTTTTCTTAGGTTTGGTATAGTAATAGTCAAAAAATGATTGTGGTTATGTAATTACTACCAGTAATCTTACAGCAAAAATTTTTGTTTTTTTGTATTACATATAAAGAGATGTAACTTTACGTTTAACGACAATTTTGTTT
Source organism: Philopedon plagiatum (assembly GCA_963971165.1). Taxonomy (NCBI): domain Eukaryota; kingdom Metazoa; phylum Arthropoda; class Insecta; order Coleoptera; family Curculionidae; genus Philopedon; species Philopedon plagiatum. The sequence continues at coordinate 104,120,309 of OZ020191.1, read as the reverse complement.
TGGCAGTTGTCATAAACCTAAATACAAACAATTAATTTGTGTAAAGGATAGAAGCATTGAACTTGCGGGATGGAGCGGGGCGACGAAGGTGCAATAGTATGGGTCTTAAGGTAATAATCATTAAAGTAATGCAATATAGTGAAGGTTTTTGTTTGTGCTCTATATGATAAAGTAGGTAACTGGTCAAATTAAGAAAAAATAAGTATATGCATTGGTAAATATTTACATTTATTTGTATTTAACGATTGTCTATTGTTTCATTAAGATCTATAAAATAGGCAAAACGTGTGTAGTAGAACAATAGTAATTTAAAAATATTACTTCAAAGTTAGTAACGTAAATAGGCCAATTAGCTTTATATATTGATAATTCACCTAAAAGAAAAACAATATTTTTGATGTTCCCTTATTTTTATGATTCGCATATTTGGAAAATTGTAACAAATGCTGTGTTAAGTGTGTCTGCATTTGCCTTTGCTTAATAATAAACGAAATATGTGAAAGTGACCTGTTTACGTAGAATCACATCTGATTTAACTTTTAAGGTACAAAGTCCTGACAAAATTTATTTAAACCTAAAACTAAAAATAACCTGATTGGATTACACCACTCTTTTTTACCGAAGAATACCTACACTTATGGATCGTTTTCTCCTTCATCATTACTAAAGTGTTCATTTGAATCATCATCTCCCTCATCTTCATCTAAATTTATTCTACAACAACATCAACTAAGCGGTCATTTTCTCTGTAGGATTCCTCAATTTTATTAGCGTGTCCAACGCAATTTTCCCAAACAGAATTTGGCACGTTCTGCATCGTTTCAAGACACAAATTTGGTACATTTGTGATTTTAAACGTAGTATTCAAGTTTGCAACTTTATTTTTCACATATGCCCAAATTAATTCAATTGCGTTGAATTCACAGTGTGCAACTGGCAACCATAGAAGCTTTACATTATCATTACGTAACTCCTTTGCAATTGTATCTAAAAGATACGTTTTTTGAAAGTGATAGTTCTTGCATAGGTCTAAAAGCATTGGTTTGGTTAATTCATTAAACGTTGTAAATCCATCGGGCAATGTTGCTTTTCGCTGGGACATCCATTCTATTATTTTTTGTTTTGTCCAGGCAGTTGTAGGATTTCGAAAATTAGGATTCAACATTGTATGATAAGGTGCTTGGTCAATTACGATTACTGATTTGTCAGGTATTACGGAAAGCACTGTTCTAAACCATTCTTCGTAATGTTGTTTATTCATCTCGTTATGGTAATCCACTGTCGCCGCACTTTTTTTCCCAACGAAACGCTTCAGGCAGCCATCCAAAAACCCATTTTTACTACCAATATGTAAGATTACGTTGTCCTGATCCTGATGGCCGTTTTATTCCACCTCTAAAGCCATTAATTTCCTGTATACCACCTCTGTCTTCATCAAAATTATCCCGTTTTGTGGGATTAACTCTTTCAACCCAGCCAAACTTCCTTGAATGATTTGCACCGCACCATGTTTCATCTGTATAAAATATTTGCCAAGAATCTTCACGATAGCTCTTTATGGCGTATAAGAATTCCGCTCTTCTGGCAGCAATTGTGTTTTGTTCCATTTAAATTGGTTTATTAATTAGCTTCTTATAGGAAAACCCAAGTTCTTTAATCCATCGGTGCAAAGTCATTTCTGAAAATTCTGGTAAATAATCGACATCTTTCAATTTCTGGCAAACTTGTTTTATAGAAAGAAACCGGCGCTCCAGGTACAAATTTAATATTGTTCTCCTTATGACACCCTGCAAAATCTCATCACATTCCAGTCGGGGCCTTCCACTTCTCCCTTTTGATGGTATAATAATACCGGAACTTTTTTCTTCCGCAGTAACACGTTTAACGGTGCTTTCACTAATACCCAGGCAATCTGCTGTTCTTTTAACCACTTACTCAATCAAAATATTTTCCAACCCGTTGTCTTTCTCTTGTTGAACGTACGCTCTGACTTTTAATATAATCTTTTTCATTTGTTCGTTGCACTGACGAGATATTTTAACTTATTAGACTGTAGTTTGGTGCCGTATTTTTGGTTCAGATTACATCAGGTATTTATATAAAGTCGAACAAGATAATCGTAAAAATCGTGTGAAAACAATAATAATTTCACATTACTATCTACCACTAACACCAAAAATTTAAATCAACAATACGTAGATATAAACAACCACAATCAAATAAATAATATTATTTTACAAATCTTCTCAATACATAACAAATAGATTCAATTCTACACAAATAAAAATACATGGACCTACGGACTACACAACGATAAGCGTGACCTTCCACCGTACTGTGGTTATGTCGGTAAAGGCGTTTAAGACTTTTCATCTCTTTCTTATGTCGCTTTTAATATTTATTACAATTTTTACAAGAACTGAAGGTGCTTTTTTGAATTTTGTGTAATAAAATACATTTGTATAATAATAAATACGTCTACGAGTGTAAAGATTTTTTTAAGGTTGTAAATTGTCCACAGTACAGCTGATACACAAACATCATTAAAAAAGAAAAAAAATACAATTTCAGACACATACTACCAATCTCTTGCGAAAGTATAGATATTTTTCTATCTACCTTCAAAATTGCATTTAAATAGGGAACAAATTAACCAATATATAGACATGAGAAAATCGTTTATCAGTATTAACGCAGTAAAATCGTTGTTTGTTTCTAATTGATTATGAATAAGTTCAATATTGTTTACAATACAATAATACATTTTTTGGAAGAAACTCTTGGATAACGTCCTAACAAGCTGTAATTTTTTCAGTTTATTCTGCCCTGTGGTTTTTTTGTTATTGACCCTCAGACTGAGGGGTCAAAACTTTAGAAATGGATAGTAGGGTGGGTTGATTTTTAAAACTTTTAGGATTTCGATTTGGAATACTTACAAAAAGTTGCATTTTATAATAATGAAAAAACGTTTACATAAATAATTTTAATTAATATACATCTTTCACCCTCTACACATGTAGAGGGTGAAAATTTGAAGAAAATGTAAAAATCGAGCGACAACCAGCTTTAGCTACCTAGCTAAAGCTGGTTGTCGCTCGATTTTTACATTTTCTTGAAATTTTACTATGGAATATCGATAAATAGATTTCCCTTTTACTCATATACAAAAACTTCTAAATACATTCAACAAAAAAAATATTTCTTCCATCCTCTACCAGCCTTTAAACATTAGAGTTGTGCCTCGTTATGCCTTGTTATTGGCACCGTCCGGCTGGTGGCTCTCCGTCGGGTGTTTTCGGTTTTTTGTTTATGTTTAATATTAGTATTACCTCTAGGCTCTCGTCACTCTCGTCGCAATTGCTTCTTTTAAGTCGTGGTTTGTTGTGCTTTTAGATTTATTCTCGGTGTAAAGAATAGAGACATGAGTTTTTCAAAGACATTTTATACAAGGCACGACCTTAAACGCCCTTTGGAAGGTTCTCCTGCTGATCTTAACGACAATATCCTTCCAAGTACAAAGGACGTTTTAAAATGTCACTTGGGGAATAGATTTATTTTAAAGCCTCCCAATTTTGGACAAGAGCCAAAAGTTTTGGAAATATCGACTTACTAACATATACAATTTTGTATTTATGGAAAAAATCAGGAATTCCCACAGTGACACAAAAGCGTGTTCTACAGTTGATCAAGACGCATTATGAAAAGTATTTAAAGCTTGTGAGGTATCCAAGTGCAAAAAAATGAAACTTTAACTTAAAAATACACGAATTTAAAGTTTAAATTAAGAAACTATTTGACATTAGTGCCTGTAAATTTAAAAACTTTGAAGGATATTCTTGTAGTAAATATCAGAAAGTTCCAATAAAACAAAACTTTCTGTTCTTTACTACAAGAATATCCTTCAAAGTTTTTACATTTACAGGCACTAATGTCAAATAGTTTCTTAATTTCAACTCTAAATTCTTGGACTTTTAAATTAAAGGTTTCATTTTTTTAGCACGTTGGTACCTCACAAGCTTTTAAAATTTTTCATGATGCGCCTTGATCAACTGTAGAACATATTTTCGTGGCACTGTGGGAACTCCTGATTTTTTCCATAAATCCAAAATTGTATCTGCTGGTATGTTCGATATTTCTAAACTAAATCTAATCCACAAGTAACATTTTTTAAAATCCTCTTTACTTGAAATGATATTGTCTTTAAAATGAGCAGGAGAACCCACCAAAGGGCATTCAAGGTCGTGTCTTGTATAAAATGTCTTTGAAATATTCTTGCCTCTATTAATTACAGTGAGAATGAAACTAAAGCCCAACAAACCACGACTTTAAGGAAGCAATTGCGACGAGAGCCTAGGTAATACTAATATCATGATACAATAAAAGGAAGATATTATACCAAACCGTGTCAAATTCGTCCGGGTTGGCGCATGACGTTCCGCTGTGAGATATTTTTGAAATTTATAACGCGCTACATAGAGTTTACGTTAGTTAAAGGCGATTTTATATAAATTCTATTGGCAATATACTTTGCCTCCTGCAGGGACGGACTGGGCCAGGAAAATGTGGCGGGGTATTTAAAGGTAAAGGCGCCGATTTAAATTAATAAAAAAATTTAACTATTATTTTCACTTGCACCAAAAGGCGCCAGGGCATTTTGTAAACAAAAGGCGCGACGGGCTGCGCCCGCCAGCCCGCCGGGCCAGTCCGTTCTTCCTCCTGCTTGTAACACAAATTTTAAAGTATACGTGAAAAGAAAAGGTAAATAATTTTATAAAATACAACAATGCCTAATAATTAAAATAATAATTTTTATTTAGAGGCATATTCTTATTAAAATATATACCTACCTACAGAGTCTTCCGAAAATATGTTATAAATAAGAATTTTGTTTGTTCCTATAATTTATTAAACATGTTTTTTTACGATAGTTTTTTTTTGGCTTTTTACACTTTAAATGGTAAATTATTAAAAATTATTGTATTTTAGTATTCTTTAATTTTTTAAATTTAAAAAATCTTAGAATGCCAAAAATTATTCTAAACAAGACAAAAATATCTAAATTTATGAAATTAGGTAAAACAAGAAATTATTTTTTAAGAAAATAGCTTTTTCCAGTCTCTTTGTTTGTCGTATTTTCTCGATTAAAGTCTGGTGATTCGTTACCGTGGAGATTTTTAGCAATTGTTTGTCACAGTCAACTTTTTTATTGAAACGAGTTTGTAAAAATATTATACACATTTGACATTCATGACATGACACAATTCATGCTTTAAATTACCCTCATAATCACTTTTGTTAAAATGTCTAGAACAGATTCTAGCATTTTTCACATTAAACTTATCTTCCTGTTTGCACAGACTCTTCCAAACACTTTGTGTTTCTTTGTCTTTGGGGAAGCTAAAAACCTTAATATCGGGCATAAAGCCCGAGCATTGATTGTCCACATCGCACTTCATTTTCACTTTTAAACTCTTAAAAGTGATATAAAAAGTCCAAAAAATAACTTTAAAACACGACGCGATCTTAGCAAAGACGCGTCTCTTTTACAAAATATGGCGGAATTACTCACAGCGTGACGTACATGGCCACGCCTACCTGCGCGGTGTCATATCTTCTTTATTTGTAACATGTGCTAATATTAAACATAAAACCAAAAATACCTGACGAACAGCCGAAAGCCGGACGGTGCCAACAACAACGCATGTCAGGGACGGTATAGCGCTAATGTTTAAAGAGTGGTAGAGGGTGTAAGAAATAATTTTGTTGTTGAATGTAATTAAAGTTTTTGTATACGGGTAAAAGAGAAATCTATTTTTACTGATATTCCAAATCAAAATTTCGAAATATTCAAGAAAATGTAAAATTCGACCGACAACCAGCTTTAGCTACATGTAGAGGATGGACTATGTAAATTAATTAAAACTGTTTATATCAACTTTTTTTTATAAAAGAAAATTTTTGTAAGTATTCCAAATCGAAATTCTAAAACTGTTAAAAATCGACCCACCCTTCTAGACACCCTGTAGAGGTCAAATAATTTTTTTAAGTAAATCATGACGAAGTAGATGCTGAATATGTTCGTAAATGAAATTTTGATGGTGATATTATTCTTTAATTAATAATAATGGAAGAATTTTAAAATAAAATTATAGAACAGGGCTACCCGAACACCGCCCATTCAACAAGATAATATTAAAAATAGAAAAAGTAGGTCATCTAAAATCCTAGTTTAATCCTAAAAGCACGACTTGGCGACATAGTAAATTAAATTATGCCCAAACAATTAGCTGCTATTAAACCTAACGAAGAGGCGCGATCGCCGAACCGTGGGAGGGTCTTGATAAATCGAGGTGAGAGATTCACATTGCCGGAATTATTGGGCTGTTTTGCACGGAAACGGAATATATTAGTTACTGTTCGTTAGGAAATCGCCTATTTTAATTTATTTCTTTTCGAAGGCTTCAACTATTTATCCAAAATTACTCATAACTACCTATAGAATTTACCAAATATTTAGGTACTCTACATAATTATTAAAAGAAAGGAAGTGCACCCATCAAAGTTCTGTACCTTAGAGTATGTAGAAAAGAACAAATATATTTATTTACATCTATTTTGCCACCAACAATTAATACCTTACAGTGGTTGCAAGGAGTAGGTTTATTCAACAGTAGATAATTAATAGCAGCATTGCCAAAATGGGCCAATTTAAATCGGCATGTTTACATTTATTAAGGTATCATCATAAAGAACCGCTTTTTATCAACACTAACATTTGGCAAATTTGTTCAAAATAGGCTGGTAACAATCTAAAATTTGATAGATCTTGTCATATTATAATTTAACTGTCAGTGCAATATACGATAAATTTAATAAAATCAATGATACATAATAGTAATATTCCTTTCAGGTGTCTGACACCCCGGAGCGACACGCCCCGGAGTAACTCGACACCGTTCCGAAAGGAACAATTGACAAGTTTGACATTAAGCTCAAGTCATAAGTGATGCACGAGAGGGCAGGGGGGATAGGGCTCGAACGGTTCAGGTGCTTGATGCCCCAGTTGAATGAAACTGTGTGCTGGTCTGGAGCTGTACGGGAGCTCCTCCTTGGGGTGAAAAGAAGACACCTATTAGCATAGACTAAATAATACCTAGACTAACAATGCCGTGCAACGAAAAGCGGGTCTCCGTTGAGACATTTGGTGGTTTTACTGGTTTATGGTTCAAAAGTTTCTTTGTCCACCATTATAAATATATGTATACTATGTCTCAAGGGAGACCGGCTTTTCGGTGAATTCGAGTGTCTGTCTATATTCTTTATAGTCTCTGATAGTATCTGATATTAGTAAATAAATAAATCAAAATCATTAAATAGATTCCAGCAAATATTTTTCTAAAATGTAGCAAACAGTCTCGCTGAGTCTAGCAAAGAGTTGATTTAAACAAAGTTTATGCAGAATGAATTAAACTTATTTTTGATTTTACAATAGTTAGATATGTTTAATAAAATTCTGGATAATATTTGGCCTACCAGCATTAAATCTTTTTTCTGATGTCTATCGCTGATATTACTCACAGGTCATAAGAGATTTACTTTATTAAGTTAGATTTAGTCAAAATTTTGATTATTTTAATATTTTTGGATTCAAACATAATTGCTGTAGATTTTGTCTTTTCTTGAATCAGTAAAATCATTTAATTATTTATAACAAATGATTTTTTCTAGCTGTAGGAGATAGACCTTTAATATGGAGGCATTTTATTACATTACATATCTTGATTTTTTCTGTCATTTACACAATGCAAAACTTTATAGACTTTAACGATTGTTAAATACAAACTACTTTACCCACTCTCTTGGAAGTTTAAAGATATATTAAACCAAGAGTGTGGCTGCTTACTCACGTGTGAATATTAGTGTAAATTGCGCCCTCTCTGGATTTTTAAAATTTCCTTTAAATGACTAATTAAAGCCGTTTCTGTTTTAATTTAACTGCTTTATAGATATTACAAAATAAGCACAAGGTAGGTCTTTTAATTGCTCAAATGATGTAGGATGTTTATCGACCTTTTAACAAGAAATGAATAAGAACAGGTATTGCGGCCGCACACCTGTATGTTTTTTTTGGAAGTTTAAACCGCATATATTATGCACAGACCGTTTACAGCAATTCCAGTCTGATTCACTATAAATAGTTACATTATTTAAATTTTTCTAGAACGTGACTTTCCCAGTTTCAACTAGTGCAAAACTTTTACAAAGTTATTTTCAATATTTTACACCAGAAAGAACGGAGTTGCTTTGGGTGCACCTAATAGTGCGGGAGGTAGTGTCAAATTTTTATGGGTGATTTCAGCATAATTACTCTCTATTCTGTATGGTAGTTTGTACTTGACAAACAACTAAAATAAGTGTTAGCTGGCGCGACTCTGTGACGTGTGGGTGTAAGAAGCTGCCAAACTCGTAAAAAAAAAGTTTTTCGAGTCATTTCAGCAAAGCTAGAAAGCTGTAGATTGTTTATTTATAATATTTCCATCATGAAAAAATTTGTCCGCTGCATGGGGCAGGTGGAAAAACTTGTTAGCTGCCCATGGCAAAATGTATGACAAGTACGGAAAATCAAGTGATTTCAGCAAAGCTAAAGATTGCTTATATAACAGTTTACGATCTGAAAATCGTATAAATGACTGTTAGCTGGTAAGTATTAAAATGTGGCAAAACCTGTTAGCATGGGCTTTCAAAGTGTAGCGTAGAATTCAGGCGCGCGCCGCGCGCGGTGCCTTTAATGACGCAGTTAACATATTTTTCCACCTTTTCTTGTCAGCTGACTACTGATTTTTTTATCATAAACTGATGAGGTACTCACTTTCATACCTGCTGATATCACGTTAGTGAAAAAAATGCAGTGATTTTTAGACCTTTCTAACTACGACAATGTCGTATATGTACTATACTATTGTCTATTAGAAAACATAGTCCCTGCTTTTTGAAATAATATTCTGACATTCGATAAATGTACAAATCATAAATTACACTGTTTTAATTTATTTATAATATTGTTATACAATATGTGATACCATTTTACTGCCGTGTTCTCTTTTAATCACATTTTGTTCAGTAATATGATATCAGCAGGTATAAAAATAAGTACCTCATCAGTCTCATCAGTTTATGATAAACAAAGTAGAAAATCAGTAGTCAGCTGACAAGAAAAGGTGGACAAATATGTTTGCTGCGTCACTAAAGGCACCGCGCGAATCGCGCGCCTGAACGCTACTCTACACTTTAAAAGCCCAGCTAACAGGTTTTGCCACATTTTAGTATCAGCTAACAGTCATTTATACGATTTTCAGATCGTAAACTGATATATAAACATTTTTTAGCTTTGCTGAAATTACTTGATTTTCCGTATTTTTCATACATTTTCACATCGGTAACAAATTTTTTCATGATGGAAATATTATAAATAAACAATCTACAGTTTCTCTGCTTTGCTGAAATGACTCGAAAAACAATTTTTTTTGCGAGTTTCGCAGCCTCTAATCATCTTAAGCCACGCTTTTGGACCAGCTGACACATGATTGTTCCATCAGCTATGAAACCACAATCTGTAATAAAAAAATGAGCTTTGGTGAAATGGTCCGATAAAATTTGACACTACCTCCCGGACTATAAAGGACTGTCACTAATTGGTTTGTGCCCAGGTCATGGATCGGTGACTTCAATAATAATGGTAATTTGATTAATGTAATGACAAATCAAGCAGAGTCAAGCAGCGGTACTGAAAAGAAGAGATTTTTAATCAGTGCTGGGATTCTAAAATGCTATTCGATATCGAAATATTGTATTTGGGGCAAAGAAACGATTCCCGTTCGTTTTCAGCTGATCGCGGATCGTCTAACACGATGTCGATTCTTTCGATTCGAAGAAGACAGTGATTTTTAGGTTAGAATTATTTGTTTTTGTAGGTTTTTGGCATATTGTTTTTTTTTTGTTTACAATAACAACTATAATAAAATTATAAATTGCTGTGTCGTTTCTACATTTCACATTATGTGAAAGATGTAGTACCAATATATAAAAAATATGTTTTATTGTACTTCTTGGGCTTTCGGTCAGTTTAAATTAAAGTCTTGAAATGGTTTTGACGTTTCGGTTTATTTCATCTCTAAACCATCATCAGAATCCTAATAACAAAGGTGTAATAGTAATATATTTTTCTATGTAAGATTTATATAAACAAGAGATAGTAGAATAGGACATACCTTTTAAATTGATTTCACTTAAACACTACATTTTAACAAAATGACTTATTGCAACAGGGTTTTAAACTAGACTGATTTGTGGATGTTTACAGTAAAGAGCTTTGGTTTTATTATTCCAGATGTTTAAGGGTAGGGACACAAAAATTTTGCTTTTATTTTCGTTTTACTTTTTTATGATAAGGTTGTTGTAAATGGTACTTAAATTATCCGTATCTATTCTATAGTTTAGGGTGTTATGGGTTTTTTTAATATGTATCATTTTCTTTATGTTTCGTTTTTTTGTAGTTTGATTCATAATCTAAGATTTCCAAACTACAAAAAACGAAACATAAAGGAAATGATACATATTAAAAAAACACACCCTAAACTATAGAACAGATACGGATAATTTAAGTACCATTTACAACAACCTTATCATAAAAAAGTAAAACGAAAATAAAAGCAAAATTTTTGTGTCCCTACCCTTAAACATCTGGAATAATATAACCAAAGCTCTTTACTGTAAACATCCACAAAGCAGTCTAGTTTAAAACCCTGTTGCAATAAGTCATTTTGTTAAAATGTAGTGTTTAAGTAAAATCAATTTAAAAGGTATGTCCTATTCTACTATCTCTTGTTTATATAAATCTTACATAGAAAAATATATTACTATTACACCTTTGTTATTAGGATTCTGATGATGGTTTAGAGATGAAATAAACCAAAACGTCAAAACCATTTCAAGACTTTAATTTAAACTGACCGAAAGCCCAAGAAGTACAATAAAACTATTTAATAAAAAACGGTCAAGAAACCAATATTACTAATAAAAAATATGTATTTAAAAAAAGACATTTTAGACTTTTCCAGTTAAAATCGGATACTCCTGTTGTAGTTTAAAAGTTTGATTTTTAACATTTTTGATAACAAAACAATAAACACACTGTTCAGAAATGATCGTTCTTTCAACTGATTTTTTTAAAAGTTGTCCCACAAAATAATCATAGGTTATAATTCACTACGCATGCGTGCTACCATAGATCCATATAGCTACGCAATGCTACGAATACTACGGTTTCCGATAACGAAGAAAGCGATGGCATAAACGACATCGAATGAGAATACCGAATTGGCCGATATCGCTTTGACTATCGAGTATCGAAAGCATTACGATAGCTGTCGTATCGAGTGAAAGGGAATCCCAGCACAGATGACTTTTCCAGTATTAATTTAAATATAACTTAATATAGAATTCAATTTAAAAAATGTTCACGCAATATCTAAATACAACCTCTTGCCTTTACTGCCCTGACTTTTCTAGAATTAATGCCAGATATTCACTTCCCATTAATCAATACAATTTTGAATTAATAATTATCATTCGCTGTTTAAAACAAATAGCATATAAGACATATTTTACATGTTTTGTGTTATGGTAAACAGATAATATTTTAAATATTAAATATATTATATGGATTTACATGAATAAAATTAACTGATAATTAAAAATAATTTTTAGCTTAAGTTAAATTCTAATATCTTAATTTTATTAATAATTAATAACGCAAAATCAGTACCCTTTTAATATTAATAAATATCAGAATTCAGCGAGTAAGTACCAACAAAAATTATTAATGCTAAAAATTTACCTATATAGAAAATAACATTACTCGTAAAAAGGACCGTAATGATTATTTTGGAGTTACATAGTTGAGTATTAGTTCTGTTGTTTTACTTTCACAGTGGAAGAGCGGAAGAAAAAGTAAATAATATAACATTATTTAGGTCTTCAAATTTTGGAATCCCTATATTAGGAGAAAATATATTTTCGTCGTTGCTTTTTTTAGCACAAACATAAAACGTAATTTGCAAAAGCAAATTTGATATTTACATTAGGCTAAATAGGGGCGCTTTTAGGTACTATGAGGATAATTTGGCTAATTCTGCTTCCGATTCGTGTTGAAAAACAAATATTGCCTATCTTTCACATCGTATGTATCAAAAATTCTTAGAATAATTATTGTATACAGCAAAATTGAGACCCGTGTAAAAAGAAGGATAAGAGATAACCAGTTTGGGTTTACAAACACTACAGGAACGCAGAGGGCGATACTAGCATTGAGGTTAAAAATATAATAAAAATTAAGGAATCACATTTTTTTATCTTCGATGTACCACGTACCGTGGGTGCACTAGGAAAGTCCGAGTCACACATCCAGAGCCGCAAACATCCGTAGGGATTTTACCAGACCGTTAAGTGGATGTGTGGGGTGGTACCACCTCGACCGAGGAAGAATTCCTCTACCACCTCCCATCGACGCCTTGCTTGTGTCGACTTGTAAAAGATATTTAACAATGTGAAAGTGAGGTAGTAGAAGCATTCGCAACCTTTAATCGGCACCATCCAATAGTAAAACTTTAAGCATGAATAGCGGTAGGGACGTGATACAAGACAGCTATTGGGTTGTTCTGAACCCGTGTTCCTTTTGATAAATCATAGAAAGTGGGCATCTTTTAAAGATGACAAAACATAATTAATAATTAGCGTATACCCACTTGAGTTCTTTAAAAGCACTTTTGTTTTTCATTCCTCAAATCTAAAAAATATCTAATTAGTTTCGCTATTACTTTATAATATTAGCTTATCTACATGAGCAAATACAATTTTATGTTTTATTCTTAGGATCTTGCCTTTACCTTAACACAAGACCTTTTGACATTTTTTACATTGTCATTCGCAAAAACAGATACACTTTTTCTGATCAATATTAGCAAAGAAGATTATAATCTTTGATATTAGGTAATGACATTTTTAAATTTTTAGTTACATGCCTTCCTTAACAGCTTGAATTATTGTACATTATTTAAAACGTCATGATCCTCATAACTTTTTTTATGTATAAAAAATATTGCTTGGGGCATTTCGAAAAAAATATTTTGAATACTAAGACCCAACCTTTAATTTATTAATCATAAAAATAAAATGTAATGCTGGAACAATGTACTTATTGAAAATATCATGCTAATTTACCAGTCACGGTAATTTATCTCGTACAGCCTGTCAGTCTACAAAATTAAACATAAAGCACTTCGAGAAACATTTATCATAAAATTCTTAACGTCGAAAAAATGAAATAAATTGTTTTCGAAGGCGGTAATGAATCGCTAATAACGGTTTTTATTGCATTGGGTTCAGGCTGAAGTGTTAGGCTTTAATTAAAATGAAAAATTTAGTGATGGTTATAAATTTCTTAGTTTTCGTATTGATAATTTACATAATGAACCAGAACCACTACCAGGCGCGGCCCGTGAGTTTTTTTACAGGTGGGTCAAAATTTTGTTGGCAACTAGTGATATCAACGCAACAAGCAAAATACACTTTTTTAATTAAGGAAGGTTTTTAATAATGTGCCTAGTTTTGCCAAGAAATTATTTACCTACAAATAATAAACACCGCCAAAAACCATAAAATGGGTACTGTAGTATATTGAACATTTCTACTCTAGATGTTTATGACTTTTAGTATTACTTTTCTATGTCGTGTTTTAGTCTAAGATTATTAGCGGCATCCCGTTTTGATACGTCTGCGTCTCCTCAATAGAGGTCGCGTATTGTACTAAATATATGATACAGGCTGCCAGCTGTAGTAGATATGAGATTATTATATACCAATAATTTGGAAAAATACGTATGTATTTAGGTACAAATCACTTTTATTTAATTTTTTTTTAATGACTGAATAATAATAATAACGGGGTACTTTTTAAAATGGTAGCAATTTTTTACATAGTCTTATTGTTTTTACTGAAAAAATGCTAAAAAACTTAAAAAAGAGCTAATACCCGGTCCTTAAGTAATATTAGGTACTATTTTAATTAAATAACATATTTAAAAAAGGGTTGCTGGCGTAAAATAACGAATATTATTAAATTATCAAATCTATGCAGATGTACCACTGATTGACTTTTTGATCAATAACTAAGCAAGCAGCAAATTTGTAAGTTCCAATAATTGACTTAAAAATTAGCTGAAAGGTCTGATTATTATTTTGAAATAAAAAATAAAGTATCTTCTCTACCTGTATTAGAAAAAGACACTTAAAATAAATAAGTGCACAAAATTTCGTTCTAAACGAAATTTCTTACTACAGACATAACCAATACGGGACACACGTGTGCTAGCCTAGACTGGCTATTTTCAAATAAGTGTAGGATCCACGTTATTGTCGTTATAAAAATGAAACTTCCCTTAGTTTTCTCTTTATCCAGTAGGTATCAGAATGTTGATAAGACTCTTGAGAATAATACCATTTTGTTATAATAACAAAACAGAGATGAATTAAGTCGATCATTGGGACACGGTCAAAGACTGGGACATTTTCCTTATAAGACTTAAATTTCCAGAAGTTTTTGAAATTTTAAAAATATCTTAGCAACACTAAATTTTTGAACGTTTTGTTATTTTCTTGCAGTCTTCGGCTATGCCCTTCCGCTAAAAATCATCTAAAAATCGAATGACTTTACAAAAAATGTTTAGCCCGCTGCAATCATTTAAGGCCACTTTCCTCTACATTAGAAACAACAAAATAAATTTACAATTAAATTAATATCTTTGCATGTACTAACTTCCACGCAATAAATTGATCTCAGTCCTCTTACCTACTTGTAATTTAATTTTTAATGTTTAACAACAAAAGGGAGTGGTCGTAACATACTTTAAACATACAAGAAAAATAAGTATATATTTTGTCGTTTACATAAAATGTCAATACTATTTTGAAAGCGTGCTGCAGCATCAGGTTACAAAAAATCACCGTTAAAACGAAAAACACGTTAAATATAACAAATTTGTTTTTTAATAACCTATCACCAAACTTGCCTAACAGAGGTATTATTTTTAAGCGGATTTGTTTTTTAAATTGGATATTACAGGTTGATATAAAATATAGTCTGATGGCACAGTCAATTTATTATTAATTTGTCAACTGTGGGAAAGCCTTACAGCTAAAATGTGATTATGAAAACGCCATAAATAATAAGAAAAATATGTTAAATTATGCATAACAGACCGGATATCTGTTTCATGATAAAAATGCAGTTATACGGTACGCGGCATAAGTATAGGTAGTTTGTAGGTATGTTTGTATGTATAGTTAAACAAATAACCAAATACTTAGTTTTTTTTTCAAAAAGCATTTTTGTTGAAAGTAAGTTTTTACGAAAAAATATATAAAACATATTCCGAACATACAATTTTTTAAAATGTCATGACCGCATTTTCAAAGATACTTTTTCGAAAACGGATTTATGGAATATTTTCTCGAAAACACGTATTTCGAATGTACATTTTTTCAAAAGTGTCCCAACCCAACCTAAGCAAAAAAAATATTTTTAAAAAATAGGTACATTTTCCGAAAATATATTTTTTCGAAAACAGTGTTTACAAAATTAAATTATGTGCTCTAGTCGCTTAGAAAATGTTAATGAAAAAGAGACGAAACAAGATCCTGAACAAACCTAAACGAACCTTTTTCGGGTTTGATTAGCATGCAACGGCTTTTTAAAAAAGTAACCTACGAGTAAGTAACGCACCCAACCTAAGGAAACCTGATCAGGTTTCCTTAGGTTTGGTACGTTACTTTTTCGTAAATTACTTTTTCAAAAAGCCCTTGCTTGAAAAAATTAATATCCGAAGAAATTTAATTTCGAAAAAGATGTTCTCTGAAAAAAATTTTGAAAAGTGAAAAAATTTAAAATTTGGTTTTAGAATTATACTTTCGTAAGTACTCGTATACCCGCCAAATGAACAGAAGGCATAAATAAAAAAATGCTACAATATTTATCATATTAATCAAACAATTTGTCCTGTCGCGTCCAAGCTAAGATGACCAACTGTTCTGTTTTTTTTTTCAACAAACATCTTTTTTCATGTTGAATTAAGTAAATTTTTTCAAAAAACAACATCTTCGAAAGATGCTTTTTCGGAAATGAATCAACAAAATTTTTTTGAGAATATTTTTTTTAAAGAAATTTTCGAAAATATATTTTTGAGAAAACATACTTTTTCTAAACTTAAATTATGAACTTTACTGGCTTACAAAATGTCAATGAAAAAATGACCTGACAAAGCCTGAACTTCTAACCGAACCGTTTTTGTGTTCGGTCAGGTTTACGTTGCCTTGTGTCTGCTATGTCATACTGTTAATGGCCATGTATCCCTTTATACATCATTGCAGATCTAACCACTCTTTTATAAATCACTACCCGCTTCCACGCCCTTATCGCAACCGAAGGCTTTCTTGTAATTCTTCCTTATATCGCTTGCAATCTCCTTGTTGATTTCAAATCCAACGTACTATGTTGTATCATGGTCGAGCGTAGGCATTTAAAATTCTTTATTTTAATTAGCTTTTCTTCTTGCATGCTTCTGCTTTTCCTTTTTCATTGACTTAGTTTTCTTCCACCTAATTTTTAGGCTTTCTTCTAGGAATCTCCTGCTCTCCACTTTTCCCTCAGCGTCTTCCATTGTGGTGATACATGATATATATGTATATGTAAGTAATTCACTTTGGTAATAAACTTTAAAATTACGTTTAAAAAGATTATCCCACAAACGTGAACATTTTACTTGCCATTCAACACTCGCATCTCTTTCGATCAGATGTTTATGAAGTAAGACGTCGACATTCGATGCATTTTCCATCTTTGGATTCCTTACTTTTTTCCTTTTTCAAAGTATGCCTTCCAGATTTACAAAAATGTAAGACTTAACCAAGGTTCAAATAATAATTAAAACCTGCCAGTTAAATTAAGGTTTGAAAGTTGTGATCGTTTCATTGTATGTATGATCTTTCTTTCTAAATAAATTTTTTACTGAAACATTTTGGAAGAAAATCGATTTAGTTTTATTAGTGAAAATAGTTCTCACTTAAGATAGTTTATCGGTTTGAAAAATAAAACTTAAAAGTGGCTGGATCCGTAGAAAAAAGGTTTAAGATTTAGTCCTGGTTTAAATTAAGATATTCTAGCTGATCAGTTATGTTTCGACGAGTTGTTGTCCTGTTATTGTTAATAAGTCGTTATTAAAAACGTATAAATTATTCTGATATTTCAACGATTTGCTCGATTTTCAAATGATTTTCATCTTGGAACGGGTTGCTAGAATGAATTTAGTTCTATTACTATCGAAATATTTTACTAAAATTGACCTTTTCTTTATACATTTGCGAAAAAGCTTAGAAACAAATTGATAGTATAAAACTTAGTCGTCGTATTCTTACACTTGTCAGTTTAAAACTTTTGGTTGTCAAATTCCACCGGACTAGCATTGGAGAATCTGGCCATCAAAGTTTATCTGTCGGTAAAATTTTATTTAAATATTTAAATACATACTACTGGATTCGAGTTTATGACCCAGTGTTGAAATATAATATGTGCTCTTGGAGACACGCAAATGCACGCACAACAAACTTTGTCTGAGAATCCTCAATGCACAATTGTAGTCAAATTCCATTGTTCCCTGAAACGCAATGCTCAACAAACAAAACTGTTTCACTTCTGATTTCAGTTAGGTAGGTATTTTTGTTATTATCCCACGTAGACTTCAAGTCTAAGTACTAACGTACCGTGGGCATCTAAAGAGAAGAGAAATTGAGGCTATTGACACGGGATTTGAAGGATTGGAGATTGGGACTGGAAGGGAAAACATCTGCAGGCAATTTGTTCCATAATCTGGAGACCCTAGGTATGAATGAGCGAGAGAAGTGGTCTGTTCTAGGCTTTTGTAGCTGGACAGTAAAATGATGCATACGCAACGCGCCTTTTGTTGTTCTGTTTGGAACAGTCAAGGGGGGAATAATACCGGATAGTTCTTCAGAGCAAAATCCGTGGAAGTAGCGGTAGAAAAGGGATAAATCCCCAACAGCGCGGCGATGAGCGAGAGAAGGGAGTTTTCTCGTGAGGGCTGGGTCATTGATAAGTCGAATGGCTCTCTTTTGGATAGAATCAAGGATGTTCAGTGTCGAAGGTGATGCCGCTCCCCATATGTGAGAGCAGTACTCTAGGTCAGGTATTTGGGAAACATAGAGAGTGTATATGTTGGAAGGGGAGAAGTATTTTCTAGCTTTAGTAAAATATTTCGATGGAAATAGAACTAAATTCATTCTAGCAACCCGTCCCAAGATGAAAATCATTTGAAAATCGAGCAAATCGTTGAAATATCAGAATAATTTATACGTTTTTAATAACGACTTATTAACAATAACAGGACAACAACTGGTCAAAACATAACTGATTAGCTAGAATATCTTAATTTAAACCAGTACTAAATCTTATACCTTTTTTCTACGGATCCAGCCACTTTTAAGTTTTATTTTTCAAACCGATAAACTATCTTAAGTGAGAACTATTTTCACTAATAAAACTAAATCGATTTTCTTCCAAAATGTTTCAGTAAAAAAATTATTTGGAAAGAAAGACAGAAATGATAAAATAAACCATACAAATAAACCGAGCTTTTTAGCTGCCGATGTGGCTACTGAAGTAAGCTAACACCTTACTCACATAAATTTGCAGCTTTTAACTCGTTCTTCTATAGGTTATTTAAGCTGCCCCTCTCTAGAAAAGCTTTTAATCAGGAATTGGATACAATAAAGCAAATAGCGGTAAATAACGGATTTCCATTGAATTTGATTAATAAACTTTATTATAAATTTATGAATAAATACAAATTATCCTACAATATTTTACACTCTAACAAGACAAGTACTGAAAACAATAATTACAGATCATTAACTTTTTTTGGCAATGTATCTCTTAGGTTGAAGAAATTTTTTAATCCTTATAACGTTATATTATCATTTAAAACCAGTAACACTCTAAAACGACATGTAGTTAAAACTAAAGACGAAGTTGACCCCTTTTCGAAATCCGGGGTTTATTCTTTACAGTGTGGAGATTGTCCGGCAGTATACGTTGGACAGTCTGGGCGAAGAGTATCCACCAGAGTTCAGGAACACCTTAGTTTTGTTAACAAATATCAAAATACAGATATAACGAACACTAAGTCGGCTTTTGCAAACCATTTATTGGAATCCAAACATCAATTCTCTGTACCTGAAAATGTAAACATTATTCATGAATGTCATAAGAGCAAAAAGTTGGATTTATTGGAAAAGCTTGAAATTACAAAAGCAAAAAGGAGTCCTGTCCTTACCTGTGTTAATGATGTCTTTAATTTTGAGCCTTATTTCATTTTTAATAATATAGATAATTAATCTGTTGTTGTGCCTCTAACCCTATATTTTTCCCGCGTATTTCATCCAAACGCCATTACATTATTGACATTTCTCTTCTTCTTTTCTTACTATTTTGAGTTTCAAGCAGGATTTTAGTACGTGGGTTATTCCTGCTCACGTCAGATCACCACCGAATCCCTTTCCTCCTACCTCGTATTTTATTTTATTGCTTTTTTAGTTTAGTGACATGCAAATCGTTATTGTCATGTTTTTGTTTTTTGTTTTTTGTTTTTAATCAGTTTTTAAAACTTTTAAAATTTTATTGTAATTTTTGGGGTTGTTAGGTAAGTTATCTGGGAGTTTTTACCTGTTTAGGTGATTTAAATATTTGTATCTTTAGGTCTGATGATGCCCAGATAAGGGCGAAACATATGTAACCAGTCGTAAGGATTAAACAAATTGAGACTTTGACTTTGTGATTTTTTTATTTGCAATCTAAATCAGGTCTCTTTGAGAAATGGACTACTTCTTCGAATTAAGCTAAGTAAGATTTTCCATTTATTAAAAAACATGTATGTATGAAAAGTCACACTTTTCCACGTTAAACTTGACTTTTCGCTTTATAAGCTGCCAGTGATTCTGCCCCTACTCTTAAAATGACAGGACAAATTCTTTCGTGGGGTGAGGTGGCTACGACAAATACGACGAAAGCTGATACTTTTTTTGATCTTTTTCTAATAGCTCTAAATAAAAAAAGATATCCAATATCCAGTGGCGTGCCGCCGAGGGGGCTAGGGGGGGCACGAGTCCCTCCCGCCCTCATCGCAACGGCGCCCTCGCGCCCCCGGAGATTCACTGATGCCTACTAGGACCACATACTCCCTAATAAAAGGACAGTAATTTACAGCGCCCCCTGAAGATTCACTGCCTACTATGACCACATACTCTCCAATAAAAGGAAGATTATTAGGCGCCCCCAAATCATTGTGCCCCCTCCGCTCTAAAGGCACGGCACGCCACTGCCAATATCAGCTTGTAACTGGGATAATCCGATCAGTAGACGTATGTCACAATACACGTGCGCGATACCCTGTGCAGAAAATGCTTTGATGGGTTCAAAATTTATTCTTTACCAAATTTGGAGTGTGAAGACATGCTCCTTTTACAGCTTTGTACTATCGCCATATATTACACTTAGGTTTGGTTTTCTAAGTAAGCGAATCTCATCGGGAAATTGATATTTTTTAGGAAAAGTTTAAAGAAGAATTCTCATAACTAAAAAACTAACTTGCATTATTTACTCTTTACGAAGATTTGTTTTAAAATTTACTTTCCTTTAGAGAATTTTTAACTAACGGTATTTTACACCAAACCGAAATGTACGGAATTTTTAAAAATGGTTAAAAGGCATATGCCGAGAGCGTCAATGAAGGGTAAAATTTGCGGTTAAATTTTATTTAAATTTATCCATCGTACATACCATTAATATTAACCATGAGTCGCTGACAGAAAGATAAATTGGTGAAGTAATTGCCTAGGATTAAATGGCTGCTAGATGTTGGTTTTACATACTATGTGGGCTTCATTTACTTGCAATTATACATTATTGATGTATTAATTTATTATTGATAAAACCTATAAATATGTATGTACGGGATTGTATCGGATATGAAAGTTAATCCCTATAAGAGAGGATGTTTTTTTGTTTGCCTTTTCACATAATATCATTAACTTATTGAATGAACGATTTGCAAATGGCTGCTTAAATACACCGTTTTTACTCAAGATCATAAATTTTTCTTTAAATTACCTTTTCTTTAAACCTGATTCATACAGCATTGGAGGAGCAACTACCGTTCAAAGTTTACCTGGGTTATGAGTTTCCAGTTCACTTTCATCCGTTTCCCGTCGCTTTATCACGAAAGGCGCCTACTAAAAGGAATATAGTAAAATAGCAATACTTAGCAAGAGGCAATGTATGTTAGAGTCCAAAACTGAAGCGCACTTTCTCTGCGGAATGACTGGTCAAATCTAGAATTAACCAACAGCTTTGATCATAGGCCGAAATATATTTTAGTTTCAGGCATTGTCTGGTGTATCTTTAGTCAATTGTAGAAGTAACTAATCTGTCCCGTCAAAGATCGAAGCAAAAATTATTTAGTCCAGTGTTTTGACTAGTTAATCGTAGGTGGTAACTGTAATAAAGTAGTAATAGTACGATGTGTGGCGTGCCTCTCAAGCAGCCGTTAATGCTCGGAGCTGTCTGTCTGTCTATAAGCATACCTACGATATAAGCATAAGCAACGACTGACTCCTCAAAGATCGAACTGATTTTTTGAGTTTCTTCCTTGGACCAGCCAATTTGGTATCTCCTAAAAGTGACCAAGAACCCTCCAGTCAAGGCTTAAGCTAAGTACAGACTTGAACACAATCGATGACAACATTGTCGGCCGACTGTATCTTTTTCTACGGACCCAATATGGATAAAGTCGGCCGATATAATGTGGGCATTCTGAATGTTAGGTCTTCTGTGGCTTCTAATGAAGAAATAACCAAACGCGACGCAAGTCATTCCCTTTCATTTAGTTCCACTTTTAATAAAAGAACTGTCGCATATAATACCATAAATTAATCTTAATTTAAATAGATAATGACGGTTATTTAAACAAATATCTTCGGGCGCCTCGATCAAGTGCTTATTAATGAAATGCATTTATTAATCCATGGCAAAAGTTTAATTTATCCGCAAATAAATAAACGCTCTGTTAATTACACTGCAAAATGGTCCGTAGTTTGTTTTATCAAGCAGACAAAATAAAAAGATAGCTTTAACAGTGGCGGATCCTCAGGTGAAGTACGTAAGGAATCTTCTTACAAAAAAAGCATACATTATTTTTGAGTCAATACAAGGCTTATTCTAAGGTTTTTCTCGGCCAAAAACCTATAATACTCCCTCCTCCCATCCTGAGTGGATATTCTATAATACCCCACCCCGCCCATTATAAGTTATTACTAGAGTTCAATCCGGAAGGTCGGAAGGGCTCAGCCCGTTATTCAAGATGGGTTTCGGGGGATGAACACTAATTAATTATATGCCCTTAGTTTTTAACTGCACAAAAATTATGTTCCGTTCCACTGGACAAACTTAGTTCCTCACTACATTTTTGCCTACCACTGCACGTTAAAATGAACCTAAGTCAATACAACTACTTAAATATTCATCCATACATTGTTATAATAAAAATTATTAATGACACCTAACCTAACCTTTTTAAAATCGAATGCATTTTATTTTTTAGAAAGCAGTCATCAGTTTAAATAAAAAACATAATATATTGTTTGAAAGACCATTAATGTGAGCTCCAATCAATCAAGATGGTCTATTTTTTATTTAAACTGATGACTGGTTACAAAAAAAGCATTCAATTTCAAAAGTGTGAGGTGGGTCGACTTCTATATGTACGTACAGCAGTGGCCGAAATAAAGTTTCATTTCCCATTACAAAAAGCAATAAAATGAAACTTTTTTTGGCCACGACTGCACATAGCTGTATTTTGTTTCCTCAGATTTCTTCAAGTTTAGTAACTTTTAAGCTTGTTTTTAGGTACAGATTGTGGTTTTTGTAGGGATGTTTTAACTTAATATCTAAAGTCTGTTCACAGAAGTGAAGTGAAAGAGAATATTTGAAGACGTTGCACAGAAAAAATCACCCAAAAACTCATTGATTGTACATATTCTGCAAATGCTGATACTTGTCTTGATTGTATGACGTTGCTGAATATTATGATAAAGAGTTTGTTTGCATTTTTTCTGTGTCAGGTACATCCGAACATAATGTATTTTAGTGTAATTTAAGGCTCGTTTACATTATTAAAGTGAGTTGATGAAGTCAGTTGAATTGAAGTGACTTGCATTCAATTATTTGTTTATACACTATTTCTAAATGATTGCATGTCAGTTGATAGAAAATGGCGAAACTAGTAGTACGCAAAGCTATTCTCCAAACAGTTTTAAGTGTAGCTAGTGAATTGAGAGCAAATATTCGTAAGAAGAAACAACGGGGATAGAGAATATGGGTTAGAGAGTGGATTAGTCGCAAGGGAGCGCTAGGTGCCTCAAATAACCTCCTACGTGAACTTAAAGTGGAATATCCAAAAAATTACAAAAATTTTCTACGGATGAGTGAGCAGCAGTTCGATGAATTGCTAGCATAAGTTAAAGTCAAAATGAGTAAAAAATGTACTGGGATGCGTAAAGCTCTTTTAACGATATCTAGCATCAGGAGATTTATTTAACCAAAATGTACAATATCATCTGGGTACTACGAATTGCTTTTATCCTATTCCCAACCTCATCTTCTTTCATATTTATACCTAATTCTTCCATGTCGCCTTTTAATTTCCTAACAGCGGTCCCTCTAACATCTCCATTTATATATAAATATATAGATTAGAAAGATTTGTTCTACTGTGATTTTACAAAATGTAGAAAATAACAGCAGTTTTTATAACTTTGTTTTATATTTTACTTAACGAGGGTTATATTAAATAAGCAAATTATTTATATGTTTGTATTTTCCATTTTGTTGGCTCTTATTTGATACCTCACACTAAGCTTGAAAGTAAAAAAAGTAATCACTCCTTTACCCCCAAAAAAACAACCCCTAAAATTTTGTTCTCATTTTTTTTGTATTTTAAATCCGCTTTTATTCTGTGACCTATACCTATGCTAAATTTACCTCTTAACGTTTACTGGTCTTGGAAAAAAAAGGACTGTGACAGACAGACACCGGATTGATTTCATGTATTCGGTTTGTATAAATTTTGGTGCAAAATAGTAAAAGTTAATTAGAAACAGAAAAGGCACCCCAAAAAAACAACCCCTAACATTTTGTTCTCATATTTTTGTATTTTAAATCCGCTTTTATTATGTGACCTATACCTATGCTAAATTTCAGCTCTTAACGTTTACCGATCTTGGAAAAAAGGGACTGTGACACCCTATTGATTTCATGTATTCGGTTTGTTTAAATTTTGGTGCAAAATAGCAAAAGGTAATTACAAACAGAGAAGGCCGTTAAAAAGTCAAACGCTTAAGTCAAATTAATTTAACTAATCTTTTCTATAAAACATGTTTACTAAAAATATTTTTCTAATTAATTTATAACTAATAATAAATACACACGATACAGGTTGTTGAGTTGACAGCTGTTTTTCAAAATAATTATGATAAATCTTGTTACAGGACTTAAAACAAGGAAAAAGTAACTATTTCCGAACCCAAGCTTCCATATAATGTAAAAATAAAATTTGAGAAAAAATATTTCGAGAAATTCCACTTGGTTAAAGTTTTTTACTTTTTTACACTTTTGTTCAGCCTGTATAGCAAAATGTGGTTCTTATTAGGTTAAAGCGATCCTCGTAGCTACTTTTCAGTAAATTAGGTCCTTAAAATCAAGAAAATGTTTAAATCAGTTGAGCCGTTTTCGATCCACAGAGCTGTAAAAATGACCGAAAAAATGCCATTGTGCAAACTGTCTCACGAGCAGTTTACTTAAACTATTATAACTTGAAAAGCTGGACGAATCTGGATCCAAATTATATGTCCTCATAAAAAAGAGACTATGTAAAAGTAGGTTACATACATTTTTCCGGACGACAGGAGATAGAAAATAGTTGAAAGTCAAGATAAAATGCTAATACGAGTATCACACGTACGCTCAATAAAGACATCCATTTTATTAATGTCCAGAAACATGTGCAAATAAAACCTTTCAACAACAATATATTACTCAATAAAGAACCACTTATTTGCGCTACTAATGCCACTTAAAGAGGGATTTGCATATTAATTAGTCTTTTGCGATATTAAAAAAAACAAAACCCACATTTAACACAATTTTTGTATTGCTTTTTCGTACTTCAAATTCACACTCTTTGCAGGTCACAAATCGACTGAAATTAATCCGTAAGTGCCAAAGTTTTATTGGTTCAGGTATATTTGGTTCTTTTTGAACCCAAAGCAATGCCTACCTGACAGATTCCTGACAAAAAATATTTTGATTTATGACCTATTGCCGGAACCACTGTGCTGTATATATATATATATATATATATATATATATATATATATATATATATATATATATATATATATATATATATATATATATATATATATATATATATATATATATTATAATATGTGTGTACGTTCTCTCAGTATAAGGGCGCTGCGCTATAATTTACTATCGCATTATAGCTCTTCGCCATTTTTGGAGTCCATGAGTCGCCACTGAGTTTTAAAAAAGCAGGCTGAAAAAGCAACGATTCATTATCGCCGATATAATTGCTGTGGAATTGCTTCCAATTAAACCGTAAGAGCGAAACATTTATTTTGATTGTTAAATTATGGTAAACGAATAAAGGGGCGTAACGATGTCACACCTGTCAATTAACTGCAAATAGCAAGGTTAATGCTAATCGAAGATCGATTATATTAAAATAAATATCTTGAAATCTCATAAAAATAACTGGTTCACACCAAAAGTGAGACTGCCCAAGAATATAAGATATTTAGGTGGTTCCGTCCACGTGAGCTGCTTAGCAGCACTTTACAAACGTATAGGTATCTGAACATTTCTAACTGTTTCTATGTAGGTACTTATTTTTTGTTGGAAGATTTATTTACTTCTCTTATTTTTGGTAGGTAGTGCAGATCATCTGCCCAACGGGGCTACATTCTTAGTCCATTATTGTAAAATATTCCTTATTTTCCAGTGACGAACTACAATAAAATCCATATAACTAATTTTTTTGTAAATATCTAGAAAAGCTGCAGGTAAAATAATCTGTTTTCTTCGTTTCGTACGCAAATTTGTTTCAAGTGTAAATCAATCAGTTCTTTAATTTTTAATTTATGTTCAATAGAAAAACCAGTAAATGTTTTTTTTTATAAAGTACTAGCTTGTCTCATAAATAAACAAAATATGTAATTACTTTATCAAACGTTCGGTTGCATAAATCCATTTAATTTAGAATTTAGCTACTTAACTGGCTAATTGGCTTGGAATTTCGGAATTTTATATTTTGGAAAAAGCGAATTTCGAAGAAATTAATATTAAAAAAAAATGTGTTTTAAAAAAATGCAAAATGTGTTTTCGAAATAAGGGTTTTTTACAAAAGAAAGTTCTAAATATTTGTATAGATCATTAAAAAAGTTGCTTCTTAAGACCCGTAGAAAACACCTTGTGTCTGCCAAACAGCCTTTTAATCTTAAAATCTGTTAATTAATAAAACAATTCGGTTTATTAAAGTGTCAAAAGGGTTTGAGCAGGATATTAGCGATGGAAGCGTTTATTAAATATACCAGTTTTGAATAACAAAAAGACGCCATTTAATAAAATATATGCGTCTAGACGTGTGAATAGGCGGGTGGATTTTGCGAAGAAAGATTTATCGTCGGTCGGAAAATTATATTGTCTTCGAAAGTTAGGAGTTTTGAAAAGGATAACCTCTTTCAGTTATTGCGCTTTGGCAACTTGAGATATCCTAACCATATTTATTTATTAATAAAAAAAAACGAATATAATTTTAAAATATATACAAGACATTTAGACTAACGTCGGCCCTCGTTTTGTGTCTGTTACAAAGCCGAAAATTAGGAGTCGCAAATAAAATTATCACCGTGTAATGAGAAACCTTACCAATTATAATTTTCACAATTTTACTTGAGATTGAACATAATCCACCTAATTCAATGACTCTGATCCCCTTTTAAGACCACCTTTTGGGTTCACCCTTCAGAACCACCTTCTGGATTCACCTTTTGTGTTCAACTTTCGGGATTACCTTTGATATTCACCTTTTGGGTTCACCATGTGTGCTACATTGTGGCTTTGTCTACTGAGGCAGATGTAGGGTCCAATATTAAGATTCGAATGAAAGATAATGAACTACAAGTAGCATGAAACCTGAGAGAAACCGCGAGTAACATGTGCTTTGAGCAAGAAGAAAAGAACAGTTTAAGGCCAGTTTATTTCATTTTAATTATTTAAACATATAAATTCTCAATTTTTCCTAATATCCATAGAAATCTTTCTTTCATTTATTATGTAATGACATATTGGTTGTACTGATATTTTCTCAATTTAAATTCAATATTTTAATTTGCGCCCTATAGAAATTCATGAGTTTCAAGTAGCAGATAACATATAATATACTTAAGGTCTTCATTATTCACGCGAACCAATACATGCTAATTTATTTTTGGAACCATCTCAATTGATGTGTAAATATGTAAAAAATGTAAGTATTGTACAAGTTGTAAAAAGTTAAAAGTTGGCCAAATAATAATGAAAAATAAAAGTTTATTTGGGTCCCAGGACTTTTTGTTTGCGATATTCAGGTGCATGAGTGGTAACTTCTACAAAGGGTTTCTGATTTTACCAGAAACTACACCTTCAAAAAAATCAGTGGCTCTCAAAATATAAAAGCTTCACAAGCTATCGTTAACAGAGCAAACGAAGCAGCAGGCCGAACTCATGAAAACCCAAACACTCCGACGCTAGCTAGGGCTTATGATGTTACGCAAGTAATATTGTAATAACTTGAGCAAAATAATAAAGACTTATTTGCAATAGGATGTAACCCACAATTTTTAAGATATTACTCCCTAGGTATTTTTTTTATGTTCTGACAGCCCACGAGGACCGAAGTCTAAGTACTATGTACCGTGGGTGTACTGGGGAAATCCGACTCACACATCCAGAGCTGGAAACATCCGTACGGACTTTACCAGCCCTTTAAGAGGATATGTGGGGTGGTACCACCTCGGTCGAGGAAGAAATCCTCTACCACCTTCCAATGACAATCACAAAATATCCATGGTCGAAGCGGGATTCGAACCCGCGCCTCTCGGTTGCGAAGCTGGCGCCGTACCAAATCGGCATGAGATAGCTTTAAGTATATTTGCATCTTATTATATTTCATAGCGTTATTAAAGAACAGAAATTTATTATTGCAGAACTGACTGGACCTAAACGCTATTGATTTCATAATATTTTAAGCAATTTTGGATTAAGTCTTATGGCAAATAAGTAATCGATTTTTCTTCCTCGAAGGTCCGTCAAAGGCCGGATACACTCCGCCCAGTATTGGTCCATTGTGCTCACTCCAGATTCATATTGCACCCACTGGGTTAGTCCAGCGCCTTGCACTAATAATTGTGCACTAATTGTGCAAATCCGCTCCCTAGCTGATAAAAATTTATTCCGGTTCTAGTTTTGGTTGCCCGAAAATTTGTTGCCTTTTCCTATTTAGTGACTCGCAATAGCAAGTTATGTGTATTAATCTGCAGAAATATTAAAAAATTGGGTTTGAAGTAAATATATGGTTGCATTTTGCTAGTGTATTATTATTATTATTAAGATTGGCTACAATAAATTAGGGAAAGGGTGTATTTATTGGCATGATGTTACCTGTATAATGTTAACAAATAATAGGTGTATAAAAAACGATAGGACTGGGTTGATCGACGATAGTGGTTTGCCTAAGTACGCTATCGAAGATATCGGCACCTTAGTAATAAGAAAACAACGCCTGCTCGAGAACAAAGTGACACATGCGGAGAGCAGGTGGACTCCTAACTTTTATTGCACTTTTATATATATTATACGTTTCCCTTTCTTGGCTGCAGATCCTGCAGCTTATGTACCTAGGTCTCCGTTATATAGTCTCTAGTAGTTTTTGACAGCAATATGTTCTGTCGGAATTCTGTAGTAACCCTCAGATGGTTTCTGCACATCATAATCAGTTACCTGATGGTTTCGGGTCTGACTCCCCTGTCAAACATTTGCTCTGAGTTAAACCCTCTCTGTCTGTTGTTCCAGTAAATGTTATGTTCTTTTCTGATCAATCGCCCTACCCTACTACTGCCTACTACTACCCTACATACTGCTCACCTTGGTACTCCGATAGCCGGTTCTGGTCCAATGTATAATTTTTCCGACCCCTTTCTAGCAAGTTCGTCGTCTTTATCGTTTCCGGTAATACCTCCGTGTCCGGGAATGACTGCAACTTACCTGTATTTTTCTTTGCCAAGGCCTCTCGTTCCCCTTGACATTCTTATACCAATCTTGACATTGCCTTGTGATCCATTAGTGCCTTAAAGGTGACTGTTTGGAGTATATGTAAGATGTCGTAGATTTATGCTTAAATTACTGTGGGTGATTTTCCCAAATAAAAAACATGTTACTCTCTGGTCTTATCCCGTGTACCCCGCAGAACCTGCGGTTGGTTTTTGAACTATCTGTGTACCAGATTATTGCTCAAGTTTCGATCATCGATTACTATCTTAATGGGTATGTTAACGAAACCTTGGGTGCACATGATCTGATCGCATTTCTCATTTAGGTCTCCCAATTTTATCACATAAGAATTCGTGACGCGTCATCTGCCTCCCGGCAGATGGCTGTGGACCTCGCAAATGATGCAGTCCCATTCCTGCCTCTCTCTTGATCATCAGATGAAGAGGGATTTTCTAAGATGTTTTCCATTGCTGTTATGGAGGGTCGATTTCATGGCCTCCGTGAGGCTCAAGCAGGCCAATTTTCGCAGACTCCCCAGCTTTAGCACTGTAGTCTTCTGTGGTACCTTAGGCCACTGATTCATGTGAGATAACAGGTCTCGTAGTCATCCATGGTCAATTATAATTACAGAAATAGGGTGTTAAGGGCATAATTCTGAGCATTATTAAAGGTTTTTTCGTGTGTGCTGCTGGGAGATGCACTTCCTGAACTAAAGTGTTCGTTTTTGTTTTAGTAACTTTTGCTACATATTTGCGAGGAGCATGCAAACTACACTAAACTGTTTAGTTCATGTTCAGTTGGCACTGACTTAAAAGGAAAAGTAAGAAATTACAGGTTAGAACAGTTTAAGATTATATATGAAATTCACAGAAAATAACAATATGACTTAATAAAAGTATTCGTCTTCAAAAGTGCTTTGCAATTTTTTGCAAACAATAAAGGTGTGGTAAACTGTTTAATCAGAAGCTACCAAGGGCACAACTTCGAAATGTAGCAATGTAGTACAATTACTACTTTATTTGTAGTGTTCCGTGCTATAATTAGCAAAACGGAACACTTATGGAATTACTTCTGTGTACGTCCATCCGTCCATCTGGCAGCGATTTTCTCTGAAACTATTAGACGTACAAATTTGAAATTTAGCACAAAGATAGAATGTGGAGGCCCAATTATAGACGTGAAGTATAAAAAGTTAAATTTTGGTTCTGGGGGTTTATTTCAGGGGGTAAATTGGGAAATGAAAAAAACTTATAGGCATCATGTAGGGTGTCAAATAAAAGCTTATTAAAGCACGAATTCAACAATATACAAGGTGTTATGTTATATTTCAATTGGTGACTAATGGAGTAGTCTACAGACATACCCAATAGTTTTCTCCCTCAAATTGCACTTTTTTGTTATTTTAAAAAATACCCTAAACCACCCCCTTATCCGACGCTTCGAAATAGTTTGACGTCATACCTTCTAATATTATAAAGAAAAAACAAATGATCCAGCCAGGACATTGCCAAACTTAAACATTATCGTGAAATCTCATTTTTTTATCAGTTTTAATGAAAACCGAAAATAATCAAATTTTTAATTCCACCGACACATTTTATCAAAAATGTGTATTTTAATTTAACAGCAATTTTCTTAACATGGGAAAATATTCACTCGTGAAATTAGGTTGACACTGTAAGCAGAATGAAATAGGCAATGTTAGACGGTAATATTAAAGAATTATGACTTATTGAAATTGATAATTTTGGGAGAGTTACTAGAATTTCTTTATTTAAAGGTAATGTAATAAAATATTATTTCTTCAAACTTGTTACGTAACAATATTGTCAAGAGACCTAGGAACACAACAACCTAGCTCAGTGTTCTTTTGTTCTTTATATGGCCATGTGTTTTATTATCAGTAGTGTGGCAGTGATTAAACAAATTTTTTTGAGGGGTGATACCTGGCTTATTATCGCGAAGCGCCATTTGTGACTATTTTTCAGGATTTACCGGTTTCAATATATGCAGTGAATTTCATAACGCCCTGTATATAATATATTTTTTATGCATTTTTTAAACATTTTTGGGAAAACGCCTAAAAATTGCTGTTCCCCACCCTTATCACCAAAAGAATCGCTCAGAAAAATCTGAAAAAATCACGAACATGGAGAATTAGGTGTAGATTGAGCCAAAATTATCAGGATTGAAAAATTCTAGCGCGATCAATTGTTATAAACAATTTAATTGTTTATTGCCTTATAACTGTTGAACCATTGGTTTTAGAGAAAAACTTTTCCAACAAAAAAGATTTCTCACGATGTAAGGAACAACTTTTGTTCTCACACGTTTTTCAAAATTTTTAATTTGGCTCAGTCCAAACGCTTCCCACTCAGCTCCGCGCATACGCGATGTGACACGGCATTTGTGCCGTCGGCAGCGGATAGCGCCGCAGATGGGCGGAGATCGGGCGGCCGAGGTGTACTCAGGTTAAGTGGAGGGCTGATGGCATGGGACACTAATTGTGGAAGTATAGCTTGCACTTGACTGAATTTTTATACTTAAATAATAAAACATAAATTGTTAAGTTTTTATTGATACAACGACTTTCTGGGCATCCATATCAGTATGCTATTATTCATACCGTCGCAAGTTGCTTTTACGAATTACAAGTTTATTTAGTTTTCTTTAGCAAACATACTTGGTCGGCTTGCTAAAGCAAACAAGCGCCTGCTTGTATTTTATACTTCCCATGTTCAATATTTGCTCGATTCAATTTCCTAAATTGAATCTAGAATGCTACGAGATTTCTAATAATAAAATTACACATTTATATGCACTTTCATTATTGGTGTCATATGATATGTCATCCCTTTGCAGAGGCGTGTCTGTTTAAATTTAATGTTTTGAAGAGTTTTGGAACGTAACAAATAAAAACATGGGTTAAAATGTCCTTTTTACAAACTATACGCCTATTTTTTCCAAATTAAATTATTCGCAGTCTAGTTAAATAATTAAAATGCTAAGATTGTAAAATTTATCATACTCTAAAACATAACCAATCGAATCTTTAGATTGTTCCAACAAATTAGACACAAAGATTTACTCAGGCTCCAAAGTAGCATCGAAACTTCCATATGGTAGGACTGAAAGTGAAGCGATTGTGCAAAATGTTTTCTTTAGCGTTCAGTTGGATGCTTCTAACAGAAAACATATTAATCTCTTCCCAATTTGTATTCAAGTTTTTATAGTTCAAGGAGGGCTACTTGAGTACCATCAAAAATATAAGACACAGAGATAAAGTGAAAAATATAGTGAAAAAAGCCAGAGCCAATAGATTGGAAGAATTTGGGAAGAAAATTGAACAGGAGTCGAGAGGAAATGCAAATATGCTATATAGGACACTTAGAAGAATAAGACAGTGAAACAAAAACCCACTGAAAATTATTAAAAATGACGAAGGCAAGCGATAACAGAGGAATCAAAAATAATGAACAGGTGGAAAGAATACCACAAAAACCTACTAGAAGAAGAAGAATACTCACAGAGTGGAAGCGGAAAAGACAGGAAGAAAACAGAAGGCAATATAAAGAAGAAAAAGTGGAAGAAGGCGAAATTGAGAGCGAGGAAGTCATAAAAGCAATAAGAAAGATCAAAATAGCGAAAGTGCAATATTAAACCAGAGCTTATAAAATACATGGGAGAGAAAGGAATAAATCTTCTACACAGGATAATAAACCTAGCGTGAGCGAAAAACGAAATCCCTACAGAGTGGAAAACAGCAGTGATTACGCCCATACACAAGACCACTCTGAATGCAAAAACTACAGAACCATCTCACTTCTAAGTACAGCGTACAAGATATGCGAACGAATAATTTAAGAATGCCTCAAGACAAAATTAAAATTACTTTAAGTGACACACAAGCGGCATTTAGAGCGGACAAGTCGAAAAATGACTGACTGGATATTTGTAATCAGACAAATCACAGAAAAAATAACGGTAACAAACAAGAAAGTATAAGCTTGCGCATTAGATCTAGAAAAAGCATTCGATTCGATAAACCGAAATGAAATCTGGAAAGTCCTCGAAAGAAGAAATGTTAATGAAAAAGTAATGAAAACCCTATTATACGAAAACACAGATAATATAGTAAAAGCTGGAGTGGCAAGCAACTTTGTCACTAGCAGAGAGGTAAAGGTACTTAGTCCACTACTGTTTATACTAATAATGGATTATACATCAAAACAGGTAAATAAGAACGTGAAAGGAGTCGACTTGGGATATAGAAAATTGAAACCAACAAACATTCAAGAATTAATATATGCAGGCGACTTACTAATATTCGCCGAAAATGAAAGAGAATTAGAAAAACTTATCGAAAACTGGGCAATAAACTTAAAACAGTTCGGACTAAAGATAAACACCCAGAAAACAGAAATTAGGGCTATGGCACACGAAGGAAAAAGTATAAAGGAAGTGGAAGAAATGAAATACCTACCTTGGGACGGGGAAATATTAAAAATAATAAGCAAGGTCAGTGGAGTATACAGAACACTATACAAGGTTTTCTTTAACAAAGAGGAAATTACTAAAGAAACAAAGAAGAGGGTCTATGAGTCAGTGCTGGTGCCAACATTAACTTACGGATGTGAATCGGGTATTAACAAAACAATTAAAGTAAAAAATAATAGCATGCGAGATAAAAATGTTACGAAAAATAGAGAGAGTACCTAGACCCGACAAGGTAAGAAGTGGAACAATAAGAAAAACCTTGAAAATAACAAATGTGGTCGATAAAATAGAAACACAACAACTAAGGTGGTTCGGGTACCTGGTGCGCATGGGTGGGAATAAAACAGTTAGAGGCGATACGAGACGGGGTCCAGACCAAGAAGGGAAAGACCAATAAAGAAGTGGAATTCAGTAATGGCCGAAATAGTGAAGAAAAGAGGAATGGACTGGAAGCAAACGAGAAATGAGGCAAAAACCAAGAAAAGATGGAAAACAATCGTCACCTCTACACCGAATGTAGAAAAGGATCGGGATAAGTATGTAATAGCTTTGCTATATACTTACATTCATAATTCATATTTACCTCAACGGCCTCTTAGCTCCACTGACGCCCTACCTTTGTGCTTGTTGTATTGGTGCAGTCACTAAATCAGTGTAAATGGTTATGGATCTAGAGGAGCTTTTAAGGAATTAGGAAATTCCTGAGAGTGTCACAAACAATTTTTAGGGCCGTTTCCCTCTAAACTGTTGTCACTATTTATTCGTATGGTAGAACGCTTGGAAATTAAGCGTCCCATTTATAGAACCAGGAAAAGATATTTTCATTTAGATGGCTGTTTCTCTTTAAATTGAAGACCAAATTACTTTTATGAAAACATGGTGAATTGAGATAAAGAATTAAAGTGGTTTTATTTTAAAAACATTATTAGGTATTACTAGGAAATATGGTCAAAGACATGGATATCCCACTTTAAAGAAATATTTCTTAAAATTATATCGAAGACGTGTGCATGTAATAGCCAAATAAGAACTTTTTCAAACAAAAATTTGCAAAAACAATAAAACAATTTGTTCCTATTAAAAAGCTTTATATTGTCGTGAAATTCAATTAATTAATATTTATTTTCCGTCATTAATACATTTTTTCATTGTGCCTACTGATTTGAAAACATGCCAACAATAAATAATTAAAGTTAATTACGACTTACAGCGTGCAACATAACGCTGGTTGATCCAACAGTGATTAATCATATTTGACGCATCGTTCCATCTAAAAACAAAAAGTTAAGCGTTTAAAGGGGCCTAATTGTGTAATCAGTTCATTGGAAACGTATCGTTAATAGACTGGCAAGGTACTTTTTTCTAAAATGTTAACATTATTTAGTCAATTATGATATTATTTCACAGCATAATTGTGTTGCGGATGTTAGAATGACAGCTACTCAAACAGGTCTTATTTCTTTATTAACGTAGGCAAACTTTCTTATATAACAGATTTTTAAAAGCATTTTTACTGAATAAGAGCCTACATGTAGAAAATCATAGTTTTTGGGATTAGATTTAAAAAATTGAAAAGCTTATGAACTGAACCAAATCGTTTAGTTTCTTTCGATCAGAAAGAACACTTATTGTGTAGATTGTTTCACTGTCAGATTATAAGCTGTTCATTTTTGTATTACAGTGCAATTAGCAAGGTAGTTTGACTACATACTCCTCGTCAGGAGGGCTAGCGATATTCGGTTCATATTGTAGAAATCCACTATACGAGATATCCGATGATTTACATAATGACGTGTAATATTCACCATAACTTACACGAAACACTCGAGTCATATTGCCTTTTTCTTTTCTCACTGCTAATAAATGAAGATACACTATACACACTTGAAGAACAAATGGAGCTTAACGAACATTTCCAAACAAATCAATAATATGCCAAGGTAAAGAGCCCATTAGGATTTTAATTGCAAGTTTATTATTTTATTCTTGTTGAATAAGAGTGGCTACGTTTATTATTTCAGCAATTTGCATTTATATGAAACTAAAACAAACCTTATGCGACTAAGTTGAAGTATCTGAATCTCTGAAATAATTTTACCCGTGCCTGGCTTTTGTTTATTTCAACGTATGTACCTACTCTACTGCATAGACAACTATACAAACACGCGTGCATATTATGAATGTTGTCAATATTTTTTCTTTAGAATTAGAAGTTAGTTTTAAATACTAACGTAGATTTTTTTGCTACCTAGAAAATGATCTTCGTCGATCCGTTGTAAACTACTATTTAGCTCAGTATTATATAGTTTATGCTCTATTATAGTGTTCCTTACATTAGCCTAATAGGGTTGAGAACTAAATTAAATTTAACACTTATAATATTTACGTATTATGTAACGTTTGCGGCTGCAAGAAATCAATTTAGAATTTAGATACCTACATCTCAACTTTAGGAAAACTCATTTAAGGGATCTTTTCAAAAAAATCGGTAAGTAACGATAATTTTCTTAACAAAAGGGCGAATAACAACTTTCTGAACGTGCTGTGTGCAACAGAATAATGGTTTCTTTTTGACAACTGCTTTAATAAAAGAATTTTGGTTATAATTTTAAATTACTCGGTAGTTGTGCCCAACTAGTGTTTTTCATTTTGGCTTTAAACCATTTTTTCAGCAGAAAGTTTAAGCTAGTAGGAATAATGCTCATCTCATTAATAATGTAATATAGGGTAAGTCATAATTCTTTGTGTTGCCGGTTTAACATAACCTGTTTCGTTCTGGCTACAATTTCATCCGACTTCACAAGTAGTCCATATTTTCCCATATTAAGTAAAGAAATGCCATTAGCGTAAAATACACATTTTAGGTAAAATGCGTCTGTAGAATTAAAAATACTTTGGATTATTTTCGATTAACACTTCGATTCACTAAAACTGGTAAAAAATGAGATGTCACGATAATATTTAAGTTTGACAATGTCCCGGCTGGATCATTTGTTTTTTCGTTATAATATTAGAGCCTATGACGTCAGGCTCTTCACAAGCGTCGGACAAGGGCCAGTATTTGGGCATTTTTTAAAATAAAAAAATGTGCGATTTGAGGGAAAAAAGTATTGCGACTACCCCAGGAGTCACCTATTGAAATATATGCAGTACACATTCGTAATTATACAGGGTTCGGCAAAATGTATTACCCATTTTATTTCATTAATAACACAAAAACGATCCGGTTATTTTGAATGAAAATAGTTTTAAATGGAAAAGTAGGCTTTGGAAATTTTGTTAGAATTGTTGACAGTTGTCAAAATGGAGCGTTGGTCTGCACAACATCGCGTCTTTTGTATTGAGAAATTGATTCAATTTAATTCAGTAATCGCTGTTCAAAGGTGTTTTCGAGGTCATTTTAATGTCCGTCGCTATCCTCAGCCTAAGACTATTTTGGCTTGGCGCAATAAATGGAGACAACTGGGATCTATTGTAGACAAAAAGTCAAGTGGAAGACCAAGAACTGCCTGCAGTGAACGTAACGAAGATAGGGTAAGAAATACCGTTATTGATAGTCGGAAAAAACCCGCTATTAAACATGCTTCCGTCCTTGGTTTGAGTGATCGAAGCACGGGAAGAATGTTAAAACGCATGAATTTTCATCCATATAAGATGGCAACAGCTCAGGAAATAAATGATTAAGATAAGATTAATAGACTTGAATTTTGTCGTCTGATTCCTGATAATCACCAACGTATCGAAAGTAACATTTTCATCAGTGACCAGGCACATTTTTATCTCAATGGCGATGTAAATAAGCAAAATTGCCGTTATTTGGCTCAAGAGAATCCTCGGGCAATTTATTAGCGACCTTTACATTGCCCTAAAGTAACTGTATGGTGTGCCATTTCATCGTCTAGAATAATTGGGCCTTATTTTTTTGAAGAGAATGGTAAGACGGTAACCGTTACCGCTGCGCGCTATGTTCAAATGCTGCAGACATTCTTTTTACCTCAAATTAAAGAAGAAATACTCGTAGGACACTACTGGTTTCAGCAATTCATACGGCGAGAATAAGCATGAACATTTTAAGAGAATCCTTTCCAAACAGACTCATTTCAAGAAATGGTACGATTCCATGGCCAGCAAGATCCCCAGATCTTTCAGCTCCGGATCATTTCTTTTGGGGCTATTTAAAGCTTAAAGTGTTTGTGAATAAACCCAGAAATTTAAGAGATTTGAAATTAAACATTAGAAATGAAATCAATGCTATCCCACGTCACGTTTTTCAAAACGTTATGCAAAAATTTGCTAATCAATTAGAAGAATGCATTGAGGAACCATGGCGATCATTTACGAACCACTATATTTAAATCATAAAAAACTCCCATCTTTCTTGTTTAAAAATATGTAATAATTCGTTTTATTATTCAAGTTAATAAATTTTTATAACCTGTTTAAATTGGGTAGTTCATTTTGCCGAACCCTGTATTTAGCACAACGGTCTTTTAGCTCCATTGGCGTCGTACCTTTGTGCTTGTTTTAGTGGTGCAGTTACTAAATTAGTGTGGATGGTCATGGCTCTAGAGAAGCCTTAAGGAATTGGGAAATGTCTAAGAGTGTCACATAGAATTTTCAAGGCCGTTTCCCTCTGAACTGATGTCATTATTTATTCGCATGGAAGGTCTGGAAATTAAACGTCCCATTTATAATTGTATGATAATTTTTAAATGACTTTCTCTTTAATTTGAAGGACAAATTATTATATGAAAACATGGTGAATTGAAATAAAGAATTAAAGGGGTTTTATTCTAAAAACATTGTTTGTTAGTTTGTTAGGACGAAATTAGGGATTCACGGCTTGACTTGAATTTCAAGTTACTTGACTTGACTTGGCTTGAAAATAAGTCAAGTTCAAGTCAAGTAGTTATATTTTAAGTACTTGAATAATCAAGTAATTATATTTCAAGTAGGTACTTGAAAAATCAAGTAGTTCTTCAAGACTACTTGGTTTTTCATTAAATACATTTGATATAAGCAAGAAATGACAGGAAACCTTGCAATAAAGCCTTTTATTTACAAAGCTAAATCTTAAATTCTTATGTCAAAATTTATAACAAGAAGTAATATAAAAGTAAAAAATGGAAATAATAATTTATTTTTATGAAATAATAATAAATTAACATATTATTCTTAAATATTAAACAAAATAATAAAACTGATTTTCCAGTGTATGTCCTCTTCATCTTATTCAGCAAAACAGTAGTAACAGCTAAATTTAAAAGAGGTCTTTAATATCATCCGTCGCCATCCAAGATATGGCACATAAGGCTTCTAATAGAATTGTCGCCTAATCGGTTGCGGGTTTTTGTAACAGTTAGAGCAGCCCTGGTTGATACACTTATTATTTTCTACGCAGTTGTTACAGTCGATTCGGGGAACCCCGCATCTTGTTTATATATGAGCATGAGCTTGCAGAAATTATTTGCGCGTTGTTTTTATACATAATCGGGTCGTTATCAAGTAATATCAAGTAACTTGAACTGGCTTGATATCAAGTCAAGTAGTAACCATGGAAAACCAAGTCAAGTCAAGCAGTGAATTTCTGAAAAGCTTGGATTTCAAGTCAAGTCAAGTAATTTATAAAAACTTCAAGCTACTTGACTTGATGAATCTCTAGAGGAAGTATGGTCAAAGACATGGATTTCTCACTTTAAAGAAATATTTCTTAAAATTTTTGTAGCGAAGACTTGTGCGTGTAATAGCCAAATATTTCTCAAACAAAAATTCGCAAAAGACATAAAACAATTTGTTCCTATTAAAAAGCTTCATATTCCCGTGAAATTGAATTAATTAATAGGCATTTTCCGTCATTAATACATTTTTTCATTGTGCTTACTGATTTGAAAACATGCCAATAATAAATAATTAAAGTTAATTACCAGGTACAGCGTGCAACATAACGCTGGTTTATCCAACAGTGATTAATCATATATTTGACACATCGTTTCATCTAGAAACAAAAAGTTAAGCTTTTAAAGGGGCCTGATTATGTAATCAGTCCAATGGAAATGTATCTCTAATAAACTCCCAAGGTGCTTTCTTCTAAAATGTTAACATTATTTAGTTCAATTATAATATTATCTTTCAGCATAATGATGTTGCGGATGTTAAGTGACAGCTACTCAAACATATTATCTTATTTCTTTATTAAGAGCCCTAACTCATACATCATTATCGTTGGCAAACTTCCTTATATAACTGTGTTGTAAAGCATTTTTACTGAATAAGAGCCTACATTTAGGATATCATAGTTTTTGAGAATAGGCCGTGTCAAAGTGGAATAACTGTCCAACGTTTCGCCTTCGGGGGATTCAGTGGCAATTTTAAATGGCCGGCATTTTGAAAATGGTCAAATCAATTTCTTTGAACTTCGAAAATGAGGAAAGTATTAGAAACAGATACTTACAATAGATTCCAATGTGACGCCCACCCAACTTCCGTGTGGTTGATTTTAACCAGTATCTGACCTGTTCATTCTTCTGTCGCTAGAAATCCTTGTCTTAGTGTAATTTCTGCCACACACACATACATCACTCTGAAAATATAGTTAAAACGACTTCAGAACACCCAGGCGCGGATTTAGGGGCGGGGAGGGCGCACACAGTACAGTACAGTGTACAAATAGGATTTCAATAGCAAATTTTATAAAAATAAATATTGTAACACAAATAATACTAACCATTCGTACATGTTCTACAAAATATTATAAACTAAAACAAAGATTGGTCGTCTATGTAAGGTCTATAATATATAAATTATACCACACAAATATGAACAACAGATCCGTAATACGAATATGTTTTATGAAGAATGCAAGCCGTTTTCGGCATATTTGATTTACATGCTCTTATTGCTCTTAGATGATTTTTGAAAACATTCCTTACTCAGGAAACAAATAACAAAATGGGTTTTTTCCTTGAGAGCCAATTTTTTTGGAACAACAGCCTTGTCGAAAACGGATTTAGGAAATTTTTCAAAAATATTTTCTCGAAAACCTATTTTGAAAGTACTTACCTTTTTTCAAAAATATCTTAACAGCTTTTTTACAAGATGCTCTGTTGAAAACGGCTCTATGAAATTACCCAAAAAACATATTTCGAAAGTCTGTACATTTTTTCGAAAATGTCTTTATCAAAATAATTTCTTAAAAATAGGTATACAATTCCCGAAAATGTATTTTTCCGAAAACAGTATTAGGCTATGAATTCTACTAGCTTGGAAAATGGGAAATAAAAAAAGACGAACCTATTTTTAGTTTGATCAGGTTTCCTTAGGTTAGGTACGTTACTTTCTCGTAAATCACTTTTCGAAAAATTGTACTTACGTATGTAAGTATGTATATCCCCTATTAACGTTTTATCGATGTTAAATTGAGTGAATTTTGTTCTTAAAATAGTT
This sequence comes from Philopedon plagiatum, assembly GCA_963971165.1. Taxonomy (NCBI): domain Eukaryota; kingdom Metazoa; phylum Arthropoda; class Insecta; order Coleoptera; family Curculionidae; genus Philopedon; species Philopedon plagiatum. Next base: position 104,078,800 of record OZ020191.1, on the reverse strand, counting down.
TTGTCGAAATATGCTTATTCGGAAACGGATCTACAAAATTAAAAAAAAAAATGTAAAAGTATCTTTCAAAACTACACTTTACTAGCATAGAAATGTCAATAAAAAAAGATCCTTAACTAACATCAACTACGTTACTCTGTATTACTTCTTCAAAAAAGCATTTTTTAAAAAATATGAATGAAGTTTTTTTCGAAACAATCAAAAAATGTATTTTCAAAAAACATATTTTCTTTAAAAAATGTAGTTTCGAAAAGTACTTTAAAAAAAATGGAAAAGTTGGTTTCCAAAAACAATTGATTCCCAAAAACAACAAAATTGCCAAACACCCCCAGTTTTCGAATAACTGTATTATCGTAAAAGTTCTGTTTTCGAGAAAATATATTTTCGAAAAAACGTGCTTTTAAAAAATGTGGTTTCGAACTTTTTTCGTCTCAGTCTAAATGGACAGAATGTATAAATAAAAGGTGCTAGAATATCTGAGGGTTAAGATAAGCAATCGTTCTGTTTTAGAACCCTAAACATTAAAAAAATAATGTCGGAGAACACCTTTAAAACGTAACGATATGTCAAAAATCGGAACTCGACGATCTGCACAAATATATTACTTCCCTTGCACGGCAGAGCGTGAATGTCTACTGTTTGGAAAGTATAAAGTGATTTTGGTTTAATACCAGGCGCGGCCCGAGCGATTTTTTACAGGTGGGTCAAACTTTTGTGGGCAACTAGTGATATCAACACAACAAGCAAAATACACTTTTTTAATTAAGAAAGGTTTTCTAATAATGTGCCAAGAAATTATTTACCTACAAATAAACACTGCAAAAATCATAAAATAGATACTGCACAATATTGAACATTACTACTCTAGATGTTTATGGCTTTTTTATATGGGTTTTAATACTCTAGATTAGTAGATTTTAGCGGCTTCCGTTTTGATAAGTTTAGCATCTCCTCAATAGATGTCGCGCCTTGTACTAAAAGCCCAGAATATAAACAGAACAAAATTCTGAGCTAAGAAGTATGATTATTCGTAAAATAAAATTAGGAACGCTGCCGAAACTCCGTTTTCTTTAATAAATACAATGCTGGCGACTAGACATAGTAATACGATATTTGTCTACGCACGTGTAGGCTGTAAGCTGTAGAAAATATGAGATTGCCAACAATTTTAAAAATATTTTATCGCGGAACAACTTGTTGCCAATACACCTTTTAGAGCCGATCTAATTTTTTAAATAACAAAAAATTAAAAAAAATTTCTTGCCCCAACACAGATTCGAACCCTTGACATTCTGATCAACTCGCTGAGATTGTACCTCTAGACTACGCTGGTTATGTAAGAAAATCGGTCCGATACCGTTAAATATGATGCCTAGCGCTGGCCTGACAGAAATCGTATTTATAATTTTTTATGTTTAACCACTAATTAATATTATTAATACGATGTACATACAATGCGCATATTAGGTACCTAATTAGTTTTTCTTTTTCCGGACCAAATGTTTTGAAATAGTATATTTTAGGGGGCGTTTTGAGAGTATTTCCATAGTGGGGGTGGCCAGCTATTATTGGTGGGCCGTCGACCAATTGTGTCTCTTTTTAACTTTCTCAAGCGCGTACGTCTGTTTCTCTCTTACTTTTAATGAATTTATATCGTCCACATAAACCTATAAGATCAATTTAAAATATGACCCAGCCCGGAGCAAGCTTGGATATCCTTTGACGATGGCTTGGCTTGATTCTTTCTTGGGGAGTTTTCGCATGGAACTTTGAAACAAAAGATTCTTTTTGGTTTTAAAAAATTAAAAAATAAATTATTAGGTAGATCACTGAAAATTTTAGGTGGGTCATTGACCAAATGACCTTATGGACCGGCCGCGCCTGTTTAATACTTTATATATGTAAAATATGAAACAAATGTCAAGAAGTACAACAATACCAAACTTTAAAACAGGAAAAAAGGAATACAGAAAAGCAATTTTCAAGCTAGAAGTTGAGAGAAAGATGAGTAAGAAAAATGTGGCAATTTTAGAGAAACATAACAGTTATTTATAAATAATTCCCTTGCTCTCGCTAAATTGGTTTAATTGCACATAAATTTAAGCAGTAAAAGAAATAACTTTTTCTTCTTTTAATTGCAGGATACCAATTAGATGAAATATGTTTCTTACATATAAATTTAAAATATATAATTTGCAGTTTTCTCATACCCAGGGACAGAACATCTCGTATACTTTTTAAAATTCGGGCTCTTTAACCACGAAAGGCAATACAATAAAATTTAACACGATAATTTTTATCTTTTTCACGCGAAAATAATTCCAATATAATTTCGTGATTAATTTTTAACAGAATAATTAAAAATCTTGCTTGTAACTGGTAAATTAAATTTTTTAAGTTCGAGCGAACTTTCCCCTAAGTTAAATTATAGATTTTTGAATATAAATGAATTAAATGATCGACTGTTGTAATTATCTTAATTGTGTGTCTCAAGTTTATATCGTTTTTAATTGTTCATTTGCTTACCTTTACTAATTGTTTTACTTTAGCTTTTCATTTCGCCTTTTAAATTTATTATTCTTTAATTTATATTTACAATTTAATTATTGTTCAAAAACATTAATGCTAATAAATTTGCTGTCAAACTCGTAATAGAATAATACTGCCATGAATTTATTGATATTAATGTAGCATTACGGTTTATGTTGGTAAAATTAATTAAGTTTAGCTTTTTGATTAGCTTTCGATATCATTAGTTAATAGAAAACCACTCTTGAATGCAGTAATATTGTTCAAGTATTTTTCTTCTAATTCGCAACTCACAAGAGATAAAAATGTGATCAAATTGTATCAATATTAATAAATGAGATGTTTTTGGAATCCTATTTATGTATATAATTATACTTGTATTATTTATAATCAAGAAATAAATAAATATATTTGGTAATACCTAGATACATTATAATAGGAGATATTTATTATGTAAACGAAATAAAATCTGATAAAAAGTCGCCATACATTCATAGATTAATATTTGTTCGGCTTTACAGCGATAGTGATATTAATGCCGATTATACAAATTACACAAAATAAAATTAAATATAGAAATTAAATTACGAATAATTAAAATTATAAGGAAAATGTAATTAAGGAATAGGTAATTAAAAAAAATTAAAATATTGCTAAAAACTTAAAACAGTGGTAATATATTCTTTGTAAATTTTGAAAGATCCAGTTTTTAATTCTCTTTTATGTAAGAGGATTTAGAATTTTCATATTTTTCAGTAACAAAGTAAGAATTTTTATTTTAGTATCTAATGATATGAATATAAATGAATAAATTGATTGATTGTTGTAATTACCTATCTTAATTTTGTGTCTCAAGTTTTTATCGTTTTTAATGGTTCAGTTGTTTCTCTTTACCCATTGTTTTACTTTAGCTTCTTATTTCGCCTTTTAAATTTTTTTTTATTTAATTTATACTTAAAATTTAATTATGGTCTAAATACTTAAAAATTTTGAAAGATTCAATCTCTTAATTCTCTTAAATGTAAGAAGATTCAGAATTTTCATATTTTTCGGAAACAAATTAAGAATTTTTATTCCAGTAGCTAATGATTTTTTTTTAATATGGTTTTGTTATTATTTATTTTTTAAGAACAGTTATCGAAAACTTCGTAGATAATCTGCCTCTTGAAGATTATCGAATCTGTTGGTATCAACTCGATGGAGCTCCTACGCATTGTACAAGAGAAGTTAGTAGAACCTGATAGATTTTGGACGATCGTTGGATAAGACGTTTGGGACCTTGGAATTGGCCTCTAAGATCACCCGATCTCAATCCATTGGATTTTTACTTGTGGGGCATGTTTAAGGAAAAAATTTACAAATCACCAGTAAATTCAAAAGAAGAATTGCTACTTCGGGTTACCCAAACATTTAGAGATCTAGATCCAAATGAAATTAGATCTTCCACGACAAATGCAGTGAATACCCGCCTCTTAAAGTGCTTGGATGTAAGCGCCAGCGTTTTAAACTTCTGTTAAAATATTCTGACTGTAATTATTTTAGTAATTTAGTAATGTTTTGAAAGAGTATATTTCACGGAGCGGTTCAAGTGTATTTCCATAGTGGCCCGGGACCGGCTGCGTCGACGGCCATGCGCACGCCCAAGCAATTATTGGTGGGCCGCCGACAAATTTTGTCTCTTTTCAACTTCCTATAGCGCATATGTTTGTTTCTCTCTTGGTTTTAATGCTTGTGTGTATAGTCTACCCGCATCTTAAAGTGCTTGGATGTAAACGGCCAGCGTTTTAAACTTCTGTTAAAATATTCTGTCTCTAATTATTTTAGTATTTTTTATTATTTGACTAGTTAAGTAGGGTGTGTTACACTAATACTCCTGATTTAGATTTGGGCACATTCCATTAAACTTTATACGACATGTTCTGGCGATAGTTTTATCAAATTGTCCAAATAAAATGAATAAATTCTTAAGAACTGCATTTGAATAGTTTTCTTCCATGATTTTTAAAGGTATTTACCACTTGTATCAAGTAATGAAATATAAAAACGATAACGAAAGTAACATGACTTTTATATTAAACAATAGTTTGTCATGGCATAGTACTAAAATCCGAATGGAAATTAAATTTTCGAGGAAATTTTACAAATAATGGCTTATTATAAGTCAGAAACTTGACTAGTTAGGTATAAGTATGATAAACAAAAATAAAGAGCAAATTTAAGTAGCTTTTCAAATCAGTAATAATATACAGTAGGCTTCATTACTAAATATGTCAATAATACCTTTTATTGTATAAAATAGCTATTTGTGTATTAAGAGTGCAAAGTGATATATTGCCGCTCTGAGCGAGAAGTTAGACGCGCGACGCGTAGCGGAGCGCGGCTATCTCGCGAGAGCGGCAATGTCACTTTGCGCTCGAATTACACACATGATTTTTTCTACAACCGGTATTTTTATAAAAATATTTTGTAATGTAATTAATAATTATTGATATCAAATTTGACAGTTTATATTTTGTGTCAAAAGTCGCAGATACGCTGGACGTTTCTTTATTATTATTAAGGTGTCCATGGTAACTAAGCGAGCGACAAAGTAACTTTGTCGCTCGGCGAGCGACAAAGTAAAACAAACGCTTGTTCCTCGAAAATGTCCAACTTTGCGCTTTCTTTTGAAAGCGCAAATTTGTACTTTTCGCTCGGTTGTAGAAAAACATTGTTTTTGCTATTAAGAACAAATATGTAGTAAGTAAGTATGGCATCTAAAGGTGTTTTAATATGGAATAGGAGGGAGGTTACAAATAAGAAATATTTCATATTTGTACCCCTTTTCTTTAAAAAACATATCATAATTTTAAACATTTTTTTGCAGCAGGATAAGTAGTCATAGACAGCCAGAAAAAAGTCAGAAATGGGATGACAAAAATATAAAATTAGCTGCATCAAATGTGACACAAAAAAAATGGATAGTTAAAGCTGCAACATTTTCAGTGTACCTACCATAGAGAAAATATATAGTAGAGAAATAATGTCAATTACGAATGCGGCAAATTTACCGAGCTGAATCCGTAAACAAAGACGGTCCTCTGCGGGCTTGCGCATTGTCGAACGTTTGCCTTGTGATAGACAGGACCGTACTTCAAAATTTATTTCACATGACGTGAATCTTTTATCGAGTAATAAATGCTAAATATATTACTTGTAATTATTCTTTTTATTAATGATAAAAATGTAACCATTAGTGAGATTTTAACAAAAAGTGTATAGTTTGTTGGCTTAAATCTGAGTTTTCTTGCTATACAAAACTGTCGATAATTCCTCGAAAATAGCTCAGTTTATATATATACAGTGCGTCTCTTTAATGTCCCCCCCCTCTTAATTTTTTAAACGTTACATTTACAAAATTGAAAGTTGAAATAAAATATAAACATAGTATTCTAAACAATAGAAATAAAATATGCAACTGTTTTAAGAAGTAAAATAGTAAATCAAAAAAATTACATGTGTATATTTTATTGGATTGGCATCCCATCCTGTATAATTATTGAACAAACCAAGTTCTAGGGTAAGATGTAAATATTTTTACACCTATTTACAGTGTGTGCACTTGATACTTTGCTGAAAGCGCTACTACTTACGGCCCCATGTCAATCTAATCCACCGATATCTTAGCGATCCTTTGGCGAAAGCGCTTTTTTCTTTCGCCATCCCTTTTAAAATACTCCCCTCTACCCTAATCCACTAGTATTTTTAGTGCCCCTTTGACGAAAGCGCAAATATGCCTTTTGGTCACACTCACCCTTATGCAATATAGGGGAAGGAGGCATTGACACTATATATGACCTTCTTACACCATCTTACCCCTTATACAATGCCCGTAATACACACACACCCCATCAGTGCCTTTCTGACACCTTGACCACACTCAATATACGTCACTGACAAATATTTCTACTTCTCCGTGTGTGCATTCACTTCATTACGATAAATTATATTTTTTACCTCCTGTTCTTTCACATATTGATATAATTTAAATTTGGAATTAAACTATTTGTATTTATGCACTACTTGTAAGAAATAGACTACGTAATAATTCCTTATATTTAAAAGTTGGATACATAATTGGCGAAACATATGAAATGTCTGTAACACTTTGTAAAGACTATTTTTGTATCGAAATAACAAGCTTCAGAGGTTCGCTATATTCGCCACCCCAACCAAAAATACCATAACATACAAATGACTGAGATTTTTTCGGCCCGGTTCTGATCGCCGCGTTGCGTCATTGAGTTCAACAACCACTTTTACGAGACGTCCCGAGTGCGCATGCTTCGAGAGGACCGTCGTTTAAAAATCTGACTGGCGCCCAATGCGTACAAACGCACTTTTTCGCCCATACATTGGACGGATTCAGCTGGTGTCGCGAATACGTTGTGATGGTCTAAATATATCTTGTCTATGGTACCTACTAAGAACTATGTCACTTCAACTGTGTGAATCCTACTAATACATACATAGGGCCGAAACTAGACAGAAAAAATATATTTAATGCGGAGCGCTTTTAACATCTTTTATAGACCTACGGCAATGAGAGCAAATTCTCTTTTTCTATTGGCTGATTCAAGGACGGTTGCTAGAAAACCCTTCTGAAGTTATGTAGGTAGTAATTACGACCGAAATTTAAAAGTGAATAAAATGTAAGATTTAATACCAGAATCGAATTTTCGATTAATTTCGAAAATTTTTTGATTAGTTTTGGGTCGTAGAACACGAATCTGAAATTCGTTTTTGCCGGTCTCATATGGCTTTTCCTAAAAAAAATGTTAACTTTTAGGTTAGCTCTTTCTATGGATATCTTTAAATTTCGACACTTTCACTTATCTGTAAACTTATACATTCAGATTCACTAAGAAGGTTTAAGATTTAGTACTGGTTTAAATTAAGACTTTTTAGTAGGTTAGTTATTTTTGACAGGTTTTTGCCCTGTCATGGTTAATAAGTCGTCATTAAAGACTAATGAATTATTCTGATATTTCAGCGATTTGGTTGGTTTTCAAATGATTTTTATCGTGGAACGAGTTGCTGTAATAAATTTAGTTCTATTATTGTCGAAAGTAAGCACTAAAATCGCAATTTTCTTTATAAATTTGCGAAAAAGCTCAGAAATAAATTCTTTCTATAAAACTTAGTTGACTTATTCTTACACTTGTCAGTTTAAAACTTTTGGTTGTCAAATTAGACCGGACTAGCGTTGGAGAATCTGGCTGATAATGTTTTTTTTCGTAGCAAAAAACACCAAATTGAGGCAAAAATAGCTAAGAAAATTTCTTTTTTCTTTCGAAAATCCCATTTTAACTCGCTGTTAGCCGCCATTATTTCTCCACCTGTCAACCCCATTTTTGTGTCCGGTGTTGCCAGGTTTAATTATTTTCCTGAAAAAGTTTTGAATTAAGAATAAGACATAAAAGCTAACCCAGATCAGCTCTAAAAGGTTGTAAGGTGTAATTATAAATTAGCATATTCATTTAAAACATTTAATTTTAAGTTAATACATGAGTACTGCTAGTGATGTAAGGATACGTATCCAAAAATCCGTTGGATCCGAATATTAAAAGAATCCGGATTATCCGGAACCGGCCGAGAACTTGAATACGGATTCGGAATCAAAATAAATTCGCATCGGGTGGTTACTAATGCAAAGTGCAAAGAGAAAACGGAATCGGAATCGAGTGTAAGCGAACAACACGGTCTGCGATTTGGCATATTTGATATTGTGCTTTCTCTTTCTAATGACATTTCCTAAAAAAAGATGGCATAGTTATCGGGGTAACGGGTATCATATGAGATGAGACCCATTGGTTAAACTAGTCCCGCTTCACCCGAACCGAATTCAAACGAGAACGGCGCGACGCGATGCCTTCTTATCCCTAAACTTCGACTTCGACTGGTATGATACCGATACCCAGGGCTGCCAACTAACCTTTACTGATTTACTCTCAAAACTTTCCTGGATTACTCACAATTACTCACAACTTCAACATATCAATATCAAGTCACCCTTTTTTTTTGTATAAACCGTAAATCACCGTAGGTATATTTGTTAATACTAATAAGTGGCAACTGATGGCGCTTTTGTTTTTATTTTACTACTGTGCAATGTTCTAAACATCAAAAGCTGGTGTTGCGTGTTGCTAGGGTTGCCAACTCGGAAGAAAGCTAAAGTAGGAGCGCTTTCACCATTTTGAAAGGAATATGTTTGTGTAAATCACACAAGATACCGGAGGGGAATACCCGAGACGCTGCGACACCTAGTGTTGCAAGTTGCAGTATCAAACAGACGAATCACTAGCTACCTTACTTATCCTCTCATATTTTTATATTGGCTAAGGAAGAGAGGTCGCTAAAAGCAGTCCAAATCTAAAAACTGCAAAATTTTAATTACTGCTAGAGCGCCTAAAATTATGCCTAAATTTAGATTTTTAAAATTAAATTTTTAATAAATTATCGGATTAGAAATCTGCATAACTACCAAGAATATACTACGTGAATATACGTTGATCTCTCGATTACTCACAATTTACTTACAATTGCCACTTACTCACAAAATTACTCACAGACCAGCAAATTACTCACAAATATGAGGAATTACTCACAAATTGGCAGCCCTGCCGATACCGCATCGACCTACCTAACCGTGTATCCGGATAGAAAATGTTTTAGTCTGTTGCATGCATACGTATTATTACGTATACATGATCTGTAACCGCTTTCGCGCGGGTCAAGAAATGGATTCGTATTCGGATATACGGATATTAGCTGATTCCGATTCCGTATGATTCGGATATCTAATGAATACGGATATTTGCAACACTAAGTACTGCCAGTTATCTAGCGCATTCGCCAGAAGTTATTACCATAGTTCTGAATAGATTTTTGATATTAAAAATATCGTGAAAAATCAATATAATGGAGTTTGCGTATCTCTTCTTGGTTGCTTATGTTAATATGCATATACAGTGTAGTTTTTGAATGCTATCCTTTTTTAACTTGGAATAAATTAATATCGAGGTACCATTTCAGAGCACTCTGAGCGGGATCTTCAAAAAGGCTTTTTTCCTGTTGCTAAGAGAGACACTTCCTGCAAGTCCGTATGTCGAGTGTGGTGTTTTACACACGAGAACCATCCCTTAAGCCAGAATGGGCTTTTGTATCTTAAGTTTTTTATTATAGAATGGTTCTTTCGCGTCTTAAGAGTTTTTATTACCTAATTAACAATTTTTTTGACACTGTGCTGATGCCGAATGGTGAAGAGTGTATATTAGTCATATTCCTCCATGCCTTCATTCTTCATTCAGGTATGTTAATTGAACCACCTGTTAGGAAAAGGAAATAAACGCCAAAATATGGCACAATGACTTTTTATTAAAATTAGCATTTTTAAGGCAAAACCCATGTCTTAGTGCTAAGAAGGACATAAAGACCTCACACGTTACGCAGAGATAGGCGGTAACATTAGATTTAAGAAGTAAATATATCTCGGATTTATTCCCTTCTTCAAACTATTGTAGGTAATCTGTCCATGGGCGCCCGCAGGGGAGATTGTGAGATTGTCATACTTTTTAATTATTAGTAATAAAATCTTTAAAAATACATTACTTTTTTTTATTTTGCCCCACCCTGAGAAAAAAGTGTGCGGGCGCTAATGATCTGTCATATATTAATTCAGTTATTCAGTATTGTTTCTGGTATTATTGAGGGTAGACCTTGTTTGTTCAGGTTTCTTAACAGCCTTAGAACACATTGATGTACTGGTAAAAACAGTTTAGTGCTCCGTAAAGCTGGGGTACACCCTGCATTAACGACCACTGCAGCTTACGAGGGTAAAGTACCAATAAATCAAAAAAAGATGCAAGATATTCGCAAAATTATTCAGTATATACTAGATGATAAAAAATAATTCTACGAGAATTTGCTGACATCTCAACTACTTCATCTGAAACTCCCGCCCGAAGACGAAAGTTAGAAAATCATATTTGGGTTCAGGATCGCGTAGTTCAGGTTTTAAAAATTTAGCTTAACGTAACCTACTGTTTAAGTACGTCTTTTGTGTTATTATTAATATGTTCAGTAAATAACAATATTTCATGTGGTTATTGTGTTTATTCTCTTAAAAAAATCATAAGTTTGAAGAAGGAAATAAATCCAAATCCAAGCCCTTATTATTATGATAACTAAGTAATAAAAACCACTATATGGTGTCCAATTATCCCATTGGGCTTAAAACACATTGGACTATGTTTTCCACAAGTTAAATTCAAGAAAAAATGAAAAAAGAAAGTAAAAAAGTTTTTTTTTCGATTTTTCCAAAATCAATACTATGGATTCATTTCCTTCTTCCAACTGGTGGTTCACTTATAATCAAGCTTTTTCGTGATCATCTTTTGAAAATTCGTTTCCTATTTCAGTTCTTTCATTAGAATATATGCCTTTATCTACCTTCAAGTTCCTGTATTTTCGTCAAGAAACGTACTCGAAACTCAACATATTTAAATTAAAAAATTTCATATCTTTATTTTTTTATAATTAAACGACGTTTAATGAAAAAATAGTATGTTTTATAGTAAAAGCAACTTCTTATGACTCGTCAAACCCAACCAGAGCGCATTACCAAACAGCCATTTCAAAACATTCCAACTCATTAACTTGTTATTAACTCGTGCAACATGAGATCAATTAGCTGTGTAAAAGCCTTTGACATTGAAAGAAATTCATACTAGCTTGTCGACTCTAATTAGCCCTGAGAGCTTTTTATTATAATGGGCCGTGCCGTAAAAGAGACAGAGCTTTTGACTATAGTTACTTGCGTCACGTAATGAAAGAGATAGGATTTTTTTTTCAGCGACGAGTACCTGCCCATTCTCGTAAATATCTATTGTATTCTCTTAATAGATTTAGTAACGAAATATTAGCGGCATATTTAATTACACAGGTTAGAAGACGTTTGTTAAAAATAAAAAAATGTAAGTAAATATTTTCATAGCGCTTGTATGAGAACCTTTTAAAATGTAATTTTGCGTTGACTAAAGTTTAGTTAAAACGGGTTTAAGCATTGTCTGTCGCCTACAGTAGCTGATCATTTATTTGTACATAGGATGACAATAGGTAGTTATCGTTAAAATAAGTAATCAAAAACACCAACGGCCAAATTCACTACTATTAGAATACTTTTTATTGTATAAGTAATATAGAAATTAAAGTGAGCCTAAAATCTTATTTGTCTCATGACTGACTGGAGCGAAGTCACGAGTAACAATAATATGTGACGTGTGACATCCAGAAGTTACTAAAATATCCAAAAGTCAAATAATTTTGTAATTCCATTTAACGGTATTCGGGACTTACCTTTGTAACATACCTTGTATATTACTTATAGCGATAAAAACTAGTCTCCCCATTTCCAGGTCAAAATAAACATTTCAGCAAATTTTAGCTCAATATGTTAATCCAACTCCCAGGACTGGTCTTTGCGATACACCCCGCAAAGTAGGTACTTAACGTTATATAAAGTACCATAGATAACATTTTTTCTCTATACTAGTGATTACACTGAGCCTCAAAAGATTCATTGTTTCATTTTAAATTGTTTTGTAGTGGCCAGAAAGCGAGAGCTATACTAACTAACTATATAATGCCACAGAAAATATTTATAATTCTGCAAATAGGCCACCAAATTTATCACTTAAATTAGCTTACGATGCCTGACAAGTAGCTTTTTACGAAAAATTGAAAAAAATTTATATTAAAATAACACTTTTTTTCAACCGGTATAAAATATTCATGTATGGTTAAGTAGAGGCATTTACTCCCTCCAGATATTTAAACAGAAAATTTATCTTCAGTAAACAGGAAAGGTACACCGGGTCAAAATTCAAACAGGTTTGAATTTTCATTAAAAAAACTTATGTCCTCAAAAAAGAGGCAGATATTAAAAAACCGTCAAACCTATTTTTTCCTAATGGTTAACTGATTCCGCCAATGTCCACAAAAATATAAAATAATGTATTTTGTAGATTTTGTGGCTTAAATTTTTTTTTAAAAAATGCAGTGTTTGTGTATAAACAAATAAACAACGCCAAGTTACTGGGTCGATCGAGCATGAAAGGGGTTTCTTCTACTTTTTGAGACAGCGATGTTCAAATTTGGTAAAAAAAAATTGTTTATGCACCTTGACTGTCCAGCAATTCAGACAATATCTCTTCTTACCCATCCAGAATTTACCGATGCAATGCTAATTTTAATTCTGGTTAACACGTGGTCTGTTCTTCGGCTTCTTCGGGTATACGCCTGCCTGATGAATGATAAGGGTCCAGAAATCAAGATAGCAGGAGGGCACCTGTACCAGAATCCAAAGTAGTATTTTTTTCTCAAAGCTCTATTGTATTCTGCTTGAATGAAGTAAAATAAACGATGTATGTATTCAGTTTCCCGAATGCTAATTTATTTAATTGATTGGTATAATTTTATTTTATGTTAACTTGTCTTCGACATTCGTATGCAAAGTCATGTCGACTCTTTAAATTAAACACATTCCTATCGCGCCTTTCTGTAGAAATTAAAATTTAAAATGCTGACCTTTATCCTAAACCTTTGTCAAGAATTTAATTAAACTAAAACTTAAAATTTAATTTTAATACTCCATAGACTGGACGAAAATTTAGACGTTATATGTATACTTTTTCTATTACAGGAATTACCCATTCAGTTTTATTTTACAAATTTTCAAATTAGCTTTAAACGAGATTAGCTCGGCTACGCATACATCTTAATTAGAGCTATTAGTGCACAACATTCCACTCTCCTAGAGTAAAAAACGAACGAAAATTAATGAAGACCCTCGTTTCAGGTCGGATCCATCATGTTGGATGATGATGAAAATTGCTGGCGGAGGCATAAATTGGCGCGCCATCAGAGCCATTGCTAATGCACCCTTCTAATTACTTTGGGGGGAATCTCTGGCGTAATTTCTCTATCACTAAATGAGTGTATGCGTTGCTTTGGCTGCAAAGGCTTTTTGCGACATTCTCAAATGTTATTAATCCGTGCAAAATAGAGGTTATTTTGATGATGGTGCTACAGTGAAAATAAAACTAGCCCAATGCGAATTTTAGCATAGCTTTATACACACAGGACATTTAAAGTTTTGCAAACGGGGGTAAATCCAGAGACGGCTTCTAACCTAGTTGGAAATAAAATCAGGATTCGATGTGCAAATAAAATACAAATATTTATTTACCCACATTGTGTTATTTGAAAGTGCGAGATAAGAAAATACCATACAGGGTGTCTGAAAAGTCTTAGCATGGTCAAATATCTTTACTATTAATAAAGATAGAGACACCAAATTTTAGTTTTATTTTATTGGTTAATAAATCTACTGTTTTATGTAATTTGACTTTTTCAACCCCCTTGGGGGGTTACGCTAGGGAGTTGAGGTCAAAAATTTTGAATGCAAACCTATGCCGGGTGGCCTCTCCTTTTAAAAGTCTTCAAATAAGAAACATTTTACCGCAACTCCAGTATTTTAATGCATTTTTAAATAGCCAGCCTATAAAAATTATAAATCGTAAATCGTATAATCGGGCGGGGCACAAGTCGACCATTAGTCGACCTCTAGTGCCATACAGTACCAGTCTCCGCTGCTATTGTTTGTTTTGTGGGACACTTTTTTTCTTTTTTCCAACTTTACTTCTTCATTTATCGTTTTTTTATTTTTTTTTGACATCTGCGCAGTAGCCCAAAATGCGTACCTCGCGCAAACCGAGCGTGCTAGACATGCGTACGCAATTTCAGGAAATGTACTTGGGTGTCTACATTCGAACCCATTCACTTTTAAGAATATATCCCAAATAGTCAAGGTACCACTACGTAGTTAACTTTATAACTTTTTTCCCAAGTTTTTTTCGTCTTTATTTGTCGTTTTTTGCCATCTGCGCAGTAGACCAAAATGCGTACCACTCGCAAACCGAGCGTGCTGGACATGCGCACGGAATTTCAGGAGATGGACATTGGTGTCTACATGTGAACCCATTCACTGTTAAGAATATATTCCCAAAAGTCAAGGTACCACTACGTATTTAACTTTATAACTTTTCCCAAGTTTATTTCGACTTTATTTCTCGTTATTTGTCATCTGCGCAGTGGACTAAACTGCGCACCACGCTCAAACTAAGAGGGCGAGACATGCGCACGAAATTTCAGGGGATGTACTTTGGTGTCTACATTCAAACCTACCCACTTTCAAGAATATATCTCCAATAGTAAAACTACAACGACGTATTTAACATATTTTTACGATTTTATGACGTCTTACTTTTTTGAACATTCGTAACTATGTGACATTGTGACCAACCGTGCCAGCCTTACTAATAAGTGATTAGTAAGGCTGGCACGGTTGGTCACAATGTCACATACCTAGTTACCAATGTTCAAAAAAGTAAGACGTCATAAAATCGTAAAAATATGTTAAATACGTCGTTGTAGTTTTACTATTGGAGATATATTCTTGAAGGTGGGTAAGTTTCAGTGTAGACACCAAAGTACATCCCCTGAAATTTCGTGCGCATGTCTCGCCCTCTTAGTTTGCGCGTGGTACGCATTTTAGTCCACTGCGCAGATGGCAAATATCGAAAAATAAAGTCGAAATAAACTTGGGAAAAAGTTATAAAGTTACATGCGTAGTGGTACCTTGTCTTTTGGGAATATGTTCTTAAAAGTGAATGGGTTCACATGTAGACACCAATGTCCATCTCCTGAGAGTACGTGCGCATGTCCAGCACGCTCGGTTCGCGCGTGGTACGCATTTTGATCCACTGCGCCGATGTTAAATAACGAAAAATAATGTCGAAATAAACTTGGGAAAAAGTTATAAAGTTAAATCCGTAGTGGTACCTTGCCTTTTGGGAATATATTCTTAAAAGTGAATGGGTTCAAATGTAGACACCAATGTCCATCTCCTGAAATTCCGTGCGCATGTCCAGCACGCTCGGTTTGCACGTGGTATGCATTTTGGTCTACTGCGCAGATGGCAAAAAACGAAAAATAAAGTGGAAAAGAACTTGGGAAAAAAGTTATAAAGTTAACTACGTAGTGGTACCTTGACTATTGGGGATATATTCGTACAAGTGAATGGGTTCGAATGTAGACACCCAAGTACATCTCCTGAAATTGCTTACGCATGTCTAGCACGCTCGGTTTGCGCGAGGTACGCATTTTGGTCTACTACGCAGATGTCAAAAAACAAAAATATATAAATGACAAATGAAGGAGTAAAGTTGGAAAAAAGAAAAAAAGTGCCCCACAAAACAAACAATAGCAGCGCAGACTGGTAATGTATGGCACAAGAGGTCGACTAATGGTCGACTTGTGCCCCGCCCGATTATACGATTTACGATTTATAATTTTTATAGGCTTGCCATTTAAAAATGCATTAAAATACGGGAGTTGCGGTAAAATGTTTCTTTTTTGAAGACTTTTAAAAGAAGAGGCCACCCGGCATAGGTTTGCATTCAAAATTTTTGACCTCAACTCCCTAGCGTAACCCCCCAAGGGGGTTGAAAAAGTCAAAATATATAAAAAAGTAGATTTATTAACCAATAAGATACAACTAAAATTTGGTGTCTCTATCTTTATTAATAGTAAAGATATTTGACCATGCTAAGACTTTTCAGACACCCTGTATGGTATTTTCTTATCTCGCACTTTCAAATAACACAATGTGGGGTAAACTACCCAATGATTGGCACTTTAAGGAGGATTTTCACTTTATTTTAGTTTATCTCCCATTTAATAAAAAGTAAAATCAATTTGTGAATTTGTATGGGGTGCTTGTTTTGTGTACTTTCTAAGTCAAGAAGCCTTTTAATTAAATTTTAAAGTTTTAAGCAGCTAAATTTATTTAAACTGCCAAATTGTACATTTCCCAATGATTGGCAGTTCAGTATCCTATTGCTGGCATTCGATCACCCCATTATTGGCACCCACTAAAATTACCGACCCACTAAGTTTAAAATAGGTAGGTAGGTATCATTTTTTGTTTAGGATTTAAAAAAATATGAGATAGCTAGTATGGGGCTCCAAAATACACATGGGCTAAAATATTTTAGTTTTGGTTTTTTTGTACTTTTGGTTAGATTTTAAAGCAGCAAATTTTTAAATTTTAAAAAATGGCCTGGTAGGCCAAAGGCACCCACATAAATGTTATTAACCTTTTAATAAGTATACAAAAAAAAACAAATACATACGCATTTTTATATTTATGTGGTAGAAAAACATAGAATACAACAGAATAAAACAAAGTGTTTTTCAAATGAACATTGTGGTAACATATTGTCGGAGACAGGTAAGAGGTAGGTACAGGTATTTTAACTTGGTTTTTGAGTTATAGGAACACTAGAGACTACAAACTAAAAAACCAACGAAACTTCAGATGTGTTTTTGTGCTACTAGTTTTGCAAGGGAACATTATGGGTTCCCTATTTTTTTAATATTAATTTTAAACTGTCTAGGTACGTATATTGAAAAATAATCGGAACTGAAGTGTTGACCTAGGAACCCCAAGTTTTTTAGATGCTGCTTTTTTTGACAATTCGCAGCTTTGTATTGCTTCTAAAGCTTTCTGGACATCTTCTTCTTTATAAGCATTATGATAGCTTTTATTTCTCCTACACTGAAAAAATATTGTGGGACATTTCACTACAATTGTGTACCTTTTTCCAACAATTTGTTCTCAAAAACGTCCAAGACCAATTTGTAGCAAAATTTGCTACAATTGAATGAAAATGTATAAAAACTGTTGTTACTAATAATACAATTAGAGTAAATTGCTCTACAAAGACTTTGCAACAATTTTGTGTGAAAAAAAGTCCAAACGATTTTTTCAGCGTAACTTTCTGCATCTAAAATAAAAAGAAAGGTTGGAAATTTTAAAAAACACAAAATTTGTTCCTTTAAAATTTAAGTAAAATAGGGTGACAATAAACCGATTAATATATTTCAGCCAATTCCTATTATTGGCACTCCATGCCAATCGTAGGAAAATCTTTAAAAATGCATTCCTAAAATTGGCACTACTAAAATTTTAGTCATATATCAAATTAAAAACTTTTTAAACAAATTTATTACTAAAATGTTAACTGGCGGATACAACTAATGAACATATTATTTATATACAAAGGTAATTTCTCTAAAAATCGCCTTTTATTATAAAAGAAATGTGGTCATATGCTGTATTTTTTTAGTTTGCCGTTTTAGGTATATTAGGTGTTAAATAATGTCTTTTTGTTACTTATTAGGTGCTTTTTTTAATTCCCTGCAGGCATTCTGCCGCAAAAAATTGAAATATTATTACAAAATAGCTAAAAGGCACATAAATAATGAAAATAAGCAAGTGCCAATAATTGGACTCACAAATCTCCCGCCTGTTCCTAATATTGACATCAGGTGCCAACATTGGGAATACCAGTACAATACGTATTTCTAACGTTGGCACTGGCAAAATTGTAGCAATATTAGCTAGATAAACGATGACAACAAATATTTTGCTAAGCTATAACCCTAAGGGACCAGGTACTTACCTCAAAATCCAAAATAAAACCTTTTTACCCCAAAAAAACAGCACCTACAAGTTGCTTCTTTCTTAAAAAAATAGGCTGCACATGTACTGTTTTCAGGAGCTTGCGACACTTACCCGCTGATATTTCGGTTATAACAGAAGTTTTATTTCCCCCGTAGGAATTAAATGAAAGGGTAGTGTTTACAGATTTAAAAGAAAAGTCTTATATATAACGACAGGGATAATTATTCGCAAAAGAAGCAAAATTAGCAACAAGGTGCCAATCATTAGCACAGTGCCAACATTTGGGTGGTTTACCCTGGGTAAATAAATATTTGTATTTTATTTGCACATCGAATCCTGATTTTATTTCCAACTAGGTTAGAAGCCGTCTCTGAATTTACCCCCGTTTGCAAAACTTTAAATTAATTGTATAGTCAAGATCACAACCAGTGGCGTAGCTAGATCTGGCGGCGCCGCGCCGCCGTTCGCAAGAGTTACTTTGGCGCCTTAAGTCTAGAGAAATATCGCAATACGGTTCAAGTAATTTCTTTACTTATAAAAATCGTATACCAACTTGTTTTAAATTTATTTGCTCAAGATTTTAATCGTAGAAATTTATAATTAATTATTATATGGTATTTTCGCTTTGATTTTCGGAATATTTATGGTCACATAATAATAAAAATTAAAGTCAAGTTGGGTATTTCATATTTTTTTATTATGAAAAGTATACAAAAATCAGGACAAAAAAGTAAAAACTCATAAGCTCTCTTAACTTCGGTACTTAATCGTTAAACTTATATTGGATATCATGTTACACGAAATATCAGTTTTCACTAAGGGCATACTAGTCTAGTAGGTCCCAGGCCATATCAGAAATCCGAAATAGGTGATTTATTGAGCTAGAATGGGTTCGTTTAGTGTTGTTAATATTACTAAATAATAAAAAATAACCAGAAAAAATGAACGAACCCATAATATAACAACCCAATAAATCACCCTTTTCGGGTATGGCCTAGGCTTAGCTAGCACATACCTACTAATATACCTATGTACTAAAAACTAAAATTGCCTGTAACATAATAATATATATTTAGAAATGCCTTTTGCGGTTCTTAATGCTTGCAAAAACGTCAATTACTTTATCAAAGTTTATTTCTTTTCCGCACTTGTTTTCTATGCTTAGAATAGCCAGACTACTTAAAGCGCTTCTGACTAATACTATTTCTTAAAAAAAATTAACAATGTTCAGGTTGGATTAGAAAAGATCGCTCAGCAAAAGTGGAAGTTACAGGAACAGTTAAAAATATTAATAATGCGGTACACACATCTGGAGAGTTTAGAGAGCTTGTGTGATTTTCTCAAAAAGTAATATCGACCAGCTTATCTATATTGTTGATAATTCTTTCAAGTTTTCTTGCTTAGTAAAAACTGAGAATTTCGGTGGCAGAATTTCAGCCTGCTTGTGTAACTCAGTGTCAATAGCCGAGCCAGATATGAGGGTTCAAGGAAGTTAAATCTATCAAGAAAGTTTTGAAAGCCAGAGAGTCGATTTTTTAACTGGAATGACGATATATCCTAAATTCTATTAAATGTCATGTTTTCTCGCAAAAAATTTTTTGAGAAGTTTTTTGTCTCTTGTCTCCAAAAATGGGTAAGCTTCTAAGAGTAAGGAGGAGTTTAGTTGGAGTAATAGTAATTGTAATTATAAAATTATTTACGATGAATCAGTAGTATTTTTAGATTAAAATAAACTTAAACATTTGCTCTGTTAATGAAATTTATTTTCTTCAGTACATATTTATATCTTACTACTTTATAGCAACTCCAGAATAAAAATTGTTGTAGTAACCTTTGTAGAATATCTTAAGTTTTTTTAAGCAAAATATATTTTAACATATTTACTATTCTACTACTGGTAGGTTGTGTTCCAATGTTTTGGCAACCTGATAAAGTTAAAGCGACAAAACATACCGTGACCGTCTTTCTGTACTAACTTCTTTCCTTTAAAAATCACCAGGTTTGTGTTAAAAAGATATACCACCCACGTACCATTAAGCGCGCCAATCTTAATCAGTTTTTATTCCCTAAAATAACTTCACTAAATTCAAAGAACAATAACATATACAACACGGTTTAGCAAATTGGGACATACTAAGTTAAAAAAGATCACATCACGTTTCATCCTGGTGGTCCCATTTACTTTCGGCAAGCAGAAGTCACGCAAAGAATACCCAGGAGGTCGCCATCGGTCAAAAATAAGATGGTTTAGTTTAATTTATATTGGCGGTCTGTTGCAGACACCCGGTGTGAGAAGATTCATGATAATGACGTATAGTTTGCCTAGATTGTCCAATTATAGTAGTTATTTATTGAGTTTACCTTACAGTTTTAGTCCTGGGGTTTTATTCGTTTTCTTCTTCTACAAGGTACGATCATTGAAAATAAAAAATTCCTCAGCGAAGAAATTTTTGAAACCGTTAATATATAAAATATATATACTTAAATTTTTGTTGTAAGAACCTCATAGAAAAATAGGTAAGATGTCGTTAGAAGATGGTAGTCGAATGGTACCACAAATTAATATTGAAACCGTTCTTCATTCTTTCTCTAAAAAATAAGTTGCTTTTCCAAAATTCCATTAGTTCATTCCTATAAAACATAAAAATATTTCACAGATACCTAGGTATATATAATCTATAGGGTGTCCAAAAAGTCTTAATATGGGCAAATATCTTTGTTATTAGTAAAGATAGAAACAGCAAATTTTAAATATATCTTATTGGTTAATAAATCTACTTTTAGATGTAATTTAACTTTTTCAATCCCCTTGATGGGTGACGCTAGGGAGTTGAGGTCAAAATTTTTAAACGCAGCCCTATGCCCTGTGTTACCCCATTTTAAAGATCTTCAAAAAAGAAACATTTTACCACAAACCCGAGGTCAGTGTCTTAATTTGTTTTTCAATGGCAAGCCTATAAAAATTAAAAATCGTGAAAAAGAATGAAAAATTGAAATTCCTTTATTTCTCTTATTACTTTAAAAGTTGTTCAAAATGACCACCATGAACTTCTTGGCAGTAATAAAATCAATTTTGCCATTCTTGAAAATGTGAGAAGTGAGTTCCAAAATCGACTTCATTACTGCTAAGAAGTTTTTGGCCATTTTGAACAACTTTTAAAGAAATAAGAGAATAATTAAAGGTATTTAAATTTTCACGATTTTTAATTTTTATAGACTTGCCATTTAAAAACGAACTAAGATAGGGACCTCGGGTTTCATTTTCATTATTTGTTTTTATTGTAACACATAAATTAATTTTTATCTCGAAAACGGTGCGTCAGAACTAAAACACTCAAGAGACACTTTTCACGCAGAATTAATTGGGCTTAAAGAAGACGATATCAATTTTGCAAAAAATCAGTGGCGCGGTATTTGTTTCGCTAAAAATAAATACTTACCCGCACGCACGCCACTGATGCAAGAACTTTAGAAAATAAATTTTTGCACGTACAGGTACCCTTTGATTACATACTGGCGTGTACCAAAATTCATGTCAATATCTTAACGCATTTTCGAGAAATTAAAAAGAAACGTTTAAGGATCCATGTTTATATAAACTTATTTGAATATTCGTAGATGTAGAATCTGCCCTTAAAATTTCTTAACATCCTTTTGTAACTCCCTATATATACTCGCAATACATTATCCTTTTTTTGTTTTAGGTAAGGTAACAGGAGTTCATTATCAATATACGGCATGAGGTGTGATTTAACAGGTAAGGATCTACCAATAATATTATTCAGGTGCATCCAAAACTGTTAAAATGAGATTAGCTATACTTTGCAAGTCAATCTGCCAATACAGGGAATCTAAAATGTGAACACATCTAAAAAAAACATTATAACAGATCGGGGAAAGTTGAACTTAAGCCGTAATTTTATAATTAATTGTGTTGTGTCGCCTTCTGGCAGTATCTGTCGCGTGTCTAGTTACATCTAGGTATAATTCATTATTTTTTCGGCTGAGATGTAACATTTTCCCAGCTGTTTTGTTTCCTGTATAGCTGCCAATAATATTTTATATTTTCTGAGCTCATTTAAAAGCTCCTGGTTTATTCCATATTCTCATATTCCATGAACCGAATGCATATTCTATGTTTCTTTGCTTGAGTCGTTTCTGATAGATCCGTCCTCTGTTCCGAGGCTGTCCCTTAGGTTCAGGGAGAAAAACTATTTTACAATGTGTGGTGGTCATTCCAGGTTGCCAGAACCATCACGGGAGTTCTCGAGCTACTTAATTCATCCGGCAGCTACCCCAGACAGAGTTCTAATTCATTTGGCTTCGGTTATCTCTTCGGTAATGAGCTGCGTGAAGCTTGAACCTCCTCTTGCCTGTATATTGGTGACTTTATTTCCTGCGCTTTTCCGATTTTTCTGTAATTCTGTAATCCAAAATGCTCTTAGTTGTTGCTTTTCTTTTTTTTATAATCCAAATTTTATCTACATCAACCGTATAAAAAAAAACTTGGCACATTGTCCTTCAGTAAGTGGTATATATTTAATTTCTTTGTCGACGCAGATATCTCATTTTAACAATGTTTTTTTTTGCTTTTACTACCTTCACATAGTGCTTGTTTCAATTATTTACTGTGTAAGCAACATAATTTGTTGACTTTTTACCTTACATCTGGGATTCTTTATTGCTCACTCTATAGATTGATTAGAAATAACTGCCTACTCTAGACAATATATTTTATATAAAAATATAAAAAATGAGAATCAGATCTCTAACCACCTGACGATACCTTATACTCTAAGGATATGAAACAAATAATGTTAAAACAGCTATTCTCCGGGCTATATGCCCTTGCGCTCGGAGGGGCATATAGCCCGGAGAATAGCTGTTTTAACATTATTTGTTTCATATCCTTATAGTATAAGGCATCGTCAGGTGGTTAGATATCTGATTCTCATTTTGTATATTTTTATATATTATATGTACCCCTGATCAAGTAAGTAGACCGCATTCATTGTTACAATATATTTTCTTATATTTCCTATTGGCGACTCTTTTGTTTGTCGAACCAAATTGATCAGTTTTGCTCATGTGTGCTCAGATCGATCGACCCAAACAGAAATTTTATGATACGTAACAATACGGACGTATACGTACGATAGCAAAATAAAGTGTATTGTTAAAATAAACAATTATTCTATAGATTCTTTACTTTGCCAATTACACACTTCATGTGTGTTCAGTCCCCCACCACAGGGTTTTAGATAACTTTGTTAAGCTCAGCAACTTGTAGTAGCATCCTAAATACGGCCTATTTTTGAGGTAATAATACTTATCCTATTGTCCCATAGTAGGATAACAGTGAATTAAGCTGAGTGGCGGTTAGAATGTGCTTTGTTATATTTTTAACGTCTCTAATAGGATAAAGACAACTTGTTTGCTACTTAATATATGAGAAACTGGATTTTTGGGATAACAAGAGGCAGGCGCGGCTTGTCCATAAGGTCATTTGGTTAATGACCCACCTAATAATGTATTTTCAATTATCCACTAAATAATTTATTTTTTTAAATTTTCTTTCAAAAAAGTGCAAGTTCCATTCGAAAACTCCCTAATAAAGAAACGAGCCAAGCTTGCTCTGGAGTCGGTCGTATTTTAAATTGACCCCATACGTTTATACGGTAACAGAAAATTGTATGTATAAATGCGTTTAAAGTAAAAGAGAAACAAACATATGCGCTTTAGGAAGTAAAAAGAGACAAGTATAATGACCAAATTGTCGACGGCCTACCAATAATATCGCTTTAGGCGCGCGCGTGACCGTCGACGCCGCCGTTTCTCGAGTTGTCTCGGGCCACTATGAAAATACACTCGAACCGCTTCGTGAAATATACTATCGAAAAATATTTGGGTTAGACAAAAAGAAACTAATTACCTAATATGGGCATTGTATTTGTATGTCCTTTGGTTTACATTTCCTTACCGTCGCGCCGCGCCGGCACTTATTATTTAGTTTACGAACCGTTTCGCTTTCTTAATTTTGTATATTTGTGTATATTTTTGGATATTACTTGATATTTATGTTGTGTCCTTTGTGTAGTAGTGTACTTCTAACACTTGAGAACTTGTGTTAACAATGGCTTTAACAATCCAAGCAAGAAACTGTTTGCATGTAATTTAAAAAAGGTCACAGCAAAAATGCAATTTTATTATTTTATGTTTTTTGCGGTGTTTATTTGTAGGTAAATAATTTCTTGACAGTGCAAAATAAGTTATTCTATTAATGAGTGATACAAATTTATTGACGAATTGGCGGCGGCTAGCGGCTCGACGAACTTTGCGTTAGCGGTGAGCGGGAACGCAAGCATTACTGCAGCGATCGAGCAGAGCTCGATAATTTTCGGCCGTCACCGCAGTTAATACGACCATAGATAAATTCTTCCCGACGATTCCTATCTTCGCAGTTAGGTGATCTTTACTATATAGACAACAGTTGAAGTTAAAATATTCATACTCTTAAAAATATTTCTACACGAGGTTCCAGCGGCCACCCCATCAATTCACCTTAAAATCTTTTTCTGGCACACAAACACATCCGCCGCCATTGTGCTGTTGCCCCAAAGTATCCCACCATATCTAATCCTAGAGAAAACCTCTCCATAATACAGACAAGTCAGTCCCTTAAGATCCAGAACCTCTCTGAGATGCCTAAAGGGTCGAGGAGGGTTTACCCTTAAGCATCGTATATATAGTGATTTTTCCAGAATAACTTATCATCGATGTGCAGTCCCAGATAACAAATATTTTGTTCTTTACTGAGTATCTTACCATTCATGTTAAGATGGAGAGACATACTGTTTCTGTTTTGAGCTGTATGAAACCTTATACTTATATAGTTAGTTTTACCATTATTCAAATACAAATACAAATATGTAGTTACTATAGAATCACTTATCAAGATCATTTAAAGTATTATTGCAGATCTCCTCAAGGTTGTGCCTGTCCGACACAATTAAGGATGTATCATTAGTATTCAATGTTGTCGATACAGAAGACCCCAAACAAGACTGAAAGTTGTTAACATAAAGGAGAAAAAACACAGTAAAAATCTAAATACATTTTTGTTCCCTTTTCTATAAAAAAGTTTATCATTGAACAAAATTAATCATTTTGCTTAAAAGATGAGTCCCGTATCATTTCAACAAGAAATTTGTGTATATCTATACAACGGTTCGTAATTTATATTATGGGGTTAAGTTCTGTTAAATTGCCGAAATATGAGACTTATGTTTACCATAATAATTAATTCATGAAAGTTACCTGCCCAAAGAAACGTTGATATTTTGGTTGGTACATTATATCCAACACATTTAACACAATAATTGTTATTTATTATAGCAATATTTTAGCAGGGATTAGTGCGATAGCGAGTTTCTTCTAAATGTATATTTTCACCCCTGTATATACAGAAATATGGCACTTATACATATGTAGGGGTTTTCAGCAGGGCCACATGTCTAAAAAGAAAAAATATTCAGTATAGACCAAGCAACAGAGCAAAATATTAGCGATTTTTTGACATTAATCCTATCAGAAAACCGCCTGTGCCATCATCTGAAAGACGATCCGTAGATGATCCCTGTTATATTTCCAACTTTGAAATTGTTTCCTTTAATTTGTTATAAATATTTTTAAGCAAAAAAACGCGATTTTCTTAGTTTTTTGCTTATAAAATGAAAAGTAATGAAGCAATCTTAATGGTGTAAATGGATGTAGAGAATAAAAATACGAACAAAATGAGACGTCGAATGTCCCGATAGGATATGTAGCAACGGAGAAAATCCGGAAAAACCGGAAAATTATGAGTTTTTTAAAAAAATTCATAAATGGGCCATTTTTAAACGTAGAGGGCTCAAACTTTGGAAAAAAGCAGTACTTTATAGCTACTTTATGTGTGACAACCCCAACGCTGTCCGATGATTAGTTTTGCCACAATCGTCATTTTAATTTTTCAATACACTATCACAGGTAAATCTGATGTGACACTATTTTGCAACAGGTCTGGATGCTCTATGGATCGCCCGATTTTAATTATTCAAGCGGATTTGAAAAGTACAAGTTTAATTGAACAAAATGTATATTTTAATTTTTCCATAGAATGCTACGAAACCGGTTGAAAATGCACGTAAAGATGCGTGAAAATGGCGGAGCGCGTGAATATTGGCTCCCCTTCGCTCCGCTGCCCTCCCGCTACTCGACCGGTTTCGCGCGCTCGGCCATTTTCACGCATCTTTACGTTTCGTAGCATTTTATGGAAAAATTAAAATATACATTTTGTTCAATTAAACTTGTACTTTTCAAATACGTTTCAATAATTAAAGTCGGACGATCCATAGAGCATCCAGACCTGTTGCAAAATAGTGTATTGAAAAATTAAAATGACGATTGTGGCAAAACTAATCGTCGGACAGCGTCGGGGTTTTGCACACATAAAGTAGCTATAAATTACTACTTTTTCCCAAAGTTTGGGCCCTCTACGTTTAAAAGTGGCCGATTTATGAATTTAAAAAAAAACTCTTAATTTTACGGTTTTTCCTGATTTTCTCCGTTGCTGCTTATCCTATCGACCTCGACCTCTCATTTTGTTCGTATTTTTATTCTCTACAAATCGTCCATTTACACCATTAAGATTGCTTCATTACTTTCCATTTTATAAGCAAAGAACTAAAAAAATCGCGTTTTTTTGCTTAAAAATGTTTATAACAAATTGAAGGGAAAAACTTCATCTACGGATCGTCTTTTAGATGATGGCACATACGATTTCCTGATAGTATTAATGTCACGACAAATCGCTCTATTGCTTGGCCTAGTAATGTTTTCTATATTCTGTAAACATATTTTAGATGTGAATAACTACTTCTTTTTCGAGATTAGAACTAACAATGGAATATTTGAATTAAAAATAAGAATCAGTAACTCGATTTTTTAAAATAATCGGTATTGTCCCATTACGAAAATCATAATTTAAATTGTAATCGCAAACTCTGATTTCGCGTAATTCGAAATGAAAATAGAATAATTTTAACTAGTAAGATAGCTTCACTAGATTAAACTACCGCGTAGTAAACAAATACAGCTTGTTTGTAATCCATAATTCTACGTGATCACTTTGCTTGCTGAAAGGTATGAAAACACTAAAATATCGTCGTTGTTGTGGAAATATCTCCTGTGTGGTAAAAGCTAAATTTTTCAGGATGACCAGAAAACGTATTTTTGGGTAAACACTATTTGGTTTTAAATTTGGAGTGTAAAATCATTTATGTTGAAATACACTGAAAAAATCGTTTGGACTTTTCTTCGCACAAAATTGTAGCAAAATATTTGTAGAGCAATTTAATCTAATTGGATTATTAGGAACAACAATACATGTTCCTACACTTGTAGCAAATTTTGCTACAACTTGGTCTTGGACGTTTTTAGGGACAAATTGTAGGAAAAAGATACACAATTGTAGTGAAATGTCCTACAATGTTTTTTCAGTGTAGCACATACAAGATTTTGTTAAAGAGATAGGCACGAATGGTTTCTATATTTTGTCTATAATATGTAATTTATTTTCATAAGAACTTGCGCATGCGTGCTTTCTCCATGGCAACGAAGATATGTAAAAATAAAATAACATCTGTGTATCAATAAACTAAAAAATTGGCCTAATTTAATTGAAAATAAAAATAAACTTATTAAAGAATAGGAACCTCCAGGAAGTAAAATACTAAAAACTATTGGAATCGACAACCACGCGATTCGCCCTTCGCAGCAGCGAAAATTTAAATTGTGAATAAATATATTGACACGAATAGTTAATGACAAGAAAACATGGGTTCGGCCCATAGACAAGATATATTTAGACCATCACAACGTATTCGCGACACCAGCTGAATCCGTCCAATGTATGGGCGAAAAAGTGCGTTTGTACGCATTGGGCGCCAGTCAGATTTTTAAACGACGGTCCTCTCGAGGCATGCGCACTCGGGACGTCTAGCAAAAGTGGTTGTTGAACTCAATGACGCAACGCGGCGAACAGAACCGGGCCGAAAAAATCTCAGTCATTTGTATGTTATGGTATTTTTGGTTGGGGTGGCGAATATAGCGAACCTCTGAAGCTTGTTATTTCGATACAAAAATAGTCTTTAGAAAGTGTTACAGATATCAGACATTTCATATGTTTCGCCAATTATGTATCCAACTTTTAAATATAAGGAATTATTTCGTAGTCTATTTCTTACAAGTAGTGCATAAATAGAAATAGTTTAATTCCAAATTTAAATTATATCAATATGTGAAAGAATAGGAGGTAAAAAATATAATTTATCTTAAATGCACTCCGGTGTTGAAGTGAATACACACACGGAGAAGTAGAAATATTTGTCAGTGTCGTATATTGAGTGTGGTCAAGGTGTCAGAAAGGCACTGATGGGGTGTGTGTGTGTATTAGGGGCATTGTATAAGGGGTAAGATGGTGTAAGAAGGTCATATATAGTGTCAATGCCTCCTTCCCCTATATTGCATAAGGGTGAGAGTGACCAAAAGGCATATTTGCGCTTTCGCCAACGGGGCACTAAAAATACTAGTGGATTAGGGTAGAGGGGAGTATTTTAAAAGGGATGGCGAAAGAAAAAAGTGCTTTCGCCAAAGGATCGCTAAGATATCAGTGGATTAGAAGGGTGTGTCCAAAAGGCATATTTGCGCTTTCGCCAAAGGGGCACTAAAAATACTAGTGGATTGTGGTAGAGGGGGGTATTTTAAAAGGGATGGCGAAAGAAAAAAGCGCTTTCGCCAAAGGATCGCTAAGATATCAGTGGATTAGACGGGTGAGTGTCCAAAAGGCATATTTGCGCTTTCGTCAAAGGGGCACTAAAAATACTAGTGGATTAGGGTAGAGGGGAGTATTTTAAAACAGATGGCGAGAGAAAAAAGCGCTTTCGCCAAAGGATCGCTAAGATATCAGTGGATTAGAAGGGTGAGTGTCCAAAAGGCATATTTGCGCTTTCGTCAAAGGGGCACTAAAAATACTAGTGGATTAGGGTAGAGGGGAGTATTTTAAAAGGGATGGCGAAAGAAAAAAGCGCTTTCGCCAAAGGATCGCTAAGATATCGGTGGATTAGATTGACCTGGGGCCGTAAGTAGTAGCGCTTTCAGCAAAGTATCAAGTGCACACACTATAAATAGGTGTAAAAATATTTACATCTTACCCTAGAACTTGCTTTGTTCAATAATTATACAGGATGGGATGCCAATCCAACAAAATATACACATGTAATTTTTTTGATTTACTATTTTACTTCTTAAAACAGTTGCATATTTTATTTCTATTGTTTAGAATACTATGTTTATATTTTATTTCAACTTTCAATTTTGTAAATGTAACGTTTAAAAAATTAAGAGGGGGGGGGGACATTAAAGAGACGCACTGTATATATATAAACTGAGTTATTTTCGAGGAATTATCGACAGTTTTGTATAGCAAGAAAACTCAGATTTAAGCCAACAAACTATACACTTTTTGTTAAAATCTCACTAATGGTTACATTTTTATCATTAATAAAAAGAATAATTACAAGTAATATATTTAGCATTTATTACTCGATAAAAGATTCACGTCATGTAAAATAGATTTTGAAGTACGGTCCTGTCTATCACAAGGCAAACGTTCGACAATGCGCAAGCCCGCAGAGGACCGTCTTTGTTTACGGATTCAGCTCGGTAAATTTGCCGCATTCGTAATTGACATTATTTCTCTACTATATATTTTCTCTATGGTTCGGCCTAATATGAATTATCAAGGTAATATAATTATATTATTATAATTCGATTATGAAAATAATACGATTCTGTCCCCCCCCCCCCCCCACCAATTATCAGTTCGCTATAATTTTAAGGATTTTATTCACCCTTTAACACGTTAACATTTTATAAAATTCATGTATAATCCGGAAAAGTAGAAAACAGACAGATAATGAAAGGGGTGCAAGTGTTTCAATGACATATGACTCATGAAATATAATATTTAGTTATACGTTAGACAACTTCAAAATTATAGCAATAATTTCGGTTGGGAAAATTCGTTTAGTTCAAGTGTTTTAACGCTCCCGCATACAAATGATTGATCAGGAACTGTTATAAAAACTTTAAAATGGTATTTTTATTTAACACATTAGGAACATGCATAGTTGTGCTTTTCGCAGGCCCGGATCTACGGGGGGGGGGGGGACAAAAGGAAGCACGTGCCCCAGGCGGCAAGTTGACAACCACTACAACCAATACATAGATATAGTATGTACCGTTAACGTTAGTAGAATTTTATTTCTGTATACATATGAAGATTAAGGCAAAAACATAAGAGAGGTACTTCATAGAATAAATAATATGCTCTTGATCTTTTAAACTTAATTCACTAAAGATACCTTATGGACGTATTTTCTAATCTGCATGGTACTAAAGAATTTAGATAACTTTTTCAGCAACATCTGCTGCTGGCCAATATAGTGTTAACATACTGAAAATTATCAATACCTTCATTCAATTAAGAGACTATTGGCATTATTATGCAATGCGAGTGAAGCAGCCAACAGGATCAATTACGATCAAGCAATTGTAAAAAAATGACAACATTATTTTTTTAAAAATGTAACAATTAAAATAAATATAAAGTTACAATACAATAAACAAGCTTAATTTAACAAAACCTATTGAGACTAATTTTTAACAAACAATGAAAATAAAAGAATGGTGCAACAAAAGTAAAGCAACATTCTAAATTTTAATATGTTTGTGAAAAAATAGTTTAGGTACTGTAAAATATTGGTCTGAAGAATTTTGGTAGAGTTTACTTTATTATCAGTAATTAATTCTACACTGAGTTCTTCTGTAATTTCTTTTTTTCTCACTCTGTATGAGGTAGACGTTTCTGGTTAATGAGCTCCACAACCTTCAGTTCTGAGGTTCTTCAACTGTTAAACCTGCTTTCTTTAAATTTAACCTTTTTTTCTTTAAACCATTTCGGCTTTTATCTTTCCTGAGAAAACCATCATAATCATTATATCTTCTACCAGTACCCCTAAACTCCTTTTTCCTGCATCTTCTTAGATAATTCTACAACCTTGGTGTTCTATTTTTTTTTTGTATTTCAAACTATGTCTCTTTTTGTTACTCCATACATCTATCTTAACATCTTGATTCATATTAGGTCTAAAAACATATCTTAAATATTTTATTGGCCATGTTTTCGCTTCATACATTACAGCCGGTCTGACCACTGTTTTATAGACTACTCTTCTCGCGCTGATTGTATCACATGGCATACCTTAGACTTTTCGAATTCTGCCATACTGTTTACACTCTGCATGTGTTTAATTCTATACTTACAAGTTAATCATTCTAATTTAAGTAGAATTAAAGCGGAGAGGAGTAGTTGATAAAGAGCAACGGGTCATTTCATGACAATTTGTTTGTTGTTGTTTGTTTTACCTTATAACGAAAGAGGAAATGAAGTGGGTAAATATATGAAAACTGTAACGACAGAAAAGCAGATAGACATACAAATTAAAAAATTTCTAATTACTACCTTGGGGATTTGTATCTAGTCCAAGGATAATAATTAATCTATTTGGTAGATCAGCACACAGCGTTTGGTCTGGACGGTAGATCACTGAAACAACGCCATATTGAACAGCATGCATGATTAATTTCAAGTACGCTAAAGCTACAGTTAAACTGACCGAGGAAGCCTTTTCGAGTAGGGCTGCTTCTGCATTTCATAATATGAGGTGGATTCCTTACAGTATTATAAAGACTAGGCAATATGTATTACATATTACCCACAGCTCTCTTAAAAGAAGAAGGCTCTGATATTACCCTATGCAAAGTCAAAAATTCTATTGCGTTTAATGTTTCAACAGATTTGAAACACTGGCACTGTTAATGATTTGTTCACGAATGACTTCATGAAAATACCATTTTGGATGCATTTTGAAATTGCTCTGACCAGCACACTCCCCAAACCGTAACTACATTGAAAATCTGTTGTACAAAATAAAACATCGTAGTTATACTCACAAACATTTTAAAATTAATGTCATTAGCCATTTAATTAAATCAATTCATTTTGCAAATTTTTTTTCCAAAAAAGTTTAAACCTTGGTTGCCATGGTCTGCGAACGATTAATAAAAATAGATATTTTGTTAAATTAAGATTTCTAACACTAATTCTTAAAAGTGATTCATGATTTTGTGTACTCAGGGAAATAATGTTTAATAGTCCTTTACTACTTTAATCGATACTTTGGTCGCCTTTTTTGTGTTATTTTTTTAATTTCAAAAGAAGATCTAGGTAAAATAATCAGATTTAGGGGCGGCCAAATTTAGTTTTGCCCCCCCTCGAAATTTCCCAGATCCGGCACTAGCTTTTAGCATATTTTAAAGTTTCCTTTCTGATACACTAATAGCATGACTCTTAAGTTATAATTTTACTGCCAGATTCTCCAACGCTAGTCCGATCTAATTTGACAACCAAAAGTTTGGGTAACTGACAAGTGTAAGAACAAGTTAATTAAGTTTTATACTATGAATCTGTTTTCGAGTCTTTTCGCAAATTTATAAAGAAAAATGCAATTTTAGTACGTACTTTTGACAATAATAGAACTAAATTCATTCTTGCAACCCGTTCCAAGATGAAATTCATTTGGAAACCAAGCAAATCGCTAAAATATCAGTATAGTTCATAAGTTTTTAATGGCGACTTATTAACAACGATAGGAAAAAAACCTGTCAAAACATAACTGATCAACTAGATCTTAATTTAAACCAGTACTAAGTTTTAAACCTTCTTAGTGAATCTGAACGTTAAAGTTTAATACACGTCGATTAGCGTAAACTAGAAACTTTAAGGTTTTTATTTGGTTTTCATTTTTGTAATTTTGGCATCCCTTAAATACAAGAAACACGTTTTATATCTCATAAATCCCAAAACATATTTTAAATCCCTTAACTTCTTAAAACTTTGTTAAAAAGTTTTCACGTAGCCATGATATTGCGCCTAATCAAAATCACAAGACTTATTTATAACTTTATTAAAAGGGAGCTTTAAAACTCAGAAAGAACAAAATACTTTTTAAAAAAGAAAGACATTTATTAATTACCTTGTTTTCTTTTATTATACCTTTCAGCGGATCGTCGCAAAGCTAAATAAATCCAAGGAAACAAAATTATGTGCCATTTAAAACCATCTTACGCCAAGACAAATACTCGTAATAAAAGAAATCATTTGTAATGAAAGAAAGTTTAAAGAGAACTAAGACTAAAATAGCGGTCTTCCTGAATTTTTTTGAATTGTGACTAATTGGACCCTAAAGATTTCCGTCTGCAATTATTTTATAAAGAAAAAAAATGAAAGACTGAAATACCTTTGATAATAAATTATTTTTGTAAAGATGCTTAGCTTTTTTCAGTCTTCTTATTAGTGGTTTTTCTAAAATTAATACAAATATTATACCCTTAAGTGATGTTAGGGTGTCCGTCCATCTGTCACAGGAAAATTTCTCCAAAACAATAGGAAAATAAAATTAAATTTGGCACAAATTGTATGTGAAGTTAATACTGTCACATATTCCTAAGGACAATATGCACAAAAAAGCTTAAGAGGGGATAAAATCAAAACAAAATTTTTGTGAAAGACACGACCATCCGTGCAAGAGTGCACTGGGTAGTATTTATATAATGTTGTTTGTTAAAATTAAATCTAGTCTAATATGACAGAGGAAACCAAACTTGGTGATTTTAGATACATTTCGCACAGAGATTCATACCATTAAAAGTTACGTGTTCAGTGGCGGACCCAGAAATGTTGTTCGGGGGGGGGGGGGGGGGGGTTGCTGACTAGATAGGGTTACCAACATTCAAATATAATATAAAAGGACAATCTAGCGCCGTAGGCAAATGGCGGAAGGCGTAAGAAAAAAAATTTTTGGTGCCACGGCCAAACGCTTCATAAATTCAAAAATGCGCCGCAGGCGAAAATTTGTACATATAATGTACAGGGTTATTCATTATATTTTGACTCCCACCTACAGCTCTTATTACGAGTTATAGAAAAAAACTTTAAATACAAAATTTTTAGGTTTTTTCACGTAGTATCTTTTGGTAATAGCGGAAATAAAAAATCGACTTTATAACATTGAAAAAATTAATTGAGTCATATTTTTTTAAATGGAACACCCTGTATATTATTAGCTCAAATGAAAGATCTCTTTGTTCTGATTTCAAATATATAAAATTTGTTGGCATTTGGTTCAGCCACTTTTGAAATATTTGAGTTTAAAAAAAGTACTTTATTTAAAGTACAACAAATATTTACAATACGTTTTCGAGGCAACTTGATTATATTAAAGCAACAAACTTTAATGACTGATGATCTCCAATAATTGTGGAAAAATAAGTTATAAACTCAAATATTTCAAAAGTGGCCGAACCAAATGCCAACAAATTATATATATTTGAAATCAGAACAAAGAGATCTTTCATTTGAGCTAATAATATACAGGGTGTTCCATTTAAAAAATATGACTCAATTAATTTTTTCAATGTTGTAAAGTCGATTTTTATTTCCGCTACTACCAAAAGATACTACGTGAAAAAACCTAAAACTTTTGTATTTAAAGTTTTTTTCTATAACTTGTAATAAGAGCTGTAGGTGGGAGTCAAAATAAAATGAATAACCCTGTACATGTAATGTATCGCATTCCTTATTTTGTCAAAATTAAGACATTATACGAAAGTCAATAAACTAGCGTGTTTTTTGTTATTATTTAAATCTAATTTTAGTAAAAAACGTATATTTGACAAATTCTAAAGTTATAGAGGACAAGAGGACGCGCTTAAAACTTGGTCAATCATTTTTTTAGAAATAAAACTCGAAAAATCCGAAACATTATGCAAAACCGTATGACGACCTTTCAGGTTAGGCGCTTAGACTCAGGAGCAGAGCGGAACTCCGTATCCTTTCGCGAACGCCAGTCACTCTGTTCCAAAATAATAATTATTAATTTTAAAAAAATGAAAAAGTGTTAATTAAAATAAAACATATTATTATATTAATATCATGAAAATTGCTGTTAAAAATATTTTCTTAGCTACATAATAGAATATTTATAAAACGCACAGTAACGACTAAATTATATCAGTATTATATTCAGTGGGTACATAAATAAAGGTTTAAATGGCAGGGATTAATTTTTTATTGTATGTTATTTAAAAGATGCTTTATTTTACAACTCATTAAGTTTTTTATTAGTACCCATTTTTCTGCTTAATAAATTTCGGGAAAACGTTTTTTCCGTTAATATAGTTCAAATTAATTATAATAATATTGTTTTCGCTGTTACAGCAGACAGTCGTTGTCGCCCACGATATATGTCTACATCAAGAAACTAACTTGAGCTGTTAGTATTTATTATTAGATTGTAGCGTTGGGATAACTTTGTTTTGCTAAACTAACTAAGGCTTATCGCTTCAATGACCCTTTGTAATTTAACTGTAACCGCATTTACACGCGATTAGAATCTATCGTACTAACTTCTTGAATAAACTAGATGATCATGTAAATATGAATAATTACTGACTAAAGCGGCCGTTCTGTCTATGCTTTTCTAGAATGTATGTTTTCTTGTATTATTCACCGTTCGTTTAGTTTTAATCGGTCGTGATGATACGCTAAAAGATTCTGCCATTCTTGTCATAAACTGACCAGCAAAATTAACGCACCACCAGAAATTTTTCATTAGTTTCATATTATTTATTTTCTGAACCTGTGATCCGGTTTAAATGGCCGTTTTTTTGCATGACAGGCTCATTCCTCAAAAATGTCATTTCATAGTCGTAATTTTTGTTAATATAAACAGTTTGTTTTCATTCTGTACTAGATGTAATAAGATTTTTTTTTATCTTTAGACAGCCCACGAAGGTCTAAACCTAAGTACTCTATTGTACCGTGGGTGTACTGAAGTGTACGACTCACACATCCAGAGCTGGAAACATCCGTATGGATTTCACCAGCCCTTTAAGCAGATGTGTGGGGTGGTGCCTCCTCGGACGAGGACGAAATCCTCTACCACCTTCCTTGTTTAGTTCGAGACACGGCACTCCCTGGCGGTCACCCTTCCAAGCAATAACCGTGCCGAGCGTAGCTTAACTTCAGTGATCGAACGCAGTGGCTCGACCACCAAAGTTAAACGTCGCCATAGACATGGTGTTTACTGAAATTTCGTAACGCCCTATGGAGTATACGAGCAATCAATCATAACAAAACGCACTGGAAATCAAACTCTAACCTTATGTTTCTTTAACATTTTCCTTTTTTATTCTTTCTTTTATCATTATCCTTTAATGAGATACGCCGTTTTAAGGCTTAACATATTTTCATAAATAATAATTACCTGCTCATTTTATGCATATTTTGAGAAACAAGAACAAAGTAGATTATGAAAAATCCTATGAAGATGTGTTAATAATATTTTAATCGGGCACATTGTCCCCTACAATACATCGGTAGTATTTTTTGTTATTATATTTAATGCAATGCCTGACAGAGCTTGCATCGTAAATAAATATTCACACGAAGTAATTATTGGAACTCTGAGTTGGCCACCGAACAGTCCAGATTTGCACGCAATTGAGCACAATATTATGAGGGGTTTCCTTGGCACAAAAACCAAGGGACCGCCAGCCCCCTCCTGTCACCCTTTATGACAAATAAGCAATAAATAGTGGTTGTTGAGATCTAAAATGCAGTTGGTCAGGTTAGAAATTTAGTTTCGGGTTTGCCTCGCCGCGCCGCTTGAAGTTGTCATTAGAAGTTAAGGCGGATTAGTTAATAATATAGTATTTGTCTGCTTACAATGTACGTATGCTAATGAAGTTAATTAAGACGTGTGGATCTATAAAACGGTATAACTCACTAAATAACAGAGATCAAAGAATGAATAAAAAGTCTGTCAAGTGCAAGCTATACTTGCACATGAGTGTTCCGTGTCATCCGCCTCACTTAACCTGACAAAACCTCTGCCGCCCGATCTCTGCCTAGCTGCCGCACTACGCGCCACCGAAGGCACCAAAATCGCGTATGCACACGGAGCTGTATGGGGAACGTTTCAAATTAAAAATTTTTAAAAACGTGTAAGGACAAAAGTTATTTCTTACATCGTGAAAAATATTTTTTGTCTAAAACCAATATTGGTTCAGCAGTTATAAGCAAATAAACAATTAAGTTGTTTATAACAAATGATCGCGCTAGAATTTTTCAGTCATGATAATTTTTGTTCAATCTACAGCTACTTCTCAACGTTCGTGATTTTTTTCAGATTTTTCTGAACGATCCTTTTCTTGATAAGGGTGAGGGACAGCAATTTTCAAGCGTATTTCCCGAAAAATGTTAGAAAAATGAATACAAAAAATACATCATATATTGTTGAATTCATGATTCAATAAGCTTTCGTTCGACACCCTACACGATGCCCTTAAATTTTTTCCATTTCCCAATTTACCCCCTGAAATTAACCCCCAGAATCAAAATTCAACTTTTTATAGTTTAATTGGGCCACCACACTCTATAGTTGTGCTAAATTTCAAATTTTTACGTCGAATAGTTTCAGAGAAATTCGCTTGTGCCAGACACACGGACGGTAATTCTGTGGTCAGGTTCACGGAACAGTAAAAAGAAAAATGTAGAGGAAGTATGGAGCTAGTTTTATTTCAACCGCGTTACGATTTCTAGTATACCCTATGGGGTGTATTTTAGCTATTGCAAAGAAAGTGCCTGGAATCTAATTTAAACCCCTGTAATTTAATTAAGTAATTCGATCTATGGTTATTAAAATTTTTGAGTCATTTTTTTATACGTTACTTTTATACGTTGCTTATTTAGTTAATCTAATACGTTAATTACACGTGTATATGCATTAAAAACAATTGTTCCTTATTTCTCCTTCTTGAATTGAACGAAAACTCAGAGAGTGCCCTTAGAACGAGTGAGTACTTTTTAGCATTTATTAATCGCATTTCTCAGAGCTAACGAAAGTACTGATTTGATTTGATTGATCATGAGTACACCGATATACAAAAAAAACTCTTTAATTAATAGCAATATAATTATTATAATTGATGATATTTTAATGGTTAAAATTAGTATTAGGAACATTAAATCAGTTTAATCCCCATTAATAAATTACTTGTTGATCCACATTATTTTAAACTAATGGACCTCTAGATAAACACATGTCATATTTTGTTCTGCTGCAAAAAGCCAAACCTATTAAAAAACACACAAAGGCAACACTATCGACAAAGT
The DNA here is from genome assembly GCA_963971165.1 of Philopedon plagiatum. Taxonomy (NCBI): domain Eukaryota; kingdom Metazoa; phylum Arthropoda; class Insecta; order Coleoptera; family Curculionidae; genus Philopedon; species Philopedon plagiatum. Next base: position 104,040,248 of record OZ020191.1, on the reverse strand, counting down.
GTCATAAACACCTGAATCTCATAAGTAATGTTCATGCTGCTCGATACAAACATTTTTATGGCTTTATTTACACTTACTTGGGAAAAGAACAGCCTGTCGCTTGGGTGTGCGATTTTTAAGCCGCATCACACGTATATATATCCAGAAAATAACACGGAATAAAAGTTGTCAAACGACATGATGGGCAAATCCCCAACTCATGTGTTGTAACTGTTAGCTGTGCTGCGAGAAAACTTATATATACCGGTAGGAAATGTCTCTATACCGACTTTAAGGATATTGCGGATTCAGGTAATGGAGTATTTACATAAAGGCAAATTGCCGAAATAAAAGCTGAGAATTTGCATGTCGCATTACGATTTTAAATTAAATTGTTATTGGCCTAATCAGAAAAAGCAAGAATCACCAGGTTCTCTCCCAGGAAGTAAACAGTTTTGGCAGCAAATATTTAAGCTTCTGATCTCATGCACTTAAGGAAAAAATCTGTTTCTGCAACTGCAAACATGTTTTCATAAAAGCTCATGTTATTTCACAATAATTTTATGATCTACTGTCGTGTGATATTGAAAATGCACTACCCAACAATACATGTTACGTATAAGATCTTGATTTAAACCAGTACTAAATCTTAAACCATCTTAGTGGATCTGAACGATATTTTTTAGAGTACTTATATGAAGTTTCGAGTTAATAGGACCATCTAATATTTTTCTCCATATAAAGTTTGAACCCCTGTTTCACCTCTTAGGGGTTAAATTTTGAAAACTCTTTTCTTGTAGATAGTAGACGTTATATTAGAAACCTCTGGGCAAAATTTCAAGATTCTAGACCCAACGGTGTGGGCTGTGCGTTGATATGTCAGTCAACCAGTCACTCAGTTTCCTCTTTTGTAGAGATAAAGAAAGAAATAAACATTATTTCATCAGAAGGCGTCTATCTTTACAAAATATGACACTCTTTCCTTATAATAAAATACCAAAAATCCAATGCATCAGTATTATATACAAATATCTGAATCAGAACATCTGAAGCTGACACATAGAAATATTTTTAAAACTCTATTTACACTTAGATATTTGATAAAAGAGCGACGCTTCGTATTTTCTAACCCTATAGCTATAAATTTTGAGAAAAAGCTGAGAATAAAAGTTTGCAAATGGCAATTCCAAAAGTTAAATCCTTAACTTTTGATACGTTTAGTTAAGACGCGACGTCACGAGATAGAAGTATGTGTAATAATTAAAAATTGTCACGAAACCTTTTAGGAAATTGGAAGTAGAGATCTTAGGAATCATAAAATTTAGTTTAGGATTTTATTTGAAAATTGATGTCAGTTTCATTAAGAGAAGTTAAGTTTGTCACATGCATTTTATATCGCGATCTCCGATTCGAATCGGTTCATGTTTTGTTCGAAATTCGACCGATCGATGGTAACTTTCAAGGTGAATTTAAAAATGTTCCAACTTAATAGGTCGAGGATCTAAGTTAAGAAACTTGGAAGGGGTAAAGAAGGGTCATTGCCTAAAAATTAATTTGACTGGGTGTGTGCATTAGGGGAGTATCATTTAAGGTACAAGTTTACCTTGAAAAGTAGAATGCAGGCCAGGGCGGACTTTAGAAGTTTGTGTATTCACTGTAACTACATTTTTTTCTCCCTTGGTCTCCGCCCGAGATCGGAAGCACTGCGGCCATTAGAGGCCTATTGTGCCTACCCAGTAAACTTTTATTACACCCACTCTGTTATCTCAGTTTCCTGCACAAGCCTCTACAGGTCCACAAGGGAGTGAGTGATCAATTCATCCGGTTCTAGCTTTGGTTGCCCGAATAGTTGGCGGCGCTTGCGATCTAGAGACTCGCAATTATAGATTATGTGCTGAACTGTTTCCCTGTCCCTACCGCATAATCTACAGCTAAGGTCTCCCTGGTACAGTTTCATTTTGTTGAGGAGGTTCTTTACAGCCATGTGTCCTCTTAGTACCCCTACGATTGCCCTCAACTGGATCCTGCTTAGGTTTAGCAGTTATCTGGTGAGTCTAAGATTGGGATTTCCTATAGCGGCCTTGCTGTGGTTCAGTCCCTGTACTACGTTCCAGTGGACTTTGTGTTGGTGTTTGATCCATCTGTTTACCGCCTCTCATGCCGTGCATTTAGGCACCCCGAGAGACGGTTCCGGGCCAATGTATGGTGAAGCCGATCCCTGTCTAGCAAGTTCGTCGGCTTTTTTGTTACCAGTGATGCCCTTGTGTCCCGATACCCACATGAGCTTGACTGAGTTTCTGGCACCAAGCACGCCAAGATCGTTTATGCACTCCCATACCAGTCCTGAAGTGACTCTGTGGCATGAGAGTGCCCTCAGAGCGGCCTGACTGTCTGAACAGATATAGATCCGCTTATTTGAGTAAGCCCTTCTATTATTTTCCGGCGCACATTGTAAAACGGTATAGGTTTCAGCTTGGAATACCGTGGGGTACTTCCCCAAAGAAAAAGACATGTCCCTCCTTGTCCCGACCCCATGTACTCCTGCACCGGTTCCCGCTTCGGATTTTGATCCGTCGGTGTACCATATGATTGCCCCCGGAGGAAACTCTGGGTTTGTCGAAGTCCATTCCCTACGATCCGCTATCTATAATTACATGGACATAGTCTTACATATAAATGTAATGTCTTACAATACAAAGATAAAGATTAAAAAGGGTTTTGCTGTATAGTACACATATGATGAAATAAAAACTACAAGATGCGTCTCCGTACAGATAGTTTCCAAAAGTTTTAAGGATGGAGAACATTTATGTTATGAACTAAAAAAAAATTTTGGATAAGCCCATTCCCAACGGATCCGAACGGGTCAGTCCGGAACTGCGCTCTTCTAATGGTTAGGAGCTTTGGGGGCTTAGTTTGAAAAATGAGGAAGAATAAGAAAAAAAATACAAATTTGCTTAAAAATTAGCTTAAGAAACTCGAATTTATGCTCCTTTTTAAGATAACTTTATTTTCAAACTGGAGGCGTTTCTCGAATCAAATCCTTTCGTTGACATGATTTACAGCCGCGCTCGCTTACATTTTGACAAATAGCCGTATATTTAAGGAAGAACGTCGGATTGGCTAATTGCCCGATTTTCTTAATGAAAAATAAATTACGTTAAACAGTTTTACATCTTGTTCGAGGTTTTTCTTTGTGATTTATGATTTCAATTCATGCAAAATACGTGTGCCCTATTTAGAATGCATGAGATGATTCTTTTTTATTTGCTTTATGTAGGCCTACTAGGTATGAGAAGGGAAATGTAATCTATTGACACGGGATTTCAATGATTGGAGGTTGGGTTTGCTCCATAATCTGGATACCCTGGGTTTGAAGGACCGAGAGACACTTCTCTCGGAGGGATGTTCTAGGCTTCTCTAGCTGGACAGTAAAGGGATGCATACTTAACGCGCATCTTGTTGTTCTGTTAGGAACAGTCAAGGGGGGAATCAGTGTGCCGTGATGCCGCTCCCCCGATATGGGAACTAGGTTGGGTTATATTTGGAAAACAAAGACTGTGCAAGTTCGATGGGGAGAAGTATTTTCTGGCGCGAAAGAGAAAACCAAGATTTTGAGCTGCTGGTGTGGCTATTGAAGTAATGTGTTTGTGCCAGTTGAGATCACGTTCGAAAGCGATACCAACAAGATCGAACGTTTCATTGTTCTGTGGGGCTCATTGATGTGGATGGGGAAATATCGACATTATTTGATATCCAGTCCAGAAGACAAGATTGAGAAAAAACAAATAGTTTGCATATGGTATAGGTTTGCTTAAGTAATTTATCATATACACGGTGAAAAATAAAATTGTTTCGTTTTATTGCAACTCTAGAACAGGCATAAGGAAAATAAAATTGTATGCATACAAGATTTATATCTTATGATTTTATTCTTAAAAAGACATTCTAACCTAGCACCTCTACAGGATGAATAAATTAAAAAATAAATTATGGTAATTTTTACCACAATCTAAGTTTTTATTTTTTAATTTTACATTCCATTGTTTGCCTGTATCGTTTAGGAATTCTTGCTCTCTTTAGAATAGTTTACATAGCGAATATACTACAACAGATTAAACCATATATATATATATATATATATATATATATATATATATATATATATATATATATATATATATATATATATATATATATATATATATATATATATATACAGTGACCGGCAAAAAGTTCGCAACATATGGGAAAAATTTTTATTAGGAGAGTATCGGCAAAAACTTTCCCAGGGGATCGGTTCTGCATGTCCGATAACCTAAAAATCGATTTTGACATACGTCACGTGACCACTGGTATAGCGTCAAATTAAAAAAAAAATTGTTAATTTACAAAAAGTGAGGTTAGTTGACGAGATATCAAAAAAAGTTATTTGAAAAAATTGCTTAGAATTAAATTTTAGGTCCTTGTGCAAAATTTTAAGATTTTATTTAAAAAAATTGGAAAACTGAATTTTTTTTAAATATTTTTGTATCGATTTACAAATTTCCAGTTTTTTTCGTTTAGATAGCTTGGCTAATGTAAAGCCCATGTATCTGGATGAAAATAAACGAATGTAGTAGTTTTTTCTACAATTGACAGGACAAAATTTAAAAAAACAGGGTTTCGCCGGACGCTAGCTGTTGCAATGATTTGTATCTAGCAGCAGTGTCAAAATTTTAGAGACATTTCAATGAGATTACATTGAGAAAACCTTAATCGTCTTAAATATATCTGAAGTTCGACTTTTTGTAAAGTTAAGGGGATTAAAATAGATAATAAACAAAAAATTACCTGTTTATTTAATCGAAATTTTATAAACGAAAACCAATGTAAGAAAAACTTAAAAGTAGTCAAATTCTGTACTAACAACACAAAAAATCATTGTTTTTCCTTGGGTGCACAAAATTTAAAACTCAGTATGACCACCATTTCTCTCCATACATACTGTTGTTCTCGAGCGCAACTCTCGATTAACATTTCGGAGCATTTTACGATTTATTTGCAATACACAATTTATAATGACATTCTCTAAATTTTGTATATTCCTAAAGGGTCGATGTTTGTACACAGGGTTCTTTAGGTATCCCCACATAAAAAAATCTAACGGAGTCAGATCTACAATTCTACAATTGACAGGACAAAATCGAACAAATAGGTGTTCGCCGGACGCTCGCTGTTGCAATGGTTTGAATCTAATGAACTGACTGTATCAAGATTTTATTAAGATTTTTCGCACATAAATTTAACAACCAGGTCTATTTAGTTGTACTTAAAACTACCAAAGCAGGCTCTGAAATTAAAACAACCAAATAATCTAGTAGGTTAAAAACAACAGAAAAATGTCAAACAAATTATAATTTGTTTGATTTCAACCTATGTCATTGGTTTATGTCTCGCATCTTACTAAGTTTGATATTTTACATAAGTTTATTAATATTTTATTCCTTAAAATGGCACCCACACTACTTCTTCAGGAAAAGATAGAAATTATTTTAATTTCTGGAGATAATTACAAAAGCCATAGAGAAACAGCAGCAATTTTTAATGAGAGGCACCCCGATAAATCCCTCCATTATTCCACAGTATCTCGTCTAGTCAATAAATTTAAAGAAACGGGATCGGTAGAAAATCAGTATAAAGTTTCCCATGAAAAACCGGTAACAGGTGACGAAGGTTCTCTGGATGTGTGTTTGTCGATCACAGAAACACCCCAATTAGCAGTTAGTCAAATATCGGAGATCACTAACATTCACGAAAGATCTGTGCGGAGGATATTAAAAAGAAACAAATTTCATCCGTACAAACCTAAATTTGTACAAGTATTAAAAGATAGGGATTATGACGCCCGCTTCGATTTTTGTGCCTGGTTCCAGGGTATGATTGAGGAAGATTTTAATTTCCCAAAGAGCGTTCTTTTCTCGGATGAAGCTACATTTACCTCTAACGGAACCGTCAGTTCACAAAAGTGTAGATGGTGGGCCACCGAAAACCCAGACTTTGTAATTCAGAGTAAAGACCAATATAGTTTTAAGGTTAATGTGTGGTGCGGAATTTTCAACCTCAAAATAGTGGGACCTTTTTTCTTTAGAGACAATTTAAATTCAGAACGATATTTAGAATTTCTACAAACTGAGATATCTGACTTTTTAGACAATTTGTCATTAGCCGAAAGAAGAAATTTATACTTTCAACAAGACGGAGCTAGCATTCATTCCACAAATGAGGTGAAGAGATGGCTGGATCAAGAATTTGGAAACCAGTGGATAGGACGGTTTTCTGAAAATCCGTGGCCTGCGAGATCACCAGATCTGACTCCGTTAGATTTCTTTATGTGGGGATACCTAAAGAACTCTGTGTACAAACATCGACCCTTTAGGAATATACAAAATTTAGAGAATGTCATTAGAAATTGTGTATTGCAAATAAATCGTAAAATGCTCCGAAATGTTAATCGAGAGTTACGCTCGAGAACAATAGTATGTATGGAGTTAAATGGTGGTCATACTGAGCTTTAAATTTTGTGCACCCAAGGAAAAACAATGATTTTTTATGTTGTTAGTACAGAATTTGACTACTTTTAAGTTTTTCTTACATTGGTTTTCGTTTATGAAATTTCGATTAAATAAACAGGTAATTTTTTGTTTATTATCTATTTTACTCCCCTTAACTTTACAAAAAGTCGAACTTCAGATATATTTAAGACGATTAAGGTTTTCTCAATGTAATCTCATTGAAATGTCTCTAAAATTTTGACACTGCTGCTAGATACAAATCATTGCAACAGCTAGCGTCCGGCGAAACCCTGTTTTTTTTAATTTTGTCCTGTCAATTGTAGAAAAAACTACTACATTCGTTTATTTTCATCCAGATACATGGGCTTTACATTAGCCAAGCTATCTAAACGAAAAAAACTGGAAATTTGTAAATCGATAAAAAAATATTTAAAAAAAATTGAGTTTTCCAATTTTTTTAAATAAAATCTTAAAATTTTGCACAAGGACCTAAAATTTAATTCTAAGCAATTTTTTCAAATAACTTTTTTTGATATCTCGTCAACTAACCTCACTTTTTGTAAATTAACAATTTTTTTTTTAATTTGACGCTATACCAGTGGTCACGTGACGTATGTCAAAATCGATTTTTAGGTTATCGGACATGCAGAACCGATCCCCCGGAAAAGTTTTTCCAATACTCACCTAATAAAAATTTTTCCCATATGTTGCGAACTTTTTGCCGGTCACTGTATATATATATATATATATATATATATATATATATATATATATATATATATATATATATATATATATATATATATATATATATATAAGGTGATGATTGAGTTATCACCTCTTCCTATTTATACATGTTTAAATCTACCTACGTAAAAAATTCCCAAAGCTATATCCTTCAATGACATAAAAACAAAGGAAAATTATAGTGACGTTCGCTCAGAAACCCAAGCATTTACTCAAAAATCAAAATTATTGTTGAATAAGAAACTACTTTCCATGTAATATAAATCCAAAATAAGATTGTTTTGACCAACAGAGAAGAAATAATGTTTTATAAACTTGTATTTTTTAAAAACATTTTTCCTGAGATGTTGGGATGCTCCCTTATGGTAAAATTGTGGTCCCATCATAAAGTCGGGTCATTCTTAGGATTTTCGGTTAATTGCATCTGCTTCTTAAGGCCGGAAAGTCAGACTTTATCTACCACCATCCCTTGTCGTAAACAGTTATTTCTCTTCGATTTAACATCTTTAAGGCTTGCAGCGAGTTTTCTAGATTTACGCGAGACTTCTTGATGTTTCAGGGGCACCTTAACCACAATCATAAATAACGGCTATCCCATCAGCTCCCCTCTTGTGCCTAAGCTTGTCTTAAAGTAAATCCTTTAGTTTAATTTAACGCGCTGCCCGCCCACATCTTTGACTAATGGCCGTATATTCACGGGGATCACTGTATCGACTAATTGCCTTCTACTCTTCGAAAAGTAATAAAAATCACGGTAATATTTTTTTCTTTATCGCATAACGGATTTTCTCTGTAGCCGATGATATCGAGCTAAGCGATTTTTTTACAGATTTAGTGTTTCTTTCGAATTACTAACAAGGATGGGAGAAACATTATTTGTGGCATATAATAGGCGTATTATCTTAAATATATCAAGCAAATGGCAAATGTTAACTTTGTAAAATCAGCCAAAACAAATAAGTTGTCACATTGTCGCATTGAGAGAAGTGTAATTCAGAAATATGTAGAAGATTCTGTCGGTCTATTGGTAGTATATTGAAAAATGCAAAGATAATCTGTCTGCTAGTGCAATGCAACAACATCGTCAAAAAACTCAAGAAAGCGAATTATTTTTGATACTGCTCCAGCTGCTTTCCTGATATCGCGATTTCTGGGCCCTTACCCTTCATCAGACAGGCTTACACCAGTGGCGTAGCCCGGAGGGAGGCGAGGGAGGAGAGTGACAACAAAAAGACAAAAACTTTGATTTCCTTTTTCTCTTTTGAATACAAAGGTTGTATAAACTTTAGGCTTGGGGGGGGGGGGGGGGTTATTTAACACCCAAACTCCCTCTCCTGAATACGCCACTGGCTTACACCACTCTAACTACCTATTCTAACTTCAGTTCTTAAAATTCACAATCATTCATATTTAGATTTAGAACAATCACTAATGAAACCTTCAAATATTACAGTGACCTTCCGTTTACAATTATTACACTCCACAGTCCTTCGTAATAACTATGTTTACATGTTGCACGAGATTAGGATCAGTTGCAGTGTCCTTTGTGCTAACCTGTAGCATCAAACCCGAGCGTTTGTGTCATGCTGTCTAACCTTAAATGATGTTTCCCTTGTTTATGGTATACCTGAATAATAATGTTAAAGAAACCTTTAGTACCTCTAAAATTTAATGTAAGGGAATATCACTGTCTGTAGAAGAAGGATAGAGTAAATCTTAAAAAAATCACATATCTGTTGGGCACTCGTTTTCTTTGTAACATAAATAAAGATTTGAACCAAATTCAAAGCTAGAATCTAGAATGTACATACAGACAAGATTCGGCCACAACTGCTGCACTATGAGCTGGAGCTCTATCCTGTTGAAAAATTATTTTTCCTTTTAAGTCTTTTAGCGAAGATCCCATTTGCATTGGCAAAAGTTCGTAGCATTTCTCTGCTGTTAGTGTACCCCCTATGAAATAAGGACCTACCTATAATTTTGTTCCCTGGATTCCTGCCCAAACATTCACTTTTTCACGCATTTGGTTATTTGTTTGGTGAATTACGTAGGCTATATTATTATATTTTGTTTATTAACTGTCCCATTGATACGAAAGAAACTTTAATAGGTAAATAGAATACGATTCGTAATATTTGGAGTATTATTAGTTCTTTATCCAGCACTCGCACAATTCCATCCTTTCGAAGTAATCATGCGGTAAGAGCTCTCGACCGATTTGCATTTTTCTTGCTTTGTAGCAACTGCTCCGAGATCCTGTAGATTTTCAGCAGGTAACTAAGACTGACACATTCATTCTCCGCAATTGCTAGCCATAGGTAGTCCATTTTAAAGTATTCGGTCACTACAGTGGAATTTTTTCTTCGCTTCACATAATTTATCCGAAGTTATAAATTTTTCGTGTACTTGTTGCTAAGTACTGGATGATCTGGAGAAACTGCTGCAATGTTATCGGCAGCTTTTAGGATAAGTAAGATACTCTTCACTTCCCTTTCAGATGGTACGGTTTTCTGTCGTTGTCGTGCAGCGATCGTGTCGTGGAAAAATGTATGCTTGTATTCACACACTACTGGTTTCTGCCGCGGTCGTGTCGTGAAAAAAAGTTTGCTTGTATTTCTTTATCTCCTGCCAGCCCACGAAGACCGAAATCTAAGTACTATGTACCGTGGGTGTACTAGGGCAATCCGACTCACACATCCAGAGCTGGAAACATACGTAGTTATTTTAACAGCCCTTTAGGAGGATGTGCGGGGTGGTACCACCTCGGTCGAGGAAGAATTCCTCTACCACCTTTCAACAACAATCACAAAATATCCATGCTGGAAGCGGGATTCGAACCCGGGACCTCTCGGTTGCAAAGCTGGCGCCGTACCAACTCGGCCACCGGAGACCCCATATAGTACAGTACATAGTACAGTACAGTACATAGTATATAGTTCTGGAAAACGCCGCATAATGACTTTTTGATTATTCTTGTTTGACAAGTGCATGATGTCACTACGAAGGATAAAAGAAAAAGACGAATGTTATTAGTAATGGTATGGCATCACCGTAGAAAATTACGAAAAACAAGAAAATCTGAATTCATCCACTTCTTGAAAATATACATTTAGTGGGTGAATTTGTAACACTATTTCACGATCTGCGAGAGCACAGTATTTTAATAGCCATGTTTTATTCGTCATAAATATCGGCACACGGCACACGGCAAGTGTGTGTAAACTTGCATTAGACTTGCATATAATATCACTGTTGTCGTACACGACTCCGGCATCGTGTCGTCGCAGTCTTCTTGTCGTGATGCTACGACAGTCGTGTACGGCTCCGATTAAAATCTTGTAGTGTGAAAGCTTAAAATAATGCGTAACCGCTATATACGATATCGTTGCCGTACACGACCACGACAGAAAACCGTGCCATCTGAAAGAGCCCTTATACCGTTTAAAACCATTTCAGTTCGTTGAGTAATAGCGTAATTGAACATTTTTTAAAACAAATTTGTTGATGCTTTTCCTCAAAACTTTTAATCAAGTAATATATTTAATTGATGTTTAGAGTCATCTCTGACAATGGCATTGACATGTGCGCTGCCACATAAGAAGTTTCCAATTAGTTTAATTCTTAATTAAATTGTTTGTCCAACTGGACCTTAACAGTCAGTTACTCAGAAGTTTTATTTAAATAATGAATTTAGCTGACGTTTAGGCAATGACGTTTGGCAATGACTTTAACATGAGTGCTGTCCCATTACATGTCTCCAATTAGTTTAGTTCTTGATTAAAATGTGTGTGCAACTTGACGTTAATATTTTAAATGCGTCATCTTCACTTGATAAGCAAACGTAAAAAAACAACCATTACGAGGGGTTTGAAAACTTAATGTTTTTCGAGAAGTAATTAAATATTTAGGTAATTTTTGTAGCTTTTTTGGCATAACTGGTAAGTAACCATAATTTTAAGACTCTGAAAAATTTACCAATGTCAAAGTAAATCTCTATACTTTTAATAGAACAGGGCCTAACATGAAGTTAAAAGTATAAACCTATGGATCGCTTTAAAAATGCCCTATATGATTTCCTGTAACTAACGATACACTGGAATGTTCAATAGTACAGTTCAGTCAGAATTATATTATTGGATCGTGGTGTATTATGTCGCACACATATTGCATGTATTTTGTCGATATAAGTATATTGTTCTCATTATGGTGTGCTGTGGTGTCAGTGGCGGCACTAAGGGCGGGCAGGGTTGGGCGCGCGCCCAACTAAAATTCTGCTCGCCTAACCATTCGACCAACCAAGATTTTAAATAAAAACATACGACTTACGAACACCGAACATAAAAGTATCCAAGTACTGCCCAATCTTTAGATGCTACCGCCGCGCCGGGATTCGCCCAACCAAAAAATTGGGACTAGCGCCGCCACTGTGTGGTGTAAATATAAAAAATTGTTAAGTTTTTATTTTAATCGGAATAACCAATTAATCGTCGTTTTTGTTTTCAGGTAAGAGTTGTCACCAAATACCGCAATATCACAAAGTGTCGACTTATACGTAAGTATGAAACAACTATTGAAAATTTATATGTTTGACTCTTATATACCTGTATAGACAAATATGTTGTGCTTATTCTTATGTGATAATCTTTATCACAAATATTTATCTAGTCTAGTAGGTTGTAAACTGTAAAGCAAAGACTTTGCTGCAATCCCTAATACTAGATATTTAAAAGAAAATATAGAAAAAAAACTAGATATCCTTGAACCTACAACGATAAGTAATCTAATGATACGTCCACACCATACCCGAAGTAAAGAACAAATAGGTTTTTCACGATTACAAACGCCATTTAAAATATTCGCTGTATCTGAGGCTACTAGGTCTCTCCTTAATTATCTGTTTTCATCATATATATATATATATATATATATATATATATATATATATATATATATATATATATATATATATATATATATATATATATATATATATATATATATATATACTCGTATATATATATATATATATATATATATATATAGATATATATATATATATATATATATATATATATATATATATATATATATATATATATATATGTAGAATGTAGCATGTCTTCTTTCCTGTATCTTCTTACATAGTTGGTTGTTTTCCTTTTCTTACATTCCTAAACTTGTCTCTTTTTGTTACCTTACACCCATCTTAACTTTTCCATTTCTATCACATCTTGCAACGAAAAAATTATAAAATTAAATAACGGGCAAAGATACTTTAATAAGTATCTTTGACTATATACTTACCGCCTAAGAATCAAGTCGAAGAAAATTAAGGACCAGATTCACTAAGATGGGTAAGATCTTATAGTTGATCAGTTATGTTTTGACAGGTTTTTGTCCTGTCATGTTTAATAAATCGTCATTAAAAACGTATAAATTATTCTGATATTCCAGCGATTTACTTTGGATGCCCAGAACACTGGTAGCAGCCTTTTTTTTGAGACTCGTCTCGTGAATTTAACATCTGGAGCCCTTTCCAAGAAGGTTTTTTTTCGGAGGGTACTAATTCCCCCACAGTACGTTTTCCCGGAAGGGACCTCTTGGCTCCAAGAAGTAGTCCTTAGTTGGAAGCTATGATTTTATTTGTTGCCTTAATGTTATCTTAATTTATTATTGCTTACCTTTCTATTTGGTAGTTTACTGATGTCTCTTTGTGACTTCACATTTACCTTATCTGAAGTTTTACGTTAAATTTACCTATTTTTGATTTTCGTAAAACACTGAAGGTTGGAAGCTGACAGTTTGTTTTGGATAAATTCGTTTATCCTAAATGTAACAATTTATGCGTGAATATATGTATGTAGGGTTAAGTGTATTTATATTGTTTCATTTAGCTCACTCCACCTAATGTTTTCGTTTTAAATAGGGAATATGCATGTAATCCAAAAAATCCTGAAATATTTTTTTTTGTATTCTCTACATAAATTAAATGTTTATGGCAGTTGCTGTTATCTCTTTATTTTGGGTTTTATTAACAAAAAACAAGGTTTTATTTTGCAAATTTTCCTGCAAAATCCAACATCTCGTAAAACGGACTTCTTTTGTTTGTGACGTCACTTTTTTTATTACGTCAACGTTTTATAATGGCTAGTCACGGCTAGTGTAATGTAAATTTCAGTGTAAATCCATTTTCTTGAGTTTTTCCCAAAGACTAGAATATTTAGTCGATAGAAAACCTTTTGTTTTATTAAACAGACTGGTTATAAATGACCAAAACGGCATTTGTGCAAAGAAAATCGGAAAATTGGCTGGAAGTTAGTGCTGGTGGATTTGCCTTTACAATTTAGTTAAAAACACTTATTGTTTATTATACTATAAAAATAAATGTACAGCAACATATGGTTACTTGAATTTAGCGATACTAACCTTTACAGATACCTCTTAATGTAAAATTTTTGATTAAATTTGCAGTAGGTACTTTCTTCGACATCGGTTTTTTGGGCACATGAAAAAGGAGGTTTGCAGTGCACACACAGTGATACTTTTGCACATTGGCATACTATAATATTTGTAGTTTATATTTTTAATACATTTTAACGTTTAATAAAAAGAATTATACACAAATAGCACTGTAATAAAAACACAACCGCTACCAGCATAAACAACTAAATCAGCTGGGAAACTAATGCCGGTCTCCATATAACTCTGTACTGTAGCTGTCAGCTGTCTTCTTGTCTTAGTCCGAGAGTCGGTAATCATCTTGTGTTTCCTCTCCCAGAAAAATGTTCTATAATTATTTTTAAAAAATCACCTTTTTGACTTTAGGTCTTGTCGACTGACATTTTTCTATTCCTAAGCATATAACTTTACAATATTAACAATCAGTTTGGTAAATCAATTGATAGAGGATAGAGGTACAATCATTCGAGACAATACTGACTTGCTTTCGGACTATCACAGAAATTCTTGATTTTCTAGACGTTTGTAGGTAGGCAGCCCTCGGTTCAGCTTTACGTTAACATGTAGATTGCCACTTATCCTTGTGACGTAACTTTTTTGAGCCGGCAAATGGCTCCTTTTGAAATTGTAATAAATTATACCGAAAAGTGAAATTTTTTTTTAGCTAAATTAACGCAGTAATTTTCCTCAAAATAGCAGTTTTGGGGTTGTAATGACCTCCTTAAACGATTTATGCAATAAAAAAAAAATGTGCATATTCCTTATTATGGATTACAGGTTTGTTGTGAGTGAAGCAGGTTCCTAGACCACCTAGGCGACTTCCAGTTTGTGTCGGTTTAGAAAACTGGTGGCGCCTAGTTTGAACTCATCCGGCAAACTGAGCTCAGGACTAATTTGCACGGGCTCAGCAACAGCTTGCTTCATCCAAGACACCCTCTTTTCTTTCTTTTCTGGCAATTTTATTAAATTAGTTTAATTTAATTTAATTTTATTTTCAAGCGGTAAAGTATCTTTGACAGTTTTTAACTTAACACTTTTTTTTCAACAAAGAGCTTCGCAGCACTGTAACAAAATTGAACTGTCACAATCTAATGTCTTCTCATCCACTTTCTTAATTGGCCTCCATGCGCCATTGCATTTCTGACCACTTTTTTATAAACAACTTCTCTCGTCGTCGCTCTAACCATACGATGACATTGCTCTAATCTTTAATCCCGTTTGTACTCTCCCTGTTATGTTGAAATCCAACATACGATCTTCTGTGACGAATTTCAGGTATTCAAAATTGTTTACTTTATTTAGCTTTTTCTCGTCTAAATTTATTTTCGCTTTCTCTTCTCCGTTGAACTCCATGTACTCGGGCTTTTTTCTACTGACCTTTGTTTTCCAGTGATCTTCTCCAGCTTTCCCTTTTTCTCCAGGACTTTCCCGCTAATGCTACATACTAAAATATCGTTCTTGTCCTAGTTTTTCATTTATTAATATCAAAAAATACATACTACCCGTAAATTACATCGACGTTATAAGTAAACTTTAATAGCCAGTGCATTAAGTACTTGCTTAATAAGGTAGGATGCAAAACGCCAGAGATATGACCAATGCAATTTATGTCTAAAGTTATTATAGTATTAAACCAACAAAGCTTTCCGCAATGGAAAACGTCATCTCACAAAACTAATCATATTTAGCTGGCAAAGTTTTATCGGTGCAGTTTCTGATACAGTAAAAATAACTTGTGAACAAGAAACTTTTGGGATTCTAGATGGCAGCAATAAATCGTTGATAAAGTTAGGAATACTAAACGAACTGTGATTGTTTGAAATTATTTTAGGGCTCTTGCTGGGATTTTATATGGTAGAGGAGATGGTCCAATATTGGGCTAGGGTCTAAAACCGGGCTACCGAGATTTTACGCATTATGAGCTGCTGTCATTTAGCGGAACAAGTGTTAACTAATGTGTTAATGCATATAACGATTCCTAGTTCAGTTTCAACTCGGTGTGCGAAGAGATCAGCCGACACGTGTGAAATTTCTGATTTTTCGCCGAACTAAATTTTATCGGGTAGGTACACTTTAATTAATAAAATTAAATTAGATAAAATTTAAGCTATGCTTCTATGAGTAGCACATTCTTGATAGCTAGGGCTTTTAAGTAACCTAAATTAATAATGCTAAATAAAAGGCATATTACCTATTATAACCTTTAAATGCCATTCTATAAATGGTCTAAATTCGGGCTACCATGTATGGTCTAAAATTGGGCCGGTAGCCCAAATTTGGACCATGTTCTGTTTAAGGGTATCAAGTAGTACTTGCATTATATCTGCAAACCCATACAAAAGTGAATTGATTGAGACTGAAGAAAAACCAGGGTAAAAGAAAAGTTACTTTTGATGACGTCGACGACACTGGAAAAGAAAAAAGGCATGAAAATTATTAAACAAGGACTAGAGAAAGCAAAGGAAATAAAAAAAAAGACCAATAAAACCGGTGAGGCATAGCTCTGAAACAGAGTAATCTTATAATGATCCTCCTCTTGATGACGATGAGAGTGATCTGGAAGTAACTCCTGGTCAAAGGATAGCGGGAGATGAGGATGCCAACTGTTTATTTTGTGACGGAAAATTCTCCAGTGACACAAACGGAGAGTTGTGAATTATGTGCCTTATGTGTTCCATGTGCCGAGCATCAAGATTATATCTGTGACTTTTGTAAATAGAGAATAGAGTATGCTTTGTTTTTTTGTAACTTTGTTTTTAAATATACATATTGTCTTTCTGAGTTCGTGGGTACTTAACAACAAAAACATTTTTGTCATCTAGTGTTTTAAGTGATTTTTCTCAGATTTTCAATAGTAGCCCAAATTTAGACCCCATCTTCAAAAGTAACGGAAATGCAATTTTTTCTTTACATGTCCAAAACGAAAAAATTGAAGTTTGTAAAGTTATTTAAACAATTAATTCGTAAAGCAAACATATTCAGTGTATGTAAATTGACAACATTTTTTCCAATGAATAAGAAGGTATAATATCAAAAGTAAATGGTAGCCCAATATTGGACCTTCTCCTCTAATGGTCTCTTTCATAAAGTTGCATAATTGTAATACTAACATCCTAAATCAGGTTATATTATAGGGGATTTGCGATAATAAAAAAAATTCTGAGGTGTTTCATCAAGAAATAGAAACCTAATAAAATTCATCTTAATTTTAGATCGTAGAAAATGCCGCATTTTCGAGAAAGGGCAGTCGTTAGTCGTTGATGGTGTTATTCAGACCATGGATTTATTAAGAATTTATACGGGATGATTCTTTCAAGCCAAAACAAACCATTCTAAACGACACTGTAAACACAATTTGTAAACATTGGCCACATCTTATTTGACCTTGTATTTTTGTACAAAAAATACGTTAGAAGCATCACAAGATTTACTAAAAGTAATAAAAGCCCTAAAATATTTTATTTTTCTGCTAAATAATAATAAATTTAAGTTAAAAAGGTTTTATTATTTATAGGTTATGTTATTTCTAAAGATGTTTATTTAAAGTCGCTCCGAGTCATTTATAAATCTATAAGTCGCACTTTTTCTTTTCTAGTTCATTAGACAAAGACGTACGTGTAACCGAGTGTTCAGGCCGAGGTTCAGCCGTTTTCCTAAGCAACCAGCACAGACAGCAACACTTCTGAGCTCCAACACTCCAATGCTGTTTTATCTCTTTCTACTACCATTCTTGATTCAATTACGTATTTCCTTCAAGTTTGTAAACTGTTCCCCCAAGAGAATATCAAACAACAAATATAAGGATTCACGTTCGATACGCTTACAGTATACGGACATCGAATCCTTTCTTAATAAATCCACGATTCAGACTTATAATAAGTGGTAGATTTCCATGTCATTTTTGGTAGGGATGAAATTTATATAACGTCAGAGATGGCGCACAAAAAACATCATTTATTGCCAATAAAATTGTCGTCTTGTATTAAAGACGTTTTCATTCTTTGGATAAAAGTTATTTGTATTTAAACAACTAATTAAGTTTAAAGCAATAGAAGTAAAATATTTAGAGCAATAATGTACATTAAATATTGACCTGTTTTACCAAGTATTATTTAATTTAGGTGTTTTTTTTTCAGTTATAGTATAATATTGACAACTAATAAAAGTTTATAGTTGCCTTTAATAGCCAAAGAGCAATTATTGTAAGAAGTGCATTACTATTAAAAAAATAGTATTATAATATTAGTATTATGTATTAGTAGCTTTCTAAAAGAACACTGTTTCCATCTTCCGCTGTTCAAATGACACAGATTCTGGGCTCATTATGAACATTAGACCATCCATCCAAGGACATGAAAATAGACTGTCCAGATAACTTGTTAAAATATTTTAATTTTTCTTCTTCAAATATTTCATTTAGGATCGTTGATGATAACTGAAATCTATAGATGGCGGAACGTAACCTGGTCTTAACATTTCTATGGCCTTTTGAACTTCCTTATTTTCTATCGATCTAAAACTGAGGTTTGTTGCGTAAACGGCTTTAACTATCTGCATGTCCAATCCTTTCTTCTTATCTTGACAAGTTCGCACAACAAAAGAACCCAAATGGCTGCTGCTTCCACTATTTTCACTTCCACCTCCATTTTCCTTGTCCCTTCTCTGTTTCTTTGTTGACTGAATAACTTCATTTTGGCTAGTTCCAGACTGAAATTCACAATCACTTTCAAGACCACTAATATCACTACTTTTACTTTTGCAGGATTTCCAGTGACTTTTCAGTCTATCCACTAAACCTTGCGTCTCTTTACCACACTTTTTATATACCGCTCTGTATCCTAGTTTGCCAACCGCTTTCTTTTTTTTATAAAATGTTGCCAAATACTAAATTCGTTTCTACTTGTCATGATTCAAAATTTCGCGCTACACTACTCTCATTTTTTCAAATCGACTTGTCGGATTTTGTTTAGTTTCTGTATTATATACGTTTAAAATATTTTTTCATTATAAGTTTGACTAAACAAGATATTAACAGTCCAAAATAAAAATTTTAGAAAAAAATTCGAAAACAGCGCTGGTTTTTAATTTTTTTAAATCATGATTTGTATTAACCCTAGGTAAACCTAGAGGTGGGGAGTGAAACTCAAGATATATTGGTTTTAAACCTCCTCTTGGGTATCTAAATTTACTTGCTTTTTGTTTAAACCGAATTTACTTTAAACCAAGTGGGGTTCAGAGTCTGGTTAGTGTTGAAATAAAAGCGCTATATGTATAGGTATACTTATATGAAATTTAATTAGAAAGAATATTCATAATATTACAGGCCCAAGGGCCATAAATGCCAAAAATGATACAAATTTTCAGCTCTGCTTAATTCTAGCTGCAAAGGCTGTTATTTGGGTTTTATTACATTTTTAATTAAATCAAACATATGTTTACATATCCAGGTCGGTGGTTTGTTATCTTTTTTGTCCCATTGTTTCAACGTTTTAAACAAGAATACATCTTGTGTTAAAATATGGGCTTGCATTTGGATGCATTTAAAAACAATGGTAAATAAATAACTTTTATTACCGGTTATTTTATGCTAACAATGATAATGGATTATCTAAAAGTAGGTTTTTATGATTAATGGTTACTGCTAGTAGTAGTTACACTGCGTGGGATATATTTTAAAGAAAATCTTGACATGTGAATAACTGTAGATACTGGTAAGAACTTTACATTTTAGCAAAGTGTTTTTTATTGGTGAAGCTTTTCCCGAAGATCACCTGTTGAGGAAGTTTGTGTTAAAAGGAGGTGGAATTTTCTGTACAAAAATCAACTCTGAATGACTATACCATCGAAGCTTTCATTCGTCATTGTATCAAAGTTATGATGTTATTGAAGTTTCTTTTTTATCCGACTTCACAAGAGGAGGTTATCAATTCGACCCGTATGTGCATTTTCCCGAGCAAACCCGACAAATTTTGTGGAATGGGGGCATCGATTTCATTAATTTTTCTCCGCTGTACTAAGCATGACGGCCCTTTGGTTTCCTTGGTATTTAACCTTAAGAGAATAAAAAATGATAACTAATGGCTCATTTTCAGGGTTATTGAGGTCAGACAAGCTAGTTTTGTCTAACAGATGTTAAAAAAATGGAGCGGCTGGGAATTTGTCCAAAAATGTTAACCAATATGTCATTTTAGGGGTTATTGAGGTCATAACATCTAATTTTGTGGGACAGGTGTTAAAAAATTAGTGGCGGGAGGGGATAAAAAAGAAGCGGCTGGAAATTTCAGAAAAAATGTTAACCATATCATATTCGATGTTGAAGGGGTCAGAAATTTTAATTTTCTGTACAGACGTTAAGAAAAAAATCAATTGTAAAAGAAGCGGGTGGGAATTTCTTCAAAAATGTTTACTAATATATCATTTTCGTAGTTATTGAGGTCAGAAAATCCAATAAAACATGGAGAATAGGAATCCACTTAAAAGAAAGATTATTTTTCAACAAAATGAACCAACTTCACAAAAGGAAAAGCACTGAAAAGTATGAAATAATATTTTTTAGTATTTATACCTGTACCTGAGGTTAATAGTAAACTTTTTTCAAATTTAGGTAACTTGTACACCTAGGTTCTAAACTTTGAAGTCGGCGCAATTTGACAGTATAAGGATTCGTAATAATGTGTGGATAATTCTTTGTAATCATAGACGATTGTTTTAATTGTTGTAACTTTATACCTTTTTTACTTACCGCCTCCGTGATCGGTAAGTAATCACTTACCGATAACTAATTCGTAAACGTCACTTACAAACGTCATAACTAATTCAGTAAATATGTCAAATTACCTGAGCGTTCATTACGTTATGTATACATTCGTGATGTCTCTATTGCCGTTGAAAACTAGCACACGTATTTATTTCAAGCAAAACCTTTATAGCTAAAGTCGTAGATAACGCTTCATAGTTGCTATATAGCTTTTAAATTTAAACCATGTCCCGGAGGTGCTAATTTGTCACGTAATTCGGAGGTCCTGATTTTATGGGATTTTTCAGCTTTAGTGACCGAATTGCAGTAATAGCCCTAAGGAATGCTTTACGTAAAGTAATGTATTTTCCGTGTTGTATGTGTATGTGTCCTTGTATTTTCGTGTATTAACTTAATTTACTAAAAGAATTTTAGTGAATGAGGTAATAAAAGTGATACTAAAACAAAAAGCAGAGAAGTAGAGATAATAATAATAAGACTTAATTAATTTGAGTGCTGGGATTTATGGCGAGCTATAACCATATAGATGATTATAGACCATAACATCGGTCGCAGTTGAGGGATGATTGTATAAATATATTTAAAAATGGTTTTGCTAGGATATGTCTTAATGAGCACACATTCTTTTAAGCAAGTTTACTCTAACCCAATCAGTTTTATAATATAAATAAGTCCTTCCTAGGCTGATGAATGCTGAGCATTCTCTAATAAGACAGTTGCATCCTGTTCTTAAGGTACCATCTGCATCCGAAATAAATCCTTCTTACACCGAGAAAAAGAAACTGTTGAGTCCAACAATAAATGTTTCATTGAACAGTTTTTGCACTTTAAATACAAGCAGAATGAGAGCTGACTGAAACCCCAGAAAATGTTAATTAATATACTGATTGATTGGACCACCAAAAACTGCTTATTGAACAAAATAAAGGTAGTTCTAAAGATGTGCCAAACGTGGTTAATCTAACATTTTAAAAATGTTAAATTAACTTAATTTATTATTATTTAAATTATAGGAACTAAAAAGTTTGAAACTTTACACCATGTAGGTGTATAAGAACATGATATGTCTGGGGAAACAAAAATTTTGCTCCGTTATAAAATAATTAATTAAATTAATAATTTTTATATTGTCCTGCTTTTCTGACTTGTTTTAGTTTATTGACCGAAAACCAAATAATTGAAAAAAAATTGAATAATTCTGAAGTAGGTATATAACAATTATTATGTTACATTTTATTAAACGTGTATATAGTGCGGATCTTTAGTCCCCCCCCCCCCCCTTATTTTTGAGCCAATCAAGATAGATAATTGAAACTCGGTAAACACCAATGGTATATAAATACTATCTTTTGATACAAATTTGATCGTTGTTAACATTTTAGATTTTTTTTAATTGGATGTAAGGTCTTGCGATACATCATGAAAAGTGACACAAAGGAGAAAATTATACCAAAATGTCAAGACTCTATTCAGAGTTAAAACAAAACGACGTCATGTCAAAGCTTGCTTTGTTGTTGGGAGAAATGTAATTTAATGTTAAAATAATTTTATAATCTTAAAAGGTTTTTAAAATGAACTCCTTGTACCTCTATTGGAATAGTCAAGCCGGGTTTATGCAGAGCACTGTAACTTTTATTTAACTCTCTTTTATTTAAGAAAATGGGGCATTTATGCAGATTATTTAATTTTTCCTTTCGCAGGAGCAAAAAAAATTTTAGGTTAGTATTAGGTAATCCAATGATGTTTTGTTCCCTTTTTCGAAAAAAATTTAGTTTTTTTGCGATTTGGTTGTTTATTGTAGGTCAATTTATTTTTGTATTTCTAAAATGAAATTATAGAATTGTTTATGAGAATTTTATTTTAACCAAGTCGCAAGCTGTTGTCACGCATGTTCGCGTTGTGCGCATGTGCAAAAGCCCGGTTTTCTTAAACTTTAGAAAAATTGGTCAACTTTTTAAAGCAAAACTAAAGTTAAATTAAAATTAAACTGTGCATGAACGCTCTAATGGATTGACGTATGATTAACTTTTCTTAAATAATAGTTAAAAGTTAAAGTGCTCTGCATAAACCCGGCTTCAATTAGACAATCTTCCCTTACATTGTGGAATGTATTAACATTAATATCCCGAGAAATATTCGTAATTGTTTGCCTTAAATCAAATATGGATTCCGGCTGAGTTATGTAGGTACACCTTTTGTTTTAAATAACCCCACAAAAAAGTGTATCATTTACATACCTTAAACTCAGGAAATCTCCAATCTCCAGAATTCCTGTAACCATTTTACTAAACTTCTTTCTTACTACAAGAACCTTAAAAAGAAAAAAGATTTAAAACACTTGTTTAGGATATTTCAATATTATAGGTACAAAAAGAACAAAAGCATAATAACCTTAACTGGAAGGAGAGTACTTAATTTTTGGCGGCCATTATTAAAGAGGGCCGTTCCATTGAAAATAATTGTATATAAATTCTTAAAACACTTACCCTGTACAATGAAAGACAATAACATATTCATTGAATATACACAAAAAAAAATAAACAGCTAAATACCGAAATGTTCTGAGAATCAAACACGCGGCCGCGGAACCATTTAACAAAACAAGCAATGCGGTTTGGGTCAAGCAAGTAGTAATAATTCTGGCGTCACAAACGTGTGCGACGTGTGCGTGCTATCGAAGCGCGCTCCTTCGCATATTTCCGACATGCATCAGACTGTTGAAATAAATGGCCAGAATGTTAAGATATCAAACTATTTATTTAAATCAATGAACTAGATTGGTCACTTGACAACTTTTTAATCTTTGAATTAGCAGTAAATATGTTTTAATTTAATATTTATTTTTAATAAATCCGAAAACCGTAGGGATTCAACTAACCAATGCCAAAGGTCTCTAATCAAAACACTTTCAGAATGTAAATTGAAGTAACAAGTCAATAGTATATCAATATTTTAACCGTTAAACGAACAAATAAAGTTCAAGAAATTAAAAATGTTGCTTTAAAATCGTATTGTATTTTCTTTTGATAGTTTTTTAGTTGAATTAACAAATTTGGAGTTAACATTCAGGCAACTGTTGATCCGATCATTTTAATTTTCTCACTGTAGTCTGATGAATGTTGTTCTCTCCTAAAGGCACTATCTGCATTCCGAAGCATCATCAGTCTTAATTCTACTGCTGTTTAAAATTTCAATAAACCACCTGTATTCCAAAGCGCTTCTCAAATTGATAAAATTTTAACTTAATCTAGTTTAGTCCAGTTTTTTTTTATGTTTTTGAAGTTTTATTTCCATTCCATCTTTTATAAGTAAGGGTTCCCACTGTGAGTGACGCTTCAGTGGCATTACATCACGAGGAACTCGGCTGCAGCAGCAATTCAGTTTAGCTTTGCCGTCGTGTGTGGTTGTTGATTATATTTTTCTATCGCGTCGCTGTGAATTTGGTAGCTCGTTATATGCCGAAAGTGTGCAGTAACACGCGACTGTTTGCGCACAGTGTTAGAAAGTTTATATGTGAATTTCCTGATTTAAAATATAATGGGTCGCATAATATGTGTGGTTTGTCAGCGAAGCTTATTGGTCTTTAAGAAATCTCTATGTATAAGGCACGTAAACACGTTAATTAAAAAAGATATCCCTATATGATTCTCTCGAGGGAAGCTCTTTCAAATTCTTATGACATATTTTTGCAGTAAGAACACCCTAGTCGCGAACCTACTGGTACCCCAGCATAGGATTTCATAGCGTAAATGCGAGTGAAAATTAGAGTAATAAAAGGCATGGAGTGTGTCACCACCACAGATTACTCCTACATCTGTGTCACCACTACAAAAGTTAGATAGATGTCTGCGAGCATAGCAAGAACTTCTCAGCTTGACACAAGGCTTATCTATAATATGCTCGTACCATGGAAAGTTGTTGTCGAAAACAACGAAAACAACTCCCACCATCCTAGCACTCGATACAGGCTCAATGGGATTAGAAGTGCCCTCGAACAAAGAGAGCTTGTTGACCCGCCTGCCCAATGAGAATGCGACAAAATTAGTCTTGCTTCGGTTAATCATTAAGTTATTCTTAAGGAACCGCAACCTAACCCTATCATATATAGTTTCGGCTGTGGTCTTCAAAGACCCCAAAACACTGGTGTCATCCGCATAACAGATACTTTGCCCATCTTGGATAGTACTGTTTAAGTAAAGAATCAGATCATTTGCAAAAATTATTTAAAACAAAGGGCCAAGAGGGACATCCTGAGTCACTGGCCAGGATCTGCTTCTTTGGCCATTCCAGACCATAAACTGATAACGATTCTCCAAGTAAGATCTAAGCAACCTAACTGGTCCGTCCCTAATGCCGTACGTCTGCAACTTTGCTAACAGCAACTCATGATAAACCATGTCAAAAGCACGGGAAAAATCAATGAAGAGACCCATTGCATATAATTTGTGATCTAATGTACTTACAATCTTATTCTGGAATGAGCAGAGAGCAGATTTCGTGCTCTTGGACCTGGTAAAACCATGCTGAGCCGCCGATAGAACATTGTTTCTTTCAAGAAAAGATAATATTTGGTTCTTAAGGTTCATTGAAAAAAATTTGAGAAACTTGAAAACAAGCTAATGGAGCGATAATTAGCAAAATTATTAGAATCACCCTTTTTCATTAACTGGAGTAACCGTTGACAGCTTCATCGAACCCGGAAATACGCCCTCCTGAGTGGATAAATTTACAAGAAAGGCCAAAATATCACAGAAAGAGTATATGCATTTCTTCAATTACTGGACACACCATCAATGGCCCCCGAATTAGAACCCTTTAATCTTCCAATCAACTCTATCGCATATCGTATCGCATTTTGCTAATTTCGAATTTTGTATGAACATTTGTAGTAGAAAAAAAAATTCTTAATAAAGACCAAAATAAATGCATAAAACCAACTACCATACATATTTAATTTATGTAGAGAATACAGAAAAATGTTTTAGGTTTATTTAGATTTATAGTATTCCCTATTATTGTGAATAGACATAGCTATACATCGAAAAAAAAATTGAACAAAATTCAACTATCCATTTAAATGTTACTAAATTTTAAAACCGTTGAAGATTTTCAGCTCCCTTTTTTGTGAGTAAGTTTTTTTCTTTGAACATAAGGAAATTAAAATTTCGTCCCCTTTTATGGTCCAAAAAGAACACACCAAAACCTCAAATCAAGAAGCTTAACCCTAAAATTCACAAAAAAGTTTAAGATGTTGTACTGGTTGAAAATGGGTCTCCGGTGGCCGAGTTGGTACGGCGCCAGCTTTGCAATCGAGAGGCGCGGGTTCGAATTCCGCTTCGACCATGGATATTTTATGATTGTTAACTGTTGGAAGGTGCTAGAGGAATTCTTCCTCGACCGAGGTAGTACCACCCCACACATCCTCTTAAAGGGCTGGTGAAATCCCTACGGATGTTTCTAGCTCTGGATGTGTCAATCGATTCCCCAGTACACCCACGGTACATAGTACTTAGACTTCGATCTTTGTGGGCTGTCAGAAGATAAGAAAAAAATTAAGATCTTCTGGTTGAAACATATTGTTTGGCTTTTACGCATTACTAAATATATAAAAATTAGAAAAGACAAAGAAAAATTCTATGACGGGGTCCAAAAAGGCCGAAACAATATAGGTATTGTCAACAGGATTGAGGTGTAAGTAAATTTTTTAAATTATTTTATAATAATTTTTTTATTATTCTATATTTTAAAAGATTTCATTTTTCTTGTTACTTTATTAACTTCAATTTCTACTATGTACATTTAGATTTTTGTAAGGATTTTTTCTCTAATAAACAATTCAAATGTCTAAAGTATTTTTATTCCAATAGTAACGACACAGAATGTGTGTTTATCTTTTCTAATTTTTATATATTTAGTAATTTTTGCGTAAAAGCCCAACAATATGTTCCAACTGAGATTATTCGCAAAACATAAAAATTAAACAAATTAGATTTTCTAATTGATTATTTAGGCTTTAGCTAGTATTTGTCATGTCCCTGTTAACAAGTAATCATGAAAAACTTGATTAAACTGATAAAATGACAAACAATGACAAACTACGATTTCCTTAGATTCCAAATAATGTTTATCTTAGAATTTCCTGCAAAACTAAATTTTTTTGGAAAACACATTTTTAAATAGCCCCTTTCTTTATAGATTTGCGAAAAAACTAAGATATAATTTTACAGTACAAAACCTAGTTGTCTTATTCTTACACTGAACAATTTAAACCGTTGATAGTCAAATTAAACCGATTTTAGGAATAGTGAATCTGGCCATAAGTTTTTAAAATCATAGCACGTCCGTCCCACTTCAATTTTCTTTAAATGTACAAACTGGACGCTAATTGTGGAAACTGTAAGACGTAGCAGGGCAAAAATCATAATGGAACAGAAAAATTCAACAAAGGGTACTAATGACAAACAAAAAAAATAAACATACAACATTATAGAAATAAATACTTATTTAACGATTTAATTGCGGTTCGTAACAGTTTTTCAATAAATTACCTAAAATCCTAACTTACAGTGCGACAAACCAACTCGCCCGCGCTTAACACTCAAGCATATTTTTCCGTCAGTTTTGTTACATTTCCGACTTTATGCTCACAAAACTAAATAAAAATCCACAAAATACAGGGCGCCACTCTCTAAAATAAATTAAAAGGTTTATTGTGAACTTTTACACGCTTTTCGTTACGATTAACTTTTTGTTTCAATATTGTTGGCTGGTGGTTGGAGTCCAATTTCACGGACAATTTAACGCAATTAGGATTAAACTTCGGCTTGTGCGTTAAAATAGAAGAGAAATAGAATTCAACAATCAGTAAAGTAGAAGACGGAATTCGCTTCTTGGGCGGTCTGTGCAAAGCCCATTTGATGTATAATCTTAGTTGCTTCATTGTTTGGTGCTTAATGTTTGATCCAATGGGAATTGCCCTAGTTTAGATTTTATAAAAATTGTACCTAAGAAGATTAGGTTAGTAGTCATTATTAAAAAAAATGTTTTTGTTTTTTTGTCCTTAAGGACCAGGTACTGAGATAGAGACGTTTAAACCTATATCATTTTTTACGAAAATTTTGAGTCCATTCGTGTTGTAAGTAAATCCGGTCCCAATCACTAATATCAGAGTCTGGCTGGTGAGCCCCGTTGCGCGTCTACTAGGTGGTCCAAGAAGTTTCAATCAAATGTGTAATTATTTTAAAGGGTGTCCCAATATGTATCAAGGAAATTAGAAGGGGTAAAGGAAGGTCATTGAATAAAAATGAATTTGACTCCGTATATGTGTTAGGGGAGTATCAGTTAAGGTACAAGTTTACCTTGAAAAGTAGAATGCAGGCCAGGTTCGAACTTCAGAAGTTTGTGTATTCACTGTAATTACATAGACATAGTCTTACATATAAATCTAATGTCTTACAATGCAAAGACAAAGATTACAAAGAGTTTGACTGTATAGTACACATAAGATAAAATACAAAATACAAGAAGCGTCACCGTACAGATAATTCCCAGCAGTTTAAAAAGGTCTCAACATTAAAGGTATTTGATATGAAAAGTACACTTAGTAAGTTCACTAATTCCACTATATGGCATAAGCACCTGAGCCAAGCATCTATTGAACGTGAACGGTATTCGCAAACCATAAAACGTTTTCTTGTATAGGGTAATGCATATTGTGAACAGATAATTTGTAATATGTCATTATTTTCGTTAAATACCATAGTAACTCGGATTTAGTACCAGTTGTATGCACAGGACATCAGGCCGGTTATGGTACTAGTTTGTAGTTGGGTTAAACATATAATTTGGATTATAGAAAGTGACGTGTGTACAGGGATATCCAAGTAAAAGTGAACAGACCTTACAACTGTTTTATTTTTAAAGATGGGGAAAAATGTTAAGTATGAAAGTTTTGGGAATTTTTATGGATCATTCATATAACTTATCAGCAAAACAATTGAGCATCGAATAAAATAGAATATAGTATAAAACATCGATTTTCTCGCTTATTTTAAATTTGATGGTATGGTTTTTATCATATTTTTGGATTCTAGGAGAAGTTCTAGACATATTTTGTATAACATACCCTATGCGATTTTTCAATCGTTTTTTAAATATTTCAAATTAAAAATTATTTTACATAAATATACTTTAAACGTAACTATCAGGTTGCGAACGAAATAACTGCTACCTTTTTAAATTTTCTTCGTAGGTAAGTCAAAGTTAATGTCAAGGGTGACAATAATACGTTGTTCATCATGATTTTATAATTTTATTTTTATGTATAAATCTATTAAACAATAAATGTTGATTTTTATTAGTTATTAATATTTGAAAGCAATAACCAGTGATTATGAACTATAACAAATGAATTATAACATAAATAGATAAATGTTAACATTGGCGAATAAATATCAAAAGAAATTTTCAACATGTCCGCCATTTAATTCTTTGCACTTTTCAATAATACTTTAGTCACCGTGAATTAATAATTTTATTTTTATGCAAAATGAGTTATTCTATTAATGAGAGATACAAAATGTTAAAATTATATTTAAAGAATAACAATAATGTTAGAGCGGCTCAAAGACAATATGAAGCAAGTATTGAAGAGGGACAAAGAACTCCATCATTAAACACCATAATAAAAACTAATAGAAGACTAGAAGAAAGAGGAATTCTGGGCAATGGAAAAGGGAGAAGAGAAAGAAATGAAGAAAGGGACCTAGCGATTTTACTATATTTTCAAGAGAATCCAAAAAAATCAATTCCCGATTTTGTACGGTATCTCAGATATGGAAAATGAGACAAAATGTTGACTTATGGAACAGTCCAAAGAACGTTAGAGTATTTTAAGTATAAGCCATATCAAATTATGCCAGTTCAAAAGCTTAGTGCCGATCAAAACAAAAAGGAGATATACTTTTGTCACAAATATTAACCAAAGAATGCGGCGAGCTAATTTATTTCATACTGTTTGCACAGACGAAGCAACATTCTCAACTGCGGGAATGTTTAATAGACGAAATGTATGTACATATTTGGTTAGATGAAAATCCCTTTACCGTCAAAGATTGCTTTTCAGGGGCGTAATTCAATCAACGTTTGGTGTGGGATATTACAAAATAAAATTCTAGGACCATTGTTTTTTCGGGGAGCATTAACAACTGGCCAGAGCTATCTTAATTTTTTAGAAAATGAAATCGAAGATATTCTCTACGAATTGCCGCTTAAAGAACGTCGACGTATTATATGGCAACAGGATGGAGCGCCTCCCAATAATATAATTGAGGTCCGCAATTTTTTAAACCTTCAGTATAATGAATGGATCGGTAGATATGGAACGTTACATTGGCCTGCAAATAGCCCAGACCTCAGACCTTTAGATACATTTCCATGGGGTCATTTGAAAAATGTCTTATACAGCAATCATAATGAAAATATTGAAGAAATTCAGAGGAAGGTAAGAAATGAAGTACGAAATCTGAACGAAAACAATTCTGAAAGTATTATAAACACACTTCAGAGGCAGGGAAGAATGTATGAAAAGTGCAGAGAATTAAATGGCGGAGATGTTGAAAGTTTCTTTTGATATTTATTCGCCAATATTAACATTTATCTGTTTATGTTATAATTCATTTGATATTGTTCATAATCACGGGCTATTGCTTTCAAATATTAATAACTAATAAGAATCAACATTTATTGTTTGATAGAATTATACATGAAAATAAAATTATAAATTCACGATGACCAACGTATTATTGTCAACCTTGTCATTAACTTTGACTTACCTACGAAGAAAATTTAAAAAGTTAGCAGGTATTTCGTTCGCAACCTAGATCGTTACGTTTAAAGTATATTCATGCCAAATAATTTTTGATTTGAAATATTTCAAAAACGATTAAAAAACCGCACAGGGTATGTTATACAAAATATATCTAGAACTTCTCCTGAAATCCAAAAATATGATAAAAACCATACCATCCAATTTAAAATAAGCGAGAAAATCGATGTTTTATATTACATTTTTTTTATTCGATGCTCAATTGATTTGCTGGTAAGATATATGAATTATCCATAAAAATCCCCAAAACTTTCGGCATGTTTACTTTTATTTGGATATCCCTGTACACAGTAAAAAATCCAGTTGATTAACCACAAGAGATGTCTGATTTTATTGGCCGGATTAAATTTTTTGATTTAATTTGTAATTATTTTCTAAATCAGTTTCATAATCTTCGTTATGATTCAAACAAATTACTCATTCTCGATTACTTTAAATCGATACTGATCAAATGCATAAAAAAGACAAACATTTTAAATCATATTTCCTTGTTAAAATAATCACAATAATCAGTATCAATCACCTACTGACTAAAAAATACTCAAACTTCTAAACCAAGCCGCCAACACATGCGCAGTACGCAATCTTTTAATCACAAGGGAGTACCGATATCCATCCACCCCGCTGCAATCTGCAAAAATTCCATTTAATCGGCAGTAGGTATGGCGGTTTCTGTGGTAGTGCAATGTGCAATGTGAGGTTATAACGAATGAAGTGGTCAACCTGTTCTAAAATTTTACGAATATTCTTTTAAAAACTTTGTTGTTACATCATGTTGGTGAAATTATGTTTCAAAAACAAAAGAAATACGCAAAAATCTCAGATCTTGAATCCAATCCCTTGGAGGAACTCATGCACCAATGTAAGTTATTTTCCATGTATTTTGAAAGAAAAGATTTGTCATGCCAGGTCTTCATTAGTGTTTTATGTATTTATTTACAGATGAGTAAATAATTTTCGTGTTTTTACTTCATATAATTATTTTCAACTTTTACACTGTAAAAAAAAATTATTAAATTTTAAATCAAATTCAACCCAATTTTGACTAAATCCAGGTCCACGCCTCGCCTCCCCGGATTTTTGTTTATGATATGGGACAAACAATTCCCATGCTTTGGGAATTTGCATTACCTATCTTTTATATAATTTCATCTGTTTGTTCTTTAATGTGTTCCCTTTTCTTATGTATTATAGTATTGTCATTTAATAAATAAAATCGACGCCCTAATCAGGTACTTTATAGGGCGGAGAGGGGAAGGGCGGTGCTACTGATGATTGCATATCAATCACATTGGATTTAAGATTTAATAAAAAATGATTAGAGTATTATGGAAATTTAATCATTATGGAAGAAAATCTTAATAAAAATTTATTTAGATGTAATCAGAATTAATTCTTAGGTTAATCAATTTTGAATAAGAAAATTTAATCACAGATCCTTCGATTTAATCAATATGCAGTGTTAATTTTTTCAATCAATCTGGCGTGGACCTGGATTTAGTCAAAATTGGGTTGAATTTGATTTAAAATTTAATCATTTTTTTTTACAGTGTACATAAGCCAAACAAAATAGAAAAAATGAGACTCGTAGGAAGGACTATTCTGTAGTCACACCACTAGCTTAGTATAATAGGGTAACTTCTGAGGATAGACGCATAAAGTTTTTTACAGAATATTACCATAGGTGAACAATGAGACTCAGCTTTTGTGTGTAATGTTTATTTTCACAGCAATATCGTTCAATATCAATTACTACTTAATAGCTAGAATAGTTAATAGAATTAAACATTATCCAGAATTGTAAATAAGCCTATTTGTCATTGATATTCTTAACTGAGCACGTATAAGAAAAAACTGCCTGTATATATCCTACGGCACGCTCACCTACACGCAATTCGTAGTCGAGAATAAACAAACTAACCGATCCGTCCCTGGTGTGATCGATACATTGACCCCGTGAAATAGGCTAAGTTTTATTGATTTCTTCAAAACGCATACTCCCAGAGCCGTATTCGCTTGGCAAAAATTGGATCGATCCGGATCACTTTACGACATTTCGGGGCCATTGTATCGCTTTTTACTACCCGTTTTGTTATAATTACGCATTTCGCTAAAAGTTCAAAATCCGATTCGGATTGGTTCAATTGTGGTCAATCGATGTGTACCCTAAAATTGACCTTAACGAAATTTAACTTGCTCCACGCTAAACGTGTAAGGGATCTTTATACTACCGTTATTGGGTAACAGTACTTTGACAACCCTTAATATCTTATGTATGTGTAAATATACACATTCGTTTAGGTAGCTCAGCGTAATTTAATCGAATTATAATCAAGACTCTGCTTGTGTTTTTTGATTTGGGTTGTAATATAGGGTTGCTGTCAAGTACAGACAAATAAAGCATACGATAAATCGATGGTATTAGCCTGAAAGCTTTTATTAATGGCGACGAAATAAAATACAGTTTTATCTCTGGGGATATTAATTTACTTTAGATGGCCCTTTATGCACTGGACATTTCCAATTGATTTATTTGTCCAGAAAAACAATAATTTAGTGTCGCTCCTAAAGTATTTTTGGCGTCAATAATTCGAGGTTGAAATAAAAAGGAGCTCAAACATAAAAAGTTATACCAAAATTTTGTGGCTTTTTAAAATTGATGTAGTTTATGAATTGAATTTTCTGCTTTTCGTTTATGAACTGACAATTTTTTTACCTGTTTCTTTTAGGGACTCAATTACTATACGTGGTGTATCCATATATAATTATAAAAGCAGCGTCTGTTTTACGGAAAAAACTTACATAGAGAATTGAAAAAACGACTTAACTTTAAGACATATTGCAAAGATAATTTTGTTACGAATACAATACAATGTTTACAAGTTCGGAGAGTATTTGGTGTTGCTATTTCCTACGAGCAAACTTATAACCCTGATATTAAAAACGTCTTTAAAGAAAAAAAAACAGACTGTATATAAATTAGGGTTTAGTAGTAGGTAATTATCCTTTACAATAAAAAGCAAACCAGTAGCCACCTGTTGTACAAAACTTTTTTGAGTAATACATTTAATTGGCATTTAGGGTTATCTTTGGCAGTTACATTAATATGAGTACTGTCACATTACAAGGGTCCCATTAGTTTAATTCTTTATTAAATTGTTTGTGCAATTGGACGCACGTACTATAGTTCACCCATTAGGTAGTCTGTTGAAAACAAATTGTGGGGTAGTTATGATTTTTTTCTCCTTTATGTTTTTTGGGGTGCTAATTACGAATCTGAGGTTTGCCAATAAAAAATTTTCCTGGAATTTGAGTTATAGCCAAAAAACATGAAAAAACGTTTTTCCCAGTTTCTTGCTTATAACTCAAAAACTATCAACTTTGGGTAAAACATCATTTTATACTAAAATAATCTGCAGAAGATTTTCTATAATTTAGGTTCTTACTACTTTTTTCGCCACGTGTACCAACGCGCAATTACTAGTTGAAGTTTGACGAATGTTTGACTTACCTGTTAGCGCGGCTTGAACAACAAGAAACCAACCTGTTTGTATGCACTAAAATTATCAGTCTTACTAATAAATTTCGGTCTTAGTTAATTACCCTTTTCTACCATAAAGTTCTTTGTGAAAATAAAGTTTTCATTTGTTATATTATGAATAAAATGCCTTGACTAAAAGGGTTGATGTTGATGGACATATTGAGTCGCTTTTACAATAAGAATTTATTGCCACACGACTGACAGTATTTTAAACATTATTAATTCCCATTAACTAATTTTAGTTATTGATGCAGCAGTCTTCTCAATTCGAATGCGTTTCTCTCGTTCAGATGAACGTTTCTGTTGGTACCATGTATCCGTCAGAATCTTATGACCACTACTTTTGAAGCAGACAACATTTTCTTTTCTGGGTGTGGTTATGATCAAGATATTGTCTCAATACTTCTGGGTGAGTTGAGTTTTGACGGTGCAAACATCAGGACGATAAACCCCGTTATTTGTTCCATCGACTCATTCACCTGACATTCTTCTGAACCTCCTCAAAAAACAATAAATGCATGCCATCTCTCTATCTCAGTGGGATGTTTACCAGTTTTTTCTTTTCCTTAGCTTTAGGGCGGCAGGCCTGTAACCAGGTTTTGATTTCAGAGGGGGTAACTAAAGTTTTAGGGGGCAAACTTATGATGCAATGTTTTTATAGTAGAGAAGACTGTGATTTCAGTGATTTTCTAGAGTGGGCAACTTTTTCTTTCAGAGTGGGCATTGCCTACTCTGACCCCCCCCCCCCCCCCCCTGGCTACGGCCCTGTAGGGCGGTTGTACAGTTTTTTTCAGTTGTGCTACTGTGAGTCAGCTGGTGGCAATTGGCTGACTGATAAAATCGGATGTATAATAGCTTTCCCCCAATTATCACCCACTTTTTTCAGCCTACTTCAACACAGTTTCTCTCACACTATTCATTCGGACCTGATACACAACATTACGTTCACGAATCGGAAGTCGTTTTTGATATTCTAAAAATTCTTTCGATATTTTCCAGCCACACAGAAAGCAGTTTTTTTTTTGGAAACTGAGGGAGGTAGGTATTGTAGAACGTGTTGTTGGAGTTTCGCTCATAGGTACCGTGGTTAAACCTCTTTTCAAGTAGGCAGTCTAGGATTAATTAAAGATCTATGGAAAGGGATAGGTGCATAGATCTACGTCTATTATCCAGTTCTTGATTCGAGACTTATTTGGAAAAATGAATGTTGGAGTAAAGAGTGCTATCGTCAGCGTAACTGTTGATTGGATTGGTAGTTGAAGAGAGCCGGTCATTAATATGAAGAAGAAATAGGGTTGGTGCCAGGACTGAACCTTGGGATACGCCAGCATTGATAGGATGGAAGTTAGATGAGTGACCGTCCACCACGACAGTTATGCGCCGATTAGGGAGAACCGATCCAGGTACATAGCTTGGGAGAAAGACCGTATGACGGTAGTTTATTGAGGAGTGTGGCGTGCCAAATTTGATCAAAGGCCTTGAAAATATCAAAAACAACAATCTGGGTTTTTTTACTATGAAATTCGAGAGTTCCAGTTATGTGTGACGAAGGTAAGGAGATCAGCTGTGAATCTTTGGTGACGAAGATGTGACAAAGAGTGACAATATTGTATAGCCTTGCATTAGTTGTCAAATATATGATATAAAAATGTAGCCAACAAGATTAATATACAAAGAAAATGTCATGTTGTCAACTTAATTTGCCATATTTTGATGTTGGCATTTTTGATAAAAAAAATCACCGCTTGTTTAAATGTTTTTTTTTTTAATTTAAAGCTAGTAGACTGTTAGATTTTTAATCTAGTGCAAAATTATTAGCTTGAGTGAATACTGCTGATGATTTATTGCGTGCTAAAAGAGTTTTATTTAGATGCTGAGTAATTATGCATAATACAAGTAAGTTTAAGTTGGTAGAGATAAAAGAACAGCT
The DNA here is from genome assembly GCA_963971165.1 of Philopedon plagiatum. NCBI lineage: Eukaryota > Metazoa > Arthropoda > Insecta > Coleoptera > Curculionidae > Philopedon > Philopedon plagiatum. The sequence goes on along the minus strand of OZ020191.1, from coordinate 104,004,395 downwards.
TGCGTATAGCAATGTAGGTACTCCTGCAGGCGTATTTATATTTACTCTGACTACCTATAGAATTTTAATGTGTTTTTACTTCTTCTTCTTCTTCGTCCACAAGTGCCATACTTATACTTGACGGTAGGCTACCCCTCGCAGATATCCGTGATGTGTGGCATTTAACAGGTTATTCATGGATATATGACCTACAGTTTATCGCCGGATTCGAGCGGCACTATTTAAGAGGTTGTACCAGGCATAATAGAGTGTGGTGGCTTGCCATGGTCTTTCACGAGGTGCCAACCGAATAAATTGGACTTGACCGCCCGTTCTGGGATACGATACCATACAGTAGCCTGTCATACCACTGCGCTTCGGTAGACACTTTGTGTATTTTTTTAACATTTTCTTATCTTATACGAATACTACCTAATTTAAGGTTTTGCCAGAACATGGTCTCAAGCAGCTTATTTTGTAGCGATAAATAAATATAGATCAGCAGAATGTTCAATGTATTGTCGATACCAAGACGCAAGCATCCAATGTCGTCCAAGTAAAGAACAGTAACGAATTCTGGAGATACTTTAAAATAATGTAAAATTGTCAATTTTATTTTTTATATCTTTTGGAAACCAAAATTTTGGATTAAATTAAAAATTGATGATGTTAACCTATGGGTTTGATAGAATCGAGCATATTATTAAAACATTACTTTACCACTTTTTAGACAAATAAAAAAAACCTTGGTTCCCATCGATATATTAGCGACTCAAATTAAAAACGTGGCGTCCTCTTCAGCCGAATTGCTAAGTACTAAGGATAAGTGTGGGACAGTTGTCACCCTTTTACAAATAAAATCGTAAAGTCGTAAAGGTTAATATTACATTTTTTAAAAAAAATAGCAAAGTGACATACAAACATATAGAAATATAAAAAAAAAACAAAAAGGACGTGACTTCAAGGTTACAAAAAAATTATTTAAAAAACTGACTTTTAACGCGTCCCTCCCCGGGACGTGGGAGAGATGCCACGAGTTATAACTGAGAGATGCCTCATACAATTTTCCATAAGGGACAGATGCCTTTTTGATTAATAGTTTCTTTTTCATTTCTTCTCGTTGCATAATATGTTGCATATGGTGGGGTACATGGTACAGATCTCATGTAGCAATTTTGCACTTCCGACACAACAAATCCAATTCTTCTGTTTTCCATTTTCCTTTTGGTTTGGCACTGGCCTATTTTCTGCGCATTGTAAACCTACAGAACATTTTTACTTTTTTTTTTAGTTTGCTTGTGCTAAAGCCTGGTTATAAGCTATCATTTTCATCTAAACATAAAAATACAATGTGTGGCAACTCTCCCACCCAAAATCTGTGGCATCTATCCTTTTCGGTAGGGAGAGATGCCGCATAACTTTACAAAGAAACAAAATAAAAACTTAAGGTAAATATGCATATTAATCTATAAAATAGCGTACCTATCTAACTCGAATAATACAATAAAACCCGATTTTCCCTAAAATTCAATGTGCGACTAAAGTCTGAAAAGTACCCTATAAAATATTAGGCAATAAAAATGCTACTTACTGTTTTAATTGTTAAATTACGAACTCAAAAAGCAAAGTAAAAGCCCATCGACCGCACACACAACGCTTACTAGCCAGCGGACTGCCCATGTCGCTGTTGTTGAAACTATTGTTGTACCAACACATGTGCGTACCTATGGCATCTATCCCCACGCGGCATCTCGTCCCGCAATTACCCTATATCGGGGAATGTTTTCGTATCATCTTTGTCTTCATTATCATTTTATTTGGCATCTTTATCAATTTTGTCATTTTCTCCTGTAAAAATCAGCTGATTGCAGCTGGCTTCCTTAATTTGAGTCGCCAATTAACTGATATTTCGGCATTTTAAAAAAAAATAAACGGTGAGATTATTCAACGCTAGACCGGTCTAATTTGACAGCCAAAGGTTTTAAACTGACAAGTGTAAGAATAAGGCAATTAAGTTTTGTACTGTGAATTTATGGTTTCTCAAATTTATCAAGAAAAGGTCAATTTTAGTACGTACTTTCCACAATACTAGAACTAAATTCATTCTAGCAACCCGCTCCAAGATGAAAATCAATTGAAAACCGAGCAGATTGCTGAAATATTAGAAAAACTCATGCGCTGTTAATGACGACTTATTTAACAGTGACATGACAAAAACATGGGGTAACCTAACTGATCAACTGGAAGATCTTAATTTACACCAGTCCTAAATTTTAAGCATTTTAAGTGAATATGAGCTTTAAAGTACGAAAAACGTAAAGGTTTATAAAAGTTTTCAAACATAAGACTCTAGTCTTACGTTTTTTACTTTTGATTGACTAGTGTGGAAAATTGATTAGTTATTGAAATGGTTTAAGACCCTACTACCCACAAAGTTATTTTCTGACTCGTTTTATTTAATATGACAGTCTCAACTTCATTTGTCCTAATAAAAAAAAACTCCGTTGCATGCTAACATCTTCATCTTTAAAATTAAATGCCGAAAAAACTTCACGCTAAACACAGTTAATAGCGATCACGGGTGGTCCTAATTGGTATGTTCGTAAACCAGTATTAAAACAAGAACTACCTACCAATTTTCCGACACAACACCAACACATCTTCGCGCTCGCAGGATTTTATATGACTAATTAGTCAAAATTGTTGCTGTTAGGATTATTTATAGTCCCAAATTTGACTCTAATAGTAATGTAATTTGTTTGTAAATCGGTTAATTTATTAAATTGGATTTAAAATACCGAGTAAATTCTATTTGCTTTATATAACTTAGGCGTATCGACTGGATCTGATTTGCTCGGAAGTTATATGTATGTAATAGTCTTTTTTGTATTTGGGATGGCATACCAAATAGTTAGTGTAAATATATTTATCCAGTGTTGCAAGTTTTCAGACAATAACATTTCTTCCAGAACCACTAGACTAATTTTAATAGGGTTTTCACTATCTCTCGAGGAAGGTTTAGGTATCTATAGTCCCCTTCAATTATAACTCATAATTGTTACCATTTAAAAAATGCCTATAAAATAACTCACATACCCGAGCTAAAAATCGCCAGCAAAGATAAGAATTTTAGTCCGGGCGCATATATTAAATTAATTATACCTCTTTGACTATTGTGTTGTTCTAGTTGTCCTTGCAAGTTCAAAAGGCCCAAAGGAAGGTGTAAGCTAATTTAAATACACTGTTTGCAATATTTGCAATAAACTTAAACAATAATTTTGTAGAGATAACGAATTTATTCTGTTATTTACTTAAACGGCTCAGAAAACCTATTCGCCTGGACTAAATAAATACTGGCGATATCTTGGACAGTCGACAATCCAAACAAAGAATAAAATCTTATAAAAAATACTTTTTAAAAACAAGCTTTTAATATTTAGATGTACTAAAACGAAAAAAATAAGTATAGTTTTTTCATTGTGGCAGTACTAAATGCTATTTATATAAAAATTCACAAGTCACCAGTAAATTCAAAAGAATATACATGATATATATATATATATATATATATATATATATATATATATATATATATATATATATATATATATATATAAGAGAAGGAATAAGCGGGAATGCGGTCTTCCTTCTCTTATAAAATAGTACGGTCGATAATTGTATATAACTATATATATATATATATATATATATATATATATATATATATATATATATGTATATTATATATATATATACAGTATGTCCACGGATAGAGGTCACAAGAGGACAAATGGACCAAAAATTTCATTGTTCGAAAAAAAATCATTTTTGGTAAGCTTCTGCTTCTTAAAAAAATACGGTCTACGAAGAAAATGTTTGGCATTTTTATACAGGGTGGTCAAAAAATACAAAAATAATAAATTATGGGAAGAGTAAACTATCTTTATTTTTCATTTTAGAGCAAAATGATAAAGACAAAAAATATTTCAAATTCCAGTCAAAATTTAAATTCAAAATATCAGCTGATATTTTACTTTTTATTTTTGTGTTATAATTTTATCAAATATTACTGTACCTACGTTTTCTAGGTAATTTTTGCCTTGTCCACCTCATCTCACTATCTTTTACAACAATGTCAGAAAATTTAAAATTTTGTTGCAAAAATTTTAAATTTATGTAATTTTTGCCTTGTCCACCTCATCTCACTATCTTTTACGACAAATGTCAGAAAATTTAAAATTTTGTTGCAAAAATTTTAAATTTAGTTAATTTTTGCCTTGTCCACCTCATCTCACTATCTTTTACGACAAATGTCAGAAAATATACAATTTTATTGCAAAAATTTAAAATTTTCTGACATTTGTCGTAAAAGATAGTGAGATGAGGTGGACAAGGCAAAAATTACCTAGAAAACGTAGGTACAGTAATATTTGATAAAATTATACCACAAAAATAAAAAGTAAAATTTTCAGCTGATATTTTTAATTTAAATTTTGACTGGAATTTGAAATATCTTTTGTCTTTATCATTTTGCTCTAAAATGAAAAATAAACGTAGTTTACTCTTCACATAATTTATAATTTTTGTATTTTTTGAGCACCCTGTATAAAAAAGTCAAACATTTTCTTCGTAGACCGTATTTTTTTAAGAAGCAGAAGCTTTCCAAAAATGATTTTTCTTCGAACAGTGAAATTTTTGGTCCATTTGTCCTCTTGTGACCTCTATCCGTGGACATACTGTATATATATATATATATATATATATATATATATATATATATATATATATATATATATATATATATATATATATATATATATATATATATATATATATATATATATATATATATATATATATATATATATATATATATATATATATATATATATATATATATGTATATATATATATATGTATATATATATATATATATATATATATATATATATATATATATGTATATATATATATATATATATATATGTATATATATATATATATATATATATATATATATATATATATATATATATATATATATATATATATATATATATATTCACGGTGGATGATACGTATACGTTAGACGTATCTGGCGACCCAGTCAACGAATCGTTCTGAAAATTTGGCAGTTTACATAAACGAACATGCTCTACCTGTCTAAAATATTATATATTATATAAATTGGTAGTTTCTAAATAGTAAGAACATTTTTCTACATCTACCTGAAATCCTCTTAGAATAACACAAAAATGTTCAATTAAAGGCTTATCAATACGAGTAATGGAAGAACTCTTGGTAGCGTTATAAAAAAATTTCTTGCCCTATTATCGTCATTATTATTTCCAGCCCCAGGCTTCGGAATATCTGCATTTAAGCACATTTCGCTTTTAAATTTTATCTGAAGTTGTTTTTAACGTTTGGCAATTATTTTTTTGTTTGCATGGGATTTAATTTGCCATTTTTTTACTGGCAACCGATATGAAATATGAAGGAGACATTCAAATGAACGAATCCATGCATGAAGGCTGGAAATACCAAAAGAATACGACTATATATTGGATGGCACAAAACCGACTCCATTCTTATTTTTTGGAGTTACCCCACAGATATCGCACTTTTGTGTAATCTTTGTTTCAGTTAACGCATTACAAACTTTACCGTCAATCCTGGTTACTTGTAATTGTGCCCAATTTCTATAACATATTTAAAAACATTACTAGTTGGGCGCGTTAACTTTGAAATTTGTTGTCTTACTAAATCACATTCACTTTTAATTAGTTCTTCTGCTTCCTTTTTATAAACAAATTTAATAGGACAACAATACCTTACTGACGAGGCTTTAGAGTTCTGCCACACTAGAATTTGATCTCCATTATTAACGGTCATTCTAAGAGGTACCTACAAATGATAATATAAACATAGAGTTGTCAGAATCAGTTGCAACCGAAAATTTTTGTTTATAAGTAGAATGCTCTGATGACCCATTTATAATGAAGTGTAATGGTTTGACCTTGAAATCGCTCCAATACCTCTTTCTCTAATATACATAACCTTCTTGCCGTGTGATCTAAAGCCGCGTACAGACCAAGTCCCAATCCAAACCAACGCCAACCCCAACGAATGTGCCAGTTGGCGTTGGGATTGGAAACGATTGGAAAGCATTTTACGATGTCGTCCACACCGCGTTTGTAGTTTCGAATTGGATACCGTTGGATACGGTTCGGTCATTTTCTACGGAAAGAGGTATTTTAATATGTCATCTAATGGTGATGAGTCATTATGTAAAAGTGCCGCATTTTTAATTGTAAATTCTTTACTTAACAATAAGAAAAAGAAACGTCGACCAAGACGCTGGTGGATGACAACACCATATAAAAACAGAAAAGTATTAATAACACAAGTAACATTGTAACACAAGTGATCATTTCAGAACCTTCTCTCTATTTTTTCTTTATTTCAGCAACCTTGCACCTAAATTCAGTAGCAATGATTTGCCAAATATCTATCTTCTTTTTGGAGAGTTTACAATTTATATTGCTAGGATCCCATAATATAGGGTTATCCCGGTATAGTTAAATTAGTTTAAGGCTAAATCATCTCCATTTTATATCAAAAGGCGAAATAAACAAAATATTTGTCAAAAACAAAATGCACAGACCCGAGGAATACTTGCCAACGACTGAAAACATTCAAATCTCGTCCACACCAAATCAAACATCTCTTTGAAGTACCGCTCAACGACCGAACGCAAGCCAACGCCAACGGTCGCCTTGGAAACCGTTGGAATGCGTTGGGATATGTTCGCCAACGCCGTACACACCAATTTACATGCTTCCGAATTTCTAGTCACATGTGCCTTGGTGTGCGTTGGAACTTCGGTCTGTACGCGGCTTAAAAGAGATTGCAGTCTAACTTCTGCAGAAGTCTCGGTGATAAGTATGCCTTCTTCAGGGGGCAAACAATTTTTTCTATTTAACCAGCTTAAAATAGAATGGGTATATGTTATAGCCCCGTTGACTAGCTTCCTACTATAGATTTTTATACTGAATCACTGTAAGTCTATTAGCAATAAACATAGCTAAAGCAACATCTGCCGTGTAGGGTATCTGCATAGCGGGCTGGTCTTTGGACAACTGATGAAGTTTTTAATATCTCACAGATTATCGTGGGGAGGCCTTAGAAGCTTCTGTCATAATGTAAGCTGCGGCTCGCTTTCCACTGGCCCGAACAGAACTTGCTGCCGCGTCTGTTAGCAAGTCAGAGTTGACACCAATTACCAGAGCTTTGAATTTTCTTTGCTTTGTTCGTAAGTTGGATTGTAAAAATGACTTTTTGGACGTCCACGTAATCCAGCGGACGTAGATGGCCCCTGTTCATGATCTTTGTAGGCTTCAAGAAGTACATCCCATCGTCGGTTTTTTGAGTTAATCCTGTATCTGACACTTTCTGATTCAGTTTTCGGGAAATTTACAAGTTTTTGCTTAATTTCATCAGAAGCGTCTTTTAAACTACATTTCTCAGCAAGAAATTCAAAAAAATGTACTTTTTTCGGGCCGTTTACCTTTCCTCCAAACATTACAAATATCACGTTTGTTCAATGCTGCCATTTTCTTTGCAACAAAGGGAAATATTTCAGTTATCGCAAAAATTCGACAAAAATGGCTACAAAAGTTAATAAGTTTACTAGCTTTTGTACATCCTTGACTAAGCCTATAATTATAACTAGACGGTGCTCGACTCTATATTTTATCAATAATGAAAAAAAATGCTTTATATTCTATTTAAAATTATTAACTACGTGGTGTTAGTGTTTCTATTTTATATAAGTGGATAGATATTTACCTCATTTACAAGACGCCATAACAAAACCACTAACAAATGTGAACCAGAAACCAGACACATATAGCAACTTAGACTGTCCACTGTAAAAAAAAATGATTAAATTTTAAATCAAATTCAACCCAATTTTGACTAAATCCAGGTCCACGCCAGATTGATTGAAAAAATTAACACTGCATATTGATTAAATCGAAGGATCTGTGATTAAATTTTCTTATTCAAAATTGATTAACCTAACAATTAATTCTGATTACATCTAAATCAATTTTTATTAAAATTTTCTTCCATAATGATTAAATTTCCATAATACTCTAATCATTTTTTATTAAATCTTAAATCCAATGTGATTGATATGCAATCATCAGTAGCACCGCCCTTCCCCTCTCCGCCCTATAAAGTACCTGATTAGGGCGTCGATTTTATTTATTAAATGACAATACTATAATACAGAAGAAAAGGGAACACATTAAAGAACAAACAGATGAAATTATATAAAAGATAGGTAATGCAAATTCCCAAAGCATGGGAATTGTTTGTCCCATATCATAAACAAAAATCCGGGGAGGTGAGGCGTGGACCTGGATTTAGTCAAAATTGGGTTGAATTTGATTTAAAATTTAATAATTTTTTTTTACAGTGTAAAAGTTGAAAATAATTATATGAAGTAAAAACACGAAAATTATTTACTCATCTGTAAATAAATACATAAAACACTAATGAAGACCTGGCATAACAAATCTTTTCTTTGAAAATACATGGAAAATAACTTACATTGGTGCATGAGTTCCTCCAAGGGATTGGATTCAAGATCTGAGATTTTTGCGTATTTCTTTTGTTTTTGAAACATAATTTCACCAACATGATGTAACAACAAAGTTTTTAAAAGAATATTCGTAAAATTTTAGAACAGGTTGACCACTTCATTCGTTATAACCTCACATTGCACATTGCACTACCACAGAAACCGCCATACCTACTGCCGATTAAATGGAATTTTTGCAGATTGCAGCGGGGTGGATGGATATCGGTACTCCCTTGTGATTAAAAGGTTGCGTACTGCGCATGTGTTGGCGGCTTGGTTTAGAAGTTTGAGTATTTTTTAGTCAGTAGGTGATTGATACTGATTATTGTGATTATTTTAACAAGGAAATATGATTTAAAATGTCTGTCTTTTTTATGCATTTGATCAGTATCGATTTAAACTAATCGAGAATGAGTAATTTGTTTGACTCATAACGAAGATTATGAAACTGATTTAGAAAATAATTACAAATTAAATCAAAAAATTTAATCCGGCCAATAAAATCAGACATCTCTTGTGGTTAATCAACTGGATTTTTTACTGTATAACTATACTGTTCGAACAGGTAAAAACATCCTGTATTTAACGTAAGTTTTCGAAGGCGTAATAGGTTTTCTTGAAATTAATTATCCTTCTCGGGCACTCTTGGCTATTTTGCATTATCATAGAATACAAAAGAATTACAAAATAAAATGTTTCTCAATTGCATTTATGACGCTCTAGATTCTAGATTGTAAAATTTACACACCTTGCTGCGGCTCGGGCACCAAATTTTGCCCTCAGGATTAAAATACCTACTTTAGTCCCTTGATATAAAAAAATCTATTGAAGGTATTTTTTGCAACTTTTTTGGCCAATGGGCGAATTAACATATTGCTACGACTCTAAAATCTACCTATGTCAAGTTTTATCTCAATACTTCTATTAGAACAGGGTCTAAAATGGGGTAAAAATTTAACATGTAAAACCGTATACTTATGCTTTAAACAAAATTCACTAAATAAAATTGGATACCAACAGGTAAATAAAATGATAACGAATTAAAAATATGTAACAAAGCAGTGAAAATTAAACAGTAGGTAATAAAATAAAAAAAAATATATTATTTGAGATAAAAAACAGATAAAATAATTTCGTTTTGTACATATGTATATCAAAAAGTATCATTTAATCGGTTTTCTTATTTTCTTATTATAATTACGTTAATCTTTATTAGTTATTTTCACTCTTGCTTGACTATGTTCTAAAACATGTAAATCGCTAACAATAATAATTATTAACACAATCGATGCAATACATTAGTGGGTCTTGCTTATTCATTACTAAACAACTAATTAGTCAGTTATATTGCTGTTGGGATTATTTATTGACCCAAATTTGGCTCTAATAATATTGTAATTTATTACTAATATCAAAGCTGTTTAGTGTCATAAATTGGATTTAAAATATTACATGATTTCTATTTGTGTTTATCGTTAATGCCTAAATTAATGTAATTACACCTACGTATAATACATAGTTACACGCAGCAATAGAATGAATTTATAATTTACATACTTATAAGAAGAAATTATTAATATTAGTAAGCTTTCCGGAACTCGGGTAGGTAACACTGAAAAGAAATTTTGCTGAAATATATATTAAGTACATTACACCTTTGAGTCAGAGTTATCTTATGATTTTGTTTTTACATTGTGAAACCTTTTGTCAATTTATTTGGGTGATATATAAAACCAAGGATACTTTTAAAAAAGAGTTATGGTAAATTTACAGCGAATAAAGTTGGTTACAAAAGGCCAGCGGGGGACAATGTATTTCTACAAGTAATTGTAATTTAACAAACTTGTCAAAAAGAAAACACTAAATTGTGTAAAATTCCACTTTATTTAAAAACTTGAACTTTTTCTAATAAAAATCCGACATGTTTCGCTACACGGTAGCTTTCTCAAGAATGAGTGAATCTTAAACTGGAACTGAAGGGATAACAGATATTTACCTAAAATAAGGGTGGGTGTGGAATTTACAAAGGTATTATAAAAACAAGTTTAACAATGGGGAATTATGAAGGTCTAATTGCGAGTTCAATAAAGTGTAGGTATTTTTAAGTTTATTTATTTCTAGGGATTCCAATAGATTTAACCTTGTTCCTTTGTTGTCGGTATGCAAAATTTGGAAATTGTTATTAAAATTATGGTTGGTCTCTAAAAGGTGATTTGCGTAATGTGAATCTGTTTTTTTATTAAGAAAACTAGACCTATGTTCCTTAATTCTTTTAGAAAAACTTCTTCCTGTCTGACCTATGTATGTCTTTGGGCAATCTTGACACGTTAACATGTAGACACCTAATTTATTATCTTTATCTGTTACTGACTCATTATTTTTGATAAACCTACCAGTAGAAGAGTTAGTTCTAAAAGCGATATTAATTTTTAAGTTTTTAAAAAAGTGGGCAATCCTGTTGCTTGCTTGACCAATATATGTAATTAATCTATAGGATGTTTTTCCTTTTATAAAAGGATAAACCATACTGATAGATTTTTTATATAATTTTTGGTTTAATATTTTGTTAATTACGTTATAGCCGTTGTTTATTGCGATTTGTTTAATTATATTTAATTCTTTTTGAAAGTTAGAAAAAATATGTAATTAAACAAATCGCAATAAACAACGGCTATAGTATCTACCTAATTAACAAAATATTAAACCAAAAATTATATAAAAAATCTATCAGTATGGTTTATCCGTTTATAAAAGAAAAAACATCCTATAGATTAATTACATAGGTATATTGGTCAAGCAAGCAACAGGATTGCCCACTTTTTTAAAAACTTAAAAATTAATATCGCTTTTAGAATTAACTCTTCTACTGGTAGGTTTATCAAAAATAATAAGTCAGTAACAGATAAAGATAATAAATCAGGTGTCTACAAGTTAACGTGTCAAGATTGCCCAAAGACATACATATGTAGGCCAGACAGGAAGAAGTTTTTCTAAAAGAATTAAGGAACATAGGTCTAGTTTTCTTAATAAAAAAACAGATTCACATTACGCAAATCACGTTTTAGAGACCAACCATAATTTTAATAACAATTTCCAAATTTTGCATACCGACAACAAAGGAACAAGGTTAAATCTATTGGAATCCCTAGAAATAAATAAACTTAAAAATACCCACACTTTATTGAACTCGCAATTAGACCTTCATAATTCCCCATTGTTAAACTTGTTTTTATAATACCTTTGGAAATTCCGCACCCACCCTTATTTTAGGTAAATATCTGTTATCCCTTCAGTTCTAGTTTAAGATTCACTCATTCTTGAGAAAGCTACCGTGTAGCGAAACATGTCGGATTTTTATTAGAAAAAGTTCAAGTGTTTAAATAAAGTGGAATTTTACACAATTTAGTGTTTTCTTTTTGACAAGTTTGTTAAGATGGAGTTCCACCAAGTAAAGGCAGAATCAATCCAATTAATTGTAACTTTACAATTCAACTGGAAAATAGTTGTAAAAGTAATTTTGTGAAACTACATTGCTTTGGTAGTAACAGTTATATGTTTACTGGACAATTACTGTAATTTTGTTGTAAAATGAAGCTTCTTTTACCGATACTGTAACCTTCTCTATACAGGGTGTCCCTAAATTAGGGGGCCACAGTTAAGCAGTGCATTCTGCATAGGAAAATAACACTAACTTGTTTAATAAACACGTATCGAAAATTGCCCCCTAACGGAGCTACGGCCCCTAAAAAGGGGCCCATGATAATGGTGTTTTTCAAATTATTCCTACAGGGTTGAACATAAAAACATGAGTTATTGGAATTTTGGTAATTTTGACATGCGGAATTTAGATCTAAAATCAAAACTATCAAAAGTTTATCATAGGCGTAACATTTATAACAGCCCTAACTTTTTTCTGGATTAATGTCTTAATTTTTTTTTCTAAAATTATGAAAATCTAGAGCTTTCTACCAAAAAAAGGTATTGATTTACATCGCTTAGATGCACCATTTGTGAGAAAATGCCTTTAAAAGTAACACTGTTTAGCATAGATATCCCATATTAACCCAGAAAAAAGTTAGGACTGTTTTCGTACCGTGAGCAAACAAATAAATATTATAGCTTATGGATATTATTTTGTTGCTGATCAATTTTATAATCCTGCTGACCAAGTAATAATTTTGTTTCATGGCTATTTATTTTGAATACGCATAAATATTAGGCTGACTACAGATATATTTACTTGCTGATAAAATTTACTTTGTTTGCTAACCTCGTATTGAGCCTGATATTTTTTCACTGCCGACAAAAACATGTTTGATGTCCAAATAATTTAATAGATGTTTTTTCCTTGCTAACTCAATATTTAAATGGCTAATCATCTAGTTACTTTCGATTTTGAAATAACTGTATCTGCAAGTTGTTACTTCGTTGGAGTTAAAATAAACGCAGATCAAAACGGAATAAATTTGTGAAAATTTACCTAACTCTTCCACAAGTATGTTAAGAATATAAGTGTAAACGTAAACCATAAACACTATGTGCAATATGATATTAATGTTTATTTTCAGCAGAATATATACCTCAGGTGTGTATATCTTACTCTTTGTGTGGTCCAAGCTGGTACTCGCCCATATTTATAATTATATAGTAATTATTATTTTTAACTCTTCCATATAAAATACAGTATGTAACTTTTGAAATGTGACTATTAATTTTAAAATAATCACCTAGCATTTTACATACATTATAATAAATTTATTTTAGAGATATATTTAGTAGTTCATCAATATATCAACTTTTTTACGACTCCTAAATTATTTTACTTAAAAGCACAATTTTCGGAAATAATAATTATTACTCAATGGTATTTAATAGCAGGGTTGGCAAAAATCATGATTTTTAAAAAAAAATCAAAAAAATCAGATTTTTTTGATTTAAATCAGATTTTTTTGATTTAAATCAGATTTTTTGATTTAAATCAGATTTTTTTGATTTAAGTCAGAAATCAGAAACACTAACAAAAAACAATAGGTACATATTATATAGCTACCTATACCCTATACCAGTGGTTCCCAAATGGTGGTCCGCGGACCCCTAGGGGTCCGCAGGTTATTTTGCGGGGATCCGACAGCCTTTGCGTTGAAACACTGGATGCCCTTTTGCACGACGTATGTGTGAACAAACTTTCTCTGAATACATTCTGCTAAAATCCAAACAAGGAAATCGGCTGGATGTTGCTTCAGATCTAAGATTAAAAATTTCCGTTCAGATTTACTAAGAAGGTTTAAGATTTAGTACTGGTTTAAATTGAAAACTTCTAGTTGGTCAGTTATATTTTGACAGGTTTTTGTCCTGTCATTGTTAATAAACTTATGAATTATTCTGATATTTCACCGATTTGCTTGGTTTCCAAATCATTTTCATCTTGGAACGATTTTCTGTAATGAAGTTAGTTCTATTTTTGTCAAAAGTACTTACTAAAATGGCCCTTTTCTTTACAAATTTGTGAGAAAGCTCAAAAATAAGTTCATAGCATAAAACTTAATTGTCTTACACTTGTCAGTTTAAAACTTTTGGTTGTCAAATTAGACCGCACTACGTTGGAGAATCTGGCTGTTCAAATCTTAGACCAGATTTAGAAAGAACTATGACAGGAAAAACAGTATTCATTTTTCTCATTAAAATCAAAACTGATGATTGATATATTATATTTTTTCTGCTAGAAAAGAGAATATATTTTGTTCAGTTTAGTTCAGTTTTTCAGTTACTTTTATAGGATGCCATTTTTATTTATAAATAGCATGCTGCCTTTTGGTGCAAATTGCAAAGCCATATTAAAGGCATTGAATAAATCGGCACTTTTGAAATAAATATTTTTTTAACAAAAGTTGTTTCTTTTATTATTTTCGAAGCTAAACTGTTCATGGGGGTCCGCATGTTACTAATTTCTAATTTTGGGGGTCCAGAATTTCGAGACATTTGGGAACCACTGCCCTATACCTATTATAATGGTAGATAATAAAATCAAGTCGAGTTAAAATAAAATAATCATTCTCGTAATTATTGTCCAATAATAAAATATCATTATGAAGAAAAATGATTTAGATCACTGATTTTTTTCAAAAAAATCACTTGATTTAAATCACGATTTAAATCATGATTTAAATCATTTGATTTAAATCAAACCAACCCTGTTGAATAGTTACCTATTGAATAATAACGTTGACTCTGTGACCTCTTGCTAATCACAAAATTAATTATTTATTACTCGATAGTTTCATAAAACACTCAAAGAGTAGAGAAACTTTTAGGAACAGTTACCAGATCGTGTCAAAATTCATTATTTTCTAAATATACAAGATCAAAATCTTGGTGGTAAATGAGTTTTTCCATTTTTTTTTTCAAATGCATAATTTCCCGAACACAAGTAAGTTATCAATAATTTCTGTAATGCATACATATCTCCTTGAAAAATAATTATATAGAGGTTTAAGTAAGTACCAATCTTGTTATGAGCATGTGCCTGGATTAATAAGTTTCTTTGCAATTGGCACCTATCCAACTCGCTCATCTAACTTCCATCAAATTAATCCTATCGTACCCCAACACTCAGTACTGACACTAACCCTATGTCTTTTTAGTGTTCCGTAAAACGGAATACTTATGTCACTTCGGTGTTCGGCCTTGTATCTCTCACAGGCGATTTGCTCTGAAACGATTCGACGTAAAAATTTGAAATTTAGCACAGAGATAGAGTGTGGTGGCCCTATTATACACGTGAAGTATAAAAAGTTGAATTTTGATTGTGAGGGTTAATTTTAGGGGGTAATGGAAATGGAAAAACATTTTCAAGGGCATCGTGTAGGGTGTAAATGAAAGCTTATTGAAGCACGAATTCAATAATATTTGTGATGTATTTTTTTATTCATTTTTTTTTTAGGGAAAACGCTTAAAAATGGCTGTCCTCCACCCTAATTAGTACTAGTCACCACAAGGATCGCTCAAAAATGTCTAAAAAAAAAATCATGAACATTGAGAATTAGGTGTAGATTGCAGAAAAATTAGAAAAAAGTTGAATTTTGATTCTGCAATGGGGGTTAATTTCGGGGAGTAAATTGGGCAATGGAATTTTTTTAAGGGCATCGTGTATGGCGTCAAATGAAAGCATATTGAAGCACTAATTCAACGATATAATATGATGTATTTTTTTATTGCATTTTTTTAAACATTTTTCTCAAAAAAATCATGAACATTAAGAATTATCAGGATTGAAAAATTCTAGCGCAGTCAAATGTTATAAACAATTTAATTGTTTATTTCCTTATAACTGCTGAACCATTGGTTTTAGAGAAAAAGTTTTTCGACAAAAAATATTTCTTGCGATGTATGGAATAATTTTTGTTCCTACACGTTTTTTGAAATTCTTAATTTGACCCACTCAGCTCCGCACATACGCGATGTAATACGGCATTAGTGTCGTCGGCGGCGCACAGAGGTCGTTTTAACTATTCTAGCAATTAATAAATCAAAAAAAAATTGTTGAAAAATCCGAAATAAATTAGACTATTTTAAGAAGAACAGACTAGTTTACAATAATCGAAAATATTTTTCTCCATATCGCTAGCATTAAGTAGTAGTTGTACCACAAATAGTCGGCATTTACTCCAGTCAAGTCAGTTTTGCCACCGTATACAGACAAAAGACAAGTAGAATCACTCTCGCTCAAGGTCTAATCCGACCTGCCGTCGTTCGGCCCGCATCCCGCCTTGCTTCTAGCAGGTTGTTGGCTGGTTTTGTATCTCGTATTTCGATGCACTACCCCGACCAGCCGGTGCGTCGGCACATCGCTTTAGATCTCGAATCATAAAACGCCCGACGTCGAGTGCTTCTACTTGTCTTTGTCTGTATACGGTGGTTTTGCCTCGTGTTTGACGTGGATTGGTATTATATTTTCGTGTATTGCGCTCGCTACGTTTTGTGTGAAATATTTTAGTTTGAGGTAAGTACTATAATTTTTATTACCTTTATTAGTTTTGTGCTTTAAATTATTTTGGAGATAGTATTTTTGAAAATTTGCTGAACTCTTGCAGATTTTTTATAAATAACTATGCGAAAGGCATATTCGCAGTTTTAGGATTTCCACAGATTGTGTGTGTTTTTAGGTTTTTTAAATATCTTAACTCAGTGTCCACTGAACTGTATATTAAATACGCGCAGAACACTGCAGATGACTAGAAAACAATGTATTTTTGGTTACCATATCATTTACGAGAAGAGAACTGATGATAAGCCGCGACGCGTCGCGACATAAAAATACTGCCGTATTGCGCGTATTTAATATATACCAAAAAGGCACTGAGTTAAGATATTTAAAGAACCTAAAAACACACATATCTGTGGAAATCTTACAACTGCGAAAAGTGACTTGACTGGAATAAATGCAGATTATTTGTGATACAACTACAACTTAATGCGAGCAATACGGAGAAAAATATTTTGGATTATTGAAAACTAGCACGTTCTTGTTAAAATAGTCTAGTTTATTTCGAACTTTTCAACAACTTTTTTTAGATTTTTTAATTGCTAGGATAGATAAAGTGACCTCTGTGCTCAGGTTAAGTGGGAGGTTGATGGCACGGGACACTAATTGTACATGTATAGCTTGAACTTGACCGATTTTTTATATTTACCCACTAATCCCATCCATATTATGCTAACAATAGTACTCTCCAATATTCATTTACCCAATCCAGTCTTAAAACTTGAGCTGGATAGCAACCGCAGGTCTAGGCACATGTCCCTGTGACAGGATCGCTTATTAATTCTAGAGTAGGGTACCAAGAGTCTTGTCCGGTTAAGCGCTTCCAAACTGAACCAGTCAAAATGAATTAGGGATCGCGTTGTTAGATCCAGTTAATGTTTTTAAATATAAATTATTTCTTATAACTTGCAAATGGGTTCCACAGGCATGAACCGTCAATGTAGTGTGTGCATATTCCTATTCATAAAGAAAAGCTTGTCAAATTCCAAAAAAAATTATGACATTATCAATGATGACCATACCTATGTAGCCAAAACAAGTTTAGAAGGATTTTTTTTGATAAACTACCAACAAAAACAAGATTTTATTTAATAATGTGTGTGTCCTCCGCGCCGCGGTTTCTACGAACTTCTGCACACCGGTTTGGCATGAACTGAACAAAACTCTGGATGATCTCTTGAGGCAAGGCGTGCCACTCCTCTCGAAGACTTTCTGCCAAGGTTTAAAGATCCGGTGCTTGTGTAGACGGCTTTGTAGTCTTCTCTTTAATAAGTCCCAAAGATGTTCTATTGGATTGAGATCGGGGCTATTAGCAGGCCAATCCATAACTGTGATGTTGTTATCGTAAAGGTGTCGAGTTGCTAGTCTCGCAGTATGCGGCCTGGCATTATCCTGCTGTAAGATAAGGTCTGGATCATGTTAAGCAACAAATGGAACAACATATGTTTTCCGAATATCATCTCTGTATCGTTCAGCATTAACTGTACCATTTAGAACACATGCAAGTCGATGCGTCTGTTCAGATTTATACCTCCCCACACCATTACCGAACCTCCTCCGAAATGGGTTGTTTCTCTGACTGAGTCCAGATACCGTTCACCCGGTCTTCTGTACATTCGATGCCGATTCAAAAACGTGCCTCATCCGTAAAGACGACGTACCTCCACTGATCAACTATGCTAAGTGCATAGTCACTGATCAGTGAAGATGTTTTTGAGCAAATATCCTTCATGGCTTGCGATGATCCGCAGTTAAATGCGGCATAACTGCCGCTCTTCTGGGTTGAAAATTACCTTCATGCAGTCTATTTCTTACAGTCTAAGTTGAAATTCGGGATTCTGTAGTGATATGAGGAAGATTTTATAGGTTTCGGGCCGTGACTGTTCTTTCGCGAATAGCGCCTTGAACAAGATATCGATATTCCCTCCATGTTGTCCACCTGGCACGATGAGGATTTGGTCTGCGGACTACAAAACCATATTCTGTGTGTCGGTTTCATAATCTGGAAACCACCGATTGCGTAACATTAAAGAGCTGCACCACGTTTCGTTGCGACCGACCCTCGTGCAATAACGTTGTTGCTCTGATGACTTCTTCAATGTTTAGACGCCTTCATCCCAACACCGCCAACATGTCAACATTTTCCATATTTAATACGAATCTTGACTTTAAAATTATCAAAATCACACTTAATGAAATTTTTATTTTATCGAATTTGTGCATTATTTACTTTTAACTTTTTAATGACAAAAAAGAATTTCGTTTTTGTAACAAATTATGCCCAGTCAGAAGCAGAATAATTCCTAAATATGCTGCTGTAAATATACGGGGATCGGTCAAGAAATGTAACAAATACAGAGAAACATAAGAGTGATTCCTAATTCGTTTTGACTAGTTTATATTACGTTCACTGTCGGTCGCACAAAGAACTCAACACTACTCATCCCATCCACATGAATGGTCTAGCCCTACAAAATAAAGAACATGATCTCAACTGGTGCAAGCACATTACTGGTGTGATTACCAGTTGCTAAAATGCATGTTTGTTTTCCAAGATCGAAGTTACTCTCCATATATTTTTCTAATCTGTATACTCTTGACGTTCCCAAACCTAACTATAATGCCATGGACAGATATCGCGCACCACACGTTCACCTTTGTAAAATATTGTTTTCTCCTCGTTATTCTAAATTCGGGGTTTTCTCGAGACCAGTACCTGACATGCTGGGATGCTACAGTTACAGTTCCATTAGTAGAAAATATACAATTTATCAGAAAGCATAATAAATTTATAAAAATAAATATATTCACTTAAAATTTGGTCTCCCACCCATAAACAAAAATGTAGTCTTTTCGCCTCATCTCCCTCTTTCAATGTTTGGTTAAAATAGAGTTTGAACGGAAATAATTTATTATCTTTTAAGATCATCTGAATATGAGTTTTTTTACAACTTCTTGTGTTTTGGTCATATTTCTTCTTCTTCTTCTTCTTCTTCTTCTTCTTCTTGAGATTCAAAACCGACTCAGTTTTTTGAAACTTTTTTATTGTGTTGTAGATTGTCATTTCAGTTATTGGGATTCCTACAGATTTCTCGCTAAATTGTTCCATGATTTGGCGGTATGATACTTGGCCATCCCCATAACACTGGAATATAAAAATCCTTTGTTCAGTAGATAGCATTTTGATAAGAAGTAGGTATTTTAAATTAAATAATCGCTTCATTTAATAAAGCCATTGACAAACATATCCATCGATGTCATTATTGTTTAATATGTAGAAACTAGTACTCTGGTTAAAGGTGTGAGAGAGAATAGTTGGGACTTTAAAAAAATAATGTAATAAAACTTGTTCCTTTTAATATTTACTTAAATTGTTTTAATGAAATCTTGTACTTCGGCTTAGGGTTTAATTTAAATAATATTTCATATTTGTTCTTTTGGCAGAAAATGATAAACAAGGTATGTAACTCTTACGCAAAATAACGTTTTTGTATTTTTTATGCTCCCTGTAATATATAAAATAAATTTAATACAATTAGAGGTTTTTCCCTGCTCTCTTAGATAATGAAACTTCTAGGAATATATTCCAATAAAGTCTCATCGCTCGACAGGAGCGACTTAATGAAATTGTATCTAAAACTTTTAGCTAATTTAATACAAATAAAATATGCTTTAGGTTTCTCTTAAGAAGTCTTTATGTGAATGGATTTCAATCCGAAGAAAATTCAATTACGAAAATCAATTTTATGGAACTTTTTATACGAAAAAGAAAATACCTTCTTAGAATGCTAAGGCCGCTTCTTTGGGAGCTTTGTTTTTTATGGTGTATTTTATACCAAAGTACGAGTTTGGCACGAGAAAATCGATTGAAATTTACGAAAATGTAAATTTTCACGCTTTTTTATAGTATTTACAAGGAACGTCTCTCTAATTCGCCAAAAACGATTTTAACGGTCTTAAAAAAGAAATCTACGTACAATCGCTGAACTAATCATTTGCGGCATAATTCTTGTCTTTTAGAGAATCATTTTTACATAATGCTTTATTTATTTCGACAACGGATCTATTCAAAAAATTTAAGCGTGTTGCAGTGGAAGGATCAGCAGCAGACAAGAATTTTGGTGCCCTATTTTCCAAATATGCATAAATGAGGAACTTTCTACTGTGGAAAATTTAGATTGCATTTAAAATATGTTAAAATTGATATTTGGTATATATAACATTACGTCATTATAATCTTATACAGCGTGTCCTACGCAGTAGGTACCCAACCAACCTGAAAGTTGAAAAAAAAACTTTGTTGTAGAAAAGTGCTGCGTATGCTGTTTATACTTTTTGTGTAGTGCGAACTTTGGGTCTCCCACTGCCTTCCCTTCTATTTACACTTCCTGTTTCTCTAAACAAAGCCACAGATCTAGTAAAAACTTGGCGAAACTGGTCAAAATCCATGATTATGTGTGGAAATTTTGTTTGAAAATCCTAAATGGCATCCCGTGTTGAATAAACCCACTCGCCATCAACCCTTCTACCATTTCTAAAGTAACTTTCAATAAAAGCTTTTTGTTCTGCCGTGATTACCATATCTAATTTTTTTAAAAAGAAAAACTTCGAAACTTGACAGTTCTATTTTTCATTCACCTATAATTTTTACCGTCAATGTTCTATGTTACCTTTCAAGAGTAATAATTCAAGATATGCGATTTCACGGCATACTTTAAGGATGTTTTTTTATCTGGCGTTATGTTTTATCTGTATCAGTTCCACTTAAAAAGTTATATGGTTACAAAGAAGTGCTCCCCTAATTTTTTTGAGAATCGACCATAGTTTATATCGAAATAAATTTTTTAAATTTTGTTCAATAATAGAAAATAGTCCGTCTCTTCACACACGACCACGACCTGAATGAACTTGATTTTACCTACTATTTTTTGTATTCATCGCGACAATGCACGAAACCTTAAATTCTTTACTAAAATTGAAACTTGGCACCACTGACAATCTATTTGACGAATCGTTGAAATTTTTATGATTTTTTTTTTAAAGTTCAAAAATTTTGTTTTAAAATGTGATTTGAGCGACGCACTGTGAAACTGCCTTTGTAGCAAACAAAGATAATAATTACTTATCTAACATAAGTTCTAAGAAAAGGAATAAAACGGACTTCGGGTTAAATTATTATTGACCCTAAAACAGACATAAATTAACAATTAAATTAAAAGCCGTGACAGGTAATTGTGCAGGAATAAACTGTATCCAGGATTTCATTTTATGTTTTTAAGGAAATGCATTCTAATTTGAACCGAATTCAATTACTGAAATCAACATTAGAAAACTATTTATTTGGAAAAGAAAAGTACTTTCTGAATGCTAATGTTGCTCTATTTAAAGTTTTGTCTTGGGTCGTTAATTTCGAATTCAAATGAAATCCTTAATAAATGCATACGATCAGCGTCGGATTGTGCGAATTGTGAATTCGAGGCCCGTACCCCCTAACAATATAATAATACATATTATTTTTCTCCAATTTGTAATATTCATAGAATTCCTCGAATGGATATATTCGTCGTTTTTAAGTTTTCATATTTTTCGCATGTGTTCCATTGATTCTCCTTTTTTCAGCCACCAAAACACCTATACGCAATTTTATTATTTCAACCCACGTAATTTTAAGGACATTAAGAATGCACCACCAGAAATATTTAGTTCCGAGTCTTTTCATGACAGTATCGAAGCTGACGGGACTTGAAGCGTCTTCAATCAAGGATGAGCTTGTCAGCTTTGCAGTTAACGTTGATAATTTAAAACGTTTAAAAGATCGTTCATCACCAGCACGATGGCAAACCTGATGCTGAAGATGTTTTGAAACCTTTAGTAGCGATGATGAAAATGAAATTGAATGGACTGGTTTAAAAAACACATGCATAAAAATAAGACTTGTTCAGGCTGTTTTGTGTGTTGCTTGAATGTGTTCGAAAAATATAATCTTCATTGTGCAGCATATTCTAACTTATATATTGCTTATAAATATCTTCTTACCCTCTCCTGTACTCAAATGTCGTGTGAGGGAGTTTTTAGTACACCAAAAATTAATTTAAATAGATTAAGGTCACTACTGGGACAGGAAAAGCTAGAAGCATTTCCAATAATGAGTGTAGAGTGGGATTTAATCGAAAATATAGATTACGATATAATAATCGACACTTTAGCCAAAAAGCTGACAAGACTTTCTCCAATTCTATTAATTTGAAAAAAGTTCCGTAATCTGTGTTCAGTGTTTTTGTTGAATTGCCTTTTTGTTTTTATGGAATAGTGTTATTTTTGTGTAGTGTATTTGTTTCTTATAATGTCCTTATCGTTCTATAAATGTTTCTTTACTTTATATATTTTATTGCATTATTAAAATATATATTTTTTTAAGGTTTTGAATAAATACATCTTTTTTGCAAAACCTCTGTTTTTATATAAAATAAAAATAATTTTTTCACTTCCGACCTTAGATTTGATTTAAACATATTTTTGGTCAGAAATATAATATCATTAAATCTGCACAGCAGCGTTGGGATATAGCCTCAGACTTTTCGCTTCTATAGTGGGGCCCCCATATGCCTTTAGCCCGGTGGGCCCTAGAGCTCACAATCTGACGCTGCATAAGATAATGTAGAGCATACAGTTGTTATTTCGTCCGTATAGTAATTAATTAGGGTCATTGAATTCTGAGTGTGAGGTAAATACGGCACAAAGAGCACTACTTTACCTAAACTTACATTTATTTCTCTTAGACAGTTTTAATTTTTGGCGAATATTTATAATTGATTTTTATGATATCGTTTTGGACCATCTGCTTAGTAAATCGGTTGTCTTGGTAAAGTATGTTGTTACGGTGATGGTTAACATGGCAGTAGTTACGATGATACTAAATACGTTCTTGTATGATATTAACATAACACGATTATGAACTACCAGAAAGGAGACCGGTATCCACATAAACGAAAATTGACACCACTGTTAATTTGCAAAACGGCATTAAAGCTGTTATTTATTTAAATTAAATTTTTAAATGTCATATTGCCTTACGTCATCAGGTCTCCAATTTAGTGAAACAAGTAGAAAACATGTTCATAAATTTTAAGTAAATTGTACCAAGATGCAACATTTAAAATAAAACAGTGTTTATTTTCGAACAATTACAATATACATTCTGTTAGGCTTGGTTTTTGTGCAAAATATCGCTTTGGTTTGTGAAATTGTCATTCACTCATGTCATTGAAATTGTTAATTCACTATGTCAAGTTTTTATAAGAGAATTGACACTGGATAACTATAACAGGAAAAATACTTTACGTATAAAAAAATAATTTTTTATGTTTATTTTTGAGTATTTTCTGGGTTTTAGGTCACTTTAAAAACAGCTTGTTTTAAAATTAAATAATGAAATGAAAGCTGCAAAATTTAAAATAGTAGTGATTCATTTTCTATGGATAAAATTCGTATCTGGGTTTCTTGGATGCTTCTTAACTAAATGAGCTCTAACTTTAACTGAATTGAATTACGAAAATTAACTTCGGGGAACTATTCGAAAAAGAAAATATTCGCTCTGAATGCTAATGTGGCTCTATTAGAAGCTTTGTAGCAAGTTTATTTATTTTTGGGTCCTAAATTAACGCCCTAAAACTTTTTTATTGGAAAGTCGATAGAAGCACTTTAATTTCGATAAAAATAGTACAGTATTAGGGTTTTTTCTTTTTTTATATCAAATTGTAATAGTTTTAACGTAATTTGTCTCAGTTTTTTAAAGAACTTTGATAGAACTTAATCATGGAAATGGCGTGGTAATGACCACTTTTGAACACAGGTGCAACAAGAATTTTGCCTTGGAAGGGGCTGTCCTATGGCCGTTTAAAAATTGTTGACAAGATGACAGGATTTTGGATTTGGCAAGGGAGGGGGGAGGGAGATGTACTAAACTAAAAAATCACTCGTGTGGAAAATTTTGGAAAAGTTGTGGGCAAATATTTGGGGAATTTTTTTTAACAGGGAAAATTTTGATGAATTTCTTTGCTCTCTTCACTTATAATGATACATGCCCATATGACGCCATTAGAAAAATTAAAAATTGTCTGATGTGTAAAATGAAAACAAAAAAAAAACAATAATTAATCCCCCATTTAGCGGAGGTTATAGAATATCTGTTAGACTTCGCCGAGATGAAACAGTGTTGCCATATGATTTATTGCTGTAAATTTTGAATCAATAATTTGATTGTTAAACGATACATGCTGCATAGACACGCACAGTTTGGTAGCGTTGCTTCGTCTTTCGGTCATTATCGGCAAATTCGAGTTTTCGAGTTGTTCATTTGTTGTTGAGTTCTACATTTTGTCTGTGGCTGTAACGACAAACCCCTTATTTTTCTATACTGTAACGTTGCAAAACGTTGAATGTGTTTTTAGTTTTTACTTTTACCGTGGTTCTAGGGATTTAAATAGTATGTGCATTTTATGCCCTTAAATAAATACTCAAAAACTGCGTGTCTACTAACGAAATGTCAAACCGATAAGACATTATAGACTAGCTTCGAAAGCAAATCCACAATTTTCTGTGAGTACATAAGATCGAACATTTTTGGTTTTAGTTTTCAACATAAGAAAATAAAACAAATTTAATATACCTTTGAATATGAGAAAATACTAAAAACATATTAAATTTAGAGATTCTGGTAATTTGTTTTGTTTTTGAAATTCTTGTTCGTGTGCAAATTGATCATCAGTCTTAAAAATATCGATATTAGCACATCAGTATTTATCGATTTTCGTTTTTCGATATCGTTGCATCATTACTTCGAGCCAAATTATTTTATGGTTATGCCAGTTTAACACTTCTGAAAATTTGTCATAAAAAATGGGTTGCTCTTTGATAAAAGCATAAGATGCTGGTAGCAGTTTTCGGAGCTTTCTCACAAAACACAAGAATCCATTGCGGATATGCCATTTTTATTTGTTTTCAATTGCATTTTTTTATTTTTGGGGAAAAAATTCAAGTTTAGAGAAATTTTTGAAATCTTATCTGGAAACCCTAAAACTGACGTTATTATTTAGGGTCAGACTTTTGGCAACGATAAAAAAAAATTTTGAAAGCGGATGCTTAAAGCAAAATCTTCCTTTCCTGCATAAATAATAAAAAAAATTACCAAAACTCTTTTTAGGATATGACAATTGTCACTCATGGGTGGGACGCGCACGGAACTCACATTTTACGGTTACTTAAACAGAAAGGTTAAAATAAAAGATAAAAAAACTTTATTAAGTGCCCCTCACATATTTCAGAATCCAAACTCAGACTGTGAAATTATTGTTTATAATGCGATTATTTTAATTTCTTTGAAGCAGGAAAACAAATTGACTCACTTTATTTGGGGCAATTACCCAAGTAGAATATTCCTACATATATTTAACTTTAAAGCTAAGTCATCCTTCAATAAGAATTTTTCTGTTGTACAAAGACAAAACATTTACCTACCACATTTAATTTTACATCACGTTGTTTTAGTTTCTTCTTTATATGGAATCGTGTCTAGTAACAATATCTAACATGTGCGATTAATTTAAAACCGGCGTGGTGTTTTCGTCGTGCTTCCTTTTTAGGAAGACGAACATTAAATATTCCCAATTAAATGCATATTATTAAATAAACCATTGCTAGCCTTTCATAATCAATAAAGTTCAACAATGGAGTGACTGAATAGGCTAACAAAACATAAAAACGCCCACGAGTTCGTGGTTCTCACGATTAAAATATTTAAACATGGGTCAGAACTTCTAATGAAGCTTCCATTTAAAAACAGTAAGAGAATGTTGGTCTATAAATGTATACCATATTAACGATGTAACGGACCTCCGCTTCTGTTTCCGTAAAGGCGGAAGTTTTACATTATTTTAGATTTCCTTTCCGCTTCTGCTTCTGCATTTTTTCGGCGGAAGTTCAAATTTTTAAATTATAACACGTAGCGTTGTCAGACAGCAACTATGTAGTGGAGCAGCCTTAAAGCAGTATTTAGCTCCCATTTATACTATTTTGATTTTATTAAGATTATTATTGCTCAGTTACCTTCTATAAAAAAGAAACAATAATTTTTGAGTCTAGAACGCATAAAACTACTTATCATCAAAAAATTAAAAATTTTATTTTGTCCTTTTTTGGCCGTTCCAAAGAAAATTACACAGTAAAATTCTGATGTCATTCTTATGGGCCTACTTCAATTGGCCGAAACTCAATTAGCCGAAAGTCAATTGACCGAGGTCAACAGGTCGAAAGTCAACTGACCGAATAAGTCAACTGAACAAATTTATAAACTAATCTAAAAAGCCACAAAGTTAAAATTACCCAAAAATCATAGGTATAAATAAAAATTCATAATAATCAAATAAAACAAGGGAAGTAGTTAATAAATATCTGCAAAATAAACAAAAAACACCAAAATTAATTAGAGCAAAAAAGTAGTTAAAATGTATTGTCATCAAGAACATGAGTAATCCGGTATTTTGCTGATTATTTATCTTTTTGCCAATGGACTTATTCGGCCAATTAACGTATTCGGCCAATTGGTGTAATCGGCCAATTGACTTTCTGCCAATTGACTTTTAGTAGTAGTAACTTAACTTCCGTTTCTGATATATAGCGTTCTTAAATGTTTTTCCGTTTCTGTTTAGGTTATAACATACACTGATACTAGACGTAGCTATATCCATGAACAAAGTCGTAAGCCTAATTCACAGTCTAATCAAGATCCTATAATAGTTCCTTAAGATGTTTTTGGACTGCGAAGTGCATATGTCGTAGGCATGTAGTTATTTTTGGCAAATAGCTTTTGTCTAGGCAAATGCTATCTGCCTGGGCAAATGATTTATTTTTTATTTTTTAATTGCTTTTTGCACATACTATTTGATTAGGAAGGTGGTATTTGCCTAAACCCTTTTTAGGCAAATGGAAATAAGACTATTTTTTGAGCAAACCTGAGCAAACCTAAGCAAAAACTATTAGGTATCAATAAATTCTAAATATTTAGTTTCATAGCTATAAAACTGATAAGCAATCTATGGAGCCAAACGAACTGTATATGTAGTAGGCATATAGTTATTTTAGGCAAATGACTTTTGTCTAGGCAAATGCAATCTTCCTAAGCAAAAGAATTCCAAATGTACCTAATTTCTATTTAAAAGGTTGGGTAGTACCTAGAAAAATGGCATTTGCCGTAATCGTTGTTAAGCAAATGACTATGACCTTATTAATGTATTATATTTGCTAATGTCTACAGTTCGTTTTGCTCCTTAAATTGTTTATCAATTTTATAGCCATGTAATATTTAGAATTTTTTATTGTTACCTAATAGTTTTTGCTTAGGTCTGCTCAGGTTTGCTCAAAAATAATTTTATTTCCATTTGCCTAAAAAGGGTTTTGGCAAATACCACCTTCCTAGTCAAATAGCATTTGCCTAGTCTTTCAGCAAGTACACTGAAAAAACATTGTGGGCCATTTCACTACAATTGTGTACCTTTTTCCAACAATTTGTTCTCAAAAACGTCCAAACGATTTTTTCAGTGTAAAAAGTAAAAAAGTAATTTGCCCAGGCAGATATCATTTCCCGAATATATCAATCATAATAATAATAATAGTAATAATAATAATAATAATAATAATAATATATTCCTTTTATTTATAATATGAAAAATTACATTGTAAAAAATACATCAAATAGACGGCGAGGTCTAGCATAAGCTGCTCATCCTTACCATCTTGTCTAAATAACTGTTTTTGGAAATACAAGAAAAAAAACAATATTGATTATAATAACCTTAATATGAACTCCATTATACATACATACGAACCCCACTACTGCTACATAAAAAAAGAGAAAAGAAAAACCAAATTTTTAAATACATAGTATTAGTTTTATATCTTTTGTTAAAACATCTTTGTGAATGTAGAGGATTTTTAATTTATAGTAGCACCTTTGGAATATACTAGAAACACATTACTCAAATCGAAGCTGTGTGTCAAAAATCACACCCAGATTCTTACTAGACTCGGATGGTATTAACTGTGCGCCCCCAATTTCAATTTTAAAGTTATTATTTCTCAACACCTCATCCCTACAAGAGCCAAACAACAGCATTTTAGATTTACTACTATTTAGTGGTAGGCCGTGGCACCGAGACACTTTCAAGGCAATCTGCAAATCATGGTTGATTCCACCAGCAGCCTCGACTAAGTTAGTTTGCTTGAGCGAATAAAACACTTGCATGTCGTCAGCATACTGATGAGACTGACGTGTTTTTAAAAAGCTACAGAAATCAGAAATATATAATGAAAATAATAAAGGTCCCAAAATGCTTCCCTGCGACACTCTCATGTTAAAAGATATAAAATCAGAATTCTTATTATCGATACAAACCCTGTGCCTTCTATCACCCAAATAGCTTCTAAATAGATGTATCGCACTCTCACTTAACTCAAAGTATTTAAGTTGTGCTAATAGCATTGCATAATTAAGGGTATTGAAGACCCTACTTAAATCAAGTAATACAAGACAGGTTGTCATACCTTTATCAGGCTCTAAACACTTCATCACTCACCTAAAGCAATGCACTACCTGTATTGCTCAATGAACGAAACCATGACTGAGTGGATGGTAAAATATTTTTTGAATTAGCAAATGTTTTCAGTTGATTAAACATAACCCTCTCAAGCACCTTAGATAATATTGGCAAAATACTGATGGGTCCAAATTCCGAAAACTTATTGGGGCTAGAAACCTTGGATATTGGCAGAATATTCGCATATTTCCATTCCGATGGAAAGTTGCAAAGAGAGAGGCATCTGTTAACTATAAAAGTTAAATGGGGCGTGAGGTAAAAAGCGATTAAAGAAAGCATTTATTTTACGGTCCAACCCATCTGCCCCTGCAGCATTTGTTTTAATTTTATTAATGATAGTATTGACATTATCGTCGTCAACTTCAGTAAAGACAACGTTGTCAGCAGCATTACCCAGACGAGCACTTCTATAATTATCTAAATATGTATTTTGGACAGATAAATTACTTCTAGGAATGCTGTTTAAAAAATATTCATTAAATTCCAATGGATAGCCAGTCCAAAGGGCGCGATTTGGGGGATGAACAAATATTGAGCCTGCTAAGGGTACACCAAAATAATACATTAATAAGTTCATACGATTATGGCAAATGCCATTTTTCTAGGTAAATAACTTTTAAATAGAAATTACTTTTTGAAGTCATTTGCCTAAAATAACTATATACCTGCGACACATTTAGGATTTTCTCGTAAGTTTACGGGAACACTAGGTTTAGAAGTGAAAATTATAAGAAAAGAATCTGGTTTTAAATAAAACTGTTAGAAAATACCAACGAGTAAGACCAGGAAAAGTTATATTAAAAAAACTAAATCGGTCAGTTATTTATCAATATTTGAAGTCAGGAGACGCAGTTTAATATCTTAGCTTAGTTTTTAGCGTTCCGTGGAACGGAACACTTATGGAATCACTTCGGTGTCCGTCCGTCCGTCTGTCACAGGCGATTTTCTCCGAAACTATTCAACGTAAAAATTCGAAATTTAGCACAGAGATAGAGTGTGGTGGCCCAATTATAGACGTAGTATAAAAAGTTAAATTCTGATTCTGGCGGTTAATTTCGGGGGGTAAATTGGGCAATGGAAAAAAATTCAAGGGCATCGTGTAGGGTATCAAATGCAAGCTTATTGAAGCACGAATTCAACGATATATATGATGTATTTTTTTATGCATTTTTTTAAAACATTTTTCGGGAAATCCCTTAAAAATTGCCGTCCCTCACCCTTAACACCAAAAGGATAGGTCAGAAAAATCTGAAAAAATCATAAAAATTGAGAATTACCTAGGTGTAGATTGAACGAAAATTATCAGGATTGAAAAATTCTGGCGCGATCAATTGTTATAAATAATGTAATTATCTATTTTCTTATAACTGCTTAACCATGGGTTCTAGAGAACAAGTTTTTTTGACTTAAAAATATTTGTCACGATGCCGATGTAGGGAACAACTTTTGTCCTTAATCGTTTTTCAAAATTTTTAAGGTGTACGTATAGCTTGCACTTGACCGATTTTTTTTCATGATTTAGTTCCTCCACACTCACATATGCCATTAGAAGTAGAAAATAGCTGAGCAAACTTTTTATAGTGTATGTAGGTACAGCCATTATTTGAAAAATTGGGAGGAATGAAACCGAACTAAACTCACATAGTTTTGTAGCAAAAAAAATTCAGCGGATACTTTTATTTAGTGAGATTACAAAAGCTAATTATGTTTTGGATACGATTTTTCCTTTTGTGCTTAATAAAGAACATTAGTTTGAAACATTCATTTATTTCATGTTCATTAATAATCTTAACTTAAGTTAAAGTTTTTCTTAATTCACTTGCAAGAACTAGCTAAATTTTTTTAACAATGCGGTTGCACGGTAATCTACACAACAAAATACACTGGTTTTTACTTCTATAAAATTTTAACGAAATTACATACCTATTTTTAAAATGAACATGGTTAAATAGCAGTATTCAGATCAAATCCCTTTTGATACATGACTTGAAATACTGTATTCTGAACTTTAATCGTGACTTTGCATATCGAGATTCTCAAGTGGATTGAGTTGCAACCATAGATAAAATATATAGTAGAGAAATAATGTCAATTACGAATGCGGCAAATTTACCGAGCTGAATCCGTAAACAAAGACGGTCCTCTGCGGGCTTGCGCATTGTCGAACGTTTGCCTTGTGATAGACAGGACCGTACTTCAAAATTTATTTTACATGACGTGAATCTTTTATCGAGTAATAAATGCTAAATATATTACTTGTAATTATTCTTTTTATTAATTATAAAAATGTAACCATTAGTGAGATTTTAACAAAAAGTGTATAGTTTGTTGGCTTAAATCTGAGTTGTCTTGCTATACAAAACTGTCGATAATTCCTCGAAAATAGCTCAGTTTATATATATACAGTGCGTCTCTTTAATGTTTTTAAACGTTACATTTACAAAATTGAAAGTTGAAATAAAATATAAACATAGTATTCTAAACAATAGAAATAAAATTTTTAAGAAGTAAAATAGTAAATCAAAAAAATTACATGTGTATATTTTATTGGATTGGCATCCCATCCTGTATAATTCTTGAACAAAGCAAGTTCTAGGGTAAGATGTAAATATTTTTACACCTATTTACAGTGTGTGCACTTGATACTTTGCTGAAAGCGCTACTACTTACGGCCCCATGTCAATCTAATCCACCGATATCTTAGCGATCCTTTGGCGAAAGCGCTTTTTTCTTTCGCCATCCCTTTTAAAATACTCCGCTCTACCCTAATCCACTAGTATTTTTAGTGCCCCTTTGACGAAAGCGCAAATATGCCTTTTGGACACTCACCCTTCTAATCCACCGATATCTTAGCGATCCTTTGGCGAAAGCGCTTTTTTCTTTCGCCATCCCTTTTAAAATACTCCCCTCTACCCTAATCCACTAGTATTTTTAGTGCCCCTTTGACGAAAGCGCAAATATGCCTTTTGGACACTCACCCTTCTAATCCACTGATATCTTAGCGATCCTTTGGCGAAAGCGCTTTTTTCTTTCGCCATCCGTTTTAAAATACTCCCCTCTACCCTAATCCACTAGTATTTTTAGTGCCCCT
This sequence comes from Philopedon plagiatum, assembly GCA_963971165.1. Classification (NCBI taxonomy): domain Eukaryota; kingdom Metazoa; phylum Arthropoda; class Insecta; order Coleoptera; family Curculionidae; genus Philopedon; species Philopedon plagiatum. The sequence continues at coordinate 103,971,987 of OZ020191.1, read as the reverse complement.
TTGGCGAAAGCGCAAATATGCCTTTTGGACACACTCACCCTTATGCAATATAGGGGAAGGAGGCATTGACACTATATATATGACCTTCTTACATCATCTTACCCCTTATACAATGCCCCTAATACACACACACCCCATCAGTGCCTTTCTGACACCTTGACCACACTCAATATACGTCACTGACAAATATTTCTACTTCTCCGTGTGTGTATTCACTTCAACACCGGAGTGCATTTAAGATAAATTATATTTTTTACCTCCTATTCTTTCACATATTCATATAATTTAAATTTGGAATTAAACTATTTCTATTTATGCACTACTTGTAAGAAATAGACTACGAAATAATTCCTTATATTTAAAAGTTGGATACATAATTGGCGAAACATATGAAATGTCTGTAACACTTTGTAAAGACTATTTTTGTATCGAAATAACAAGCTTCAGAGGTTCGCTATATTCGCCACCCCAACCAAAAATACCATAACATACAAATGACTGAGATTTTTTCGGCCCGGTTCTGTTCGCCGCGTTGCGTCATTGAGTTCAACAACCACTTTTGCTAGACGTCCCGAGTGCGCATGCCTCGAGAGGACCGTCGTTTAAAAATCTGACTGGCGCCCACTGCGCACAAACGCACTTTTTCGCCCATACATTGGACGGATTCAGCTGGTGTCGCGAATACGTTGTGATGGTCTAAATATATCTTGTCTATGGTTGCAACTGATTGATTGCACCACTCGAAACTAACGATATACACATACTCATTTGTCTAACGAAAATACTATAGCTAATAAACAAAAACTAAATAAGGAAAAAGATTGCACATACCTACTGTTACTATTTCTGTTTCACGACGCAACACAGTCGCGACAAAGTCCCGACGAGACACGCGACGTTTCCTACATGACCTAAGTTAACATATTTGATGAGAGATTTATTTGTTATTTTTAGTTGGATAAATGTCAAGGATTAAATGTGTGGGTGGCAATGGCGCCTGTTATAAGCTTATACATATATAGGGTTTTACAAAATAAATTTATAGGTAGTATTGCAAAGGAGTGGTTATACTCAGAGATATTTAACTATGAATATAATTACTCATACAATGATTTATGCGATCAACTTCAGCTTCAGATCCGTGAAGCGGACCGCAGAGGACCGTCTTTGTTTACGGATTCAGCTCGGTAAATTTGCAGCATTAGTAATTGACATTATTTCTCTACTATATATTTTCTCTATGCAAGCACCTTGCAGATACGAACTATATATATAAAATTAAATCGGAAGATAAAAAAGGCTAGGAGAATTTAATAAAAGAGAGAGTAATAATGATAGACCTCCAAAAATGTCTACCGACCCCAGATTTACATCATTCACAGAGCTTCTGTTCCATTAAGCTATGGACAGAACCTAACTATTCAAGATGCAACTCTGGAAAAGTGTCTGCATGTTGTGGGATGAAAGCCTAGGTGGTCAAGGAGGAAACGAACTAGAGTCATGTTTAATAAAATGGAATGAAGAGCACGTCTCACATGGCGTAAAAGAAATAATAATTTGATCGGACAATTATTGTCCGAGCCAAAACCGAAACATCTTAATGGTTATGTGTTATTTTGTATCATTCGTATTAAACCAAACATTAATGTTGTTAATTACAAGTTTTTAGCCAGAAGACACACACACTTAGAAGTTGACGGCGTTCATTCCCTGATAGCGCGTGAAAGGAAGAGACTTCCATAGTTTCAAATAATGACTACCTGGAAATGGCAACAGATAATCCGATTGTGTGGTACAAAAAACATGATATTCTAGTCAACATGGAAATCTCTGATTTTATAGAATTTAAACATGTCACTAACGCCACTTATACTTAAAATTAAAATAATTCAAATATCAAACTATTCACAAAAACAGTATTTTACAGTTTTAAAAAGTCTAAAATTAATTCAAAAAAACTGCTCTACTAAAAAATTAAGTTTTTAGACTTACCATAGTCTGACTCTGGGGTACAATGGGCTTGTTAGATGGATTAGCACGGCTCCCGGTTGCTATTCAAAAAGTGTTGTACGTACGAAGACCAAGTGTACTGTTTAAGAAAAACTATAAAATAAACCAGAAAACCTGGAATAATCTTGAAGACGAAGCGTTTCCGGATCCATGTTAATAGAATATTTTTTTTATATTTAAGCAAAGAACCGCCCGTAAAATATTGTCGGTAGAGTTTGTGCAACACCCTGTAGATTACTCTAGCGACGTAAAACAGAAAAATAGTCTATTTAAAAAACATCAATAAACTGTTTTCAAAAAATTAACCGTGCGTTTTCAATAAATAATGCACGCTATAAATTGTTATAAATCAATGGTAAATTACCTTTCTCAAGCACCCGTGAAGATTCAACGTTGCCGGTGTCCGACATATTTATCATGAATAACCTGACAGCTGTCGGTTCTCTACAGCGCTTCAGGCCGATGCGCTGAAAGGATCAAACCCATGAGTTTAAACACATACCAAGTAAAATGTATTGTTTTCGAGACAAATTGGGTTTTGGCATGGTTGAATGAGTTTATAAAACATATTTTATGCAGTATATAAAGGAACTACAAGAAATTAAAAAATATCCTCGTGATAGGAATTACCGGCTGTCACTTACTTAACATAAATACACCTAATTTTGTAAGGATTAAAAAATAAAAGTACCAATAGTTACAAGAATATTAAGAACTATTCTAAACTATAAAATTTACCGTATATTTTTCAAATTAATTTATAATTTTGTCTCTGCATGGTTTTGACACTCTTTCAAACTAACCGTGACTTAATTTTTAATAATATTCAATTTAGGAATAAAATAGTATATTACATAACAAGTGTTGAAAGTGACATTTTTCACACGAGTGGGAATGTTGTCGCACGAGGGGACAGCCGAGTGCGATAATCCCACGAGTGTGCGAAAATTACTTTCACACGAGTAATGTACAATATTTTTCCTACGACCACAAAAATATTTACAAAAAAAACTCAGTTTCTATCTTTTAAATCCCTCACTTTCAACACTAACATTTTCATCAAGTGTGCTGAAAATAAAACAAATGAAATTGGCACCATCTATTTAAATGTCATGTTGACAGTACTTTTCAACACACGTGTTGAAAAGTACTTTTTCTACTAGCGTGCGCAATTCACCGTTTTCCCGCACTCATTTTGTCTCTGAAAGACTAAGTTTCCCGCACCGTGCGGGAAAATTTTTCCCGCACTGAGTGCGGGAAAATATTTTTTAATGTTTTATATTGAAATAAAATTTTGGTGATGTATGAATAATATTATTATATAATATGCAGGGTTACGACCAAAACAAACTCCACACCGCCGATTTTTTTTAAACTACAGAAATGGAAAATGCACTACCCAGTGTGTTGGTATCAATACCATAGGGAAAATGCCCTCTAACATCGCGGCTTATATAGGACATAAAAATCCTGAATTGTACACCGGTCCACAGCTTTAGGCGCTCATCGGCCACTCTACTGGCCAATTCTGGTGAAGGAATAACGAATATTAAACGCCTAGGGGGATGGAAATCCACGTCTGTTGCCGAAGGCTACCTAGAGGAGTCCATCAAACAGAAAAAAGATATGTCCAACAAAATTCTCAATATCAGTCAAGCTATTCCAACGACTTCCAGTTGCATCTTAGAAACATCCACGTCCCTAGATATTGCACCGGGTCCCAGTAGCGTCCATGAAAGTTCAACACCTCTGTCTCTTCAAACTTCCACTATGCAGAATCAGTCAACTTCAACCTCTCTAGCTTCAGCAATTAATTTACACAGTGCATCCAATTGTACTTTTACGATAAATATATATAATAAGTAATAAGTAAACATTATATACCTGTTATTTTTTGTTTATTAAAAAATAATAAACTTTGTAAAAATGATGTTGGTTTTTTTAACGCTAGTAGAAAAAAATTTGATCCTAACTCATGCGGAAAGGCACTTTCCCGCACTCGACTGCTTACCCGAACTCCGCTTCGCGTCGTTCGGGTAACGGCAGTCGCTTGCGGGAAAGTGACCCTTTCCGCACTTGTTAGGATAATAACTATATCAACACGCGTGTGATATAAGGCACTTTCTCGCCAAGTTAACCGTGCTTTTTTACTCACTTTCATAGGTGGTCGTAGGAAAATAAATTATATTCCTGTCCTATTTTACTTGGTGCGTAAAGACGGTGTCTGACTATGGGCGGCGGGACCGTAAATAAACTGTTTAAAAGTAAGAGGTAATTTACATTACATAATACTAAAAAACGTTTACCCAGTAAATTTGTGTACGGTAAATACTACTCAAATTTTTAAGGATTAGCCATTACAGCTCTGAAGTCTTCTACTGGCTATTGAATAGGGAGATGACGGTCATCGTGGATTTAATGTTCGAACTACTACATTGACCACGCAAAGGGTTAAGTCAGTCTGATGATCCCAGCAAGGGTGAAAGCTTACTGTCTACCGGCCCGGGGTTGTCCATTAAATCTTGGACTCCCTTTACTTTAATGCAAGAGCATGACTTACTGGTTTTGTCCGATTAGTCACGATTTTCCTTTGGTAATATTACCAAAGGAAAATCTTTCCTACAGACGCCCTTGGGCGGTTTAAAACTCTAACGCCGCCGGCTCCACACACTGGGACTAACGTTGGCGTAAACAATATTCGTCCAATGTGTGAAGCGGCAAAACAGTGTTTGGGCCAACGTTGGCACCAATGTTGGAGATTATCCGTCTTGTGGCGGTTTTCGACGCCACATCAAAGGAATTGACGCTAATAATCGTGTTGCCTGCCACACGTTGGGAAGTGGGACGTTTCGTCAGTAAATCTTTGTCTACAGACTTTGCAGGATGAGTGTGTGAATGGCGAACCTAAATGATGTCGTTTCAGGTGGTGTTGTATAATGAAAAAGTACTTTGGAACTCTATCACGCAGAGCCAGTTTTATGGAACCCACTCATTATAGCAAACGCAGCCACAGAAACTTTTATGTCCGACATGTTGACGTCTCTGCGCGGAAATAACTGAGTTTGGCTCCAATTACTTCCAATGTGTGGCTCCTCTAACGAACAAAATGAGGAATATGAGCCAACGTTGGCGCCAACATGGCTGCAATGTGTGGGGCTTGCGTAACAGAAACTAGGCTAAACAGTGGACTAAATCTAGGGGAATGGGGATGGATAAGAAATAACATTTGTTTTCACCAATTAAAAACATGTCGCTAAATATTTGTTTGTAGTTGCTCATAAAGTTGTAGACCAAAAACTGTAGCTGTAGGACAACGAATACGAAAGCAAGTAGAAATAATAACTGATACTGAAGAGATATCCGCGAGAAAAACCAACTGATTTTTGGTGATAGTTATAGTTTATTGTTTTGTCAATTAAATTAATATGTTAGTTAAATAAAGCCTAACTTATTTGGGCTCCAAAAATCAGAAATATTTTCAAACCTTAAACTCTGCCTGCGAGTAATATAATTTACCAATTTTGTAAATTTTTAAAAATTATTACCAATATCCTAGTTCAAAAATGGTTGCTTGTAGAATATTTTTTAACCATCCTTTGATATACATATATGGATTTAATATTTTTTTTCTTTGCAGGTAAGCTGCAGTACTACGATTATTTGGATTGAATCATTAGCATGTTGGTAAGAAGCTTATATTGTACAGCTTACACAATACCTGTTCAACTGGACCAAAACTGATCCAATTTGACAATTGACGTTTAAATCCATAAGTGTAAAAATAAGATAAGTAAGTTTTTTGCTATGAATTTGTTTATGAGTTTTAAAATTTATAAGGAAAATTGCAATTTAAGTACATACGTTTCCACAATAATAATAGAACTAAGTTTATTTTAGCAACAAATTCTAAACTGAAAATCATTGAAAAACCAAACAAATCGCAGAATTAATAGAATAACTTACAATGCCGACTTATTAGCAAACGACATGACTTATTATGGCAGGACAAAAACTTGTCCAAACTGATCAACTGTGGTCAATGGAAATTAAATTTGAGTTCCGAATGATGACAGAAACATATTTTACAACGGAGAAGTAAAGTATGTCTCTCTCTCATCTTTCTCTCACATGTTTTGAAATTTTGACAAATAATAAAAAGTTAGGTTATGAGAAACATCAACATGACATATTATTTCAAGTCTCATAAGTTCTTTATGTAGTGTAAAAATATAACTAAAAATGTTTATATAAAGTGATAGCAGATAAGATTTCTATTTCCTATCAATCTGCTACTAACACATAAATTACGCTAGGTATATATTTGTTCTATTCTTTACGTGGGAGTTGAAGAAGAAGATTCCTCTAGTTATTGCGAAAACGTAAAACATGTTGGTTTTCAGTTTAAAACTGAAGCAACAGTGCCTGTATTCCTGTATAAAGTATATCTGTCCTTCTAGAGCTAAAACTTTCAACATTAACAGTTTAAAGTTGATGTGTGTACTGCTGCATTCTTGGTGAAACTTTAAATGAAAGACAGAGTACTTGTTATATTTAGCAATACAACAAGTACTTTGTCTTTCATTGTAAAAGTTAAAATGTTAACAGTTTAAATTGAGAAACTACTGGTTATATTGAATTAAACCATTTTTATCGCTTCTTTAACTTTCGCAGACGTCATTCTTCCCAGGTAGGTTGTATGTTGCATTATGCAAATCAAGTGTGGCATGCTACATTCCTCAACAAACTACCTTCATACGGTCTTCCTCTCAAACTATGTTCCTGGATCGGTAGCTTTCTCTAATCGGCGCATATCTGTCGTGATGGACGGTCACTCATCTAACTTAATAATTTGATCTTAATATAGATCTAACTTCCATCCTATCAATGCTGGCGTACCCCAAGGTTCAGTCCTAGCACCAACCCTATTCATTCTTCACATTAACGATCTGCTGTCTTAAACTACCAATCCCATCCACAGCTACACTGACAATAGTACTCTTCAATCCAGCATTTATTTTTCCAGACAAGCCTCGAATCAAGAGCTGGATAATAGATGCAGATCTATTATTAATTCTTTAGTTAATTAATCCTAGACTGGGGTGCCAAGAACCTTGTTCAGTTCAGTGCCTCCAAAACTCAATTATGTTCCCTATCACGCAAAGAGAATCCAAAAACACTTACCCCATCCACATGAATGGCCAAGCCGTACAGAATAATAAAACGTTCGATCTTGGCATCGCTTTCCAACGTGATCTCTATCGAATTTTCATTTTTTTTGTCTCTAGATTATTCGTAACATGTCTGAAGTTTAGTCGTTTACCAGTTTTTTTCCAAATGTATCACTGTAAAGTACTTCATTTTTACGCAGAAACTTCACTTTTCTGAGAGCGATAAAATTGATGCGAAAATAAGTCCAATTTAAAAAAATTCATAATATGTGTTTATAAAAAATTTGAAAGCTATTTTTGTTATAGCTATAGTATGCTAACTACTCTTGATATTTCCAAATTTTAGTGGAAATATTTGTAAAGTTTACTTACATATGGAACTTTTAAGAACCGTGATCCTAGTCGAAGAAAAACAAAGTTTGGTGTGACTTTTAAAAAAATGCCTAAATATGTCTAAGTTGTCACAAACATTGAAGGATTACATATTTCTTATACATTAGGAATATAGAAAAATCTCATCCCACTTTGTCCAATTATTGAAAAAAAAAGATATTTTTTTAGTAATGTCGCACATGCAGGAATACAAAGTTGCTTTTTAATGCCGCTTTAAAGATTTTCCAGGTATATTAAATTCTCTAAGAAGTTACAAATCAATTATAACTAATTTAATCCGTGACGATGTGTATAAATATGAATTATCAACCCTCCTCCACATGTAGATTAGGTGCATGGGGTACCTACTTCATATCATATAATATTGATTTTAAAACCTGGGCCGCTAAGGGTGAAAACAAAGTAATAAATGAGCAAAGAAAGAAGCAAGTACAAAATGATTTTCGAAATGAGCTTGGAATGCTAATAGACGTTGTAAAACGAGGCGAAGGCACTACAAACGACAGCAATAATACTGCTACAACTTTTTTTCGACATTACGAAAAATCAGCAGCAATCACTGGTTGAACAAAAATTTGCTGCAGTTCTTCAAGCGCTTTCTAACTTAAATGTTGATACGTTTCAAGAATATTTGACAGATACTGCAAAGCTGTATGTGTCATTATATATTTGATACTATATGCCATCAAGTGTTCATATTATTATGTTATTAATATAAGGGACAGGAATTTGCGAGAACTTTTCTATTCCCATAAGACATTTATCTGAAAAGGCATCAAAAGCTAAAAATAAAGTTTCGGAAATTCCGAGAACATTATGCGCGAAAGCGAGGACGGGCCGAGAATGTGAACGACATGCACAACTTGTCAATTTATTCAGATCCCCTTGTTTCCTTTATTAAATCAAAATATACTGCAAAAAAATTATCTGTTCCCAGAAACCGAAAAACTTTTTAAAGGAACTAACGTTGAGGAAGACGATTCTAATAGATCAGTCTCCAGCTCAGATTGTAAAAATTAGGTTAGTTAAAGTATGTTTTTCATAATTTAGTATTTAAGTATATTAAACTTAGTTGATTTAAACCGAAAAGAGAATTTTTTTATTTATTTTGTCAACAAATAATATTTTTGAACTACCGGTACCTAGTAAGTTACTACGTAGGTCTAAATTTAGTACAGTAATATAACGTACTCCAATATATGTTTTTATATGCCACAATTTTTGCAAAACAGCGAACTAAAGTACCAATGTAAACGAATTTTCGATTTCGTTACACTGTGCGACGCACAGGGGGCCGCGCGCCGACTGAAGGCCGGTCTGACCTCAGCTCGGTAAAGAAAATCTGTCAATCCGGCCCTGTTTATAGGTCAGTTTATATATATTTTCTCAACCACATTTAGAAGCCATCCGGAATCTCCGTCTCTAAAAAGCCGAATGCTATTTTAGAACTATATTTGTCAAAAGCACACATTGCCGGAAGTAAAAATTTAGCCATATTAATCTCCCCATTTTAATGGTCTTTATGATACCCACTTTAAACCACATAATGGAGCACCGCAGAGATAAAAAGGGCTTTAGACACATACCGACTAATATACACTGTTGCCAGTTCCAGAAAGTATTCTTTACCGACGAATGTAATATGTTTTTTTCAACACGTATTTATAAAATCGTTTTTTAATCACAGATATCTCAATATTAAAGGCGTACTTTAATTATAAGGATGGATAAAATGTTACTTCAATCACTTTTGAATAAAATAATGATTTTAACTCAGGCGTTTTATCATTATCAACAAGCCGTAGCAACGCGTTTAACAACCATCATAGACCACGTTTCTAACGGGATGTGTCAATGCGATTGTACGCATCCGATGGAACTGCGTCCACTTGAAAATTGCATTATAAACAGTCAGAATTGATTTTCCAATCGAATGCATCAGTTTAAATCAATCCTATAATGTTTCTAATTTAAATTGACTAAAGTGGATTGAAAAATTATTTTCCACGATAGAAACGGAATTGGAACAAATAACAGATTTAACTGACCGTTAACACTTCAGTAGCTGTTCTTTTTGTCGATAAGCATAACATTTATTTGTTTTATTTCATATATTAATCTTTTTGGTAGATAGTTGTAAATGTAAGTATCAAACCTAAATTCAATTATGTGTTGTTATTTTTTCAAAGAATATTTTAAATTATTACATTCGTGATTTTTGGTCCTTAAGAAGAATATATTCACCTCTTTCTTTTTATGGTATATTTAATTTTAGAGAATTAAAATATGGATTGGTCATCCGCTATGAAAATGGACGATAAATATTTGTTTCATTTTTAACAATTTCCATCCGCTCAGTCTCATCCATTGACTTTTATATATAAACCCTACACCTGACACCGTGCGCAAACAAAAGCTAAGTTAGCAGGGTGAAATATTGTGTTTGTACGCACGGCCACCTGTCATATTTCTCGAGCCAGATCGGCGAAGGGCATGCGCACAACTCGCTTGTGGTCATCTACTACACATGTTGCATAACCAGCAGGAAAACAATCAGAGTCGGATCGACGCGTCCTGTCCATCACAGATGACAAATTTGCAGTGCGCATGCCCATGGCCGATCAGCTTTGTTTACATGCACAAGGCCAGAAATTTGCCACTTTCGTGATTATTGTTTGCGAATCCAGTAGTACAAATCAATGGTCTCATCGGATCAACATTTTGTGCTAGAAACGTGGTCGTAGGCGACACAAGCGTCTACAGATCCCACACTAAAAATTTTGCTTTGTGCATCTGTGGTTGCATACGCTTCTGTTTTGGCGTTTTCGTTGTCACATTATACGGGCGAGCGTTGAAAATTACTAGTTTTGTAATACAAGGGCATTTAAAAAAGTAGATAATGTAATATGTATTTTATGCTTTACATCGCAGTCTGGACATTTGAAGTCACAAACTGTTTGACCATTTAGTATTGGTGTTTTATAATAAGAAAAAAAAAAGAAATAAAACTAGTATATAAATTTTTCCAATGTTCTATTTTAAAAAATCTTTAGTTTACTACAGTAAATGCCTCCATTACGACCTAGATATATAAACTGTTAATACTATAGTAGACCGAATTTTGGACTTAAAAGAATTAAAAAATAATAAAATGTCTAAATCTCCTTATTATGACCACAGCTAGGCAGTAGTTAACTACTTTTTCTGTAAAAGTAGTCGTATTCTTACTACTTTTTTCTCCTAGTAGTTATACTCGATTATTTTAAGTCTGCATAAAATATTCGCAAAGAGTAGTTAACTACTCAGTGCTAACTACTTAAGATAATTTAACTATTTTGGTGTAATTTAACTACTTTTAAAAATATTTAACTACATCCCTCTATATTACGTCATTACATGACGTGTACGTTGACGCGTGCCAAAACTCTCGTTAGAACAAGTTCTCGGAAATTTCTCGTCTGACGTTTCCAGTCCAGTAAGCGATAAGCAAACCTAATATAGAATTTTCAGGTTTTAAAAGTTTTCAAAAAATCAAAATTTTTGATATTTAAATACCTCGTATTCCTTTTGCCTAATATGATTTAGTTTTGTATTTTTGTACCAAAAAGGAACTGTGTTAATAATTGATATTCAAATTTAAGTCAGTGGACAGTTAACTTTACAATAAAGTTTAAATAATAAAAAAATATATTTTATTTTAAATTTTTTTATTTGTTATAGGTTCAAGTCCTTTTTTTAATCATTTTTGTAAGTACAGCTACGGCACTGGTTTTTTGAGCCACAACGGTACATGTCTGGTTTGGTTTGTAGTTAAATATTGAACTTCTAACTACTTAGTAGGTAGTTAGTAGTCTAACTACTTAGTAGTTAGTATTCTAACTACTTTTTTGAAGAAGTAGTTTAACTACCAAGTAGTTAAACTACTTTTTGATAACGTAGTTAGTAGTAATACTCCACTACTTTGTTCAAGTAGTTTGCCTAGCTCTGATTATGACATTGGCATTAAGAAAAATAAGAAGCTGACAACAATGAAATTGACGTAATAATGTTGGGTGGATATTTCAAGTCAATATTAATAGCTAACATTAAGTGCTCATTGCATAATAAACTATTATTCTAAAGATAAAAAAATTCCTTATTAACTGATTTTACCGCCCCTATCCATTGCTGCCTTTGTGCGGGGCACACGCTGCACGCCGTATAGGGACGGCCTTGTATAATGTAATAATTCCCTAAAACATTTTAATATCATACAGATTATACTTCAAAATATCTGCTACAACTACAGTTGGTTTAATAATTAATTAAATATACAACTAGACAACCTGCTACCACAGTTAGACATCAACATTTACATATTTCATAAAAAGTACCTTTAAATAAATAAATAATAGCTCTAGCTTTTACAATGTTTTTTCACTATGCAATAATTGCACCTAACCAAACCAAAACAGAAACGTATGCAACCTTAGATGCACCTGCGCGATAGTAAAGCTAAAAACCTGAAAGCAAAATTTTTAGTGTGGGATCCGTAGACGCTAGTGTAGGCGACTACATTTATTTTAAAATCAGTATATAATTGACGATTAAATAATTAGACTTTTCTATATAGTAATAATTTTCTGAATTCTCTTAGTATGTACCTAGATGTTGAACAAGATGTTGTATGCCACATGTGAATAAAGAAAGAAAGAAAGTATAAAAGAAATATACACTCGCGAAATTTAACACTCTCGTCTATGCCTCGTGTGCTAAACATTCCGCTCCAATAAAAAATGTCGTTATTTACTTGTACCATATAACCATTATTTTAGGTGTCGTCGTATTTAAACAACTAGCATGGGGTTCTTAATCAATTAGGATTGGCGGAGGAAAGTTACAGTTAGTTTTTTTACAGTTTTTTACTGTATAAGTTTTAGTTAGGTAATAAGTTCACAAATATTTAAAAAAAGTCTTTACATGGAACTTCCGTCGCGAAATGAAGTTAAAATAAAATTTTAAGTGCACACTATTTCGTCTTTCTTCAACAATACCACGCAAGTTACAGTAACTAGTCACTCATAATAAAAAGTCAATGTGCAGTATGTTTAGGTATTAGTAGGTACAATCATTATTATTGGACTCTTCGTTCATCCATTCGCCAGCCAACACGTATTCGGGTAAGCCGTGTCGGTTTTTCTTACGGGAAGTGCCCGACATCGCGGGTAATGTGTGAGTTTTGATCCCCATGAAAGAAGAAAGAGTCGCGGCCTATTGAGTGGAGTTTTTACTAAAGCCAAGGGGAGTGAGCGATAAGGCCTACAATCCGTGTTGCGTTTTTCTCACCGCAATCGGAGGACATGTGTCGACCATGTTGGATGTATAAGGGATGTGGTGCGAAAACCTGATGAACTGATGACAAAAAAGCAAAACTTTAACGTCAAAAAATTAGTAGAAAAATGTCAGGTTTATTGAAGTTTACACAAAAAAAACTTTTTTTAACTAAAAATTATTCGCTGTACTTAAACTGCCGTTAAACGGTAGCCTACTAAAATGCCGTTAACAGATGTGACGTCATTGAAATGACGCGTTTGACGGCTTTTTATTCGGTGTGCTAAAACTACCGTCAAACGGTCGCGCACTAAAATGCCGTTAATCAGTTTGACTATTTGACGCTGTGTTCGAATTTCTATTGTTCGTTATAAGTTTGGAATGTTATTTTCGTCGCGTTTGCATTATTATTGTAGTAACAATTTGTGCTAAATGCTAATTAATTTCAGTAAGGTGTCAATCTGGCTATTATTGGTGTATACTGGTGAGTGTTTCAGTTAGTTTTCTTTCTGATTGTTAATTTATACCTAGAGATACACTTACAGGTTAGGTATTGAAATACATGGCGGTAATACCGGAAATGCTGAAAGTTGGCGACAGGTTTAGCTCATTTGCTGAAGCAAAAAAAGCAATTGAAGAACTTGGTGATAATACGTACACAACATTTTGGAAACGAGATGCACGTACTATTGCAAGCAGTAAAATTGTGAGAAAAATAGAAAGCTCTTTGATATATTATCAACTTCTATATGCATGTAATCACGGTGGAAAAAAGTTTAAGAGCAGTGGGAAAAAAATTCGACAGTCTTGGACATTTAAAGAAGATTGTCCAGTACATGTAAGATTCAAGGCATCATCTGATGGAAAAGCACTCGAAGTAACGTCGGTCCAAACTAAGCACAGTCATGTTACTTCAAAAGTAAGTTCGCAGAGTAGTTAAGATAAAGATAAATAATTTAGAACTCTTACTCAAATAGTATTATTTTAGTAACAGGTGTATTTTGTAGATCCTACATGCACATACCCCCAGCCAAAGAAGACTTTCCAGCAACATGAAGGAAAACGTAAAGGATTATTTGAATATGAAGGCCAACAGAAAAATGATACAGCAAAAGTTGCAAGAAAGCACTGGTAAAATTGTTACTTTACAAGATTTAACAAATATGAAGCAACACAATCAATCAAAAAAAGAAAACTTGGATAACTGCTTAAATATACTTGAAGCTAAATATGGTAAACTAAAATATACTATAATCATCTTATGGTTTCTAATAACTACTGTTTTTAGGTGCCCATGCAGCTGTTTTGCGAGATGAAGACAATAATTTCAGAGGACTTTTTATTCAAAGTCCAACAATGAAAAACACAATGAAGGCTTTTCCAGAATTTCTCGCGGTGGATGCTACATATGAATTACTTAAAATAGGATCACCTGTATTTCTCATAATTGTTGAAGATGGTAATTGTCAAACTGAAATAGTGGGTGTGTGTATATTGGCATCTGAAGATAAGGAAAGTTTTACCTGGTTCTTAGAAACATTTAAACAGGAAAATCCATCATGGATCAACGTGAAATGCATTATGACAGACAAGGACTTGAATGAAAGAGAAGTAATTAAGAATTGTTTTCCCACTGCAAATCTTATAATATGTGTATTCCACACACTAAAAATTTTTCATCGTGAGATTTCGTGTCAAAAATTGGGAATCACTCCAACTCAACGTACACTTAGTTTGGAACTTATTCAAAAATTGGTTTATTCTAAAACAGACAGTGATTATCAAAAATACTTGGAAGCCTTAAAGAATAGCGTACCTCAAACTGTGTATGAGTATTTTATGAAAAACTGGAATAGTAGCAGAGATGAGTGGAATTTGGGAAAAAATTATTTTAAGAATAACTTTTTAAATAATACAAATAACCGCCTAGAGTCTATAAACGCCAAGTTAAAATCTGTTATAGATAAAAATAGTCCCTTGGAACATTTTATAAACAGCTTGTTTACAATCATTTCAAGTTTGGAGACAGAGAGGGACCATAAAGCAGTTTATGGTATTCTAAAAAAACCCGTGGAAATGTTTCCGGAAGCTTCAGATGAAAAGAAATATTTCGAATTGCTAACACGAGAAGCATCGAAGCACGTGTTAAGAGAAATTCGTCTTTCAAAACACATTGGAAAACTTACTATTTCTACAGACAGTTATTACACCATTACTGATAGTCGCGGATCAGTGCAAACTACAGTTTCTTCGTGCAGCTGTGTAATATACACTGCAATGCTTTTACCTTGCAAACATATTTTTGCTTTAAGAAGGTATTTGAAGTTTGAGCTCT
This sequence comes from Philopedon plagiatum, assembly GCA_963971165.1. NCBI lineage: Eukaryota > Metazoa > Arthropoda > Insecta > Coleoptera > Curculionidae > Philopedon > Philopedon plagiatum. The sequence continues at coordinate 103,956,771 of OZ020191.1, read as the reverse complement.
TTGACAGAACGATTGTAAACCCAAGATGGACTATGGCCTATTACAAAGACAACCAGCGAACATTAACTAGTTATCTAAATGAAATTGAATCAACCGAACAGGACTCTTCAAGTACATCGAATAATAATATTCCGTCTATATCACTGACCACAAACCGATTTAAACCACCAATTACCTACACGCAAAGACGAAAAAAATGTCTTTTGTTATGCACAGAACTGGCAGACTTAGCAGCTCAACGGACGGGCATGCTGTTTGAGCAAAGGCTTAATGTACTAAAAAATCTTAAAACGCTGTGGGCCAATGACACTGATGTTGCAATTGTGCATGTAGACGAAAATCAGACTCAGTTTTTTATTGGAAGCAATGATGAAGTTGTATTTGAAAGTGAAAATCAGTTTTCTGCAGAACACTCTGAGGTTTGTAACGAGGTGGTTCTCCGAGACAGTTTTATTGGAAGCAATGATGAAGTTGCATTTGAAAGTGAAAATCAGTTTTCTGCAGAACACTCTGAGGTTTGTAACGAAGTGGTTCTCCGAGACAGAAACAATACGAATGAAGCGCTCATGTTAGATAATGAAAATCCGTCATCTCTGAGTCAGTCTGTGGAATCACCTGCGTTTTGTAACGAGGTTGTTTTCGAAGATATAAATAAGGATAACGGAAATCCCTCACCTCTAGTTCCATCTGAAGTGATAGAGGAGGAGATAATACCAGCTCTAAATGAAGAACATGAACTTTCCTATATCAGTGATTCAGTTTTAAATGACGTCAACAACCAGTCTCATCAAATAGTCGAAATCAATGATACCGCTTTGTCAACAATTAAGATGCCTGTTTCAATAAAAAAACGAGGACGCCCAAAAGGACAGGACTTAACAGTCATAGGACTACCAAAAAAAAAAAAGAAAAAAAATACTGTAGCATTTGCGAAACAGTCCCATCATGAAAAACAGAATGTAATTCTAAATTTCTTCGTTAAGGATTGTAGCATTGTTAAAGATATCATAAATGGGAAATTTCTTGAATACTTAGACCTTAAAACGCTTCCCGAAGAAATATCACATGCCGTACTTGACGAAGCAGTTGATATCCGAATGATTAGGTAAGTCTAGCGATATCTAATATTTACCAAAATAATAGCTAACGTTGGACATTCCTTTTTTTAGAAGTTTTTGCACAGACGAAGCCTTTGAAAAAATTGTCAGTCTAGTCGAGCAGAAACGACTTCGGCAATGTTGGCCTTGTTCTGTGTGCGGTGAAGACACACAGAGAAATCATACGGCACTTTGTTGTAGTGGGTGCCTTCTATGGAGACATATTCGTTGTGCAGGATTGTCTAGGCGACCTAAATCGAAACTGTGGTTTTGCAGAGAATGCTATCTGTAGCATATTTTTTAGTTGTCTGTGTATAACTTTCAATAAATGTCTAACAACAAATGCCATATTTTACATTTTATCAAAAATAACATTTTGAAATGATAACGGGCAACGGCAACCTACTGATAAGCTGTCAAAACCACATATGGAGTCCATTTATTTTATTAATAAGATCGTTTTTGGACAGACGACAGTTAGACATTTGATGGCGATCAGCTGAAACAAGTCAGGTGTACTTATCAGCTGATCGCCATCAAATGACTAACTGTCGTCTGTCGAACAACGATCTGATACAGTAAATGGACTCTATATGGTTGGAACACAGAAATAATTGATTAAGGGCAAACTACCGCTCTTCTAAAATTACCGTTTCAAACAAACCCATATTTTTTCGTTATTTTTAGTCCGATAAATTTTTTGTTTTTTTTGAAATGTAGGAAATCGGTATGCCGACAACTTGATCGTTTTACTTTTTTGATTTTTTGCACGTTTGTATTTTATTTTTGGCAAAATTGATTTTTTTTAATTTATAAAATCAAAATATCGATTTTCTAAAACGATCAATCGACGTGGAATGAAAAATTATAAATAATTGGTTTATGAAATTTTTGCATTAGATTGAAAAATAACATAGATATGTGGTTTTCAAGATCCCATCCAAAACATATCTCCATTTCTCTCGGATTTGCGGACGCGGAGCAAGGGGTCTCTCGCGAAATAGGCGAGCGGGACTCACCCCTAAAATGACCGACTAGTGACCACGGTCGTCCTAGTCGCTAAAAGCAGTTTTACTTTATGTTTTCGAGGTCGCTGAACACGAATCCAAAGTTATTTTTTTGATTAAAGTGGGGGAACAATGAAAAAAATGGCAATTTAGTGCCAAATGAGGAAAATATAATTTTCATACTTTTTGATATTCAACTCGGTATATCTCAGACAATTATTCATATTTCTCTTTTAAATTTTAACCACTTATTCTTTATGGTATTACCTAGAAAACAAGCTCACATCTTCAGAAGCAATTATAGATTTTGTCGCTTGCCTCCATTCGTTGATTTGCCAAAGGGCTCTTAAAATATGCTTTAGCATAGCTGGTTTTGACGGAGGAAGTTTTGAGATGTTTAGATTTTTTCGATGGCTAAATTATAGCGTAAGGAATTGATGTCAGTGCGAATAGCTTTTGATTTTTTGGAGAGATCATACAAATACGATACGAATAAGCTAACGATTTCTTGGACAATATCTATAGACAAATCATTTATTTTAGCTAAATTAAGCAATTCTTCATTTGACATTTTTTTAGAGTGGCATACACAGTCTTTTTACCAATATAAAATAATGATGAATTTGTATCACAGCCGGTCAAAGCATGTGCAGCTAAGAAAGATGAACATAAATGATTTCCTAGTTTTTGGGCTAAAATGTGTATAGGATCTTCTCAGATCAGTGCGGACCGAAATTTTTCCTGTAAAAAACCACAGCTGAGGACTATTTTCAAAATGTTGAAAGTGTGCAATAGTTATAATATATGTTCATTGAATTAGCACTACACCAATGATAAACATAAATCGTGTAACTAACTGTACCTACCTCGTTGATTAAAACATTTGGAATATTTATAAACAACGTGTTTTCACTAACACAAATAAAAATATCTAAAAAAAAGCGATATAGTAAGCAATCGAGCTAGGTAAAATCATTCAAACGGCTGTATACGCCTGCCGCGATAATCACTCGCGCCAAACGCACGCGCCCGTACTCAGCTCTCAGCTTTGAAATCGTATATCTTTTTTTCTATTAAATATAAGGCGCTCAAATTTTACAAAAAGCTTCCTTATATACTATATTGTAATACTATATAGTATTTGCTCGAAATTCGAAACTTCGTCACTCAACTTTTGCGATAGTATGTGAGGACTCATAAAACCTGATAGCACAAATTTGAAAATTTGCCAGTCAGCCAGTAATTGCTTTGATACCTTCGGATGGGGCTTGTTTTCTAGGTAATACCTTAAAGAATAAGTGGTTAAAATTTAAAAAATAAATATGAATAATTGTTTGAGATATAGCGAGTTGAATATTAAAAAGTATGAAAATTTTATTTTCCTCATTTGGCACTAAATTGACATTTTTTTCAATGTTCCCCCATTTTAATCAAAAAAATAACTTTGGATTCGTGTTCAGCGACCTCGAAAACATAAAGTAAAGCTGTTTTTAGCGACTAGGACGCCGTGGTCACATACTGCTATTTCTAAGCTACTTTTTGGGGGTGTCCCGCTCGCCTAAAATGCCAGACAGCGGCTGAGCCGTCGTGGTGTTGGACCATGACGCGTGCCTGCGTGCCAAGTGCATGCGAAGTTGTGCAGTTTTTGCAGAGCGGTTTATGTGATGTGATTAATTGATTACTGTGAACTAGAACTATTGTGTTCTAATTAATTATTCATATTATAGTTAGTTATCATTTCGTTTTCGTGGTATTTACTTTCTAGTGTACAGGGTGTTCGGATTTCGTTGTATTTGCGGGTTATGTTATCTCAGTTATTAGTAGAGATAGAAGGTTGCGGTTTGCACGTCATGGCGCTACTTTTTTGTGAATCGAAAAATGCCACGAACAGAATTTTCATAGCTTTCTTTGTTTTCAATCTACAGGGCGATTTTGAAAATTTTCCCTTTTTGAGCACCCCTTGTATCTCGGCTATGCCGCATCATATCAAAATAGTAAAAACTGCTCTTTATGCAGAATATTACGTATAATACGATGACGTACTTAATTTTTTTCTGACAAGTGTAAGAATAGGATAACTAAGTTTTATAATATGAATTTATTTCTGAGATTTTTCGCAAATTTATAATGGAAAGGGCAATTTTAGTACGTACTTTCGACAATAATGGAACTAAATTCATTCTAGCAACCCGTTCCAAGACGAAATTCATTTGGAAATCAAGCAAATTACTGAAATATCAGAATAATTCATAAGTTTTTAGTGACGACTTATTAACGATGACAGGACAAAAACTTGTCAAAACATAAATGATCAACTAGAAGATCTTAATTTAAACCAGTACTAAATCTTAAACCTTCTTAGTGAATCTGAACGAATATATTTTATTAATAATATTTTATTAGAAAAATATATAGTAGTTTTTGTTTCTTTTTATTGTGATAAAAAAAATATTTCGTGACTTATACTATTTGACACATAATTTTTATTAACTTATACTATTTTGCACAGCTGAAAGAGTAAACACAATCTATTTTATTAGAAAAAAATACAAAATTATTGAAAGTGAACTCAGTAATATTAAATTATTAGTCTTCTTCGAGAACTTTGTCTTCAAATGACAAGTCTTGCCGAGGTTAAAATAATGCAAGTGCGACTTATACTATCATACACTAGTTTTAACATTGGGTATGATAGTACAAGTAGACTTATTCTTTTTTGCCCGCTCGATTCAAGAAGGTTTTTAGACTTATACTTATTTAACTTTTTTTTATAGCTTTTAGCATTGAAATGGACTTATACTACTTTGCCCAAAGGAACTAGTCATATTTATAATATATGTGGTGCACTTAACTCATTTCTTAAAAAAATTGCCTTATACTACTTTTGACGCGCATCAGTCAATTTAACATGACGAAAGAGTAACATTCGTTTGGTAAATTTAACTGAAATTACAAAATCTGAAGTATATTTATTAAATAGGTAATGCGAAAACTCTCGCTGATGATCCTTGCAAACACGAGACATCGGCACACATCGGCGTCAAAGAAAATAAAAGGCTATAATTATCGGCGTTGTCACCGTATACAGACAAAGTCTTTGTCTGTATACGGTGGCGTTGTGGAGGCAACATTTTATCATCGCTACTGTAACTGTTGGCTAGCGGCGCGACGTAAGGGGAATACAAGCATCCGTGTAGAGGTCGACACAGCGGTAAGATTGAAACCTCGCATCAAGCGGGCGCGATATTTTGCGAGTTCCCTCTTAACGGCATTTTAGTGCGCGACCGTTTGACGGTAGTTTTAGCACACCGTATAAAAAGCCGTCAAACGCGTCATTTCAATGACGTCACATCTGTTAACGGCATTTTAGTAGGCTACCGTTTAACGGCAGTTTAAGTACAGCGAAAATCATTTCCGGTATTATACAGTCTGTCCGAAAAGTTTTAGTATGAGCAAATATCTTTGTTAGGTGTATATTTTGCTAGTAAAGATAGAGACACCAAATTTTAGGTGTATCTTATTGATTTCTAAATCTACTTTTTTATGTAATTTAATTTTTTCAACCCCCTTGAGGGGCGACGCTAGGGAGTTGTCAAAAATTAGGTTATTTTTTTAAAGTCAAATACCAGCACAACCATCGGCTATCATCCTACCCACAACGGAGAAAAAAATATTGAAATCGGTGCCGCCATTTCGAAGTACAAACGCAATAATTATTAATCTTCATGACTTTTTTCAATTTCCTATATTTTTTTTTAGCTAAGTAAACTCTTACAATGGGACCATTTGGGAGAACTCATGTACAAAACAAAGAAAAATTCGTCAAAATCGGTAAATCTGTTCAAGAATATCGCGCTAACATACAATAATAACATTGACAACCTCCTCTTTTAAAGTCGGTTAAAAATAGACAATTTATGTTTTAATTTCCCACTCCGAATAAAAGTTTTAAAGGCCATTTTCCACGTAATATCCTCAGCAATGAATAAGCAAAATTAAAACGTATATTTTTATTTCTTCAACCTTGCGTTCTCGAATTAGGAACCAAAAAAAGTTTTCATTTATAATTGCATGCTCTATATGAAAACGCATCTAAATAATTGCATAAATATGTAAATATCCAATTATGCAAAAAAATAATAATAATAAAGATGTTTATTTATGCCAATAAAACAATTAAAAATATAAATACAAAATTGATAAAAGTGAAAAAGAAAACCAAAAAAAAAATTACAGTAGTATACTGGTTGGCATAAATAGGTAGGATTTTGATTTATAAAAAATCATTCGTCCAATCCTACCCCTACCAAATAATTCTTGATATTATTTTTGAACGTTATGTAGCTTAAGCCCTTTAGACTAGAAGGAATATTGTTATAAATTACAGAAGAGGTATATTAAAACGAAGACATACTTTTCAGTATGATGTTTAGGTATTTCTATTGCGCTCTGATTTCTAGTATTAACATTATGAATATTATTCCTGAATTCAATTTTTTCGAATAAACATCTTGGTTTCTGAGTTAAAATTATTTTATATATAAAACAGGATATGTGTATTTCGCGTCTTTTTTCTAATTCAATTAAATTATGTTTGTCAACAGTACGTGATACATGATCATATTTTTTAGCCCTATTGAAAAACGAACACAGATATTTTGAAGAATTTGTAATTTCTGTTTATATTCGTCACTGATATTTTTGTGATAAATTATATCACAGTAATCTAATCCACTTAGAATAATTGAATCAACCAGTCTAAGTTTAGTATCGGTATTTAAGTACCTAGTCCTTAAACTTATATAAAATCCTTAGTTTGTAGTATGCTTTTTTAATTATATTTTTATATGTTCATTAAAATTAAGATACTGATCAAAAATTACGCCAAGATTTTGACCAAATTCCATTGAAGGTATCTTAAAACTATTGTTAAGAACAATTTTGCAATCAGAATTATTTTTTTATTTTAGTGATTAGTGTTTTAGGACCAGTTAAAATTAAGTTAGATTTATTTTCAATAGTATTTAAAAATGCAATTTTATTTTTGAATACGCAATATTTTTTTCAGATAAATAATAATGCTTTATTTAGAAGAGTTTTAATTTTTTAAGTTGTTCATCCTTTATTTGGGGGATTAAAACTGTCTTCTCGGTAAAATGAATCGTTTTTGAGGTAAAGCAACAAAAAAAATGTTTGGGTTCCTATCTCGTACATATTTACCGGAATTGTAGCCGGTTTCGAGCCGGGGTAAAGCTTAACTTACAATTTCTTTTTGGTCGGTTCCATTTACATAAAAATAGTTCTTCGAGTTATAAACATGGTGTTTTATGTCACATTAATAATCAGAGCATCTTTAATATTTATTATCTAACTAAGTATAGGAGAAATCCATTAAATACTTTTAATTCACGTCTTGTTATCTCAAAACCCAATGTTCCTTTCTTGGTTTAGCTCGTTCGTGGAAATTTATAGCGGGTCATTTAAGATATCCAATTAGTTTGTTAAGTTACATTCCTTGCCCTAACATGCTGTATTTTACGATAACCCATTCGATAGGGTTTTATGGAGTCAAAACGCCCACATGGGACTGCGTTAATGTCTTTATTTAGAGACAATCGGTAACTTAACATACTTAAGCCCACACTTGTCTGCGACTTTTAATAGTATGTAAAAGGTATTTCAGGGGTAGGCTTATGGGCTTAGTTTAAGATACAGGTTCGACCTACAATAAAGAGGACTTTTTTAAACAAGTTGAAAATGGGTGTCAGTTCGTAGCTTATACAGGGTTATATACTGTGAGTGGCCTATTAGGAAACCTCAGGAACTAGTATCTATTACAGATATCTTTTTTAAATTTTTGTGGGAGACGTAGAAGATTGTAATCTAGCATTCGGAAACATTTTTAAAGATTCAACATTAGCAGCTTCTGAACGTTAAATATAATACTCTGTATATTATGTATATGTATTAACATTTAAAAAATGACATTTTTTGTAATTAGCTAGTTCTAATGGTGCAGTAGGAAGTAAAAAATATGAACTTGTGAATAAACCGGAAGTTGCATTGTCATCAAGAATATAAATAGTGATTGCAATCCCGCAGTGTTTCAAATCCGGGATCCCGCGGGATTCCTCATAGGTTTTTTAATTTAATAAAATTCGATAAATTAATGTTTATTTAATTAATTATTGAACCTACTTTAATTTTTTATTATAAAAATAAACAAATAACCGTATTTCAGTTTAAAAAATTATATAATTTAAAGTCTAGCATCTCTTAACTATACTACTATGACTATAAAACAATCAAATTTCTTCTTAATTAAAGTAACAAGTAACTTTGGGCAAATGAACTTTAACAGCCAGATTCTCCAACGCTAGTCCGGTCTAATTTGACAACCAACAGTTTTAAACTGACAAGTGTAAGAATAAGATACTTAAGTTTGATACTATGAATTTATTTCTGAGCTTTTTCGCAAATTTATAAAGAAAAGGGCAATTTTAGTACGTACTTTCGACAATAATAGAACTAATTTGATTACAGCAACTCGTTCCAAGATGAAAATCATTTGGAAACCCAGCAAATCGCTGAAATATCAGAATACTTCATAAGTTTTTAATGACGACTTATTAACAATGACACGACAAAAACCTGTCAAAACATAACTGGTCAACTATAAGATCTTAATTTAAACCAGTACTAAATCTTAAACTTTCTTAGTGAATCTGAACGCAAATGTTTATACGCGGGATCCCGCATAGGTTTTCTAATTTTATAAAATTCCATAAATATTTAATTAATTATTATTAAACCAACTTTAATTTTTTATTATAAAAATTAAAGATTAACAGTATGTCAGTCAAAAAAATTATCTAATTTAAAGAGTAGCCTCTCTTAACTATTCTACTAAGACTATAAATCAGTCAAATTTCTTATCAATTAAAGTAACAAGTAGCTTTGGGCAAATGAACTTCAAATTTTTATACTCGGGATCCCGCTTAGGTTTTTTAATATTATAAAATTGGATAAATTAACGTTTATTTAATTAATTATTAAACCAACTTTAATTTTTTATTATAAATATCAAAAATTAGCATTTCAGTCAACAAAATTATGTAATTTAAAGTCTAGCCTCTCTTACCTATTCTACTATGACTATAAATCAGTCAAATTTCTTATCAATGCAATTAACAAGTAACTTTGGGCAAATGAACTTTAAATGTTTATTATTTTTCTACCTGAGATAATGTATTACTAGTTTTTATAGTAAATCACAGTTTGAGTGTGGTGTAAGTAAGATACTTATAATACCTAAGTAGTCTCATTAATTTTCACATTATAATACCACGGATATTTGGCAGATACACGTTTTCGCGTTATTTTTTAAGAGTTTACGGCTTTTTTATGGCTATGCGGATCCGCATAGCTGGTGCGGGATCACGCAGGCCTCCAAATAATGCGGGATCCCGCGGGATTGCGGGATCCCTCTTTGCGGGATTGCAATCTCTAAATATAAATGATATGAAAATTAAATATTGCGTGCCTACATTTTGTAAATTTTGTAATATTTCTACGAAATATCTCATATCTTTTGCATTTAAATTATTGATTCTATTATTCTTAATTTACAAAAGATCGCTGCAAATCTCACTTTTTAGGTCTTTATAAATAATTTGATTTTGAATTTTCATGTAGCTTGTGATTTAAAAAAGATAAATAAAACAAGTAGGATTTAGATTCGTAGTAGGGAATATGCATGTATAATAGAAATAAACCTGAACTATTTTTCGTATTTCATACATAAATTAAACAACTATGGTGGTTGTTTTTATCCATTTATTTCTGTCTTTATAACAAAAAAAAAAGATTTCCTTGGTTTCATTGGTTGTGACTAGGGATTGCAATCCCGCAAAGTGGGATCCCGCAATCCCGCGGGATCCCGCATCATTTGGCGGCCTGCGGGATCCCGCACCAGCTATGCGGATCCGCATAGCCATGAAAAAGTCGTAAACACTTAAAAAATAACGCGAAAACGTATATCTGCCAAATATCCGTGGTATTTTAAGACGGGAATTTGGTCGCTCAAAATCTGACTAGAATTAACCGTCAAAAATAAGTGACAATTACTCCCTTATATATTTTGTAGGTGGCACCTACAATATTATTTTATAAAATTATTTGGAAAATGAATTTTTACAGGTGTACAACTAACCCACAAAGGCGTAAGTTTGTATTTTATGGCTACTTTGTCTACTGATTGACAGATGGCGCTCGGCTCGTTCATGCAAGGTAATAAATTTGGAATCATATTATACCGTGCATATACCAAATAAAATACGAGTGTGGTTCAAGGTTTTCATTTACTATAAATAATATGATCAGAAATTAGTTTTTAGGGTACTTTTTCAACCAAGTCCAAATAATATTTTGGTAGGAATCGTTCATTTACTATTACTACTGATTATCTTTTTTTACGCATTATTTCTGAGATTATTTCATTTCGTGCACGAAAAGACATATACATTATGTAGGTATAAGGGTTTATTCCAAGCAAAACAATAAATTTTGTGTTGTGGGGTCATATAATCGGTTAATTTTGGCCGCCGTTAATTATGTCGCCAAATAAATAATTTTTATACTTATTTAGCAGAACTCATCAGATTCATTAATAAAAAAGTAATGCACCGCATGCTAAAAGAAATATATCTTATATCAGTTTTGAGAAGTGACATTTTTATCGCCCAAAATTTGTTGAAAAAGTCGAAATGAGTCCGTCGGGCTGCGTTTTTATTAACACTGCTGAACCATTGATATAGTATTAGTGAGAGGGCAAATGTTTATTCGATATACCTGAATATAGGTTTTTTTTGTGTCATGTTAATATTTTGTACAGGGTGTAACAATAAACTGCTGCAAAATAATTGACATTAACTAGGCAATATCAAAATTTTCATAATATCCAAACATTTTCCCACACATTTGATATATCTAGAGATCATTCAACTTTAAACGCATTACACTGAAAAACAGCTATACTAGAGTCAAGAGAATAGTCTTCAGTGAAGGATAGCTTAGTCTTGTATATCCGCAAGAGCAAGTATAGTCCTTCCAAAAGGCATGTTATTCGTAACACAATACGCACATCTATACTTCTTTCAATACTAAATACGAGTAAACGAAGTATTGTAATTGCTGAAACAAGAAATTTCTTAGCGTGAGAGAAAAACAAATAAACTTGAAATAAGTATAGCAATTCTTAAACGAACTGCAATAAGGTCGTAAAGTAAAAGTAGGTAACCTCAACCCAAGTATAGTAATCCTTATTTCAACTTTTTCTTAACTTAACTCCGGTGTTGAAGTGAATACGCACACGGAGAAGTAGACCTATATATCAGTGACGTATATTGAGTGTGGTCAAGGTGTCAGAAAGGCACTGATGGTGTCTGTGTGTATTAGGGGAATTGTGTAAGGTGGTGTAAGAAGGTCATATATAGTGTCAATGCCTTCTTCCCCTATATTGCATAAGGGTGAGTGAGTGTCCAAAAGGCATATTTGCGCTTTCGCCAAAGGGGCACTAAAAATACTATTGGATTAGGGTAGAGGGGAGTATTTTAAAAGGGTTGGCGAAAGAAAAAAGCGCTTTCGCCAAAGGATCGCTAAGATATCAGTGGATTAGAAGGATGTGTCCAAAAGGCATATTTGCGCTTTCGCCAAAGGGGCACTAAAAATACTAGTGGATTAGCGTAGAGGGGAATATTCTAAAAGGGTTGGCGAAAGAAAAAAGCGCTTTCGCCAAAGGATCGCTAAGATATCAGTGGATTAGATTGACATGGGGCCGTAAGTAAGTAGCGCTGTCACCAAAGTATCGTGCACACACTGTAAATAGGTGTAAAACTAGTTACATCTTACCATAGAACTTGGTTTGTTCAATAATTATACAGGATGGGATGCCAATCCAATAAAATATACACATAGTTTTGGCAAGTTTTTTATTTACTATTTTACTTCTTACAACAGTTGCATAGTGTATTTCTAGTGTTTAGAAGACTATGTGTATATTTTAGTTGTGTGTGCTTATGTGACAGACATGGTTGGATATTCTTGTGCAGTTCCTGACTCTTTTTTAAAAACTGGCTCTGGAGTCAGTCTCTTCATTTCACAAGACTGTCTAAGGTAAGTACATACATTAAAATTTGCCCTCTTACTAATACCATATCAATGGTTCAGCAGTGTTAATAGGGACTGACGGACCCATTTTAACTTTCGTGCAGGGTTATTATGGTGTTCGACGGTCACGAAAATCGACCCCAGCAAACTCAAAGGTTCCGACAAAGCTGTCGCTTCTCGTCGATTTGTTCTTCTCGGGTCATACTTTATATCTGTTATCAAAAAATTTACTCCAATTTTATAAACTTTACCATCAGAAATCAGAAATTATTTTATTTGGTACACTGTATATTACTCATAATATATTAAACGTATATACATACATCTTTCTCCCAAATCTTATAGAAAACTGTAAACAAACTATTGCGCCGGCCTCTTTACAACAGGGGCTGAACTTTTGCCTGGTTCTTGTCTAAGTAACCACCAGTCCGTGAAATTAAATATGACGGAAAAATATCGACCATATGATATAATATTTAGTTTTGGATGGATATTGGCCGAATAAAGGCATTTTTTCGGTTGAAACTTTCTAAAACCAATTCTCGTAATTTAATCTCGGATCGAACCCATTTTTGTTAGATTTTGTTCCAAAAGTTTTTAAATTGTTATTATTTTTGTTTGTTGATTACATGACAATGAGGCCAAAGTTTCTAATAAAAAATATGTTAGATCGGAGCTTAACATTTTAGCTTTCCATACATGTCTCTAAATTGTTCTAAAATTGCGTAGTTTTTAAAAGGCCCATCCTGAAACGAGGCTCTGCAAGGCAGATTTTTCCGGATTCCACTCTTAATATGAAAATTAATGAGACTACTTAGGTATTATAAGTATCTTAGTTACCTTACAATCAAGCTAATGTGATTTACTATAAAAACTTGTAAGACTTATTATCACAGGTAGAAAAATATTAAACAAAGTTCATTTGCCCAAAGTTACTTGTTAATTTAATTAATAAGAAATTTGACTGATTTATAGTCATAGTAGTATAGTTAAGAGAGGCTAGACTTTAAATTACATAATTTTCTTGACTGAAATACTGTTAATTTTTGATATTTACATTAAAAAATTAAAGTTGGTTAATAATTAATTAAATAATCGTTAATTTATCGAATTTTATAAAATTAAAAAACCTATGCGGGATCCCGCGTATAAACATTTGAAGTTCATTTGCCCAAAGTTACATGTTACTTCAATTGATAAGAAATTTGACTGATTTATAGTCATAGTAGTATAGTTAAGAGACTTTAAATTACATAATTTTGTTGACTGATAAACTGTTAATTTTTGATATTTATAATAAAGAATTAAAGTTGGTTTAATAATTAACTAAATAAACGTTAATTTATCGAATTTTATAAAATTAAAAAACCTATACGGGATCCCGCGTCGAAAGAGTTGAAGTTCATTTGCCCAAAGGTACTTGTTACTTTAATTAAGAAGAAATTTGATTGATTTATAGTCATAGTAGTAGAGTTAAGAGATGCTAGACTTTAAATTACATAATTTTGTTGACTGATACTGCTAATTTTTGATATTTATAATGAAAACTTAAAGTCGGTTTAATAATTAATTAAATAAACGTTAATTTATCGAATTCTATAAAATTAAAAACCTATGCGGGATCCCGCGTAAAAACATTTGAAGTTCATTTGCCCAAAGTTACTTTAATTAAGAAGAAATTTGATTGATTTATAGTCATTGTAGTATAGTTAAGAAATGCTAGACTTTAAATTATATAATTTTTTTAACTGAAATATGGTTATTTCTTGATTTTTATAATAAAAAATTAAAGTTGGTTTTAATAATTAATTAAATAAACATTAATTTATCGAATTTTTTTAAATTAAAAAACCCTGCGGGATCCCGCGGGATTCCGCGGGATTAGAACCAATCCCGCAAATGCCCTGCGGGATTTAAAACACTGCGGGATTGCAATCACTAGTTGTGACGTCACATGTCATGTAAATAAAAGTGTTATAATGACTATTATGTGGCGATTTCCAGTGTTCATTTATTTTCTTGATTATTTCCCAGAGGTTAGGAGATTTCATGGATAAGAAACATTACATTTGAATAAGAGGAATGTTTAACAATGACCGAAACGAAATTTGTGCAAGGACAATGGGATAATTTTCTGAAAGTTGATGCTAGTTTCTAGACATATTTTATATAGGTAGCACATCATATGTCTAAGTTAAATGATTTTGGAGATGCTGGCATTCAAAATCTGATCGAAACTGAAACCGAATCCTTTTCGGATATTTTTTCAAATGAAAATTTTTGTGTTATGTATAGCAAGCCTTATAAGAAGTTATCCGTCTGTATAGACTTTACTAGTCCTCTAGTTGCACTCAGAAATACTCATGTTTTTTTTTATATGACAGAATACGTAAATAAATTCTTTAAAATCAAGAAAACTTGGATAATGTTAAATAAAGATATTCATAAGAGTTGCTTGATTAAATAATATAAACAACAAAGCTACTTTCGATATTTTCATTTGCTTTGACGCTACATATTTTATTTGTTTTTTTTTTCATCCTAACTTTAGTGGCTCTCATTCCGCTACATTTAAAATGGCAAACAGTAGCTAAAATTAACAATGATATATTAAACAAAAGACCTTTTATCGGGGTCCTATTTATGCTGTACGCAATGATTTATTCAAAATGTCGACTTTTTATCAGGATTTACACCGGGTAAACAGCTAAAACACGATCGTTTGTATATAACGTTTGATCTCTTTGCGCTTAACTTGGGGTAAAATTGACTAAACAATTTTCAGCAGTGACGTGCGGTCCGCAAAACTGTTACGGAATTACACCCTTGGTGTAAAACATTCGCAAATTACAATCCGTGTGTTTATATTAAATACTAGCTTTCACCCGCGACTTCGCCCGTGGTATAACAACTTTACTCCATAACAAAATTAGAACCCCCATTTCACTCCCCTATTAGAAACTGTAAAACACGTATTCAAACATTTATAAGCAGATTCTCCAACGCTAATCCGGTCTAATTTGACAACCAAAAGTTTTAACTGACTAAGTGTAAGAATAAGACAACTAAGTTTTATACTATGAATTTATTTCCGAGCTTTTTCGCAAATTTATAAAGAAAAGGGCAATTTAAGTACGTACTTTCGACAATAATAGAACTAAATTGATTACAGCAACCGTTCCAAGATGAAAATTATTTGGAAGCCAAGCAAATTGCTGAATATCAGAATATCAGTTTTTAATGACGACTTATTAAAAATGACAATACAAAAACATGTCAAAATTTAACTGATCAACTAGATCTTAATTTAAACCAGTACTAAAGATTAAACCTTCTTAGTGAATCTGAACGTTATTTTTCAGAGTACCTCCCGAGAATAGCAACCACAGAGAAGCGACAAAACGTATCGGCGCCTCTGATATTTAGGGTACCAGTTTGGCGTACCTTGGATAGACACGTATCCACAATATTGAACGGAGAAAACTATTTCATCAAACTAATAATGCGGTATATAGAGAAAAATGTTTCGATGTAGGTGCAAATGTAGTTACCGATCATGATCTTTCGGGAAAGAAAACAAAGCTACACCTCTTCAAATGACAGCCACGAAACGCACATGCATATCAGGCATATTTCAAAACTTTTTACATTAAAAATAAAACACAGAAATTAAACGCAGCGAAAAATCCAAATAACCAAGAGCATGACTTCAAGGGACCTAAACACACGTACTAATGACAATTACGTTCCACTCCACACGTTTGACAGAACTCCATATTACCGTCGCACATGCGCTATGAAATATTGTCTCGGGTTTGTCGCTTCTCTATGGATGCTATTCTCGGGTACTTCTATGAAGTTCCGAGTTAATAGGACCATCTAATATTTGAAGAGTTCGAATCGAACTAAGGAAGTAATTGGGCGGGAGCTGAAGAAAAATGGGATGGCATGGGGGACAGGAGTTATTTTATTTTTGTAGGAAATATTATACTTCTGTTAAGAAATTACTTTCTTATCCCAAGAAACATGTATTTTTGACTGAACAAAGTATCATATACATAGATTTAATTCTTACAATGATTTTATATTATCTTGCGGATATAAGTGCGAGATATACTTAAGTAGAATGTTTTAATCTTGACTACAGGATCTTTTCTCTGCGTGTAGAGATCATATAGCTTTGTTCAACTATAGGTGCTAATTTATTCAAAAAATTCAAAGTTGACTTGGGCCTTTTTGATGTATAATTTTTGCATATAAAGTGAAAGAAATATGATTGTGAAAGTAACTAAAAACTGATTTATTGGTACCTTTACCCCTTTTTCTAAGGAGAGACGCCTCGTTCAAAAAGGAAAACTCAGAAACTTGTTGGTAATATCCCAATGATCATAAAATTTCTTTCCGGATTTTTTTTTTTTGAAATTTGTTCATTTAAGCAACCTATGAATTCATCTTAATTTGTATAAAGAAAGCAAAGCTTTTAGTTGGTATTGAAGAAGTATACCAGGCTTCTAAGGGTACCAACAGACCGAAAAGAACTTTGACACTACCTCGTATGCAAGAGCTGTTAACAATTTTTGGTACGATCTTTATAAAGACTGAAACTCTGTATCAATCAATTCTATCTGATCTGAACAAGGTAGTGGAAACCTGTCAGTCCAACAATACTTTATAGTAGCTGCAAAAACTGAAGGAAGTCTTAAACAAATAATCAGCTCTCATTCCTACTATTTTGTTTTGTTCCTTTTAAGTATTAATGTTGCTGACTTATTTACTATAACAGATAACAAAGACATATTATAATCAACAAGGTACAATTTTTTTCGAATTTTTGCTGCACGCCCGTTCACTACCTATATAAATGTCACTCTAGTCTAAAGGATCTCAGTTTTTTTTAGAAGACAGTATCCATACCGATTTCGCAGGTATACATATTCCATGGTACTTATTTGCACTTGAGTCTTTAAAGACCCCCACAATGGTGGGGTTGCATCTTAAGCATTTTTCACACTATAAGAACAATATTTTTTTTTATTCGGTAACGCTAATTTTTTTTTAGAAGAACAAGATAGGTCCCTTGTAGTCTTTTTCAATATTTTTACTTGCCATGCTAGAGGAAGTATTGTAAGTATTCGTAAAAAATCCCCCCTGGGGATTTTTATCCACGTTTTGGTTTCCCTAGATCCCGAAAAACATGTTTCCCACTTCCGTCGGTCTTAGTGACCAAAAGTAGTGTAAAGGCATGTTACAGGAAGATTATATTTTGGAAAACAGAATATGTTTTAAAATAGAAAAGAATACGAGGTATTATCTCTTGTCTGTTTCGTCTTCGCGCCAACGGATAGCTGGATCGGGAGACAAACCGACGCGACGGACGCGACGAAGATGGAAGACAAGTTTCTTTTATAATCTAAGAACGACAAGCGTTTGTAACTAAAATAGTCTTACGGCCTTAATCCAGTGTAAAATTCAGTGTTAAAAACAAAAGATAGTTAGTTTAACATTGTGTTTCGTATACAGCAACTGCCCAAAATATTAACTCTTCAATGATTAAATTTTTCATTTCAATACAAAATTTAAAAGAAAGATATTTTCTTCAATATTTCAATATAAAATTATACATTTCTGACTATTAACTAAGTAGTAAATGTAAGAAAAATAAAGCCAATTTATAATATAAAATACGGACTATTTCAATATTATTCCACATTGTTGTTCTTCAAAATTTTTATAAATAAAACCATTTTTTGTTACTCTTGTGTAAAATCATAACAATTAGTAGTTGAATATGTTAAAAATGAAATTAGGGGACAGGGAAAACCATAAGGGATTAATGCTAGAACATCCACTATCCAATCGGGCTTTAATTACGGACTTTACAGGATATTTGTATCAAATATCAGAAACATATTAGTCGAGAGTAAACAACCTTGTAGAGCTTGAATAAATATGTATATTTATTTAAATCAAAATTCTCTTATTTTCGTACTATTTTTAGCAATAGATGTTTTTCCTTTTCAAATTGCAGTATATGTCTCTTTGTTTCTTTTCCATAATTATTATTCGTCCAAAACACACAATTATACTTAAAAACAAACGAAAGACAGGTTAGGTACAAATTTTTACGCTTGACAGCTACACGACCCCTTCCGATTGATAAGCGATTTCCTTTTAACCTAGGCCTTGGCTAGCGTAAGGTAAATCATCATGGGTAACGTGATGAAAAGTTAACACGATATTAAAATTTAACATGGTGTTATCTAATCTCGAGTTTTGTCTAAAATAATAAATAATGGTACTTCTTCCTTGAAACATTTTCATGTTTTCCTAATTTATTAACACCCTGTATATTTGATTTAAATTTTTTTATGGTAAACTCATTTTAGACAAGCAGAACTTTTTATGAAGATCGACTTTTTTCTCGTAACATCGATAATAAAGTTCAAAATCAAACTCCATTTGTGGACACACTGTATAAGATGTACTTTTTTATTTTATTTTTTTAAACATTTTTCGGGAAATACGCTTAAAAATAATTGCTGTCCCCCACCCTTACCACCAGAAGGATCGCTCAGAAAAATCTGAAAAAATCAACAACATCGCGAATTAGGCGAAAATTATCACGATTGAAAAATTCTGGCGCGGTCAATTGTTATAAACCATTTAATCGTGTTTTTCTTATAACTGCTAATACATTGCTTTTAGAGAAAAAGTTTTTTAACAAAAAATATTTTTCAGGATCTAAGAAATAACTCTTGTTCTTACACGTTTTTCAAAATTCTTAATTTGGTCCATTCTACTCCGCGCATACTCGATGTGATACGGCGTTGGTGCATACGCGATGTGTAGCGCGGCAGATGGACGGAGATCGGGCGGCCGAGGTTTGTTCAGGTTAAGTGCATGGGGGCTAATGGCACGGAACACTAATTGTGCAAGTATAGCTCGCACTTGACCGATTTTTTCCTATAAATATATCGGTACTTCCTTTCAATAAATAAGAAGGGACATTTTTTAAATAAAAGTATCAGTCTGCTGAAAAAATGTATATGGTATATTGTTTTTCGTTTTATTGGAACAGAGAAGGCCTTTCCTGCCCATTAGAAAAGATAGAATGATCTCATCTCGTAAAATTGGATACGCCTATGCAAAGCCAAGTTAGTTTATTATGCACCCCTGCATGCAAAGTTGGCAAACTAGCGGGAGAGTAATCAAGCCCTGATCGCATCCTTGTAACTTCATTGGGATCGAGCTTGAAATTATTATAACGCAAACCAAACTATTAGCTTTATTTATCATAGGAGATGTGTAAGTAATTCTGTGTAATCGGTTTATAAGTTTGAAGGTTACTAAAATAAATATTTTAAAATAATTATTAGCTAAATAGGCTTTGCTCCTCTCGCTAGAGAAAGTATTGTATTTGTGAAAATATCACCTCTCGAGATTTATTCGCATTTTGTGGTCTCTAGATATCGAAAAACATGGCGTCGGTCACAGAACAACAGGCTAGAAACGTTAAGAGCGTGCTAATTGGTCGCAACATTTGTGACATTGATTGGCGCCCTCCGTTGTAAGTCCGAAAGTACTCAAGGCGAAAGCGGGACGCTGTGGGAAGCCACCAAATGATTATTATTGATCAGTTAA
Organism: Philopedon plagiatum; assembly: GCA_963971165.1. NCBI lineage: Eukaryota > Metazoa > Arthropoda > Insecta > Coleoptera > Curculionidae > Philopedon > Philopedon plagiatum. Next base: position 103,936,859 of record OZ020191.1, on the reverse strand, counting down.
AAGTCAATTAATGTTTTGACATTTTATAACCTTGTTGTATTTACCTGATGTTAAAAATTTTTTTATTGGACTTTATAAAAGAATTTTCAGAGAAAATATAAAAAATGTCAATAGCGGTTATTTGCTAAAACAAATATTTAAACCAAAACATCAATTAACCTTTAAGAGCAATACAAAATTGTATTGTATTTAAAAGCAAAACAATAATGTCCCATTTTTACTAGTTTTTTACTAATTTCTTCATTTAGTCAATATAAATATAATGAAATTTTTATCAAGTCAACTCATAACATGGCTCCTGTGCATGGCTCACATGAGAATGTTAAAGCAAGGTAAAAGTCACAATCGGGTGAAGGTTCTAATCAGATTTCTTCAGTTCCGTTAACATCATGCTGGGCTTGTGTGGAGGTCCAATTCCATCGAGCATTTAACATGGAACAAAACGAAAATTTCGGCAGAATCATCTTATACACTAAGTACCTAATAGTTATTTATATCACACAAATCAGGTGCACTATTTAACTTTATTCATTAAGTGAATGGTACATAAAAAAAACTTTCTCGTGCAATGCATCTTGATATACGTAAATGTTATTATTTGTATAATATTATATGCCTAAGAGCGGTAAAATGTCAGTGTGTAAAACTTAAAAGCAAAAGGCCACAATCTTGCTTCAGCCAATCACGTGAGAGATGTAAAGAGCATCCAAAAACCTCCTGAATATGTCCGATCTTCACTTCGGAAATAAACGTATACGTCTAGACGAGTACCCATTAACTCTGGATTGGCTTCCAGAAGTTATAGGTTTATCCTCATTATTTTTTTCTATTAAATATTTGTAAAGAGTTAAGCAGACAAGACATTAAGTTTAACTATGTCATTAACAATATTGTGCTCATCACGAGAATCACGTTTTTGAAATTCATCACTGTAAATTTTGAAAAACTTGTCCTCCAGACCAACAGAGTGTGCATATTTGTCAAGATAGCAGTTGCTCAAAAAGGCTTTTAATTCCAGAGGATGTTTCTACAAAAAATAACTCTTTTGGCTGTAGTCTCAATTATTGTTAAGTCTGAATCATTTTGTATCTGACATCTGCATTATTAAAATCTGATAATGAAAAATGGTCTCTACATACACGAAAATTGGAACAGGTTTTAGGACTTATTCAGTAAGCTGTTTTTCAAGCTTCTAATGTGGTAAGAGTTTAGGGAAAATAAAAAAAAAACTTTGAGTTTATAATCCTTTGGAACATTAGTGTAATAGAAATTCTGACATGATGGATATTTACTTAAGTACGTAACTCTGGCAAAGGGAGAAGCTACTGTGACTTCAGCCATGTTAGAGAAAATACAAAGACACTAAGATGTAGGAATGGGTGGCAAACTACAAAATGAATTTTTCCGACAAGCAGAAAAAATATGATAAAAAAATAAATCACATTGAATGTTCTGGAACTAAAATCATTCTTTATGACACAAAGACCACAAAACAGAAATGGTCAAATTCACTATTGCCAACTTTCATCATTTTTATTATTACGAAAATGTTCACTTAAATAAACCGTATGATAAATAAATAAATTATTAATATTAGTCTACTCTTCGGAATATATTGGTATTGGAAATACATTAGGGAGTATATTATTTTTCAATGCTCAAAGTTTATTTTGCTGATAGACTTGCTGATCATGCCTTTTATATAACTGCACTTTTAAATAACAAACATCGAAAAACTCTATATTTTAGAACAAATTACACGTACAATTTCAAATAAAAAAATACCTGGAAAAATGTTTGTCTACTAAACTATGTAGCAGAATACCATGTCTCAAGACATGTATTGATAATTGGCTATATTTTTCTTTAATAGAAAAGAACACTTACCTGGAAAAGTAATAAAGCACTAATTTGCTTTTCTAAGCCGATGATTTGTGATTAAAATCACACATAAAATAATTTTCATCTTTACACGAAATTATAAAATAGCTGACGTACAAGACAAAGGCGAGACAACCGATAATAAAAGAACCTGATTGGTCTAATTTTGACGTATCTATTGTCTGTCGAATGGAAGCAGCGCAGCGCCTCTATGGCAAGTTCATTAAATAAATGTGACAAGTGGCAGCTACGATAAATCCGTATTTAAGGCTCTACAATGCGCACATTTTTAGAATGATTAACACCGTTTTGCTACTGCAGGATTCTGGAAAGGCTATTTAAAGTACCTCTCCGGACAAATTAAATTTGATTAGAGAAATATTTCTTTTTCTAAGGTATAGAGACGTTTTTCGAAAAAAGTAAAAAAATTTATGAACAAATTCTCTTTAAATTTATGCATTTTTAGGCTTTTTTGAAGGTTAATATCATAGCTAATAATTTTTTTTTTCAAAAAAAACGCTCTATACCTTAGAACTTCCATGCCTTATCTTTACAGTTCCAAAAAATGGGACATTACAATTGCGTAGTAAGTCCGATATATTGCAGCGCGCAAGGCATGTTTTAGGCACATTTCGTTAAAATGTATTTAAAGTTGCCTACCTATAGCTTGATTTATTTCCAGGCGACGTGAAACGAGAGATACGGGGACAGGATTATAATACACTAAGAGAAATAGGTTCGATAGGTTGAAAAAAAGGATTTGGGCGATAATTTATGATAAAACTTTTGGTTTCTTGTATTGTCAGTGCCAATAACAGAATATTTCAGTTAACTGTAGAATGCTTAACTAGTAGTTTTGCTATAACTGTTAGATCTAAACATAAAGTCTTCTATTCCTTGGTAAAGACGGACAGGTTTAATAAAATAAAGCGATTTATGAATGTTCTTAGATGGAGACGGGAGTTTTATAAATAAATATAACAAATTCCATTTAGTTGGCGTATATATAAATTCAATAAAGGTAGAAATTGTTTATGGGTTATTTTTAGCTGTCGTATTATTTATAAGGCGGCAAAGAGGCTACTAAATATACATTTAACAGTATGCCACGCAAAATATTAACATAATTTTGTTGGTAGGTGTTATTATTATTTAAACCTCAGATAATCGCTTATTATCGCTGAAAATACAGGGTCGGCTTAATAATCTGCAGGAAGCGTTGGCGTAACTGTTGGTATTTGGTGAAAAATAAGTTTCTTCCGGGCTTTATGTTTATAGTTAATTAGTTTCATTGACGATTTGATCAGACATGGGAATTTGTGTTGCTTGAGGTGCGGCGCGAGCGCCAGGGTATCAGGGACTGAAAAAATACGTACATATACGATATATTGTAAAAATGTATAAATAATATATAACGGCATATAAAATAGTTACAGTAATGGTATACGAGGTAACGTCAGCTAACCAACATTATGGTTGTATGTCCGTCTGTTTGTCTGTATGGTTACCTTTTTGAAGTATTGTTGGCAAATCTGTCACAAAAATTATTTTAAATAAGGTGGGTGAGCCTAATAAGGCCAGCTTAATTTGGAGATGTCATTAAATGTATTTCTATTAAAATTTTAAATCTAAAAAATTTACACTGTTAACTCCAGTCCCTATAAATTAATAATAGAAGTTCATACTATTTTTATATGCTTTATTGAGTAATTTGTGTAAGACTTTTTAAACATCGTATGCAGGCCCGTAATAAGGCCCACGGTCCCTAAGAAGGCCCCCATGGGGGCCCATTTATAGCCCACTTAAAAATTACTTATATTAATTAATAAAATAAAAAAATATTATGTTTTGCTGCTTTATATTTATTAAATAGTTACTTTTCTGATAATATTTACATAAAAATATGTAGTAAGTATTAAATAGGAACTATAATGTTCCTAACTACTTCAGAAAATAACAACCAAATAGGAACTAAAAAAAAACTAAAAAATATGTCTCAGTACATTATACAAATAAACAGGAACCCAAGCTAGTAACAAAATACAAAATACAAGTTGGTGGAAAAGAAAAAATAGAAAATCTACTTATTTGTCACTGCAACTAGGGCATATGTATGACAGTTCTTTGTCACTTTTTGTTAAACCTACACAATCTTCGTGAATGTATCTCATACACATATTACATAGTCTCATATCTGCGACTCTATCTTCATCGCATAGATGACAGTACCATTTCTCGACAAATTTCTTGTTTTGTTTTTTCTGTACTTGGACTACGGTGCTGATGTTTTGATTCTTTTCTTTCTTCTCCTTGAAAATATCCTTTGTCACCTTTTGTGCTCTGTAGTTCAATGACTTCTTTCTAGGTGTCACTTTTTTTTCCTCAATTTCTGGGGTGGGCAAAACTTTTTTAAAACTTTCATTTGATTTTTCTTCCAAAACTGGAGATTTCTCTTTGATGTCACTAAAACTCTCATCATCTGAAGATGAATCCCGTAAAGAAAAATCGCTCTCTGAAGACGAAGAACTTGTGGATAATGGGCGCTTCTGACGCTGCTTCGTCTGTTTTTGCACGCCACTTGGTCCTGGCTGATCAATTTTGGATGTATTAGATTTGGATAGTGTCAAAGGCTGCTGTTCACACACATTTTTGTTTAAAACTTGTTCTGTTTTATTCCCAGTACCATTTTCTTCAATTGTCGCTAGTCGTCTAACTGTAACCTCAGAAGGTGCGAATACACTGTCCGGAATAATGTTAGGATCAAAAGGATAAATTCCAGTGGCCCGAAATCCTGCAGAGACATTTGCCGGCGTTGCTGCTTTTGACCACACTTTGCTAAATATTGTTCCAAAATTAAGTTTGGTTATTCTATGAGTGGGTTTATTTGTCCAGAATAGTAAAACTTCATCGTCCCAGTATGTTTCGAAGGGCCCAAACACCGACTTATCCATGGGCTGTAACTGATGAGTGGTGTTGCTTGGTAAGCAGTATAGAATTATATCGTGTTTTTCTGCTTCTTCGACTATCGAAAAATCCAGGTGGGATGAGGCACCGTCAAATATCAGTAGCACTTTTTCCTGTGGCTTAAACTGAGAAAAATGTTGTAACCAACTTATAAAGGTTTTTGTGTTCATACTTCCTTTTTCCGTCATTTTAATGACAGAACCAGCTGGCAAATTTTCTGACCATTCCTGCCTCACTTTTTTACCTTTCATTAAAATCATGGGGGGGATAACTTGTCCGATTGCATTTCCGCAAGCAACTATGGTAACATTTTCCGCATGTTCTTCGGCTATAATATGGACATTTGACGAGCCTCGCTTTGCCAGAACTTTGGGTTGCTTATGCAAAGTTAACCTACAACCCTTTTCGTCCATATTATAGATAAGGTGAGGCTTATTTATTATCTTCATTTCTTCAAGAAGTTGACGAAGTTTCTCATAGTGGTCTTTTACAATGTATCGATTAAGCTTGGCTGCTCTAGCTGCATTCATTTGTTGTGCTTTTCTACTTGCTACCTCCGGATGCCTTTTAAGGAACAGCCTAAACCATTTCCTGCCGGCCATTTTTTTTGTTTTAGAGAAGGGGTTGGCAATACCAATTTGTTCGCAATAGGTAAATACTGATCTTTTTAAAAGTTTCGATGTTAGCGGCATACCAATATCGCATAGTCTAAAAATTCTTTGACACAGGTCTTTTTCTTGAGCATGTGTAAGAATAGTTGGACGACCCATTGTTTTTGAAGTCACTCCAGATATGAGATGGTTCCGCAAAGTTCTCCTGGGGATGCCAAAATTTGCACTAGCGCGCCTCACAGAACTTCCCTGTTTTACCGCATCCATTGCATCTTGCAGCTGTTCTTGAGACCAACGACCCCTCTTTTTTGTATTCTCCATTTTAGCTGTAATAAAATCATACAAATCAAGATCGATATACGCGGATAATAAATGGGTCCAAATAAGGCCCACTTTATGGAGTGGGCCTTATTTGGGCCAAAATTATGGGCTTTATTTGGGTCCCTTAAGAATTCTTTGTTTTCGGTTAATTAAGTCGTTATAAAAAATTACTGCTGCCAAATTTCTAACAAATATACACATCAATCAAAAGCATAAACTTTAGCTTATTCGTAAGTGTAATTATTTAAATCAATAACTTACCTATATTAATAAATCACGCCAAAAAACTCAAACGGTCAATTTAATAATCTGCATTAATAACAGGCCAACTTGACGGTTACTCTTAAACTAACCACGATGCACAAGTTATTCCTCTGATTTTCACTTTGACTGGTTCTCGGGCGGTAGTGGGGCAATGATTAGGGCAAGTTACATGAACTTTTATTTAGCAGTGTTGCCAACATTTACCCTGGGCCTTATAGGGACCCCTGGCCATGTTTGGCGCGGGGACCTTAGATTAAAATCAAAGATCAAAAATTTTTTCATTTAAAAAAATGATTTCAATCAGGGGTCGTTTTTGTATTCTTTACCACTCCACGAAGGCCGTAGACCAAATGTAGGTACTAGTGTTTTGTATAGAAAAGACATTTCTATAAATCTATAAAAAAAACTATGATTTAATAAATCTTGTTTATATTTTAAATGATTTTAAGGAAAAAGTTTATATTCCGTCTTATTCTGCGCTTCTAATAATAGGTATAATTTAACCCTGACAATATCCAAACGGCTTAACTGATTTTAACCAAATTTCGGTGATATGAAGGTAAGTATGTGTACAGTAAAAATGTTGACAGGTTACACGCATGCGCAGATGATGCTAACAGGGTAGACGTGCGTGTATTTGCTACAAAAGTACAAAAAACATGCGCAGTTGGTACTCAACGATTATTTCAATCATTTGCACAGAACTTACTGCGCATCTACAGAAGTAGGTACCACTGCGCACGCGCATTTGGAAATATGCGCCCAATCGTTGGACCAATTTCCAGCAGATGTGAAAAGGTTACACGCATGCGCCAGGTGCTAAAATGGTAGATATATACGTAGGTATATTCTTTACAAAATGCCAAAAAAACCTGCACAGTCAGCGCTATAAGAAGACCATAATGAATATACGCAGGACCTACTGAGCATATATAAGTGTACCTAATTTGCGTGTACCGATGTGTGCATGTGCACCAGGTACCAATTTGTCGGACTTACGTGCAGCACAAGTTAAAAAGTTAAACGTTTGTATAGCATGTGTTGAAATTTGGAGACATGCACAATAAGTCCTAACAGGTAAAGACCAGGCGCGGCAGGTGCCGCAAGAAGAGAGCTGTAAACTTAGACGCAAAACGTCATTTTGAAAATCTACTGTGATTGTCTTACCTTTTTAGGACGAATTACGTGTGTCTTCATCGGTTTAGCATTTCCTACGCGTGTGTGTAACGTTCCAACATCTGCTCGACGTAGATCGGTATTTTTGCACATATTTAAAAGTGCTCATAGGTACCTACTTTTATAGATCCGCAGTAAGTTCTGCTGAGAATTATTCAAACGATCGTTAAGCACCGACTACTTAAAATACGCATGTATCTACCCTTTTAGAACCTTCTGCGCATGCGTTTAACCTGTCAGCATTTCCTGCATACATGTTTAGTATTGTAGTACCTACGGCGCATGTATGCATTTGGTCGTGATGAGAGAGCGCGAGTAAAGGGTATTTTTTATTAAAGAAACTGAGCAAATAAATTAACTACATGACATGGTCCACATAATTGACACAAAACCTATTATTAAATGTAATCGGAGAGGTATTGTTCTGGCTCTAACTAGTGGTTTATTTTCAACTAACAAATATTCAGAATATGTTTTATTCACTAAAACGAACTTTTGGAAATATTTTGAGAAGAATTAATACAAAGTTTAAAGCGGACCATGTCGGAATATGCGATTGTCCGAAGTATAATTATTATTAGATACCTTAAATAACGTTATACATATTATCATAAAATTTTTACTGAAAATATGGTTTAACAAGTAGGCAATGAGGCTTGTCTTATTATAGAATATATGTACAGTACTAACCTAAACTATAGAGAAATAACTTGCTTAGTTATTTATTAAGAAGTTAACGAAGCCCTGACTACTTCCGGAGGTATCCGAGAAAAACCAAAAAAATTAATTCAATATTTCGTTTTTTTACGGCTTTATGACCGAAAATTTTGATACACCACGAGCACTTTCTCAATGTATTTTTTATTTTTGAAATTACCTTTTGACCTCACAAAACTAATGCTGTGTCACAATTTTCACAAAGAGTTCTTTCAATTTTTTTTTTAAATAAAAGAGTAATTAAACAATAAGATTCACCTTTAATCCCCACACAAGTGAAAACACATAAAGCCAATATTGGTTATTGAACTTGTTGAGAACTGACACTTAAAATTCGTCTTCGGTTAAAAATAGGTATGTTGATGCTGATATGTAAAAAACGAAAAGTAGTATCTAAAAAATTAAATTATTTTCATATGAGACCTTAAGTAAGTACCCTTGGTTTATCAAAATAATCAGTAATAAAGCTGTAGAAGAATAAAATACCGAATTGATTTTTTGGTTTTCATTGCAATATCTCCGGAAGTAGTCAGAATTTTTAGAATTTAATTTTAGCAAATTATTCAGCATTAAAACGTGCAACTTAATTTCATCAACTCTATCTCTTAGAACTGCCGAGATAGCAGTGTTAATGCATCGAATCTGTAACCCCCTGTCTATAAGAGAAATTACGTAAATATCCCAACTAGCAAAGCAGAGTTTTAAAAGAAGCAACTTATTGTATAATTATCGAACAGCATCACAAAAATCATTAGAAGAGCTTTGTTTTGTACGTGGTGCATTATGGTTGCCATAATCTTATTCGTAACGAAAAATATTTTGTTTTATAATGGTTTTTACAGCTTGTATTATAGAACAAATGATTATTATTTTTACAAAATATTGGCTCTGATGTTTCCGTTGAAGAAAAAATTGTGTAAGAAATATTAGTAATAATATACTAATAATTTAACTCCTAACTGGGCAACTTCTAAATCTTGGCATCGCCTACATATTGCTGTCACATTAAAATTAATTTTAAATGCTAAAATATGTAACACTATAAAACCATTTTATCGCAAGCACTTTTATTTTATCCTAAAATATTCTATTTGATATTAAATGGTTTTATTATAATGAGCCATGTTTGAATAAAGAGTTGTTGGTTCAGCGACTGCCTCGATTATGTAAAACTTAGTTGGACGTAAAAACTTGATCTAAAACTTTATTTTATTAGTTTTGGAAGACACTTTGCTCAAAGAAATTCTTTAAAAAACAGTGTCTTGATTCTATAAATAAAAAATAACAACATTTAACAAATAATATTCAAAAAGAGATTACAACAAATGTGGCCAAAACTAAATAGCATGTATCTTTTTTTGCCATATATACATATATTTTATAAAAAAAATTTGCGGCGCAATGAAATTGGCGTTATTGACTCTAAATGAAGATTGTTAAAATGATAAGTAATATAATATCCTACCATTTTTATATGAACGAGCGTCCTTATATTTTGTTCTACTCCATTTAAGTATTTATTTTATTTTTGAAATCATCGTTGTTACACACCCCTTTAAAAATTATTTCATTCTAATATTCTGCTCTCAAAAAAAGACTACCTATCTCTTTGCCATGTGTGTGTAGGATTTTTAAACTGTTAGTATAATGTAGTATAGAATCACTATAGAACAATTTTTAACGTTTTAAGTGCCCATAAAATCTAGTTGTATAAATGTCACCTCATACACACTATAATACAATTTCATAGTTGTTTCATACAATTGCTTTAAACGTTGCATAAACTTGCCATTCACCTCTTATAGTAATTACCAAAATAAAAATGGGCCCATTTTGAATGTATAAAGATCGTATAATAGTATTTAGCCACGTTATAGAAATTTTAAGCATACAATTCTTTATATAGCTGTTTATATAACCATAATAAAAGTTATTGTGCTAGTTGGGTGAAAAGCTGTTTTCTAATTATTTCTGAAATGAATGCAAGCAGGTACCTTACCTGGATAACTTTAGTTTTTCTCGACACTTTTCCGACGACCACATGGAGTACGATTTGACCCAGCATACATTCGCGGCATATTGCAGAGATAAAATAAAAACGCACTGCAGATAACTTTACACCTTCACAACTGTGAATGTTGAACACAAAGAGTTGAAATCACAAGTGATCTAAACTTTACCCTGTTTTTCGTTTTTATATCATTAAATAAATTATAATATCATTATTTCTAAAATAAAATCCTTCTTCCCTGAAAAGAGCATAATTAAGTTTTCTTAGGTAGCAGATATTAACGTATAGGAGCTCCTACAATATATTCTTTAACATTTAATATTTAGTTATTGTAGGCAGGTAGGTAATAAGATAAGATTAACAGTAATGGCATGTAAAGTATTTTGTAATTAAGGGTTTTTTTTGCCTCCTTTTAAATTATTATAATGGGCTTTTCTATGGAATTAATCAAATTAGAAACATACCAAATTATAATTTACTAAACGGTTTGCTCTTAGGCACCTAGTTGTGTTAGTTTAATATTTTTATTTTCCAGATATAAAACTTACAATTTTTTTTTACTTTCATTAATAACACAAAATATAAAAAATATATTCATAATACCTATTATAAAAATATTATTTAATTATATAAATTCTATTCCGAAATAAAATCAGCCAAACTTTGCCGTTAGGCATTAGAAATAAACCGACACGACGAGAGGGATTGAATAAAAATTTCCCGGAATTCGATCGCCTTGCGTCCGACTAAAACAAAACCTTCGCTTGCATTTCAGTGTGTAGCGCTGTTTAGGGGGTATTTTGCACCACGTCGTAATCTCGTTAGTATGTCCAGCTCGCGAGCGTCTTCCTCGCTGATAAATTCCATTCTGCACAAAGTGTGGCCTTAAAGTTTCAGGGTCCTGCTAAATACCAAGAGCTAGAACGCCGTCTGCTTCACTCCGCAGTGGCGTTTTAATTTCTTTTAAAAATATGGCGCTTTTATCTGCCACGTTACATTCGACACCTGTTACAATCAACACCGGGCTGCCCTAATATTAATTTATTTGATGTTTGCAAGATTGTATGTATGTATGATGTGAATAAACGAAATTCTCTACAGGAATAAAATATTCTAGTACTGTTATATGTCTCATTGTTTAGCAACGGTTAACAATACTGGAATAATGACTTTTGTGGCGTCAAAACACGCCAGAAAGATGTCAGTTTGTGGACGATCGCAGGAAAAGTGTATTTCTGTTTTCATTTTTATTTTACGTTTTGTAAATGAGAACCAATGTTCTTTTTATAATAAATCATTTTTTGACTTTGACTTTGAACGGTCGACTTGGTGCCTGTTCCTGACATGTCTTTGTATGTCTGATAATGTGTATCAGTCTTTTTACACCGCAGAGTAAAAAAAACCGAAACATCTAAACACTTATGGTAAGATGTTTGGTAAGAGAAATACGAGCTCTCCGTCGTATCCTTTGAAATTCAAGTTGCATTATACATGAGTGTGTTAACAGAATTGCTTGTTCAAACAAGTTAGTCTAGACTTGCAGATGTTCGATTATTTTACCTTTCAAACATCTATTTTATGTTATGTAAGCACAGAGGCTCGAGCTTAGTATAGGTTGACATACAGTGTTGAACAAGCTGACAAATGCGAAACTATTTTTTATTTGCAAAATACATCAAGGTATTCATTTTTAAAGTGGGTGACATTTTTTAGCAGGAAATTTATATTATTTTTTTAGACATGCCATCTGCAATCTGTCACCTATTTTTAGATTCCGGAATACAGACATTTAGTCCTTTACTTGAGGGTCACCGCTTAATAGACATAAATGAGTCAAGTAAGTGTGTCCCAGTGAAAATATGTTTTAGGTGACGTCTTTCTTTCTAGAAAGTTCATAAAATGAAAACCCACAATAAAGGAATGCCTATGGCAAAGACCGCCAAACAGCTTTGAATCTAATCATGATAAATACTGGTAATATCTTAGGACCCTTGGACTGCTTCTTGCGTCGATACCGTAGCGATACAACTGCAATACAACCACGTAGCTGTTATCCAGTGTACTTTCATACACCAGCTTTATGAGGAAAGATACACTCTTTAAGGTAGCGATGCAAACGCATTTTAGTCGCGCGACTGATTCTATCGCGACTGAGCGATACTTAAGAGTAGAGGGATATGATGCTCCCCGAGTCTCCGCATGCGCAGTAGGGTCGACCTTGAACGCCCAGGTGTGCTATTGTTATTTGGCCTTGATATGCGCAGGTGTTATTCCAAGGTCAAGGTCAAGAACTTGGCCTTGAACGCGAGCAGATGTTTCTTTGTTTGGTGATGACCAGGTGTACGATGCTTATTTCAAGGTTACATTTGCGGTGCATATTTTCAATGAATGCGAGCAGCTGTTTCTTTGTTTGGTGATGACCAGGTGTACGACGCTTATTTCAAGGTTACATTTGCTTGGCCTTGAACGCGAGCAGATGTTTCTTTGTTTGGTGATGACCAGGTGTACGACGCTTATTTCAAGGTTACATTTATGATGTTAGTTTACCTTCAGTTATTACTGGGGTGTAACATGTTTTGGTATGACGGTCGAGTGGGTTGGGTCTAAATGTGGATCGGTATATATGAGGGTAGGGGGGGTTAAATTTTAGTATAGAACATTGTGTTGAGTAAAACGGTTCAAGCAAGTTAATTTGAAAGTCATGGCGTACGTGTGTGAAAATTGTGGTAAATCATTTACTCGGAGTTATAATATGTTACGACATAAACGAGAATCGTGCGTAGCACGATTTGAAAATATGCATGGTGGAAAACAGCGAAAAGTTGACGATGGGGCATCAACATCCGAGGTGCGTACTTGCACTTGCTGCAATATAACCATACCAGCAAATCGAATGGCAGGTCATCAAAGAACAATACACCATAAAAGTAATGCATGTTCACCAATATCAGCTGGTGTTGAGCTAGTGTCCAGTGCTTTTAGAAATAGGATTGCCACATACCGTATATCAAGTGATAATGAACATACTGACTATTCATTATTTTTTGATGAAATTAAAGCAAGAGTGTTAGAGGTAGTAAGTGACCTAGTAAGAGTGCGTTGTGCTTTGAAAGTTAATATGGTGGTTGTTGGTCGGTATCTTTTACCAACACAAGATAATATGTACAGTGACAAGTCATTTAATACACGCAATGAAATTGTCACTTCAGGAAGCGATTTGGAAGAAATATATCAATCATTAGTGGAAGCCATGAAGACTCAATCGACTGAGTTTCAGGAAAAAGATTCAGGTATGTTATAAATTAACGACTAAAAATAAAATAAATACTTATGTCATTCTTTTTTGTTTTCGTAGGTTGGGCTCTGGAAAAAATTCTATACCTGGAAGTAAATGTCAACGAGTATAAACCTTTTGGTGGATCTTCATATATAAAGTTACCCCGATTCATCGAATTGAAAAAAGCCATCATCAATGTGTTTAATCAAGATGAGTGTTGTTTTGCGTGGTCAATCGTGTCTGCTTTGTGCCCCACCACTAGAATGGCATCACAGATTCAATCTTATCCACACTATTCAAGAGTGCTGAATTTTACAGGTATAGACTTTCCAGTAAAGTTGCGTGATATATCAAAATTTGAAGAAATGAATAATATTTCAGTTAACGTTTATGGTTTGCAAAAAAATTTCGAAAATAATATGTTAAAGTACGAAGTTGTCGGTCCATTAAGGTATTCGGGTAGAAAACTTAACAGACATGTCAACTTGTTGTTAATAACAAAGGATTGTAGTATTAAAGATGATGATGAACATATTTGTGATACGCGTTGTTCTAAAAGTCATTATTGTTGGATAAAAGACTTATCGAAATTATGTTCCAGTCAAATTACATCACGTAGAGATAAAATGTATTTTTGTGATGGTTGTTTGATATATTTTAGTTCACCATCATCTTTGATATCACACCAAAAAAATGACTGTAACCACAAATATTCATTAACACCATCACTAAATTTAAAAATAGATAAATTTGGAAGGAGTGTAAGTGAAAATATATTAAAATTTGACAACATAGAAAAGCAAATGCGTGTACCGTTTGTCGTTTACGCGGATTTTGAATCGGTGCTTAAACCACTGGATACAGTGGAACCGAATCCCACAAATTCTTACTTAGTCAAAAGCATCAAACATGAACCGTATTCTTTTGCGTATTTAATTAAGTGCTCCTTTGACGATTCGATTTCAAAATTTGAGCTCTACCGGGGAAACGACGCAGCCCAGGTTTTCGTTTCTCGACTTGAAAGTGATTTAAGATCTCTTTACAATACATACTTAAGAGATATAAAAGCAATGGAAACTTTAACGGCTGACCAAATAGCGGAGTTCAATAATGCCACAAAATGTGGTATATGTGAACGACCTTTTGAAAATAATAATTGTAAAGTAAAGGACCACTGTCACATAACTGGGAAAAAAAGACCTGGTGCTGCTCATTCGATTTGCAATTTAAATTATAAGTTACCCAATTTTATTCCAATTATATTTCATAACTTGAGCGGGTACGATTGCCACATGTTTATTAAAGAGTTGTGTCGTCACGGAGACAAGATCGATGTTTTAGCTCAAAGCAAGGAAAAGTATATTTCGTTTACGAAAAGTATTTACGTTCACGATTATGTCGATAATAAAAGTGGGACAATAAAGAAAAAATATTTGAAATTGCGGTTCATCGATAGTTTTAAATTTCTATCAACGTCACTGGAAAATTTGGGTAATGGATTAGCTGTGGGTAGTTTCAGGGAAACAGGAAAATATTTTTCTGATAATGAGCAGTTAAATTTAATGCGTAAAAAAGGTGTTTTTCCCTATAGTTTTGTCGATTCAATAGACAAAATGAACCATCCAACTTTACCCACAAAAAATCAGTTTTATGATAGTTTGTCAGAGGAGCACATTAGCGATGAAGATTATGATAGAGCTAAAAAGGTGTGGGACACATTTAATTGTAAGAATTTGGGGGACTATTCGGATTTATATTTGAAATCTGATGTTTTATTATTAACCGATGTTTTTGAACAGTTTCGCGATACTTGTTTAGAAACGTATAAACTGGATCCAGCACAGTACCATACCCTTCCAAGTTATTCGTTTGATTGTATGTTGCGTATTTCTAAGGTAGAGTTAGAGCTATTGACCGATATCGACACGGTTCATTTTTTCAAAAAAGGTATTCGAGGCGGTATAAGTCAGTGTTCAGAAAGGATGCACGCTGCCAACAACATATATGTACCAAACTACGATCCTAACGAGCCATCATCTTTCATTGTT
Organism: Philopedon plagiatum; assembly: GCA_963971165.1. NCBI lineage: Eukaryota > Metazoa > Arthropoda > Insecta > Coleoptera > Curculionidae > Philopedon > Philopedon plagiatum. The sequence continues at coordinate 103,921,589 of OZ020191.1, read as the reverse complement.
TATCTTGATGCAACAAATCTGTACGGTCATAGTATGTCGCAAGCATTACCATTTGGCGGCTTTAGATGGTTATCAGAGCATGAAATTTTAAATTTAAATATTATGGATGTGGACGATAATGGTCCAGAAGGATACGTTTTGGAAGTTGACGTTCATTATCCGGATACGCTATATGATGATCATTCCGACTTACCCTTTTTAGTTGAAAATATTGTACCACCCACGGAATCGGCAAAATTTTCAAAGTTAATTCCGAATTTAAACGATAAAAAGAAATACATCATTCATTACCGAACATTAAAACAAGCAATCAATAACGGCCTAATGGTAATGCAAACACACAGAATTTTAAAATTTAATCAATCCCCCTGGTTAAAGACATATATCGACTTAAATACAGATTTGCGCAATAGGGCAACAACAAAGTTTGGTAAAGACACTTTTAAATTAATCATTAATGCTGTTTTCGGCAAGACCATGGAAAATGTGGAGAATCGTAATGATATAAAACTAGTCACCCGATGGGAAAATGACAGGAATAAAATTGGGGCACGAGCATTAATTTCTCGTCCTTATTTTAAAAGTTCAACGGTTTTTAATAAAGAATTCGTTGCCATTCATATGGATCGATTAAAGGTAACTTATAATAAACCAATTTATATCGGATTTTCCATACTGGACATGTCGAAAACAGTAATTTATGATTTTTTCTACTCATTCATTAAAGCAAAATTTGGCAAAAATGCTTCTTTACTGTATACCGACACAGATTCGTTAATATTAAAAGTTTACACCGAAAATTTTTATCGTATAATTGCAGAAAATCCGGATAAATTCGATACATCCAATTATACCGAAGGAAATATTTTTAACATAAAAAAAAGTCAGTCAGTAGTAGGTAGAATGAAGGATGAATTTCCAGGTGATCCAATAATAAGTTTTTATGGTACCGGAGCCAAAGCTTATTACATAAACTCAATCAGTAGCGAAATTAAAAAAGCGAAAGGTATAAAAAAACGTGTAATTGAAAAACAGCTTCACCTGGAAGATTATCGGAATATCGTAGAACGTGGTGGTCAGATATTTCGAAAAATGAAAACCTTTCGAAGTTATAAACACGACGTTTATACCGAAATAATTAATAAAGTTGCTTTATGTCACCACGACGATAAACGTTATATTATACCATCAACAACAAAAACTCTACCTTGGGGGCACCCAGACATAAAGTTTTACGAAACAAACCCTGAAGATAACCTAAATATGTTAATACAAGCTATGCAAAGTTTTTTACCCGAAAATATTAGTTATAATTAGAAAAATGTTGGAAAGTCTATGTTTTAGAAAAATAAAAAAATATTAACTCCAATGTCACGTAGTTTTATTAACCACTATAGTAATAGCAATAGTTGAAATTTTATAACGCAGGATAGGAAAATACATAGATAATTGTTTCAATAATATGTTGTTTTATTTTACAATATAGTAATAAAGTTACAAAAATAAAAATTAATTAATGTCTGGCTTGTAAACTTCTCGTAGCATCCATTGTCTTCTCAACATATCAGATCTGCTAATCGGCCCTCGTCGACACATCAGCGTTCCACAGTAATGACACTTAACAATCCTTACTCTCAACAATTCAATGTAACTGTAAGATTGCATGTGGTCAGTCCAAATATATACTTCTCTTTTACAATTATAGCAAACAGCAGAAATTATTATTTGTGCTCCCGAAAAAGTCTCAGCTGGACGACTGTTATCTTGATCTGCGGGCAACATTATAGTTTCTGATAATAGGCATCGAAGGAAAGAGAGTGTCTATAAATATGGGTTGTCTGGGTCATATAACCTTGAGAGCACAAACAATAACAGAAGTAAGGACACACGATTACCTTGAAAATATGTCCTTGAATCGCTGTTTAGCCGTAGAACGCAACCTTGTAAGTTGAATTAACTTGTTTGGCCTCTAAAGCATCAACCGTCAGATAGGGTGGGGGAGTTTATGGTGGGGCGATAAGTATAAATTTGGTTTGCTAGGCAGAGCATTTCATAGTTCGCTAGAACAGTTCGCCAAGTAAATACATTCGTCAGTTAAGTGCAGTGAGTTAGTTAGAAAAATGAATTCCGGTAGTGAGTCGTTGTTAAATGCGTTTAACTTGGATGGAAGTATCCAAGCAGAGTTGATGGGGCAGGACGTTATTGACCTGCTGACCCCGGGTGTGTTTGACGAGTGGCACAATGACGACGTGCTAAACACTGCGTTTGTGGAAGAAGAGAATGTGGGTGAAAAAAAAGTATCTTCGGCGGTTGATTACGTCAACAACTGGACGGAGAAGGACGGCGGGCGCATCAATATCATAAGTGATGTGGTGGTAAAGAAGGCGAGGCGGCAACCCACTACGAAGTTGGAAAAGCTGCTGAAATTGCCAAAGACAGCCGGCAACAATAAAAGTCAATTTTATGCAGCTATGGAGGGTGAACAGAAGAAGAAGAAGAAATTCGTGTTCAAGCGACCAACAGTGCCAGTTCAATACCCCGATTTTTTGGAGACGTCACAACCACCGAAGCCTCTGTCACCGGTCGTCATCATTAATGAAGGCCCAAACTCGACAACGCCCGAGCCGCCGAAGTCCATGCCTCCGATTGTGTTGGTGGCCGACGCTGACGAAAAATCGCCGATCGCGAGTGCGCCGATATCGCCAATAGTTGGGCGTGGAATGTGCCGCAAACCATTAAAGAAGCGGTGCAAGCGGCTATTCGAGGCGGTTAGTCAACCCCGTCAACCTGCTGCTGCTTCTTCTGCAGAAGTGCCGATACCGGACTGGATGGAAGAGTTTTCTCCAAGCCAGAAGTGTGCCTTCTCCGTGGCTTTTAGTGCGAGGCAAAAACTAGTTGATGAACTAAAAAAGAACGATAGTGATGTGGCGCAATACGAGAGACAGATTAAGGAACTGCAGGCGAAAATTGAACAGTGTAAAAGTGAAGGGGAAGTGTGTAGAAAAAGACTTAAGTTATTGGACAATTTTCCATATAATTAATTTTAGAATTTTATTGTAAATATAGAGTTAAGTTATTTTTGTAATAGTGTTGTATATATAAGTAAAATAAAATGTTTTTGTATATATGATAATAAAAAGTTAAATGAAACAATATTTTTTATTTCTAAAATAAGTATGCGAAAGTTACACAAAATAAAATAAAAATGCAAAATAGAAAAAAGAATAGACGAAAAAATGTAGGGCCGTAACTTTAGGTGTGTAATCATTAGATGCACACAACTTAAGTATGCGATAAAGTGTTATGTCTGTGAAGAGAGGCTACCCGTTACAATGCCTGAGAACATGCATCTTATTTGTAATAAAATGTGAATTTTACTGCAAGTAAGATAATAGACCAAACTCTCGGCATTTTCGTAGAGAACTTACTAGAAATTTAGCTAGTTCTAACGTATGGTAAGAACGTACATGTCTTTATAGAGTAACACAATATTTTCCAAAAGAAATTAATTCTTGAGAAATATCATGTTACTTGGGATGTGACATGAATCAACTACAAACTACGATCAAATATTTTGTAGCCCTGAAAAGGGCTGATTTTGTCGGGGTAGGTCGGGGAGGGCATGGTTCCGGGATCAGTTGGTGGAATCAGCTGGGCCATCATCATCCTGATGGTCCGTGATCCACCAAGTGGATGAATCGGCCGGACCGTCATGACCTTCCGGCGGCGGTGGTGGCACCCAATCAGTGCTGGAGTCTGGCTCCATGTCTTCAGCCGACAACTCCCCATTTTGCCAATCCATGTTTGGCAATTCCAGACCCACATCTGCTTCTTCGACCGCCCGCTCATCTTCCCAGGCATTAAACATATCTTCTGCCTCGATGTCTAGAAGTCGTTCGATGTCCAAGAGTAGGTCATCCATATCGACATCATTCATGTCAACGGTATCATCGCTAAAAACCGATGAACCGCGACTCAATGGTCTTTCGAAATCCATAGTTATATCTTCGTACTTTAAGATTTAAAAATGAAGTGATTCTGTGACCCGCTCGTAACCGTTTAAATAGAGATAATCTACCCCCTCCACCACTCCATCCCCACCTTTCCACCGCCAACAAACTAGAGTTTATTATACAAATGCCCTCCATCCAAAAATGATACTGGCGGACTTCACTGTCGAAAACTGCTTTTAGTTCTCAAAAATGGTGTAATTGTGTTGTGGAAATGTGACCGACAAAGAAACTTATGCTCGATCCGTCTGGACTTACATAATTTCTATTTAATGTCACAGATGCCGTGGCATTAGATAAATACAAGTAAGATCAAAATATCCTGTACAGATGCCGTGGCATTAGATAAATACAAGTAAGATCAAAATATCCTGTCATCCTGAAAAGGACGGATTTTGCAAGGAAAATTATAGTCGATCCGACTGGACTTATATAATTTTCTACCTAACACCACATGTACTATGGCATTAGGTAACTAAAACTACGATGAAACATTCTGTGGCCCTGAAAAGGACCGTTTTTCAAGGGATAAAATCTTATTTGTAATCAGGCTCGATTACAAATAAGGCACGCACTCTTATGTTGTAGAGTACCAAGAGCTACTCCACAACCTTTACAGTTCGGTATGTGCGCGCGACTACCGAAATCTTGGGTTACATGACCACTGAAGAATTGGTCACCAGCCGACTTGTTTTCCAAGTCGGCATAGCAGCCAATACACCAGCCGTCATCACCCACCTTCACCAGGTTTAAGATCTTGCACACCCGGCGGGATCGGACGGGGAAAACTTTCCTCTGTCTAAGTGCCCAATTATCCAAATTCCTAGGAGTATCATCGCTTAAGTATCCATCATCATCTGATGATGCCATGTTGAGATGAGCGAATGTAATGAAGTAAGCAGTCGACTCGAGCTGCTTTTAAAGACCTCAGCTTCCCCCACCCTTGCTAAAAATACAGGAGGGGATGATGGTGCGATTCTATGACGACTACCAAGATATGATAGAACCCTTAGGAGATGACAAACTTAAACGCTGAAGGGTGTTTTACGTGCAAAGATATAAGAAAAAGAAATATATAAAATTCAGTTTTGGAAGGTCTAAAATTGCACCAAAGACCCCCAAAGACCCCCAAAAACCTCGAAAAATCCCGGGGTGGCCACTTCGTGCCCCCCCGGGCCCCCCCCAGATCGGGGGCTCCGCCCCCAAACCCCCGCCAGGGGCTACCGCCCCTGGACCCCGTTTGGCTTTTGCGCAACGGAGGCGGGCCAGCGGGTGGGCGGTGGGGGCGGCCGGGGGGGCGGGGGCGGCGCGGAGGTTAGGTCGCTTCGCGACCTAACGACGCTGCTACGCAGCTAGCGCCGCCCCCGCTAGCTGCGTAGCAGCGTCGTTAGGTCGCGAAGCGACCTAACCTCCGCGCCGCCCCCGCCCCCCCGGCCGCCCCCACCGCCCACCCGCTGGCCCGCCTCCGTTGCGCAAAAACCAAACGGGGTCCAGGGGCGGTAGCCCCTGGCGGGGGTTTGGGGGCCTCGCCCCCGAACCCCGGAATAACAGTCAAGTTGTACAATTCACATTAGTTTGGACCTGACTATCTTTTCATAGTTCCCTGTTTTCCCTAAAATACATACCTACTCCCTAGGTCTTTTTTTGACCGACCTCTTATTACTTTTAATGACTCAAATCACTCGGGTCTTATTTAAAAACGATTATGCCACCCATCCCTCATGCCTTCGCCCTATTCCCCACAGCTTCCCTATACTACCCCTTTGAATTAATTAGAAATCTGAAAAATGTCTTTTTCAATTTTTCCAAATTAAATATTGAAAAGTCATTTCCAATCACAAAAAGTTTACTCTAAAATATTTTCCTATAACTTTTTTCGATCTGAGCTACACTTCTCCCGTTATTCATGAGCAAACCCAATCAAACCCCATAATTCTTGAAATTTTGATTAGTCTGATCATTTTGATCATAAAAAGTTTTATGTCAAATGTTCTGAAATGTCCTTGAACTATCAAATAATAATAATAATATTAATAACAAAATTCTTATTATTTGTATTGGCTAAACAAACCCAAGCAAACCTGAGCAAACCCACAAGTTATGTGCTTGTTGTCATTGCTTTGATCCGAAATAAAAATATTTTTGTTATATAAGGGTTAATGCGGTTGCTTTTTTTGTTAAAAATATACAAAAATAAAAATCTTAGTGGGTCGACAAATATCGATTTTTAGTTCCAAAAATATACGTCTCGGAAATAACTAAATGGATACAATTTTTAAGTTAGAAAAATAACAATTTTAACGGATCTTGGACCTTTAACTTAAAATAAGTTTTAGACACTTCTAGGTAAATTATCGAAAAGAGTTATGCAAAAATGCCAACGTCTATTTTTAAACGTCCTGAAAATGTCATCCTTGGTCATCTTTGCATTTTTCACCGATTCAGTGTCAAACACAAAGTGACTAAGAATATCTAAACTACGATCAAATCTTTTGTGGCCCTGAAAAGGGCCGTTTTCACGGTGGGTTGGAGAGGGAAACCTAGAGTGGTTGTTCCCCTCTCGCGATCTGCACCGATCGCGGTGCAGCTCGCCGTCTTCGCACCTCCAGCCGAGTGCTGCGACGGCTCCGGCGACGCTCCGTGAGCTCTTCTAACAGAGCCGCCCTTTCTTCAGGACCCAGCAGCATCTGTGGTCCTTCCACCACTTCCACGGGCTCTGTTGGAGCCGGCTCCGGTGGTGGTTGCGGTCTTGGGATCGGCTGTACGATAGCCGTTGGCTTATTCGCGTTTTTTAAACGCCAAGCCTCCCAAAACTCGCTTATTTTGGACTCCCTTGTCGTCCTTAACATCAGCCTGTCCCACTTCATGGCTGGTTGAGAAATGAAAATTGTGATGGCTGCTCCCGCTTTTAAAAGCATTTAGGATGGTGGGGGGTGAGAGTGGGGGTGAGAGTGGGGCTAAACAGTTGTAACATATCCTTTCAGAGTAACAAAATATTTCCTATAGAATAGATTTCTTGTTCGAAATATTTTGTTACACTGAAAGGATACGTCTGTTTTTGTCATACTTAAGAGCAGGTTTGCCAACGTTCTATGTGAAACGACACAAATTCAGATGTATCTTTTTGAGCGTATCAACCCAGAGTGAATTTATTGTTTAAAATATGTTTCTTGATAGAAAGTTATGTCACTTTGAATAACTAGAGGCATATGCGTTCTTATCATACATAAAAACTACAAGCTAAATCTTGCAAATGCTCTTTCTCTCGCCATCTATGTATGATTTAAACACATAATGCATCTCTCACCCAAACTAACACAATTTTTCCTTCGAGAAATATCTTCCTTAGGAAACATAGTGTTTAACTACAAACTACGATCAAATATTCTGTAGTCCTGAAAAGGACTGATTTTGTCAGGGGACAGGCAGGGTTGTCGTATGAGGAGCTTTATTTGTAATAGAATTTACATTCTATTGCAAATAAGGCAAGACTGCTGATGAACGACGGTAAACAGTCTCTCCCTACACAAAGCACACCTCGAGTGGTTCCGCCTTTGATCACCTCGCGAACCCACTGTAAAATGGGTTGTGACGAAATGAACATCCATAATCGCAGCTCCAAATCCTCTCGTGTAGCAGTTCATACACAAATCTCTAGACCCCCATGAGACGTAGGATTGCATGATGCAATACCTAGGTCTAAGCCTACGCGGTCTGCGTACGAGCCTATGTTGCACATTTGGTGCGACTGCCTGCTCGTCGTCACTAGAATAACCATTATCCGAGCTTGACGACATTGTGGCTTCGAGTGAATTTAATTTTCTAAATCCCGTCTTATATACTTTCTTTTCCCCACCCCTCTCCTAAATTTCTCTCTATTTTTCGCCTCATAACCTTATTTACCAAAGCCCCACATTTGAAGTATTAAAATAAGGCAATAGTAAAAATAAAACGCAAATATGTCCTTTATAAGTTTATTTTAAATATGTAAAAATATATAATTTGGAGAATTACATAACTTCAAACTAATGTATTGATTTGTTAGTAACAGAACCATTAAGTATATTGTAGCTAAAAAATGCATCGTGAATAACTAACGCGTACACTTTAATGTCTTTAGGAAATTTACTTTTGCGTGTTTCAAACTCCAATTTCACGTCCACTGTGGACGTCCTCACGGCTTCTGGTTGGTGACTGCAATCGATTACGAATAACGGATTTTTCAGATAGTCGGCAAAACTCATCATAGGATCGCTCAGTTCTCGCTGGTAGTAGCTAGCTTGAAAATTCTCATAATTATAATAGGCTGCGGCATACAGTTTCTTTGAAAAATCTAAATTCCATCTTTCGTACGGAAATACGGCAGAGTTCAGATAGAGCCTAATATCACTTATATCGGCCGTTGTAAATTGTGTGCTATCTTTTGCTCTGTTGTCGGACGAGCTAGTTGGTTGAAAACCGATAATCAAATATCTCGGTTTTTCGAGACTCGTGCTAGTTCTTAAGGCCCAAACGTCTGACGATGTTTCTCTCAAAGAAGGTAGCTCGTAAAGATCCCATTTACGGTAAGCCATTGGAACGTTTGCGTTACTGCCACCTTTATTCATGCGTGATAATATCTTTAACTTCTGTCGATCGTCTGGAATAATGTGACGAATTTTCCATTCAATTTTTTCAATTGAAATGTCTGCATCTACTTCGCCGATATAGCAATTGTTGAAAGTGCGGGCGATAATTAAAATCAACTCTTGCTTGACGTTAAAAATACCCTTTGAATAATCCTCTGCGAAACCCATGAGATATTTTAGAGGAAGCTTGCCGGAGAACATGTTACTTGTGGAATCTAGTATCCCTTGATTTGCTTCGTCTAGACCCCATCCGCATGCCATGAGAGCTCTATTTTGTGCGGCACCCAATGACACCATAGTTTTCATCGTTGTGGTAATTCCGGGTTTCCGAACGACGGCAACTTGCTCCCCTCCCATTTCATAACGACATTCGTCGAATAGAAAGGCGATGGCATTATTTGATAGATAACATTTTTTACTAACATCTTTGGGTTTAAATGTTCCTTCGATGTAAATGTAACTATCCGATATATCCAAAATGATATCTTGAAAGTGTACAGGTATACGAATTTCATCGGAATTGCGGAATGTTGGAGAACCGTAAGGTTTATATGTGTGTTCTTGAAAACTAATAATGGAGTTATCAAAAATGGGTTCGGTAAAAACTTCGATTTTGTCACTGCTAGCGGCCATCATTTTCTAATTTTTCTCACTTTCAAACCGATCGATTGTAGAAATTTGCAATCTTTCGCGGAGAGCTGGCGATTGCTGTGCGGATGTGTTTTCGATCGTCCGTCTGACTTGCGAATGAACCTTGACTGTGTTGTCTGCTTACTTTTATGTCGTTTAACTGAATCTTGAATTGTTGACAGCTTATGCAGTTGACGGTTAAAGCAAAAACCCATTATACGATTTTTTTCAACTCTAGTTTAACTATTATTTTCTCACCTCGAAAATCGATCAAATCACCGCTATCGTCCAAGATGCGTAGAGTAATGTTGTCGATAAACTGACGACCATCCGGCATTATCGGCATATAAATATTATTTTGCGGTTCTTTAGAGATTTTGTAACCGGGTTCGACGTCAATATCAAATTCAAATAACGTATGACTTTCCAAAGAATTCAGGTATGCTCCGGAAATTATATTACAATCCACACGTACGATGCGCACTTTCATTATGTCCACGATGGTACTTGATTCGTGTCGTTGTCCACCTTGCAGCAGCACAGAGCCAAATCCGAGCACTTTGCCGATACTATTGCTACCTCGAAAATCGATGCTATATTTTGACTTTAGCTCACATTTTAACGTATTATTATTGGCTGTTAATGAAAATAAATCGGTACCAACTTCATTGCATGACTCTTTTAAAGCGGTGTACATGGCTTTTGCTATTTCATTAATTTCGTAAGCTCCTGGTGGAATCCTTACATACTTTGGTATCGCTGTTTTCAAATGGCTGAATGAATTATTGCTTTCGTCGATATTAAAAATCGAATTATATGTGTAAAATCCCAGCAGTGCAACTCCATATTTGTCTGTTGTATTTAACTCGATGGGTGGGTAAAAATCCGCACTTAAGACACTTGTATGTCCTGTTAGAGTGAATGTGTAAGACATGACTGACCACGAAACTATTTGTGTAGCTATTTTATTGCTGTTTGCAACAGTTAAATGGATTTAAGCTGAAGCGTTGCTTTATTCCTTTGGACGTTTTTAAACTGTTTTCTGCCTTTATATTCACATCGTTAATTTTGCAATAACAACAAAATATTTTTTTTGGTATCGGTCCATCGCCCTCGTCCGAATCTGAATTATTGCTATTATAATGTTCGAAACAGTATTGATATTTCAATATATCGACGTCACTTTTTAGGTGATTAGGTAACCTATCCCAAACTAGTGCTATTTCATTTGGAGCTAATGCGATCAACACTTCTTTGGGCGTATTTTCTAACTGTTCGGCAGTCATTTTTTGTAATCCTCCGACTTCACGATATGCTTTAAGTGATAGCAACATTTTGGTGTAGTTGTCACGTTCCATTTGGGGTGTCAAAGACATACTTTTTACGATTGTAAAAGAAACTTCAAACACAAATGTCCACACCAGACTGTTCCGAATTCTTGTTGACGGTCGTATGTATAGTAAATTTTCTTCGTCGCTTCGGAACCCATCTGCAGATATCGTACCAATTCCATAGGTGGGGGTAAATCACCGAAACTATCGTAGTATGTTACATCAGAATTGCTTTTTCTATATGCTACCCAATGAGTCCCTACACCCGACATACTATCCAAATTTATAATGGCGGCCTCATAACGTTTGGGACCGCGTACAGGTAATGAATCTCTCATATATACGCCTCGAAAGTGTGGTATTTTCATTTTTAAGGCGTACTTTTCTATATCAATATTGGATAGTGGTCTTTGAGGTAGGGATTCTATTAGTTTTTTGATTTCTTATTTTTGCCGTTGTTTATATATAATCCCAAACCTGTGCGATATGGTTTCAAGTATAATCCATTTCCTCTTGAACTTAGATGTAAGCCGGTACCTATTTTTTCTGCAGTCGACTTTTTTACTGCTTTTACGGCACGCACGATGCCTGCTGCACCACCTGCTAATGAACCTAAGGCCGATAGTCCTGCAAATATTGGTATTAACGGTAATATCCCCCCAGTCTTCGGAATTGGAATGATTCTAGGCGTGCGAATTTTTCGTTTGCCACCGGCTATTCTTAGGGATTTACGTGCAGCTACTGCAGCTATTTTCGATGCTTTCATGATATTTTTCTCGACAAGTTTTTTCCCACCAGCTTTTAACAATTCTGATCGAACGGGTCGTCTAATAGATGATCCAAAAGCTACTTTGTGTAGTCGCTTATGTTTACCAACGCCTTTACCTTTAGTGTGGCGGCGGCGGCGCTGGAAGCGACGTTTACCTCTAGTGGATGCTTTTCTCGATTTTGATGATGATGATACACCCATACCAAAACGTTGTTTCGCTTTCATAATGTTGGTTACCAACCAAGCTGCAGCTTTTTCACCAGCGCTAGAGTCTTTAGATTTTACTCTTTTCCACGCGCTTTGCTCGAGTTCCTGATCTGCTTGGTGGCGAGCACTTAAATTTTCACTATTACGCAAATAGGCTAAATCGTGTTTTTTGCATGCGACATCCAAAGAATTAATTCCTTGATCTCCTCTTGCCACACGTTTTACTACTTTCGTCCCGGGCCCGCAATACTGATAGCCGGGAATGTGTAACTCAAACGGTAGCCTATTAATTACTGAATTAACAATACCGCTTCCAGTCTTACTTGATAAACGAGACCGTCTACTTCGTCTGACGAGCGACATCTGAATGATAGTTTACGTGAAAGTTCAGTATAAAATATAGATTTTGTTAAGATGCGTATCGTCAATCTTAAACAAAAACTTCCCGTCGATAATCTCGATGTAAAGGTCGGATCTGGACTAGAACAAAAATTATTTAAAAGACATGGTCCTTTGCTACCGTCATCTATTCGTGGATTATTAATAGGACCTTCAAACTGTGGAAAAACAAATGTTATGATTTCGCTGCTTACTCACCCCTCGGGACTGCGTTTCGAAAATGTTTATATCTACTCAAAGTCGCTCTATCAACCGAAATATGAATATTTAAAGAAAATTTTATCACCAATCAAAGGTCTTGGCTACTACGCTTTTAGCGACGCAAATAACATTGTGGAACCGTCAGATGCTAAACCTAATTCAATATTTATTTTTGATGACGTTATGTGTGAGAAACAGGACGTTATAAGATCGTATTTTAGCATGGGACGTCACAAAAATGTGGATGCCTTTTACTTGGCGCAAACGTATTCTCGTGTTCCTAAGCAGCTCGTCCGGGATAATGCCAACTTCATTATTATGTTTAAACAAGATGAGATGAATATGAAACATATATTTTCCGATCACGTTTCACCCGACCTGACGTTTACACAATTTCAAGAGATGTGTGCTAAATGTTGGGATAATAAATATGGTTTTTTAGTTATTGACAAGGACAGTGATGTAAATTCGGGCAGATACCGCAAGGGATTCGATAGTTATATATTCCTATAATAATAACTTGGATAATCATTTCATCGTTGAACGGTGCTTTGAAAGCATCATGAATGAAGAAATCGAATTAAAACGAAAGCTACTGGAAACTACAAATGCGGTTAGAAAAAAATTTAAACAAATTAAAGCAGCTAAAGTGCAGAATGAACATGATTTGGAAAAGTTTTATGAACCAGTTTCTAAACCACTAGAATCTATATCTAAAGCCGTAAAGCAGCAGCAGCAACAGTACGCAACTAAAAAATCAAGTACTACGACTAAACCACAAAGTCGGAGTAGCAGCAGCAGCTCGGTGGGAATGGCGAAAATGTTTGAAGAACATCCAACAGAAGCGGATTTTGAAACATCTACACCGATTTCGCAAAAAACACAAATTCCTACACCAAAACGTGGAAATCGTGAGTCACTGTTCGAAACCCCTTCCCCATCAACGATAACATCATCTTACACATCACCACACACATCAAGTGGTAGCAGTTCAGCCGCAAAAACTATTCAAGATTATTTAAATGGATTAAAATTCGAACCGTCCCGTTATGATACCGTGTATGGTGTACGCTTTGGTAAAAAAGACAATAAATCAACAAAATATATTGGCAACTTGGTGGTTCGTTTTCTAACAAACGGAAAGATGGTGTTATACAAGAACAAAACAAACATTGCTGAATTCGATGGAACGGCTGAGCTTTACGATTTGATTTTTCTAAAAAATCCAGCATGCTTAGATAATGAAGACGAAATTAGTCTAGATGTACTTCGAAAATACCAAACCATTTTGAAATTGACGGATGCGGCCTACGACGGTTATGACAAGAAACGTGGTTTAAGGGAAACCCGATGGAGAAAATATTTACGAATCATAAAACCGCTAATTATGGGAACCAAACTGGGTGGTGGTGGTGTAGGAAGAAAAAAAGGCGACAACAAAATCCAACTACCAGCAAAAAAGCGCCTATCGTCGAAATCATCTGAATATGTTTATTGGAATAAACCTAAGGAGTTAGTGGATAGATTACGATTATTGTGGGGGTCAAAAGTAGCTGGACATACCGGACATGATAATGAGATTATGTCAATTATGGAAGAGCTTCGAGAAGAAGGAATAATATATTAAGTTTTGCACGTAGTTGCCATCCTCAGTGTCTGATAAGACGTGGAACCTTATAATATGGATCCTAGCCGAGAAAAAATTAAAGTCGTAAATGAATTACATAGGACAGCAAGAAAAAATTTTGTTAGAAGACGTACGGTCATAAAAGGATATCGAGATTTGTGGCAAATTGATTTGGCGGAAATGCAGCAATATGCTACTGACAATGATGGTTACCGTTACATTGTTGTATGTATAAATTGTTACTCCAAATTCGTGTACACCAAAGCAGTTAAGAATAAGACCGGTGTTGAAGTTACGAATGCCATGAAAAGCATCATTGAAGAAGCATCATATGCACCAAACAATTTACAGAGTGATCAAGGAAAGGAATTTTATAATAGCACCTTTCAAGCACTCATGAAAAAATATAATATAAACCATTATTCCACATATAGCACGAAAAAAGCGGCAATTGTGGAGCGTGTTATAAGAACTTTGAAAAATAAGTTATATAAACAATTCTCGGCTAGAGGTTCATACAGATGGTTACAAATATTACCAGCTATAACGAAGACCTATAATAACACTAAACACCGCACCATTGGAATGAAGCCTAACAGTGTAAAAGAGGATACCCCTATTAAAGCATATGACTATTTGAAAATTGTTCCGAAGAAAAAAAAATTCCATTTGGGTGACATTGTTCGCATTAGCAAGTACAAAGGTGTATTTGACAAAGGATATACGCCTTCGTGGTCAACGGAACTGTTTGAAATAGCAAAAGTTAATATTACAAATCCACCTACATACTTGCTGCAATCATTAGAAGGTCAACCTATTAAAGGATGTTTTTACGAAGCAGAACTGCAAAAGACAGCTAGCCCTGGTGTTTATTTAGTTGAGAAAATTCTTAGAAAACGCAAGAAAAATCAAAACGATCAATTGTTTGTAAAATGGTTAGGTTTTCCAAATCAATTTAATTCTTGGATAGACAAATCAGATATTGTATAAATATTATCAAATAGGTTTTACGTTACGTATGTATGCATTATAAATAATAATAATAAACATTGCTTTTCATAATTATGCGTTTTATTGTTAGTTTATTACATGTAACAGTATAATTATGTTTTCAAAAGAACTTCATCTAGGTTGGTTTCCATTTTGGTTTTTTTGGATCCTTTATCTTCGTTGTGGTGTGCCGTGCAGCATGTGGGTGAATTTGATGAATTGATATATTTTTTCCTTAAGGTACGTAATTTTGTCCTCATCATCTTCAAACATTTTTTGAAAAACTGGTACTAGCACATTACTAAATATGGTATTTATCTGCGAACCAAGTTGATGAACTTCCATAAGGACATATTCTTTGGTAGCAGCATCATTCTCATTTATCGGTTGGGCAACATTCCTTAATATCTTTCCCTCTATATCAAAATGTCCATCTGAAGTAAGTTTAAATCCGATTCCGGGCAACCCTCGCGATACGTTGTTACAAACAAGAGTTTTCTGTCGACCAAATTTATCAATTGTGTTGTTAACACGACCCATTTTAAAGTAAAACTAATTCACTCTCTTTATGTTCGGCCTATATATAAATAACATAACTAATAAAAATTTATTTTACAATAAACCATGAAGCAAGTAAGATTTGACGAAGAAAGAAATATTATCCACCGTATGTCTGTTTGGTGTTTCGCATATAGACAAGCCCGACAAAGTAATTTTCAGCAACTAATACTTGATAGATATCGTTTTCAAAGGAGAATTGGAAAAATGGATGCAATGCTAGCAAGGTTTTTAGAACGGAACCACAGAAATAATATATATCAAGAGCGATTTGTTAATTTAAATGTATGGTGAATAATAAACATATTTAGTACAAGAAGATTTTTATTATTTCATAAACAAACTAAAAAATATATAAAATTAAATTTATGGGCTATATCCAAATTGTATAAGTTCGCTTCTCCTTAAACATATAGCTCGAAAACCTTGTTCTGCATCATATTCATCTTCATTATCGCCACTTATTTCACGCATATACTCTTCATCAGAAGTGTCGAATGGGGCATCCGGTAGCGACGTTCTACCTGGTGACCACTCTGACGGTAATGACGACGACGATGGCGATGATGAACCATCTCCGTTGACTTCTTCTTCTTCTGTAAAAGAGTTGAAATTTTGCTGTCGCTGCTGCTCTAACAAATCTCCTCCCCCGCTTAAACTGATTGGGGTTTGAGTGGGTTGGGTGATATGCGATGATGATAATTGTTCTTCTTGCTGTTTTCTGTGCTCATTTTGACACCATTCACAGAAACCCATTTGTCCCACTAGCAATTCCCAATGTTCGCAATTGGCACACATCTGATGACCATTAATGGAAAATGGCGAAACCATTGCAGTTGGACGTTCTTCTTTCGACTGCATTTTAAAAAATATATTGTAGTAAACTCAAGACCAAATAATACAACTGAACTGAATTTTAAAATTTTCGAGAGAAGTTCTTATACCCAAGAGTCGACCTTCACACACCGACATAACCTTGGCATCCCCACCCCTATCTTAACTTCGTTTTAGGTTTGCCTTGGCTTTTTTTTTTTTTGACCTTCCAAATTGCTAATTCGTTTCTCAAGGCCCCATAGAAAGCTGTGGCTTATATCTCCAAGGCTGGTGATCTTCTCATTAAGTGAATATACCTCCGTATTAATTTTAGATAATATTTGTGTATGAATTTTATGAAGTTCATTCAGGACGTACTCACTGGTTGCCGCATCATGACTTTTTATCGGATTTGCAACATTGGACAAAGATTTGCCTTCAATGTCATATTGTCCATCATGGGTTAGTTTGAAACCAACTCCAGGTGGACCACGTAATAACTGAACTTGTACATTGGTCCCATGACGACCAAATTTATCAATTGTGTTGTTAACACGACCCATTTTGAACTTAAACTGAAGTAATTTTGCAAGTTTACCAATTTATAAGAAATATTAAGACTAGTTAAAGCAAAAATAAAACAATAAATTAGGTACATAATGATTTATTTAACATCGCATATTACATTATACAATGAATAGAAGTTTAGAAATTTTCTTCATCTTTTTGAACACACTCATCGCTAACAATAGCACACGCTTCCCCATCAACTTCATCGGTGTTGACTGCTTCACTCCCAAGGCCATCAACAAGGGTGTTATCATTTGTGGGAGCCAAACCATATTTTCTAGCTAATTCATCGGGTAAATAAGGCACTTCGAATAGGTAGCTTCCCAATTCTTCATTTATCATTCCAGCGCAAAATTCGTCCAGATCAATGGTTCCATATAGGTATTTCTCGCACGTATGTGCTCCAGCCGTGAAATTTACGGCGTCTTTCATATACTTCCTATACTGACTTTCACTAAAACCCACATCGGATTTACCATAATTTGCAAAGTGTAGTATTTCTTCAGCCAGCTCTCTTAATTTACATGATAACCAATTAATGTACATATCTCGATTTTCAATGACAATAGGGCAGTCACACATCTTAAATAGAAAATAATGGACATGTGATTGTGTGTGAGTGTGTGTTTTTCGATATATACTTAACAAGAACTATTTTATTACATTTTAAATCAACATTAAAATAGCCTAATCAACAATATATTACAAACAACCAAAATTTAACAACGCTCTAGTATTACCTCCAGAGAATACATGTGAGCTTTGCCCCAAATAAGTTAAGGTGTACTGATCACCGGAGTTATTCATCATTTCAATAGTATCCTCTGTCAGAATTTCAGCTACGCGTGATGGTAAAAATGTTTCAAATGTTGCTTGATGTGTTGGATCAAACAATGTGACGATAATGGCTTTTCCAAAACGTGAAGTCAAAGAATTAATTTTTTTTATCATATAAATTTTGCCCACCGTTAATGTAGAGAATTTTCTACGTTCCAGAAATTGAATATCTTGGTTTATCATATTATTAATTTCGGCTATGGTCTGCTTTGAAATGCTCATGATTTAAAATACAATAAAAACAATTACTGTCAAGTACCTTGAATAAACACTTGTAGAACACACCACAAACACAATACTTTATATGCCAAAGCAACAGTTAACGCATACGATGTATGAGTGACAATGAAAGCTAATTTCGAAATGAGCCATATTTATTAGGAAGTAATCCAAGGTCAAGTATTTATTTATGGTGGGAGGAATACATCCGACGACCTCGAAAAATACAAAACAAATGTAACCTTGAAATAAGCGTCGTCCACCTGGTCATCACCAAACAAAGAAACATCTGCTCGCGTTCAAGGCCAAGCAAATGTAACCTTGAAATAAGCGTCGTACACCTGGTCATCACCAAGCAAAGAAACAGCTGCTCGCATTCATTGAAAATATGCACCGCAAATGTAACCTTGAAATAAGCATCGTACACCTGGTCATCACCAAACAAAGAAACATCTGCTCGCGTTCAAGGCCAAGTTCTTGACCTTGACCTTGGAATAACACCTGCGCATATCAAGGCCAAATAACAATAGCACACCTGGGCGTTCAAGGTCGACCCTACTGCGCATGCGGAGACTCGGGGAGCATCATATCCCTCTACTCTTAAGGTATCCGTGTGCATTTAGTCTAGATCTAGATCAACCATTAAAAATAAGATTTTTTTATTTAAGACAATTCACGTAGGTTTTCAGCTTTAGTTAATACCGTGGATATCTCTGGAAAAGGAAGAGGCAATCTATTGATATGAGCTGATTGAAGGTGAAAGGTTCCACAAACTATAGGTACGAAATAGCGCAAACAAACGAAAGGTTTAGAGCTTGTGAATCTAAACAGTGAAAGGATGCATATGGGACGTGATTTTTTGTTATATGTGTAAAATTGCCACTGGGAGAACAGTAGAGGCTAATTCTTCTGAGCGAGAGCTGAAACAATACATGTAGAAGAGAGGCAGATGCCTAGGTGAAGGAAATATCTGAATTCGAAGGGAAAGTGGCAAAGTGCATGAGATAAACGGATATTAATGATGGGGGAATTAAAAGTTACCTTTAGCCAAAGGATATCGGGTTTGCCTGATTTCTGGTACAAGAAAGACTGTTGTCGACGTAGATGCGTGACAGTCCTGGCATATACATGTTCGTGAATGCAAAGGACGAGAAAAGTTGCCTGAAAACACGAGGTGATTAGTAAGACTGGCCACTGCATAACCATGCATAACCATGTCAAAATTAGGTAATAAGCAACTATTTGCAAAGGTTCTTGTGGGACTTTCCATATTTGAAATGCTTCGTATACCGGTGCTCACGTGCTGTGTGTAACAAAGAATCGTTATGTTGGAACAGAGTTATGTGTAAAGAACATATTAAACAGTGCAACCCACAAATTAATATAAAAAAGGTTGCCAGACCTTTTGCGGAATTTATTTTCGATTTAATTTTTACGTTAAGTGCTTCTAATGTGCCGTTTAATATACTGGACAAAAAAACATTTCAGCTGTTCTGGAAACAAAATAATCCCACGTGGAAATTGCCAAGCCGACCGACGGTACGAAGGTATTTCCCGGTTGTGCGTGAGAGACTTGACCGTATTAAAACCGCAGTACACGATAAAAAAAAAACTGTGGTTAACCGTGGACGAGGCAACAGGTTCCAGAAAACATTCTGTTGCCAATGTTATAGGAAGCACATTAAATCCGCTTGGACCGTCAACTTCATATTTGTTGGCAAGTAACGATTAGAAAGGGGCACTGCCGAATTAGTAAAGAACCTTATATTAACCACATTGCAAAAATTTCAACTTTCACCACAAGAGGTATTAATGTTTGTTAGTGATAACGCCGCAGTCATGCTTCTTGCGGGCCGTTTTCTCAAAAATGTTTGTGATAACTTACTAGGTGTTACGTGGATATTTTATGCGCTACATCTTGGTGCAGAAATACTTCGAAATTGTTATCCCGATGTAGGTACATTAATAGCACAGACAAAAGCCGTGTTCTGCAAATCCCCGAAACGTATTAGGGAATTTCATCGGCAGTGTCCTGTCATACCAGAACCTCCACAGCCGATTATTATACGCTGGTAAACATGGTTAGAAGCAGCTTTTTATTATTTGAAACATTTTCAGAAAACCAAGATGGTCAAGTTGAAGCAGATTTACAAACGATTTATACTAATTTTGGAGCACTAGCGGATGTACAAAAGTTACAAAAGACTGGGATATTGTTAGAGGAAGCATTGCAGATCATAGATGGCGTACAAACAGCGTTACAGCCTTTAACTGACGAGAAAAGTATTGTGTTAAATACAAGATTACCAGCGTGTTAACGAAAAATCCCGATTTCGGCAGGTTTCGACAGATTTATAGTCATAGTTCAGAGACCATTTTAATTACGCCCCTATTAAGTCATTAGATGTGGAACAGTCCTTTTCGTTGTATAAACATATTTTTTCTCCCTTGCGTACATCGCTTTCGAAAGTACTGTGGAGATATTTTCAATGCTGGAGATGTTTAGCCGAATAGTGATCACATCCAAATTTGTAATACTTACCGGGTAAGCATTTCACGGTATTATATCCCTTATCAGTTATATAGCGTATACTCACGTACTTATTTCCGCCATCGCCGTCTCTGGTTAAGCCTTACCGTAGTTATTAAGCCTTACCGTAGTTATTAAGAATTTTGCAATATTGTATGTGATACGGAACCCTCTATGCGCGAGTCGAACTCGCACTTGACCGTTATTTCACACAATCACGACAACGCCCATGCTTGCTTGAATTCTTTTTGTCAAATACCATATACGCAAGTGCTTATTTCCGGCAAGGACGCCTCTGGTGACAAACCAAACGGGCCAGCCTTAGTGATTGGTTAGAAATTCGGGATTAATTTGGGTTTTAGCGAAACAAAAATATGGGGTCTCATTGAAGGTGGTAATGGAGCTGAGCTCAAAAACTTTTAAGAATTTTATTAGGCTTTACGATGGTAGACTCCATAGACGTTTTAATGTCAGTGGTAGACTTCCAACAGTTCCCTGCGCTTGGAGAATCTAAATGGGCGGATAGTTTTCCAGGGGTTGCCATTATTATTTGTATTCCTGAAGTTAATGTAGTATAGTAATAGTTATTAAATAGGGGAAAGATTTAGGAATGGCCGAGGGGAAACGACAATTACCTGAATGTGGGTATCCGGCTATAAAGAAGAAGAAGCAGTAAAACTGCCGGCCAAGTTGCATAGGGAAAGAGCGCGAATGCCATTCCGTGGATATACATACACTTTTCAGTAGCGTTACTAGAAATTACATTAAGGATAACTTCAATAATTCTTTGAAAGGACCAAAAAATTCTTTCTGCGCAAGAAATTCAAGAAATTTGGAAGCTTTTTGAACTTCAAAGACCGGTCACCAGCTTTTTATTAGGACGAAATCCCTGGATGTACCTTTCCCACTCATGTAAATAAGATCTATGTAATTTATTCGGGTTCTCTTTTCCTACATAATTTGACTGTCTCAGTGAAGGGCAGCCTAAATGAATAAATTTCCAACCAGATATGACTGAACTATTGGATTAACGATTTAATGAAATAGCAAACACATAAAATTTCTTATTATTGATACTGATCAATTTTGACGCAACTAAATTTTTATCTAAACAAGTGTACTTTAGTATACTATAAAAAAATTAGTATACCTATATAATTTTATATCGTAATATTGAATTTCATTCGGTTCTGGCATGAGACGGTAATGTTATTCCCAGTTTATTACATGCTATTTGCTTATGAAGAATAATGTTACGTGCATCCTTTCTTATTTCCTATGCTTGCTGATATACTTATATAGCCAATTTAAGATAATAACCTGCTTTTAAAGCAGATGCTTTAGACCTTTAAAACCAATAACGTCTAAAAACAATATGAAGATCTAAAATCTATTTCCGTAATATTGCTTGTGTTCCAATAATTGTTTACTTGATTTATTATAGCAATCTATTGCTAAGCGGAAGGATCCTCCGTTATTAAATAATAATTTTCTTTATTAAATTCTACCCGAGTTTAATGTTCTGGTAACTCGAAATTGTGAGGTATTTATAATCATTATAGAACGTTTTATTTGGACTTAAACGTGCAATGAAAACCAATTAGGAGTTACCTATCTAAAAAGTAAAGTTAATCAACATTTATACATTGTTAAGGTGGGTGTAAAACAAGCAATTGAAAATGTTCATTTTATATCTTAAGAAATGATACAACGTGCATAAAAAATAGATATTTTTCATAATTAGAACTTATTTTTTTGCAATGGTAATAATACGTCATGTCCCTGGTGGGTTAAATAAGGGAATATCAGAAAAAATTCTATTTCATGTAATTAGTGTCTTGAAATGCTGCCAAAAAATTCCGAAGTTTTTCCTGTAGAACGAAGTTAGCACCCCCGCCCTCCCTACAGAAGAGTCATAGTACCAATGATGAGGTGTTGTTACAAATGCCAACAGAGTTGGATATACTGACATATTCTCGGGCAGCACAGCGGCAATGATAGCTAGCACTCAAGTCGGATACTGTTACGTCTTGAATTGTGTCGGAGTATAGAGATGCCCTTAAGGCTCTAGCAGGAAGGGGAAATACCGTGACACTCGTGTATAGGTCTCTGAGCAACTCAACCTGAGTCAGGGTAAGGAGGAAGTAGACCGTTTGGCCAAAATGGGGTTAGCAAATGATCTCAGCAGAATTAAAATACTTAGATTAGATTAGATATTTTTGGGTTGGCAATTAAGTCCTTATTTACTGCGACCTTTGCAGATCTATTGCGATTCTCTCTTATTCTATATGGCTTGCTCCAGCTTTGCGTTTTTGATTAGCCCCAAAAGGCCTGCCAGTTGCCTCTTTGTATAGCTTTCTGCACTAGGGTATTCAAGGCCCACTTGTTATCCTTGCCAGGCCTTCACATTGGCATAATAGGTGCATCTTCTTCTGTCCGACAGATTCTGCATAGTACTTCGTCTGCCAGACCTATGGTGCTGATGTGTTTGTTGAGTCTGCAATGCCTTGCTTAGAAGGTCTGCCGTTACTTTAGGTGCTTGGTTTTTGATAAACTGCTTTGTCTGTGTCTGCTCCGGGATATTCTTCCACCAGATTTGAGATTTATTTTCCATTCATTTGTTGATGGCTTGTCTGACTGCCGTTTTTAGCAATACCGCAGAAGGGTTCTGGTCCTACGAATGCCTTCGATGCGCCTTGTCTGGCCAGTTCGTCGACTTTTTCGTTCCCTTGATGTCCTAGAACCCATATCAGTGTTACTTTCTTGTATCTACCAAGCTCATTTAGGGCCGATGCACAGTCCCACATTAATCTAGGGTTTACCTGTCTGGAATCCAGCGCTTTCAATGCACTTGACTGTCTGAGAAAATAACGATGGACCGGCTGTTACTGTTTTGTCCAAGATTTTCCCCCACGCAGTGGTGTATTGCTGTCACTTCGGCTTGAAAAACTGTTGAGTCTTTAGTTAGACTTACCGGGATTGTTACCCAAGGTCTTTGTCCGTAAATACCTGCTCCGATTACCTCTTCCATCTTCGAGCCATCTGTATACCATACTGAATCCACATTGCAGGGTGGACCCTTCTCCCCATCTTTCCGCTGTGGTATACTTATATTGTATTTTTTGTTAAAGTTGTACTTGCTGAATATGAGGTCGCTTGACATTCCTGTTGTTGGGCCTGCTCTGAGCTCATTCTCCAACGTCCTCTTGCTCGCGGCTTATGGGCGGGTCTCCTTGCGTAAGCCTGTAAGTTACTGACCTAGCCTCTGCCTTTATAAGTATGTGTAGTGGTGGTACGTTTAGTAGGACTTCCATTGCAGCAGTTGGCGTGGTATTCATGGCCCCTTAAGGGGTTATATACAGTTCGAATTTTCAAAAAATCGATTTGTTTTTCATTTCATTTTCGTAATGTACATAATATATTCCAGTACACACACGGAAAATTTCAAGGCAATCCGGCGATTATTTTCGAAGTTACACGCATATTTGTAAAGACGTGTCAGAGCGATTGCACACTATGTAATGTGCTTTTGAAACTTTAAACGCGTTTTTCTCAAAACTGTGTTTTTAAAGTCGGTGACCAAGATTCCTCGGAAACGGCTGAACCGATCTATCTCAAATTTTAACACAAGCTTCTTAAGTATATTTTTTAGTAATTAATCGAAGGGTTTTTCTCACCGATAAATATTTTTTTATATAAACAATTTAAGGCCAAACTTGTGGCCAAAAATCGATTTTTTCTGAGAAGCCGCCATTTTGTCAAAAAAAATTATTTTGCTTATTCCTTCGATTAATTAGAAGATTATACATTACTTTAACGAAATCCGTTTGGTTTTTTCATTTTCGATGATCCAGTCCAGACATATCGTGGTCACCGCAAGATGCCTTTTTTGAGAGGAACTCCTGGAAATCAGCTATAGGAGCTTTCAAAATTGTTATTTTTACAAATACAAAAATCTTAAAATACAGTTAAAAGTTACCATAATACGTGTACAAATTTTCACATTAATAAATTTAAAAGTCTTCTCAGGAAAAATTCTTGAAAAATCGCTTTTTTTAGGCCTCCTAACTGTATATAACCCCTTAAAATACTTGCTTGAGAATAAGTTCAGAGAATATTATAATGGAATACAATGTTTCAGTGCTATGGGAATTCAAATACTTGCTTGAGAATAAATTCGTAGAATGTTGGAATGGAATCCAGGAATGAGGCAGTCCTAGGATCACATAGAACGTCCAGGTGTATAAAGTTCTTTCGTTAAATGCAAAAAATCTTCGGATCATGGTTGGTTTATTAGCTGGAGATTATCATCTTAAGGAACATCTCTGTAAAATCTGAGTCGCTGACAACTCCGATATAGGTGGTGCGTGGAGAGGATGAAACTCATATTCTTGGCGAGTGCACGTTGGTCAATAGGTTAAGAATAACATATAGCCCCTTCGTAAAAACCATGTTGACATCCGATGACATGGAGTAGATTCCGTCAAGGAAGTTATTATAATTTACAAAGGCGATCAGCCTGAAGCAAATTGTATACCGGGAATGGGATGTAAAGGGCCCGGCGAGGCTTAAGCGTTAAGGATCATTGATGACCTTAATACTCGAATGATGAATGAATTTATTCATTTTACGTCAAAATAGATATACAATATACATACATAATTAATAGCGGAATTAAAGATAATTGAATACGCGATATAAAGGTCTAATAGATATTTTACGGCACACTGGGATTTCTCAACGTAATGATATCTAAAGTAAAATAAAACTGAGTGACCTTTACCCTACATAGCATATTCTCAGATGGACTTCACTACATTATAAATGAACCAAAAATTTCGATTTCTTATTTCAGAAGAACTAGTTATTGAAATTTCTTAGATTCCTACAATTTAGCATGCCAACAGATATAAAACTAGAAATAAATCCCTAATGGCACACTCGAACTTGGGCGGAACGCAAGGGAAAATTCAATCAGAAGTGGCAAGTCGGCAGAGTTGATCCCGGTCCAATAAAACGACACTTAAAGAAACTCCCGATGGAGGAAATCAAAAAAAGGCGTTATAAAATTTGTTGTATTATCGTCGCAGTCAGCGAGAAAGAAAAGCTTTTACTTTTCCGAGTCGTTACGTAACGTTTCATGAAAAAGTCCGATTTTTTTTACATATTTTTATTTTATTTTTAATCCTGGACCAAAATGAAGGGTATTGTGTTTTCGAGTCGTGTGCCTCACTATCTGCTTTTATGTTTCTTTGTTGTTTGGTGACAATATGCCAATAAGCTTTCAGTTTTTTGTTACACGGGAGAGCGTTCTTGCACAAAAAGTTACAGCATAGAAAGGATACAGCGATGGCAGCGTTTTTGTATGTTATTTTAATTTTATTTGTGCAAGTTACTTACTTTTGCAAGTGATCTGCTTACTGATATCTAAAATTTGTCTGACAATTTGACAGTTGCGGCATGTCTACGGACCAGGAGGACATATGAACCAAATTTTTATTTCAGCAGCTTGTTTCATTGGGTGTTTAAGAGTTTAAGGTAAAGCTGATTTGCCATCTTCAAGTACTTAACGCAAGAATTTCCGTATTTTGTTTTCTCGAATTATCACATTATTTTGTCCAATTTATAATAATGCACTTAAATTCACAAATTGAATTACCTTTTAATTAAACTTTTTTACTTAACACTAACGCAGGCTAATTCTTGCAGCACCCCCGTAGGGGAAATCAGAATTTTCTCATCGTTTTTCTGGCAAGCAACAACTTTTATAAAGAATGATTTTTTTTTTCGTATCTTTGAAACTTCGTCCTCTTGTCAATCCTTTCCGTGGACTTACTGATATAAATGAAAATATAGTATTTAAATGGAACAGATATTGACAAAATTTTATTCTTGTCTTGTAATTTCTTGTTTGCTCTTTTTTATTTCGTTTGTTCATTTTTTAAGTAGTTAGTATTTAGGACTTATTTTGCTTTTCTAACTTTGTCAATTTGATTCTCCGTTTGTTGGTATGCTCTGCTTTTTATGAATTTCTCCGACCTTTTCTACATTGTTTTCTGTATTGGATATATTCTTCTGTTGATGTATTCGATATTACTTGTAATAGAGTGCAACCTGTAATACCCTGAACTTGGTATGAGTCGCGTAAGTAGCAACAGAGATATACAACTTTAAAATTTCACTAGCAGCCACTGTTGGTTCTATCCAATTTTCTATCCATTCGACTCATCAATAAGGCCCAACCAGAGGCGTCGATGCCGAAAATAAGTACGTATAAGGTACGTACGTATATGGTATTTGACAAAAATAATTTAATTCATGGGCGGTGCCGTAATTGTGTGAAATAAAACAAAACGGTCCGTACCACAATATAGTATTGTGAATTTATCACAGAACGCAAAGTTCTCAATATCTATGGTAAGGCTAATCTTTGAATAAATACCCAGCCTAAAATAAGTACTGCGTATAGGTTATATGACTGACAGATTTTTGTTCTTGTCTTGTAATTTCTTGTTTGCTCTTTTTTATTTTGTTTGTTCATTTTTTAAGTCGTTAGTGTTTAGGACTTACTTTGCTTTTCTAACTTTGTCACTTCGATTCTCTGTTTGTTGGTATGCTCTGCTTTTTATGAATTTCTCCCACCTTTTCTACATTGTTTTTTGTATTGGATATATTCTTCTGTTGACGTATTCTATTTTACTTGTAATACAGTGCAACTAATTTTTCCAAGCTTTTTGTCCCTAGGCATTGACCTTTTTGATCCTTCTGTTGATATAATACGTATGTATATTTTTTATTGCGATTTGGTAACTTACTTTTTTTTAACCAATGCTTTTTCAAATATTGTTTGTTTTGATCTTTTTCCATTCTTTTCATTCAGATTTTTGCAATTCTCTATCATACTTTAAAATGGAAAAAAAAGTTTTTCCTGCAGATGAGTGGACCGAATTAAAGGTCTTTTTGAACATTATAGGTTCTCATGTTACTTTATTTTCTGTTAATCCGTAAATACAGTAAAAAGCACATAAAAGAACTTTTTCATATCAAATTATCTTTTTAATTATGAGTGACGACTTTTACTCTTCAAATTATTATTCATATACATTTTTAACCTTTACCCGTCGCCAGCTGGAAGTCGTAATAAAAATTAAAATTGTCAATGTTCTTTTCCTGGCAGGAAAAGGGTTGTTATGGAAGAGAAAAGCTGCTAAAATGTTCCAAAATTACCTGGCGGGGGTGTTGGCAATACAGTGACAGTCTGATGGCAATGATCTTTTATTTAACATCGTCTCTGACTGGAGATTGCTTTTGCAATTCACTGTCAAAATCTTTTGAAAATTTAATAAATAATAGGGAATATGCATATAACTCAAATAAATTTGAAATATTTTTTTTATATTCTCTACATAAATTAAATGTTCATGGCGGTTGCTGTTATCCATTTATTTTGGTCTTTATTAACAAAAAAAAAAGGATTTAAAACTGCAAATTTTCGTGCGAATTTCAAAACTTGTAAAACGTGATCCCATTGGCTGTGTCGTCAAAACTGAACTTATGACTCATCATAAGTACATGGCGAATTCCAGTGTTGTAGAGTCATCGAAAACTCAATAAAAATGGCATATAATGCGTAACTCTTCCAATGAAATATCCCTTCACAGTAGAAGGTTCCTAAAATCTTATTCATGTATACTTTAAGCCATAATCGGTCCAGGAACCTTTCAATTTTGCAACGAACATTGGCATTTTTGACATATCATCTTAATAATTTGAAGTAAATAAACTGCAATTCTTTATTTTCATGGCAATCTTGGAAAATTCAAATTTTTCAAATTTTAGATGTCCCCGATGCAAATAAACCTTTTTATTTATAACTTTACCGAAAAAATAAGCGATTTAAATTAGTGGGGGACATTCTTAGATAATTAATGGATAAAATAAACCCAAAAAGAATCACTAAATAGGGTAAATAGTGTGGAATAATGTCGGTTAAAAATAGGATTTGTCGGAAAAAATCAAGAAAATTGGATTTTTACCCCCTAAATACGCTCATGGATGACCCATTCGGTATTCATTTTACAGTGTGATTATCCCTAAATAAGATAGTGTTGAAAAATTGTGGAAAAAGTAGATAGGAAAAAATACAGAGTGATTCAAATGTACCGATGTCTAGGGCACAAAAAGTAAAAAAAATCTAAATTTAATCGGCGATTGCTCCCTTCCTATAGAGAATGAAGAAATTAAAAAATATGGACAACACATACTTTGACGAGCTCTTTCCGACGACGTATATGGGATTTTAATTTGAACCATTTTGACCCCACAAAAAATTAAAAACCGCGAAATATTTGGGTCTAAAATCTAAATTTCCAGTTTTGCCAAATATTTCCATTTTCCAGTGATTTTAGGTTCAGGTAAGTGTATTGCAAAAATAGTATTTGAGATTCTAAGGTTTCCCTTGTAAATCCGTTTTTCGATCTGACGTTTTGTTTTCGAGTTATTAGGTACCAAAGAGGGGTCTGGAAATGTCATTTTTCGACCTAAAAAAACTCAAAAGAAGTACTTGCCATTTTCTGATCCTCGCCAGTTTCAGTGGAGTTCTGAAGCTCCGGGTCCCCTACAACCTCCGAAAATTATCATCGATTTAATTCACATTTGCGACCTGTACCCAATTTCAACGGAAATCGAGGAAATTTCGACTTTGACGTTTAATAGCTCCAAAACGCAACATCCTGTATAACTGAATTTTTTACCGAAGCTAGTTAAACTATTCCTCTATCAACCCAAAAAATTCGATTTCTCTCCCTCTGGCTGTTTTCGAGAAAATCAAACCTGTTCGACTTTAGGTTAAGGTTTACGTTAACATGTAGATTTTTGCTGATCTCCTGACGTCACTTTTCAAGGACAAATGTGGCTGCTTTTTAAATTGTAATAAATTATACCGAAAAGTAAACATTTTTTGTAGCTAAATTATCCTAGTAATTTTCTTCAAAATATTTTTTTTAGGTTTGTAATGACTTCCTTAAACGACGTATGCAATAAAAAAAATATGTGCATATTCCTTATTGGTGCTGCTACAACTATACAACACTATATTGCTAATTTTTACACTAAATTTATTACGAGTTAAGAAATTAATTTTTGTCGTAAAAACACGGCATTCCGCAATTTCTGATCATATCTCGAATGTTCATTCTGAAGAACGTTGAGAAACAAGCGTACTCTGTCTTTAATTAATTTTTCCGGACATCTATCAACATTGTTTATGCCTCTTAGAAAATCTTGTAACCAAGTAATAGTGCAAATGCGAGGAAGTACATAAATATAAAACCTAGTGCTAATAAATTTAATTAAACGATGCATCATAAATTGTATACTGATTATCCCTACTTATATAAATTGTATACTATATAGGTTTCTTTTTGATGAATGAAACTTTGCTTATATTTTTTTCGATCTTGGATATCCCACAAGCCTAACCTACTATGTATCGTGGGTGTACTAAAAATGTCCAACTCACACATCCAGAGCTGGAAACATCCGTATGAATTTCACCAGAGTAGGTGAATCACCTACTCACCAGCCCTTTAAGTAGATGTGTGGGGTGTTCCTCCTCGGTCGAGAACGAGCTCCTCTAGCACCTTTCTACTTTTTTTTATCTTCGTACAACCCACGAAGGCGGCAAGCCTCAATTTAAGAGGGTCATTTGGTCAATGGCCTTATGGACGGGCCGCGCCTGATGTGATTTACTTAGTTTTTAAGTTTTCCTTACTTACATGTTTCGATAAGCAGACGTGACTAACAATTTTGCTCCAAGATGAAAAGAACCAAACTAATTCTGTATTGGTTATTTTAATAGCAGTTTGTCCATAATACTGTCAGCTTGTCATTCAAGTTTTGCTGAGATTCCAACTTATACACTCTATGTTTCCCAAATAAGACCTAACCTAGAGTGCTATTCCCACATCTGGGGAGCCGCACCACCTACGACACTTAACATCCTTGATTCTATCCAAAAGAGAGCCATTCGACTCATCATTGACCCAGTCCTCGCAAGAAAACTCCTTTCTTTCGCTCATCGCTGCACTGTGGGGGATTTATCCCTTTTGTACCGATACTTCCACGTATTTTGCTCTGAAGAACTAGCCGCTATAATTCCCCCTCCCTGACTGTTCCTAATAGAACAACAAGAGGCGCGTTACGTATGCATCCCGTTACCATCCTGCTACAGAAGCCTAGAACATCTCACTTCTCTCACCCATTCATACCTAGGGTCTCCAGATTATGGAACACATAGCTTTCACATGATTTCCCTTTCCCTCCCAACCTCTATCTTTAAATCTCGTTTCATTTCGCTTCTCTTCAGAGGCCTACGGATTTACTTACTGGATGCTGCTTCCTGCTTATTTGTAATTGGTTGGAGTTGGTCTTTTATTTTATTTATGTCGTATCAGGGTTGCCGAAGTATCCTTTGAAGAATTTAGTTCAACCTCGACGGCGCCGGCGGTGACTTTAGTAACAACGGCGTGGCACTTAGTTTCAAACTGGCTTTTCTCTAGCAGCTTTTTTATTTGATTGTCTTCAGGCCTCATATCGTCTATACTTTTGGCATTTCTGGACGCAAAATCCTAGAAAGCACTTTTTAGAATACCAGTGCAGTCAATATAGAATTATCTGACACTTCTGTTTCTCGATTGGTAATTTTTCTCATTGACCTATTGGTTCTTAATTTCTCTTATTTCTGACTATCCTTGCCACCATTTGCGTTGTTCGTGGAAGCTGACGAGTTGCATTTGATATGACCCTAATCTGCTCCTAAAATCGCAAGCAATTCTCACACGCAACTCTACTACTACAAATGTCGCATGGGATTCCAAATATTTTGCTATTGTCTTCCTGGAACACACAAGCAGATCTGCATTTGAAACATTTGTTTTCCATTTTAAGTTATGAATTTGCTTCTGTTATGCTTTAACATAATAGACTGAAAAATGGAAACACAATTACTGGAACCTATTCAATGGGTTAAAAGGCTTTAGTATTTGATTACGAGACTAATTGACACATTTTTGCAAAAGAGTTAAAACATTTTATGGGAGTAATTTTCAAAACAAACCACTTCCTGTAACCTCTCTTATATTAGCAATGTTCCATTCTTTTGAATAACCCTGTATGTTCAGTCAAATATAGAACGAAAACACAGCAAAGCATTATGTCAATAAAAAAGTTTTTTCATGTCAATATTTTTTATTTGGGTCTCTTGAAAATAAAGTGAATTAAATATAATATAAATCCCACACGAAATTGGGACTTGTCGACTTAAAAATAAAATGAAAAATCTTTATTAAATTTACGTTTTTCTCTTTTGATATATCAACCGAGACATTAACGTATCAGTTCAGTTCACTAAATACATATCTCGCTACAATTCTTGGAAAAAATTTTGAAATCATTTTTTCCCGAATTATACATAAATATAAGACCGGACGACAAATTTCGACATCAGTTCTATATCCTTAAGTGTTTCTTACAGATTTTGGGATACTGATTTTGAAAACAGCAATTAAACGCAACGATTAACTGAATGTTTTTATGATATTTTATAGTTATTATCTTTTAAAATAATATTAACACAAATTATTCTTTGGTTTTATAATTATTATTGACGACGCGACGCGACGTCCTGTATGCATTTTGGCTTACCGCGGCCGGTGGGCTTGGCAGGTAGCGCGGCAGAAATGCTGTTAGCTCAATTGGTCGCCATGATAGCACAAGTTCGAATCCTGTTACGTACCTTTCGGTACGGACTTGGACATTATGTCCGTCAAAATAAATACCGTATGTGTGTGGTGTCTGTGTGAGTGGAATAGAGCAGAATAATTCAAAGTTCATTTGTTTTTTACCGTTTTATTTACGCCAGTTAACGGTCGGATTGTATCTCGCAGGATAACACTCCTCAGTCGATAGACTCAACTATTCTTTTTAATATCTTAAAATTCCCTTATTTGAGGTTACGACTAGTTGCATCTCTTCTGTGTCATTTTAAATATTCATTTCACAAATGAAGAGAGAACGAAAATTTCGATTTTGTTAAGTTTTAAAATAAAAACAAATGCGATTTGAGGGGGAAATATCGGGAATGTCTGTAGACTACACCAAGAGTCACCCATTCCAATATATTAAACCATTTTCATAACACCCTGTATATTAATTAATTGGGAACGATGAATAAATAAATAGATTGTGGATAAAAATACACGAAGGAAAAATTTATACCAACGAACAGTTTTTTCACCTATGAAAATATCTAAATTTCACAGGTATTTATAGTTTTCTTTCATCAAACTGTACATAGCTAATATTATTACTCAGATTTTTCGTATATATTTCCAATCTTCTCTGTTGAAAACTTGTTCAAGTCCTGCCTATTTTTCACTAAAACTAGCCTTCGTCTCTTTAATTCAGTTATGAGTTCACTGACTCTGTCCATGTAGAATTTATAATTATCAAAATTTTACCAAAAAATGATGAAAACTGGTTTAAAAATGGAAGACCAACCACTTTAAGCTTAAATAACAGGTCTAGGAACAAGGTATGATTTACACTTGTATTCACCATTTGCTACAAAACCGCAACAATGAAATTTTTTATGTCACCCTTGATTGGTTTGTTATTGAAATTATGTGTTCTGGATTAGCCCAAACTTGTTACGTAAGGGACTGATTACTACGCACTGTGAAATAATGAAAATGGTTGCTAAAATGCATCAATTACAAAAATAAATTATTTAATAGTTATAGGTATAAAATTCGCCCTCACATTCTATGCCATACGAACAAAGTATACGGTTTTATCAAGAACTCACTTGCTTCTCAACACCATTGATTTTCATAAATTTTCTGCTCAGGTCGCCCTCGGTGTCATTTCTTACAATGAACGGTCGTTACAGCTCTTCTTTAATCTTATTCCCTTTATTTCCCTTTCCGAGCGACAAAGAGAATAAATGGTTTACAAATATACGAGGTCGAAATTAAGCAATAATCACTTTATGGAAATTTTACACTCAATGAAAAGCGACAAAAACGATTCCCTTGTAGCGTTTACCCTATTGAATGGGGAAGAGGGTACAGTTTCAATGGCTTCGAAATTGTATATTAAGGAAATGTCTCTCAATTATACTTACTTTGACATAAGTAAACATTTTCAAGATGCCAGGACTAATGATAATAATTAAAACTTTTACAGTGCCTTTCAAAAAGTGTTTTTATTGCGTGGAAAACAAATTTTAAAAAAAGAGAAATTTTGACTTCTATAGTTATTATTAATCAGAAAGTCGCCAGGTTTATGTTTGTAATTTTCAAGAAGTCGCAGGACTAATGATAATGACAAAAAAAATTTACATTACGTTTCATTGAGGCGAATTTTCATAAATAGATAATTTTGAATTTAAATTATTTTCCAGACTTCAGAACTACTGTTAATGATAAAAAACTTTTACAATGCCTTCCAAAAAGTGTTTTTATTGCATAAAGACAAATTTTATAATTTATATATAGTCGTTTATATTTAAAATATCCAAATATTTTTATTTTGTTTATGATTTCCAAAAATCCAGGACTGCCGATAGTAATAAAAAGAGACTTTAACAAAGCGTTTCATAAAAGGTGTTTTTATTGCATGGAGTACAAACTTTGATACACAGGAATTTTTGGATTTCTATAGTCATTTTTGTTCAAAATATGACAATGCCATGCATTGTAATCTTTAGGAAATCAAGACTAGTATCGCACCGTAAAGTAAGAACCAAGCAAGAAAAAGCCACGAGCGTCATAACTGACAGAGACCGCGCCTGTTATGAATTATTCTTTATTCTTTAATAAAAATAGTGGTGCTGAAAATTAAGACCGGATTATATTTCCTTGCCCTCCAAAACCTTCCTATACTAGTTTCTACAGTACCTAATATGTCAAAAAAATTTCGAGAATATTAAATAAAATCGAAATTAAAATTCTCACTTTATCACCCTCTATCTCTGTTAATATGAACTTTCAGACTTCACAGAGTTAACTAAATTGCAATATTTTGATGCCAGGAATCCACTGTTGCTCTATGTCTCATTACTTTTGGACCACCTTGTATATAGGATAATAAATAATACATAAATGTAGACCCCTTATTTGGTCAATAATTCTGCTTTAAGCGAAATTATGTCACCGTCTTAATATTTTAGAATACCCTCGTAAAATCTGATAAAAACCATTCTGAAATCCCCTATCGAAAATTTCCGTTTAAGTTATTTATATTTCAATAAAAGTCCCTTTTTATTAAAATGCAAATGTAATCGGGACTAAACGTGGGGATAAGCGGTGTTTCTACACGGTTTTAGCGAATCGTTTTCTTTAAAATATAAAGCCTTTTCGACGGAGTCTCAATAAAATAAAATTTAATTGGTAACAATTTAATTAAAAAATTGGCAATACCTATATTTAGTTACAGAATTTTAAATCTGAGACTCATCTACAGCTTCCAGGCTATCAGACAGTAAGCATTGTATTTTTAAAGATATTCGTATAATTTGTATAATATTCGTATATTTTTGTTTAAATAAAAAAATGAGAAATTCAGTTCATTATTCCTATTTTGCATCTACAAAATTAATTTCAGTTTTCTTTTCCAAACTATGTAATAATTTAAAGCTTTTCATCTATTATGTTATGCTTATGTATCTATTTATAACCAACAAATATATTTTATATACTGGGTGCTTTAAACAGTTGTTCAAGGTAAATTCTAACTTGAAATTTGAGGGTTTAAATTGCGAAGTGTAAAAATATAGTCCGGTTTATTCAGCTGCTTAACTTCTAATTGTTATTTTTAGTGCATATTTGTTAATTAATATGCATATAACCCAAATAAATCTGAAATATATATTTTTTGATATTCCCTACATTAATTAAATAGTAGGTGATTATTTGTATCAATTTATTTTGATCTTTATTAACAAAAAAAATTTCTGCTGCAAATTTTCGCGCGAATTTCGAAAGTTGTAAATCGTGATCCCATTGGCTGTCACGTCAAAAGTGTTATAATGAGTACATGGAGAATTCCAGTGTTGCAGGGTCATCGAAAAATCAATAAAAATGGCATCTAATGCGTAACTCGTCCAATGCAATATCCCTGCACGTAAAGTAGAAGGTTCCTAAAATCTTATTCAGGTATATTTCAAGCCGAAATCCAGTGAAATATGCCTGCACTTAAAGTAGAAAGTTCCTAAAATGTTATTTATATTTAGCAAACCCAATCCGGAATCGATCCAGGAACGTTTCAATCTTGCAACAAAAACTGGCATCTTTGCGAAATTTTGACACATCCTATTTTAATAATTTCGACGTAAATAAACTGCAATTCTGTGTTTCCATGGCAACGATCGTAAATTCGAAAATTTAAAAGTTTCAAATTCTGCATGTCCCCGATGCAATTAAACCTATTTATTTATGACTTAATCGAGAAATAAGCTTTATTTTAGTGGGAGGTATTCTGAGATAATTGACGCATAAAATAAACCCAAAAAGAATCACTAAATAAAAGAAATACTTTAGAATAATGTCGGTTAGAAATAAGATTTGTTGGAGAAAATCAAGAAAATTCAGTTTTTACCCCTTAAATACGCTCCTGGATGAGCCTTCGGCATTCATTTTAAAGTCTGGTTATCCCTCTATAAAGAGCGTTGAAAAATTGAAAAAAAATTAGATAGGAAAAAATACAGAGTGATTCAAAGGTGCCGATGTCGAGTGCAAAAAAGTCAAAAATCTAAATTAAATCGGCGATTGCTCCCTTCTTATAAGGAATAAAGAAACTAAAAATTATGGAAATCATATATTTCGACGAGCCCTTTCCGATGACGTATACGGGATTCTAATTTCGATCGATTTTGACCCAAAAACAAATAAAAACCGTGAAAAATTTGGGTCAAAACCGAAATTTCCAGATTTTCCCAGATATATCCATTGCAAAAAGAAAGTGTTTGAGATACATAACACATAACAAAAATATTATTGTTCAAACTGGTTACATAGAAATATTGTAGAGAGACTTGGCAACGCCATAGCGGGTACTGACGTTGCTCACTGTTGTTAGTATGACCATGTGTTTATTACCAATTCCAGTGGTACGCAGTGACTCAAAAAAAATTTTTGAGGGACGATATCTACCTTATTATCGTGAAGCGCCATTTATGAATATTTTTATTCAATCCGGATTCATACCAGGATTTACCAGTTTTAATATATGCAGTGAATTTCATAACACCCTGTATACATTGCCATGTTTAAAAAGTATTTTAGACCAGCAATCAGTGTATTACCGGTGTAAATTTACCCTAAATTTTTTGTGCGTAGAAGATTTATATTTAAACCATTACTAAAGTTTCAGACCCTTTTAGTGATTCCCGGAGTTCTAAAATGCTTCGTTTTTAACATACAGAGTAATAGACAAACCAAAAACGTGTTTGGAGCGCCACTGGCTTAGCTTTTGTATTTTATTGTTATTCGTTTGACTTCCTGCTTAATTTAAAACGTTTTTTGTTTTTCGCATTTTTTCATCGTTTTCAAATCATTTAGTATCTAATATCCGTTAACGCGTACGCTTCTGAACAACTTTTCACTTTTAAAACAGGTTTAAGTATGCTTTAATGGATATTAAGAAATAACTAATAAACGGTGCTCAATATTACAAAAAAATATGCAAAAACTAGAAAGTTTTAGAACTAAATAGAAGAACTAATTAGTTAATTAAACGTAATTAATGACTTATAACAAAAATTTGGTAGGGCAAGATGGACCATTACCTAAGATAAACTGAATAATTTTGCATAATGATGAGGGAAACATGCAGTGTTTTGAGCCGCTTTTTAAAATTTTTTATTTCATTTCGAAAATATTTCCGAAATTAAACTTTTATAACTTGACGACATGCTTGCAGTAAGCCTTAAATTGTCTTATACGCCAAGAACTGTCAAGTGAAAATGCAAAAAGTTAAAAAACGGAACAACCTGTAAAACCACCTGTCTAAAATACCATTTGTTGGCCGTCAGTTGCGAAGCCCTAAATCGTTAGAGAAACAATCAATTTAAGGGCCTTCTCCCTAATGAGGTATTCACCAACAATTTATTTTGCTGTTAATGTGATAGATTTGCTATACAACCACTACCTACATTAAATACACAAAGGCAGTGATAACTGATTATTATATTGATAAGCACTGCTAGCATCGTGGCACTACATGCTTATGTCGTACAAGCAATAAATGCTAAATGATAAATGCCATCAATATGATACAGGGCAAGTTTCTAAATTCATCGGTGTTTAAAGCGCATTAATCACATTTTCATTAAACCGTTTTTAAATCACCGCACCGATGAAAGTTTGCTGAAGTAAATTTAGCATTTAAATTCATCTTATATTCATCAGTTTGCTCATTGGTTCATCACATCACACACTTTAAGACCGATTTTTCCGATGGATGCGTGGTGGGGGAAATCAGCTATCAGGGTAAGAGGTTATTAACGAAAACTTTTAATTTTTTGGTTTTAAATATGATTTATAACCGAAAATAATGATAATGCGTTCTCTTCCGTAATAAATAAATAAAAGTATAAATATTCTAGTTTAAGAAAATAATATTTTATCTCACATCGAACTATCCATCAGTCCGTTCTTACAATCATGCTCATCTGAAATCCATTGATTTAACTGATGACGTTAATGATATAAATATGATGAAGCATTTAAAAATACACAAATTGTCAATTAAATCCTCCATTATTTTAACAATTATTGTCCGACGACTCGTCAAAGCTCTTCAGATTAATTAAAACCATAACTAGCAAATTGTTTTAAAAATGACAGTAGGAAAATACTTGTTTCATGAAGCAACTCCTTTCTTGTTTTTGCATGAAGTTAATTTTCATTCCATTTTTTATAGCGAAAATTAGAGGCAAACAACGTTTTTAATTTTAATTCCATTCTGCATATTTTATAATAGTAAATAGACCTTTGTCTTCAATTTAGAAGAAACAATTGCAAAAGTCTTTGTACGGAGCATCCCTCGCAAAATGAAGTTAAATTTAATAGAGTTTGAAAATGCACATTATTTCGTGTATAGTAAACATAGGGAAAATAAATTTTCTACGTAGAATCCTCCGCTCTGTATAAAATATTATTTCTTGTAGTCTAATTATAGCAAAATTAGATTGTTGTATGAAAATTTCAAATGGTAACTGCAAGAAGAAAAGTAAAAACGAAAGCACCTTTAATTTTTAACAAGAAGTTGCAAAACTTTGAGCACATTATTATGTCATATTCAGTGACCCAACTCATGCTGCTAAAAAGGATATTCTTAACTGGTGACCTTATTGGAATATCCGCTGTCGTTGATCTATCGTGAACATAATGTAATTTGCATGTCACTTGATATACCAAAGCAAACATCACGTTACTTGCAGTTCGCAATGAATCAACGGAATCTTGGAAATGCATCATCCCGTCACAAAATCAAGTCTTAATTTGTTTATCTTTTTACTCGAAATTGTTTGCAGACACATGACTTACTGCAAATAATACGATTGATCACGTGTCTGAAAAATTTCTCTTGCATGCCCTGCGTATAACTAACACAAATGAGCCATATCAGAAGCGAGTATTTACCAGCGACATAAAAATGAAAATGGACTGCTCGTATTTAAAGTTCCATTGATATTTACATAGGTTGCACAGTATATCTGAACTCAAGCAGCAATATCTGAACTCAAGTGAGCAAAATCTATGCCGCAGAAACGGGTGCGAAATATGCGCATAAGCGTTTCTCCCACACACCACGCACCGGTTCAAATCGGTCAGCGTGCTATCTTTGTTTACATAACTTAACAAAATAAGGATATCATGCTATCCATAGAAACGGGTTCCTCCACCAGTAAATTCTGAACAGCATAAACTTTAATCTAGGCAACATTTCTTGGCCAAGGTCGGATTAGCAATCAAAGTCCATTCTTGATCCGCTTCGTATGGATAGCGTCGTTTGACGTCTAATCTTGTACAGACGTTAAAAAAGTTCTTGACAGTATTTCGGAGTTTCCGAATAGTGGTCTATTACGAGATCTGCATACCATTTTTATTTCGCTTTTCAATTAATGGGTCCATACAGTTAATTTATATACAGTTTTAATTTACATAGCTATATTCGATATTTTTATTAAACTATTTTGTAGGTTATACATTTTCCAAAAGATTAAAGTAGATACATTTTTTGATTGGATATGGGGCATATGCCACAAAAAAATTAGTAAAACTTCCATACCTAAACATACTTTCTATTTAAACTGAGGAGGAGTCGTTCTTGGTTCAAGCTATTTTTATTTTCATGTCGCTTATTATCGATATTTATTCCTACCTCTCATATTATTGACCCCGGGTATATCGCAGTTGCTCGATCCCATCTAAAACGATATAGAAGATACAAAACCAATGAGATGAAAAGAGAGAAAATGTTCTTCAATCCTGTTTCAAGTGGCCGCGATGTAGATACGCCACTGGTCATTGTTTTCATCAGGTATTTACCAATAAGCTATTTTACTCTTGATATGATAGATTTGCTGTGTAATCACTTAAATACTTGAAACCAGTTATAATTGATCATTATATGGATACAAAGTGCTAGCACAGAAGCACTATAAGCTTATATGTTATGTTTATGCCAGTTACAGACGTTGGTTCCATCTTATTTAAAATCGACTTCTGTGGTGATTACAAAAAATCTATAAGATTTAATTTGCTTCTTGTGATTTGGTTTTATTCATATTCATGTGAGTAGGACATGAAACTATATTGTGTAATTATTACAATCAACTCCACGACATAACAAAACACCACATTAAGCTTACTTTTAAATTATTAAAATTAAAACCACTTGGGTTTGAATAGATTGTCGTTCTTGTTTCTCCACCCATTCTCTATTATCATTTTCAACCAACCAGTTTGTATGTAATGTAATATTTATATGGAAATTGCCCTGATTTGAATATGATTTCAACGTCAGTTTGATGGTAGTACCATTGTACTTTTTGTTATTTTTCTCAAGATTGCGGTAATACGAGTAAAACCATTATTAAATTTTTACAACCTCTGCCAGTGCCAGTAGTTAAATTAATTTAATGTCAATGACATTTAATCGGTTGCTGAAAGCAATTAATCAAATAATTTTCATTTCATTGTAACTTTTTTTTGGGTAGGGCGTTACAATACAAACCACCCTTGGAGTTTGATTATTGAAGTACTGGAAAAGTTTTCAGCAAGATTAACGGTATGTGTATCTTGTTCTTCCTAATTCTATTTCTAGAGACATTATTTTATTTAATAACTAAGATAATTTGACCCGTAGTAAAATAATTAAGGGATTTTTGGATATAACTAGTTTTGCTCTGTTTATTTTGGGTTATTTTAAGGTTAATTAAAGTCTAATTTTGACTTTACTAACTTGTGGCAATCTTTGAGTCTCTTTTTCTAAGTTTCGTTTCACTATTTGTCTAAACTCTTTATGAAAAGTTCAGTTACACTAAACAGTCACGACATTATTACTAAAAATATGCGATAAATACGATTACGCGTATTTATAAGAGTAGTTTACTATAAAAATGTTAATTTATAGGTTGTTATGTAACATCAAGTACCTAGTTGTAATAATGTTGGGATAGCTTTATTAAATTTAAACACCCTTCTACATAAATATTTAATAATAGGACGTTTGCTTAGACAGCTGAATTCTAACTGACAATCATTCCCCCTTTCTGTTGGGGTTGTTATTCTACAATACCCGGGGTTTATAAATTTGTGTTAAAAGAAAACTTTATTATACTGTACAGTCAATTCGTTCGAGCGGAAAATTTTTGCAAATTAAGTTTCGTTATTATAGAAGTTGCGGAGATAAAAACTTTTAAATAGCTTTACAAAAAATACATTTGCAAAGTGTAATTTTGTAAAACAATATAAGACTGCCATGAGACTCGCATTAAAATGTTTCGGTAGAAATACTGCCAATATTCAGCATTGTCGACCGTAGGCATACTTTTCATTTACATCACACATTCATATCTACAATAAATTCATACAATAAGGACAACAAAAATCTAATCACTAATAAAGAATGATACAAGTTAGAAGTCAGTCGGTTACATTAATATTCATGCAACCCTTCGAAATCCTCACTAAGCCTTATTAATATTTGATTACTAAATTACTAATTGGTTATTAATTACTAATTACAGTTATTACTATAATTGAAAAATCTATTTAATTGTTGGCCGATCACGCCTAAATGGGTATCATTTAAGGGACCTAGAAAAGGCTACTTTTTATTCCGATAATAGTTTTTGTAAATTCGTCACAGATTTAAAAAAAAAATATTTTGAAAACGAAAGCAAAAAGAAATCTTTTTTTTTATTAAAATTATATTATAAAATTATTAAAAAAAGTCAAAGCTTTTTTTTATAATAAAGTATGCTACGATGAAGTGAAGTGGTCAAAAAACGATTTAACAAGGAAATGCGTCATGCTCATGGGATTACCATCGATTTCAAGTATAAAAAGGTACAAAATATAAATATAATATAATAATATTTAGTTTTGATTT
Organism: Philopedon plagiatum; assembly: GCA_963971165.1. Lineage (NCBI taxonomy): Eukaryota > Metazoa > Arthropoda > Insecta > Coleoptera > Curculionidae > Philopedon > Philopedon plagiatum. The sequence goes on along the minus strand of OZ020191.1, from coordinate 103,879,589 downwards.
CTACATATCATTTCAATTTGTAAAAATCGCACCTGAACTGGGTTTCAAGCCCCTCACTCATGCAGTGTACCTACATGTTTGCTCATTTTGAAAAATAACAATTAAATAAGGGTTGGTTCATTTAACAATAGTTTTAATTGTAATTTTGATCTTAAGGACATCCATATCTAATTGGTGAACTTTGGTCATGTGACTTGCCTCAACATTACTCTGGATGGGACCGTAAGAAGGTAGTTTGTTGAGGAGTGCGGCATGCCATACTTGGTCAAAGGCCTTGGAAATATCGGGCGCAACAATCTGAGATTTGCCATAAAATTCGAGAGACTTGTTCCAGTTATGTGTGACAAAGCAAGGAGATCAGCTGTGGATCTTTGGTGACGAAATCCGTTCTGTCTGTCATGAATGATTTTGTGTTTTTCTAGATATTTTAGAATTTGCAAGTTGATCACTTTCTCCATAACTTTGCTGACAGCGGAGAGAAGAAAGATAGGTCTATAATTGGATGGAAGTGACTTGCAATATTTGCATTCTTCTGGGCAAGGTCTTCTTGGCAAAGCGTCTGCGTTGTTATGATTTAGGCCTTTTTGGTGTTCAATTTTGAAATCGTCTACAGGAGACGCTGTAGCCATTGTGCTATTTGTCCTTTGAAATTGCATTAACCAGTTTAAGGATGCATGGTCCGTGCTTAAGCGGAATTTTTGACCATAAGTATTTATGAAAATATTTCAGGGTCTTGGCAATAGCCAATAATTCTTTTTTTAGTTACTTAGTAATAGCACTCAGGCTTGGAGAGTACTTTGCTAAAATAGGTAATCACTTTCTCTTCGCCATTCTGTAACTGACAAAATTCCACCGATGGAAGTGTTACTAGCATCAGTATCTACAATAAACATCTGAGCAAATTCGGGATATGACAGCACTGGAGGATTACAAAGCGCCTTCTTTAATTCTTTAAAGGCAGTGCTACAGTCTTAAATCCATTCATAACTTCTGTTGTTTTCGGTCAATCGATGTAGTGATCTTGCAATTGCAGCGAAACTCTTTATAAATCTATAGTAAGTACAAAGGCCCAAAAAATTTCTGCGTTCATGTTTCGTCTTAAGGTACTGGCCAATTTTGCAATGGCTTCTGTCTTTTCTGGATCAGTTCCAACACCATCTTCGGTGATCACGTGCCCCCAGTATTTTACTTGTTTCTGAAAGAAATGACATTTCTTCGGTACTAGGCTTCAGCTGGACACTTTATAATTCTATCCCGAGATCTTTGCTTTTTAATAACGTAAAACACAATTTTCAGGTTGCTTGGATGATTTATTCTTTGGAATAATAAACAACTACGAAAAACTGACGTACCTCTTATTGCGTTTTGAAAATCGCGCTACTCTTTAGCGAGATATTTTACACCTTTATCTCAGATTGTTACAAAAAGTGTTGTCAACAGGACATTATAATAATTAATAAAATTAATTCCTTAATACTTAAAACAACTTTTTCTTCTAGGTCCACCTGGTCCTCCGGGTCCTCCAGGACCTCCAGGAAAACGAGGGAAAAAAGGGAAAAAAGGCGAACCTGGAGAAGCTGGTCCATCGGTAAGTTTAATGCATTTTTGTTAAATGTAAAGTTTTGTCGCATCTACTTTTTTTTAAATTTTATTTGTTAATGATAAGAATAGTATTTAAAAACTATTGTTGAGGTAGTTTTAGGCAGTGTGGTGTGGTTTTTCTATTCAAATATGATTTGTTTCCATGAAACATATTAACCTTGTTATTTTTGTTTTTGCTTTATTATTTTTTAATTTTGGTTTTATTTTTCTTAGGGGACCCCAGGCACGGCAGGCAAGAATGGCTTTCCGGTATATATATTTTTTTATTTTATTGCTTTCTTTACCTTTACATTATCTATATGCAAATAATATACATTTTTTTCGGTTTATGATATCAAGTACTAACAACTAATTTGATGTGAAAATGAGCCAGAAGAGTAAGTCAGGTTTTTAGTTGCAATTTTTTACGAGTTTAACTTTTAGTTTACTTTTTCCTTACATTTTTTAATATTAATTTTGATATTGGGCTAAAACTTAGTTCATGTATGTATTATGTAACTGGAATATAAGAATTTCCTTTTAAATTTCTTAAACAACTGCTTCAGTCATACTTTCACACTTGATGTTACCAAAGTATTGAAATTACATCATAAGCAAATATAATTGAACTCCATTTATAAGAAGAAAAAGTAATAATAGTAACTATTTTTTTTAGTTTATATGTATTTTAGTTTTTATGGTCTCTTTAGAACTATTTAGTAAAAGCATTTTTATAACAGCGCGTGCATAAATATTAATAATAAACTGATCGCCAAAATGTTTGCAAAATTACTTTTTTAGGGCCATCTTTAAATATCTATGACTACAAAATTTCTTTAGCGATTTGAATATGATTCTAGAAAATTCAAACCTTATTTTATCTAGATTCAGCAGAGGAAATCAAGTATGCGTTTTATTAGTGTTATACAGGATAAAAAAGAAGCCAATATAAGAACTCACAAATTTCAGTTAACATTATTTGTCTCGGGACGATTTAGCGGATGTTTTTTTTTATGCTCGTTAACAACTATTACTTCAATTTTTTGACAATCAGCTGATTTTATATGACAATAATGAAATACACCAATTTAAACTTACACAGTGCCACATTTTTATTTCTACCGATATTAACAGTCGATTAAAAAAAAATAGAAAAACTTGAACTTATGTACATACTTGGTGTCCCAAATTATAATTATGCTGAGGTAGCTCCGTATTTAAAAATCGCGGGAGTTTAGCAAAGTAACATTTTTTAATAATTGACTTTAACACTACGCATGACGATAAAATTTGCCACGCTCTTTTCCGCAATAAAAGGAGAATTTAATAAACTTCAACTTACACTTACACTTCAAAAAAGTTCTGAAAAATCAGAATTTAAAAAGGCAACGAGTCGAGTCGAATTCGCGCGTGCGCGCAAAAAATGCCCTAACTCAAATGTCGAAGAGTACGGTGGTAAATAGGGCGCCACTGTTTCATTAGCTAGGTTAAAACAGAAACCCTCCTAGATGACATTGGGACCTCGCTTTCAACTCACTCAGTAACTTAAGCAAACCTAAAAAAAACTAACTTCAAACTGCGCTACTGGGTGAGTCAAATAAAACACCAAATTTACAATTTATTGTCTAGCTGTGTACAGATTTGACAACTGAAGTGGAAAGTTTACACCAGTAAATTTTTACTTTAACATTTTGAGAAAATTATTACATTTCTTAATAATTTACCAGTATTAAAAAGATAATTTGACAAACAAGATAAGGCGCAAAATTACTCGGCCATGTGACTCGCATATTAACGTAGAAGACGCACAACAAGGTATGTAAATGTAGGTCACAAGACGAAGAATGTTAAGCGCAACATACCCAACGCAAGATTGTAAAAGAAATGGATTATGTAATGAAAAACTTTTTTCTTTTTAAATTTCTTGATAGAGAGATTGCTGTCTTTAAAATATTCTGGCAAAGCATCTGAACCTTGGAAATATGTCTGCATTTCTTGTCCGATAACCATGGACCTTACCATTAGTTTCTATGGTCTCGTCGTGCAACTTTGTCCTCATGAAAAGCAAGCATTCAAAAATTTAACATGCTGGCAGTGTCAATATGCCCAACCTTTTAAACAACGGTCGGCAATGATCGATGAATCCTATCCATTTTTTGGAGTATAAATACCTGCCGAAAAAGCCCCCCTACATTAAGACTGGGTATGTCATTTTTCTATGAAAAACAGCAAACTACACCATCTAAGGCACTGAGAAGTAATATAATCCTTAAGTTGACGTATCAGAAAGATGTCAGATGCACAAATCATGAATATGGTGTTGAGATGTAAGTCCCGTATCTGGGGTAATATCTTACATATAAGAACCGCACACCGTATTCCCCACACCAGGTGAATCCGTCCAATGCATGGATGAGAAAGTGGGTTTGTATGCATTTGGCGCCAGTCAGGTTTTTAAAAGTCGGCCCCGGTGAGGCACGCGAGTTATACGTCGGGCCAAGGGACAGGCGTTTTTAAAAATCACTGTTTTCAAAAACTGTATAACAAATTTATTTGATTTTGGGAAGAAGTTTAACAATTTAGCAAGCAACTATAACAACAGAAGTGACAATAAAATCTACTCTGCCTGTATTTATAATATTTCTTATCGCTAAGGCTAGGAGTGGTCAAAAGGAGCTTAGCTAAGCAGTTTACAATATGTAACTCCTCCACCCTTAGAGGGACATATAAACTTTTAAAGTTTCTATGACCTAAATAATAATTGAATCATCTTTAACTTTATTACTTTTAAAATAAACAGGCCATAGATACTTGTAAATTAAAAACATTATTGTTATGCAAAGAATAACATACAGTAAAACTGTCCAAATACTCGTTTTATTAAAATATAGGGGTGTACTTAATAATCTTGAATTTTCAAGTTTTTGCAAATTAATATTTTCTTGTAACTTATTTAATTTATTGAAATTAATGTTATTTAGATTGAGCAGTTTTACCTTCTTATACAGTATTTTATTTGTCAAATTATTATTAATATTTGGTAAAGGAATATTTTTTACTGCGTGTATTTTGTCTGGGTTTGGTTTTACACCTTCTTTACTTACTATGTGTCCCAAATATTGGACCTCTTTTCTCAAAAATTCAGATTTGTCAAGTTGTATTTTAAATTTTGAGTTGCGTAGTCTAGTAAATACTTTTTTTAGTTTTTCAAGATGCTCTTGAAGACTTGTACTAAAAATAATGACGTCGTCTAAATAAACAAAACATATTTCATTTTGTAATCCGCGTAAAATATTATTCATAACACGTTGAAAAGTTGCTGGTGCATTTTTTAGTCCGAAAGGCATTCTTAAAAATTCATAATGTCCTGTATCAGTACTAAAGGCTGTTTTAGGGATGTCTTGATCATGCATTTGTATTTGATAAAAACCGTTTGCAAGATCTAGAGTCGTAAAATATTGTGCTTTACCTAATTTATCTAAAATTTCGGTAATATTTGGTAATGGAAACTTGTCATCGACTGTAACTTTATTAATATTTCGATAATCTACGCACATGCGCCATTTCTGTTTACCTGATTGGTCTAATTTTTTAGGTACTATCCATATAGGAGATGACCAAGGTGAATTTGAGTCTCTAATAATATTTTGAGCTAATAATTTTGAAATTTGACTTTTCACTTCTTCACGGTGTATTTCCGGGTATCTATAACTTTTTGTATAAATCGGTGTTTCGTCCGTGAGTTTAATTTCATGTTTTATCGTATTTGTAAAGCTTAAAGGAATTTCTTCGCTATGAAAAATATCACGAAATTCATAACAGAGTTTACGTAGTTCTTGTTATTCTTCATAATTGCAATGATCTAGTCTTATATTTTTTAAATTAGCCTTCAGCTTGTTATCAATATTTTTTTCATATTTTTCTGGATATACGGGGTGATCAATAAAATTCATTTCGTTTAAGTCTATAGGTTCGACTTCGAAAAATTCAAGAAATTTAATTTCTATAGGATTTTCTTTGGGATTCAAAATTGTAGTAGAAGCAAAATTATTTTCTATTTTTACAAGACATTCTGGTATTTCTAAATCTCCTAATTGTTGATAAGCGAGTATACCGTATCCGTTTGGAATATTTACTGGAAGTTGTATTTTTTGAATCGTTCTTGCATCAATGATATAAGTTAAATTATTTTTAATATTTTTTGAGTTTGATTGCAAGTTATTTTCGTTGCGTATTGGAATTTGCGTGTTTGGTAATTTTAACGTAGATGTACTGAAATCTATATTAGCATTTAATTGTTGCATAAGGTCTAAACCTATTAGTCCATCAAACTTATCAGAAAAATCGAAAAGATAAAATTTATGTATACCGGGAGTATTGAAAGTTGGGAAAATTGGTAAAGTTGCTACTTCGTTATGAAATGAGGTTGCGTGTGCTGTTTGTACTTGGAAAATTTCTTCTTCGATTAAATTTGGGAAATTTTCGTATGCAATTTTTTGACTTATAAAACTTCTTGTGCTACCTGTATCTAATAAAAATTTTGCATTTAGTTCGGGTATCAGAATAAATGGTAATTGTATGTTATAGTTATTTAAAAATATTACGTCATATCCGTTTTCTGGCTCGTTAGGGTAAAATTTTGGTTTTCTTGCTCATTATTTGGCAAATCGTCTGAGTTAGCAGAATAACTCAAATTTATATCGTAATCATTTTGATCTTCAAATTGATTATAGTCAGGTTCGGTATTATTATAATCATAATATTCGGTGTAATCAGTATTTTCGTAATTATAGATATTTCCAGAAGTAAAATCATTAGATTGATTTGATTGATCAGGTGGTTTCTGCAAAACTTCCTGATTATATAGTTGTTGTGTGGTAAATCGTTTATTTTGATTATTTACGGCATTGTTTAAAATTGTATTTCCTGAGCTTGTATCCATCGGTTCTAGTTTTGTTCTTCGCGACATTTGTCCGAAATTTTGGTTATTAAATTGTGGTCTTTGTTGCATAAAATTGTGATTATTAAAGGGAGTTCTTGGAAAACTTTGTTGATTATTTGTAAAATTAGGTCTCGGTTGAGAAAAAGCGTTTTGTTGTAGAAATCTAGGAAAATTGTTTTGTTGAGGAAAACTCGAAAATGGTCTTGAAAAATTATTATTCTGTGGAAACATTTGCGTTGGATTATATGGTCTAGAATAATTATTTTGAGTTGGTGTAAACATTGGTCTATATGTCTGCGACATAGAATTAGGTCTTTGATTTTTATTTGAAAACATAGGTTGTTTAATATTAGGATTATTTTGAGCGTTTTTATATAAAATAAAGTTTTCTTCTTCACGAACACATGACATTGCTTTCTCTAAAGAATCTGGATTTTTTAATCTAGTAACTAGTTGTAAATTGTACGGTAAACCATTGAGAAATGTTTTTAATGCAAATTCGTCATAGTGTTGGATTTTTATAATCTTTGTAGCGGCATCATCAGGCCCAGAATTTAATTTTGAAAATAATAAACTGCGAGAATCTTGTGTTCTCATACCAAAAATTATTGGACTTTCGTTTTTAAACGGTTTTAAATTTACTAAATCTTGTATTAGGCAATCGATCGATCTCTGATCGGAAAAACTGGTTATTAGTATATCTTTAATTAGTGCCCAAGAATTTAATTCTGTTCGAGAAACAATTAATTCGGCTGCTCGACCTGATAATTTACTTAGAATGGTATCAAATAAACAAGTATTTATTGTAGCGTTTACATTAGTTCTGTCTTGGAATGCTTTTAACAGATTTTCAACTGCGCTGATAAATCTATTTAATAATTTTGGGTTTCCATCAAAATGTGGAACGTTATCAGATTGGTATCTTAAAAGTTGGTAATTAACTTCAGGCATTGTATTGCTAGTTGAGCTAATAACTAATGAATTTAGAATATCGGTAATATGATCTAATTCGGAATCAATTTTGATAGTTTAAAAAGAACACTCAGTATATATGCGAATAAAAATAATCACTCTTAAAATTAAATATGCTTAATACTAAAAATATAAAGTGAAATCTTTGCAAGGACAAATGACTAGAAATATTAACAATGAAATTACACTGTAAAAAAGGAATTAAAATTATTGTCCGTACAAAAATTGCAAAAATTGAAATGAAAAAATTCGAATGAAAAATTCAAAAAGTCAATTTTTCACTTACAAGAGTAAAATGACGAAAATATTCATTTGTGTTCTTGTTCTTGTTCTTGTTCTTAACCTAGCTGGTTTGGCGATGTTTGTCCTCCCCAGGTCCTTAAATCTAGCTGGTTTGGCGATGTTTGTCCTCCCCAGTTTTGTCCACTTTCAGCGATGCTTGTCTGTCGGTAGACCAGGAAAACCCTTCGATATGCCCTCGACTGGTTGACCAGGACTCCTGAAGTTCAGTATGCTGCTTTGTTTCTTTGTCCAGCGATGTCTTTCAGTTGCCACCTGAAATCGGTACTATCTGCTTCTGATTGACACTTTTTGGACTCTTCTCCGTAGGTTTTTTCGAGTAAATTCTTGAAAGAAACCGTGATCACAATATGCCCTTGTAACACGTCTCAAAAATCCACCAAGACTGCGCCAGTTATACGTCGGGCCAAGGGACAGGCGTTTTTAAAAATCACTGTTTTCAAAAACTGTATAACAAATTTATTTGATTTTGGGAAGAAGTTTAACAATTTAGCAAGCAACTATAACAACAGAAGTGACAATAAAATCTACTCTGCCTGTATTTATAATATTTCTTATCGCTAAGGCTAGGAGTGGTCAAAAGGAGCTTAGCTAAGCAGTTTACAATATGTAACTCGCGCACTCGGGACGTCTAGCAAAAGTGGGTGGACGGCAATTCAGCGACCAGAACCGGGCTGACGCCATTTGAACTTTGCACTTGTGGGTGAAAATGAAGTAGTGTTTGGTTGTGTTTATTTGCGAGCTTTTCATATTATTTAGAAATTCATTCGTTGAGTGACAGTTTTTCAGTGTTGGTGTTTAGTTATTCTTGTGGACAATGACCGATCAACTAGGGTTGCCAGACGTCCCGATTTTATTGGGACTGTCCCGATTTTAAACTTCCCGATTTCAAAGGGTATGTCCGTCGTCCCGACACACTTCAAATCGGGACACGATTTGTCCCGATTTTTAAAATTTTCTAAAAAGCGTATTTTTAAACTCGATAATTTAAGTTATTTAATCATAAATTTAAGATGTATAGTTTTTAGAGCATTATATACCATCTTTATGTCGTTTGAATTTCATAAAAAGTTTAAATTTTTGCTTATTTTATGCTTTAGCTGTTCATTTATTAAATAGTAGTGCAAAAAATAGCGTCCCGATTTTTTGCCCCAAGTCCCGATTTCTACGCAGCTTTTAAATGCTGATACCCGATTTTGAAGATGTTGGATCTGGCAACCCTACAACATGTAAAGTGTATGATTGTGTTTTGCCAAAATTTGTTTTTTTCCCTTTTTCTTCGAAGGTGGTACTTTTTAAATTACTTTGCTTTATATTATTGAAGTATGTTCAATATATTTGAACACCAAGTTTAGTTTCTGATAGTAGTATCATGCTAATCATTTGAAAATATTTTTCTTATACATCATTTAGCAAAAACTTACTGAAAATTTTCTGTTTACTAGTATTGGTTTATTCCGTTAACGCTTGATGAATGCCAAATTAATAAGGATTGTTGAGTGATAGATACAACAAATAGGTATGTTCCTTTCAACCGAAAACTAACTCTGTTCACTGTACCCTCTTGGTCCACTGTTCCCGCATTGGCTATACTGTAAAACTATAAAAAAAATTCAATAAGAGTTTAACTATTTCATAGTGCTTTTTAGTTTTTTTTTCAAAAACTCAAGTCTATACATTTTTATGAACTTGTTATTTCTAACTTTTAAAAATCAGTTGTTTTAGCCTATACATGATATAATAATTTTATTATTTTTTTAAAGTTAATTTCATAATAGCTACGTGTCTGGGGCCTCCTAAAGCCCTATGGTGGAAAAATGTAATGAGCAAAAAGCCGAACGAAATAAAAACTTTTAAATTAATTTCAGTGCAACTTTATAAAACCTGGTTTATTTTTCAAAAGTTTTAATGTTTAGTTGTGTAGATAGGTATCATCTGCAGAATTAAATTCGAAATGAAACTTTGCACATCTGTCTTTTTCATTTTTTCTTTGTTTTGTAACACATGCGTAAAACACGAATTATTACATTTTATAGCATTAAAAAGTTGAAGTTGGTATTAAGTTTTCTGTACTATTCGCGGTTGCATTTCTCCATGACAAACTTGTACACCAATATGTACTATAAGGGATGCACTTTTAAGGCGGATTTCTCTACGTGGCGTCCACGTTGGCCAACCCTATTTCATTTTGACATGGTTTTTCGGCTGTAAAATTTTTAACAATAACATTATAAGTATATTAAGTTTAGATTCATATCCTGCAAGCAATTTTCGGTCAATTATTTGAAGTTTCAACGTGTATAATGATTTCATTCAGGAGATTAATATGTTAAAAGCTCTATGGTGACATTTTTTCTGTCACTAGGACCTTAATAGTTTTTTTGCATATTGTTTCCCTAAAGTAAATCATAAAATATCTTGAAACTTTTATTAATGCGCTAAGAAATACTTATAGAATATAAGTTAATATTGTCACAATATTCACGCAAAAGAAAAATAAAGCAAAAATTGTACTAAAATGAAATTAAGTTGGCCAACATGGACGCCACTTAGAAAATGTCGCCTTAATTGTGCATAATTTTGATACTTGATAACTATGGATTCCAGGGATGGGCTTGGTACGTTTTGCTTTCTGTTTCGTAGAGCAATTCTTTATTAATATCTCCGTCTCAGAGACTGTTCATTTTAAATTTTACCATAATACAGAACGTTAACAATACGCAGTTTTTTTGTAGATTGTAATGATGTCACCAACAAATTTATTTTAACAGAACCTGGAAGCCTGAACTTTTAATTTCAATTTAATCAATTTTTGAATTATTTATATTTAAAGAAGATTCGCAATTTACAGTGACAATCGATTTATTGTAGTCCAAACCCTAACAAATCGATTCTATACTGCTGTAACAACAAGAAATCACCTACGACAAGTAAGAGAAGTTAATGTAAGCAATATAATAGTATATCGCCGCGACGGTTACATGAAGCTAGATTCCACGCACAAAGATCAGGAATTGCACCAATATTACTGCGACATTACCATGCCGTAGCTTGCCTTAACTCTGCAAGACAATATACGACCTCAGACTACTCCAAGTATCAATTATTATCAGTTATAATCTCAGACTATCCCATTATCTGGATATGGGGTTGGCTTAGACCACTTGCCCTGGCCAGCCCTAAGTCCAGATATGAATCCAATCGATCATTTATAGGATCAATGGACCAAATTTATGCGTAATCATGCTCCGAAAAATCTTAACCAACTAGCAGCAGCTCTTTACGAAAAATGGCAAAAAAACCTCTAAAAAAAATTTTGACAATTTAACAAGAAGCAGAAGGTGCTTAGAAACTTTGATTAGAACTAGAGAAGGAAATGTTCAAGCTAGCGTAATTTGTGCACCTTTAAGTAATACCATTTGTATCACTGTGTTTCTTCTAATAAAAAAATACAGTTTCTTTAAAAAAAAACCTTTCTTTGCCAAAAATGCGAGGATCCTAAAGTAAGAGAAACTAAAATGTTAAGAAAACATCAGATTTGTTAGGTGATCATGAAAGGAATTCCTAATTAGCAATTTGAGATGATCTAAAAGTACAAAACAGTCGAATATTCTTAAAAAACTACTTTACAAAATAAAAAGCAAAACGTAACAATCCATCCACGGAATCCATAGTTATTGAGCAACTTATGAAAATTAATGGTGCGTCAATGACTCGAACAACCAATGCTTTGCTGTTGCGACTTTGCCATGGTTTTTGTTCTTGTCGATTACCAAGCAACCAAGCATTTGTTCAACATAAAGTTTGTCCGTAGAAACACAAGCGCTTGTAGTACTACCTTTGAATAGGTTCATACAAATGCTTTTTCCTTTAAGATTGATTGTGTAACATGTGCTTTTTTACACGCAATATTTTTTTAAAATCAGATTTAAAATTAGTTTTAATTGCAAGTTTCCTTGGCGCGTTAGGATAAAATCTACTGGCAAAATAGGCGATTATAGTATCAATTTGGCCACCCACAGGTGACCATCGGCATCGTAGTCACTTGATCCGCTTAAAATAGGATTGATTTTGTGTCTCTGATACCGTTCTAGATTCTTCGTGAAGCTGTGTAATACCTGTGGTCATTTTGTGTGGAAATTTTAATCCTCGACTCGCCGTGGAGATCGACTTTTCGCGTTGTTAACTATTAGTATATACAAAAACGGTTTTTATTGTAAAAATATGAACTTTTGTAATAATATTTTTAGAAATATAGAAAACGCGTTCAGTTTAAAAAAGTTTTATCTCATTATTTTTAAGCTCGTCCCAAATGTAAACAATAATTTAAAGTCGCCTGAATTAACATTACAGGGTGACAAGGGTCAGAAAGGAGAAATGGGCTACAGGGTAAGAGCAAAACGGTGGTTTTTGGTTTTGTGGCTTTTCCATATAATGCGAAAGTTAAACTTGAGCACTAATGCGTAACGCAAACTGAGAGAATGAGAGATTACTGTAATAAGTGATGATAATAAATTTGTACAAAAGTTTGGAAACATGCAAGAAGTTTTACGACTTCATAATATCAAGAGTTTGTAAAACAGGGGCGTGCTTAGCTATCAGTTTACTTTCATCTTTTAACTTTTTGTAGAGCAATGGTCGCTTTACAAAATTTTGATAACGTTGCAAAGAGTTATAGAAAGTAAAATATTTTGCTACCCGTTTGTATATGTATCGCTATTCTCGATTGATATGAAATTAAAAATGATTAAAATGTTTCATTTGCATATTTAACCCGTTTTGTCATATTTATAGTATTGGCTTAAGTAGCAGACTTGCTCTGTTAATTTTCCAGAAAATGTTGGCAGTGCTTGTACATATCTTCATTTAAGTTTCGTTCTAAGCTGTAGAAGATGACGTTTTGGTTTCGATTTACATTTTCAATTAGAAATTTTGTTATATTCCAGTCTGCCACCCAAAAATTTATTTAACATCGACCTTAAATTCAAAAATTTAATAACGGTGTTAAACTTCTAATTGTACTAATCTTCAACTTTAAATTCGGAAATTTATTTAGTAAAATCTGGTAATAAGCTTAAAATTTTACTAAACTGCTAACTGTAACTACTTTTAACTAACTTTAAATTTAAAAATTAATTAAATTCTGACTTTAAACTTGGAATTTTACCAAACTCGACTTAAAATCCGAAAATTTAGTAAATTATAGTATTAAACTTGGAATTTTACTAAACTTTGACTTTAAATTCGCAAATTTAGTAAATTCTGGTATAAACTTGAAATTTTACTAAGCTCCGCCTTTAAATCTGGATATTTAGTAAATTCGGTATTAAACCTAGAATTTTGCTAAACTTTGACTTTAAATTCTCAAATTTAGTATATTTTGGTATTAGGTATACTTGGAATTTTACTAAACTTCGACTTTAAATATCTAAATTTAATAAATTCTGCTATTAAACTTGGAATTCTACTAAACTTCGAATTTAAATTTTAAAACTTAGTAAATTCTGGTATTAAACTTGTAATTTTACTAAACTTTGATTTTAAATTCGGAAATTTAGTAAATTCTGGTTTCAAACTTTGAATTTTACTAAACTTTGACTTTAAATTCTGAAATTTGGTATATTCTGGTATTATACTTGGAATTTTACTAAACTTCGACTTCAAATATTTAAATTTAATAAGTTCTGGTATTAAACTTGGAATTCTACTAAACTTCGACTTTATATTTAAAAATTTAGGAAAGTTTGGTAGGTACTTGGAATTTTACTGAACTTTGACTTTAAATCCGGAACTTTAGGAAATTCTAATATTACACTTGGAATTCTACTAAACTTCGACTTTAAATCCGAAAATTTAGTAAATTCCGGAATTAACCTTGAAATTCTACTAAACTTCGAATTTAAATTTAAAAACTAAATAAATTCTAGCATTAAACCTGGAATTTTACCAGCCTTCGACTTAAAATTCGAAAATTTAATCAATTCTAGTACTAAACTTTGACTTTAAATTCGGAAATTTAGTAAATTCTGGTATCAAACTTTGAATTTTACTAAACTTTGACTTTAAATTCGGAAATTTTGTAAATTCTGACATTAAACTTGAAATTTTACTGAGCTCCGCCTTTGAATCCGGATATTCACTAAATTCGGTATTAAACCGAGAATTTTACTAAACTTTTACTTTAAATTCGGAAATTTAGTATATTCTGGTATTAAATTCTTATCTTAAACTCGGAATTTTACTAAATTCTGACGTTGAATGAGATTGAGATTTAATTAACTAGCAGGCTTAAAATCCTAATTGATTTAGAAAGAAAATAAAATTTCGCGTTTAGATACGAAATGTAATAAAGTTTTAATTTTTTTGCTGTCAGTTGAGTAAAATCCTAGTTCAAAGTTAGTATGTAATAAAATATTATATTTTCTCCACGCAGCACATCATTTTATAAAATTAGTTTTCATGCAGTTTTAAGATTAGGTACTTTTTTAAAAAAATATACTTTCGGATATTCGGGAAGAAGACAAGTTTCGGAACTTTTAATCGGCAAAAACTATAAATTATTGGACACTGATAAAAATCTTGTATGTTTTTTAAATTTTTTTTTAACAAATAATCTCTTCTTTTCCCGGTAATGCTGGTTTGGAAATAGTTTTTAGCATAGTAACATTTTAATAGCCATGCAGTACAGCGTAGTTATTGTAACAGCATACACATACATTCACAGAGGAACAACTGCATGATTACTACATATAAATTAACTGCCCAAAAAGTCTACCCTGTCCAGAAAATATCAGTTTTAGTTTTAAACTATAATTTTTAGTATAGTAGGATGTAACCAAGTAGTTTTATATTTAAAATCGTTAATTTTAACATATACAATGTTTTTCTACTCCTTTCTAAGTACAGTGTCACGTTGTCCTGTTTCACCACTCCCGCTTATCGGGATATGTTGACGTGATGATACCATGGTGTGGTTTTAAATTGGAGGTGTCACGTTTTTACCGTATCAATTAGATTCATTTAAAACCAAGCAATATTATCATCCCGGCCAATTGTATCTGCTTGAGCGGGAGCGATGAAATGATATTGCAACACCTTACTAAGATAAAAGAGATAGTTTGTTAAAATGTATTTAATTTCTAGCTGCCTTTTCTGAGAGTTGTAATTCATACAGAATTAGGAAACCCGGTGATGACTAAATTTATAATGTAATTGTTATAGCGTATGCTTTTATTATAGTTGTCTCTATAGTTATACCAATAATAAATTGGAAGATTTGGACATAGTCGGTAAAAATTTTTGATTTTAACAAACCTGAGCAAACCTTCGGAATTTGGGGATGAAAATTCCAAGTCACCTTGCCTTGTACAACCAGTCTCAGTACTGACTGATATCAGAGTCTTGCTGGTGAGCCCGTTACACGTCTGCGCTGTGATCCAAGAAGTTTGCAACAGCTGTGAAATTATTTTTAATAATGAGTTTATCGAAATGTAAGTATTACGAAAAGTTGTTGCATACCTTAAAAATTCAGAATCGTGAAAAGCCAAACAACATACAAGGGAAAACAAAAATTTGCAAAATCGCGCAAGAGTCAACTATCCTTATTTTTAAAAATAGGGTAAAATGTTACTAGGAAAAGTTGTTGAGAATTAAGAGGTATGCTTAAATATAAATTCATACTCTTCTATCTCAAAAATTTAAAGCTCTACTGCGCGCAAAATAGGACGTTTTAACACCGTTACGCTACTGTGGGATTCTGGAAAGGCTATTTGAAATAGGTTCCAGGGCACATTAAATTTTAGTCAAGCAATATTTCTATTTCTACGATATAGAGCCGCTTTTTCTAAAAAAAGAAAATTTATGGGAAAATTCTCACGAAAAGTACTCATCTTTTAAGGTTAATGTCGTCGCTAGTATTTTTTTTAAATGGCTCGATACCGTACAGCTTTCTTGTCAGACCTTTACAATTCCAAAAATTCAGACATTGCAATTTCATAATAGGTCCGTTATCTTGCAGCGCGCGAAGCATGTTTCAAGTAGATTTTGGCGACATGTATTAGAAGTTGCCTAGGGACAGCTATAGTTATTCTTAGCCGACGTAAAACAAGAGATACCGAGACAGGATTAGGGTACACTGAGAAAAATATTGATAATAATATGTTGCACAAGAAGTAATAAGTTCTGGGGTAATTTTGGGCTGGAGTTAAATTTTATGTTTATTTATAATGTCAGTGACAATAACATAATATGTGCGTTATTTTTAGAACCCGTAACCATTATTTTTGGTTTAACTCTAGATCTAAAATAGTATATTATGTTACTAGGAGTAGAAGGTGAACATTATTTAGCCCAGAAGCTTGCACTGCCGAGGCGCCAGCCGAGGCAGTGCCAGTTGGGCGAAACACATAAAGAGCCTTCTACTCCGACTGACAAATACTATTTTTCTTCAAGCGCCAAAATAAAAAAAAACAAATATAACATTTGACTATCTATGGACAAAAAAGCAACGTATTTAATCACATTTCTTTTTTATGATTATTGGGTAGTATAGCCTAAATAAGAAACATATTATTATTGTGGGTTTACCAAGTAGGCCTTTATAATAATTCGTTTTAAATATTCTATGCTACAGGATGATGTACATTTTGTGTCATTATAATACCTATACTATGCAAAAATACTAAAACAAAAAATATAAAATATACGTAGGAAAAATTGTAAAGGATCATAGTCAAAAGCAAAAACACACTAAAATTTGCGATATTTCAAAAAATAATTGTAAACAATATAGGTACATATATGTATACAAGAGTACATATTATATAATAATTTTCACCACCATTAAAACAAAAATTTACCAAAATAAACTTATGTATTTTTATTTCTACACATTTAGCATTTTGCTGCCATTGGCTTTTTAAACGAGGAAATTACCAGTTACCCACACTTTTTCTTTAAGGAAATCAAAGTGTGGGTTACCAACTAAACTGGATTTAGAAACTTGAAATTTTGCACAGAGATTTCATATATAACGTAGGTATCCACTAAGGAAGGGTTTTTCAAAATTCAATCCCTAAGGGGATGAAATAGGGGTTCCAACTTTGTATAAAGAAAGAACATTAGATTGTCCTATTAAGTCGAAACTTCAGAGAAGTACTCTAAAAAATAAATGTTTAAACACGTGTTTTACAGTTTTAATAAATCAACCACTAAGGGGGTAAAATGGGACTTTAAAGTTTGTAATGGAGTAAAATTGTTATACCGCGAACGAAGTCGCGGGCAAAAGCTAGTTTATGCAGTGTGTTCATGGATGGAGTTGACAAGAGGAAAATACTAAGAGATAATTTTTAATTCGTCGCATTTAGATTCAGTGTCATAAAAACACAAAAACATTTTCAAGTACCTATACCTATAATACTCAAAATTACCTAAATCATTATAATTCCCATTTAAGAAAAAAGATAATATTTTTAACTAAATCTAGTACAATAATTAAGAATAAAGGTCATTTTCAATCATTATTCGCCACACCTCTGCCACTGGTCGTATCGAAAAAATACTATTTTTACCCTAATAAGTTACTAACCAAATCAAGTAATAATTTTACCTTCAGTTACGAGTATAGCTGCATTATTCAATATTTATACCGAATATCAGTCTCGTAAAAGTAACCATGCGGCTCCGTCTCGCGTTCAAAATTAAAATCACTGTAGTGAAAAATCACCGTTAAAAATAAATATTCTCAAATCACTATCGCTGTTTTAACAGTTATCGAAAAGTCGCTATATCTCCCAAGTCTAATTGGAAATAAACCGACGGGACGCGACGGACGGAATAAAACTTATATTAATTCTTGGAATTCGAGCGCCACGAATTTCAGTGTGTTTACCAATATTTTGCATCACGTCGTAATTTCGCTAGTCTGTTCAGCTCACAGGAGTTTCGCTCGCCGCTAAATTCCTTTCTGCACAAAATTCGACCTTAAAAATACTTTCCTCTTAAGCGATTTTCAAATTTGCTATTTGATTTTTCACGATTCTAATAACAGTTAATTTTCTTTTTAGGTATTCATCAATTTTTCGTAATGCTTACATTTCGATAAATTCAAAATATTTGAACGTCTTGGATCACCCTGTAGACGCGTAAGGAAGCTCGCCTGCCAGACTCTGATATTTATAACTGAGACCAGTTTAACAACATAAAGGAACTTGAAATTTTCGTAACAAAATTATGTAGGTTTGTGGAAAATGTTGAATAAAACCCGATCTGATCCGTAACAAAAATTTAATGCAATCTAAAATTAAATATAGATCTTGCTCTTTTGTCCTTAATGTTACACGTTTTGCAGGTTAGGGGTCGTCCCATATGACATAAACCACGTAACACTGTTGAGGGGGTGGGAGGGGTGGTTACAATGGTGGTTAATATTGTCACGAAACACTTTTCTCTCTCTAAAAGTATTTGAATTTTGAATTTTGGAAATTTCATTTATATTTAATGTGGAAAGTTACGTTACAGAGGGAGGGAGGAATGGGGCAAGCTGAATGTCTACATGGTGTTACATGGAGGGGGGAGGGTAAAAAGACGCGAAACAAACGTTACATGGTGTATGGACTTCCCCTTAAAATGCACCACTCTGCCTTCCTTCCAGGTCCTGTTTACATTTATTTTTTCTTAAAGTTTCGTTTTCTTAGTACCTCTTGAAACACCCCCGCTCCCGTTCGGTACACGTTTATTCAAAAGTATTTTAGAGTACAGGGTCACAATTTTTTACAGAAAGTTATGAAAAAACAAATCTGAAGGTGACTTTAAGAAGCCGAAACGTTTAACATTTGACATATTGTACAACTTACATTTATTTTAATTATTGTTTTCTAATCTATCTTAGCCATTATCTGTTATTACATTGCCTTATAAATAATTAAACTTGGTTACATCTTTCTATTTTAATTTATATCCCTACTGTCGATGTATTTATTGTTCAAGCAATTAATTTAATAAAATAAAGTGAAAGAAAAATAAAAGAATCTGACCAAATACAAATAAAATATATCTGTTGCAGGGTCCGACAGGGTTGCGCGGATTTCCGGGATTTCCGGTTTGTTGATTTTCATTTGTTTTATTGCTTTCGGTGGTGGGAAAATAGCTATTTAGCGGTGGCGGTTTTAAGGTTAAGGAAAATTTTTAAATTTATAATTACTTCAAAAAGAATTGCCCGTTAGTTTAAGGGTTTATGGTTTTAGTGTTGGATTATAGAAGAAATAAATACCCTGATAAAAACCAAACCGATTAGGAAAATGTACCTATGTCTTTCGAAAAACTATAATTTGGAAATTAGTTGGAATATTCAGGGTTGCTCAAAAAGTGGCGATGGACCCAAGTTATATTTTTGGAAGTAAAAAACCCTATTTTTTGTTCTACTTTCTAAGTCTGCATAAAATTTTAGAACTGAGTTTATGTACAGGGTATCCCATTTTCGGCAGTTTTGCGGGGTATCTCCCTTATTTTTAAAGATAGAGGGTTGCGGTTTTCGCGACAGTATGCTACTTTTTTGTGAAATTAAAGATAGCGCCAGCAGAATTTTCATAGCCCTTATGATTTTTGAGATACAGGGTAGAATCGAAAAGTGTAACGTTTGAGGCACCCCCCGTATCTGAGTTACCTTTAAACTTATCAAAGAAGTTAAAACGGATTCTTATAGAATTTTTTCCGTAGAATCCAGTGGCGTAGTCGGTGTGACACTTTCCGTTTGTTAGGTATGAAACAAACATATGTTCTTTTAAATGGAACACCCTGTATATAACTGTTCACATTTATTAAGCATAATGTGGGCTTTCCAAAAATATATAATTGTATACAATTATTTTTAAAAACAAGCTCACAATTTAAGATTTTCTAAAATTTTCTTTTGTGTCCAATCAGTAGGTAGTAGGCTATGGCTAATTTGTTTGGAACAAAAGACAAAATGTCAAAACCTTTGCGGTTCTGTCAGTTTTTGATTATTAGTAAAATATTTTTGTTGTTTTGGTGATATTTTTCTAAAATAATGACGGATTGACGGTTTACGAAAATAATGATAAGTTATGTTGGGTTGTTTTATACAATCTAATGAAAATCCCCAAGCAGCTTCAGAATTATATTTACAAAGGTAACGTATTTTCGGCGCTATGGTTAGGATATCTTAGTGTTTTTTTTGTTCACATTAGATATCCAGAAGAAGGCAACCTTTCCCAGATATATTTGCCCGCCTTAAATCAAATTTAGTAGAGCATGGATCATTTATCCAGCCCCGTCCTAGGGCATACACCAAACAAGATAGAGATATAAAAGAAATAAACGTATTGGGTTGTGTAGAAGCGACGCCTTCATCTTCTTGCAAGCTAATAGAGGAAGCAACTGGTGTATCCAAATCTAATACTAATGCTCAAATAATTTTGCAAAAATATAAGTATCACCCCTATAAATTCCACATAGTTCAACATTTGCTGGAGCGCCGAATGTTGTTTTGCCAATGGTATTTACAACAAATGAATACTGATGAATCTTTTAGCAGAGTCGTTATCTGGTCCGATGAATCTTATTGTTCAAGTGCGGGAATTTTCAATCGCCATAATACAAGGAAGTGGTCCATAGAAAATCACCATTTGATTTTTGAGAGGGCACAACAATGACGCTTTGGGGTTGGGGTCTCATGTTTCATTTTTGGAAGACGCATAGTCTTCAGAATTTTTGAAGGAGGTCGCACAGCGCGTCGGTACCGAGAAATCCTTGAGGAAGTTATTCCAGAATTGATGGAAAATGTTTCATTGGCCCTTTATAATGCCGTTTATCTTCAACAAGACGGTGCGCCAAGCCACAACTCTGCGCTTTTAAGGGCATTTTTAGACGATAACTTTCCTCAAAGATGGATTGGTACCTACGGACCTGGAAGATGGCCTCCTCGATCTCCGGATCTTTCAGTTTTGGATTTTTTCTTATAGGGTTTCATGCAAAATGAAATCTATAAAACACAATATCAGTCTGTAGCGGATCATCGTGCGGCAATCGATTTAACTTTCCGAAATTTGGAAAGAAAGCCTATGATTCTTTTGAACGCTATTAGAAGAATAACGAAAATGTGCCAATTTTGCGTATGGGAAAATGGCCATCATTTTGAAAACCACTTTTAAAAAAGCCTTGCTTTTTCAAAATTCTGATTCTCTTTTGGTTTTCCTAACTTAAGTTTTAAGTAACATAGGTAATTGTTGCTTTGTTTTGAGTAAAATTCAATAATATTATCATAGTTAAGTTAAAATGCTGTAATAAATAATTAAGACTTGAGAATTAAAAAAGATATTTTGAATTAAGTTTGAAAGTATAATTACTTACATCGATTTTGTTTTTAGTAAATTTTAGGTACTGATTGGACACAAAAGAAAATTTTAGAAAACCTTAAATTCTAAGCTTGTTTTTAAAAATAATTGTATACAATTATATATTTTTGGAAAGCCCACATTATGCCTAATAAATATGAAAAATAATATACAGGGTGTTCCGTTTAAAAGAACATGTGTTTGCTTCAAACCTAAAAAAAGGAAAGCGTTAGAAAAAAGCCGACTACGCCACTGCATTCTACGGAAAAAATTCTATAAGAATACGTTTTATCTTCTTTGATAAGTTTAAACGTAACTCAGATACGGGGGGTGCCTCAAACGTTACACTTTTCGATTCTACCCTGTATATCAAAAATCAAAAGGGCAATGAAAATTCTGCTGGCGCTATCTTTAATTTCACAAAAAAGTAGCATACTGTCGCGAAAACCGCAACCATCTATCTTTAAAAATAAGGGAGATACCCCACAAAAGTGCCGAAAATGGGGTACCCTGTACACTCCCTATACCCAAACCTAATAATTCCAAAGATTGTTGATGTTTGTATAAACTTCAGAAAAATTCATCAGTTTCAGTTTATAATTATTAATTACAATATTGATTTAAATAAATGTTGAAATGTACAAATATACAATTTCTTGATTGCGTTGTGCAACATGTATTGCATAGTATGTTCAGATTCTCTGTATCGTAATTGTAAGTCTTAACACATTCAGGAATGTGTGAAGGCTGTGTGCACTTTTTAAGTATGAATGAAACAAAGCTTTGTATTAAGTGCAATTTTTTTTATTGTTTGCAGATTTCAGAGTTAACAAGGTTTAATTCCAGTTCTTCCTTGTGCTTGTGGGGTACAGTTTTTGAAATTTTGAGTAGCGAAGGTTGGTGTTACCCTGTCTTTAAGACAGTTATGCAGGAACCAAATATCTACCTTTGCTGTTGCTCTACTAATGGAAAACCTCTTGTACTTATCAGCCAATTCTGCCATACTGCAGTATAGTAAGGAATGTGTGAAGGCTGTGTGCACTTTTTAAGTATGAATGGAACAAAGCTTTGTATTAACTGCAAAATATTTTTTTTGCAACGTGCACCCACCCTAGCGACCCATAAATATGACCTGAGACACGCAGAGTTCCAGTAGTGCGCAAGCAGTTAAGCTGAGCGCACCTTCTGAAGATTCCAACCACTCGTGTTGGTGAAACGTCAAGAGTAAGAGACAACCGACGACGGCGCGTATTTCCATTATATACATGGCCAGAACGCAGTCATAGGAAACTACTTGTTGTCTATGGCTGCTCACTCAACCTGAGCAAAAAGGTGGTCAGGTTTGCTCAGTTTTGATTGATATAGATACATATATATCTATGTATATCAATGAAAACTGAGCAAACCTGACCACCTTTTTGCTCACCCAACCTGTGCAAAAAGGTGATCAGGTTTGCTCAGTTTTCATTGATATAGATATATATGTATCTATATCAATCAAAACTGAGCAAACCGGACCACCTTTTTGCTCAGGTTGGGTGAGCATAAAAAACGAGCAGTTTTCTATGGCTGCGTTCTGGCCATGTATAGAATGGAAATACGCGACGACGGCCTAACACCCCAGAAACCACACAAATATTGGACGATGGCCGCGAAAGCTTTTCACAATTCAATAATTTCTTTCTTTCTAGTTCACCTATTCTCCCTCCTCCTTCATCTTATCGCTCCCTATTTAAATTTATACGTCCATGTAATATTAGATTTTGAAATCCCAGTAACCCCGAAAATGAGATATTAGTCAACATTTTCGGAAAAATTCTAAACAGCCCCGGTTTTACCCCTCTTACCCCCTCCCGTTTATTTTTTTTTTAATTAAAATACCAGCAGAAACACCTGACCGTCATGCTTAATACAACGGAGAAAAAATTATTAAAATCGGTACTGCCATTCCGAAGTAGGTACACAGGCAAAAATAAAATTGTCGATTTCAAGAGTTTTTTTTTTTGGTTTTTCGAAATTTTCTTAGGTTTCCACTCACTTAAGCAAAAAAAAAACTTAAAATGGGACCATTCGGGAGAACTTATCTACAAAACAACAAAAAAATTATCGAAATCGGATATTCCGTTCAAGAATTATGCGTGAACATACATAAAAAAAATACATACGGGTCGAATTGATAACCTCCTCTTGTGAAGTCGGTTTACGTAATAGTGTCAGAAAAAGAAAATGAGGTGCCGGAGGAAAGAGACAGTGAGTTATGCTCTTGCATTAAGGCACGGGGAGTCCAAGATCTATTAGACAACCACGGACCTGTTAGACAGTAAGCTTTCTTTCACCCTTGTTGGGATCATCGCACTGGCGGAACCATCAGGCAGCTTCTCCCATAGCAAACTCGCATATTCAATAATTCCTCTTGACCAGAGACGATACAGAATATAAATATTTTTTAAGGACTAATACTACTTATACAGGGTGTTGCAAAACTCTGCTGACCAAATTTTACAGTTAATTCTTAGGCTTAGGTTCGAAAACGCTTTGTTTCCGAGATACAGGTTGATTCAATTTTTAATTTTGTTCTGGTTTTTCTTATTTATTCTACGTTTTTAAAGATAGTCCCTTCAAATTTCGTACATACAACACTTTCTAGAGTATGTATGGAATAACCTTGTTCAAAATAGTCCAGAAAATGATATTTTTTTTGAAATATCGCGATCCAGTAGATGAAACTTAATTAACTAACAATAAGATTATAAAGCCAGTAGACCATATTAAAGGTTTAACCTAGCTTTAAGTCAAATTTTGCCAAACATCATCTAAGCATATTAACAGTACCTACTTAATAATTTACTACAATAAAACTAAAACTAGAAATCTTGATCAAAAACATGAAGTTTATAAGAAAACCTATTATTATTATTTTAACAGTCCTTTCCGTTTTTAATGAATTAATTGACTCTATATTTCTTATTTCGTTGCTAAAACACTCGGTCCGTAAGGCTGGAAACCGAGCAAAGAAATCATCAAAACCAAGGTGCCAAAAAAATAAAAATGATCAAACAAGAATCTTGTCTTTTTACAAATGCAAAGGCAGTTTTGGCGCAAAAAAACGTTCATGTGATCAAAATGATCGTGACCACCCAAAAAATACCACGCTGTAGATTATTTCGAATGGTAAGAATATTCCATAGGTGTTCCAAAAAGTATTACATATACGGAATTTGAGAGAACTATCTTTAAGAATGTGAAAAATAAGTAAAATATATAAGACAAAAATCCATCCTCGGAAACGACGCAATTCCGGATTGGGTAAAGGGCGATATTATTCGTGATGCTTTCAATTATTTTTGATATTCCATAGAGCTTTTTGTTTATGGAAAGCTTTCTCCATAATAGCCCAAAGGAACCACATATTTATAGAATTTATCTCAAGTTTATGCTACGTAAAAAGTTAGCTTTGGGAAAAAGGCAAAACAATATGGTAATTTCCAGATGGATAATTTAATTTCACGATAGTGCCCACAGTGCAAAGGTTCGTGATAAAAATGTTTTATAACAAAAAATGTGCGATTAATTTATCAAATGTATATTTAGGACAAGTAAAATTAAACTGTATATTATTATATTTCCTTTCTTGTAAATGAATATGTTTTTGTTCCAGTTTTGCAAAACAGGTCTTTCAATAAATAATAAACCAGAACTAAACTTAAGCAAATAACAAACTAAAACTGAACTATTTTAAAACTAAACATAACTTAAGGTAAAAAAAATCATCCCCAAAGTATGCCGTGGAACCAATCACGCATGTCTTGAATTATTACTCTTGAAAGGTAACATACACAGTAAAAAATCCAGTTGATTAACCACAAGAGATGTCTGATTTTATTGGCCGGATTAAATTTTTTGATTTAATTTGTAATTATTTTCTAAATCAGTTTCATAATCTTCGTTATGATTCAAACAAATTACTCATTCTCGATTACTTTAAATCGATACTGATCAAATGCATAAAAAAGACAAACATTTTAAATCATATTTCCTTGTTAAAATAATCACAATAATCAGTATCAATCACCTACTGACTAAAAAATACTCAAACTTCTAAACCAAGCCGCCAACACATGCGCAGTACGCAACCTTTTAATCACAAGGGAGTACCGATATCCATCCACCCCGCTGCAATCTGCAAAAATTCCATTTAATCGGCAGTAGGTATGGCGGTTTCTGTGGTAGTGCAATGTGCAATGTGAGGTTATAACGAATGAAGTGGTCAACCTGTTCTAAAATTTTACGAATATTCTTTTAAAAACTTTGTTGTTACATCATGTTGGTGAAATTATGTTTCAAAAACAAAAGAAATACGCAAAAATCTCAGATCTTGAATCCAATCCCTTGGAGGAACTCATGCACCAATGTAAGTTATTTTCCATGTATTTTCAAAGAACAGATTTGTCATGCCAGGTCTTCATTAGTGTTTTATGTATTTATTTACAGATGAGTAAATAATTTTCGTGTTTTTACTTCATATAATTATTTTCCACTTTTACACTGTAAAAAAAAATTATTAAATTTTAAATCAAATTCAACCCAATTTTGACTAAATCCAGGTCCATGCCTCACCTCCCCGGATTTTTGTTTATGATATGGGACAAACAATTCCCATGCTTTGGGAATTTGCATTACCTATCTTTTATATAATTTCATCTGTTTGTTCTTTAATGTGTTCCCTTTTCTTCTGTATTATAGTATTGTCATTTAATAAATAAAATCGACGCCCTAATCAGGTACTTTATAGGGCGGAGAGGGGAAGGGCGGTGCTACTGATGATTGCATATCAATCACATTGGATTTAAGATTTAATAAAAAATGATTAGAGTATTATGGAAATTTAATCATTATGGAAGAAAATTTTAATAAAAATTGATTTAGATGTAATCAGAATTAATTGTTAGGTTAATCAATTTTGAATAAGAAAATTTAATCACAGATCCTTCGATTTAATCAATATGCAGTATTAAGTTTTTCAATCAATCTGGCGTGGACCTGGATTTAGTCAAAATTGGGTTGAATTTGATTTAAAATTTAATCATTTTTTTTACAGTGTAGGTAGAAGGTATAGGTGAATGAAAAAGAAACCTGTTCTGAAGTTTTCATTTTTAAGAAAACTAAATATGGTAATCACGGCAGAACAAAAAGCATTTATGATCAACAGTTACTTTAGAAATGGTAGAAGGGTTGATGGCCAGTGGGTTTATTCAGCACGGGAGGCCATTTAGGATTTTCAAACAGAATTTCCGCACATAGTCATGGATTTCGACCAGTTTCGCGAAATTTCGACTAGATCTGTGGCTTTGTTTAGAGAAACAAGAAGTGTGAATAGAAAGGAAGACAGTGAGCCCCTGCACAAAAAGTAGCAGAATTGAGGCAAATTGTTAATAAACACCCACAAACCCCTATTCGGCGTTTAAGTCGGCAAGTAAATGTATCCTACGGAACCTGCAATACAGTCTTGAAATGTGACCTGCATGTGCACGCTTATCGTTTAAGCTCAGTCCAAGAATTGTTACCAAACGATAAGCGGCAGCGAATGCAATTTTCAGAGTGGTGTATGGGTAATTTGCATAATAATGAAAACGTATTTAAAAAAAAAACATTTTATACTGACGATGCATGGTTTTACCTCTTTGGTTATGTAAATTCTCAACAAATGAGAATGTGGAGTTCTGAAAATCCATATTTCTTTATAGAGAAGCCTTTGCATTCACAGAAAGTTGGCGTGTGGGCGACCATATCGAAAAGAAGGTTAATTGGACCGATTTGTTTTGAAGGAACTCTCAATTCGGCGCGATACTGTAATAAAATTTTAGAAAATTTTGTAAACGCATCAGACAATGAAGAGATGCGATAAAGCTAGTTCCACCAGGCGGCGCACCAATTCACGTACATAACTCTTGATAGTTTAAATTTTTTGGAAGAATTTTTCGAAGATCGACTCATTAGTCGTAATATGCCAGTTAGATGGCCAACGCGGTCCTGCGATCTCACGCCGTGCGACTTTTTTTTATGGTCACACATTAAAAACTCCGTTTTCAAAACCCCCTGTGAAAATTTAGAAGACCTACGGGCCAGAATTACAAATAAATTTTAGGAGATTAACAACTCCCGCCAAGTGTCCTCCAATGTTTTTGATGCTGTAAAAAAAATGAGAACATGTTTGAAAGTAGAAGGTGGACACGTCTCTCATTTAGTTTAAATTTACAATTCTTAGGTTCGTTGTTGTATATGTTTTTTTTTAATTCTGTATTATGCAATTACAATGACAATAATGTAATTTCTTAAAAATAAAACTTCAGAACTTGACAGTTGTATTTTTCATTCACCTATACCTTTTACCTATGTTACCTTTCAAGGGTAATAATTCAAGACATGCGTGATTGATTCCGCGACATACGTTGAGGACTAGAGAGAGAGAAACTTAAGTAAAACAGAAGCGTTTTTCTTAACT
The DNA here is from genome assembly GCA_963971165.1 of Philopedon plagiatum. Classification (NCBI taxonomy): domain Eukaryota; kingdom Metazoa; phylum Arthropoda; class Insecta; order Coleoptera; family Curculionidae; genus Philopedon; species Philopedon plagiatum. The sequence continues at coordinate 103,851,940 of OZ020191.1, read as the reverse complement.
CCATAAAATTTGAATAATTCCCGACGCTTTAAGGATTGTCATGTGTTTCTACTCAATCATTCTTACTGCATTCAGAAATATCCTTTTTCTGTACGCATCTTTACTGAAAAGTTATAGGTAAGTTCGTGATAATGTTGGCTCAGTTTTGCTTCACCCATACATTAGTAATTTTTGTGATGCCTAAAAACCATACCCTAATGGAAACTAAAGATTTCAGTTTAAATATATGAACAAACACTTCTGCTTTCCCAGACATAAGTGACACACATTAAGTTCACTCACAGGTATTTTCCTTTTTGCAGTGACTCACGAAATCCGGTAAAATTGCTCTAAAAACTTAAGCTCTGATGATGGCAACGGTTACCGTCCTGTGATTTTTTACAAATCCAATGCCTAAACTATAAAATTATGTAATACAAATTTAATTCCCCAGCTTAATATTGCCACAAGATTCATTTTTACCATTCCGGGCACAGATTACTGACACACTTAAAAGAAACAGGTGCACGAAAACGTTTAAGACTCTTACAGAAAAAACATACATACAGCTTATGGAACTCGGCATAAAATGGCGCTATCACTTAGTAATTCATTGAGCAAATTTAAAGCCCTAAAAGCTGTAGATGTGATCACAATAATTAAACTAAATTCTATCACAAATATATCTCACCTTGCCCCACAGCCTACATGTTAAAAGATTTTTTTTTAGTTTTGAATAAAGAATCAGCTGTAAAATATTGTTGGTAGAGTTTTGTAAATATATAAATTCACTTATAATAATAAGGACTTTGACTTCGGTAGATTTAAAAAAAAACATGTAAACCCATATCAAAAACACGCAACGTGTACAATAAATTTTATACTTTATTTATTTCGGTGTCTATAATAATTATTATAAATTATGTCTTTGCTCAACCTTTTTCAATTATAGATGCATAATTTATAATATAGCGGAAAATTATAAAAATTTCTCACTATTTTATCTAAACTAATTTTCATATCAAAGTGACGCTACATGGCTATACGCTATCCTGATATCTATTTAATTTAAAAATGACAAGCATGAAATATTAAAGCACCTGTTAAAAATAAGCCGGTAATAATATTTATTTAAATGTTTAATAAATTTTGAACTGAAGCGAGGCGTCAATTTGTATAGATTTTTTTCTTTTGTATCCATATCACTCTTTAAAAAACGAAAGCTGGTATTTTACAGGGCGAATCAACAAAAATTAGACAAGTAAATACGAAATACAAACAGGATATTAAAATTTGATCACCCTGAATTTTGGAATCAAAGCGGTTCCGAACCTATGATGTTAATTAAGGTCTTGGTGTTGTGAAAAGAGACAAATTTTTATTACTGAACAACACGAGGAAGAATGCCGTTTTTTCTGGTATAAACATTTGCTGAATTCTGAAGGTTACTATACAAAGATATAATATAATATATAATTCCAAAAAACGAATTGTTAAGATATTAATAAATTTCCTAAATGCATGTACTTCTATATCATATCCACTACATGTATGCCATGTATTAGTAGTATTTTAACAATAGGCAATATGCATAATAAATCTGAAATATATTTTTTGTATTCTCCACAGAAATTAAATATTCATTTTCATTCATTTATTTTGGTTTTTATATACAAAATTTCATACAAATTTCAAGACTTGTAAGCCAGCCTATTGGTTGTGACGTCACATGATATATAAATAAAAGTGCTATTATGGCTGGTGTACTGTAGATCCGAGCGTTAGTTTATCTTCTTGATTAATTATTTACCGAAGATTAGGAGATTTCGTGGATAAGAAACATGACATTTAATTAAAAAGACCATTCAACAATGACCACAAGGACAATCGGATAATTTTCGAATTAACAAACCTATTATATTTTCTTGACCGACATTTGAAGCATTTATGATAACTGCTTATTTTTTACTCCTAACTTTACCTACATCTGCAAAAATTAAAGGAATAGAAACCTCAAGACATTTGTTTAAGAATTATGTGGTAATTAATTCAAATAAGTTTTTTCTTTTCATTTATCTTCCGCTATACTTTGACAGTCTTTTAAGGCGCAAAATACCTTTTTTTTTAATTTCTTTATTCTTACTTACCTATATGCAAGCTGGAGGAGGACAAATGGAGCCAAAATTTTATGCTTCGAAAAAAAATCATTTTTGGTAAGCTTCTGCTTCTTAAAAAAAATACGGTCTACGAAGAAAGTTTAACTTTTTTATAAAGGGTGCTTAAAAAATACAAAAATAATACATTATGTGAAGAGTAAACTATCTTTATTTCTCAATTTGTAAGTGCATGATTGATTCATTTTAACATACTTTTTAAAATGTTTAAAATTAACAAAAACACTATTTATTCAAACCTCCTCCGTATTCCACACATTTTTCAAACTACCGTCTGATGTGGTCATAAAATTTGATTTACTTTGCTGCAGTATCCTATATGCTGTGAAGTGATAGTACCATTTGTAGAGAAAGTCGATTCGTCGGAAAATAAAATAAGTTTATGAAAGTGGTTACCTTCATTTAAAATTTTGTCCCCAACCCATAAAGAAAAATCTAGTCGTTTTGCTGGATCGTCCTCTTCTAAAGCTTGATTAAAATGTGGCTTGAAGGGTTTAATTTTGTTGTGTTTTAAGATCTCTTGAATTTCACTTTTTTGGACAACCTGTAAATTTTGAGCTCGTTTCTTCAATGCTAAACAGACTGCACAACCAAAACGGTAGCCGTTTTGTTTTCATCAAATAATTTCTTCTTTTTTTTCATTTTAAATTCTGCACCAACCCAGTGTTCCTAAATTTCTTTATCAATCGCCGAATTACATTTGTTAAAACATACACTCCCGGAAGCTTCTCAAAAAATCGTTCTTGCATACAAGTATAAGATTTTTCACCGCTTCCATAATATCGAACCAAAAAATTTTTGCTCAACAGTTAGCTCCTCATTTTCTCCAAATTTTATAACATTTGTCATAAAAAATAGTGAGATGAGGTGGAAAAGGCAAAAAACACAAAAATAAAAAGTAAAATATTCAGCTGATATTTTGAATTTAAATGTGGACTGGAATTTGAAATATTTTTTGTCTTTAAAATAAAAAAATGAAAACAGTCGGCACTGTTATATTCTCACCTTAAAGGGTATGGCCGCTTAAGTATGGGATATTGGCCCAGTGGCTTATTAGGCTATTCTTTCACATGAATGTTGCCTATGACTAGAAATGCTCAATAAAATCGATAATAAACCTCTAGCCCCTATATTATCAGAGTTATGGGGGTAACAACCCTTAACATCAAAATTGTTGTTGTCAAATAAAAACTTATTAAAGCACGAATTCAACAATATACACGATGTGCTTTTTATTCATTTTTTAAACATTTTTTGGTGAAAACGCTTAAAAATTGCTGTCCCCCGCCCTTATCACCAAAAGGATCTCTCACAAAAATATGAAAAAATCATGAACATTGAGAATTAGGTCTAGAATTCTATACTGAGCAAAATTATCAGAATTGAAAAATTGTAGCGCAATCAATTGTTATAAACAATTTAGTTGTTTATTTTCTTACAACTGCCGAACCATTGGTTTTAGGGAATTTTTTTTCAAACAAAAATTTTCTTACGATGTAAGGAACAACTTTTGTCCTTGCAAGTTTTTCAAAAATTTTAATCTGGCTCGGTCGAAATGCTAGAGCTCTATTGTTGCTGTCCCACACCCTTCTCACCAAAAGGTTCGCTCAGAAAAATCTGAAAAATTCACGAACATTGAGAATTAGGTGTAGATTGAGCCAAAATTATATCAGGATTAAAAAATTCTAGTATCAATTATTGTAAACAATTTAATTGTTTATTTCCTTATAACTGCTAAACCATTGGTTTTAGAGAAAAAGTTTTTCGGCAAAAAATATTCCCTACGATGCAAGGAATAACTTTTGTCCTTACAAGTTTTTCAAAATTTTTAATCTGGCTCAGTCGAAACGCGAGTGCATTATTATTAATAATTTAGGTGGTTGGCTGATGGCACGAAACACTAATTGTGCAAGTATAGCTTGCACTTGACCGATTATTTTAATGTGAATCATCTCGAAACGTAAACACAAAATAGCTGTTTAATTTAACACAATCGACCGATATACCTAAGAAAACCCAAGAAAATTAGCTAAATAAAACATTGAAATAATAAACTTATATAACTTATTAACTCATATACTAATAACAATATATAATAAATGCAGGGGTCTTCGTTAAATTCGTAATATTTAATTTTCTCTTACTTCAACATTGTTTGTTTAACTTTCATAAATTTTACAATATGCCTTTACAAAACCTACTATTTAAATTATAAATTAAATAAATAATTTTTTTGTTGTGGCTTTTCTTTTTACTTGTTTACTTATTAAGATCCTAATTAAAAGACTGAAATTCTCTTTGTGGGCAAAGTTTAATGAAAGGAGGTGTTTTTTACAGTTTGATTTCAAATTGAAATTACCTTGTGACCTTTAAGAAAAATATATTATAATATAATAATTGCTGTGCCAAAACCACGAATAAAGTATATTCGCGCTTTGAGCATTGGAACCAAACTAAAGTTGACACTTTCGCGAAACAGCCAATAGGTTGTGGAGAGGATATAGGCTTGCAGACACATTCGTGCTTTTGGCATTGAAAACCTTGAAATTTATTATTGTTGCCGGTGCACCTAGGTGAAAAACAGAAAATTTGCACATTCGCAAGATATTATCTTAATTTAAATACCAGAAAAGTTTTAACTCGCATGACGTGACACAACTTAACTTATTCGGACAACCAGAAAAGTAGTGAAAAAGTAACATACTTTGTTTCAGCCATGTTCAGTCAAAAAATAACCCAACTAGTATCATGAATCTTAATTGTTTAGGTCACATAGACTATTTTTAAATATACAACAAAACCTCATTTGTTAAATTCAAAAATTGAAATATCACATTTTTGTTGCATTTAAATTTGAAAAAGAATAACAAATAATGCCTATATACTACCTGCATACGAGTAATTGTGGCGAATTTATATTAAGGATGCTGTGTTGGGTGTTACGATGGTTTAACAATTAATTGTTAAAGCAAATTTTATCTAATAATTATCAGTCGAGATATTAGGAACCGTAAGGCATTTAAGCAAAAATTTTGCAAAGTAGTAACTCTTACCCAAAAGGGGTGCACCTGTACCTTGGTGGTAGCCTCCTCCACCCAGGAAGTAAGCTATATCTAATTTAATTTTGATATTGAATTAATAAAAAAGTCTAAACTATATAGATTGATGACATAAATTTGGCATATTCAGGATGAGCTTTTTAGAGTTAAATTTTGATTGAATTTAAAAAATAAATACATTTTACCGATAAATCAAGTTCACTTATTTTAGAATTCTTATTCGTTTCCATGGAAATGCATTATTTTTACTTAAGTCAGTAGACAAGTCTGACATTTTAACGATTATTTCTCAGTTTATTGCTAGGTCCCCGGATTTGACCCCCTTGACTTTTTGTTGTGGGGCTTTATTAGGGACAACGTGATGGCGACTGCACCTACAACTTTGGATAATTGTTTTTTTAAACTGTTTTACAAAATATTACAGTTTTAAAACATCTATAGTCTTAACTTTTTAGGTTCATATTTTGCTTTTTTTAGTAGCTAAGGTTTTTTTTAGAAAAGATGTATTTGTTAAGAGCTTTTTGACTTTAATTGAGCCGTATTTCAAACTAACTTGTAGTATTGCACCTACTAAGCAGAAATGGATTAAATTAAACTCTTCTATAATGCTATAATTAGGTATTATCTACAAATACTCGTATAATTATTAAAAACACTAGTTGGTATAGAGGTATAATTAGTAGTGTTAAAACTAAACCTAATATCCTTGTTAACTATTTTACTAACTTTCATTTATGTTTGCATACTAATCCCTACAGCAGTGGTTCCCAACTGGTGGTACTGGAGAGCATTTGGGGTGGTACGCAGAAGGGTTCAATAATAGTACAAAACAAAAGTACTGGTTTAAAACTTACAACTTCCCGCGATGAATGTATTTGCGATTTGTTAATAACAATTACCTATAAATGGCTTTTTCTAGTTTTATGGATGTATTTATTTATACTTAAACACATTTTGTAAAGTTATTCATTCACATGTATATAGAATTTATTTAACCCCCTCAAAAAGTTATCACATAATTAGTGGTAAGTACGACCGACCCTACAAAATTTTCAGGTGGTACTCAATTATAAAAAGGTTGGGAATCACTGCCCTACAACAGTATCAGCCACTTTTACTGATAAATTCTACTAATTTTTGTTTATTTTTGTTTAGGGTCCAATAGGATTGGATGGACCAAAAGGAGAACCGGTAAGTTTTTCAAATTATTAATTTTTGTGAGTGTTCAGGTGGCTAAAATTATTTAATTAGGTATGAAACAAATTTTCGATGTTCTTTATTAATAAGTATGTTTTGAGAAAATAAAAAAAAATCTCTATAAAAAGTTGCAGTAGTTCCATCCACGTCACAAAATTATATCCAAAAGTACCTACATACGTATCTTCCATAGCTTTTGTTTGAAAGGTTCAGTGATAATATAACGAAAAAAAAGAGAGGATGACTTACCATTCTGGTGTCAGTCCACTGGCATAGGGGGCGCCCTGGATGTGCCCCAATTCTGATTTGCACTCTGGTTAGCACCACATTATTTAGAATATGCGGTTGTGTTAATTTAAATAGCGGTTTCATTTAAAAGCCTCTATGCGGTTTCTGCGTGCGTTAAATACTCTTTTTGCAAAACAAGAGTTCCACTTCCGCGCAGGGCGATAAAAAGTCACCTCTCAGGTTTAGTAGCCAAATCACTGATTTATTATATATTATATAGTTAAGCCAATATTAAATTAAGTTGAGATAGAAAGGTGCAGACGGCGCAAGCAGTATTATCAAATCAAATCAATTCAAATCAAATATGAATATATTACTAATAATATGTATTGTACATTACATTTATCAGCTCGTCAAACATAACATGTAAAAAAAGATTTTTAAAAGTAAACTGTAAAGAACATACCGAATTTAGACAAACAGAAAAACAGTTAACTGGGTCTACTCACTCAAGAACTCCGCTGTGGAGTAGTATGCTGCATTTATAAGGAGGTGTTTTAGCTTATTCTTAAATATATTTATTGACTGACTAGCCTTTATCTCAGGACTAAGTTTGTTATAAATCTTGATACCCATTGTCATGGGTCCGTCCTGTGACACCTTGAGACGGTTATAAGGAACTGTTAAAACAGACATATTTCGCGTTTCATAGTTGTGAAAGTCTGAATTCTTTTTTAAATTAGAGAGGTTTTCCCTGGTATATAGAGCAAGGTGGTAAATATATAGACAGGGTAGTGTTAGAAGTCTTAGTGCACGAAAAGCCGGTCTACAGTGGTCTTTGAAGAAGAGACCCGCCATAATCCGAACTATCTTTTTTTGAATTATAAACACGTCGTCAAAACCACTTGCCGCGCCCCAGAAGACGAGGCCATACGACAGGTTAGCTTGTACGAGACTATAGTATGCGAGTTTAAGCACATCTATTGTGACAGTATACTTTAATTGTCTAGCTAAAAAGCAATACGAGCTTAATTTACTTCTTAGATGGCCTAGGTGTACTTGCCAAGTAAGTTTACTGTCAATGTATAGTCCTAGAACTTTTGTACAGTTGACCTGAGCAATAGAGGCCTGGTTAAGTTTTAAAAGCCAGCTTTGATCTACTATGGTATTCTTTGTACAGAAATCTACAAAATTTGTCTTTTGCCCATTGAGCTGTAGGCCATTTTTATCACACCAAAGATTTATTTCGTTTATTGCTGCTTGACTTAGTTCTAGTTGTCTGTTTCTAGTCAAGACACTGACTAGTAGGGTGATATCATCGGCATATATCACTGAGCCAACAGCTGACTGACAAAAAGCCCCTAGGTCATTTATATAGACCAAAAACAGAAGGGGCCCCAGGGTTGAACCCTGCGATACACCCCTCTGGCAGCCCCTTACATCTGATCCAACCCCCTCAATGACCACCTGCTGGGTCCTAGATTCCAAATAGGACTCTATCCATGAGTATGATTGAGCTCTGACTCCGTAGCTCTCCAGTTTCCCGAGCAAGATCCTGTGATCAACTAGATCAAAGGCCTTGCTCAGATCAAAGAAGAGCCCCAGAGTGAAGCTCTTTTTTTCCAGTGATTCGTGTATAAATCTTATAATCTTGTCTATTGCTGTAAGAGTAGATTTTTTCTTTTGAAAAGCGTGCTGGCTTTTACTTAAGATTTCAAACCTTTCAAAGAAGTTGTAAAGTCTCAGATTGAAGCAGTACTCCAGTATTTTTGAAAATTGACTTTGAAGAGATATCGGACGATAAGACTCCTTACTCAAAGCTGACCCCTTACCCTTAAAGACAGGGACAATTTTGGAAAGTTTGAGACAGTTGGGAAATTTTCCCACAGCAAATGACCTGTTAATCAGGTAACAGAGAGGCCTGCTACAATGTCGGCCACTTCTTTTACAATCTTTCCCGGCACTTCATCATGCCCTGAACTTGGTTTGCTACAAGTGTTATGAATTATTGATTCAATTTCATTACTACAGGAATAATGCAGTACGAAGCTGTGAGGATTATTATATGTTGGCACCTGAGAACTATACATGAGCCGTTCAGAGGAAAAGTGGTATAATGTACAAGCAAACCGCCATGCAGTTAGACCACTTTTCCTCTGACCGGCTCCCATATTAACGTTTGTTCTATTTGGAGTTGAATGATCGAAGAACTCACTAAAAATATTACAAATTTCAGAAAGATTGTTGGTTATATTGTTTTCCTCAGAGAGTTCTGAAATTTTTTGTCTGTTGTTGCCCCTACTTTCATTTATAATTTTCCAACATTCTTTGTTCATGTTTGGTGCATTTATAATTCTATTATTATTGTAGCTCTGTTTTGCAGTTGATAGCTTTGTTCTATAAAACATCTTTAAGATATTAAATCTATCATGGATAAAAGCATTGTTACTGCTGTTATTTAGCGATGCCATTTCAGTAACGATATTTCCCAAGGCTCGAATTTGTGGGCTTATCCACGGGTAACTTGTATTTTGGGGAAAGAATTGCTTATAAGGAAAGGCCGCTTCAAAGCACTTTAAAAAAGTATCATAAAAAATATTAAATTGGTCATCAAAATCATCAAGCCAGAGCAAGGGTTCCCAATTTATATTCAATAAAAGATTTCTGAACTTTATTTTGTTATTACTGCTGAAGTTTCTTTGCCTGACTACACGGGGTGATATGGCCTCGCCAAGCTCGAGCTCAGCAATTTGAAAGGTATGATCCGACAAACTAGTATTGCAGACATTCACCATTTTTACAGGGAGATTAGTTATAATATTATCTAGGCAGGTCCCGGATGTCACACCAAGCCTCGTTGGTTTGTCAATCAGGGCCTCAACACCAAACTGCCGAAGAAGAGTCCGCAGTTCAGTCACTGGTCGGCCCTGCTCCAGCAGATCAATGTTGAGATCCCCACAGAGAATAATCTTAGTGTGCTCACCAAGAACCTGCTCAAACATGGAGTATAGATTATTAAAAAAATAGTCAAGATCCCTACTTGGTGATCTGTATAAACAGATTAGAGTTATCTCAAAGGCACTACATTTTACTTTTGAAAGGCATACTTCAAAGTGTTTGTCACATGCATGAAAGGGTATATTATAGCAATTCACATTTAGAACAGACCTCACATACAGACATACTCCACCCCCAACAGAGTCCTTACGTGAATAATGCTGAATAAGTCTATATCCCAGGATTGTAAGCCTTTCAGGTTCATCTTGATATATCCAACTTTCGGTGATAAATAGCACATCTGGTGTCTTGTCGTCTAAGAGAGTTTCCAATTCAAGTGTTTTATTTTTTATTCCCCGTATATTTAAATGTAACACACTAATATATGAGCAATCTACCGTCTCTCTATAATTTGATTTGTTAAAGTCCTTCTCGAACGATGCATATGTCCCCTGCTGACCCCTATTTTCCTGGTTCTCAGTATCCGCATCACAGGATCTGTCGTCTTGCTCTGTCACTTGTTCCATCACGCTGCCCCTCTCACTGCTGCCAGCCGATGAAAAAATCTGTTAACGCAGGTACCCTTTGGCCAGATTGAAGGTTCCATGGCGCTCTGAAGGTGATCATCCAGAATTGTTACCTTGAATGATGAGTAATACTCTGGGTACTTAGACTTCATCTGTTCACATGTGACTTCGGAGAATAACGGGTTAAGGTAAGCCTTGAATTCATCTGTTGTGACTTCAGGATGCAACTTAAACACATGAAGGAAAGATAGTTTCTGGGACGCTCTAATGCCCTTATTATCAGTGTTCCTTGTTTCCCACAAGCACTTTCTCCGCTGTCTTCCTTCTTTTTTACAGGGTGCTACAAATTCGAGTCTTTATATGGGAATCTCGGTAACCGTAAGAGATACGAAGTCGATTAAATTGGGGCGAAGTTGCGCACTTTGATGTTGAATTATGAGCTAGTTAGAAGTTTGAGAAATTTCGGTGCCCATGACAAAGTGCTATTTATTTTTAAATATCTTTTCAAATACGCCTAGGAAAAATAAAATAGATTTTGCAAAATTTCGGTTTTTTTCGAATATCTCCGGAAGTAACTGGTATTTCTCAAACTTCTAAATAGATTATAATTCAGCATCAAATTGCGCAATTTGCCCTAATTTAACCGACTTCGTACTTCTTACGGTTACCGAGATCCCCATACAAAGACTCGAAGTTGCAGCACCCTGTATATATTAAATCATAATTAAAACTGCCATTATTATAAATTTATTTTTACAAAAATTATATTATTGTACGCACCAAATTTAAACTTAAAAACTTAAACCAAAGAAAAACGAACCCCACTCCATTTAAAACGGTTTAGCATAAACAGGCAGGCGCGGCCCGTGAAATTTTGAAGTTGTATATCTCTGTTGCTACTTACGGGACCCATGCCAAGTTCAGGGGTTTTGATAGTAAGCCTACTAGGAATGTTTTGGTAAAGAAAAAAATATTTTGAAATTTGCGAAAAAAGTTGAATTTTGCCCTAGCATACCCTGGGGAAAAATGAACACGTTTAGGTATTTTATTTATTATTTTTTCTAGACAAATTTTACATCATTTCGTCAAAATTTTTTTAATTTCAAGAGAAAAAAATGTGTTAGTAGAAAGATATTCTTTTGAATTTTTTTTTAAATTATATTTGGGATTTAAAAAAATTCAAATGACTATAACTTTCTGCTAACACATTTTTTTCTCCTAAACTTTAAAAATTCTCGACAAAACTATGTAAAATATGTTTAGAAAAAATGCCTAAACGTGTTCATTTTTTTCAGAGGGTGTGCTAGGGCAAAATTTAACTTTTTTTCGCAAATTACAAAATTTTCTTTGGTACCAAAACATTTCTAGTAGGCTCACTACCAAAACCCCTGAATTTGGCATGGGTCCCGTAAGTAGCAACAGAGATATACAACTTTAAAATTTCACCAGCCGTCACTGTAAACAGGGCTGTTTTAAACAGGGTTGTTTGTTTTAAACAGGGTTGTTTTAAACAAGGCTGTTTTATAAAGGGCTGTTTTAAGCAGGGTTGTTTTAAACAGGGATGTTTTAAACAGGGCTGTATCAAACAGGACTGTTTTAAACAGGGCTGTTGCGCAATAGTATAAGAGATAAGGAGCTTAGCTCCACCGGTGGCCGGCGGTTGGTCAACATCCTATTGACATCTACTATGGACACTTCGGGATTTAGTTTATTATCGTAAAGCTCACATAACACACCCTGAATGATGAAGGTAGTATTAAAGTTATGAATTTCAGGTTTAGTCAAAGAACCCATTACTGGATTATGTTAAACTTTTACCAAAAAAGTTGAATTCTAATAATAGCTTGTGGCCGTGCGGTCAACACACAAATGATTTAAATGTTCTATTCTATATTTTGAAAAATAATAATCAGCATCATTATTAATCTGCTTAATATAAACAGATTAATAATTAATTTATCTTGTAAATAACACCTAACAATAGATCAGATCCTGTATTCTACTCGTACTGATCATGGCGTTTTGTCAATAACAACGAAACATTTTTTTTCTGTATATTTTAAAATGTATTTTTCATTGTTAGAATAATGTTATTATGAAATTTAATGCGCCAAGTCCTATATCAGTATAATAAAAGTCGAGCAAAAAAGTAGTATATCATCCGTTAAGGCACAACGTGAAAAGTATAAAACATATTTTTTCGCATAAATATAACCTCTTCTACAATTTATAACTGAAAATGTTTTATTAGGATATTTAACCCTAAATGTTGTAACGTCATTATTATTTTAGGGTCCACCTGGGGAAAAAGGTCAGAAAGGTCAAACGGGCAGCGCAGGAATTGATGTTATACAAGCTGTTAAGGTAATTTTTTATTTATAATAATAACCTATTTTATTGCCCTTTTGGTTTTTATAGCTGTGCACCGAAATTAGATCACAATATTATGTTTCCTTTGGTTTATCCTTTTGTCAACGAAAGATTTCCGTGTATTGGGCCAGTCACTAATAAACATTTGTGATGTCCACAAGGCAAATTATGAGATAGGGACTGGTTCCTGCCTAGGGTTAATTATGTTCAAGAGCTGTTTTATTCTACTTTTTATCTTAAAATTATCATAAGTACTCTGTCTCAAATATAAAAATAAAAATATTAATAAAAATTTTAATATATAAATTAAATTTTATGTCAGAAAAAGGTTTTAACAAACGAAAACAGTTTTATTTTATGTTTTATTGCAGAAATTTCTGTTCCTAAAATGCGTTACTTGGCTTAAAATAAAATTTTCATCAAGAAATATAAGATGTGATGTATAGGACAAGCCAGAAATAAAAATTTAAGTTTCAAAAGCCGAAATTTTTTATTTTTTCACGTGCACATAAAAAAAAATTCTACGTGAAAAAGGTGACCATTATACCAGTAATTTAAATAATTCAACCCAATGGTTTATTTTTCTTTAATTTTTAATTTCAGTTTTCTGTGCAATGGGCCATTTCTGGTAACATTTGGTATTCCAAAATAATTAAGAGTGTTACTAAAACAAAGAAAAGTAAATATTTTCTAACGGCAAACTCCAACAGAAAGAATATTAAAACTGAACCGTAAATAAATCTTGGTTGTTAAACTTCCCAGTCTTTGAAAAATATTTTTTACAGCGCAGCGATGCGTTTTTAGAAAAACTTCGATATTTCTTACATAATTCAATGAGTTAATATTAAAAAAAATTAGTTGTTGAAATACGTAATCTTTTATTTTCATCACACTTTGTATGTCGTGTCCTTTGATAACTCATTTCTGAGCCGTGGAAAACGATCGATATTAATATTAACATATTAAACAGTAATCATAAAATAAAAGTGATTTTATTTCAGTTAGCCTCAAATAAATCATTTAGTAAATTCAAAACGTTCCGAACTAGTTTATTTAATAGTATATTATGCAACAATTTAATGATGGCTATTAATACACGAGTGTATTGATGGCCATTAAATAAGATGCATACACTATTTTTTCTACGACCATCGGTAATAAGTATTAAACTGAACCACATTTATTAAATTTAGCAGCAGTTAAATTAAATTCTTCACTATCACTAATACCATAATCTGACATAATTTCTAATTAAAATATTCTTAAAAGTTTTAATGAAAGTGAAAATTTTAGTAAAAGAACTGTCAATGTCGGATCATTTGTAAAGAGACCACTTGATTAAAAAAGTATGGGTTTCAAATTGGCTAATAACGCCGTTTCATAATGAACAGGGTGTCTAGTTTTCGACACTTTTGCAGGGTACCTTGGTTATCGTTAAAGATAAAGAGCTGCGGTTTTCGTAAAACGTATGATGCTACAAACAGAATTTTTAAAGCTCCCTTCTTTTCGGAGAATAGGGCGATTTTGATAATTTCATTTTCCAGCACCCCTCGTATCTCAGTTGCATTTTAACTTATTGGTAAGGTAAAAACTGATTATAGTTTTTTGCTCGGAATTCAGTGGCCGAATCAATTTTTTTCTGGAAAGAACGAATTTAAAGATAAAAGCCAAAGTTGCATTTCGTTAAAATTAGACGCCCTGTATATTTTGTTTTATTCGATTGCCTTTTTCATAAGCTTTTCAAAAATATGTAATTGTTGGTATATATCTTTTGGAATAACTTCCGAATTTTACAATTCAAATAAAAATTTCTCGATTTTCCTTATTATAGAATTTTGGTCTTGGCTGCATAAACGCACCATAATTAACTAATTTTTTTTTAAATCTAGAAAATATATCGGGAAAAGGTTGCCTTCTGTCTGGATATCTAGAGTGAATATAGAAAAAAAGCCAAAAATAAATTTATAATGGATATAAATGAAATCGTACTACCTGTTTAAATATAGTTCGGCGGCATCATGCGAATTTTCATTCGATTCAGTATAGCAAGCTAACATACGAGTATACTTTTCAAAGTTCTGATAAAATCTCATTTCAGCCATTTTTTTAAACGAAAAACCCAGTAATAAATAACAAGTAGGGGTTTTGAGAACAATACTTTTTTTATTCAATGATCTCTTTTTACAAATTTTAACAAGCGGCCCGCATAGCAGCCGTAAAAGGATACTATTATATATTATTCATTTGTTTCAAATCATTATATCACGGCCTACTATGAATTATTATTGAAAATTTTCTAATTTTCAAAATCGCCCTGTATCTCCAAAACGAAGGGGGCTATGAAAATTCTATTTGTAGCACCATACGTTTCACGAAAAAGTAGCATGGTATTGCGAAAACCGCAGCCTCTATCTTTAAAGATAACCGAGATACACGAAAGTTTGCTTGAAATGTCTGACATTGTCAGTTTCGTTTATTTACAAAAAATAGATGATTTAACAGAAACCCAAGCAATTGAAATTTTAATAATACTGGTTTATGGGGACAGAATGCAAACGCAACAAGAAGTTTGTAATATTTTTAATGACAAATATCCTGACAGAAATCCATTAACTAAAGTTTTAAAACGCTATAGTATTTGGATATTTAGTACAAGAATAAACAATACAGGAGGAAATAATTTAAAAGTTTATAAAGAAAACTAAATGAAATGTTTAAAATGATATCCATTTACTTCTTGGCAATAAACCAAATACTGCGGAAAAACATGCAAATCGTTTAGGAGAATGTCAGTTTCCTCGAGTTTTCTATATTCTGTTTCTCTCCTTAACTTTGAATCATCGAGGTCATTTGGCTTACTTTTGAAAACAACATTTTTGAGGTGGCCCCCCACAAGAAGTAGGCGAGGGGCGTCAAGTCCGGAGATCGAGCTGGTCACTCGATTGTACTACTACATCCAATCCATCTTCCAAAAAAACGCCATCGAGATATTGCCGAACATTATGGGCATGGTGGGGCACCATCCTACTGAAACCATATTTTATCATTTGGTACTTGATTATTCCCAAAAAATCATATTTAAATAATCAATACAACAGGTAAAATAAAGTAACAACACTTACTTACGATTATTTGGAAATGATTGTGCAAGAGCATTCATTTCTTAAAAGATCCAAATATCTTTCTCTATTTAATGTCTCTTGCATGAAGAAGGGGCCAATTATGCTCCGACCTATTATACCAGCCCAAACATTTACCTTTTGGGGGAACTGTGTATGATTTTCGCATATCCAGTGAGGATTTTCCCTAGCCCAATATCGACAATTATTATATTGCTTTTCCATTTAAAAAAAAGGTTGATTCGTCAGAGAAAATTATTCGGTGGACAAAATCTGGATTGGCGTCGCAACGGTCCATCATGATTTCGCAAAATTCCAAACGCCTGTCGGAATCATCTTCTGAGAGCTCTTGCACAAGTCTTATTTTGTATGGATGAAACTTTTCGGTTTTCAGAAGGCGGTCTACGGACATGTGTGAAACGTTGTTTTCTTTTCCCAGTGTTCTGGTAGGATGGGGATTTTCCTCTGAACTGAGTAAAACATTCAGAGCCTTATCACTATCTGTTGCACATTTAGGTCGGTCAGAGCGTATAGCGTTTCTTACGTTTCCAATTTGACCAATTTTTTTTAAAACTACTTACAGTAGATTTAGTTGATGGATTTCTGTCAGGATATGTCATTAAAAATATTTCAAACTTCTTGGTGCGTTCGCATTCTGTCCCCATAGCCCAGTATTATTAAAATTTCAAGTCTTTGGGTTTCTCTTAAATGATCCCTTTTTTGTAAGCAAACGAAACTGACAATGTCAGATATTTCAGGTAAACTTTCGTGTACAGGTATATTTTAAGGTAAAATACAATAAAATAACGATTTTTGCCCACCATTTTCTCGAAAACTGTTAACCTTAGGATAAAATGGTTCCAATAGGAATTATTCAGAATTTTAAGCTGAATTCGAAAATCAAATAAAATATAGAGCGTTCCATATAAAAACAAGTTCCTGTCTATTTCAGCAAAACGGTAAACTTGACAATAAAGCGGAACTCACCATTGGATCGGGCGTAATTTCGTACCTAAGTGTACGAAATTTCATAAAAATCGGATGAACGATTTGCAAGATACTTTTTTTAGGTTTCCATATTTTTGTTACACACTGTATGTTTGCGTTTTGAAATTTGGAATATTCTGAAAACTTCCGAAGATATCCGTAAAAGTCGAAAATATATATATACGAAAGTTGGCTTTATTTTTTAAAAAAGCGAAAAGCAGTTTTTGGCGGTATTGCTTGTTCTTTATCTGAAGCCGTACCTACTTACTTTTCCAATTTTTTTTTTGTTAAGACATGGTTCCCTTTTGTTCAGCACTTAATTGTTTAGTGAAAATTTGATATTAATATAGCAAAAAATGTCAATTTTTTCAGGATCGTATTAAAAAGTTGCTTTAACATGAAAATAATGTCATTAGTCATGTTAACGTCAAACTTTTAAAAGATCTAAATCGCAACTTTTCGAATTTTTACGGATATCTCTAAAATTATTCAAAATTTCTTACGTCAGTGGACTCAAAATTGTGTAACTTTCTCGTCATTTAAACATTGCTTCATCTCAACCGTTCATTTGCATTTTCGGATTACGGTCAAAATTCTGCTTCATACAAACGGTTATCATAGTGATTTAACATTTTTAACAATATTAAATGTAATGTAAGTGCTTTATCACCCAAAAGATGCTATGTCAGCAGTGGCTGCGATTTGACAAATTTACAGTTTTGATATCCGCCCTGTAACATCTTTACAGTTTTTAATACAAAAATTTTGAAAATTTCTTGTGTTTACTACTTCTAATTTAGATCGATATAAAATCTTCGTAAATAGCACATTAATGAAAATCCAAGAAATGCACAGCTTTCAAGCCATTATTGCGTTTCAGAACTTAATACTGTCATTGTTGAGTATTGCACAAAGTTTTATGGGTTTCTAAACCAGCTAGCTTGATAAAATTAAATCTAACTAAGTTTATGTGTTTCGGATTTTAAATCTGAATTAAAATTAAAGCTCCTAAAGCTAAGAACCCTTAATGATAATTAATAACATTAATTCAATAAAAATATTATAAAAAAGGGTTTAATTTTAGACTTAATATTGATACTGATTCTATAATAGAATTTCCTGATTCTAATGTAAAGTACTATTTTTTTTAGAAATAAATTAAATTAAAAATGAAACAGTCCCCAAATCGGAAAACAATCATTATGACAGAAATTTAATGTTGTTTATGCTCAGCTTATTATTGAAAACTGTCAAAGATAAATCATATTTCTTGTAGATCTAATACCACTATATTTATTCTTGCACCTTAGTTATAGTTATTTCAGTTTAGTAGATAAAAATTTGTTTTGTGTAATAATATTTCTTCATCTAAACTGGCTTATTTTCATTTAATTTCATTTTTAAAAGCAGCCGGGAAGGGTAAGTAATTTGTGACGTTTTTCAGTTAATTGGTTCATTTTTGTTGCAGAGCTTTTCTTAGTATTAAATAGAGAGTAGAGAACTTCGTAGTAAAAGTAATTTATAGTTCGTGTTGCTGAATAAATGAAAACACAATAATTATCGAATTTAGATTTTACTTCAGTACCATGCATCGGCATACCATGGACCTCTAAATTCGATCATTATTCTGTTTTCTAATTACCTACCGTTCAATAAATCTTGTTTCTACTTAGTATTATTGTTGGTAAGATCAATTAAAAAATATAAGAACTTGAAAATTATTTCTCCTCTATATAGGGCCTAAAGCGATCAGTAACGACTCTTCGAGGTGGAACCCTAGGTTATGCCGAAATTGTTGCTGTTAAGGTAATGGCAGCACTATCAGCCATGTATCTCCCGTAGCTGTTGTGTGTCTAATTACTGTGGTTTATTTTTTTTACTGTATTTAGATAAAATAAATTATTAAAAGCTCTGAATTCATACTGACATTGATTTTTTGCAAATAAATAAGATATTTGATTGTATTTCGACGTTTCTAAACATTTCATGAATAACAAACGGTTCGTTATATGCTATTAAATTATGTGAAAAATGAGTTGATGTCAATCATACTAGCGAAAATTATGAAAAGTTAGTAATCTCGTTTCTAAAAGTTTTTTTAAAATATTTTTTGACTCTAAAATTACATATACCTAATTTCATAATGTCTCGTCCATATTCCGGGGATTTGGGAATCAACAAAAAATATCGAATATATTTGTATCATACGTATAACCATGAAATTTTAATATCAAGCTTTGAATATTTGATCACAATTTTGCAATACTTTTAGTCACTTTTTGATACAACAGTAAATATTAAATACCCCAGATAAAAAATTTAAAAATATTTAACTGTAGAACATTTTACAACAAATATTTTTTTTTATAAAAGATCAGTAGTTAAATCTGTTGTACCATGAATTAATATATTTGTTTGAGTTATGTATACCCAACAGTTTATCATGGTTTTAAATACATACTACTGTAATTACGTTCAGTTTGTTTCTTCTTTTTAAATCAGCAAACTTTTCCCAGCTTTTTTGGAATATGTTGTTGGAACGGTAAAATAATTTTAATGTTTGTATTATCTAAATGCATCATGAATTTAAAAATATCTAGTTGATAAAATTCTGTTTGAATATATTTTTAAAAATTCTTCCATGAGTGCCACAATGAAGTTTAAATTTTGATCAGATTTGTTTATTTATTTGCAGTATGAATTTTGAGCTTCCTATAGTGTACATTTAGGCATGAACATGTTGTCGCAGGTAGTGGTATTTCATTTTACTACATTTATGTGTTGCACTGTGGTGTTTTTGCTGTCATTTTTTTTTATTTACAATCGGTATATTTTTAGGGGCTACAAGAAAGGGGCCATAACATAACCGGGGAAACTATCATCACACTAAAAGTGAGTTAGTTTTTTAGCTTTTGGCTTTTTTAAAAAAGTTTATTTAAAACATTTATTTTAACTTTTTTCACACTAAAACTGAGGCACCATTTTGAGCTTTCTGCTTTTTGTACTTTACTATATTATTATTTCTGCTTAGTTTTTATTTTTAACCCTTTATTTCTGTACTATTAGGTTTCTAATATCTGCTTCTTTTACTTTGCCTCAATCGTTTTTAAAAATCTCAAGTCACTTCTGTATGATAATATAACAAATTATCACTATTGAGTAAAAACCCATTCTTGAATGGAACTGCGTTGTTGGGACACTGTCACTCTTCCGGAACATTGGGATATATGACTAGACGAAAACCTTTTTTAAACTTTGTTCCTACAGAAATCACGAACCAGTCATAACAAATAGGTTGGCGGTATTTGGTCCCTTTCACCGTTTACTGATTGAGTTCTAAGATTTTCATTGGCTCTAAACTGGTTTTGTAATTCTTGTAGGAACATACTTTTAATATTGTTAGAAATTGTCACTTCAGTGATTAATAAGTGTCCTCTGACAATTTTTCAATATATTAATTTAGTAGTAATAGTTTTCATAATAACTAAAATTTTGTGTAGTAAGCTTACACATATTTTCCTGTTATTTAGCTTTCATGAAAGTGACAAACAGAAAACAAAGAAAATAAAAATTAAAAAGACAGTTTAAGTTAGAAACGTGTGTCTAGGGATACCAAATTTAATTTTGTACTTAGCTCTTGCACACTTATATTTAACACCTTGCTGAAACTTTTGGATATTAGGTGTTCTAGATTTTGCAACTTCACTTAAAGTTTCATCGGGTTCTTCTGAGAAAATTACAGTGTCAGTTAGTTAAGAAGTATTTGAAAGTTACCGTGTATGTGTTATTTTTTTAAAAATTTTATAAATTTGCAATTTTACGCTACGCTGATTACTTCGCTAGAAGAAATTTCTATTTTCTAAAACAGCAGGCTAAGACATTTTAAATTTTACAGGGTGCTTCTGAAAACACGGGCCACTGCTAT
Source organism: Philopedon plagiatum (assembly GCA_963971165.1). Classification (NCBI taxonomy): domain Eukaryota; kingdom Metazoa; phylum Arthropoda; class Insecta; order Coleoptera; family Curculionidae; genus Philopedon; species Philopedon plagiatum. Next base: position 103,831,378 of record OZ020191.1, on the reverse strand, counting down.
AGTTAAGCCCCAGATAAAACCAGACCAGATGCTTAAGACTGTCAAATATCGTGTTCAATCTCAATGACCTTGAGGCGCGGCACTTAGGCTTCCTGCACCATCGCTTTGCGATAGTGCAGGCGTCTGTACTATACGGCAGTTACGTTAAATTTGAAGAAGACACGGTAGTGGCTGTGATGCTGTGATTTAAATTTATAACCTCGGTCCCCGTACTCGATGCCACACGGCCGGCCGATCGGCTCGCCGTCGCATGAAGTACAGGCGACATTGGAGCTTTCGCATCTGGTCTGGTTTTATTTGGGGTTAAGCGATAGCTCAGTGTATTTTTTGCATGTGGCGTCTGTAGTAAAAGTGGTCAGCCGTGATCGTCCGGCAATATCAGTCCTTAATAAAAGATTTTTAGACAAAAACTTATTTTAATTTATATATATCGCAATTCACTTGACTTCGGATATTAAGGGCATTTTTTCAAATTTTATCAAATTGCATCGAAATTTAGTTCGGGAAAGGTACTTGTTAGGTACGTATTAGTGTTTCACCGTCTCTTCGCGTTTTTTTTTTTGGTCAGGTTAGTTTCTTGGTATATTTTCTTTGCGAGAGTCTTGCGAGACCCGAGGGGAAATAGAACCGAGAAAATTCCCTCGTATTTCTAAAAATTCTTACTAATCGCTGATAACCAAAGCCAAATATCACAATATTGCAGTCCGATTATAACTATTATTAGAAAAAGCATTTTTTTCTAAAACAGGGTTTTTAAAACTGCTTTTTAACATTGTCCGCTTTTTCATCATTTATTTATTACCCTTAAAACAAAGGACTTTTTTCTAATATAATCAACATCGCAGTTTATATCGTTGAGAAAATAAGCAATAGACAGCTTAGAAATCAGTTGTTTAGGGGGTTTGTTAAAATACGTATATTAATAATAACCTTGTTAATTCTTCCAAACACAGAAACTCTTAAAACATTTTAGTGTAATAGTATAATATTTACGAGCAACAATGACACTAATTATTCACGAGGATGAAATTTGTGACACTAGCTGCAAGCGAGTAAATTATCCGAGTAAATAATACTCGTTACTACACTTTTTTTTATTAAAAAATCTGAAAATTTAATTACTAAAATTTTATAAATTATGTACCTTTTTCTACACAATGATTTGGCAATTGTTTTTTAAGCTTGCGTTGGTGTTTTCGTAAGTTTGTTAAAGTTACTTCCTGATTGGTTCAAACAGCCGCCAATATTAAAAATGCTTTGTTGGTATTGGTCACAGACCGGGAATAGCGAATCATCATTCACTACCTGTAAATAATAACTAATATTTTTTTTAAATTGCATAAAAATGATGGATTTATTAAATAGTCGTAGAATTATTTATTATTCATATTATTTATCGGCGCATAAATAATACAATTTTTTAACTAGTCTGTTAATGCGTCAAATCTTTTATTGGTACATTTAGCTCAAGATCGTATAAAAAATATATTTTTTCAAAACTATTTTAAAAATGTGTGATAGGGTTTTATTAAGAGTTATTTTTCTACGATTTAATAATTTATGTGGAAATAAAACAATATAAGAGAGAAGAAGAGAGAATATTGTTGCTTTTATTTATGATTATAGATAGATAGCATAATATATATAATATAGATAACAATAATTCACTTGAATATACATTTTTAACAAACGAGAATAATCTTAATATAAAAGGATAGGTATGTTACAAGTTTTACTTAATGAGTTTTAGACATTATCTAGTTTTACACATGTTACTAGAGAAATTAAAGTAAATTATTTTATTATTAGAGAGATTTTACAAATAGAAATTGCACACGCCAACCCACTTACGATAAACTTTAGAGTCTGCTGCATTTGCTAAATGAATTTATAAGCTGACCAAAAATGAGGAGAGTTTGGAAAATATTTTTAATTTTTGAATTTTTTTTTAAATCATATGAATGAAACCACTCTAGTTTTTAAAACGGGTCATGGGGAAAAATCTGCACTTAAAGAAATAAGACTAGAAACACAAATAATGTGTGAGTGTTAAAAATACGTAGTAATAAACTAATCATATTTCCTACAAATCCTAAGAATCTAGTGCTTTTAAAATAAAGTTGAACATCTCCAAAAACGATTGGGATAAGGGAGAATAAATAATGGTAGCTTTCCGAGTTTCCTGTTTCTGTAACGGCTGATATGGATTTAAACTCTGAAATCTTTAAATCCTTATTTACCTAGCTTCAACTTCTTGTTTAAGTTTGAAGTTTCTTGGAAGGTAAATAAAGAAATCACTTACTATTTGTTACTATCGCTGTTGTCTGGAGCATGACATGCATGTAGCTTTTTTATTAGTTTATAGATTTTAGTTGTATCTAATACTAAATTAATTATCACTGTTATATTAAATTTAGGTATAATACTATTTAGTAAAACTTTAGTCAATATATTTAAATCATTTTTGTTAATAAATATTTCTGAAATGGATTTTTGTGTTGTTCTTTCTCGCTAATACTTAGAACATCAATAATAACACTATAGTATATTGTACAACGAGCATTGAATGACATGCATTTCCTACGAGTATGACGTTTGCAGCACGAGCCGCAGGCGAGTGCTGCAAATCATACGAGTAGGAAATGGTCATTCCATGCGAGTTTTACACTATACTTTTTCTACGAATGTTACTGTTACATAATAATAATAATTGTCATTTACTTTTTATTTGCATTGTCTGCGTTGCTATGTGATTACTATGGCGTGTTGACGCGGCGCCGGTCAACGCCACCTTTGTAAAAATATACCCGTGCACATTGGGAATTTTGTAGTTGAATCACCATGGTGATTGAAGCACAATGAAAATGTGTAAAAAACAATGCACTATGTTCCGAAATTACTATTGAACATACAATAAAGGTTTTTATGGACATTCGTAGAAAAATATATTTGTAATATATTTCATTTTTATATACAGTAAGACATGTCAGGTGACAGGTGATGAACACGTAAACATGAGACAGCATCAGGATATATGCGTGTCTGCGCAACAAGCATTTTAAAATATTTATGCAGAGTGTCCGGAAATAAATGGGACCCATTTTAATATTGAGGCCAATTTAGACCAACTTGTCTTGAACAATTTTACTTCTGTAAACAGCAATAGGCCTTAAAACTTTGTTGTTTATTTTACAGTTTTAGTTTCTTTTATCTAAACTTGTCATACGGGGTTCTTGGGGTATCAAAATATTAATATGTGGCCATTTTTAATGTAAAACAGAGGGCTCTGACATCCCACCCATTGCTGTGTTTTCCCTGGTATTTTTTTGTGCGCAATAATTTTACCAAGTTGGTTTTTTTGACAAGGCATTTAGTTTGTTTTATGAAAGACATTCTTGTTGTGCACCTATCTGCCTTTTCTCTTATTTCCCCCTCTTTTTAATTGTACTGTGCATTAATTATTGATTTCTTTGAAACCAAATTTTCTTTAATATTTGTGAGAAAAGATCTGTTGTTCTGATCCCAAAAGCCTCGAAAATAACATGTTAGTTAACATTTTTGAATAAATTCCTAGCCGCTTTTTTATCCCCCCTCCCGTTTTTTACATCTGTTAGACAAAATTAAATTTTCTGACTCCAGTAACTCTGAAAATGACACATTAGTTAACATTTTCGGAAAAATTCCTCTGTCGTTCCGGTTTTACCTCCTTTCATCCCCTCCCCTCTATTATTTTTAAAGTCAAATACTAATAGAACCACCTAAATGCTAAAAACAACGGAGAACAAATTATTGAAATCGGTGCCTCCATTCCGAAGTACACACCCAAAAATTGTCGATTTCCCCAGTTTTTTTTTAGTTTTTCGTAATTTTTTTTAGGTTTTCATTCACTTTAGCAACAAACCTTTGAAATGGGACCATTCGGAAAAACTACAAGACCAAAAAAAAATTAATCGAAGTCGAGAATCTGTTCAAAAATTATGCACAAAATCACACCTACCTCCGGGTCGAATTTATAACCTCATCTTGTGAAGTCGGTTAAAAATACCAAGTTCTAAGGGCTATAACTTTTAAGTAAGCAAACTGCAAAATGCAAGTTGGTCTAAATCGGTCTATTTTGACTCCAAGAGACTACTGGTAAAATATGTCCCATTCGTTTCTGGCCACCCTGTATATAATTATATTGTGATAAAAAAATATATAATAAATATTTTAACCGAAGACGTTGACAAATAATCTTACTTAAAAGCAGTGAAATTTAATATAAATTATTTCAAATAGGAAATCGCTGTTCTACCCTTCGTGGTCAAATTGTTAATACATTCTTTCTATACAATATATATATATATATATATATATATATATATATATATATATATATATATATATATATATATATACATACAATATAGTTGACAAAGGTCAAACAAAATGACCGAAACGTTCTATACTATAACAAATAAATATGTAACTGTCTAACAACTGCAGTTAATTAATTAATTGGAACCACAATCCCAAGAATTTTAACCTAAATATATATATATATATATATATATATATATATATATATATATATATATATATATATATTGTATAGAAAGAATGTATTAACAATTTGACCACGAAGGGTAGAACAGCGATTTCCTATTTGAAATAATTTATATTAAATTTCAAATATAAATATATATATATATATATATATATATATATATATATATATATATATATATATATATATATATATATATTAACGTAGGAATTTGTTAAAAATCTTGAAAAATAAGTAATATTTCCTTATCTGTTTAAAAATTTTAGTATTATCACTAATTAGCATCCTGACATTAAGTAAACGATATCCTAGGGTGTCTAGAACGAATAAGACATAACGTAAGATCAAAAACAATCGTCCTCAAAGTATGCCGTGGAATCAATCCCGCATGTCTTGAATTATTACTCTTGAAAGGTAACATACTTAGGTAAAAGGTATAGGTGAATGAAAACTAAAACTGCCAGATTTTTATTTTTAAGAACATTACATTATTGCCGTTGCCATTGCATAATACAAAATTAAAAAAAAACCATGTACAACAAATAATATAAAAATTATAGATTTAAATTAAATGAGAGACGTGTCCACCTTCTACTTCCAAACATGTTCTCATTCTTCGTTTTACAGCATCAAAAGCAATGGTGAGCACTTAAAATGTATTTGTAAGTCTAGCCCGTAGGTCTAAATTTTCACAAGGGGGTTCGAAAACCGAGTTTTTAAGGTGTGGCCATAAAAAAAGTTGCACGGCGTGAGATCGCAGGACCGTGGTGGCCTGCGATATATTACGACTAATGATTCGGTCTTCGAAAAAGTCTTCCAACAAATTTAATTTATCAAGAGTTATGTGTATTCATGCGCCATCCTGCTGGAAGTAGCCTACTCGCATCTGTTCATCGTCTAATGCGTTTAAAAATTTTTCAAAAATTTCATTACGGTATCGCGCCGAATTAAAAGTCCCTTAAAAAATCGGTCCAATTAACCCTCTTCTCGATATGGCCGCCCACACGCCAACTTTCTGTGAATGCAGAGGCTTCTCTATAAAGAAATGTAGATTTTCAGAACTCCACGTTCTCATTTATTGACAATTTACATAACCAGAGAGGTAAAACCATGCCTCGTCAGTAAAAAAGATTTTTCAAATACATTTTTATTATTATGCAAATTACCCATAAACCACTCTGAAAATTGCATTCGCTGCGGCTTGTCGTTTGATAACAATTCTTGGACTGAGCGTAGACGATAAGCGTGCATATGCAGGTCACATTTCAAGATTGTGGTTCCGTAGGATACTTTGACTTGCTGGCTTAAACGCCGAATAGGGGTTTGTGGGTGTTCACTGACAATTTGCCTCAATTCTTCTACTTTTTGTGTAGTGCAAACTTTGGGTCTCCCACTGCTTTCCTTTTTATTCACACTTCCTTTTCTCTAAACAAAGCCACAGATTTAGTCAAAAGTTGGCGATACCGGTCGAAATCCATGACTGTGTGGAAATTCTGTTTGAAAATCTTAAATGGCGTCCCGTGCTGAATAAACCCACTGGCCATCAACCCTCTACCATTTCTAAAGTAACTTTCAATCATGTTGCCTTTTGTTCTGTCGTGATTACCATATTTAATTTTCTTAAAAATAAAAACTTCAGAACTTTACAGTTCTATTTTTCATTCACCTATACGTTATACCTATGTTACCTTTCAAGAGTAATAATTCAAGACACGCGTGATTGATTCCACTGCATACTTTGAGGATGTTTTTTTTTGATCATACGTTATGTTACCCCAACTTTCCTGAGTCAGTATATAAAATAATTTTTTTCAGTACAATTTCCCTTCGTTATGAAGTTAGAGTCAATTTTTTGATTAGGTATACAGTTGTTTAAGTAAACAGCTTATTTTTAAACTTTTCCAATTTAATTTGAAGACCAGTAGTTAAAGTGGAGAAATAATGAAAAAGTATATATTTTTATATATGGCATAAAGGGCGTTTAAAATACAATACACATTTAATTTTTAAAGTTGGTATAGTTTTTTGACAATAAATTTAAAATATCAAATCTCTGACCACGCAAAAATCCAATTTTTAAGATCACATAACTTTTTTGTTGATGTTTTTTATTAATTCGTACTAATTGCTGAAAATTTAAAATTTTATAATATGGTAATATATAGGGTGAACCAGGGGAACCAGGTCCACCCGGACCGCCTGGCCCTCCTGGTTCTGAAGGAGCCTCGGGACATGACGGACGACAAGGAATGCCGGGAGAACCAGGACCGGCTGGGGAAAGAGGAGAACCAGGACCTGTCGGTCCACCTGGACCACCAGGAATGGATGGACTTACTGGACCCAAAGTGAGTAAATGCTGTATTACTTATCAGATAAAAAACAAATAGAAGTATAATTTAATCTTAAGGTACTCGTTTCAAAGCTTGCTTAATGCTTAATAGGATTTTGCTTTCTTTATTCAATTTATCCGTCTTTAGCGGTGTTTTATTCTTCCTACGGTCATCTTCAGTGGGTCTGAAACCGCGAGACTACATTGCCAACTTGTTGCGGGGTGCCGGATACGTTGATATAATATAATAAATAAAAAAACAGTTACAATATATCTAACTAATTTGCAAGCTTTTAACAAATCACAGTTTTAAGCATATTTTACATGATAAATAATAATATTTAAATGTTGTAGTAATACTATATTGGCATAGTAATAAATGTCAGTATTAAGGTTGTCGCACACTTGACTGTCACGTCCCGTCACGACGACGGCCGTCGTCATACGTCGACTGATATATCAACGCCCACTTCACCGGCAGTTTCTGCCAAAAATTGCGGAATTAAAATCAATTTACCAGTCGACATTCAGACACACTGCAGAGCACACTGTAGTGGTTTATTAAATACAGTTAAACTGTGATTCAAGATTATGGAAGACAGTAGTTCCGACACGTCTGACAAGGAAATAATTATTGTAGTTGCTGCATTACTAGACAAGGAAAATAAAAGGAGGAGATCCATGTGGGTTCATTCTATAAATAGAAAAATACTGAAGCTTGGAGAATTTAACCATCTTTTCTCTTGATCCGTTTTGATATATACCAAAAATAGGCTGCTGCCTTTCCGTCACGGCACATTCCTTCTTCTGACGGAAAGGATCGGAGACCAAAGATCCTATCCGTGACTGTTGATGACGGGCAGTGACGTACCGGACAAGTGGGCGATCACTCGTTTGTTTTTGTGTGTTTAATCCTGATCTTATTTTGATGGGGCGTGCCGGGCTCGGACGTGACGGTCACGTGCGCGATAGCCTAATGGTAATTTAGTAGTGATGATAGCCAATAATGAAAGGATACTATTATTCGCAATAATTACTTCTTTATTTACTTTGTTTTGTGGCACAAGGAATGCAGTTTTTTCTGAAGTCCACTGAAACATATGAAACACTATCCACACTTCGGAACTCTACAAAACTCCTCGAACGGAGAACGCCGGAATCTACAAAGTAGTATCAAAATTTTTGCGAATATACCATTTACTGACGATATATCACTGTTACTCTGATATAAACAAAACTAATAATTTTTTGACGTATAAATCAATTTTCTGTACTACTGCGCCATCCTGCTTAGAACGACCAAACTATTTAATTGGCTTATCACCAGTTAATCATTAGCTTTTTTTGATTATGTATTTGTATACGCCACCCAATAAGGTAATTTTTCCTTATCTAATTTAAACTTTTACTTTTCAATGAGATTTGTTCTTGCACATAATATTATTACGTTCAGATAACATGTTCTTATTTGTTTTTTAAATATGAATCATTTCTTGTTTTATTGTGATTCTTACTCCCCGAAAAAGCCTCCATTTATTATCTCATAAGTTGTACTTAAAATATTTAGCCTTAGACAAGCGGTATAGGTTTCACTACAGAACTTTCATAAAAAAATATGTGCAACTTCAGAGTATTAATAAAAAAACATATTCAACGCATTGTCAAACATAATAAATGTTCTGTAGTTAATACTCTAATCCACTACTATTGACATTGTCATTTATTGTTGTTTGTTGAAGCAGCAAAAGGGATAATCAAGTTATAGGTATTTCCTGAGTTTCAAAGCCAGTTCTAGTTCCTAGGTATCTATTTAAAATCGCCTGAGGGACCAAAGTGCGTAAAATAAGGGTTAGTCAGGTTGCTTTGGCAAGTTTTACTGTGATGGTTTGCCGAAACTAAAACTACTGTTTTCGATTGTTGAAATGGTAATTTTACAACTAAGTGTGTTTTAGAAAGGTATAAAAACATTCTACAACCAAATTAAGTAAAAGATATCGAAAATGTTTCGGTTTAAAGATCAGAGCGTTGAAAGTAAATGATAAAATCAAATCGCACTGCAAGATTATGATTAAAAATGGGTTTCTACAGTCAGAATTCGATGCTTGATATAAGTTCTAAAAACTATCCAAACTAAGTTATGTTGCGTTATAATGCTTGAATTTTTTTGGAACGTGCTTGGAATGCAATGTAAAGGAAATCTCGCCTTGTTTAAAATATACAGACGCTAATACAACACAATAAACGTAGATGCAAGCCTTAAAACATTTCCGAGATTTTTAGTGTATCTTAAAATTAACAGAAGAACGCCTTTTTCTTCAAACTTGGCTTACTGGAAAGTCCAGTTGGATTAATCGGTTGTGTTTTTAACCATTTCAGTGTATGGCAGGTAGGTCAACGCTTGCCAAGAATATCACTAGTTTAACTATACTGGCCTTTCTTGTTGTTGTAATTTTTAATCAAACCAGTCATATTCTTGACAATCATTTATTTCTACCCATAATCATTTAAAAAATTATTATAGGAATGGTGAAAAAAAGCGACGTGTAAATCAAATTAGCCTTTTCAGTATGAAAAAACAAATCTCAAAAAGTAGGTACTGTAGTACCACAAAATAAACAAAATATGGTTATGTCTGATTTTATTATGCAAGGTTCCTTGGCAAGTATAAAGTCGGGAGTCGTCGTCGGATGCCGTACGTATGCTAATTAATGTTTTTTTTATCTGAGACAGCTCACGTAGACTTCAAGCCTAAGTACTAACGGACCATGGGCGTCTGAAGAGAAGGGAAATTCAATCTATTGACACGGGATTTACAGGATTGGAGGTTGGAAGGAGAAGGGAAAACATCTGCAGACAATTTGTTAAATTATCCGGAGACCCCAGGTATGAATGAGCGAGAAGTGGGATGTTCTAGGGCCTAGAAGCATAGAATCTAGTCTTTTGTAGCTCGACAGTAAAGGAGTAACGCGCCTCTTGTTATTCTGTTAGGAACCGTCAAGGGACGAATTATAGCAGCTAGTTCTTCAGAGCAAAATCCGTAGAAGTATCGGTTGCAAAAGGGATAAATCTCCAACAGCACGGCGATGAACTAGAAGGGTGTTTTCTTGTGAGGACTGGGTCCTTGATGAGTCGAATGACTCTCTTTTTGATTGAATCAAGGATGGTAAGTGTCGAAGGTGATATCGCTCCCCAGATGTGAAAACAGTACTCCTAGGTTGGGTCTTATTTGGGAAACATAGAGAGTGTGTAAGTTGGAAGGGGAGAAGTAGTTTCTGGCTCGAAAGAGAAAACCAAGCTTTTTAGCTGCTGATGTAGCTATTGAAGTAATGTATTTGTGCCAGCTTAAATCATGTTCGAATGCGATGCAATGAGATCGAACGTTTTATTGTTCTGTAGGGCTTGGCCATTAATGTGGATAAGGTAAGTGTTGCCGAATTTTTTGCGTGACAGGGAGCAGTTGTGGAAGCGTTGGACTAAACAAGGTTTTTGGCACCCCAGTCTAGGATTAACTGAAGATCTTGGGAAAGGTATAGGTGGATAGACATACGTCTATTATTCAGCTCTTGATCTGAGTCTGAAAAATGAATGCTGGAGTGAAGAGTACTATCGTCAGCGTAACTGTGAATGGGATTGGTAGTTGAAAAGAGCAGGTCATTAATGTGAAGAAGAAATAGGGTAAATGATAAGACAGAACCAGCATTGATAGGAGGGAAGTTAGATGAGTGACAGTCCACCACGACAAATATGCGCCTAGTAGAGAGGAAGCAACAGATCCAGGTGCATGTTTTGACAGGAACCTTGGAGAGAACTAGGCCTTTTGGTGGAGGAATTTAGGTTTCTTGCGGATATGTGGAATGAAACTTTAAATACCTCCTTGAATGATATCTGTTACATGAGGGCAAATTTTGGACGGATCGGAAGTGTAAAAACAGACAGGGTGCCAAGGGAAAGCAGAGAAAAACTTTCGAAGACCATCTTAGTCCGCAGAAGTGTAGTGCCAGATCGTTCGTTCCGTCATGATTTCGACGAATTTGCGATGTATGAGATAAGGGTCGTTACTGAGGCCGTGATCTGAACGACCGGCGACCAAGGGGAGCGCATACAGTGGTTGTTGACTTTACTGTCAGTGGAGCTTTTGGCAGCAAATTCGCATTAGGTATGGCATCAGACTTTATATGCTCCAAGTCTTAGACCCTGTATATTTCAAATGGATAAGTTTTCACCTATGGTGTTTCAAGCAGATTCAGGTTTTGCGGCAAAACAACCAGCATTTAGTTTAGTTAGCTTTGAGATGACATATTAGGCTTTGAATTTTAGCTACAACAACCAGTCTTGCATTCATGTTTATGAGTAGTTATTACCAAATACCTTAAAAGCTGCCTAGATTGAATACTTAAAAGTTGTTCAATTTTATCTGGGTTGCTGCACAATTTAGTATATATCTTGGGATGCATTTCCGACTTAATTAGTATAATTTCAGAGGGTATTTTAACGGTAACTGTTTTATAACGTCTTGCCCTTAATTACGTTTGTAAGTTTTTATTTCATTTGGAAGAATACCTACTAGTCAACAACAAACTAAATCGGTTTTAGCAAAAAATTACGAACACAACCTTTTTCTCTGACCATTTGACCAACACTATATTTGTTAAAGCGTTTAATTGAGTAATACAATTAATTAACGTTGAGATTCACCTTTCGTAATGACGTTAACATGTCTGCTGTCACATTACCACTGTCCAATTAGATAATTATTGATCGAATTGCTTTAAAACCGTCCATAAGACAATTAAATACCCCTACTAGAGATAAAAGTGCATGTTAAGTCAATCCAAGTTAAAGAGATCAATGATAATTTAAAGCATTCGTTTTTCGCTGCCATTTTTTACTCTGAACAGTTTTTTAATACTTGGTTATTACTGTCCACTTTAAACACTCTTAAAAAAGTTTAGCGAATCTCTGAAACATCTTATAGTCACCTATAAGTCAGTTTAATGAAACCCAATCAAACCCAGGCAGAGAAGCGACCATAAAAATACAATGCTCATTTCTGAAAGGGTAAAACCTTTTGTAAACGTAGTACTTATGGTGACAATGCACAAGCGCTATAGTTGTCTTGGCAAATCCAGAGAGTCCCCCCGCACGTCTTATGAGCGTTCTTCAAGGCAACCGTAGTGCTTGTGCATTGTGACCATAAGTACTAACCTTGCTGAAACTTTCATCCTTGTAGAACTGAGCATAGTGTTTTTACGGTCGCCTCTTGGCCTATAAGTTAACGGTTGTTTGAGATTAAAAGTAAAAAATATACAATAGACATAATAATATGTGTGGAATTAAAACTTTCAATATAATTTGGCCCTGTTTTTAAACAGACTTACCAGACATTTTAAATTTTTGCCAGATTCACTAAACTGGTTTAAGTTGTAGAACCGTTTTAGTAAATTGTCATGAAAATTAAAACTTCTCATTAATCAGTAGAATTTTCTTCTTTTCCCTGTTTTTAAGTGCTGTAAGAAACAATTAAATTGTGCAAGGAAATTTAAATTTCCACCATTCTCCATAATTTGGGCGTTCGTTATTTACCCAATAAATATTCGTTTCTACTATTGGTGGTAAAAAATGGATTATCGTACATCTTGTAGTTGTGAAAGAATATTGCATATTGAAAATAAATGAGTATCATATATTTTGTAATTGCGAGAAAAATCTAACATTGCTTTAAATATAACGAAATAAATAATACAGATTAAACATTATTCTTTTTTAATTTCTTTTTTATAAAATTGACTCATTATGTTGCCTTTTGCGTAAATTAAGAACAATAATTTAAAATATGTGTTTACATTGCTCCCTATGACGATAAAACAATAGACTCTGATCCCTTATATAAAAAATAAATTTCTTATATTCAAACCAGGAAATATTATACTATTATACTTGAGTGGTATATTTATGTCATCAACTTTTCCTGTAAAGTGTATTTGTTACAGGGTGACAAAGGTGACAAAGGCGAACGAGGCTTAACAACGACAATAGCAGGTGATGTCAAGTTCCCCACAGGAATTATTGAAGGTCCCCCCGGACCTCCAGGACCACCAGGTACACCAAATAAAAAGTTTTAGAACCCAGAGAAATGTTGTTTTAATAATTATAATTATCTTTTATCTTAGTGATTCACTTTTTCGTAATATACATATAATCATTATGTCATTATAATGTTTTAACATTAAGTTAGTGGAAAAAAAACACTAGCTTGTAACGCCAGTGCAAAATTTACACACACACACACACACATATATATATATATATATATATATATATATATATATATATATATATATATATATATATATATATATAAACATCTAGTTAAATTGTATAACTTTTTAAAATGCATTTAAAATATAAAAGGAGATATCAATGATATGAACATATTTGTAAAGAAACTAAGAAAGTCGTAAGAAATAAAAAAATTTAGAGTAGTGAATTGAGGAATCTAGCAGTACGACTTTTTGAAAAAGACTGATTAATGTAAATATTCCAAACACAAATATTAACTTGCTACTTTTATTAATAAAATATTGTAAGAACTAAGCAGTAGCAAATATTATAAAAAAGCCGTTTTATATATTTCTGATATCTAATAACAAAACCTATATACATTACGATTTGGATTTACCTTTAAGGTGAAAAGGGCGATGCCGGACCCATAGGTCCCCCTGGACCTCCTGGAGAAAAAGGAGCTAGAGGCAAACGGGGTAAAAGGGTAACGTATTGTAAACATTTGTTCCTTTCTTGACCTCACAATTTCATGAACTGATTGTTAACAGTGTTTAAGAAAATTACTTTGTCATGACGTAAACAAAATGTGCTCACATATTTTATAATATTAACAGGTGAATTTTTAATATGGAAGAAACTTCAAATATATTTTTTCTGAGATAATATTACACTAAATTATAAAGATATAAAAAAAAATATTAAACGTTTTAAATACTAATTAGACTACTCTTGAAATAAGCAGAATTTAAAATGATACAAATTAGTTTATTGAAACCAAAAGACACTTAACAATAATTCCCGTAAAACTTTTGACGGTGACTTACAGTAATATTATTTATCAGTTAAGGTATTGTTAAAAAAACTTGTAAGTCGACATTAATCATGGTTAAATTTTGTAAAAGTTTAATTCAAATTAATATAAATATTTGAAGTAACTTAGTTGAAATTTTGTTATTATTTTTGACAATAATACTAGAGTTTAATATTGGAATGTCAGAGAATCTTACCTGTTAAATAGCATATGTTTTGAAAAATAAGCAACCCTCTAATTATTCACAATGTTAAGTAAAAATTACGGTATACATGTGTCACTGTTGTCGGTGACGCTGCGGCTTTTATTGAATAAATAATTATATTATTTTTAAAACTATAATATAGCAAAGTTTAATAAAAAACAATTGTTGTTAGCCAATTATTTTTTTATAAAACCAATAAACTAAATGTGAATACACATTTATGCATACTCGTATATAATGAATATTACAGAAACTAGGTTTTATAAGCAACATGTTCAAAGATTTAGACTTGGTATTTTTCAATTTTTAAAATATGAAAACAACGTTAAGTTTGTAAAATGGCAAATAAAAGTAAATAGTAATAGCTTACCTTTTGTCAAAACGTTGTGTAGTTTTTTTAGTATTTATAGCGAATAAAATAAATATTCTGTTTATTTTATTTTTTAGTACCCACTCAGTTCATGAAATTGTTAAATAATATTTAACCAAACTACATACTTCATTGCATAGCTTCATATCACATGGGGATATTTGGATTCTGTGCATGTTAACCATTTTGTACGTTTTGTGTGCACGAATTCTCTAATACAGGAAGTTTGAAATAAATATCGCATGAAAACGTATTAGTATATTCTGGTTTGCTTTGTTTTTTCTTCAATAAAACGTGTTAGCTTTTTTTATATTGTTTATGTTATTTTATTTGCCTCTTGTAATGCATTTTTTGTTTGATCCAGATATTTTTATATTTCGATAATTATTTTGAACTTTAATGATACGGAAAATCATTTTTGACTTCTACCTATACTGTTTTGCATTGTACTCAATTTAAAATAATTAACATAAATTTCATACCTACATGAAGTGAATTGGTTGTTATTATTTATAAACTTATTCTCTTAACATTATGGTATTGTTTTGAAGTTTTGACTAAAATTGTTTCACGATTTTATGATTATATATTTGACGCATAGTGCTTAGAAGCCATAAATTTTAAACGAGACCACACAGTTTTTTCACATATACTACTAATAAATAATATTCTAGATACTGTTAATTGAATAAATTTAGTTTTTCAAAATATTTATTTTTTTATCAGGGAATTAACTATAAAAATATCATAAAATTTTACAGACTGCATCACTTAATTTTAATAATCCAATGGTTTTAGTTTGTATATACGATATAAAATTGCTTTGTATTAGAATTAGAATTTAGTTGCTTTTTATTTTAAGGAAGATTGTTCTCAAAGTTGTAACTTTTTTAAAAGTTTAAAAACAACCTAAAAGAAGCTTGTCTAAATGCAACATACAATAATTATTATTATGTATCATTTTAAACTAACAAAGCATTGGGATTTTTTAATATATTGCTGACACTGTACGATCACATTAAGGTAAATTAACTTATGGTTAAAAATTTGCAATGATGAAATAAGCTATCAAGAAAAATAAACCTGAGTACTCAGGTACTTCTTAACCATTAAAGATGTTTCTTAATTTAATAATCGAAACTTTTTTGGAAGTACTATAACTTTGTATATTTTACAATTTTGAAATCAACCTTCATAAGTTTATGTGACGTAGATTAATAAGGTTTTTTTCTTAGATTATAATTATTTATTGTAGATTCCGCACACTAACTGTTTTATGTAAATATCATCACCTTGTGGTTATTTGCTTTAACCTTTCTGTAAGTATATGTTTTTATTTTAAACACTTTTATTTTAGGAGCTTTTCTACATAGTATTAATTAATTGGCACCTGCTTACCGGCATAAAAAGTCGGCACCCAAACCTTAACCAAATTCAACTTTTATAAGTTTTTTGCCCTTAGCCTTAGACCGATGTTAGTGATTCTTTTTGCAAATTTTAAACAAGTTTTGCGCCAGTATTGATAGTTTGTCATTAAAAAAATTAGCTTATACGGAGGTAAAATAAAAGTAATAGGAATAAATATGGCTTGATAGTGAGGAATTTTGGACTATGACTTTAACAGAACTTTTTAAACATATGACAAGTAAGCAATAGTTAGTCTTTCCACGTATATTAGGTCTTTAAAACATATCTTCTTTATTTTCATCCTTTTTTAATTGGGCATTCTTAAGTTCATTATGATTTTGGGATAAAAATCGTTAAAATTGGTTTAAGGATAAAATATATCAAAGTTAAAATACCAATTACAGGTGGGTGGTGAGTTTTAATGCCCGGCCAGTCTAGTTTATTAATTTGTTTTTGTTTAATATGTTGACACCTAAGCCAAAAATAAGAAATTTTAAAGATGCGAATACAATATGACAAGCAATATTGTATGTATTTTGATCATCTGCTAAGCATTAGATACACATTAAATACTAAGTGATCAGCTTTTAGAATATTAAAAGCAAGTTATTAAACAGGATAAAAATTAATCAAACCGTATAAATGTTCTTAATTTCATGCAATGGATTTATTTTCCTGAAATTATTGTAAATAACTATACAGTGCTGTATTATTTAGAATGTTGGTGGCTCGTAGAAAGACTGAAAGAGATTTATTGCAAAATTAATTTTAAGTTTAATTAAAATGCTCTCAGTATAATTTATAGACATGGAAGTTTGATTGGATACCGAAATGAAATTATTATAAAATAAGTTTGACTTCGTCACGTGTGTATAAATTGTTTTAGTCCTCTTGAGTGCAGCACACAACGTAACATCTACCAAGTATTGATAAAATGAAAGTCATCCGCAGTTATTCAGTTAAATATTCTCTACCTGAATCACCTAAAATCATTGTTTATAGAAACCTCGTGTTCTGACTTGCAAATTTATTTAAGTTTTTAATCGACTAAACGATATTATGTTATTCCCTGGACTTCCTCTAACTTATTGCATTTAACACTTGCAAAGTTAAATAACCTAATTTTCCAGATAATTTATATTATTCTTTATACATTCCATATTTGATAAATTTTACTGTTTTTAAGTGTCCACAAATTTCAAATTATTTAACGCTACGTAGTCATAATGTGGTACTTTAAGATGAGTTTATATTTTTTGTGAATGACGTAGATTTGAATAAATGTACTATTTATTAAAGCCATTTGTATACTGGCAAATTTGGTTAAGTTTTCTTTCCGTAGTCAATATTTGTTTAATTTGCAGTAAGTACAGTAGTCATCTATATTGTGGGCATGTTTGTAAGTGTACATATTTTATAAACAAAGATAAATACCCCATTATTAGTTACTAATTTGCACTTTTAAAATTGCAGTGTATAAAATAATAGGTGCAGTATAAATTGATATGCAGTGAACACTAAAATTATCTTTTTGTTAAATCTCTAGTAACAATAAGACAGCTATTAGCAATTTTACCTATTTTGCATTAACTTTAAGTAAATATTTGTTGATGTTTCATTGAATACTTATAAAACGTATTTAGATTTTCATTGTAGAACAAAAGCTGTGTATTTTAATTTAGAACTATTTTATGGGAATCTATTATTATTTTTTCTAAGTGCATATTAGTATCCATATCAGGTTATTGATATGAAGCTATGTACTAAAAGTTGTCGTTTGCATAGGGTCAAGATGGGCAAACTATGTTACGTGGTCTACCCGGAGAAAAGGGGGAACTAGGGGAACCAGGCCGAAAAGGAGACAGGGGCGATAGGGGGTTTACAGGTTTTCCAGGTATTATTTTTGTTTTATGAAAGGATAAGGGGATATTATTTTACCACTTTTAATAGGTTGAAGATATCCAATTTGGCTCTTAGAAAATTAGTAGAGCGTTGTAGAACTTATTTTATTAAAACATTATGTCTAGTTATTTTCAAGCAAAATCTTGACCTCAACCAAAACCAACTTATACTTTATCTGACTTGTCTATTGCAAATCAATATATCAAAATTTTGCATTTAGCGCGTAATTTTGGAATTTCTACTATTTCTGCTTTTTCAGTTAGATGACAATTTGCAAAAAAATAATGATAAGGCATCAAAACGGATCGAAAAATAATTAGTATTAAATGGAAAAATAATTTAAATACACTTTTCTTTAAGAAAGATGGCAGTTTTGTTTTAGTGTAAATAGGTACTATACAGGGTGTGCGAAAAGTCTTAGTATGGAAATATCTTTGTTATTAGTAAAGATAGAAACACCAAATTTTAGGTGGATCCTTTTTTTAACAAATCTACTTTTTTATAGAATTCAATACGCTAGGGAGTTGAGGTCAAATATTTTAAATGCAACCCTGTGCCATATGATACCTACCTTATTTTAAAGGTTTTCAAAAAAAACATTTTACCGCAAGTCCGAGGTCCGATATTAATTCGTTTTTTAATGGCAAGCCAATAAAATTTAAAAATCGTGAAAAAAAAAATTATAAATTTAAGTACCTTTATTTCTCTTATTACTTTAAAAATTGTTCAAAATGTCTAGCATGAACTTCTTGGCAGTAATAAAGTCGATTTTCTAACTCTGTCAAGGAGTAACACCTGCCATTCTCGAAAAGAGAGAAGTGAGATCCAAAATCGACTTTATTACTGCCAAGAAGTTTATAACGGTCATTTTAAACAACTTTTAAAGTAATAAAAGAGATAAAGGTACCTACGTATCTAAATTTTAATTTTTTTTTTCGCGAGTTTTAATTTTTAAAAGATTGCCACTTAAAAACGAATTAAGATGCTGACCTCGGGGTTGCGGTAAAATCTTTCTATTTTGAAGGCCTATAAAATGAGGTACCACACGGCAGAGGGTTGCATTTAAAATTTGTGACCTGAACTCCCTGCCGTCACCCCTCAAGGGGGTTGAAAAAATTAAATTCCATAGAAAAGTAGATTTATCAACTAGTAAGATACAGCTGAAGTTTGGTGTCTCTATCTTTACTAATAGCAAAGATCTTTTAACTAAGACTTTTCGGTTACCCCGTATACAAATAATTGTTACTAAGTTTTTTCGGTATCAGTTTTTGACCAGTGTAATTTACTTTGCATTAAAGGGTGCAAGATAAATGGACTATTTTTTTCAATAAACGGTATATCATACTTTAATAAGCAAATCATCATATATGGGTATATTGTGTTCGCAAATTTTTATTCCTAATTTTTGTTTGCGATCTTATACATCGATATTGTAAAATGAAATTGGCAATAATTTGATCAAGTATCACGTTGGTTTGCTATCTAACATATCTAAATGTGTTTAATCTAAATTATTTAACTATATTAAGTAATTTAAGAAAAACAATGGAAAAAGGAAGTGAACAAAGCAGCTTTTACAAAACTGAACCAACCAAGTTGTTATGATTTCGAGTCAATTTAATAATTCCAGTTTTTCAATCTTGAACAGTGGTGTGCTTAAACTAAATTTGCTTTTGTTACATATATCCGTAAAGTTTAAAATACCATGTTTAAAACCCTGATGCCAGTTTTTAAAGCCCTAAAGACCACATCTACTTCTACCAAGAGGGACATTGCTTAATGCAAAGTATCGGATTACGTGTGGTATTTCTAAGAACCTGGCATGTAATATATTGTAACAAATAACATTCACATTCGTAAAGATTAACAACACTGGACTGATTGTCGAAACCGCTAATTGCCTGCGCACCAGGGCTTGTGCATACGGTTACTTTTTACATCGATACAATCGCGCGACTAAATCGCGTTTGCATAGCTACCCTAGGACGTATATTTTTGATAAGCTAGTGTGTACAGCGGATCGCGACAGTATCGCGTTTGTATCGCACTTAGCGTTCTGGATGTGCTGCTCGTTTCACAGGGAATTTGTCTGTCTCACGCAGCATATGCGATTGTGAAGCGATTTTATTGCAACCGTATCGATACGAAAAAGACTCGCATGAGAGCGCCTACTAGATAAATTGCGACATTGCCAGATCTTGAATTTTGTCTGTCAATTTTCTTTTAACCCTGACAGTCATCGAAAAGACTCTTCGTTAAATGTGTTGTCTTTATTGACAATAAGTCGTGACCAGCACGTCAAAACGATATAGCGACAATGTTTTAGGCGATGATACTCATATTAATCAAAGGCATGAGCCTATATTCTGCATCGTCTTTCGCATACATAAATTGACACTTGATATTTATTTTATTGATTAACAATGCCAACTTTCGTATGCTAATGATGTTACGAGATGAGAATATAGGCACTGGTACCGCATGTCTATAATTTCAGCGTAACTATTTTGGAGTTGATTGGTCTACCTGAAACTTTCTATGAAAGACGTGTCAGCCTATTAACCTAGATCTGGAAATTCATTATTACAAAAATACAGGGTCGTAAATTTTTTGGGTCATGTAAATTTTTGAATAACAAGGGATTGTTTGGAATACCGCAAATTCAGCTTGATAACTTAATTGTATTTTTGTTTCATTTTTTAATATTGTCGTTCCATTATTTGCTATAAAAACCCTACTATAAAAAAGTTGATTGATTTGGAAGAGTTGGTTGCCTACAGGAGTATTTAATAACATGTTTTGATAAGCTTGATAACCACCGAGGCACGTTCTGGTGAATCAATTTACCACTCCAGTGTGGTAGATCCACGAGTTAAATTTCCGAACACGTAGGATGTGCTAGTAACTACACGACTACACGAATTTAAAAGACATATTGAGTTATTTGGCAAATAAATGCGTATAAGGGTAACACGACTAATGTTAAAGGTTTTAAGTAAGATTTTTCGATTTATTACTGCTTTTAAATGATCTTAGGAAAATTATTAAATCAGCTAAAATTATCTAATAATTTTGTAACCATAACTATTTTAGGCCCCAAAGGTGATATGGGTATTATTGGACCAGCAGGATTACCAGGAGCAAACGGGGAACCTGGACCTCAAGGTCCTCCTGGATTACCTGTGAGTGATATTAATTAAAATTTCCTTAAACGAGATAAATGCTACCTAATAAATGGAAAGGCGAAGTTATGAAATGAGCAGAACATAGGCTTAAAATCTTTTAGTCAACTTGGGTGGCTATTTTTAGCTCATTTTTTAATTATTCTTTTTTTCTTTAATTTTTCAAAATATATACACGGTGACCAAAATAAGGAGGGCCAGTAGGGGATCTCGTTAATAGTTAGAAATACAAAATTGGTCAAATGGGAAAAAGTTACGTAATTAAGCAACTAATAAAATTCAGAATTTAACAGTGTATCACACATTATAGTTAAATTACTTTTTGAGTATTTTTTTGACCAGTATTAAATTATGTTTGTGATACGGACCTATCTCCTAGAACTAGAACATTTCATATATACATCGTTCCAGCTTTTGTAATTTAATGAAGAAAATAATGAAGCATACTCAATCTTTTTCAATTTCTTATTTTAATTATGGCTTGTAAATAAGAAAAATAATCAGTTACTTACTGTTGAAAAACGTTTGTTTTCCAAATGATTAGTAAGAATTAAGAATATCTAGAGTTGCCTTAATATGCTAGATAATACTAGTCCTTTGTTAATTTATTTGTTGTGTATTGTTAATAGTAATTGGTTGGTTATTAAATTAATGTTTCATACTAATTATAAAATGCATTCAAGGGAATTAAAAAGTCTTCAACTCACTGCTTGATGTATGAACCTAAAATTTGTTAATAATGGTCAAAAAAGCCTAAAACCTAATTAAACTATAATGTATGGTATACTGGTCTTGGAATATTTTTTATCAGTAATTAATTGATTATTTTTCTTATTTACAAGCCATAATTAAAATAAGGAATTAAAAAGGTTAGGTATGCTTCATTATCTTCTTCATTAAATTACAAAAGCTGGAACAATGTATGAAATGTTCTAGGAATCTAGGAGACAGGTCCGTACCACAAAAATTTCATAATAATGATCAAAAAGACTCAAAACGTAATTTAGCCATAATGTGTGGTACACTGTACAAAAAGGGCTTCTAAAATTTGACACCAAAAAATTAGGCCGTATTTAAAAACATGAAGTTGATGATCGCTGCCCAAAGACGAAACATCCAATAAAAAATTGGATAAGGTAATCTTTAAGTTCATTAAAAGTTGTTATCAAGAAGTTTCATTACTTTTGCTCTACCTTTCAAATTAACGCCACAAAAAAATTGAATTAAAAATTCGAAAATTTAGTTTTTTCAAAATAACTCGAATATGAAAAATCATCTGAAAAGTTTCGGAAAATCATTTTATTAGTTCTTTAATTACTCAACTTTTTCCCCATTTCACCAATTTTGTATTTCTAACTATTAACGAGATCCCCATACTGGCCCTCATTATCTTGGACACCGTGTATATACAAAGACAGTTAGTAGGTATACATAATTTAGAGATAATGTTAAACAGAAAGTGTTGATAATATTGGAAATAATAACCACGACGATATATTTAGACAACCAGTGATCGGACCCACCTTTTTTGTCTGATGATTTTTTAATTTGAAGATTTACTGATATATTTTGATCCGACTTTCATTATTCCTGTTTTATAAATTTATCTTATCAATGTTGAAATTAGCGAAGAGTAGTGACATCTATCATATTTTACTGAAAAGAGTGTAAAACAACTAAAGCAGTTATCCTAATTCTCTAAAGATATTGATTCGCCACAATGTGCTTTGCAAATGCGTTTAGAATCGGTATATTCCATTATGCATTTTATTCCATATTAAAAATGCAATAACGGATTAACTGACAACATAAACTACTATTAGATGACAAACTTTTCCTGGCTTCTAGGGAAATTAAGATTTTATGTGTAATAAAATCGATCTATTTTTACCTACCAATATATCCTATGGTTCATGAGTGTCATTTTTAATAATACATTATATTAAATTAAGTTAATTGACAGTTACAAGACCGTATAATTTAAGGGTCAACTGGGTCCCAAAGGGGAGAAAGGCGAATACGGAGACATTGGGCCACCAGGTCTTATGGGTCCCCCAGGACTTCCAGGACCACCAGGATACCCAGGACAAAAAGGCGAGAAAGGAGAAAAGGGCGAATCGGTAAGTAGTATTAAATGAACTTAAAAAGTTTTCTTGAGGCTGTATTTCTATTTGCAACCTGTGATACCATTTCCAGGAATCTAAACAATCTCCCTTTTTGGAAACCTTAATCATAAACTTGTATGTGGGTTTTTTTAAATTTCAAAAGCCCTGCTTTAAGTTTTACGAATAATATTGCGAGTCAATCTTGTATTATGAAAGGTTTATTGTTAGAATATGCCTTATACTACAGTAGTGAGGTATTAGTGGATATCTTATAGTAGGAGAGCTGAACCTGAAAAATCCACTGTGGAGAAGATCGGGGGTACACTGTTCATAAAATAGAAATAATTGAACGTGTGCTCTATAAGAGAGTTATTTGTATATTTTTTTTAATTTTGCCTATTCTCGACAAAATCAAAAATTTGTTTGCAAATAAAGAGATTTTCGGACATAATCAGTAGAGTTCTGGGAATGGGCCACATGAAAAAGACCCATTTTCTGAAGGTAATGCGCTAGGGTTGACGCCTCCTGACGTGTAGGGTACACTACCTGCAAACCAGTAGATCAGTTGTGATTATCTATCCGTGCTGCGTAGACTGTCGAGCTTGATGTTAAACAAAAGGGTAAGTCATCCCCTTTTAAATAAATGAAGGTTGACGTTTTTTATTTTACCCTAAGATAAGGTACACCCTTTTTTTAAAGCGGTCAGATAAATTTAAAATTCAATAAGTTTGTGCGTCTTTTTCAGCGCAAAGCATAAAAATTAAACGTTATATTTAAAGTTATTATCAATATCCTTATAATTATTCAACAAAATGTTTTGAGTTAAATTTGTAAGGAAGTAGCTTTGTATGCAAAATAACATTAAAACTTTCTGTGCTTCTACATTTCTATCCGGAGCGATCTTTATTCAAAGCCTTTCGTCACAGGTCTCTCTTTGAAGGTACAAACTCCACTCCCCGTCAGTGTTACCAGATGACAGAACCAATATTTCTTTGACGGGACACTAAAAAAACTTCATATAGGCGCCATCTTTCAAAAAGCTGTGGCATTTACGTTAAAGTATAAAATCTGAAGTTTATATACATATGTTATTCGGGCGACTATTTATTTAACGATTTTATCCGAGCAACCAGACCCAGGGGACATAGTAAAAAGTCAGCTGTGCGAGAGTGAGTCAATAAGAAGGGGTGTACCTCATCTTAGAGTAAAATAAACGTCAACCCTAATTTATTTAAAATTTATTTAAAAGGGTAGAGCTTACCCTTTTGTTTAATACAAATCTCGACAGTCTACGCCTCACGGTTAGATAATTACAACTGATCTACTGGTTCGCAAGTAGTGTACCCCGCCACGAATACGTCAGGAGGCGTCAACCCTAGCGCATTACCTTAAGCTAATGGGTGCTCTTCATGGGGCCCATTCCCAGAGCTCTACTGTTTATGTCCGAAAATCAATTTATTTGTAAACAAATGTTTGTTTTTTGTCGAAAATATGCAAAATTGAAAAAAAAATTAAAATAACTCTTTTATAGGGCACACGTCAATTTCTATTTTCTGAACAGTGTACCCCCGATCTGCTCCACGGTGGATTTTTCGGATGTGATCTCGGATCTCGTAGGTCTGATTTTTGGACAGGTTTTATAATAAAAAATTCAGGTATTCGATCTTTTGTTTTTTAAATATGTCTTCACCAATAAGTTTTAATGCAAAAATTAATAATTATTATCGGGTTTATAGCAAACAAAATGTTCTATATCTTTTGCCTAAATCTTTTTTCTATAATCAATAGTTTAGAAGTTACAGCGGTCTTTAAAGTAGAGGAAATACATCAGTGGCGGCTGGTGAAGTTTTAAAGTTGTATATAAATAAATAAATAGGCCTTTATTTAAATTTAAACTATCCATACAAATTCAAAACTTCCAATTATAACTTGGTGGCGAGGTCCAGTTTAGGTTTTTTAATAGTGAGCCTACTAGGAATGTTTTGGTAAAGAAAAAAATATATTGTAATTTGCGAAAAAAGTTGAATTTTTGCATAGCCCTCCCTAAGAAAAAAATGAACACGTTTAGGTATTTTATTTATTATTTTTTCTAAACAAATTTTACATCATTTTGTCAAAAAATTTTAAAATTGAAGAGCAAAAAATGTGTTAATGCAAAGTTATACTTAGTCGTTTGAATTTTTTTAAAAAATATATTTTTGGTTTAAAAAAGTTCAAATGACTATAACTTTCTACTAAAATACATTTTTTCTCGTAAAATTTAAAATTTTTTGACAAAATGATGTAAAATTTCTTGAGAAAAAATAATAAATAAACGTGTTTATTTTTCCCACGGGGGCTCCGCAAAAATTCCCCTTTTTCCGTAAATTATTTTTTTTTATTTACCAAAACATTCCTTGTAGGCTCGCTATTAAAAAACCTAAACTTGGCATGGGTCCCGTAAGTAGCAACAGAGATATGCTTTAAAATTTCAGCAGGCGCCACTAAAATATAGGTACATATAAGGTAACAAGATAATTTACATATTATGCATGTTTATATGATAGAGGTTAAGTAGGTAATTATTAAAACAAAGACTTTGTAGTGATCAGATGCAGAGACGAAAAGCACTCCTGGCAAAATCCTCTCTCTCCAAACATCCACGATTATTATCGAAACAATAAATTAACGGACGTGATCGACCGGTAACTGAGGACTTGACGCTGACTACTATGGCAGCCTATGCTACTATTATCTAGTTTTGACGGCATAATTTATTTTTCAACGTTCGTTGAGGTATTTCTGTAATTTTGGTTGTAAACAATTACTATGGACTAGAATAGGACTGACTGCCTAACCCAAAAGCGATATAACTTGTAAAATATTATTAGTTGTAGACGAATGGTGTCTTCTTTAAAGTTGACAAAAACAATTTTTGCTCTAAAACTCACTTGTGAGGAGATATTTCGAAAAAACTGACTTTTTACTTGTTTTTTTCAAGAACTTTTATTTGGGCCCCTAAATATAAAACATCCAAAAATTAGAACTAAACGACCTGTTCCAGACTGGATCATTAACGAAGAACAAAAACATTGTTAAAAATTAAGTCAGTGTTGTCGTTTGTAAATCCAAATATTAATGCAAATTTAATAAATTTAGTGTGCCTTTCTTGCTTTTCTTGATCAACTTTTTACAAACATTTCGCAATTTCATCTAATATTTTATTTTCTTTTTTTCTCGGGTTATGAATATCGCAGAAGTACAAGAAGCTTAGACGACGACAGGTAAATATTTACTTCATCTTTTTTCTTAAATTCTAAATTTTATTTTCAACTTTCGCATAAGCTTTCTACTAATATTCAACTTAACTCTTGTGACGACTTTATCTTTTTTGTATTTTTTCTATACTGTTTCAGGGAGATGGAACTGGTGAAATAATATCAGCTGGAGAAGTGGTAAGTAATTTGTTGTTGTTGATTTTATACTAAAGATCAGTATTTTTTGGTAATTTAATAAACAGGGGTGCAGACGCGGCCCATGAGTTTTTTTACGGGTGGGGCAAATTATGTGGGCAACTAATGATATTAAGGTAATAAGCAAAATACACTTTTTAATTAGGGATGGTTTTTTTATAATGTGCCATTTTCTGCCAATAAATTATTTACCTAGAAATAAACGACGCAAAAAACATAATATGCTAACAAAAGACACAACACAAATATCAAATAATATCCAAAAACATATCACACAACAAAATTAGGAAAGCCGAAACACCTATTATATCTGCCGGCGCGGCGTAATGAAATGTAAACAGAAGTTTATGCAAATACAATGCGCATATTAGGTAATTAGTTTTTTGTGTCTAACCCAAATGTTTTGCAATAGTATATTTTCAGCTTCATACCCTACCATGTGGTGATACCGCTGATACCCGCCCCGGATATCACTCACCCTAGCTACGCCACTGCTTACCTGCAAGAAATATTACATTCCTATTTCTTCCTCTTTTGACTATTTTTACGTGGTGATACAGACATAAAGGTAGACTTTCGGCCGCGATGGATTTTTTTTTTGATTTTTGAAAATGTTGCCCGTAATCGAAAATTTTCGACTTTCTTTTAACAGAGCATATTAAAAAAATACTGAAACTTTCTTTTGTGATAAGTTTTTTAAAAATTATTTCAACTCGCAAGGAAGGAAACAAGATTTTATTTTTAAGATAATTACCCATATAAGAATTTAATTAAGCGCTACAGTTAGTTAAAGAAAATTGACGTAGTTCACTTTCATCATTTTGTAGCTATTTTCTTTAAAATTCAAGCCTAGAATGGAACATTCCGTGTGAAAATATAATTTTAAAATAAAATGGATTTTTTAAGCTGACCTTACACCATTTTTTTAAGAAAAAGTATTATTTAACTAATATGTCAGAACGGTGGTACCTTTGACGTGCTCACACTTTATACACAGTTTTTACCGGATTTTTAGCATCCTTAGAATCAATGCAAAGAATTGAAACTGTTGTATTTTGATTCCCGCTATTGACTGTACTAACTGGACTCCTGCAACGCGCAACGTATGCAGTGGATCTTGTTTTTGACGAGCAGTAAAAAACTGTGTAAATAATATCACTTTATCAAGCTAAAAATGACTATAAATATGTCTCCTTAGGTTGTCGGCCCTCCAGGCCCGCCAGGTCCTCCAGGAACGCCAGGTTTGCAAGGTCCCCCAGGAATTAAAGGAGATCGAGGAATGGATGGCATTAAAGGAGAACCCGTAAGTTTGACTAGGAGAGTAGTACAGTAGTTTTTTCCTAGATATATACTGTAGTTTTGGAATAACTTTTATTGATTTTTAAAAGACAGACGAAACAATAAAAAGGGTAATAATTTTAGTACAAAATTTCGATATTTCTATTTATTAATGTGGAAATAAAATCTACTACAGTAATTTCAATACTTTGTTCCAATAATTTATTTCATATACCTGTTTGCTTATTTCCCTTCTCGTATATAAATTATAAATACTATTTTTCGTCTTATTACATTTTTATAAGGAACTTGTAGTTCTTTATAAATAATAATGAAATTTAAATTTACTTAGTCTTGTAGCGTAGCTATCACTTTTGCAAGATCATTACGTGCGCATATCCTTCATTATATTTTTTATAATGATAAAATGTCGAAAAATTTGCTTTCTTGTTGTATTCTTAATTCTTAAATTTTAAATGTCACATAAAATCACATCTTAGAAATATTTTGTTGCCGTATCCTTAAAGATAACAACAAATTTTTGTTTGTATAATTTAAACCCCACGTTTCTAGTAAGTAAATATTTAAATAAAGTTATAAGTTCCTATAAAAAATCTTTTTTCAGGGCGAAAAAGGAAACAAAGGAGATCCAGGACCAATGGGCTTACCTGTAAGTAAAACAAGCATATTTTAAAACTCCGGTGACTCTGGAAAAGGGTTTTTAGTAATAAAATTTATTTGAAATAAAAGACAAACTATGTCTGATTTCCACATTTATTTTCTTATTCTCCGACGCGTTTCGCTACACTGTAGCTTTATCGAGGAGTTACAACTGAATGAAAATGTAAACCAACTAAATATTTATACAAACTTATAGTTTGTATAAATATTTAGTTATACAAACTTATAGTTTGTATAAATATTTAGTTGGTTTACATTTTCATTCAGTTGTAACTCCTCGATAAAGCTACAGTGTAGCGAAACGCGTCGGAGAATAAGAAAATAAATGTGGAAATCAGACATAGTTTGTCTTTTATTTCAAATAAATTTTGTAATGAATTTCCATCAAGTAGAAGCCAGCACCATTCAAAGTTTTTAGTAATAGGTATTTTAAAAGTAGTGATTACCTGTCCTGAAAGAAAGTTTTTCTGGATACAACTCTTGACAGCAGCTGAGTATAAAACTTTTTTATTGCAGAATTATAGTATCGAGAAAGTAAGCATTAAGAATGCTTTTTTACAAGCCCTGAAATTTCTTTAGTGGAAAGTGTTAGAACCGATACTCGTCTTAACTTTTTAAGTTTTAGATATTGATATCAAAAAACCCACCTTTTTTAATATATTTAA
The DNA here is from genome assembly GCA_963971165.1 of Philopedon plagiatum. Classification (NCBI taxonomy): domain Eukaryota; kingdom Metazoa; phylum Arthropoda; class Insecta; order Coleoptera; family Curculionidae; genus Philopedon; species Philopedon plagiatum. The sequence continues at coordinate 103,802,163 of OZ020191.1, read as the reverse complement.
TCTTGCTTCGGCTACCAAGTTTTTCTAATTTTAACAGATATATTTTTTCGTGATCTACGCCACAAATTATTACAACAAATATAGGCATGGCGCCCAACAAGAACGAACAGGGTGGTATCGAAAGCACTATGTTGGAAGGGGGATTGTCGATCTTTTTTGCAAAGTCTCTGAGCCTTTGTATAACTCGTCAAACTATTTTTTACTTGTACTGTAATTAAACTGTCGACCTTTTTCCCAATTTTCCCAAAACTCAACTGTCGACTTTTTTTGGTACGAGGTCCTAATAGTCAACTCGAGCGCCTCCGGGAGGGACGCTTTCCTTCCCATGAATATGCCCCTGGGAAGGACTGATAAACTGAAGTACTACTTCTTCTGGCAAAGGTGTCAACATTTCCTTCAGCCTATTTTACTTTAGTTGTGCAATTTTTTGTAGGTTTTATTTTTTCTTGATATTTAGTGGTTTTTTAGTTTTCGAGTTTCTCGTGTTATTTGCGACTTTTAGTAACCACTTAAGGATCAGATATTTCCTACTTTTAAATATTTTCAACATTTTTTCAGTAAAAACAATAAGATTCTGTAAAAATTTACCACCATTTTAAAAAGTAGACATAGTTTAATGGAAAAGTACCGTTTATGACTGAATAGCCAGCTGCATACCCTTATCACTAGAAAAAAAAACAAAATAAAAGCGATTTGTTTTTACATAATCATATCGTATTTTTCTAAATACTTTTGGCAAACAGGCATATAGCCTGCAAAAATATAGAGATGTTTGCGATTGCACAATATCTGCTCTTTAAAGTAGCAATAAAATTTTACACGGTCTTTTGATAAAATATTGGAAAACAGCATTAGTGTTCAAAACGTTAAAAAATGTCTAACTTGTTGAGCTCGTATCCGGTTTAATTTGTTTTATGTATAATTGTCAATATATGTAACAGTTCAAGTTAACAGTTTACAAAAGTAATGCTGATTTTTACGGTGGTGAACTTTACCAGGGTTCTACAATGTTTAACAGACCATGAATATCTTTTTCTACGAACTTAATTTATCTTATTTTTTCCCGTGTACACATTTAATGTTGAACAATTTACTTTAAGTTTAAAGGAGAATCAGTACATGCTTGAAGTTTAGAATGAAGAGCATGTCTCTTAAGTAATCCTGATAAACACAAATCACGGTGAAGAAGTTTTTCTTTATTTAGCAGTAGTAACAACAATGAAAAAATGATATCACTTATTACTTAACTAAATACATTCCTGAATTTCTTTTAATACTTAATTATGATTGCGTGCTGCCTGTTTATCTAATCTAGATGTGTACACATACTTCCTTAGCAAAGATTGGTGCTGCTCTAGCAATAAATACGTAAGAGTCATCAAAAACCACTAGGCAAATAGCGAAGTTAAAATCTGTAGACAACAGTGTTATATGCTAAAAAAAACTGTTGAGATTTGAAATCTGGTACTAACGCATTGCTTGATAAGGTATTTTTTCTAAATTCAAGCAATACCAGCGAAGGAAATAATTAATTTTGTAGAATACAGTTTTGATCCTTCATTTTGTGATATAAGTATATTTAATTTTTAGTGTTAATACGATGTTTTCCAGGGTCCAATGGGTTTAAGAGGCGAAAGCGGTAGATCGGGAGACTATGGCAAGCCGGGTCCTATGGTAAGGAAAACATACTATAACTAGGACTAAAGCAGCGTTTTCCAATGCAGTGACTTAACAAATTATTAACATTCTATCCTATTAACACATTAAACATATTCTGAGCTTACACAAACCACCACATTGATCATAACAAAACCATAGTATGATAGTTACCCTCAGACATTTTGTTAAGTGATTGTTGATGCACTTGCCATTGATTCCATTGGATGACCGCGGCGCCAAATTACAATTTTTTTCCATGAAACTTATCAAGATATTTTAGGAGGACAATAACAGAAGCTGGTAACTTGAGGATAACAGCGACAGTCATTAAGAAGAGCATGTTTTATTTTAAAATAGAAGCATTATGTTGCCATTTTAACACGTAGTACATAGAAGGAAGTAATAAATTTATAGGTATCCCTTATACATTTTAAATAATTGCCTAAAGAATTTTCCATTCTTTGTCGCTGTAAGATTGGTAAATTTCGTAATATATCAAAATAGAAAAGCCTAAAGAATTCTCAGTAATAAAAAGATATAGATTCTTACCCACTAAAAAAATATTGGAGTTCACAGTGATGATAGACAGCAAACAAGCAGGAAAATAACATGGCTTAAATAGCCATGCTATTATACTCAATGTCATATAAAGATCTAAAAATTTGAGTTTCACACACCTATCAAATTTTATATAATCTTTTGGGATCATTGTATGTTGCTCAACGTAATATTTGCTAATAATAAAATTATATGTCTGAACATATCTGAATAGAAAACTCACACGATTAAATATTACCTAAAATGAAAAATCGAATTAAAAATCGTTTTGTACAGCTGTATTAACAACAAAACTGATATAACTGATATTGGTCATTTAAAAAATATATTTCATTTTTTTAAAGTAGAAAGGCTAATTTTTGTAACTTTTGTTGAGTTGCAGAATATATATATTTAATGCTTCCTTTTCTTAAACACACTGTAAAAATTATCTTAAAGATGTAATTTTATATAATAATTGTAACGTAACTAGAAAAGCTGTATCTATTGCTGCTCTATAATTTATTACTAGATTTTAATTGCATTAATAATGTAAAAAGGTAGCAGATACAACAAAAATGTAAAAACTACATCACCATAGTTAAACCTAAAAAATAGCTTGTATTTTAATAAACTTCATGCTATGTGAACGGTACATTCCAAAAATATAGAATTTTTTTTATTTTTTTTAATTTTCTTGTATTACTTTAGGGATATTCATCATCAAAATGCTTCAAATTCACCATGCGCCTTGCTTATTTTATTATGTAGCAAATTTTTTTATATATAATATATTAGTGGATTTTTATGTACTGAGGACGTAACTCTATTTAAATGGTTTTATCTGTATCAGAAAAAAGTGTACTAAAATACTTTCAAACAAGAATTAATACAAATATGAAGTTTGGTTCCTAAAAATGATATTTTGTCGTTTCTCTACTTTGGTAGATGTCATACTAGATTGTACAGCTAGTGTTGAAAACTACCTTTTGACATGAGTGTGACAGTTTGGTGTGTCGAGTGTAAAAAGTGCTTTTTACACCTATTGTACGAGTACAGTAAACTGTTTCTATGCCTTCGCGTGTTTTTATATAACCAGAGAAAAATAAACAGAGAGAATAATATCTCTTCTTCACGCCAGCTCGACCACGCTATGGCCTTCAAACGGCAACACCCCGAGATTGGCGCGTAGAATTCTCACAATACACCCCGACATTAGCCAGTGCGGTAGCAACACGGCAAGCAGAGAGAGTTTTCTGCGGCGCGTCTCAGTACTCACTCTCACTGTCCTTTATAATAACCCAAAATCTGCAGTGCACGCCCGTGGCAGCTTATTTGAACATCGGTTTGGAGGTCATCGAAAGCAAATCGTATTTATGAATGAAATCGGTACGAGATATTATTCTCTCTGCTTATTTTTCTCTGATATAACTACGACATTTAAAAAATAAAATTGTAATGCTACCTCTATATTCTCGCGAGCGCGCCTCGTTGCGAGGTTTCTGCGAGACGAGACAACACGAGTGCATATCATCTGCACTATCGGTTTGCTCAGATGTTCATTACAGAGTTATAATTTTCTTCGTACGTACCACACAAAAAAAAATTAATCGTAATTTCGTTCGTCCATTCAGTCATTTCACGTACAACCCTCGGACTTCAACTCTAATTTAACATAATATAGTTGATACAAGAGTGTGGTCGGTACGTCTCGCTTTATGTCCTTTGACTTGCGACGAAAAACCGGCTTGGATCGGAGCCTCGACGAGGCTAGACGTGTCGACGCGTCGCCAGAGCACCAAAAATTGTTACATGGCAACTTACAAACAATTAAAGTATGATCTACTACTATCCATTTCTAAAGTTTTGACCCCTCAGTTTGGAAGCTTGTAAAGTAAAAAGTACAATTTTAAAAAATATACTTTTCACATGTTTCGGCAAAGTTACTTGTCTCTATTACACATGTAAAACTTTGTAACCGTAGATGCCTTGGTGCTTTTTTAATGGGAAGGTAATTGTAAAATTGTCACCATTTTTTCCCTATTTCATCAATTACTCAAGTTTAAAACTTTATTGTGCCTTACTGGTACTCCCAGGCCTAACTAATTTTTTACAGGCGATAAAGTGAACCTTACTTTATTCCCAAAAAATATTATTTTTATTTTTTTTTCTTAGGTTTGGTAGTAATAGGCAAAAAATGATTGTGGTTATGTAATTACTACCAGTAATCTTACAGCAAAAATTTTTGTTTTTTTGTATTACATATAAAGAGATGTAACTTTACGTTTAACGAAAATTTGGTTTTGGGCAGTTGTCATAAACCTAAATACAAACAACTAATTTGTGTAAAGGATAGCAGCATTGAGCTTGCGGGATGGAGCGGGGCGTCGAAGGTGCAATAGTATGGGTGTTAAGGTAATAATCATTAAAGTAATGCAATATAGTGAAGGATTTTTTTGTGCTCTATATGATAAAGTAGGTAACTGGTAAAATTAAGAAAAAGTAAGTATATGCATTTGTAAATATTTACATTTATTTGTATTTAACGATTTTCTATTGTTTCATTAAGATGTATAAGATAGGCAAAACGTGTGTAGTAGAACAATAGTAATTTAAAAATATTACTTCAAAGTGAGTAACGTAAATAGGCCAATTAGCTTTATTTAGGTATTTATAATTCACCTAAAAGAAAAACAATATTTTTGATGTTCCCTTATTTTTATGATTCGCATATTTGGAAAATTGTAACAAATGCTGTGTTAAGTTTGTCTGCATTTGCCTTTGCTTAATAATAAAAGAAATAGGTGAAAGTGGCCTGGTTACGTAGAATCACATCTGATTTAACTTTTAAGGTACAAAGCCCTGACAAAATTTATTTAAACCTACAACTAAAAATAACCTGATTGGATTTCACCACTCTTTTTTACCGAAGAATACCGACACTTATGGATCGTTTTCTCCTTCTTCATCATTACTAAAGTCTTCATTTGAATCATCATCTTCATCATCTTCATCTAAATTTATAATTAATGGTTCTACAACATCAACTAAGTGGTATTTTTCTCTGTAGGATTCCTCAATTTTATTAGCGTGTCCAACGCAATTTTCCCAAACAGAATTTGGAACGTTGTGCATCGTTTCAAGACACAAATTTAGTACATTTGTGATTTTAAACGTAGTATTCAATTTTGCCACTTTCTTTTTCACATATGCCCAAATTAATTCAATTGCGTTGAATTCACAGTGTGCAAGTGGCAACCACAGAAGCTTTACATTATCATTACGTAACTCCTTTGCAATTGTATCTAAAAGATACGTTTTTGGAAAGTGATAGTTCTTGCATAGGTCTAAAAGCATTGGTTTGGTTAATTCATTAAACGTTGTAAATCCATCGGGCAATGTTGCTTTTCGCTGGGATATCCATTCTATTATTTTTTGTTTTGTCCAGGCAGTTGTAGGATTTCGAAAATTAGGATTCAACATTGTATGATACGGTGCTTGGTCAATTACGATTACTGATTTGTCAGGTATTACGGAAAGCACTGTTCTAAACCATTCTTCGTAATGGTAAGCCTCTGTCCCGCACTTTTTTTCCCAACGAAATACTTCAGGCAGCCATCCAAAAACCCATTTTTACTACCAATATGTAAGATAATAACCCGTTGTCCTGATCCTGATGGTCGTTTTATTCCACCTCTAAAGCCATTAATTTCCTGTATACCACCTCTGTATTCAACACAATTATCCCGTTTTGTGGGATTAACTCTTTCAACCCAGCCAAACTTCCTTGAATGATTTGCACCGCACCATGTTTCATCTGTATAAAATATTTGCCAAGAATCTTCACGATATCTCTTTATGTCGTATAAGAATTCCGCTCTTCCGGCAGCAATTGTGTTTTACTCCATTAAAATTGGGTTATTAATTAGTTTTTTATAGGAAAACCAAAGTTCTTTAATCCATCGGTACAAAGTCATTTCTGAAAATTCTGGTAAATAATCGACATCTTTCAATTTCTGGTAAACTTTTTGTATAGAAAGAAACCGGCGCTCCAGGTAAACATTTAACATTGTTCTTCTTATGACGCCCTGCAAAATCTCATCACATTCCAGTCGGGGCCTTCCACTTCTCCCTTTTGATGGTAGAATAATACCGGAACTTTTTTCTTCCGCAGTAACACGTTTAACGGTGCTTTCACTAATACCCAGGCAATCTGCTGTTCTTTTAACCACTTGATCAATCAAAATATTTTCCAAACCGTTGTCTTTCTCTTGTTGAAAGTACGCTCTGACTTTTAATATAATATTTTTCATTTGTTCGTTGCACTGACGATACATTTTAACTTATTAGACTGTAGTTTGGTACCGTATTTTTGGATCAGATTACATCAGGTATTTATATAAATTCGAACAAGATAATCTTAAAAATCGCGTGAAAACAATAATAATTTCAAATTAATATCTACCACACCACTAAAACCAAAAATCTAAATCAACAATAAGTCGATATAAACAACCACAATCAAATAAATAATATTATTTGACAAATCGTTTCACTCCATGACAAATAGATTAACTTCTAAACAAATACAAAATACATGGAACTACGGACTACATACCGATCAGCATGACGAGGCCAACATACTGTGTGTGTGTCGGTAAAGGCGTTTAATACTTTTCATCTCTTTCTTATGTCCCTTGTAATATTTATTACAATTTTTACAAGAACTAAAGGTGCTTTTTTTAATTTTGGGTAATAAAATACATTTGTATAATAATACATACGTCTACGAGTGTAAAGATTTTTTTACGGTTTTAAATTGTCCTCAGTACAGCTGATACACAAACATCATTAAAAAAGAAAAAAATACAATTTCAGACACATACTACCTATCTGCGAAAGTATAGATATTTTTCTATCTACCTTCAAAATTGCATTTAAATAGGGAAAAAATTAACCAATATATAGACATGAGAAAATCGTTTATCAGTATTAACGCTGTAAAATCGTTGTTTTTTTCTAATTGATTATGAATAAGTTCAATATCGTTTACAATACAATAATACATTTTTTTGGAAGAAACTCTTGGATAACGTCCTAACAAGCTGTAATTTTTTCAGTTTATTCTGCCCCGTGGTTTTTTTGTTATTGACCCTCAGACTGAGGGGTCAAAACTTTAGAAATGGATAGTAGTAACTAGATCATTAGCAGAGTAAATGTAGGAACATACATTTCGTTTTTACCGCTGCGGTTAAACGGGACCAGTCAACCGGAAAGAATATAACACGTTTTTACCGCTGCGGTTAAACGGGACCAGTCAACCGGAAAGAATATAACACGTGCTATTTAATACGTGCGGCCACACATATGCGTTTCTGCCGCAGCAACCGGATGGAACCGGAGGTTCTCCTTAAATGGTCACCTCCAAAATGTCGTCTGCTTAACATTTTGTAATGCTTAAAAGCTCATCAAATGAAATAACTGACATTCTCCAGTACTCAGAAATCTTCTCGCATTTTCGTATCGACATAAAACATTTCGCTTGTCTCTCGACTCTCAGGACACGGGTGAACCCAGTAACCGCCGAGACTAGAACGCTGCGGTTACAGAATCTGTATAAACCCGAAAACATTTTCGTATCATTTAATAGGTCTTTTTTATTTCAGCCTATAAGATTATTGTAAGAAACAAAATATTTTGTTGTTTAAATTTTTGGGTATTTAGAAAAATAAATTCTAAAAATTGCGACAAAAAAGCGACAAGGGCTTAATCCCATTTTTCTTTTTTCTCTCTCTCTCACTCTCTCTCTCTTTCTCTCTCTCTCTCTCTCTCTCTCTCTCTCTCTCTCTCTCTTTCTCTCATTTAGCTGCAGTAGTCAAATTCAATAATATACTGGTGAAACGTTTCAAAAATTACGAAGTATCTTCGGTAAAAAAAGTAGCAATCCTAAGCATAATATTTCCAGACACAAATAAAACTGTTGAACTCCTTTTTCTCAGAAACCATAAAATATTACTCCAATGTGCTCCAAAGCACATTTTGCATTGATCTCTTTAATTGAGAACGGAAAAGGCGAACATATGCTGATTTGTTCAGGTTTGCCCAGAACTATAAAAATTATTTCGTCTTTAAATTAACGGTGGATTTACGAATAATTAAACCTGATGGCAACCAACTTCCACTATTTCTATTTTGCTGTATATGTGGTCCAGTGGATCAAACCTTAAACAATCTCAAGATTATTACTAAATAAGTAAAAACCAATTAGAAAAGTCGGGATAATCTAAAATGCGATTTTAAATCACTATATGTGCAAACTGCGTTTCTTACATAATCAGTTCAGGTTTAGTGTAAAACAAAATATAAGGTTATGATGACAACAAAAAATATTGGAAAGGCGTTCTTAAATAAGTATATTGCTAAAACTTAAACATATATTAAACATACTTCCATCAGTTAAATTTGTCCACCAATAAAATAAGATGCAAAAGACGCGCCCAATACAATTTTTGCTTGTAACTTAAACTGTTCAAAGAGACAGGTTTATTTTGCTAAAGAGAGAGCATCCCTAAAGTAGTGAAAGATTTTTATGTTACCTCCATAATTTTATAACAAGAAGTATAATTTTAAATATAAAATTAACGTCCACATAGTACTTAACTTTACCATAAAATAAATTGTCCATTATATCGTAGTCATAATTAATTTTAATATACCATACATGTACAATTAATTCTGTAAAAAATATTATTTTGCAGGTCCATGAGAAAATTCACATGTAAAATTATAAACAAATTGTAAAATAAATGTTAACATTTTTATAGGTGTCTTATAGTAGGCTAGAAATTGTAATTAATATACAGGTTATTAAAAATATACGTGACTGATTTTTATAGTATTAACTAATTATAATAAGACATTACAGCCTTCATGCAAGTAATTTAAGAGTTGATATTGCATAAAGCTCTTTTAAATATTACTTCACAAATATTTATATACCTATTACTTAAGTAATTTCGTCCATTTTTGTTACGCCAGTATTAATATCCGTCTGTGAATCAATATACGAAGTAATGTTTAAAATTACACAAAGGTTAAAAATAAATGTACATTTTTGACTATAATTTTAATATTTAAGAAACAAAAAAAAACAGCTGTATTAATAAAAGTCCACCAATAAATGTATGTGCATGTGCGAAACAAAATTGCTTTTATTTCCTTGTATTGTGATATCCCAATTGTGTCTTTTTCTCTTTGCAATTTATTTTCTTGTGTTTGGTTTTATTAACAGCTTTAAAATTAACCTTATAGTAAATGCTTAAGTTATTGTAAGAAAACTGTGTCAATAACTAAGGTTTATATACTTTAAAAGTTGGTTGTATTCCTTAAGAAGTATCTTACGCTTTCGTGTTTTCAGGAGATGAGAATTTTACTTTATTAAGATTTTTTGCTTACCTCCAGTAATTTATATTGTCTAACAATAATTATCGAAATTTTCCACTTTCTTGGATTTTTCTCTTTAAAAAAAGTAAATCATACTTTATAAAATTAAAAACGGTAAGTTATACAAATTTAATGTTATTAAAATATGTACGTCAAATGATACCTAATTTGATTCCTGAAATCAAATTATAAAAGTAAAAGATATGCCATAAGGGAAGGAAACCTACTCAACATTTTAATTAAGAGGAACTATTATAGAATACTTCAAAAAATAGAGTCGGTCAAAAAGATCTTCATTGCCAGTTTCAGTGCTGTTAAGCGACTGATTTATTTTTTTTGGATAGGGTACAATTAGTCAAGGTAACTTAAAAAAACACACTGGCAAGCTTGCAAAAATTCTTGAAAGAATGAACTTTAGGAGGTAATTAAATAAGTGTGTAATGAGGGGTAAAAATTAACAGTAAAAAGTAATAATTATTTATTACAGTTAATATATCTTTATCATTGCCGTCTAGATGTGCTGACGCAAGAGTGTCGCTTAGACGGCAATCTATATAACCGTCCCATAGTTTATATAACTATGTTTATGTTAGCAAAAAGTTGAAAGAAAAATCCCTTGTTAAAAAATTTAAAGAAAATCAAACCAATTTAGGTACTCATAAAATGATATTAAGGACCTGTATATCCTTTCTTTTAACATATAAAAAAATCAATAGTCTTATGACAATAATGAAATTTAAAGGGCTAGTAATCATTAAGAAAAAATTATCATTCACAAAAGTGTCTTGGCAATAAGTGACCAGTGTCTAGTCAATACAATGCCTACATACAAGTAAAATATATACTTAAGTATTTAAAAAAAAGGATTATTCTTATCCTTAACGTTAGATTTTTAACGCCGCACCGTATCAAACACCCACAACCAGATTCTGCTCAACTAGAAATTAATAAATGAGTTTATTTATCCGTAGTGTTTTACCAACTCTACAATTATTTTAAGATCTTATAGCCAACAAACTAGTAATATGTTTTGTTGTGTTGGTTTAATAGTGTTTTTCATTAAAAATTTGTATTATTTTCGATGGTTTAAGAGCAGTAATTATTATTAAAAAATTAGGCTAAATAACGTCATTCACGTAGTAAAATATAATCAATCATATAATATTGTATGCTTTTTTTTGTTTGCATGCTTGCTTGCAATTCCAATGGTGACATGTCTGGACGACATTTACGCAATATCTTAATTATTTCTTCAATTTTGTCATCGGCTGTACCGCACATCTGCTCTCTGCATCCACCACGTGTTCTAACACAGTCGTAGGGTACAGATAATGAACTCGCAACACTAAATTTATTAGAATAAAATAATAAATTATAAAATATTTGAAACATAACATTTTAAAAACAAAATTAAAAATCCTATTATTGCCACTCTCTTATTTCAATCATGAAGTACACTAGATTATCTTTTTTATCAATTAATGAACTATAAATATTGAAGAGTCTGTAAAGTTTTCTCGGGAAAATGATGGGAGGAAATTACTCTGTGGCAGTTGTACCTAATAATATTTTCCCTTGAGAGGGGTTTGCTATTTCTTACGTTTTATATACTTATCTTTTGTTATCGACATAAAATCTTTGAATTTCCAATTTCAAGGAATATGGATATGGTACCACCGAATATGGTACATTTGATATTAATTAGTCGCATGAATACTTTTACCATCACACAGTTTAAGAAATATTGAAGATATAATACCTACTATAAAATAGTTACTGAAGATTTTTCGTTTATGATTTATATTTTACTATTTTCATCTTTTTTAACATTTATATAATTAAAAATTTCTATTGTAATACCTTTGTTATTGATGTTTTTCTATGAATTTTTGTTAAATTCTATTTTATAAAAAAATCTTAGAGAAGAATTATATTATAATTTCGCTGATTTCATAAGCTACCTTGTATTTAATATACCAACAACACAAAAAATATACAGTTCACTAGTTCGTTTACTATAAGCTGTTTTAACTGTACGATTAAATATCTGTCTTATAAAATGTTACAGTCGTACACGATTACCCTCTAAAATGCATTTCGATTTAAAATAAATGTGTTAATACTATCATTTCTTTTCATAACAATTAATTCTCATATTAGTTGTAACAACCCACCTTTCTGCTTTATACCTAACACTTTTAAATTTTCTGACATAATTTTAGTTTTAAATATTTGTCTTTATAGGGGGTCTATTTTCCATCTTGCTACATGAAAATAGATCTCACAGGTTTTTTTTTGTATAATAAATTACATTTAAATTATTAACAATGAAGAATTGTGAATAATAATTGTGGCATCGATAAATACCTATTTTACTTATATTGACAGACAAAATACATTCACCGCATTCACTTAACTATATATTTCATATTTATATCCAGTGGCTCAAACAAGGGATGGCGATGGAGCATCGGCCATAGAGGTCTAGCTAAAGGGGCGCCCAAATGCTAATGTTTATTTACCAATTATAGAAAAATGGGACGGCAAAAATGCCTTCCGCGCACAATTATCTTGTTGCGCCACTGTTTATATCATATACCAACACCAAAATATATAACAGGTAAAGACCTCAGTGAAATTAAGGAAAGCAAATGTAATGTCATATGCCATAAAAAAGTCCAAATCGAAATAGAAATTTTTCTAAATTATTTGGGTTATAAATTTATTAAGATTTTTAGGGCATAATCAGATAGGTTAGAGAAAATGTTTATAAAGCAAATGAATGTTAAAAAAACCCTGCTACATATTCGAAAAAAAAACGCGCTTGTATCGCCTCAATTCATGATTTACATGATAATATGTAACAAATAAAAAACATTAGGGATTTTACTTTTCAGTACACATAATTTTCATGAATGTACAGCCATTGACAACAATGACAACTCAAACTTTTAGATATTAATTGCATTTCCATTTTGACCTAAAAGTTGGAATTGTCAATAACTCTCACTGATAATGTGTGTGACTACTGAAGTAGGGGTATACCTATAATAGATTTAAAGCTGAAGAATAGACACCCCATACTGAACTAATAAAAATACTGAAGCTTTGAAAATACTTATGCATTAAAAGCATAAAGGAATGAACATTGCAAATGCATGTAATTTTAACATAATAAATATGAAAATACTGAGCATTTTGGCCCTGGCTCTATATATGATTCATGTAGTTTTTAAAAGTGCTCAACATTTTCACACTTCATTTCTTAGATATTTTTCTTCACAGGGTCCACCTGGTTTGGATGGTATGAAAGTAAGTATCAAAGTATCCGACTACTTTTCAAAATTTAATAAAAACTAATGACATTTGAATTAAATTATTTGGTTTTTGGAATTAATCGTGAAAAAAATGATAAATTGTAAGTTTTTTGACCATGTTCTAAATAATATATAGTGAATATATTTTTCGATCAGATTTATTTCTAAACTACTCAGAGATTTTTACATAAAGGATGTTAGTTGTTTAATAAAATTAGAAACAAAGATTTTTTCGTTTAACAAAAACTCCAATCTGCCTTCTGAAATAAGGATATTGCGATTTTTAAGCATTCTGCTAAACTTTTGCAGTTAAATTTGAACACAAATACAAAATCTACATTTCAACTCTTCATGGTTCTTCAGACCATACGGATATAGGTACTGTATAAGTTAACTAAAACATTTTTTATATATAATAGCCACATCAGTTTAGGCCGCTAGAAAGTCATTATAGGTTTAAAAAATGCTGCTTAAAGAAAGTCTTCAGGCAGTCCTATTAAATAAAATTTCCATATGGGTACCTAAAAGATTTTACTAAACTTGTAAAACTATTACCTGTTACTGAGAAATAACAACCTTATTATCTAGAAGTAAGAATAAATGGGAAAACATTATATTCGCAGTAGGTATATGGTGCGAAACTGAAACTCGTGGTAACTCTTATTAGCTTTATTGGCACAACACTAAAATCAGACAAAGCCAATCAAATTTCTGGATACCAGTCAAACGTAAGCGAAATATCACGTTACCAAATAACTCAACCCTGATTGGCGCTGACCGGTTTTACCTCTAGCAACTATTTAAAGACAAAACAAAACTGCATGCATATGGTATAGCCAAAAGTCGAAGCGCAGTCTCTCTACGGAATCTAGGACTGACCTGACTAGCTTCGGTCAAAGGCCAAAATTTTATTTAGTTTCGGTAATCGGCTAGTGCATTTTCAGTCGGTTCTAGAAGTGACTAATCCTACCGATCAAAAACCGAAGCAAAAAATGTTCAGTTCTGTCTTTGACTAGTCAAGTAGTCAAGCGTAGGTGTGATGTTCGGACCCGAGAGGTCTTCCACTCCATAAAAAATGCACATGTGGTGCGAAAATACGGTAATTCAACGTAGAGCGACCGAATTTCAAGTAATTCGTTATTCGATGGTAATTCGGTATATTTTATGAGCTTTGTTCGCGGTAAGGATTCAGAACGGATTCGGGACTATTCGCATGCGCAGTTGAAATAATGACGTTCGCGGATCACAAAATTCCGGATTTCTAGTTACAGTTCCGTGTTCGCGGAGAAGCAACATTCGGTTCGAGATCCATTCTGAACTGATTCTATCGGTTCTAGGGATTTAACAAGAACCGTAAGTTCGGACACGCCCCCTATCAAATTTATATGATTTCACGATTGTGTTTGTTTGGTTAGGAATCCAAAGTTTATACTGAAACAGATTTTTTGCATAAAGTGACTTGGATTTTATTGTAACTGCCCTATTGCCGCCAAAACCAAAAAAATACATTGACAGTAGACAATCCCAAATAATTCTAGTTCCGATGTTCCGAAATCGTTCGCGGTAAAAACAAATCCTGAATCGGTTAATAATTAAGCATGCGCACTACGACAAACCTGAATCAGTTCTGATCTCGTTCTGAATCGGTTCGGAATGTCTTCCGCGAACAAAGCTATGGTCATTTTATGGCATCATTTCGGCAGCTTTACAACAAATGGCGCTTGCGAAAAACTTCAATCCATGGCTATCGCCAACATTTTTCTTAGGAGAAGAAATAAAATCACCGAGCTATACCTTACTCATGACTAAGCTCCCTCTATTGAGCCACCACATACTTGCAAGTGATTCAAGTACACCATGGTGTACACAGTGGCTAAAAAGGTTTTTTTTTTTTGAAAAAGCTTCTACCTTTTAATTCTTTATAATCAGATAGAAGAGTCATACCTACAACGTTCGTGTATTAAGTGAACAATATTATTCTTTATTGCAAATTTATGTTAGAGAATATCCCTTAAGGAATATAATGAACAATAATGTTACATGATCCACTGTTCCCACATTTGCCCTATTTTCCTTATATGCTTTAAAATAATAAAAAGAGGAAAATTAATCGGTTAAATTTATTTATTTTGTTAAAAAAAATTAAGAAAAATGTTTACTTATTTCCCTGAAGGGAAAGCTTCCATCCCTAGTATTTTGTTTATTTTCGTTAAATATTGTTATCCGTGCTACAAAACACCAATGAATTTTCGGTATAATAGACACATAAAGAAGGATATCAAGGAAATCAAAATTTTATTTAGTACTTTTTCTTTAAAAATGTGCCCCGCAAAAATTCGATAAAAGAGACATCGAAATTATTATATATCGGGTTTATATGTTACCACCAAGACGTCATTGGTTTTTAAAACGCAAATAAGGAATAACAATATTTAAAAAATAACAAAATAATATGGATGGGAGCTGGTTATTCCCCTTAAAGCCTTAAAAGACTGTTTCTCTTTTATGGAGTTTCTTTCACCAAAACGAAGGAATCAAAATCTGATCACAGTTTCTTTTATAATACGCATTTTAAAACCAACCTTATTTTGCTTCAAAAGAGTTTTAAAAATCCAAAGGCCCAATAATTTAATTTATGTGAAGGTCCATTGCAATCATAAAAAAACTGTCAAATCCTAATTATTGCCTGATGTATCAGGGTGCCCAAGGGGAACCAGGAAGCAAAGGAGAAAGAGGCGATCCAGGATTGCCGGTAAGTGAAAAAATATGTGTTTTAAAGTTAATTTAGAGTAATAAAGGTAAAAATGGTGCAAAATAATTACTTCCTACTACGATTAATTTTATTAACATCGGACCAATTTTGCTAATTTAATTATTAATGCAAATGAATTTTGGTTGAAATCATAACTTAGTTAACATTTTAGTAATTTGTTTTAACATTTTTGCCCAACGTTTATTTTTTGAAGATAGTTTTTTTGCTTATCTCTGCTACAAGTTCACGTTCTAATCCTAAGGGAAGATATTATTAGCCATATCATACTTTACAACAATCACACTGTATTTAAGTTTAAAATTAGATTTATCTATAATTGTCAAAAATATTTTTTTTTAAATTGAACCGCCTTACTTAAAGCCCCAGATATTCTTATTTAATTCCATAAAATTTGATTTTTACCCGAATAATATTTAAATGTAAATGTTCTTTTTCTTTTCTTAGCATATTACAAGAAATACATATAAAGTATGCTTATTTTATTACACAGGGTGTCTAAAATAGGTGATACCACTATTGCTATCTCCGAAACGGTAAAATCGGTTAAATTGGAGAAGTTGTGCCATTTTTACTCCACACTTATATTCCGTTTACGGAGTTGCCAAATTCTCTATACTTTCTTATCTACAGAGGATTTTTTAAAAATAGTCAAAAATTTATTTATTAAATATCTCGAAAACTATTATAGTTAGAAAAAGTTGTTTTAGCAAAAGTCACACGATTCTTTACCTTCTCTAAGGTAACTTTATTGTTTTGTGTATACCATTTGTTTTTATTGAGTTACTGATACTAACTTGTTTTTTTCAAATACGGACCTGGACTTTTTGCTGCATTTGTTGAAAGAATACTTCATGCCCTTTACAACTATGTATCACTTGATTATGTTGTTCGACGTTTTGGTGAACCATGATCATCATCAGGATATTCTACCAGTACGGACCTGGCATTTTTCAAGTTAATGCGCCATTTCACGACCTATTATGGCGACAATTAGGTCAGAATCAGTAACTATGGATTACATTGTTTTAACTGGTAAATTGTAATTATATTCATGAATACTAGCCAGGACCCTCAAGTTCAGAGGCGTACCGCTAGGGGGGTTTTGGGGTTAACCCCCCCCCCCCCCCATTGATCTCTTATAGTAGTTATTATAAACATTATACAGCACGGTAGTATGTATATACATATTTATATAAAAACAATGGTTTTGTCTACCCCCCCAAAACCATAAGTCACGGTCCGCCCCTGCTCAAGTTTGTAAAATTGGTCCAACGCCTGAAAAAAGTATAAGCTTAGTGTTAATTATAACAAATCCTAATAATTATTTCTTAGATTCGTTCAGTGGCGGCTCGCGACTTTTTTGTTCGGGGGGACACAAATACAAATCAATAATACCTATACTTAAAAAATTGTAAAACAATCTTTTGTAATAAATATTGCACTGAGTTTATTTCTGATTCCATTTTTTGGAAACGGCGGATCAGGAAAACCCAAAAGTAAGAAAAAAACAAAATGCACAGTACTAGAATTACTAGTAATACTACGCACTAATGCACTACTAATAATTAATAAACTAATTAAATAAAAAAAACTATCCCTCAACTGATCACAAAAAAAAATTATTAGGCCTTCACGTGTTAATATATCAAGAAAACTAAACATAAAATTGTGCAATAATCTCTTCCGCCCGCCGCCGCCGCGCCAAGGACAACGCCGCTCGAAATCCAAACAATAAACAAGTGCTAGGAGACACGAAATATTGTGCCCATCCAGATGCCGATAGCACGCGATTTTAACCCTAATTCTCCAATGCATAGACCGGCGTCGCCACCAAAATTGATGATGAAATTGGGACAAATCTGCTGTGTCCCCGGAGATAAGTTTTGAACGCCGGCGGTCGCGTTCGCCGTGGTGTGACATGCAAGGAAAGAGGTATTGAGGCGCGGCGGTGTATTATTTCATTTTGACTTTTGATAAAAGATTTTTTATTTGTCGAAAATCTAGAGTGGGCACGTGCCCTTGTGCCCTTTAGGACCAGCCGCCACTGGATTCGTTATTGGCTACGTGTGGTCAGTCCAATCGCGTCCATCAACCTGTTCGTCCGCCCGTCCATATGTTATACTTATAATTCAACGCAACGTCAAAAAATAAAGTAGAAAACGGATTTTAGATTCGAATTCCTTATAATCCGAACCCAGTAAATATGACAATGGTTTTATGCTAGAATATAGTTAAAGGTCTTTAATTTGAGATAATATGGTTTGTTTTCAAAGCCAGTAAATTGTAATTCAACTGTACCAGCAGAAGGAGTTGCAGCAGAAATGAAACTATTAGGTAAAATAGGATTATTTATTATTATTTTTTAAACTGAAAGGTGATTTTTGGATACGAAAATCTTAAATACGTAAATAATGAAGACGTATCATCAAGGGTGCCTTTTACAATATGTGGTAAACGTAACCACTAGATAGGTGCTGTTAATAAAGGCCGCTAATTATATCTGATCTGAGTCTGCTAAACTTTTGCTGTCAATAGCTCATTGGCTTAAGTGCAATTTGACAAACTTTAATGACCAAAGGGTTCTGCGTTAGTAATCATGAACATAGTTTAAAATTAATCAGTTGAATAATTTAAACCACAGCGATAGGTTGTGAAATTGTGCCTTAACATGGAAAATCCCAGGTCCGTATTGATAGAAAATCCTGATGATGTTGTTATTTTTGATCAAAACGTCGAAAACCATAATCAAGTAATACACAGTTGTAAAGGGTATGAAGTATTCTTTCAAAAAATGCAGCAAAAAATCCAGTCCGTATTTGAAAAAAACAAGTTAGTATCAGTACCTCAAGAAAAACAAATTGTATAAACCAAACAATAATGTTACTTTAGAGAAGGTAAAAAATCGTGCGATTTCTGTAAAAACAACTTTTTTCTAACTATAATAGTTTTCGAGATATTTAAGAATGAAATTTTTGACTATTTTTAAAAAATCCCCTTTAGATAAGAAACTATAGAGAATTTGGCAACTCCGTAAACGGAATATGAATAGGGACTAAAAATGGCACATTTTCTCTAATTTAACCGACCTCGTATCTTTTACCATTTCGGAGATAGCAATAGTGGTATCACCTATTTTAGACACCCTGTATAATAATTTTCGTAGTAAACGTCCTTTAAAAACATGCATTTATTATTCTGAAATATTTTAGGATATTCTAAAAATAGAAAACATATTTAAAAATAATAAATTGATTGTCCAAAGAATATTACCAAAACATTTTAATCATTGGGTCCAAGAATGTTCTTGGATGACCTACTGTTCTCATTCCCACAATGTTTATGGAATATTTAGTACTATCTGGGGTTTAACAGATAACTGACAAGCTCAAAGAACTTATCTTCATAAAAAATTAACTTCCATAAACCATGAACTCACCAATTAAGTATCTAATATTTAATAACTTTTTTTTAGGGAACTGACGGGATTCCTGGTCAAGAGGTACTAATACTATTTTCATCCCATTCATAATAGTTCTTGTGCTTTTGGCGGCTTTTTGGTTCTCTAGCACTAACTTACACAGTAATAATTATTAATAAGGCCATGGCATGACAAATATTTTTCGTTACTTGTTAAAGACGAAATTTGTGCATTGTTTTCATAATTTACCCATTATTTAATTTATATTTTAGGGTCCCAAGGGTGACAAAGGATATAAAGGAGATGGGGTGAGTGTGAGTGTTTTAAATCAATTTTAATATTCCTAATAGGGTCCAAACTTTTAGGTCCAAACTTGGTAAATAAGTTATAAGGTGATATAATATCATTACCATTGCCAGAAAAAAGAGGGTTTTATTAAAATAGCATACAAATTTTGATATTAACCTTTACATAAAAACAATTTTTATTTATTTAGGACAATATAGAAAAACTCTAAACAATCAAAGAATTACAAGGCCAACAGATCTGGTCGTCATGAATTTTAATAAAATTTGGTATACAGGTCGAACATCAAAAAATAAGATGCACCTATTTTTTAGATTTAGACATTAAGGGGGTGAAAATTGACCTTGAAATTTAGAAAAAAAAACTTTTGTTTTTGGCCCTATCTCAAAAACTAAACGTGAAGTTTTGAAAACCGTGTGACGAAGGATGAAAAAAAAATGTTACCTCCCCCCCTCTCAAATTATAATCATGCCGATATCACCTCTAGTATTTGAGATACAGCAAAAAATTAACCTTGCCAAATTTCAAGGTGAATTTCCTCCTTAAAAAAATACATGCCTCTTATTTTTCGATGTAGGTACCTATTACTTACAGTACATTAAATTTTATTAAAATCGGTAACGACCAGGTCTGCGTGATTAGTATAAATCTTATAACTGAAATATCCTAAAATAATCTTAGTTTAAATTATAAGAAATGAGTGTACGGATTCACCCCCCCCCCCCCCCCCCCCTCCCCAGGCCTTTCATCCCAGAACATTTTGTGATCGGTCTTCTACCGCTGAATTTTTGTGTTCTGGACTTTACATAACCTGAACTTTTTGTACTCCGGGCTTCTAGTTTGTTTTACATAGACATACAATCCAACAAAAGCTATATTATTAAATCGTCATAATCAGTGTGATGGCGGCCGAGAATAGCAATCACAGAGAAGCGACAAAACGGGTCGGCTCCTTTGATCTTTAGGGTACCAATTTTGCTGACCTTGGACAGACACGTATCCACAATATTGAACGGAGAAAAATTTCTCTTCAAACTAATTATGCGGTATTCAGAGAAAAATGTTCAATATTGTAGGTTTAAAAGTATTTACCGATCATGATCTTTCGGGAAAGCAAACAAGGCTACACCTCCACCTGTCTTCGAATGACAGCCATGAAGCGCACATGTATATCCACTATCCAGGCATATTTCAAACTTTTTACATTGAAAAGAAAACACAACACAAATTAAACACAAAATCCAAATAACCAGGAGCACGACTTCAAGGTACCTAAACACACGTACTAATGACAATTACGTTCCATCCCACACGTTTGACAGAAGGCCACATTATCTCGCACATGCGCTGTGAAATCTCGTCTCGGCTTTGTCGCTTCTCTGTGATTGCTATTATCGGGTGGAGGTTTCAAGTGCGATCAATTTATTATCTGCAAATCATGGGCGGTCTTATTTAAGTCTAATATTAAAATAATTTACTAGCTATCCTGTAAACTGCGAAAACACCCAGTGTTTCGGAGTCTAGCAACATACCGGGTGTCCGAAAAGTATTAGTATGGGCAAATATCTTTGCTATTAGTAAAGATAGTGACACCAAATTTTAGCGGTATCCTATTGGTTAATAAATCTACTTTTCATGATTTTAACTTTTTTAACCCCCTTCAGGGGTGACCCTAGGGAGTCGAGGTCAAAAATTTCAAATATGCCGTGTGGTATCTCATTTCAAAGGTATTCAAAAAAGAAACATTTTACCGCAAACCCGAGGCTTGTATCTTAATTAGTTTTTGACCTACAAATTTTTAAAGATAAACATGATTTTTTTATTGGCGCATTAAAATAATTTAACAAAGGAGTTCCAAAGGAATTCTTCTTTTCTACTATAATGTTAAAAAAGTATGCAAATAACTAATAAAATGAGGTATTTGAAATAGTATTTTTTCAATTCTATAAATAAATTTCATTCTTCCTTAGGTTTTACACTGTTTATGCTGCTGCATTTACGTTCTTTAGGCGTTCGATTTGTTTGTCAGTTATTTTTTAAATAATAAATGGTTCATAATATCGAGGACAGAGTTGAAATACTTTTTCTCTAGGCAGTCGCATCGCAATTTTAACGAAGCAGCTAGACTTTTTAATGAGTCTTTTCCAGATATAACGGTTTAGTTATGTAAGAGGTGTTGTGTCTAAATTTGTTACCAACTTTATCGTGAAAGATGCGCCACGAAGCGGTCGTCCATCTGTTAAAACCGGGAAGCTTCAAATTCAAACCCAAAAATTTAGATGAGTTACTTCAAGGAATTGTCAACGTTTCAAAATCGACTTCATTACTGCCATAAATTTACGGTGGTTATTTTGAATAACATTTAAAGAAAGAGAAAACTTTTAAGAGATAAAGGTATTTAAATTTTTACTATTTTCTCACAATTTTTAATTTTTAAGGGCTTGCTATTTAAAAGCGAATTAAGATACGGACCCCGGATTTACGTTAATATGTTTGTTTGTGGAACACCTTTAGAATGAGGTACAACACGGCATAGGCTTGCGTTTAAAATTTTTGACCTCGACTCCCTAGCGTTACCCTTCAAGGGGGTTGATAAAATTAAATTACATGAAAAATAAGATTTATTAACCAATAAGATACACCTAAAATTTGGTGTCTCTATCTTTGCTAATAGCAAAGATATTTGCCTATACTAAAAATTCGGGACCCGTGAGTTCTTTCGAACCATGAATGTTTGCATTTGTTCTTTTAAATCTTTATTTCCGTATTAATTTCCACTAACGGTTCTAAATAATACTTATTTTTTTCTCCAGTAAACATTTACATGCATAAAATGCCTTTGAAGCCGTCTGAACAGGATTCCCCAAGGCAACCGTAGCGTTTGTGCATTGTCACGATAATTACTACCTTTGCTTAAAGTTTTATCTTTCCAGAAAGGAGCATATATTTTTACGGTCGCCTCTACGATCATTATTATTTAATCATTGTAAGATGTTTGCTGTTTAATATCGTCTTAACGAATAACTTCATGTATAGAGGTAACAATTAAGTCGCCCTATTTTAAGTTCATAAATTTAGAGAATTTAATAACGTTTTATACAGACATTAATACCCCATACAGATACATGTTTTTAGTAATTTGTATTTTTAGGGTCCCCTTGGCAAAAGAGGCAGAAAGGGTGACAAAGGCGATAAGGGTGACCAAGGAGTTCCAGGTCTAGATGCTCCGTGTCCGTTGGGACCAGATGGCCTACCTTTACCAGGTTGCGGTTGGCGACCACCTAAGGTAAGTACTCGTATATTACTTCCGAGTATATATTTGACATAATTAACTTTATGTTTATTGTACTTGCTTAGAAAGTAGCTTTCTAATTGCATGTTTTCGATGTTCAATTAAAACATAATATTTTACGCAAAAATTATTGAATATATAAATATTAGACAAAACAAATAGAAATTCCGCGTTGTTGGATATTGAAAGAACTATTTCTGTTCGTACACAACACTGTAAACATTAATTCCTAATTAAAAAAAAATCTTAATAAATATCTCGAAAAATTCAAACTTAAATTTGTAATGGAAATTGATCTATATTACCTATTAATGTAATAAGAAAAATAAATACTTTAAAATATAAAATAATCAAAAAAAGTTATGATAACCTAATTTTAAAATTTAGGTACATCTCCACCAATATTGTTTTGTTCTGTTAATGGTTGGTTGGAATAGGCAAAAGTAGAACTCACTTGAAAGATTTGATTTGTATAACCAGTCTACGTTTCGGCTTAATATTTTGCTATTTTCAGGACTATATTATGACAGATCCTCAGCGTTGTTATTTATCGGGAAAAAACATTGTTTTAGATAATGGGTGCTCTTATTTGTACCTATATGGGTGATATGCATATGGAGAATGTCACCCATATAGTTGCGAATCAGTACCTACCCATTATTTCAAACAACGTTTCTGTAGATATCTTAATAATGGTATGTATTTATTGTCCTGATGATGGCTAAATGTTAAGCCGAATCGTAGACTGATTATACAAATTAAATCTTTAAAGTGAGTTTTATTTTAGCCTATACCAACCAAATAATAAAAAAATATAATTACTGAGGTCACTAAAGTAAGTAACAATATAAAAAGTGACAAGAATCTATTTTATATATATTTTCTAAACTATTAAAATTGTATGATAGATCTAGCAAAGCTATACCCACTCAAATCACATTATTAAATTACATATTTTAATTGTACGGAATAGATATATAACACCTACTTATTTTTACTCACAAAACATTACCTCCAAATAGCTGTAACGAGAAAAAAATACTAATGAAGCAACATTAATAGATACTAACATCAGCTGGTAACTAACAAACTAACCCCTAATTTTAGGACCTAAGCCGACCCGCTCCCTCCGCTTCACCACCGTCCATCAGCACTGATCTCGATAATGAAGAATCGGTAGATGAGGGTATTGATGACTACGAAGAACCAGAAGGAGAGGATGATTACGAGGAATATCCTGATCAGAACATGGCGCTTCCAGTCTCTGCTTCGGCTATTTAACATTTGCTGATCTTACTTGTTGTTCTAATTTTTGTGCCAAATATTGTGGTAGGTGTTGGATTTAATTAACACTAATATTCTAACTCGCATAGACATATAGATAATAGAACATCCAGTAGTAATAATTTAATTTTAAATAATACTTTATTTTTCCTGGTTTACGTGTCAAGATGCCGGACTGTCGCAGTTTTCAGTTTTTTAAAACGGTATAAGCAACTAAAACGGTTGTGTTGGTGTTTATAGATGAGTTTTTTTTTTATAATAAAGGTCTAGTTAGCGTATTAACTTGAAAATGAGAAATAAAGCTATAAGGAAAAGTTAATTCGTAATTAGATCATTTATTTAACTAACGTCAAGTGTTCAAGTTATGTCAAATTTTAATATTATGAATTTTTGTTACAGACAAATGGAATTGGATATCAGTGAATAAAAATAATGACAATATAAAAAATTATGTACTTACTAAGTGAAGTGAATGTGTTTTGTAAATAGTGATTTCTTACTGGTTTTAGTATTTCGTAGAACAATGTGCTCCCGAAAGACTATTATTTTTTTATTATGTAATTACATCGTTCGGAACATTAGAAAATATTAATTTACAATATTAGAATTTATGTTACAACTACATATTACGGTAGGCATTGCAAAGGATTTTCTTTGTATTTAGACTCATTCCTATAATATTTCAATCCACTCTTAAATAATAGAAAATTACAATCCAAGAAAAGTTAATCGTTTGATTTTGAAAAATCAACTTTGCAATTTTTAAATTTTAATTTTTGCACATTTCAAATTTCGATTTATCGCGAATCATATGCAATAAAATACATTTTTTAATGCCACTATCTCTGGAGCCAAATACAATTGAATATTCCTTATATCTGTTATCGAAAAACTTTTCAAGCAGAATAATTTGTCATGTTTAGTAATTGCCATATTACCAACAGTGCATTTACAAATAATAATACATATTTCAGACCTAACTATTTTATTTTCTGTATTGTATCCTTTGAAAAAACTATTTGTTAATAATTTTGTTTAATATAGAACGAACATTTCCCTCAATTAGTATAAACTTAAGGTTTTTGAGGTTTTTGTTTTTGCAGAATATTTCGACCGATGGCTACTTTGCGCCCAATATATCTAAATTTGCACTTTTTTGCACAAATTTAGTTATGTATAATACATATTATATGGCAGATGCTCTGCCATATAATATGTTTGTGTACAGTGTGTTACCAAAAGTTTGCAACAAATTGGATATTTGATTAATATTTAGTCCATCGAAATTAGAGTATTATGAAAAGTTGGTGCCTATCTAAAAACAAAATTAACCATTATCAGAATCGTGAAAAGTTAAATGTCAAATAGCATACAGGGGAGAAAGAATAGGTACTTTGAAAATCTGTCTGGAGTAAAGTACCTTTATTTTTTAAAATGCGCAAGGTTATAGGAAAAATTGTGTAGAAATAAGAGTTATGAACCAATATAAAATCATGGCCTGCCATCTCAAAATAATTTGTTTAGGTATTTTTGAGTAATCCCTGTATTATTAAATATTTTTAAAGCCTATTTAAGGATTCCTCGAAATTTATCAAAACTGAATAAAGTAGGCGTACTGTTGGAAAAATAAATGTGAAATATACTACTGCAAACATTTGGGTTAGACAAAATAAAACTAATTACCTAATATGCGCATTGCATTTGCATAAACTTTTGATTACATTTCATTACGTCGTGCCGGCACTTATTATTAGTTTTAGAGGTCTTTCGGATTTCCTAATTTTGTTGTGTAGTGTATTTTTGAATATTATTTGATATTTGTGTTGTGTCTGCTTTGATTCTTCTCTGTATGCTATTTGACTTTTCTGATAACGGCTAATTTTGTATTCAGGTATGCGCCACCTTTTTGTAATTCTTACATGTCGATAAAGTCATTATTAAAATTTTTTAACATTTGTTGCAAATTTTTCGTACCACTCTGCACAACTTGAAACTTGAAAAGTTTTTCTTGATAAAACTGATTGACTAGTAAGAATAAGGTACCTATGATTATAAGTTCCTTTAAAAAAAAATGAATCCTAAACTTAGTCGGTCGTTATAAGTCTGTATTATCTAGGTATTTTACCTGTATCCCTACTAACTATAAAGTTTTAACTAAACAGTAATACTAATAACTGAATGTTCTATTAATTCTAAAATCTTAAAGGTTAAAGTTCTAGGGTTCTTTTTGGCTTCCAACAATATTTAAATGATTTTCTTATTTGTAAATTGTGAGGGGATAATTTTATTTAATTTTTGACCATGCAAGTCCTAATATTTTTTTATAGATCGCAGTGTAATAAGCTTTCGTAATCATTAGATTCGAATGTATAGGTTTAACCACATCTGTAATAGGTAAACAGTGTCCTGCAATGATATTTATAAAATTATCTTTAGATACGATTCGCGTGCATCTACGCGCAGCCAAGGTTGTGATTTCGTAAGGGCTATTTACCTCGTATTGCAACAGCTACTTTTTATTTCATGAATTTAATGGATATAAGTAAAGGTATAAAAATAATATCTAACTTACAACTTACAATACCAATTAAGAGCGTAAATATTCGATCAGTAAACCAAAATTGCAAACAGTTCTCCGAATGCCTTAAAATAGGAATTGCACTGTAATATGACAAAATCGATGCTCAGAGAGACGTGAGAATATGTATTATTAAAAATATTGTATCAGTAGCGACTAGTTAGGTGATTCTTTAAGGAAAACGTTTGTTACACCTGGATAATGTAGCAAAATACAACATCATTTATTTATTTTAGATACTTGAAACTTGAAAACGTGTATTAAATTGGTTTAATAGTATAGTACAAATTGTTACCGTAACTAATACGGATTTAAAAAATATTAAAGTTATTTTTATTTTTGGTTTGGGAATATTTCTAAAGTAATTTTAATGATTACTGTTGTCAAATATAAACCCACCCTACGCATGGTCAAAAAGTTCTTAAACAAAAGATGATCATATAGGATGATCACTAAAACGATTTATAAGAATTATATATTTGGTAATTATTTGTTTCAATAAAATTTTACCTGTAAAATCTGTAACTTCATAGTTAAATTGTGAACTGTCCCAACCTGCTTGCCTTTATTCTTTTCCACATTAAGTTCAGACTAAACAAAGTAAAAAAAACACTCTCGCTATTAGTGCACAGTGAACTCCAGTGCGACTGCCTGAGTTAGCATTAAATAATAAGATTGATAACCAAATACAAACGACTCGAAGTTCAAAATAATGTAGAAGACATTTTTTTGTAAAAAAACACTTGCGACATAGCCAATAGCAACCGACATGTTGACGTAATATTCACTTAAAATTTATCTGCATATATTCAAGAATTGGCTCCCTGCTAAGTTATGTATGTACCTGCTACCTATACATTCGGGTCCTGTATTAATACTTCTAAATAGATACAAGGTGGTCAGTTAATTGTAGTACCGAGTTTCGAAAGAATATTTTTTTCATAAAAAGAAAAAATAAAATTTTTCCTATCCATCGGAGTCCGCAAGTCACCCCTTGCTTAGACACACTTTGTAGTAAAATGTTTTTGGACGATTATAAAAAAAAATAATACATGCTTTAAAATAAATAAATACTTAAAATTAAAAAAAATCCAAGCTAAGATTTGTCCATCGTTAGTGTTTATATTGAACAAATTTCGAAACCACTGGAATTTTTAAAAATTGACGAATGATCTAGATATTTTACATCAAAAGTGCATTTTTGCCAAATTTTTAGTTTTTAATAATTCTTGTTGTAGAAGATTCTTCTCATGAAAATAAGAAACAAGTGTTATATTAACAAGGGTCAGCAACTCAGCAAGTCCTTTATTTTCAAGATACCAAGTATCGGAAATCGTCAAAAAAGTAATTTTGATACCCTATATCTTTAAAATGAAGGACTAGCAGACCCTTACTGATAAATGGTTTTTCTTATTTCACCGAGAGGAATTTTCCTTCGAAGTCCTGGTCCTTGATTAATTAACACCCTGTATACGTATAAGGTAAAACTAGTTTTAACAAAGCCCCTATTATCAATATAATACGCATAAAAAGAAATGAGATTTAACATTCACAATATAGGTTTAGTGTAAGTAAAATTTACTGTAGAGTATACTCGTAATATAGAAGAAAGCTGCATATACGTATATTTTAACTAAAAAGCATGATTTGTTAAAACTAGTATTTACTACTAAAACCATTTCTATTTTTTGCTTTATTGATTTGTGTTATTTAAAAACAATTCTATATTAAGTCCCCAGTTGTCATTTTTTTTATTAATTGCTGCTAATCGTATTGTTAAACGACACTTGTTATTATGCATAAAAATTAGATAAATTCTCTGTGTAATTAGGTTATCATAGCCATGCCATAGATAACATGCTGTTTATTGCCTAAGGTAAAAACTTTCTATTCGACTGGGTATTTGCAAATTTCTCAGCAAAGTATGATGTAAAAATTTGTTGCCATTTTAATTAATTATCATTATTTATTAAACTAAAAATTAATTTATTTCTAAAAATCCCAGCTTCCCAGCTACATGTCTTTTTGCCATTAGAAAACGAAAAACTAAAAGTAATTTTCTATTTACTCACGTATTCTTCTAAATACCCTCTGCAAAGTCTGCAAAGTGGCATATGACTTATGACTTGTTATTCGAAAATAAATAAAACGCAGTTTCCTGAGTAATATCAGATAATTACATTAATTTCCCTTAATAAACGTATTAAAAGACAAAAATGGATTCTGAGCAAACCTCAGCTTACCTTTTACTACACTGAAAACATATTAATCAATTTCTTTCTAGGTTTGCGAAACATTGAAAAATTAACGGCCAGATTCTCCAACGCTAGTCCGGTCTAATTTAACACCAAAAGTTTTAAGCTGACTCTAAACTGAGTCTAAGAATAAGACAACTAAGTTTTATGCTATGAATTTGTTTCTGAGGTTTTTCGCAAATTTACAAAGGAAAGGGCAATTTTAGTACGTACTTTCGACAATAATAGAACTAAATTCATTCTAGCAACCCGTTCCAAGACGAATATTATTAGGAAACCAAGCAAATCGCTGAAATATCAGAATAATTCATAAGTTTTTAATGACGACTTATTAACAACGACAGGGCAAAAACCTGTCAAAACATAACTGATCAACTAGAAGATCTTAGTGCCAGTCCTAAATATTAAACCTTCTGAACGTAAGTGAATCTGAACGTTCAAGTACCTTTATTTCTTCCTTTAAAAGTTGTTTACAATGACCACTATGAAGTTATTGTCAGTAATAAAGTCGATTTTGGAACTCTGCCAAGAAGTAACACCTGCCATTTTTGAAAATGTGAGAAGTATGTTTAAAAATCGACTTTATTACTGCCAAAAAGTTCATGGTGGTCATTTTGAACAATTTTTAAAGTAGTAAAAGAAATAAAGAGTTTAATTTTTGTTTCACGATTTTTAATTTTTAAAGGCTTGCATTTAAAAAGAAATTAGAATACGTACCTCGAATTTGCGGTAAAATGTTTTTTTGAAGACCTTTAAAATGAGGTACCACACGTTATAGGGTTGCTTTTAAAATTTTTGACTTCAAGTTCCTAGCATCACCCCTCAACTTCCCTCAACGGGGTTGAATTACATAAAAAAGTAGATTTATTAGCCACTAAGATACACCTAAAATTTGGTGCCTCTATCTTTACTAACAGCAAAGATATTTGCCCATACTAAACTTTTCGGACACCCTGTATAATATGTTAAAGAAGGCTCATAAAAGTCCTCCTTAAGCTAAAGATATTCTTTAAAACGCTATCTACATAATATTATTCCAAACAAGTAAAAACAAAAATAAACATGCGAATATTCTTCAGATAAACTTATGCAATAATAATTATGCAACTCTTAAGTACACAGTGCACTGTAGGATAATTACATATTTTACATCTGCATCTAGCAATTTTTTCATACATCCCCCCCCCCCCCCCCCGTCAACGCCCTTGCTTGGTACGTATTTGTATATAATTCATTCGACCTAGTACTTTTTTAAAAGAAATAATGAAAGAGGCCTCGCAAAGCTGATGTCGCCGACATCCACATTTGATCTTGCCCCGCCACTGCATATTACCAAGAATGAAAAAAAAAGCGTTTAAATCAAAGTCTAAAGCATGGCTACGATAATTGTTAAATGAACTGATATAAATGTTTTATTTAAATCTTGTACAAATTGTATATTAGTGATTGTTTAAATGTATACAGATGTTTGACATAAAACTTCGTTTTAATAAAATCCTTAAAAACTAGGGACACGTTAATGGGCACACTTTAAATATTTTATGAAATAAATATAATTGTTTATCTAGTTTCCTTAAATGAAAAGTATGCTCTTGTGTTAGATCACTGGAAGAATCTCATTGAATTTTATCCCAATTTTGCAAATATTAATTCGAATCGACGATAAAAAAGCACGTCAAAAATGTTTTGTGAATTGTTTGAAACAAAATATACGTAACGTGCATTTACAGGTGCAAATGTGGCGCAGTAAAGTACAGGGCAATGTATGAATCGCTTAATTTGTGCACTGGCATTCACATATCGCCATTATAGAACATCTCCACTTTACTACCTCGTTTTTAATAAAAGTAGTGAAATGTAAGAGTAAGAGTACCAACCCTGTTATTTTACCAAGTATGAATAGTGGTATGCTGTTGTTTGTGCTCTTTAATAAACTAAAACTATATGCCAAATAACGGGCAGTAAGATGGGCTGGAACTTAGTCAAATATACTCGGTACAGATGTAAATGGCTTCAAATGTTTTCTCAAAAACCGATAGCTCAATGCTCAATGAAATGGGAAAAAACGACTTAAAGTTGTACCTTTTACTTTTGTGAAGCGAAAGGAAGTGACTGACAAAGCTTGATTGTTACTGTTGTTTATATGTCCAGTTATAACAAATTTGGTTACCAATAGTCTATTTAATTTTTTTGATAGTGCGAAAATAAACACTTTTTCAGCTTTATGGTAAAGAGTTTGAACTATAAATTAGAATTAACTCGAAGAAAGCAGCTTTTTTTATCTTCAACGGATAAATAACTTAACTTTAAAAAAGTATCAAAGACAGTACAGATATTCTTAAACAGATAAAGCCAAAGTTGTCACATACTAGTTACATTTGTGTATATTTGAGAGACTTCTTGGAGAAAATATGCAGGTTCACGATAAAGGCTTATTTGTAATTCTCTTTCTATGGGGCAAATAGTAATATTAGAACATATTCGTATAATATCACTGCTGCATACTTTACAAAACGTCTTACAGTGTATTAGCTTTGTACAAAATCTCAGTTTTGCCAAATCTGGCTAGTTCTGCATTAAAGGGGCCATTGCAAAACGTGCTGATCGTATCAACCCAAACTCGAACACAAGGCCTCAGCGCTAAAATGTCATCGGATTAACGCCGGTAAAATCATGGATTATTAATATTTTAGTACAAAAATTTAAAATAAGTAGACAAATAAGAAGGAAAATAGTTTTTAAAGTAATAATCCGAATTATTGTTCAACAATATATTAAATAAATAACTAGTTACTAGTTATACTTAAATTCTAACGTACAGTTATACTATTTTTATACATATCCTTATTTGTCGGGAATATAGGTACACACGCGGACTTTTGAATATCCTAGTACACAGCACTTATCTATGATCGGCCACTAATTATAATAAGAAATTTTCAAAAATAACACCAATATCTTAGTAAAGTAAATAAAGTAATAATGACCACACCTAAAACAACGCAGCGGTATCAGCTGTTCAAATGCTTTCACTACCGCAGTCTCAGCTCGAAGGGTTGTTGGATGACGCGTTGTAAGAATCTGGCCAATTTTAGGTCCATAACTGAACCGCCCGACATCAAAATAATAGTCGTCGGCCTACAGCTGCTGACGTCACTGAAGTCTTCGAAATCATCATTCGGCCTTGTTTTTGAGTGGCTGTTGATTGTATTGAATAACCGGCTTCCAACTTTTACGTATTGGAAATCTGTAAAATGGCACACATCACGGATATACACGAGAGGTAGCCCACACTCAAATATGAGCAAGGCACTTGAAAAATATTGGACAAACAATTGCCTTCTGTTGACGATTCCTAATATTTATTTGGCAAATAGCGCTATTATTGATCACAAAAATTAATATTAGTATAATGTGCTACAAACTTGATAAAATGGCAGAATTATATTTAATGTTCCATTATTTCGTTTAAAACCATGTAATTTGCAACATGCTATTTTAAATTATATAGAGGTTTAAAATTTTGGAATAATATTTTACTCAATGGGGCATTTTAAATAATGGATTTCATTTAATGAAAAAAAATCCAAAATAGCGTTTCGCCGCAATCCAAAGTTAAAGCCATTACGAAGATTTAGTTAAACAAAAACACAAATAATATTCCTCAGTAACAGGAAAACCATCTTTTTAAAACGTTTTTGTAAGTATTAAGACATTCTTAGACGTTCGTGTGTCATTGAATTTCGAGCAAAATCCGATTTAGGTTTTGGGTGGAACTCATTTGCACTTAGATTTGTTTTTTTAATTTTGCGCAGGTCTTACAAACTAGTGTATTAGCCAAATAGTACAATTTTTATATACATTTAATGAATCCATTTTTGAAATTTACTAATATACAATTTTTATTTTATGGCATTTATTTACAAAATATAAAAATCGACTAATTAAACCTTCAAAAACGATTATGTCTACGTTCTTTTATTCTTAGGTTTATTATACAAAAAACTATAAAATATACGTTTGGCATTTTATCAAATACACTTTTGAGTTAACTATTCTAAGAGTCTTTCACTTAGTCTATCGGAAAAATATCTTAACTAAATTCATTGCCGGAGCTTCAAATCCAAGGGAAATTATGAAGGAACACAGGAATGACACCACAACATTTCCAAGAAATAGTACTATCTGCAATCAAATGGAATTATGACAATATTATACGTCGTTGTTAATCAGCTATAGATCAGCAGTATAAACCATCTCGTAGGATGGTGAAAAAATGTTGGTTCTAGATTTTCAGCTTTATCTTTATTAATATACCTTTATTAATAGGTATATTTAGCGCCCATTGCTACTACTCCATTTTACCATTATTGTTGTTTAGTTATTTCATTTGCAATAGAAAATTAATGACTTTTCAGTGTAGATACACAAAAATGGCATACCTATATGTTATTCATTAAATAAATTAAAATTGTATTTTGTATGTTGCTTTAAAACCGCTCGGATTTCTTTATGCGCCTACAGTTCTAAATCATAATGGGGCCTGAATGTTGTTCCAATGTGCGCCAAAAAAAATCACTTGCCTAGTCATTAAAATAACAATCTCTCAAGATATCTAAGTTGCCGCCCGCTAATTTGAAACGTCCTATAACGTGTGTATCGCTTGTAATGAGTTTGATATGTCTTACAGTGGCAGTATGATCATGTCTTTAATTTATTTTATTTAAAAAACAATATTTTAAAAACCATGTTTTCGAAACTACTTTTCCCGAAAGGATAAGCGCAAATTTTGATTTTAGTGAACTTAATTTCTGAAAATAGTTTATTTAAAAAACCAAACTTCTAAGGGCAACATAGCAACGTTTATTTCGTTTAAAAACGACTTGACGTTTAGAAATTGAACGAATGCTGACACCCCAGTATATAATTGACGTATCTACATCTGTGGTTGTTTCTCATATCCAGTCGTTGCCTATAGACTATCAAGGGCTTCACAATATTTTTAATGGCAATTTCTTACTATTAGTATGTTGTGTAACTGTAGAGGTCCATCTAAGGCAAAACTGGCAAGGCACATAAGTAGAGGGTGTACCAGGTAAGCACCATAAGTTAACCTGCTTAATGGAAGAAACAACTTGCAACTAAAGAGGGAATTAAATGGACCGCCATAACCAGAGGTGCACGCCACTGTTATCCAAGCAAGTGAAATACCCCAGGCCGTGTGGCCTAAAGCAACCTGAAACATAAAATGTGATTTACGTTACACACCTATATGAGAACAATGTTGTCAATATTTTTAAAATGTAAAAAACTTATGATGGGGGTGCGATCATAGGTAGTAAGTAGACTTTATTCAAAAAGCTTGTAAGGGCTCAACCCTGGTGACTCAAATTTGGTAACAGAGGGGGGGGGGGGGGGAGTTAACACGAATTAATTATTATAGGCAGTTGGTTCTAGCGATGTTTGTAGTATCTTTTATAGGTATGCAACCGGTGGTGGTTAGTGTGGGGCGATGTCTACTAGATGGCGAGTTAATTGAAGTGTGTCATTAAATCGTCTGAAACGTAGATGCGGAAGATGTGAAAAGGTAGATGCATCCCCATTGGTCTGCCACACATAAATACCCACCACATACCTACCAACACACTGTTGGCAACTTAGGGATATATCTCTAAATCAAGAGATTTTATCCATTTACAAAAAAGAGTTTTTTCGCAAATATGGAGACAAATCTAAAGATTTTTAATTTCCATTCCATATTTTCGAAACATAAAGCAATGGAAATACATAATATGTATGTCCATTTATGTGAGTCCCACCATGCAATGTCTAAGGGATAGACTTTCAGGAAAATCATTCTGTCATTAAAAAATAAGAGAAACATAATAATACAGTGTCTGAAAAAAAATTAAAGACCAAAATGGGATGCTTCAACAGTACCATTTAGATTTTAGTGGAAGTTGTACAGAAAGAGAGTGAGATATATAATTTTTTTTACTAGTATCTATATAATGGAAGATTTGGAATTGATAAGTTGGACAAAGTAAGACAGCACAAAAGTCATAGAAATATGTAAATACGTACTGAACGGTTTCTTTTTTTAATGGTCGTCAAATTTTTTTTGACTTGCCAGTCTAGTACACCCTGAGTACCCCCTAGAAAACCGAAGCTAGCAGTTATGTTTTGACAAATTTTTGTTGTCATTGTTAATGAGTCCAATTTGGCACTTAACCTGAGCAAACCTCGGCCGCCCGATCTCCGCCCATCTGCCGCGCTACCCGCCGCTGACGGCACCAACGACGTATCACATCGCGTATGCGCGGAGCACTGAAAAACGTGTAACGACAAAAGTTGGTATTTACGTCGTGAAAAATATTTTTTGTCAAAAAACTTTTTACCTAAAAGCAATGGTTCAGCAGATATAAGGAAATAAACAATTAAATTGTTTAAAACAATTAATCGCGCTAAAATTTCTTATAAGCATTTTTGCCAAAAATGTTTGACAAAATGCATAAAAAATACATCATATATATTGTTGAATTCGTGCTTCAGCAAGCTTTCATTTGACACCCTACACGAAGCCACTGAAATTTTTTTCCATTGCCCCCTTTACCCCCTGAAATTAAACTCCAGAGTCAAAATTCAATTTTTATACTTCACATCTATAATTGGGCCACCACATTCTATCTCTGTGCTAAATTTCAAATTTTTACGTCGAATAGTCTTAGAGAAAATCGTCAGTAACAGACGGACGGGCGGACACCGAAGTGTTCACAGAACACTAAAAATAGTTTTTTTCACTTCCTGAGATAGAGATCTAGCCTGTAAAATAAATCTCAACATATATAACAAAATTTATTCGCTGGATTTTTGCAACCTCGACGACTTGAACTTGCCAGTTTGTATAAAATATAACAAAACGGAAGACAGAATCAAACTAAACTTTAAAGAAACAGAAGAGTGCCTTTAGAGGCTCGTAGAGTGCGTTGGAAATACCCCCGACACGGCATCCCACGGTACCTCTCGTGGTAATTCATCCTAAATTGAGTAAAGCCAGGTATAACCAATTCTAAGTACTTCATAAATCCCACGATGTAAGGGACAAACAAGTACTTGAAAATGGGATGTGATATTTTTTATAGGCCATTGATAGTTTAATAACTAGTAAAATGAAACACACAATGAGCATTTTCATTAATGTTACAAAAATCATGTCGACCAGTGATTTCGTTCCCTTTCTCTTTCAATCCTATTCATTTAAAAGAGAGCTTCTAAATGTGAACGGAAGACAGTACCACCTGTCAGTACCGCCGGTTAATTGACTATTCTATACAAAGACAATAGTTCTAGTCTTCTAGCTGCACAAGAATCATTTTCCCACTGCACATACTTGGTTTCCCATTGCAGTTTAAAATAAGGCCTGGTCTACGTCTCTTGTTAACATACATATTTATTATGACAAAGACAGAACACATCACGCATCTAATATTCTCAACGAAATTAATGAATAAATTTAAAAACTTGCCCATTGTCAGCGTAAATGATGAAATCTTGGATAAAACTCATTGCTAATAACTGAAAGAACTTGAATTTGTCTTAAATTACAAACAAGTATACAATATCTTTAGAAATAACCAAAAGTGTTTAAAATATTAAATAACTGAATTTGTTTGGTTAATTATCTAAGTGCATTCCAAGAAGCCTTTATTTACCTTTAGAAGTCACTATGATACTTTAATGAGACAGAACGGTGTTACGTAACAAACAAATCACAATGTTATGTAAACGAGACGTGTGTTGCGAAACAGTAATACGTCACAGAGTTACGTAACTTAAGCGGACATTTTGACTTTCCAGTGACGCACATGAGTCACCTGTGACTCACAATGTCACTTAACAGTAAAACATGTTACGTGAACATGAACGTAAATCTTACGGAACAGGGTTTTTGGGATTCAGTTAGTTAAGGCGTTAAGGGGCTCAATATTATTTCTAGTTCTAATTGTATGCGCTAAGATGCCATTTTCTGTTAAATTTCAAGGATAAACACAACGCTGAAAGTTACAGCTGTAAATAGTATGTAACGTTACGTATTTTGTGGAAAAAGAAAATGTTAAAACAGAACAGTTCAATACTTTGAACTTCTGTAACGGTTACTTACATAAAATGCTGAAGCAGGAATCATTAAACCATCTCGCCCCAAACCATATACAAGCAATCCAAGGCATATTAAAGACATTGTCCATCCAAATACAGCTATCAGTCGAGTAATAGGTATTTTTCCATTCCGTCGAAAAAGCACGTATCCTGAAATTCTCAAACTTTACATGAAATTGTGTTCCAATTTTACAAGAAAAAGAAAGTATCTATGTTATATATACATGGTGTCAATTTGAAAACGTACCACCCTCAATATTTCAGCATTTCTACAAAATATGGAAATATGCTAAAAGACGTCAATTTTATTTTTAAGGGGAACATTTTTTAGGCCGGTTTTCGATTAAATTACATCAACCCTCTGGAGGGGCTAAAAACAACCCCTAAATCTTACATGGGAAAGGGGATCGAGTGATACCTCATTTTAAAGGTCGTTCAATTACCTTTTCAAAAGTACCACATACTTGACCTTTCTTTTAGTAGTTTTCGAAAAATCGCGTCAAAACCGTAAACAAATTTAGGTATCAATAATAAAATTGTATTCGAATAAAGCATAAAAAATGTTTAATTTATTAAATGTTCAAAATGTTGTTCATTATTTTCTAAACAGTAATAAAGTCTGCTCTCAAACTCCTAACATTTCGAAAAACTTCTACTGGAATTCTCTGCACGCAGCTGTAATTGTTCTTTTCAGTTCTTCCAAATCTCGAGGCTGTGTTTTATAAGCAACCGATTTTAGATGCCCCCAAAGAAAAAAATCTAAGGGCGTTAATTCGGGCGATCGTGGTGGCCATTTAATTGCTCCTCTTCGAGCAATCCATCTACCAGGAAATCTGTCATTTAACCACTTTCTAACGGAAAGAAAGTTGTGTGGTGGAACTACATTTTGTTGAAAGGGAAGAAGATCTTCTTGCAAAATAATATTACCAGACGCGTCAGCTTTATTTTATAAATCAGTTGTTATTATGGGGTCTATTATCTCTTCAAGAAGATTTAAGTAGAGTTTACCAGTTAGGTTTCCTTCAATAAATATAGGTACAATAACAGCATTTCCAAGAATACCAGCCGAAATGTTTATTTTCTCTAGATAATGTGTATTACCTTCCCTAAAAAGTCGGGGATTTTCATCGCTCCATCCAGTATCTGCAATTTTGTTTGTTAACATGCTCATTAATAAAAAAACGTACACTCGTCACTAAAGCAAATGTTTTTCAAAATATTTCTGTTGTGATTTATAAAATTCATCATTGTTTCACAAAATTCAATTATTCTGTCGAAATCGTCGTCAAAAAGGTCTTGAAGAATTTGCATTTGATATGGGTGGAATTTATTGAACTTTAATGATTTCCTCACTGCTTCGTGTGACATTACTCCTTCGGGTGCCACAATACGAAGTCAGGTGGTAGGTTTTGTGGTCAAAGTTCCTAAAACTTCTATTTGAGCTGCTTCGTCCAAAACACGTCAATTACCTCTGTTTTGTTAGCAACGGAACCAGTTTCAGTAATCTTCGCAATTAATGACATATTTATGATGATAAATTACTAGCGCAACTCTTTCTACTGAGTTTTTTTGCAGAAATTCAATTTTGATAAGAAACGTTAGAACATTAATAATTATTATCTGTTGTCCATTTACTAGTTTACGCAAAATTTAAAAAAATATATTAATTTTCTAAGACCATCACGAACTATCTGAGAAAAATAATAAAACAGTAAAATACAAATTATCCCACACCTGACACCACATTTATTGTCCAGTTTTGTGACAGTAATATGAAAATTAAAACGGTCAATGTTTTTCTTACCCATTAGTACTCCTATTAAATATGGCCCAATTCGCATCCAAGGTTTGTCATATAACTGGTCAAATAATGCAAATGGTTCTTCTACTCGAGCAGCATACTCGTATTTCATCGCTACTATGAAAGTAATTAACCATGATGACACAAGTAACACTCCAATTGAAATGGCTACACATTTTAGTTGTTTGCTACCTCTAAAAAATAAATAAAAAAGTAAAATATTAGAAATTAATGAGTTCTAGCATAAGTTTAGCAGAGCACTGTCTGTCTCTGAAGCAATAATCCAGTCACATAAACCTAACTACGGATATTAGATTTTAGGATAAATGGTAATCTGTCGCATTGTAGAGATCAAAGAATTAACCTGTTTTGATCATTTATTTATTTGTACACCAGTTAGTTATCAATTTCACATTCAAAATAACAATAAAATATTTACAACAGTTAACAATTCCATATATTAACATAGGCCTTTGTCTGTCTCCCGTAATTTGTACCCTTTCTCATTTTTGTCACCTCTTTATGTCTGCGAGAGTACACTTCACCGGATATTTTCTTGGCTGCGCCTTTCCCATTCATAGCTTACACATCTAATATCTGCTGCACTGATGGTGCTCCTGTCTGTCTCCCGTAATTTGTACCCCGCACCTGTTTCTGTCTGCGATAGTAAGCACAGGTGATTTTCTTGTCTACACTTTACCGGTGAATTTCTTGGCTGCGCCTTTCCCATGTCTCACACATCTAATCACTGATGGTGATCCTCGTGAACTATTTCTTTACATATTTATTTCCTTACCAAAACTTGTTACTGTGTGTCTGCAGCGAACCTCTGCATGTACGTTATTACTTCGTCCCTTTTTATATAGGATCCCTTTTCTTTCATAACACGGATAACCTGCATTTCATTTTTGGTATCGCCCCTTGTGACGTGTACGTATAGTTGTTATTTAAACTTTGAATACCTTTTAACACTCAGTATCACCCCAAATTACGTATACGCTTGGCATAATGCTACTACGTACGGTGGAAAGCCCTTCAGCGGAACCCCACTGTCGGACAATCCGTGAGGAGCCGAAAACCTGAGCAGTGGAACCCCACTGTTAAATTAATTTACTGTACCTACTTAGCCGATTATAATCAGAACAATACCCAAACAAAAATATCGGACACCTCAATGTATAACATATAAAGGTGCAAAAAAATATGAGTCCATCTGCCCGTATCACTTACACTTTTCTTTTCGAGCAGGTGTTGTTTTCTTATGACTTAGGCACCGAAAACTTCGACAGCGCAGGATCGTCGGTTATAGCCCTTTCTTAAGAAAACCCATCGCACTGTTTTATATATACCTCTTATCTGTTAACTTTCTACAAGTAGCATCATGTCAATATCTACACCCATCCTTTACTTTTCATTGCCAATCTTGATAATACGTTGGCCAAACGCCATTGCTGGCATCATGCGAAACCAAACTTGTACAAAAGAACTTGACATGCAGCCACCTTCCCGTGATGAGTTATGGGTTGACTAAGTGATGATAAAAAATATAATTTTGACTCGCGATTTAAATAAATCATCATTTTTTCAAGCGGAAAGCTGCATATTTGGACTTGAATAGGGAATATGCATGTAATCCAAAAAATCCTGAAATATTTTTTTTTGTATTCTCTAAATAAATTAAATGTTTATGGCAGTTGCTGTTATCTCTTTATTTTGGGTTTTATTAACAAAAAACAAGGTTTTATTTTGCAAATTTTCCTGCAAAATCCAACATCTCGTAAAACGGACTTCTTTTGTTTGTGACGTCACTTTTTTTATTACGTCAACGTTTTATAATGGCTAGTCACGGCTAGTGTAATGTAAATTTCAGTGTAAATCCATTTTCTTGAGTTTTTCCCAAAGACTAGAATATTTAGTCGATAGAAAACCTTTTGTTTTATTAAACAGACTGGTTATAAATGACCAAAACGGCATTTGTGCAAAGAAAATCGGAAAATTGGCTGGAAGTTAGTGCTGGTGGATTTGCCTTTACAATTTAGTTAAAAACACTTATTGTTTATTATACTATAAAAATAAATGTACAGCAACATATGGTTACTTGAATTTAGCGATACTAACCTTTACAGATACCTCTTAATGTAAAATTTTTGATTAAATTTGCAGTAGGTACTTTCTTCGACATCGGTTTTTTGGGCACATGAAAAAGGAGGTTTGCAGTGCACACACAGTGATACTTTTGCACATTGGCATACTACAATATTTGTAGTTTATATTTTTAATACATTTTAACGTTTAATAAAAAGAATTATACACAAATAGCACTGTAATAAAAACACAACCGCTACCAGCATAAATAACTAAATCAGCTGGGAAACTAATGCCGGTCTCCATATAACTCTGTACTGTAGCTGTCAGCTGTCTTCTTGTCTTAGTCCGAGAGTCGGTAATCATCTTGTGTTTCCTCTCCCAGAAAAATGTTCTATAATTATTTTAAAAAAATCACCTTTTTGACTTTAGGTCTTGTCGACTGACATTTTTCTATTCCTAAGCATATAACTTTACAATATTAACAATCAGTTTGGTAAATCAATTGATAGAGGATAGAGGTACAATCATTCGAGAAAATACTGACTTGCTTTCGGACTATCACAGAAATTCTTGATTTTCTAGACGTTTGTAGGTAGGCAGCCCTCGGTTCAGCTTTACGTTAACATGTAGATTGCCACTTATCCTTGTGACGTAACTTTTTTGAGCCGGCAAATGGCTCCTTTTGAAATTGTAATAAATTATACCGAAAAGTAAAAATTTTTTTTAGCTAAATTAACGCAGTAATTTTCCTCAAAATAGCAGTTTTGGGGTTGTAATGACCTCCTTAAACGATTTATGCAATAAAAAAAAAATGTGCATATTCCTTATTACCATGGGGCACGGCTAAAGATTAAAATATTTGAACCAAATTTTTTTGTGTGGTGGGTGAGTGGACTCCTATCACTTTTTTGCTATGCCAAATCCAAAATGTCACATTGAAAAAAAAGTTGTTACTCCTCCAGGGGCGCTACTAAACATTTAAAAAAAAATCAGCTTACTTGTCTACCCTTCTTACAACTTTTTGTTACTATGTCAACTAGATTTCCAAAAAAAAATTGTTTTGCCTTTTTCGGCCCACCCTAACAGGTAGTTAATTTTAAAAATTGTCAAACAAAGTGATCGCGAGAAACTGGTAAAAGCTATAAACGAAGCCGGTTTTTTGGAAAAAGGGAAGCGTTTCACATTTCGTAAAATTTAGAAACTCCTTAGCCCTAAAAGATACCACGAAGTAACATATACATGCTGTTAATTAATTACGGACTGACTGATTCTAGGACTAGAAATTCATTTAAATGCGGGTTCTAAACGGCTTCGGTTTTAAAATAGAGGGCATCTGCTAAATTTGTCACCATCTTGTTAATTTATTTAAATAAAAAATGATTAAAATATGTATGTAAACGTAGTGTAAAATTGGTGTACTTTACTAGTACTACATAACGGGAAATATTTGATAAAAACAAGTTTTATTTATTTTTATCAGTGGCGAATATCAAGGACACTTGATTTGAAAAGATCTAAATTAAAAAAGAACTTACCTGATAGCTATCAACAAAAGAATCGTAGCAATAACAAAGAATTGCGTATCATTTGCAATATACCATGACCACAACATACAAATTTCTGTCCGGGGAAATAAATTATTTATATACAAAGCGTTTCTCCACCAGTATTTATCACAAGTTATATGGTCTATGAGTGCAGGTGTCATAACTGCATTACTACAATAAAATACAAACTAAATTTTTTTACAGCCAAAATACAAATTTTTACTTACTTGTGAATAAATCTCATTAAAATTTCATTAACTCCCAAGACAAATAAATATGCCGGTGTCAGTCTTATAAATCGATAAAGCAGCATAAGTGAAAACTTAAACAAACTGGACGTAACAACTTTTCCCAAGGTTTCTTTGGTGGGCTTCTGCTCCTTTTTTGCTTCAGTTTTAAAAAAGATGAGTGTTAAAAGTAAACCACTAAAACAATTTGAAATTATATTTTTAAATTTATTTATGTAATTAAAGGGTTAACGCTCATAAAAAAACACATCTTTGGCATAACTTTTTTTTTAAACGGTTACCCAATACACAAAACGATCCCCAGGATATCCTTGACTTGGAATTCATTCATTTCGACACATTTCCAAGGACATCCCTATGCATATAACCGAAATAAATCTAAAATATTTTTTATATTCCCTACATAAACTAAATAGTTGTGGTGATTGTTTTAATCAATTTATTTATTTATTAACAAACAAAAAAAAGGATTTTGTGCTGCAAATTTTCGCGCGAATTTCGAAACTTGTAAAACGTGATCCCCTTGGCTGTGACGTCAAAAGTGTTCTAATAAGTACATGGCAAATTCCAGTATTGTAGGGTCATCGAAAAATCAATAAAAATGGCATTTAATGTGTAACTCATTAAATGAAATATCCCTGCACTTAAAGTAAATGGTTCCTAAAATCTTATTCATGTAAATTTCAAGCCGAAATCGATCCAGAAACCTTCCAA
Source organism: Philopedon plagiatum (assembly GCA_963971165.1). Classification (NCBI taxonomy): domain Eukaryota; kingdom Metazoa; phylum Arthropoda; class Insecta; order Coleoptera; family Curculionidae; genus Philopedon; species Philopedon plagiatum. The sequence goes on along the minus strand of OZ020191.1, from coordinate 103,758,746 downwards.
TCTAGCAACAAAAACTAGGATTTTTGCCAAATTTTGACACATCATATTTTAGTAATTTCGACGTAAATAAACTGCCATTCCTTGTTTTCATAGTAATGGTCGAAAATTCGAAAATTTAAAAGTTTCAAATTTTACATGTCCCCGATGCGAACGTCACACTGTGGAACGTATTTGGATTATTTGTAACGACCCAGGGATATCGCAGGGATATTTTAGCTCAGATCTTGCCACCTAGGATATTGCGGATCTAAATGGGACGTCATGGGAATCACCTGTGCCAACTGTGTAAATATATTAACTTAAATATGACTAAAATTAGAGTTCAATATTGTGGGGAATGGTTTAATGATTTATTATATTAGACGTTTCTAAATAAAATTACTAGAAATTCTATGCACACATTCCAACGTCTGTAGGAATTTATCAAATAAGTATCTATTTTCACGCATCCTTTAAAAGTAAACGTCATATTTTAAGAAAAAAGTCCTTTTTTATTATTTTTTAATAAGGTGTTTCATTTTGAAAATACGTTCAACATGAATAAGCCCCCCCCTCCCCCGTCGCAGAATCAAACCTGGGCCCAAATGTGTAGTTATGTGCCCTATCCATCATCCGTCAACAAACGCTCCCCACCTACGCGATACTTCGTCCGCGGGGGGTACGCTACTGTAAAGTTGAGTTTAATAAGTAAAACTGTAAGTAGATGTACCTATAGGGCTTTTGGCGCAAAACTCAATGTTATCTCTTATGGAGGTTCAATCTGCATTTATCGGCTCATTTTAGGGCGTGGTCACTTTTTCCCTAGAGAGAAGCAGTTTTGAATAGGGTTGTTTAGAACAGGTGTGGTTTTAAACAGGTTTGTTTAGAACAGGTGTGGTTTTGAACGGGGCTGTTTAGAACCACCCCTGTTCTAAACAAACCTGTTTAAAACCACACCTGTTCTAAACAACCCTATTCAAAACTGCTTCTCTCTAGGGAAAAAGTGACCACGCCCTAAAATGAGCCGAAAAATGCAGATTGAACCTCCATAAGAAATAACATTGAGTTTTGCGCCAAAAGCCCTATAGGTACATCTACTACTGTACCTACAACTACGGACATTTCTGTTTCCGTTTCTGCAAATAATGACTACTTTTAAATAAATTTTAAATCACATTTCAGCACAGCTCAGCTGTCAAATGTTTTAAAACTTTTATTTTATAGCTCCCTAAAACGGATTAAAAAATATTTAGAAGTCTTAGGTCGCACGGTATATTTTCGGTTAGATTTTACTATTTTAAGAAAAGTGACGATCTGCAAATGATCTAACCAAAATCAAAATCAACAACCGTTATTTTTAGTTTACAAAATATACAAACACACTCAAATGGGAACCTCTCATCCTGCGCAAGAATAATAATAATATATTTTAAATTAAAACTTTTTCATTTCTTTTCAGATTGGCCTATGTACAAATTGTTGTAAATTGGAATTTAAAATATCACAAAAGGAATGATCTGCATCAGCAACCGGGAGGAGCATTTGGCAAACATTTTACCTTCTGTTACTTACCTTATAAAGAAAAATGTATCAACTGAAAAAGTTGCATTCGAAATAGTCTGGTACATAAAGCTTCTTTCAGTGACCGTCCTATAACTCTTATTCTTCCCTACGCCAAAAACTTCCAAGTATGTATGAACCAATATTATCCACGTTATAGAAAAGAACCGCAAACCATGGAGACAGCTTATCTCTTTTTTGTCTGTTGTCTCTAGTGATAAGATTTTTCTTCCATTTTCGATTGCGGAAAAGGCCACAAGCAACCTTAAAAGGGTATCTGAAAATAAAATATTGCAATACAAAATTCATTTATTCCTGTCAAGCACAAATTGACTTAATGTAAAGCACTAAAGCTAATTGTATTTTGATTCATACATGTACGTACAGCGGTGGCCAAAATATAGTTTCATTTTTCAGAAGAAAAAGCATTAGAATTGAAACGTTTCTGGGCTCGACCGCACAGAGGTGTTTACCGAAAATATATACCTAAATATCCTACATTTATTTATAATAATTGGTACGGCATCCCAGACGTACGAAGTACATTCTTGCTATAAATCATTATTTTAATTAAATTATAATACTTTTAAAAGTGTTGATTAACCGAACTTACTACTTTTCTTCTGATAGTTTTCTTCTGGGTTGATTATCATCTCTTTGCTACTTGCATGAATATTCTTTTTGCTATTATTATTTTCAGCTTCTGAATCTTTGGGAGAAATTCTATTATTCCGTGATTTTGTTATAACTTCCACAACCGATGCCATAATTATTATTAATGACGTAACCAAAGCACAGCCACTAAAATATAGAACTCGAGTGAAGTAAACAATTACGAAAATATAATGTCAATTTTTAAAGAAGTGGGACAACTTTACAAAATCCCCTAAAAGCGTATTCCAATCAAACAATCATCATTAAGGCTAGCCAGTTTGGTTTGTCACCAGAGGCGTCGATGCCGGAAACAAGTACGTGCGTATACGGTATTTGACAAAACGAATTTAATCCACGGGCACTGCCATGATTGTGCGAAATAAAACTGTCAAGTGCGAGTTCGACTCGCGCATAGATGGTTCCGTACCACATTCAATATGTGAATTTCTTAGATAAGGCAAAATTCTCAATCACTATGGTAAGGTTAACCCATGAATAAATATCCAGAGACGGCGATGGCGGAAATAAGTAACTGTGTATATACCTACGTTATACAGGGTGTCTGGAAAAGGTCTATACAAAATACTACCACGTATTCGTGAGACTAAAATAAGACGATTTAACCCAACTTACCTATATCCAAAAGTGTTTCGTTAGGGAGATACAGAGCCCCAAAAGGGTACTTAACGATTTACTTTTTTGGCTCTAACTTTTGAACCGACTTGTATAATTTAATGAAATTTTAATATTTTATGTTGGCCATAAAGACTCATAAAACCATACTACAGTAGATGTTTGACATCGTCAGGGAAGTCAGGAACGGACTTGCCACCACACTCGTTGGGCCAAATTTTTGACAGGTATCATTTTACAGAGCTGAAAACTGATATTTTAAATACTTTGGTCATTCCTCTTTGAAAAAGGTACTCTACATTTGTTTCGATAAAATTAACCGTTTTCGAAAAAATTAAGGTTTTGTATAACACGTTATTGAAATAATACTACAATACTACAATAAAACACGTCGTTTTTATTTCGTTAACAATGTGTTATTGACAGGTAAAAGTTAAATCATATAAAGTACTTAAAACTGAATCTTTTTGATATTTCAGAAATCGCTTAAACAGAAAAATGTTAAAAATGTGAAAGTAGTAGTAGTAGTATTCTGATAAAATTAGTTCAAATATTATACAAACACTTAATTTTTTCGAAAACGGATAATTTTATCGAAACAAATGTAGAGTACCTTTTTCAAAGAGGAATGACCAAAGTATTTAAAAAATCAGTTTTCAGCTCTGTAAAATGATACCTGTAAAATATTTGGCCCAAAGAGTGTGGTGGCAAGTCCGTTCCTGACTTCCCTGACGATGTGAAATTTATGAGTCTTTATGGCCAACATAAAATATTAAAATTTCATTAAATTATACAAGTCGGTTCAAAAGTTAGAGCCAAAGAAGTAAATCGTTAAGTACCCTTTTGGGGCTCTGTATCTCCCTAACGAAACACTTTTGGATATAGGTAAGTTGGGTTAAATCGTCTTATTTTAGTCTCACGAATACGTGGTAGCATTTTGTACAGACCTTTTCCAGACACCCTGTATAGGTAACTGATAAGGGATATAATATTGTAAAATGCTTACCCGGTGAGTACTAAAACTTTAGGTGTGCTCAGATAAACATCTGCAGCTTTGAAAATGTCTCCACAGTAGCTTCCGAAAGCGATGTACGTAGAAGACAAAAATATGCTTAGACAACGAAAAGGACTAAAAGGACTGTTCCATATATAATGACGTAACGTAGTTAAAATGGTTTCTGAAATTACGTAATGGATCGGTAAGAACACTATGACTATAAATCTGTCGTAACCTGGTGAAATAGGGATTTTTCGTTAACACGCTGTTAATCTTGTCTTTAATACGAATACTTTTCTCGTCAGTTAAATGCTGTAACGCTGTTTGTACGCCATCTATTATCTGCAATGATTGTCTGCAATGATTCCTCTAACGATATCGCAGTCCTTTGTAACTTTTGTACGGCATCCGCTAGTGCTAAAAAATTAGTATAAATCGTTTGTAAATCTGCTTCGACTTGACCGTCTTGAAACATTATTTGACTCTTACGAATGGCAACGGATTCTGTGGCTTTGAAGATTAAAGTTATACTGGTTGGATTTTCTGTCAAATAATAAAAAACTGCTTCTAACCATGTTCCCCAGCGTGTATTAATCGGCTGTGATTTCTGGAAGGCCAGGCCACTGCCGATGAAATACCTTAAGACGTTTCGGGGAACACGACTTTTGTCTGTGCATTAATGCATCTACATCTGGATAACAATTTTGAAGTGTTTCTGCTCCAAGATGTAGCTCATGAAGTATACACGTAACATGTGGTAAGTTATCACAAACATTTTTGAGGAAACGACCCGCAAGAAGCATGACTGCGGCGTTATCACAAACAAATAATACCTGTTGTGGTGAAAGTTTAAATTTTTGCAATGTGGCTAATATCATGTTATTTACTACTTCGGCAGTGCCCTTTTCTAATCGTTTACTTGCTAACAAATATGGAGGTGACGGTCCAAGCTGATTTAATGTGCGTACTATAACATTGGGAACAGAATGCTTTTTAGAATCTGTTGTCTCGTCCACGGTTAACCACAATTTTTATCTTGTAGTGCGGATTTAATATGCTTTTTAGGTCTCTCACGCACAACTGGGAAATACCTTCGTACCTTGGTTCGGCTTGGCAATTTCCATATGGGATTGCATTTTTTCCAGAACTGCTGAAATGGTCCTTTGTCCAGTATATTAAAGGGCACATTACAAGCACTTAATATAAAAGTTAAATAATAAATTCCACAAAAGGTCTCTGGCTACGTTTTATATGTTTTTTACACGTAACTCTGTTCCAACATAACAATTATTTGTTACACACTATACACAGCATGTGAGCACCGGTATATTTCAAATACATTTCATACATTTCCCCCGCTGAAACACCACTGCGAGCAGACCAAAAGTGGTCAGCCTTAATCATCATTAATAATTCCTCAAGTTTTTTAACCGAACTTGGTTTACTAAATGAGAAAATAAAAATGAAGGTTTTCTAAGGTATCAAAAAAGTTAAAATTATATGCAAAGTATTTTTCAGCAGGTAACAATAATTGTTCAGCCGATTTTTCAAATACAAAGTGCCCCCAATCAAACCCAACCTCTTAATTCTGCAACATCGCAATTATACATACATATTAAGTATGGGTAACTATTATTTTAATTAAACCTTACATTCTTGCAGAAATCTAAAGAATTTATTTTTTAACTTGTCTATCCAGAATGCTAGATTAAAATTAATTGCTTTTGGGCGTTGTTCTAGAATTGTAGGAAAATTCAACGTATTTTTTTTCACCTTGTATTAATTACGCAGAAAATCAAAAATGCACCTCGCTACCTTCGGTTCCTTAATCTTGCTGATGAACGTTAGGGGGACAATAAAAACAATTATTTTTTAGTTACCTACCCTACCTGTCTATCGAAACATAAACCTACTAGGGTAAACTTGACTCCGTTCAAAAAAGAAATATCCGACCAATCAGTGACCCAGTTCTTGCAAAGAAACGCCCCGTTCTCGCTCACTCCCACGGTGTAGGTTATCTGTATCTAATCTACAAATATTATTCCGAATTCTGCTCAGAAAAACTAACTAGCCTCTATCACTCCCCATTTTGATGTTCCTAACAGAATAATAAGAAGGGCGGCACTATATGGATTAGTTTACTGCTGCAGAAACTCCACTTTTTCCACCCATCTATACCTACAGTCTCTAAATTATTCAACACATTGCCAGCAGAAATTTTCCCTTCCCCTCTGCAACTTCAATCCTTTAAATCTCGTATCAGTGAGTTACATCTAAAGGCATTAAGTACGTTGGTACTTAGGCTTGATGCCTACGTGGGCTGTCCTGGATAAAAAAGACAGTCAGTCTACTAACAGGTCATTGTTGCCGTTTTGAACAACTCTTTTTATAAATCCAAGATCATCATATTATAGTAAAGGAATCATGGACCTATTTTCTATAAGTATTCTTAGCGAATGAATAGGGGAAATTCGGGTAGCCCCGGACGGCGGGTAGTCCCGGACACAAGGTATTAAATACGTTTTCAGGTTAGTTACTAATGCGCCTGCACTCTCGATGAGCTGTAATATTTACTAGGATAGTGCGATTTAACTTGCACAGCTGCGGCACGTTTTTTCTGGAAGTTGTGCATATTTTCGTAAATTTTGACGCTTTTTCTGTGTTTGGTGTAATATTTAAAGGCTTATAAAAAAAAACTAAGGTGAGTAATCATTCATTTGCATTTTCTGCTGTTAGGGATAATATGTAAGTAGTAGAAATTCGTGTTGAAAATTGTTTCTTATTAGGTACGACTTAACTTTTGAATTTTTAAAACATATTTGTTTTTCGGATAGCGTCGGACACATAAATTTCGGGTAACCGCGGACATAACAAAGAAATAACTTGCTTTTCAATTAACTGGTTTAGTAATTTTTTTCTAATATATTTCACATTTTGCTAAGGATGTGGTATTTAATGTCATAGAGTAAATCAGCCATTTTATTTTGTTCAGAATAAAAATATGACTGGCCGGAAAACTAATCGAGGCTCTTGGACAGATCAATTGATGTTTAAAGCTATCAAATCTGTAATGGATGTTCACAAAAGTAGTCGAGATGCGGCAGAGAGGTTTGGTGTCCCAAAAAGTAGTCTTGGTGATCGTACCACTTTGCTTCACAAGGAGTCGGAGATAACAACGGTAGCTAAAATAGGTCGATTTACAGCAACCTTTACCACTGAATATGATAATTCCAAATGACTCACCATCATTTTATCCGTTTTCTGTTAATTTTTTTATGTGTCCGGAGTTACCCTCCAATATTTCAATAATAATAAAAAGATACTTTTTTTAAATAGCGAGTATGAATTATTTCGTTTGTATCTACTGTCCAATTACATCATATTTTGATTGCCTTAGGTTTCTACTTTTTGATTTCATATATGTTTTTACTACCGACTGCACAGTTTTCTCTTAAATTGAGTTTTTGCTTAAGTGTCCGGGGCTACCCGAACTCCCCCTAACCCTTATCTTATCACGGTATAAGGAAATTATAAAGGAAATCTGAGGAAATAAAACAGAACCAACCATGGAGCTTCTTAAAACTTGCAAAAACGATCGATCTACATTGAACTATTGAACTTGTATAAAGTTCAGTGATTCGGCACAGAGGTAAGTTCAGCACACAAACAAAGGGGAAAATCCCAAAAAAAACTTTCTTCCTTTTTACTCCACAAGTGGGGTTTGATACGGAATAAAAAAATAGATAAATCATACTTATGTATTAAAGCCACATTCATTTTCACTGTTACTTACTGGGTCTAAAACTGTTTAATTTACAAGTTTCCCTAAAGTTTAATCGACCTATATCTAACAAAAAATGACTTCATGTGACTTGGTAGTCACGCAAATCACGTTTCTGTAATTGTCACAGCCATGTCACATTCCTGTCTGTAATCTGACTTTCTTCATTTGACTTCATTGAAGTAGGTTATAGTCACAGTCAGGTCACATTTCTGTATGTCACATCAAGTCAGTTTTGGTTGAAGATATGGGTTGATTAAACATTAGAGAAACCTGTAAAATAAAAAGTTTTGAGTCAAAATAGTAACAATGAAATTGATTTTGTTGGGATTAATTTTTACCAATTACAATTAAGTAAGTAACTGATAATCACACTACTTTGTAACAGATTATTGGAGTAATCTCTAGTTATAATAACATAAATTAATCGATCAACATGTAGGGTGATGATTACATTGTAATCTAATAACATGATAATCAGATCACTTACATAACATATTACAGAAATTCAATTATCTAATTAAATTTCTATACCGTCCGAATGTTTAGTAGTTCTCGTAGATTATTCATTCATACTATTTTAAGCCATGATAGGCCATGTTGATCTCCAAAAAAAATACATATTAAGTACAGGGATATCCAAATAAAAGTGAACAGGCCTTATACCTTTTTTATTTTTAAAGATGAAAAAAAAAATGGTAAATATAAAAGTTTTGGGGATTTTTATGGATCATTTATATATATTATCAGCAAAAGCATCGAATGAAAAAAATATAGTATAAAACCTCAATTTTCCCGCTTATTTTAATTGGATGTTATGATTTTTATCATATTGTTGGATTCTAGGAGACGTTCTAGATATATTTTGTATAACATACTGTATGCGGTTTTTCAATCGTTTTTGAAATATTTCAAATCAAAAATTATTTCGCATAAATATACTTCAAACATGACTATCCAGGTTGCGAACGAAATCCCTGCTACATTTTTAAATTTTCTTCTTAGGGAAGTCAAAGTTACTGTCAAGGTTGACAATAATATTTTAGTCACCGTGAATTTATAATTTTATTTTTATGCAAAATGAGTTATTCTATTAAAAAATAAATGTTGATTTCTATCAGTTATTAATATTTGAAAGCAATAACCAGTGATTATAAACAATAACAAATTAATTATAACATAAACAGATAAATGTTAACATTGGCGAATAAATATCAAAAGAAATTTTGAAATAGATAACTGAAAAAATTTTAGATGTAGGTATTGCAGAAAGAAGAAAACTAAAGAATTCCATACAAAAAGAGGATCAAGTAAGTATACTTAGTTGTTTTGCAAACTCGGGCAAAGAGATAAACATAAAGTTTAGAAAGGTCAAAAAGACTTGATTAGGAAACATTGTGAGAACATTGAAGAGGAACTAAAGAAAGGTAAGGTAACATATAGAAACGTAAGGCAACACTTTAAGACGAAGTCAGCTAATAGCAATATCCTACCAGATGAACTCGGACGGAACTTATCGAATCAAAGGAAAAACCCAGAGATAAAAATATACCTAGGCCAACTTTATGAGGGAGCCAGAAAAATTGCAAGACTGAGAGGACGCGGATAAATAAGAAAGGGAAAATGGGAAGGATAGAAAGCAAGGTAGACGAAAGACTTACCTTACGGTGACCAGTTTGGATTTAGAAGAACCAGAGGAACATGGAAGGCGATACTTGCTTTGCGAACAGCAATAGAGGAAAGATTTAGAGCAGGCCAAACGAACTTTCCATAACAGCGAATGCCCTTACGATCCATTCATTAATTTACTTATACACTAGTAATTATTTTAACAACTTGCGAAAGATATTAGTTGTTGTTTTGTGACATAATTCTGAATTTTTTCGTTATCAATTTAAGAATAAAAAGAATAATAGTAACTCAACTGAGTAAGATGTTGAAACCCTTAACCATCCTTCTGCCAACTAAACTAGAGCGGTGTAAATATTTCTTCTTCTTTTACTACAAGAATTGAATCGCAAACTAAGGATACACAGAACATTGCATGAAAAATAATTCTATTTCTATCCCTCACCGTTAAAGTACACAATAAGGAATATACACATATTTTTTTATTGCATAAATCGTTTAAGGAAGTCATTACAAACCCAAAAAAATATTTTGAAGAAAATTACTAGGATAATTTAGCCACAAAAAATGTTTACTTTTCGGTATAATTTATTACAATTTAAAAAGCAGCCACATTTGTCGTTGAAAAGTGACGTCAGGAGATCAGCAAAAATCTACATGTTAACGTAAAGCTTAACCGAAAGTCGGACTGGTTTGATTTTCTCGAAAACAGTCAGAGGGAGAGAAATCGAATTTTTTGGGTTCATAGAGGAATAGTTCAACTAGCTTCGGTAAAAAAATTCAGTTATACAGGATGTTTCGTTTCTGAGCTATTAAACGTCAAAGTCGAAATTTCCGCGATTTCCGTTGAAATCGGGTACAGGGCGCAAATGTGAATTAAATCGATGTAAATTTTCGGAGGATGTAGGGGACCCGGAGCTTCAGAACTCCACTGAAACTGGTGAGGATCAGGAAATGGCAAGTACTTCTTTTGAATTTTTTTAGGTCGAAAAATGCCATTTCCAGACCCCTCTTTGGTACCTAATAACTCGAAAACAAAACGTCATATCGAAAAACGGATTTATAAGGGAAACTTTAAAATCTCAAATACGTTTTTTACAATACACTTACCTAAACCTAAAATCACTGGAAAATGGAAATATTTGGAAAAACTGGAAATTTAGATTTTTGACCCAAATATTTCGCGGTTTTAAATTTTTTGTGGGATCAAAATGGTTCAAATTAAAATCCCATATACCTCATCGGAAAGAGCTCGTCAAAGTATGTGTTATCCATATTTTTTAATTTCTTCATTCTCTGTAGAAAGGGAGCAATCGCCGATTAAATTTCGATTTTTTTACTTTTTGTGCCCTAGACATCGGTACATTTGAATCACTCTGTATTTTTTCCTGTCTATTTTTTCCCCAATTTTTCAACCCTAGGTATCTTATAAAGGGATAATCACACTGTAAAATGAATACCGAATGGGTCATCCAGGAGCGTATTTAGGGGGTAAAAATCGGATTTTTTCCGACAAATCCTATTTTTAACCGACATTATTCCACACTATTTACTCTATTTGGTGTTTCTTTTTGGGTTTATTTTATCCATTAATTATCTAAGAATACTTCCCACTAATTTAAATCGCTTATTTTTTCGGTAACGTTATAAATAAAAAGGTTTATTTGCATCGGGGACATCTCAAATATGAAAATTTTGGAATTTTCCAGGACTGCCATGAAAATAAAGAATTGCAGTTTATTTACTTGAAATTATTAAGATGATATGTCAAAAATGCCAATGTTTGTTGCAAAATTGAAAGGTTCCTGGACCGATTTCGGCTTAAAGTATACATTAATAAAATTTTAGGAACCTTCTACTTTAAGTGCAGGGATATTTCATTGGATGAGTTACGCATTAAATGTCATTTTTATTGAGTTTTCGATGACTCTACAACACTGGAATTCGCCATGTACTCATGATGAGTCATAAGTTCAGTTTTGACGATACAGCCAATGGGATCACATTTTACAAGTTTCGAAATTCGCGCGAAAATTTGCAGTTTTAAATCCTTTTTTTTTGTTAATAAAGACCAAAATAAATGGATAACAGCAACCGCCATGAATATTTAATTTATGTAGGGAATATAAAAAAAATATGTATCAGATTTATTTGGGTTATATGCATATTCCCTATTAGGATTTAAATATTGAAATAATATTTCGTAAAAATAAAAAATTAGTATGGCTGATAGTAACAATTATTTAGTTTTACTAATAAGAAATAATTGCGATTACATTTTTAAATTTTAATAAATGATGTGGACGCGTTTCTATTGCAATTTAATATCATGAACAGAATATTTATTTCTGCATAAAATGCACATTGCACCAACAATTTTGCGACACGGAAAAAAGGAGTTTATTATTCAGATAACTAGTCAACCTAGAAAAAGGCAATTAGCACTAGCAATAAATATAATAATAAAAAATGCAAGATTAGAATATAAACTATAGGAAAGAAAGACAGCTCTTTGACTAACAAATCCTTGCCGATAAATTTTTGCAATCGGGTAGTTGCAATACGAAGGTTAACTTTTGTAATTTTAATGCATTTGCAGACACAGTTAACAATAATAACCTCAATCCATTATTTCTTGTTATATTATTACGATTTTATTACAATTTAATAATTTTTCAATGGGGAAGCTTTTTCAGGGATCTCGATTTACATTCATATTGTATGAATTCAAATAAGAATATTATATAGGTACAGTATGTACGAGCATGGGGTTTAGAAGATGTTACTTCTGATAAAAGTTTTTGCTTGCAAAATAAATAAGTTAAGAAATGTACACTATTTTATAATGGACGAAATGTCTAAAGCTGTTCTTGCGAAACAGAACGGTTTGTCATCCTAACTTACCAAAAGTCTTGAATTTTTTTAATTACTTACACCTTCCATCCATTTGGACTGATATATGAAAAATTTTCGAAAACACATTTTTTCGAAAATATATTTTCTCGAAAATAGAACTTTTTCAGTAGTCGAGATATTCGAAAACTAGGGATGTGTATATTGCATAATATTTCATAAGATTAGAGAAAAACTTTTTCGACAAAAAATATTTCTCACGAAGGAACAACTTCTGTCCTCACATGTTGTTCAAAATTTTTAATTTGGCTCAGTCGAAACGGTCCGCACTCAGCTCCGCGCATACGCGATGTGATACGGCATTGGTGCCGTGGGCCGCGGGTAACGCGGCAGATGGGCGGAGATCTGGCGGCCGAGGTTTGCTCAGGTTAAGTGTGGGGCTGATGGCAATACTAATTGTGCAAATGTAGCTTGCACTTGACCGAAATTTTTTAGAAGATACTAACATTTTTGGCATCATCTTTTATCTTACTAAACATATCAAAAACGATCAAGAAATATTCGCCTTTTTTATATCTTGTATTGAAATGAATGAATTTGAAATTGTCAGTGGCGCAGCCACGGGGGGGGGTTTTGGGGTTAACCCCCCCCCCAAAGGCCTAAAGATTACCCAACCCATTTCCCAAATTAACGAAAATAAAGCAATATTTGTCAAAATTTTTTGTCCGACATTCCAGTTAATTTCGCGAAAAAGATAAAACCTTTAAAAAAAGCGACCCTTTAATTCTATTGAGAAGTGTATACTATGGCAAATAAAGTCAGCAACATTGCCTGCTCCTTGTATAATAAATATGTTGTCAACATTTTTGGGTCGAATATTGGAGAAGAAATTAAATGTAAAGTTATACAAAACTGTCACTCTTTGTCATATCTGAAAGTTTCTTAATTGCCCTATATTGAAAACATAACATAGCTACTTACACTAAAACTAACTACAAATTTACCCAAATCAATTACAGTGTTGCCAATGAGCAAAATTATAACACTGCTACCAAACGAATAACACTTAACATAGGCGTAGTTAGGCAGTCAAATTCAGGGGTGTTTACGCCCTAGACCCTATTCCGCATATGGCCAAAAAAAATTAGTTAAAACATTGTGGGACATTTCACTACAATTGTGTACCTTTTTCCAACAATTTGTTCCCAAAAACGTCCAAGACCAATTTGTAGCAAAATTTGCTAAAATTGTATGAAAATGTATAAAAACTGTTGTAACTAATAATCCAATTAGAGTAAATTGCTCTACAAAGACTTTGCTACAATTTTGTGTGAAAAAAAGTCCAAAAGATTTTTTCAGTAATACTTAGAAGCGCTTAATGTAAATTTTGGGGGTGCTAATGTGCATCTTTTTATATAACAAAGAATAAACAAAATTTTTGCGGGCATGTCTTTAAAGCAAATATAAAAAATAAAATTTTTGTTTGACAAATTAAATATACATATTTTTATGTCACTTGCGGAAAGTCGCTGATTTTTTAGAAGAAATAACTGACAATAAGCATCAATGTTAAAAAACAAATAGTAGAGACGTTACCTCATTACTGCTTTTAATGTATTGTGGCATATCAAATACAGTATAATAGATCAAAAAGTGAAAGATACGAAAAAACTCATTCTTTATAAAAGTTTTTGCTCGTTTAACCCTTAAGTAGGCGCGCCAGCTTTTTTTACGTAAATAGTCGCAAGGAGCACTTTATGCACCTAGATTTTAAAATGCTGTAAAACTATTCAAAATGTAAAAGTAATATACTTTATCTACTCCTATTAAATTATATATTAATTATTCAACTACTTTTGAACAATTAATAGTATCTATAAACAAACAGCGTGAGTTATAATAACTCACTGCTATAACTCACTATTATAAATCGGAAAAGCTTTACGAACCGAATATCAAGGTGGCTCTGTACAAGTCGATTGGCTGAAAGGAAACAGTCCATTATTGTTACTGAGGGAAGTAATGGCACTCGAATAATTTTGACGTTTTCAAATTAAGTTAATAAAGTTCTTTCTCTGTACTTGTATCTTAGTATTTATTGTTATAGTCGTAGATAAAGTATAGTATTCAACTTGCGGTAATGGTCATAACTCACTTTATGAATTACATCACTCGCCTGCGGCTCGTGCTGCAAACTTCATCTGCGTGAGTTATGACATGACCTACATTACCGCTCGTTAAATAATATACTATTATATTTTTATTTATTTTGTATATCTCTAAAATATACAAATAATGTGCAATACAGAAAAAAAAACAAAAAATTAAATACATAAGTGTATATTTTAAGATACAGGTTGCACAAACAAGAGAAAACTTATAGGTAATTTAAATTATTACAAAAAATAAAACGAATTAAAAAACAAAACAAATGCAGTGAAACAAATAAAAACACCCTTATAACAAATCAAATCTCAAGCAATTAAAGAAAAATATATTTCAGAAACTAAGAACTATTCTAATCTTCATCGCTTATTATTGAGCAATTTTCGCACGTATACTTGATGGCAACATGTTTTTTACAAGCAAATTTTCTACAAGTACTACATGTTATTGTAGTGTTTATTCTTTTTGCTTTCGGGCAAAAACAACAGCGACCTCTACTTTTTTCTTCTGGGATAACTTCTTGGACGTCTTCTGCGACCGCATATTTTGCCAGAATGGATTTTATGTTTGTTGGCAGCGAACTAATTGTGGCTCGCTGCAGTTTCATCAAATGCAAAGACAAATTTTTCAAAAAGACTCTCCTTATTTGTAGCGAATCGGTATGAGAGGCATTATAAATAATTTGGGCATTGATTCCTGCTACATTTAGCAGTGAAAAAAATATAGCTAACGGCCACCTTCTAGTTCTTCTTGAAACAGAATATGAGTTGCACATTTGATCAACTGTATCAATTCCCCCTTTTGTTGAGTTGTAGAAAGTTATTATTTCCGGTTTATTTGATTCTGGGTCTATTGAAGGGTCGCTATGCATTGTGGAAATTAGAATAACTCCTTTATTTTTTTTCGTGGCCTGGGATACCATTGTAATTTTTTTTTGAAATCCAAACATCGAGCTCTTCACGATCTTATTTTTATTTGGCAAAAATTCCGGAGGAATTTCTCTTTTGTTCTTTTTCAAAGTGCCTACCAGTGTTATTTTGTCGTTCAAAGGAGCTTCAGCAAGTGGCAGTTCCGGATTAGCCTATAAACAAAGTAAGCAACTGCTTAGGGCATCACGTCTCGGGGGGCACCAAAGTCACAGACCAGAAATGAGAGGTGCCTCATATGGAATTTAAAAATCCGCGCGCAATTAAATACGTAGGCGACGATCCGATAATGGCCCGTCCGATCACCGTCGATTTCAGAGAAAAGAAAGGGTGGTTAGGATGCGCTTCAACGAGTGCGCATCCAATTTTATTGGAACGCAACGAAGGCTGACATTTTGAACAGGAACTGTCACTTCCCCTACAAATTTGACGTTCCGAATGGTGTTATTATTTATTTTTGTTATTTATTTCGTTCACTTTCAAATTATTTTTTTGAAGAGTTTCTTTGTATGTTTTGTTCATTTGTGTTATTTTTTAAAAGTTTAGTTTTGCGTTAGTAATTTAGGTATAGTTTAGTGTTTTTGTTTTATTTTGTATGTGCGTTCAAATCGTGTTATTGTATTTACTTTAGTGTAGTTTTAGACTAAAAACTATGTCGTGTTCAGCCAAAAAATGTAAAAACCAACGCAGACTATTACAAATATCATCAGAAATTTCATTTTATGAGTATGTACATATGTATTGTTATTTTACTACCAAAAAATAATTTCCCTTAAAGCTATCAAATTTATAATTTTAACTGTGAATATTATTTATTAGGTCTACAGCAAATTGTTTGAAATTATAAATAGTACAGTCCTTAATGGGCAATTTTTTTTTATTTCATAATACAAAAGTGCTCCATTCGAAAAAGCTTATCGCCAAAAGATTAGAATATTTTTGATCAAATAAAAGTATAAATGTAGTAATAACGAATAAAAAGAGGTCCTGTTAAAAAAAAACGAATTTTTAAAGCAAAAAATACAAATCCTCCAGGTTTTTTTAAAACACTTTTTTTTTAACAACTTTAAAACTTTATTGAAATAAAAGAAAAAAGGCAAAAACGAAAAACAAGTAATATTGCTGATAAATGACAGAACTAAAAGTTTATTTAAAAAATAAAACATAAACAACAAGCAGCAATCTCCAATATAAATTAAAATGCATATTATAACTATAAAATCAGCAGGCTCGGACAGGCTTATGCCACGTTCGCATCAGTGTTGCCACTGTTGCCATACTGAGTTCTTTATCGCGAATTAAGCTACTTTCAAATATAAATTATTATTTATATTTATTAAACACTAAATACGTATTATTATTTGTAAAAATCGGAGTTCCCATATTGGGCCATTTTTAATTTTCAATTTTTATTTTTTAAAAAGGAAGTAAATTTTACGAAATCTGGTAAAAATAATTGTTTTATGTTTTTCCGGTAAAAAATTCGTAAAATTCAGATTTCGCGCATTTTGCCAATTTAGTTTCTGGTTAAAATGGTGAAATTTAAGATTCCTGTATAGTTTTCGTATTTTGTTTTCGGGAAGCAAAAAAAAAACAATTAAAAACAAAAAAAAAACAATTTTTTGTTTTTCTTTCAAGTTTTTTATTTGATTTAAAAAACGTTTTTTTTACATCACTATATGAATGTTATGCGTTGGTTTTTATTATACTTAATACCTTCTTTCCTTTTTTCTTATATTCCAAGTACATAATGATCTTTTTGTAATAAATATTTGTTAAAAACGTGACAGGAGCCAGATACTAAAATTTTTTTAGACCGGTATTAGAAGTTGGGGGCCCATAGGCGAGGAGTGCTTAGGGCATCAAGGAGTCTTAATCCGGCACTGGCAAGTGGTATGCTAGTATACCAATTATCGCATGTTAAATTGCGATTTTTGCCTTTCACTGGTTCTAACAACCTATGCACAATGTCTGTTGGAGTATTTTGCTTTGCATAAGGCCCATCTGGTTGTTTGCCGCAGTAAACTTCCAGATTTTGGGTATAAAATGTTTTTGAGTCACACATTGCAAAAATCTTAATACCGTATTTTGCCGGTTTATTAGGTATATATTGAATAAAGCTACAACGGCCTCGAAATGGTTCTAATTTCTCATCAATTGTTACAAATTCCCCAACAGAATAGTTTTTTTTTGCAGTTAGCTACAAAAATATCTAAAGTAGACCGTATTGGTGCTAATTTGTCTACTTTTCGTCTGTCAGATCTTGTCTCCTTGTCATCGAATCTAATGCTACCCAAGAGAAATAAAAATCTTTTGTAACTCATACAGCCGCGAAAAATTTCGATGCCAGTTCCATCATCTGTCCATAACTCTAGGAAGTTAGTATGATTTGCCTTTTTAACCCCAGAGAGATAAAGTAAGCCCAAAACTGCCAGCAGTTCAGCTCTTGTAACTTCTTTGGCGTCTCTTTCTCTGCCATACTTAGGAGTTTGGTGATTTCGAATGTATAAGTTAGTATACAGTAGAATTTCATTAATCATTTGAATATCTATAAATTTTTGCAAGGCTATAGATTCATCAGAAATATCTCTTGCAAGGCGTGTTGGCCCAGGCAAAATTTTGATGATGTTTCGAGTTGCAGTTTTACTAAATTTAGAAATAATTGGATTTTTATACCATTTAGTTTGTTTGTCTCTTCCAACAAAAAAGTCTTGGTCCTCCATATTTTCGTCGTCACATTCCTCTCCACTTTGTTCTGAGTCACTGTCATGTTTACTGTCATGAATAGTTTCTTCTTCCGAGTCCTCAGATTCAATACAATAGGTGTCACTCTCTCTTGCAGAAAGAATGTCCACGTCATCTTCTTTATTTTCCAAATAATAAGCAAGTTCTGCATCTGTCAATTTTTTTGGATTTCTTGGCACCCTGAAAATAGTAGAAGTATTAATATCCTTATAATTACTATAAAACAACTTTTGCAAACAAATCCAAAGCGGTAAAAATCTATAAATTTGTTTATAAAACAAGTTTATAACAAAATAATATTAAAAAATAATAATCGAAAACAAAAATATTTTACTTACATAAGTGGTCGCGCCGGAGCACGTTGTGCATCTTTAGAGCAGCCTGCTACACTTACGTCCATATCTCACGGCACACTAATTTAGTACAGAGTGTCGACACCCCAGCCGTAGGTTAGATGGGCGGACGGGCATATATTTGGGCCAAATAAGAATGTTAATTACTGCTTGACTGAGAACGGAGCACTTAGTGCCCCCTCGCGCGCAGTTAAGGGTTAAAAAATAAGATACACGATGCCAAAAATTGTTTTTTTTTTTTGTACAGGGTATGCAAAAAATACAAAAACGTAAACTTTGGTTTTCAAGTTTAAATGCAAAACATTGAATAAAAAAGTTGTTTTAAATTTTAAAAGAGTTCTAGATTTTCAAGCAAAAATTTGAAATTTCTAAATTACGCTTTTCAAATCAAAATTTTTCATTGTCACCTTTTTTATTTGAGTACATCTTTGATAACTGTGACGTGTATTTTCCTAAGCAAACATGAGCAAAGAATATTTATAATCCAAAATTACAGACTCATACAGGTTAAAGAAAATTACTAATAGGATATTAAATCATAATTATACCTAATATTCGAGAAATATTTCATGTTTTATTAAACTTTATAAAAATTGAGGGCATATCATATTTATTTTTAAAAAACTTCTCCTCCATATTCTGGGCATTTTTCTAACTGACGTCAAAAATGGCTAAAGTATCTTCTTATTCCAGTGAAATTGATCCTATTTTCTCTGCTTTAAAACTTCTTGGTATTTTCAATGAATTTTTCATATGTTGTTTAATGCGCCCCCAGAGAAACACATCAGAAATTGTCAAATCGAGACTCCTAGGGGGTCACAAAATTGGACCATTTCGGCCAATCCATCGATTTCCAAATTTGAGATTGGGCCAATCCCTTACCCAAACAGCATACTGTATCCAAAGGACACCCATGGAGCACTTACAGAAGTCATATGGATATCGATTTATATAATGCCAATGGACATGTACATTTGTACGTCCATTGATAATCCAGAATATCCATGGTCCTGTAACGGAGGTCATGTGGATATATACATTTATGTAATGCCAATGGACATGTAAATTTGTACGTCCATTGGTAATCCAGAATATCCATGGTTCTGTAACAGAGGTCATATGGATATACATTTATGTTATGCCAATGGACATGTAAATTTGTACGTCCATTGGTAATCCAGAATATCAATGGTCCTGTAACGGAGGTCATGTGGATATACATTTATGTAATGCCAATGGACATGTAAACTTGTACGTCCATTGGTAATCCAGAATATCCATGGTCCCGCAACGGAGGTCACATGGTTATTCATTTCTGTAAAGCCATTGGATATAGGCTTTTATATGTCTATTGGTAATCCAGCATATCCATGGTCCTGTAATGGAGCTCTCTATAAATGTTCATTTTTGTGAAGCTATTGGACATATGGTTTTAGATGTGTATTGGTAATTCAGAAGGTCATAGAGGTTTTTAGATATCCACTAATAATCCAGAATATCCATGGCTTTGTAACGGAGGTCACATGGATGTATATTTTTGTAAATCTATTGGACCGATGGTGTTATAGGTGTCTATTTTGATAATAATTATCATGTGGCATGTGGCACATTGACAACTTTCCATTGGATTTCGGATCCGGAACATTCAATGGACGTCATGTCCAGGATGGACTTGGACCTCCTACCCAGAGACGTCCACTGGAAGGTCAAAATTTGTTCATAATGTATCCAGTACGTCCATAGACATTTTTGAACGGTCCACTGGATATCCATTTGTTCTAGTACTTATGGTTGTACAATTTTGGACCTGTTTTGTACTTCGATATAGCACCCACACTCAGAAAATGGGTAAACTGTACAATTAAACCAGTTATTAATAGAGGGCGGCGTGTTCCATTTATCTTATCGTTGTTTTCCGAAGTGAAATAAGTTAAAATACATTGTTTCATATCAATAGATTATTACCATAAAAAATTCGAGTCTCCCAGGAATGCGGCTTATGCATAAAAAAAGGCAAGTAATATCAACAGGATAATATAATAAATAGACTACGGAGGTACATAAGGTAATTTAGCAATTAAAAATAAAATTAAAGTGATATTGTAGAAAAGAAAAAATGTGAAAACTGGTTTATAATCAAAAGCAGTGTTAAATTAGTTTTTAAATCTTGTTTTTTGTCTAGATGTTCTACAGATACTAATTCTTTGCGCATTTTGCACATGTCCATATAAGGTCCATAAATGGTATCCAGAAGGACGTCCAGGAGTGTGTCATTTGTATAGTGTGCTGGATATCCATAAGCTGTCGGCTGGACAAATTCGGGATATACTATGGACAACCGGTATGTTCAGTTTAGGATATCCACTGGCTATCCAGTGGACTAGGATGTGCTATTTGGGTATGGATAAAATAATTTCTGACAATTGTATATTCAAATGGACATCCTTAAAGGACAGCCTATGGATTTTGTGCTAGAGGATATCCAATGGACGTCCTAAAGGGACATCCCGAGGATGTCATAATTTGTGACATTTAAAGCATTAATTGGACATCCATTGGACCAAACATGAACAAAATTTGGACATCCTCTAGACGTGTTTTTGACAATTTTCGGACTTCCATAGGATGTACATAAGATGTCAGTGTGATGTTTGGGATACTTCTGCAGCATAATAGTCAGGAAACCATCGTGCTGAAAATACATATTTCGGCGATATTGAAGAGACAGTTCTTCTAACTTGTGTGACAAAAATTACTCCAGATGTAAATAAGAATGTCTGTTACATGTATTATCAAAAAAATATGTTATAATCCCATAATAGGAAATGGCGCACCAAACATTTACTTTTTTTGAATATTGATGGCGAGCGGTTCGCAATTGTAAACTCTGGACTTTCCTACCCCAGTATCTCACATGCTGAGAAGCTACAGTGCCATTTGTACTGAAGGTTGACTTACTTAGAATTTCATCACAAACAAAAATTCAAGCGTTTGTAATTGTCTCCATCTTCCAAAGTTTGGTTAAAAATTGAATTAAAAGGACGAATTTTATTTTCCTTAAATATATTTTGAATTATGGCTTTGTTATGCAATAAACTTCGTACTCGTTTTCTTAGACATAATAGGATTTTCATCAACAGATTGCCAAATTAATACTGTAGAAGCTACGTTTTCGTCGTATCTTTTCTTGGTCTTCTTTAAATCATTAATGGATCCAGTTTTTTTTTTTAATTTAATTACTAATTTATGTACTGAACTTCTGCATAATTGTATATTTAGAAACTTTTCTTGAAACGTCTCAATAACGTAGCGATTAAAATTTCCGCCATTTCTGTAATTTTGGATTATAAATATATTTTGCTCTAAAGACAACGTCTTTATTATTTTGACAAGTCGTCACAGTTATCAAAGGTGTAGTCAAATAAAAAATTTTGATTTTAAAAGCTTAATTTAGAAATTTCAAATTTTTACTTGAAAATCGGGAATAAGAAGTCTTTTTTACCAATTTTGCATTAAAATTTAAAAAAGGGCAACTTTGCTCCTAACCAAATTTTACGTTTTTGTATTTTTTGCACACCCTGTACAAAAAAACAAATTTTTGGAATCGTGGATCTTATTTTTAAAGCAAGCAAAAACTTTTATAAAAATGACCTTTTTTTCGTATCTTTCACTTTTTGGTCCATTTGTCCTCTTGTCTACCTCATCCGTGGACATACTGTATAAAAATCTGCTAAGAATTTACTATATTTCAAATTATTAGAATTAAGTACATATGTTTTATTGCATAACTAACAACTTAAAAGATATAAAATACGATTAGGTATCATTACTTTGATTAAAGATAATATCACAATATAAAAGCAAACATAATAGCTTCAAAATAATTAAAAAAGCATACCATGATAAAAAAAGATTATTATTATAGAAGATGCGCAATCAATAATTAATCAGTACCTACTTACTAGTTGTGGAACAGTATACTGGACAAATATAAAAGTTAAAAGGTAAGGCTTAATCGGTTTCTTAAAGGATTTAATCAAGTATTAGGGGATACATGGGTGAGGTGGTCCCTGCGAGCAAAATGATTCCCTTTGTTTTCTTTTATAGTGACATATCCCAGGTATTGGTAAAATATAATAATTTTATAGCACCTGGACACATGGTCTCAATTTTATGGTGAAAATTGCAACAACAGGTTTAGTCTGGACCGTTTTGTGCACTCTAATGTAAAGAATAATAACAAAAGTAAGAAAGACAGTTATTAATTTCCGTAACAAAGAATTGTTACATACCTAATATAACAACTTAAATTCTATAGAAAATAAGAAGTTATTTTTGCATTCCACACAGTTGTAGGCGTTGTTAACGCCTGATAAGAAATTCACTGAAGAATTATTGTAATGTTCACAAAAAAATTAGGATATTATAAGCAAGAGTGGCAAAAGTGAGGTTAGGGCAGAAAGAAAAACAACAAGCAGAGTAAAATAAACTAAGTTAAAACCAGAGAGGAAAAGAAGATTTAACAGATTCAAGTTTGAATTATCTTTATAATTATTGCTCCCAAGAAACTTTTAATTTTGATTTCTTTTTATGCATATATTGAGAAATCAGATATTCTAAATTTGTTGTTTTGACTCAAAATGGGGTAATATGATCCTCGCGATATTAAAATTTAGTCTATAGGTACCACTAACAGTAGGTATCTTATGCTTTTAAGAAAAAAAATTAACATTCTCTAACATTATTTGTCGTTAGTTAAGTTTTGTTATAATTTTACTGGTAATTTTATAACAAGGTTATAATAAGTTTTAACAAAGTACCTACTTAAGTTAATTTTGATTCTTGTACATTTTCTTTACCTAAGACTATTTAATGTATTTTAATTTTTGGTCTGGAAATCAAATATTTTTAATTAGATTATAACGATTATTAAACATTTTTTTAAAAATTTACTTTCAGATTCACCAAGAAGGTTTTAGTACTGGTTTAAATTAAGATCTTATAGTTGATCAGTTATGTTTTGACAGATTTTTGTCCTGTCATTGTTAATAAGTCGTTATTAAAAACTTATAAATAGGGAATATGCATATATAACACAAATAAATATGAAATATATTTTTTATGTTCTCTACATAAACAGTGACGTGCCGTCGAGGAAGTTAGGGGGGCGCGAGCCCCCCGCGCTCGTCGTAACGGCGCCCACGCGCCCCCACGGAGATTCACTGTCTACTATGACCATATACTCTCCAATAAAAGGAAAATAATTTCGCGCCCTCAAATCATTGTGCCCCCTCAGCCCCTCAAGGCACGGCACGCCACTGTAGATAAATTAAATGTTTATGGCGTTTACTGTTATCCATTTATTTTGGTGTTTATGAACAAAAAAAAGGATTTTCTATTGCAATATTTCGCGCGAATTTCGAAACTTGTAAAACGAGATCCCATTGGCTGTATCGTCAAAAGTGTTTTTATGACTCATAATAAGTGCATGGCGAATTCCAGTCTAGTAGGATTATGGAAAATCCATAAAAATGTAATGCGTACCTAACTAATCCAATGAAATATCCCCTAATGGTCCAAGAGCTGGTAGACATTTTTGGGTAGGTATTTGAGGCACTGTGAAAAAGTGTTCAAAACTTCTTCTAGTTATACCTGAATTCGAAAATGCAGACCTGGCTGAAGGGTGGCGGGGCTTAAGCGACCCTTAAATTTTTAAAGGAGCCAAATTTTTTTTGCAAAAAATATTCTTGAGGCACTTTGAAATTTTTACAGGATAATATTGGTGACTAAAAATAAATATTTACAAAAAGACAGGTCGTTTCGGCAGGACATTTTACCTGCCGGGTGAGTGAGAATGTTCAACGTGAGTGCGAGTTAATTCCGCTATGCATAAATTGAAGTGTGAGAGAGCGCGTATATCGCCGATGTCTCAAGGGGAAGCATGCTGCGGTGTGATTGGCTCCTGCAAGACCACGTGATTTACAGTACCCATGCGATCGTTGGTAAGAGTTTTGGAGCATAATTGACGTAAATTGAAAAAAAACGTAATGTTTTTTTTTGTGAAAAAAAACTTGGACTTGTGTTTTTTTTCAAAATTGCGTTTTTTTCACAAACTGGAAAATATAACGGTTTTAGAGGAAAATAATTGAAAATTCATATGTGATTACATTTTTAACGATAAAGTAAATAATATGCAATAAATAGGTACGTCACTATTTGTCAGTACATCATACATCACTACATATATTTAAAAAAAAAAACAAGGAAACAGTTTATGATCAGGAACACAAGAACAGCTAAAACGCACAAGACTAGTAATTGTAATAATATTACTAAGAATAGGACCAATAACTAATAATGAAAAAGTTATTGTGTGGTATTGCCTATCCTATTGAAGCCAAAAAAATCTAAATTTAGAGAAAAATAGAAAACGAATTACGTACTACCAACGATACCAACGATATATGTAACTACATATACATGTACTATCTAAAAACTTTTTGATTCGTTTATAAATGGGATCTAATAATATATTAACACTAATAAAAAACTCAAAGCAGATCACCTGTTTGAATTGCATACTAGTATTGCACATGTGAAAAATCATATTTCATTTCATAAATTTATGATTAAATAATTTAAATTATTGAGTTTAGAAAAATATTTTTTTGAAATTTTTTTCAATCGGGACAAATCGCGACCCGTTTTAAAGTGTGTCGGGAAGCGGGACTTACCCTTTGAAATCGGGACTGTCCCGATAAAATCGAGATATCTGGCAACCCTAGGTCACCAATACATAGGCGTAGTTAGGCAGTCAAATTTAGGGGTGCTTAAGCCCAATTCAGCATGTGGGCAAAAATTTTGTTCATATGGTGGAGGGTTGTAAATTTTGGCGGTACTTATTAAAGTTTTGGGGTGCTAAGCACCCCCAAACCCCCCCTTAACTACGCCTATGCGCCAATAGCGAGTCGGCTAACAGGATAGGTGCACCCACATCGCTTTCTGGCGCGTTTTTAATACCTAATGTCTTCTTGAAAAAAAAAACCAGAATGGTTTTTTTTCAATAAAAAAAAACTGCTTTTTTTTCACGTTTCTTTTCAGGTGATAAAAATGTTTTTTTACATCACTATTAACGTAGTTATAAGTGTTATAACGTTCTCAGTCGTATACTACAGGGTGTCTGGAAAAGGTCTGTACAAAATGCTACCACGTATTCGTGAGACTAAAATAAGACGATTTAACCCAACTTAACTATATCCAAAAGTGTTTCGTTAGGGAGATACAGAGCCCCAAAGGGGTACTTAACGATTTACTTTTTTGGCTCTAACTTTTGAGCCGACTTGTATACTTTAATGAAATTTTAATATTTTACGTTGGCCCTAAAGGCTCATAAAACCATACTACAGTAGATGTTTGACATCGTCAGGGAAGTCAGGAACGGACTTGCCACCACACTCGTTGGGCCAAATTTTTTACAGGTTTCATTTTACATAGCTGAAAACTGATTTTTTAAATACTTTGGTCATTCCTCTTTGAAAAAGGTACTCTACATTTGTTTCGATAAAATTAGCGGTTTTCGAAAAAATTAAGTTTTTGTATAACACGTTATTGAAATAATTTTATCAGAATACTACAATAAAACACCAGTCGTTTTTATTTCGTTAACAATGAGTTATTGACAACACTTTTCAAAATTGTCTGACTGATTATACAAGAATTAAGTAATGGAATATAGCGAATATGCTGCAAGCACTTGGCAATTGTGTGGAGGCAAGAAGAATTTATTCTGGTACATTTCCAAATCGACGTTTACCGCACCGAAGAACTTTCGAAAGGGTGGATCGTAGCTTAAGAGAAACAGGTAAAAAGTCAAGTGAAATAAAAAAATGCTAAAAATATCGAATCTTTTGCTAATCTGTTTTAGGAAGTTTTTTGCCGCGCCGTGGTGGAGAAGGGCCTCCAAGAAGAGCAAGACACTCTCAGTTAGAGGAGGAAATTCTGGATGACATTGCTGAAAATCCCTCTAATAGTGTAAGAAAGCTGTCGGTTCAAGTTCATGCAACAAAGTGGGTTGTTCATGAGACCCTTCGAGAACAACTGCTACATCCGTATCACGTCCAAAAGGTACATGCCATGTCTCCCGCTGATTATCCTGCAAGAGTCAATTACGCAAATTGGTTTTCTCAACGATTTAGGCAAAATCCAAATTTTACTAGTATTGTTTTGTTCACGGACGAAGCCGGTTTCACCCGAGACGGTGTAATAAATTGCCATAATTTGCATATCTGGCATGAAGAAAATCCCCATGCAATAGAACAGGCAAAGCATCAACAAAGATTTATGGTTAACGTGTGGGCGGGGATTATTGGGAATCATCTCATTGGACCGTTCTTTATTGAAGACAGATTAAATGGTGCCATCTATTTGCAATTCTTGCAACAAAACGTAAACGGTTTATTAGAAAATGTGCCCTTAGAAATGTGGTTTATGCACGACGATGCACTGCCCCATTTTAGCAATTTAGTTCGTCAGCACTTATCAAGTACTTTTGGTGATAGATGGATAGGTCGAGGTGGGCCTATTGTATGGCCACCGAGGTCGCCCGACATGACTCCTTTAGATTTCTTCTTGTGGGGAAATTTAAAAAGGCTTGTATGTATATTCAACGCCAGTTCACACCAGGGAAAACCTGATAGAAAGAATAACACACCATTGCAACGAAATTCGAGACAATCCTGGAATGCTATTTCAAGTACAACAAAACATCCGTCGGATAGGAAAATGTATAGAGGTACAGGGCGCCCACTTTGAAAATCTGCTCAACTAAACAAAAAGAAGGAGAGCTTTCACATTTTTAACATTTTTCTGTTTAAGCGATTTCTGAAATATCAAAAATATTCAGTTTTAAGTACTTTTTATGATTTAACTTTAACCTGTCAATAACACATTGTTAACGAAATAAAAACGACTGGTGTTTTATTGTAGTATTATTTCAATAACGTGTTATACAAAACCTTAATTTTTTCGAAAACGGCTAATTTTATCGAAACAAATGTAGTGTACCTTTTTTAAAGAGGAATGACCAAAGTTTTTAAAAACTCAGTTTTCAGCTCTGTAAAATGATACCTGTCAAAAATTTGGCCCAACGAGTGTGGTGGCAAGTCCGTTCCTGACTTCCCTGACGATGTCAAACATCTACTGTAGTATGGTTTTATGAGTCTTTATGGCCAACATAAAATATTAAAATTTCATTAAATTATACAAGTCGGTTCAAAAGTTAGAGCCAAACAAGTAAATCGTTAAGTACCCCTTTGGGGCTCTGTATCTCCCTAACGAAACACTTTTGGATATAGGTAAGTTGGGTTAAATCGTCTTATTTTAGTCTCACGAATACGTGGTAGCATTTTGTACAGACCTTTTCCAGACACCCTGTATAACGTATTTGTATGTATAACGTTGAACATTCTCACTCACCTGCCAGGTAAAATGTCCTGCCGAAACGACCTGTCTTTTTGTAAATATTTATTTTTAGTCACCAATATTATCCTGTAAAAATTTCAAAGTGCCTCAAGAATATTTTTTGCAAAAAAAATTTGGCTCCTTTAAAAATTTTATGGACGCTTAAGCCCCGCCACCCTTCAGCCAGGCCTGCATTTTCGAATTCAGGTATAACTAGAAGAAGTTTTGAACACTTTTTCACAGTGCCTCAAATACCTACCCAAAAATGTCTACTAGCTCTCCGTCTATAATAATTTCGAGCTTGCTTGCTTAAATTACAATTCTTTGTTTTCATGGCAATCTTCGAAAATTCTAAAGTTCAAAAATTTTCAAAATTTTGCATGTCCCCGATGCAAATAAACCTAATTATTTATAACTTTACCGAAAAAATAAGCGATTTAAATTAGTGGGAGGTATTCTTAGATATTAACGAATAAAATAAACCCAAAATCACTAAATAAGGAAAATAGGGTGGACTAATGTCGGTTTAAATTAGGATTTGTCGGAAAAAAACAAGACAATTCAGTTTTTACCCCTTGAATACGCTCCTGGATGACCCATTCGGTATTCATTTTAAAGTGTGACTATCCCTTTATAAGACAGTGTTGAAAAATTGAAAAAAAAATTGATAGGAAAAAATACAGAGTGATTCAAATGTACTGATGTCGAAGGCAAAAAAGTCAAAATTTAATCGGCGAATACTCCCTTCCTATAAAGAATGAATAAACTAAAACATATAGATATCATGTATTTCGATGAGCTCTTCCCGATGACATAGGATTTTAATTTGAACCATTTTGACCCCACAAAAAATTAAAAACCGTGAAATATTTGGGTCAAAAATCCAAATTTCCAGTTTTTCCCAAATATATCCATTTTCCAGTGATTTTAGGTTTAGGTAAATGTATTGCAAAAGAAAGTATTTGACATTTTAAGGTTTCAGTTATGAATCCGTTTTTCGATCCGACGCGACGTTTTGTTTTCGAGTTATTAGGTACCAAAGAGGGGTGTGCAAATGGCATGTTACGACCTAAAAAAATTCAAAAGAATTACCTGCCATTTTTTTGATCCTCACCAGTTTTAATAGAGTTTTGAAGCTCCGGGTCCACTATAACCTCCGACAATTTACATCGATTTAATTCACTTTTGCGACCTGTAACCGATTTCAACGGAAATCGCGGAAATTTCGATTTTGACGTTTGATAGCTCCGAACGAAACATCCTGTGTAATTGAATTTTTTACCGAAGCTAGTTGCACTATTCTTCTATCAACCCAAAAAATTTGATTACTCCCCCTCTGACTGTTTCCGAGAAAATCAAACCTGTCCGACTTTCGGTTAAGCTTTACGTTAACATGTAGATTCACACTTATTTTTGCTGATTATTCACACAGGGAAAATGGCTGTTTTTTAAATTGTAATAAATTATACCGAAAAGTAAACATTTTTTTGTAGCTAAATTATCCTAGTAATTGTCTTCAAAATAATTTTTTGGGTTTGTAATGACTTCCTTAAACGATTTATGCAGTAAAAAAAATATGTGCATATTCCTTATTATTCTGATATTTCAGCGATTTGCTTGGATTCCAAACAATTTTCATCTTGGAGCGAGTTGCTGTAATGAATTTAGTTCTATTATTGTACAAAGTACGTACTAAAATTGCCCTTTTTTATACATTTGCGAAAAAGCTCAGAAATAAATTCATAGTATAAAACTTAGTTATCTGTCAGTTTAAAACTTTTGATTGTCAAATTAGACCGAACCAGCGTTGGAGAATCTGACTGAAAAAATCTACCAAAGATTTTTTTCAATATTTTTCTATATTTTAGTATTAGAAGAATAAAATTATATAGTGACTTTTCTTATCTGAGGCAGCTAACGTAGACTACAAGCCTAAGTACTAACGTACCGTGGGCATCTGAAGAGAAGGGAAACGTAATCTATTGACATGGGATTTAAAGGATTGGAGGCTTGGAGGGAAAGGGAAAACATCTGCAGGTAATTTTCTCCATAATCTAAAAACCCTGGGTATACATGAGCAAGAGAAGTGGGATGTTCTAGGCGTTGTAGCTGGACAGTAACGGGATGCATACGTAATGCGCCTCTTATTGTTCTGTTAGGAACAGTCAAAGGGGAATGTTATAAAATACTTATAACTAATTATTTACCCAACAATGTGAACCTTAACGTCTCCTAAAAGTGAGTACTCTCCTGGAACTGATCTTACATCTACTATATTCATTGAGGCTCCCCGGTTCTTATCTTGCAGTAGCAGGAACCTTACGTCGGAAACACTGCAAGATTTGGGAAGGCACTGCCCGACGTTGATTTGTCTTGTCTACAATAAATGTAACATGACAGTAATATCCAGTAAAATGAGATGGAATACCTAGGATCACGTCAATTCGTCGTAAGTCAATTGGTCATAAGTTAATTTCTCATCAACCCATCGTATAGGTGTCAGTTGGTCGTAAAACATTTCGTCGAATACATCAATTGATCGTAAAGCAATTCGCGTAAAACATAATTGGTCTAAAAAACTGTCGTATCGCAATTTTAATTAAAATGTTTCTTTCTATAAGTACATTTTGTGATTTTAAACGTTAACGTTGAAATCATAACAAAAAATAATTTAAAAAAACACAAAAAAATCCTAAGCAAACCTAAATAAACCTACAGATTGTGTGGTATTATTATTTTTAAATTACTATACGAAATCACCGTATACAGACAAAAGACAGACAAAAGACAAGTAGAAGCACTCTCGCTCAAGGTCTAATCCGACCTGCCGTCGTTCGGGCCGCATCTAGCAGGTTGTTGGCTGGTTTTGGCAATAATAACGATATACGGTGTCTCAGGTCGAAGCTGGTCATCGCAAACCAAATATTTTCAGTGCGTTTTACACAGTGGCTCTTTAAAAACTATTATTTTGCAAAGCGTAGATGTTCGATTGTTGTTTTGTTATTTGTATCAGTTGTGTTTATTTTGTTATTTGTAGTCGTCGTGTTAAAATGTCTCGTATAACATACTGTTCCGTTGATTGGTGTTATACTAAAATATGCCCAGGACTTCCATTTTTCCGCTTTGATATTAGGAATATCAAGACTAAAAAAATGTCTAAACAAAATCCTAAGAGTAAAATTTTGCGAAACTTCTAAATATGTACATAGGCAATCATGCGTAATATTTCTCATTAATTAATACTAAGTAGATTTTTTAAGTAGTACATTGTAGAAACAGGATTATTTAATTAATTTTATAAAAAAAATCAAAATAGTTTTCTTCACCTAATAAACCTATTAACATTAATCTCAAGATTTTTAATAATGTAATAAAGGAAGAAAAGAAACAACATAAAAAAAATCGATCAAGAGCAAGCCATACTTGCTCACTTAGTGTTCCCTGCAATCAACCTCCCACTTAACCAGAGCAAACCTCGGCCACATGATCTCCGTCCATCTACCGCGATACCTGCCGCCGACGGCACTAACGCCGTATCACATCGCGTATGCGCGGAGCTGAGTGGACCAAATTAAAATTTCGAAAAACGTGTAAAGACAAAAGTTGTTCCTTACATCGTGAGAAATATTTTTGTCGAAAAACTTTTGTAAAGTCAATGGTCCAGCCTTTATAAGGAATAAACTATTAAAGTGTTTATAACAATTGACCGCGTGAGAATTTTTCAATTCTGATAATTTTCGCTCAATCTAAATCTAATTCTCAATGTTCATGATTTTTTAAAATTTTTCTGAGCGATCCTCCTGGTGATAAGGGTGGGGGACAGCAATTTTTAAGTGTTTTCCCGAAAAATGTTTAAAAATATGAAATACAAATATACACTATATATATCGTTCAATTCGTGCTTCAATAAGCTTTCATTTAACACCATACACGATGTCCTAGAAATTTTTTTCCATTGCCCAATTTACCCCCCGGAATTAACCCCCAGAATCAAAATTCAACTTTTTGATAATTCTACCGCAACCTACACTTAATTCTCAATGTTCATAATTTTTTTCAGATTTTTCTGAGCGATCCTTTTGTTGATTAGGGTGGGGGACAGCAATTTTTAAGCGTTTTCACTAAAAAAAAACAAATAAAAAATACATCATAATGTATTGTTACATTCGTGCTTTAATAAGCTTTCATTTGACACCCTACACGATGCCCTTGAAATCTTTTTTTCCATTTCCCAGTTTACCCCCTAAAATTGACCCCCGAATCAAAATTCAACTTTTTATACTACACGTCTATAATTGGGCCACCACGCTCTATCTCTGTGTCAAATTTCAAATTTTTACGTCGAATAGTTTCAGAGAAAATCGAAGTGATTTCATAAGTATTTCGTTTCACGGAACACTAAAAATGGCTTCAATGTAATAATAACGTACTTGTACTTTCTATATTTTGAGTATAATTCAGCAGCACATTTTTTGTTTATTATTTTACGATTGAAAGAATGTACTTTGGGTATAACCCTGGTAGCTAACGCGCTTCCTGCCACGATAACGTTACCGCCTGCGCAGACCTCGTATTTCGTTGCAATACCTCGCCAGCCGGTGCGTCGGCAAATCGCTTTAGATCTCGAATCATCAAACGCCCGACATCGAGTGGTTCTACTTGTCTTTGTCTGTATACGGTGACGAAATGCTTTAGGTACACCGAATTGACTCATATGACTAATTGTCTTACGACGAATTAACTTACGACAAATTGACCAATGTTCTTTGTCTTTGTCATAATACTTATTAGAAAGGGACAAAAACCAGCGATGGAATTAAGCGCTTAATTTAAGAATATGCAAAAAATCGCAAGGGGGAGAAAAAATTACGCATTACATATTACGTTATGTATCTCGATCCGATTATGGGAAAGCCCGAACTGACGTAACATAACAGAGATGAAATAATATGTAAACGAAGCACAAAGTGCAATCGAGAGAGACGAAAGAATAACATATACAGGGTGTTATGAAGTTTACTGGATATATTGAAAACGGTTAATCCTGGTATGAATTTAGATTGCAAAAAATATTAATAAATGGCGCTTTCCAATAATAAGGTGGTAATCGCCCCTTAAACTTACTCTAACTAGTGGTATCCGCCACTGGCAACAAACACATGATACCGAATAAGTTGCCAAATCAATCAATAATTTTGGAAAATTAAGGAAAAAAACATTTCACTAACTCATTAAATAAAATGCTTAAAAGGATCCATGATATTTTTTTCTATTAGCACAGTGCTGACACCACTATTGAAAAACTGAAAACTTAAAATGTATTTATTAAAAAGGACAACCCAGTTCATGACATTCGCGAGAGAGCGTAAGCAAACCTTATAACACTTAATAATAATATTTTGCAACTAGAAATTGCAGACACGCTAACCTATAAACGGTAAAATTGAAAGTGGTGTTTCTATTACATGATTTATAAAAAACTTAAAAATTAAAAAAAATAAATCTTTAGTAGGCTAATACATTTATTTATCAAATGACGTAACACTCTAAATTTTATCGTATATGGGTTAGCGTATCTGTAAGTTCTCCTTGCAAAATCTCCCTAAAAGCGCCCGGTACGGTAGTTAGGAAATCGGCCGATCCGCTGATTAGAAAATCAGCATTGAAACAGGATAAGGACAGGGACAGGGAAGCCAGTGCGAGATAATATGTATTTTGTAGTTGTCAAAAATTATATGCCGAAGAAGTATGTCCCGTTGATGTCGGTTATTTTTCACAATTTTAGTGTTATATTAGTGACACAGTTTTTTAAGCGAATAATAATACCGAAGGCCGAAATCTATTAAAAAATAAGTAACAAATGGGTGCTTTTACTGCTTTTATGTGGTGCAGTCAAATTTTAAAAAGTCGCACAGTGGAGCCAAATATCCTTAACTCTGGCATCAATGCAGAGGGTGGGTTTACTGCAGATAATTGTTTTTAGTCAAGTTAAAACGTTTATATTTAGTTAAAAAAACTACACTAAAGATAATTTGTTTCATTTTTTTTTTACAATTTATTTTGATTTTATTTGGTCACCATATACATATATAAAATCGTTATTATAGTACCATAAAACGGCAATTTCATACTTATTTACTTATTATAATATTTCAACTAGGGCTTGCAATACCGGGATCCCGAAATCCCAAGATCCCGGGATTCCGTTAAAAATTCAGCCCCGAAAAATCACGGGATTAGGCACTTAAATTTCGGAATAAATAAATTCTAAAATATGTCTTTAAAAACCTGATGAAGCAAGCGAGACCAAAACAATATGCTTAGCAAAGAGGTAGACCAAGAAAAACCTGGGACAGTACAGTAGCGGATAGCCTGAAGAAACGAGAAATATCCTGGAACGATGCAAAAAGAATGGCAAAGAACAAGAAAGAATGGGAAAACATGCATAAACATTGTTTCGCTTTTATTTTAAAATTACAATATTATAAATAAAAATAATTTAACTTTATTAATGGTACCGTTGTTCGTGGTCGATCCCAGGATTTTGTTTGTTCGATCCGGGATACAAATATACGTCCGGGATTGCAAGCCCTTATTTCAGCATATGCTTTACTAATTGAATGAATATGCACTAATAAAGATAAACTATATTTGTATACCAAACTGCTTGCGGGATGAAGTGGAAATTCCAAATGTTTTTGTTTTACAAGTTAAAGGTTTGTGAAATATATTTTTTAATTCAAATATTAATTGTTAGCTTTTTTACGTCACAATAACTGTTAAAATATTTGGGAATAGGATAAAAACGGCAATTTATTTTGCGCGCAGTCTATATTGCATAGAAGTTATTAAGAATCTAAAGAAGAATCATCTCAACTCTCGATGCTTAAATCTGCTACTGAAATATTAGGAGGAATTATCATCTGAAACGCTTCGGTAGGATAATGTTTTAATAAAGAAACGCACTGTACAATAGAGTAATTATAGCAATTAAACTAAAAGGGGCAATCATGGGCAACGGTTTGTTTTGCTGTTTAAAAGTACGATATTCCTACTTTAGTAAATTATAAAAGGTCAGTGTGGAAGCGCGTGAAAGTAAACTATAATAGGTACTACCCAAATAATATAATTGATGAATTTTGAGACCTATTTGTAAGACTCTATTTACACAAATTATGGAAAAACCATAGCACAACCAATATAAACCAAATAAGTGCAAATATTTAGTACATCCCTAAAGGTATTAAATCCATAATTAACCAAAGTTTGTAACGCGTATATCAAAACAGTATTGACTTCACAAAATCATCATAATAGACTATATAATTAAAAAATAAATAAAATTATAATAAACTAAATAATGTTTAATACAGATCGCCATTTGATCGCACTTCATCGCAAATAACTCAGTGGTATGTGTAGTTAAGAAATATAAGCAAAGGTGAATTCCAATGTTCAATTTCATATTTTGAGTAAATGCGGCCTCACTGTGCGGCACTGAAAGAACTTTCACGAAGTTTGTTAGGGATTGATTTTTCTTAAAAATATTAAGTGATGTAGAATATCAAAAAAGGAACCCATACAGAAATGATGTTATTTTTTTTACAAAAATATATTCTGTACCTAATACATTTTTAAATACATAGAAAAGTATTATCTTATTCCACGTAAGTATTTTTTTTTAAGTATAGTGCGTTTTTGACAATTATAAATTATTAATAGGTGGGTCTTGTGCACTTTAAGTATGTCCGAATTTGGCAATTTTAAACTTTTTAGAAGATGGAGTAGGTTGAATAAAGAGGATTAAAACAAAAAAATTTGCGGATGAAGCACTTTTTCTACCAGAAAAATCAAGATAAAGTTGAATAAAAACACGTTATTTTGAAATTTTGCAATGCGAAAACTCCTTAACATTGAAAGGTGGCTTACAGTGTTGCCAAACTTGACTGGCTATCCGATCCCTCTTCGCCTGCGAGGAAAAGCGTATTTCCATTCTGTACATGACCAGAACGCAGTCATAGAAAACTGCTCGTTTTCTATGGCTGCTCACCCAACCTGAGCAAAAAGGTGGTCAGGTTTGCTCAGTTTTCATTGATATAGATACATATATATCTATATCAATGAAAACTGAGCAAACCTGACCACCTTTTTGCTCAGGTTGGGTGAGCAAAAAGGTGGTCAGGTTTGCTCAGTTTTCATTGATATACATATATATGTATCTATATCAATGAAAACTGAGCAAACCTGACCACCTTTTTGCTCAGGTTGGGTGAGCAGCCATAGAAAACGAGCAGTTTTCTAGAGCTGCGTTCTGGCCATGTATAGAATGGAAATACGCTGCGAGGAAAGAGACTGGTCAGGGCCCCTAACCAGGTGCTAACCCTGTTCCGACCTTAGGGTGCCCTCCGATCCACCGTTCGCTAGATTTTCTGGACCCACAGTATAAACTTTCGGCATTCGCATTTCCCGATTTGCCTTTATATAAAAACCAGACAGTTTGTGTAAATACTAAAATACAAAATTGTAATAGATTTGGCAACTTTGCATTTAGTGGGTTTAGTTGACAGAAGAATGCTGACGAAGTGACGCGTTCCCTAATCACAAGTAAACAAATAATTTCTGGCCATTATAAATTAATTTTGGTATAAAAATTAAAATTTTTTAATTTTCTGTGAATAGTCAATCTTTGTATATGTAATACATACCTTTGGCGATAATTATAACATTATTTGTAGTGTTTTGTGTGGTTTGAAACCATATAAAAATTGGTGCTGTGCTGCGTTCCAAATTTTTTCCTTTTTTTGGAATTTTCTTGGAAAAAAATGGTTCATCCACCGATTTTTTTTTGTTAACGTGCTCCAAAGAAGGTAATCTTTAATTTGCCCTTTCGAAAATTTGTTAATTCCGACATACTTAAAGTGCACAAGAACCTTAATAGGTTATTGTTGACCAGTTATAACGTTTTTTTTTAGTAATTAGTATATTATTCAATGAGCATATAACAGCCATTATATACGAGTAGAATACTATACTTTATCCAGGACTATCAAAAAAATTTAGATAATATTAATATATAAGTTTAAACTCACAATTTTTGCGACGTTTTGTATGTCGGGGGGCGTACAAGATGTTTCATTTTCACTATCTGATGTATCCATTTCTCTTTTTACTATCAAAATATCGCAACTTTAAAAAATGTTGACGTTTTGAATTAAACTCGGAATTAAAGTAACCACAACAGCGCGACAACGCAACGTGACGAAGCTAATGTTTTCATAGCCACCTTTGTTTTTAATTTTGTGCGTACAATCGCATTCCAAGCCGGTTTGGATCGAGCACAGCTCTTGTTTGGAGTTTGGATCGAGATATCCGTGGAAGCGGTGAATAATGAAACCATTATTCACTAGTGAATAATGAATATTATTATTATTTCATAAACTCATGTATAATAATCAAATTATAGACGAGTCGTGGATAAACAAATTTAAAACATAAAACATGGTCAAGTTTTCGAGTGTTAGAGAAATTTTTTTGTTCTTAGATTAAACCAAAAAAAAAGTATTGAATGTGTCTCTAGCTCTAGACTATCCTAGGGGTAACCCATTTAAATATATTAAACCACATCCATAACACCCTGTATATTTCGATTATAACGAAAAAGCTCGCGGTGGACAAATTTGCATAAGATAAGAAAAATAATATTTTTTACTTACCACTGGCGTAAGAACCGAATTAATGTTGATTCTTACTTTAGCAACAAAAAAGTAGGTCGGAAATGGTGGAACGTCAACGTTAATATTTGCATTTTGAAGTTCGTCACATAAACTCCAAGATCCGATCCAATAATCATTACCAAACAAAAACTCACCACTATACCTGCCTGAGGCGTCATACACTGAAACAAAAAATTAGACATCAGGTTAATAAAAACCGGGGATTCGGAGGATTGTCCCCATTTTTTGTGGGCGCTCTATAGGATACGAGCTGGCAATTGGGAGCTTTATAAAACACAATATTTTATGTTGTGTATATAGGTCATTCTTTTACAAATCGTACGCCTAGAAATCTTCATGATTTCCAACTGGTTAGAATTTTTTTTACAAATAATATACATAAAATTAGCCAACACGTGTATCGGAATTTAACAAAAAATGTTTCGTCCGAGTTATGTTATTTATGAATTTTAATAGGTTGCTTGTTTCTGTCACACTGCAAATTCATTATATGCATTGCGTTTTGCTCTAATCATCGATCAAAAAATAAAAGTGGAGTCTATGAGGTCCAAAGATATTAAATTTATTAATTTCGAGCGCATGTCACGCGCCGAACGCTATGAGCTGCGCTCTGTGTGCTGCACGTTGCGCACGATAAAAAGTTTCAGCCAGTGTTGCCAGACGTACGGTAATTACCGTACACACACGGTAATTTGCCCAAATGTACGGAGTACGGTTCGAATTCCAGTACCGTACGCACAAATACGGTAATTCCGAAGAGAAAAAATCTTGATGCAAAAATGAAATAGCTACTGTTTTTCTATATACCCACTTAGTATTTTTGATTCTAAACGCGGCTTCAAATTAGTTCATAGAGTATTTGAAAGATGTCACTCCTTGCAACGCACCACCGCAAACCTAAGCAAACCTATTATAATTTCTTTGCGCACCACGATTTCGAAACGGGAATGAAACCTGTTAATTTTTCAATAATTTGTAACATTCAAGGTTTTCGACAGTTTTATTAGTATTAGCATAGACCAAAGATATATGTACATACATATATCATTGCATAGACTAAATAATACCTAGACGAACACTGCCGTACAACGAAAAGCGGGTCTCCCTTGAGGCATTTGGTGGGTTTACTGGTTTATGGATTAAAAGTTTGTTTGTCCACCATTATAAATATATGTACACTATATTGTATATTTGATACTATGTATCTACATGTAATGGTGGACAAACAAACTTTTAAACCATAAACCAGTAAACCCACCAAATGTCTCAAGGGAGACCGGCTTTTCGGTGTATTCGACTGTATGTCGATATTCTTTATAGTCTCTGGTATTAGCGATTAGTGAAGGCCACAATAAGTTAAGTAAGGTCCAATCAATAGAAGTGGCAGAAGTAACATTGATTCGGGAGATGATGCATCTACAAAAAAAAATTAAAAGTACTCATCGTATACAGGTGCGTATTCTAGAAATATTATTGTTTGATTTTGTTAGAGTTTAATAATTTATTTTAGTATAAATAGTTTATTTTTATGGGTGTGTTTTGTTTATTTTTTCTAACTAAAGCTTATTTTGTACTGTGTTTTCAATAAAAATGTTTAGGAAGCCATATTTTGTTTATTTTCCTTTGTACGATAATTTCAAAGCAAACACGGTAAAGTTTGACGTGCTAGTATGGTATTTTGTTTGCAGACATCTGGCAACACTGGTTTTAGCAGTCCTCCACTCGTTGCTTGTTTCTAAACATACATGGATTCTTGTACAGCCACTGTTTCGAATGCATCATAAAAAAAGACGCTTTTTTCACTTTTTGTACACTCTTTGTCATTATTGTGCAACCCGCTGTTGGTGTTTTAAACAATGATTATTTATTTAATCGATAAAGATTTTTTATTGTTCAAGCCTGCGGCGGTAAAGAAATGACATGAACTTTATCAAACGAGGCACAGCCGATTTGGATAGCGTATAAGAGAAATATTAAAATAATAATTATTATCTTCAAAACGTCTATGCCAGACTGTGTTAAAGTTGGGTAAAAATTAAAAATATAGAGGTGATGCCGGTTTTATCTAAAACGTGAACGTAATAAACTGTGGTAGAATAATAAAACGTAGAGCTGCAGGTTTGTAATTAAGGTGGGGCTTGTTTTAAGTACCCAAAGTCCCAAAAATTATTACAATTTCATAGCTAAAAGTCTTAACTGATCAACTGAAAGTATGAGTTTTGTGAATAACACGACTAAGAGTATTGTTGTATGTATGAAGTTATGTAATATAGTTTTGAAGAGTCTTATTTTTCCTGTCAGAATAAGAAAATCGAATTTAAGTATACATATATAATATATATATATATATATATATATATATATATATATATATATATATATATATATATATATATATATATATGAATTGTACTACCACATTTCCTAGTTGCCATAACACGCATATTATGTCAATAAAATTAGTACTCCTTTAAAGTAAATAGATTCAAATTCCTAATGGTGAAAATCGTATCTGCGACACTTTATTTAGATTTCTTCCGGTATTGGTTTTTCTTGTAAAATAGAAAATATAACTTTATACTGGACATCTTTACATTAAATCAGTAATAAAAAAAGCGTTACTTGTACACGAAATAATCACAAAATGTATAAACAAGAACAGCAAATAAAAGTCGAAATAAAAAAAGTGGGGAATATATAACGATTTTTCTTAAACACATTTTTAATATGGCTTTTTACACAATTATTGTAAACTTCGTGCTCGTTTTCTCAAAGACATAATAGGATTTTCAACAGATTGGAAAATTAATGCTGTAGAAGCATCGTTTTCGTCGTATCTTTTCTTGGTCTTCTTTATATCATTAACGAATCCAGTTTTCTTTTTAAATTTTATTAATAACTTATGTACTTAACTTCTGCATAACTGTACATTTGGAAACTTTTCTTAAAACTTCTCCATAACGTAGCGATAACAATAATTTTTGTCATTTCTGTAATTACATGTATTATGGCAATGACGTTAATATGAGTGCTGTCACATTACAAGTGTCTAATTAGTTTAATTAGTGACTAAATTGTTTCTGCAGCTGGACGTCATATTTTTACACTGACTGTTTGTCAATTAAAACTTTTAATTGACCAACAGTTACAGTGCATTTTTTACGCATAGCCGCATAGGTAGAAGGTATACATCGCAGAAATATTACAATAAGATACATGTTAAGAATGACACCTACAAGAGCAAAACTTGATAAAAGAACTTCAGAACTCAGAACTTCTGTAGAAGCACTTTTCCTCTCCTGACCTCCGACAACGAAGTTATCTCCACCTCTAGAGGGAAAGCAGAACTATTCGCCAAACAATTCGCTACCAATTCCACCCTGATCCCTCCCCCCAATTTCGCTCTTCCAACCGCTAAGTCTGTACCCCACAAAATGCCCGATATAATACTTAAGGTCAAACAAGTTCAAAAAATTCTTGTATCCTTTGACACCCAAAAGCCCTCTGGTCTGGATAGCATACCAGCAATTGTTATAAAGAAATGCGCTCCAGAACTTGCACCCATCTTAACTCGTCTTTTCCAGATCTCTTATGACAAGGGTATCTTCCCAGATAACTGGAAGACTGCTCGTGTGCAGCCTGTCCCGAAGAAAGGTTCCAAGTCCCTTCCATCCAATTATAGACCTATGTATCTCTCTTCTCTCTGTTGTCAGCAAAGTTATGGAGAAAGTAATCAACTTGCAAATTCTAAAATATCTAGAAAAACACAAAATCATCCATGACAGACAGTACGAATTTCGTCACCAAAGATCCACAGCTGATCTCCTTAGCTTTGTCACACATAACTGGAACAAGTCCCTTGAATTTTATGGCGAATCTCAGCTTGTTGCTCTCGATATTTCCAAGGCCTTTGACCAAGTATGGCATGCCGCTCTCCTCAACAAACTACCTTCTTACGGTCTTCCTACCAAGCTATGTACCTGGATCGGCAGCTTCCTCTCTAATCGGCGCATATCTGTTGTGGTTGACGGTCACTCATCTAACTTCCACCCTATCAATGCTGGCGTCCCCAAAGGTTCAGTCCTGGCACCAACCCTATTTCTTCTTCACATTAATGACCTGCTCTCTTCAACTACCAATCCCATCCACAGTTATGCTGACGATAGCACTCTTCACTCCAATATTCATTTTTCCAGACAAGTTTCGGGTCGGGAATTGGATAACAGACGCAGATCTATGTACCTATCCCTTTCCTAAGACCTTCAATTAATCTTAGACTGGGGTGCCAAGAACCTTGTTCAGTTCAACGCCTCCAAAACCCAGTCTTGCTCCCTCTCACGCGAAAAATCTGGCAACGCTTACACCATCCACATGAATGGCCAAGCCCTACAAAACAACGAAACATTCGATCTCGTTGGCGTCGCTTTCGAACATGATCTCAGCTGACACAAACACACTACTTCAGTAGCCACATCGGCAGCTAAAAAGCTTGGTTTTCTCTTTCGACCCAGAAAATACTTCTCCGCTTCCAACTTATACACTCTCTATGTTTCCCAAATAAGACATAACCTAGAGTACTGCTCCCACATATGGGGATCGGCATCACCTTCGACACTTAAGATCCTTGATTATATCCAAAAAAGAGCCATTCGACTTATCAATGACCCAGCCCTCACGAGAAAACTCTCTTCTCTCGCTCATCAGCGCGCTGTAGGGGATTTATCCCTTTTCTACCGCTACTTCCACGGATTTTGCTCTGATGAACTAGCCCGTATTATTCCCCCCTTGAATGTCCCTAACAGAACAACAAGAGGCGCGTTACGTATGCATCCCGTTACTGTCCAGCTACAAAAGCCTAGAACAGACCACTTCTCTCGCTCATTCATACCTAGGGTCTCCAGATTATGGAACAAATTGCCTGCAGATGTTTTCCCTTCCCGTCCCAACCTCCAATCCTTCAAATCCCGTGTCAGTAGACTACATTTCCCTTCTCTTCAGACACCCACGACGTTAGTACTTAGGCTTGAAGTCTAAGTACTAACGTCGTGGGTCTTAGATAAAAAAAAACTGGTCAGCTAGGAAAAAATTAAAACCACATTAACTTTGGCATGTTAACTTTAAATTCCTCCATGTGACCCGTGATCATGGACAAAGAAAATCTTGTATCTAATTCATAGTCCAGGTGACGGTGACATTCAGGTTCTTAAAAACATAATATATAGATGCGTTTAAACTGTATATTGAGATAATTTCTTTTCGAACCACACTATACGAGTAATTAAAGATGTATGTAGATAATTTTATTTTTTTCTATTGGGTTCAATTTTTCTTCTGCAATCGGGCTATTTACTTTTCTAACAATTTAATTAAGCTATTTAAAAAAATAATATAGGTCACTTATATGTAATATGTGCACTTTTTTGTAATATAAATAACGAATAATTAATTCTGCTTATGAGAATCGTACTAATTTCTATCATAAACTCGTTTGGCTTACTTTCGTTTTAGATGCATAAGATACTTACGATTCTCTATTGCTTATACAAGTAAACTAGTCCTATTCGATTATACAACTCATTTGACCGGAATTCCTTGCACTGCATACTGCATATCAGGTGCACATAAATTATTTTATATAATGCGTAGATCTTAATATTTTATGTATAAAAACTTTATCATTACCTGAAACAACGAACGCAGGATAGCATATTGTGCAATTAAAAATATGCATCTCAGTTCTTGTATTAGTTTATATTTTTCGTTAATTGAGATCCTTGTGACATATAAAAATTATTGAAAATAATAACAACATAACACGCTATTCAACCAAAGAAATCAAATTGATAAGATAATCAACTTATTAAAAAATAAACAAATAAATCGTCCCCTATCTCACATAACGACGTAACTGACAAAAATTTCAAAAGTGACATATGCCGCCAAAACACTTCCGTTAGATGTATCCTTCTTCTCACGAAATGCCGTAACTGTATTTCTTCTAGTTTTGCCACAACGGTTAAACTAAGGGTATGTTCCGAAAGTGACCATCTTGGTGATTTTGTATCCCGTATGGGACCAGAAATAGATTGATTAGTAAAGAAAGGATTTTTCTATCAATCATACTGGTGGGTATCAGGGTATCAGTTACTAATGGTTACTGTTTGGTGAATTTCGGAACATACCCTAATTGCCGACGTATGTGTCAATCTTTACGATAATAGTGTTGTAAATATCCGTATTCATTAGATAT
This sequence comes from Philopedon plagiatum, assembly GCA_963971165.1. NCBI lineage: Eukaryota > Metazoa > Arthropoda > Insecta > Coleoptera > Curculionidae > Philopedon > Philopedon plagiatum. The sequence continues at coordinate 103,715,027 of OZ020191.1, read as the reverse complement.
CCGAATCATACGGAATCGGAATCAGCTAATATCCGTATCCATTATCCGAATTCGAATCCATTTCTTGACCCGCGCGAAAGCGGTTACAGATCATGTATACGTATGCACGGTATGCATGCAACAGACTAAAACATTTTCTATCCGGATACACGGCTAGGTAGGTCACAAGCGTCTACAGATCCCACACTAAAAATTTTGCTTTGTGCATGTGTGGTTGCATACGCTTCTGTTTTGGCGTTTTCGTTGTCACATTATACGGGCGAGCGTTGAAAATTACTAGTTTTGTAATACAAGGGCATTTAAAAAAGTAGATAATGTAATATGTATTTTATGCTTTACATCGCAGTCTGGACATTTGAAGTCACAAACTGTTTGACCATTTAGTATTGGTGTTTTATAATAAGAAAAAAAAAAGAAATAAAACTAGTATATAAATTTTTCCAATGTTCTATTTTAAAAAATCTTTAGTTTACTACAGTAAATGCCTCCATTACGACCTAGATATATAAACTGTTAATACTATAGTAGACCGAATTTTGGACTTAAAAGAATTAAAAAATAATAAAATGTCTAAATCTCCTTATTATGACCACAACTAGGCAGTAGTTAACTACTTTTTCTGTAAAAGTAGTCGTATTCTTACTACTTTTTTCTCCTAGTAGTTATACTCGATTATTTTAAGTCTGCATAAAATATTCGCAAAAAGTAGTTAACTACTCAGTGCTAACTACTTAAGATAATTTAACTATTTTGGTGTAATTTAACTACTTTTAAAAATATTTAACTACATCCCTCTATATTACGTCATTACATGACGTGTACGTTGACGCGTGCCAAAACTCTCGTTAGAACAAGTTCTCGGAAATTTCTCGTCTGACGTTTCCAGTCCAGTAAGCGATAAGCAAACCTAATATAGAATTTTCAGGTTTTAAAAGTTTTCAAAAAATCAAAATTTTTGATATTTAAATACCTCGTATTCCTTTTACCTAATATGATTTAGTTTTGTATTTTTGTACCAAAAAGGAACTGTGTTAATAATTGATGTTCAAATTTAAGTCAGTGGACAGTTAACTTTACAATAAAGTTTAAATAATAAAAAAATATATTTTATTTTAAATTTTTTTATTTGTTATAGGTTCAAGTCCTTTTTTTAATCATTTTTGTAAGTACAGCTACGGCACTGGTTTTTTGAGCCACAACGGTACATGTCTGGTTTGGTTTGTAGTTAAATATTGAACTTCTAACTACTTAGTAGGTAGTTAGTAGTCTAACTACTTAGTAGTTAGTATTCTAACTACTTTTTTGAAGAAGTAGTTTAACTACCAAGTAGTTAAACTACTTTTTGATAACGTAGTTAGTAGTAATACTCCACTACTTTGTTCAAGTAGTTTGCCTAGCTCTGATTATGACATTGGCATTAAGAAAAATAAGAAGCTGACAACAATGAAATTGACGTAATAATGTTGGGTGGATATTTCAAGTCAATATTAATAGCTAACATTAAGTGCTCATTGCATAATAAACTATTATTCTAAAGATAAAAAAATTCCTTATTAACTGATTTTACCGCCCCTATCCATTGCTGCCTTTGTGCGGGGCACACGCTGCACGCCGTATAGGGACGGCCTTGTATAATGTAATAATTCCCTAAAACATTTTAATATCATACAGATTATACTTCAAAATATCTGCTACAACTACAGTTGGTTTAATAATTAATTAAATATACAACTAGACAACCTGCTACCACAGTTAGACATCAACATTTACATATTTCATAAAAAGTACCTTTAAATAAATAAATAATAGCTCTAGCTTTTACAATGTTTTTTCACTATGCAATAATTGCACCTAACCAAACCAAAACAGAAACGTATGCAACCTTAGATGCACCTGCGCGATAGTAAAGCTAAAAACCTGAAAGCAAAATTTTTAGTGTGGGATCCGTAGACGCTAGTAGGTAGGTCGATGCGGTATCGGTATCATACCAGTCGAAGTCGAAGTTTAGGGATAAGAAGGCACCGCGTCGCGCCGTTCTCGTTTGAATTCGGTTCGGGTGAGGCGGGACTAGTTTAACCAATGGGTCTCATCTCATATGATACCCGTTACCCCGATAACTATGCCATCTTTTTTTAGGAAATGTCATTAGAAAGAGAAAGCACAATATCAAATATGCCAAATCGCAGACCGTGTTGTTCGCTTACACTCGATTCCGATTCCGTTTTCTCTTTGCACTTTGCATTAGTAACCAACCGATGCGAATTTATTTTGATTCCGAATCCGTATTCAAGTTCTCGGCCGGTTCCGGATAATCCGGATTCTTTTAATATTCGGATCCAACGGATTTTTGGATACGTATCCTTACATCACTACGATAAATTTCTCACGAACCGACTCTGTCGATCTTCTGTCCTGTAAAATTTATAAAATGTCAGTTACGTTGTTACGTGAGATAGGGGACGAAATATTTGAATAACAAAATACAGAACACCTTGCAATCACCTTGCAATGCAGTGTCCGAAAAATCTCAGCATGGGCAAATATCTTTGGTATTAGTAAAGATAGAGACACCAAATTTTAGGTGTATCTTATTGGTTAATAAATTTCCTTTTTCATGTAATTTAACTTTTTCAACCAACTTGAAGGGTCACGCTAGGGAATTGAGGTCCAACATTTTAAATGCACCTCTATGCCTTATGGTGCCTTATTTTAAAGGTCTTCAGAAAAGAATAATTATCCGCAAAACCCAGGGTCCGTATCTTAATTCGTTTTAGAATGGCAAGCCTTTAAAAATTAAAAGTCGCAGAAAATTAAAAATTTAAATATTTCTCTTATTACTGTAAAAGTTGTTCAAAATGAAAACCTTGAACTTCTTGCCAGTAATTAAATCTCTTTTTGAAGTCACTTCTCACATTTTCGAGAATGGCAGGTGTTACTAAACTTCTTGGCAGAGCTCAAAAATCGACTGCCAGGAAGTTTATGGTGGTCATTCTGAACAACTTTTAAAGTAATAAGTGGAATAAAAGTACTTCACGAGTTTTAATTTTTATAGGCTTGCCATTTCAAAACGAATTAAGATACGGACCTCGGCTTTGCAGTAAAATGTTTCTTTTTTAAATACCTTTAAAATGTGATACCACGCGGCATCGGGTTACATTTAAGATGTTTGACTTCAACTACCTAGCTTTCATCACTCAATGGGGTTAAAAAAGTTAAAATACATAAAAAAGTAGATACCAATAAGATATACCTAAAATTTGATCTCTCTATCTAGACTAATAGCAAAGATATTTTCCCATACTAAGACTTTTTGGACATCCTGTATAAATGTCACCTAAAAGTTAGAGAGAACCTGAAACGCCTGTGCAACTTCCTTTGCCAAATATTTTCAATACAATATCACAATTCTAGGTTTGGCGTTGTTTTACTAACTACTAATTTGTAACTACAAAATTATTATGATTATTTAAAAAGTATTTCAGTAAAAAAGTTTTCTAAATTTATATTTATATTATATCATGTTTTTATATTTATTAATTTAGAATTGACAAACTTTCTTTTCTTAAGAGGGAGAGAACGCTAAACTTCCCAAGTCGCGCGACCTCGCGTGCCTTCGCTATTGCTTTCCGAGTCTTCTGTCTTTCACCGAGCAAACCTATGAAAAGACTGTTCCGGATGGAAAGAGTCCGATTTTTTACACACTTGACACTGGCGCCCATTTCTCAAACTTTATGCATACGATACTTAAAAAAAACGCTAACAATTTCACTACAACACAACGTAAGATAAAAAAAAACGTCCTCAAAGTGTGCCGTGGAATCAATCAGGTACCTATGTCTTGAGGTAGAAGGTATAGGTGAGTGAAAAATAAAACTATGAAGTTCTGAAGTTTTTATTTTTAGGAAAGTTACATTATTGTCATTGTCATTGCTTAATACAGAATTAAAAAAAAACATATTCAACAAAGAACCTAAAAATTATAAATTTAAACTAAATGAGAGACGTGTCCAGTGTCCACCTTCTACTTCCAAACACATTGCCATTCTTCTTTTTACAGCATCAAAAACACTGGTGAGCACGTGGGGAAGTTGTTAATCTCCTGAAATTTATTTTTAATTTTAGGTCGTAGGTCTTTTGAATTTTTACAAGGGGTTTTGAAAACCGAGTTTTTTATGTGGCCATAAAAAAGTCACACGGCGTGAGATCGCAGGACCGTGGTGGCCACCTAACTGGCATATTACAACTAATGATTTGGTCTACGAAAAATTCTTTCAAAAAATTTAAATTATCAAGAATTACGTGAATTGGTGCGCCATCCTGCTGGAAGTAGCCTTGTCGCATCTCTTCATCGTATCGCGCCGAATAAATCGGTCCAATTAACCTTCTTTTCGATATGGCCGCCGATACGCCAACTTTTTGTGAATGCAGAGGCTTCTCTATAAGGAAATGTGGCTTTTCAGAACTCATCATTCTCATTTGTGAAGAATTTACATAATCAGAGAGGCAAAACCATACCCCGTCAGTAAAAAAGGATTTTTTTTCAAATTCGTTTTCATTTTTATGCAAATTGCCCATAAACCACTCTGAAAATTGCATTCGCTGCGCCTTGTCGTTTAGTAAAAATTCTTAGACTGAGCTTAGACGATAAGCGTGCATATGCAGGTCACATTTCAGGATTGTATTGCAGGTTCCGGAGGATACATTTACTTGCTGGCTTAAACGTCAAAAATGTGGGTGTTCATTAACAATTTGCTTCAATTCTTATACTTTTTGTGCAGTGCGAAGTTTCTATTCACATTTCCTGTTTCTCTAAACAAAGCCACATATCTGGGCGAAACTTGTCGAAATCCATGACTATGTGTGAAAATTCTGTTTGAAAATCCTGAATGGCGTCCCATGTTGAATAAATCCATTAGTCATCAACCCATCTACCATTTCTAGAGCAGATTTCAATCATAAAAGCTTTTTGTTCTGCCGTGATTACCATGTTATTTAATTTTCTTAGAAATGAAAACTTCAGAACTTAACATTTCTGTGTTTCATTTACCTATACGTTATACCTATGTTACCTTTCAAGAGTAATAAGTCAATAGCAAACTTTGCGGACGTTTTTTTATCTTACGTTATGTCCACTGCTAGGCAACCCTGTACACATTAACGTATTATACCTCTACAGCTGTATACTCCATGAATCAACGGGACTACGGCACGCGTGGGGGAGAAAAAATAGCGTTGCCACTCTCACTCTAAATTTCGCCGCCATGCAATGGAAATAAATTACTAAAAATTTATTATCAGGAAAAATTGTTATATTTTATTAATCCTTAGTATTAATCCTGTGATATTTAGGATTGCAGATATTAATATACAATAATTGCGGTATTTTAGTATAGTTTATTAATCTGAAAATATGCCATATAAAACTGAAAGCCTGACAACAGTCGTTCAGAAAAAGTAGGTGGGGGACTATATAGTTGGCCAGATTAAAAGTAACTCTGGAATCTCTGATTGCTTTAAAATGTAAATAATGATACATCGTCCTTGTTTCTGTTTCTAGATCTATGGAAATAACATATAAAATTTATGTATGTACTAGAGGCGCAGAAAGATTACCAGCACATAAGTTTTTGGAGTTTTCCACTGTCACATTCACACTCACTCATTCTTTCTTGTCGCCTGTTCCCTTATTGATGCGTAGGGGCATTCTTATATGAACACAGTGATTAGCAGAAAGTACGCATCAAATGGATTTTTTTAATAAATAGTTTACGACAACCGTAACTGTGGCAAGCAACTCTGCTTACCTCAAGACCATGACCCGAACCCTGTACGTTTTGAAGAAAGCGATAGCGATAGAGATAGGTATAAGGAGAGGATTGCGATCTCTATATGTTTTCTACTCATATAGAGATGGCAGTCCTCTCCTTATACCTATCTCTATCGCTATCGCTTTCTTCAAAACTTACAGAGTTCGGGTCCATGATACAAATAAAAGAAGATATGATACAGCGCAGGTAGGCGTGGCCACTTACGTCACCCCGTGACCAATTCCGCGATATTTTGTAAACGAAACATGTCTTTTTTAAGATCGCGTTGTGTGTTCAACTATTTGTGTTTAGTGTTTTTATATTACTTTTATTAGTTTAAAAGCAAAAAAATGAGATGTGCTGAGTATGGTTGTGATGCGGACAATCAATCAATCAATGTAATCAATGTATGTATTTATCCCTTTATTTATATGATTATTTTAAATCATATACTATAAAATTTGTATCATAAGCAGGAGGCAAAGTATATTGCCAATAGAATTTATATAAAATCGCCTTTATCTAACGTAAACTCTATATTGCACGTTATAAACTTCAAAAATGAGTCACGGCGTGGCGTCATGCGCGAACCCAGGCGAATTTGACACGGTTTGGTATCATACCATCTTTTATTTGTATCATGCCTAAAGACTAAGGATTTGCAGAAAAAAATTTGCCAGCTGTCATTTAAGGATAGGTAGGTACGTGAAATTTACATTAATTTTTAAAAAGTGCAAAAAATGGAGTTTATGTTGATTTTTTTTTGTGTCCACGTGTAAATCTTTTTTCAAAAATATTTGATTGTAAAATAATATTTTTATTGTTTTAAAACTAAAGAATTGTTGCTTTATTTTTAAATAGTTACAATAGTTTTTTTCATTTCATGAAAGGAATATTGGCTATAAAGGTCTTGAATTTTAAAAAATAAATAAACTTTGCACCAAAACTACCATTTTCTGAATGCCAATTAATCAATAATCAAAATAAGAAAAAAATTAGTTCTAAATTTAAAGAAATTTTTTTATCTACTGTCTATCTGTAGATCAAATTTACTATATTGGACCATTTTTGCATACGTCAATACGAAAAATCTTATGAGATACATTTGTGGAGGGACATAATAAAAAAGAATATTCCGACGCGACGCGACGTTTAGTTTGAAAATTAGCAAATGGACATATTATTATTATAAATAACTTTTTCTAATATATTTTTTTTGTAAAAATCACCATAACCCCCATTTCGGGCACTTTTTAAAGACTATAATATGTAAATTAGACTTAATATACCAAATACCAGCTGTCAATTTCTTTTTTTAAATCTTTACGGCCAGATTCTCCAACGTTAGACTGGTCTAATTTTACAACCAAATTCCGAGTCTTTTCGCCAATTGATAAAAAAAAACGACAATTTTAGTATGTACTTCCGACAATAATAGAACTAACTTCATTACAGCAACTAACACGTTTCTAGATAAAAATCATTTGAAAACCAAGCAAATCGCTGAAATATTAGAATATCAAATAAGTTTTTAAGGACGACTTATTAACAATAATGACAGGACAAAAACCTGCCAAAACCGAACTGATCACCTACAAGATCTTAATTTAAACCAGTACTAAATTTTAAACCCTTTTAGTGAATCTGAACGTTAGTCTTTGGGTAAGCAGATTTGATTGTTATAGTTAAATTTTTCATAAATCAATTAATAAAAAAAAGCATTTTGTGCGTACTTTTTGGTAATCAGATGATTCTTGAAAGAGTTCAGTCCGGTGTTATGAACTTCAGGGATAAAGTAACCGTAGCAGAACCATTAGAATGAAATAGGTAGGTACTCGTAAATCTTTAGTGAAGTTCCTGTTTTTTCTCAGAATTGGTGATTTTAATCAAAATTTCATTGTGTAGCCAGGAGTAATATGCTTTGTAGAAGCACTTTATGTTAGGCCCTCTCTAAAATATTCGTTTGACTTAAAATTCTGGCAACTATTCAGTATTTAAACGTATGAATGAAAGTCTACTTGTCAGGGGTACATATAAATATGCAAAAATTGAGAATAAATTCTCTAACCACCTGAAAATTCCTTATACAATAAGGATTTCAACAAATAATGGTAAAACAGCTATTCTCCGGGCTATATGCCCCTCCGAGCGCTGAATTACATACCAAAATTTGCCGTATTTTCTTCTAACACAGTTAGATAATAAAATACTTGTTTTGAATGCAAGAAACTACTAGGAAGAAGGAAGCTTTTTCTTTAGTTAGGATGTCGTCACCTGCAGACCGGTTTCGGCTCGAAACTGCTAATGGATGGCGCTGCCTGTGTCTCACTGCTTATGCAGTACGACAGTTGTAGCTTTAAGGGATTACTTTTTCGGAAGGTTGGTATGTTCGTCTATCCTGTACTGATGAGAACCAACGAGTTCGAAACCGGTCTGCAGGTGACGACATCCTAACTAAAGAAAAAGCGTCCTTCTTCCTAGTAGTTTCTTGCATTCAAAACAAGTATTTTATTATCTAACTGTGTTAGAAGAAAATACGGCAAATTTTGGTATGTAATTCAGCGCTCGGAGGGGCATATAGCCCGGAGAATAGCTGTTTTACCATTATTTGTTGAAATCCTTATTGTATAAGGAATTTTCAGGTGGTTAGAGAATTTATTCTCAATTTTTGCATATTTATATGTACCCCTGACAAGTAGACTTTCATTCATACGTTTGAAAATTTTACCTTACGGTAAACTCTACTCTGAATGCTCGAAACTGCTAATGGATGGCGCTGCCTGTGACCAGTGTTGCCAGCAGCAATTTTTTTTTCGTAATGAATTGTATTCAAATTTCGTAATAGATTAAGGACCTCCGTAATAGACTTTATTTAAGGTTACCAAGACTTATACATGGGCTTTTATATTTAAAAAACTTGTGGCTTGGTTTAATTACTCTTCAAACTCTTTACATTTAAACCCATGGTTGTATTATTTTTATTTTATCAATAGAGTCATGGGCGCCCACAGGGGAGGGCCGGGGGGGCCGTGCCCCCGTGAGATTGTGAGATTGTCATACTTTGTACTTTTTGTTGGACGAATTGCCAGATAGGTATATATTATTTTTATAATAACATTTCCTTTTATGATAAATGTCTAGTTTTCTGATGTTTGAACATCTGTATAAAGCCACGTACAAAAAATTGAATTAGGATTAGGAATATTATTTAAGCTCAGTCTTAACTCAATGCAACCGGCAAAATTACTATGAATTTCTGCAACCTGCATATTTATTTAATGAAGAAGTTTTTTACATGTTTTTTTAGTATTCCGTGCTAAAATTAGCAAAACGGAATCACCTCGGTGTCCGTCCGTCCGTCCGTCCGTCTGTCACAGGAGATTTTCTTTGAAAGTACTCGACATAAAAATTTTAAACTTAGCACAGACATAGAGTGTGGTGGCCCAATTATAGATGGGAAGTATAAAAAGTTGAATTTTGATCCTGGGGGTTAATTTTAGGGGGTAAATTGAGAAATGGAAAAAAATCAAGGGCTTAGGGTAGAGTGTCAAATGAAAGCGTACTGAAGTACGAATTCAACAATATATATTAGATGTATTTTTTATGCATTTTTTGAAATATTTTTCGGTAAAAATGCTTAAAAATTGCTGTCCCCCACCATCATCACCAAAAGAATCGCACAGAAAAAAACCGAGTTACATGTAGATTGAGACAAAATTATCAGGATTAAAAAATTGTAGAGCGATCAATTGTTATAAACAATTTAATTGTTTATTTCCTTATAACTGCTGAACCATTGGTTTTAGAGAAAAAGTTTTTCTCGACAAAAAATATTTCTCACGATGTAAGGAACAACTTTTGTCCTTACACTCAGCTCCGCGCATACGCGATGTGATATGGGGTTGGTGCTGTCGGCGGAGGGTACCGCGGCAGATGGACGGAGATCGGGCGGTCGAGGTTTGCTCAGGTTAAGTGGGGGGCCGATGGCACGGAATAATAATTTTGCAAGTATAGCTTGCACTTGACCGATTTTTTTTGTTTTTAATTATTAGTGAATTTGTATATATCACTACATTATTTTGCCCCCCTGAGAAAAAAGTCTGGGGCGCCCATGAATATAGTGTTACAGTTTGCCACCACCGTGCTTGCACAGTAGCGCCCTCAAAATTTAGTAAGGAGCTTTTCATGCCAAAAAAGCAGGGCTACCACCAGTCAGTAGATTCTGTAAGATTTTGTCTTTAATATATAATTTTGCAGCATTGATGAAGATATTAAGGGCAAGTTTGGTTTGACGCTCGTGGAGCGTTCTCCAACCTCTCCGTCTATCTTTTACCTTTGTTCTTTTTACCTTAAAAGACAAAGACAAAACATAGGGGAGCGCTCCGAGCGTTAATCCATACTAGGCCTAATAGAATAGTGAAAAATTATTAAATTATTTGACTAATATAATAAATTGTATTTATTTGTTAGAATATGTACATAGTACAAAATACTAACACAAAAAAATATTTTCAATAAGTAGGTACTTCACTTGCCACTATACTATGTACAATGAAAAGAGCGATAATTGATAAACCCTCGGATAAATCGCATTAACCGTAACCAAAGAAAATAATAGCTACGTCTGTCGTAGCGTAGCTATAATTTTCTTTGCCGTAACGTAAAACGATTCAAATTTTTGGCTGTGTCTACCATTCCTTTTAATGGTGACTACAGAGTCATGATTTAGTCCGTCTGGTAGTAAGGGGCATATCTTATCGATTTTGTTTGTGACGGTGTCGGCCCTGTTACTTTTTATTTTACATGACAATGATTTCGCTTAAATTTTTTGTTGTTTGTGGTTATGTTATAGTGAATATAGTGCTATAACATACAAAACGACAAAACGTAATAGATTATTGAGCGGCGTAATAGCGTAATAGATAATCATCTTACGTAACAGATCTGTTACGAACGTAATAGCGCTGGCAACGCTGCCTGTGACTCACTGCTTATGCAGTACGACAGTTGTAGCTTTAAGGGATTACTTTTTCGGAAGGTTGATATGTTCGTCTATCCCAGCGATGTGCTTGCTATTACAATAATTGTAATAGCAAGCACAAGTACAATTATTGTACTAGATCTATTACAATCTAACATTCAATATTACCCTATTACTACATTACCAAAAACCCCAATAATCTAGTACATTCTCAACTTCATGCACAACTTTGAACTCAATGTGGTGTCGTGCCTCGTGTCCGACGTCTGGCTAACCGACATACCGACAACCGAGTAGCGCATTCTCTAAAAGGCGATTTTATATCGGGAACCTAGTCATGACTACGTCACCTTATTTGGCAACGTTGCTCCATATACTCAATGTTTAACCTAAAAAATCAAAGTATTAAGATTAAATGAGACAGTGTTGCCCAATGGTCTGACTAGGTCATGAATTGGCCACTGATTTAAAAAGTAATGTAAGAGAAGGAGACAGCCATTGACGGTAGGTTTGTAATTTTCTTCTTACGCTTGGGATTCCCATAAGAAATAAATATTGTTTATTCTCGTATATGTGTGTGAGTATTATTGTGGCTGTAAATTGTGTAAAACAAGCAAAACAAAGTATTGCGAAGAAAATGAATAATGGATAGGTATGATGAATTATAATTTTTATTTAAAACTAGATTAATGCGACTGTTAAATAGGTTTTTGATTAAAACGTCAAAGAAAAGCACTGAGGTTACAGAGGATGAGAAGAGTATTAACGAGGAACAAAATTCGCAACCCTCGACGTCTGCTCAGCAATTTCATCAGCAGCGGAGGGGTAACATTAGTTTAAGTCGCAGTGTTAGTAATCAAAATATTAACGATAGTAGAGACAACAGCAATACATCCTCATCATCCCATGAATATTCCCCAAAAAAGAAGAAACAATTTTACAAACAAAAATTTTCAGAGTCTTGGTTGAAAGAAGAAAAATTTTGCAATTGGTTAATTAGAAATCCAAGTCAACAGGATGAGGCTTTTTGCAAATTATGTTCAAAAGTCACTACAGGTGGAATTACTCACATCAACAGACATGCAGCTTCTCAAACCCATAAAAGGAAAATAATTGCTGCCAGAGCTACTACCAGGGTTACTGAATTTTACAACAAGAAGAAAGTGGAAAAAACGCCATACAAATAAAGGCAGCAGAATTAAAAATTGTAGGGTTTATTGCTGAACATAATTTAGCTTTTTCTGTATTAGATCATTTGCCACAACTAATTTCATCGGTATGCCCTGATTCAGAAATTGCTAAAAATATTAAATTAGGCAGAAAGAAAGGAACCAGAATTTGCAAAGATGTTATGAAACGAGAGAATTTATATGTATTGTCAAAAAAATTACAAAATTGTGAATTCTCGTTAATTATAGACGAAACCACCGATGTATCAAACCCAAACATCCAAAAGTCTCGTGATGGTTGCCCGTTTTTATGATATAATGGTAGAAAGGGTCTGTGACAAATTTTTAGCTTTAGTTGCGATTGAAGATGCAAGTGCTAATGGAATATTCAAAGCTATATCACAATTTTTTGATGAAAACAAGATCCCTCGTAAAAATCTATTTGGTTTTGCAGCGGATAATGCCTCTACGATGATGGGGCGTAAAGCTGGAGTACAACAAAAATTGTTAGAATTTAACCAAGACTTGTATGTGTTTGGCTGTTCCTGTCATTCCTTAGATTTAAATTCCTGACCCAGTCGAAGAATTAACTAGAGATACCTATATATTCGTATTTCTCGCATAGCTGTAAAAGAATTGAAGCATTTAAAGAATACCAGCTGTTCACAGACACGCAGCCGCACAGAATATTAAAACCTTCACAGACGAGGTGGTTAAGTTTGCAGTTAGTAGTCGACAGGATTTTGGAACAGTGGTCAGCTTTGCAACTGTTTTTCACAAACTAGGCCTTAGCAGAAAACATTATAAAAGCTAAAAATATAGTAACTGCTTTAAATAATTACATTTTTAAACTTTATTTCTCGTTTTTATCATACGTTCTAGATATGGTTAATAAAATAAACTTGGAATTTCAGTCTGAAGGTTTTAAAATGCATATTTTACTGAGTAGGATTACAGGTATTTATAAAACGATACTAAGAAATTTTATGAAGCAAGCTTATATTAATCAAACACAGTTAGATCAAATTTCCTTTCATCCAGCTAATTATTTACCGCTAAATGAAATGTATGTAGGGGCTAATTGTGAACTTATTATGTTAGAAATGTGAGAATGAACTTAATGACTTTAAGGTATCTTGTTTAAATTTTTATGTGGAGCTAGGTGCCCAAATTAAAAAGAGATTCAAATTTGATGACCCATTATTAGTTTTTGCAAAAAATTTAGATCCCAAAGTAGTAACAGCTTCGCCAGAATCTATTGTGCCTATACATTTTACGTTTAAATCTTCATTTGGCGGTTTAAATGTTGAGCAATTAAGTTCTGAATGGAGAAGCATTGCAACAAATGATGTTTTGCCGAAACACAGCAATAAATCTGTCGGGCAATTCTGGGCTGTGGTATTTAATATGAAAAATTCTCTAGGTGAATTAATGTTTCCAAATCTAACGGTTTTTGTTCCAGCACTATTGTCTCTACCACATTCTTCCGCGGCGGCTGAGAGAAAATTCTCTGATTTAAATTTAATAAAAACAAAAAATAGGAATAAACTAAACATAAATACATGTGATACTCTGTTACATACAAAGTCGCTTATAACCAGTGAGTGTTATAATTTTGAACCATGCCAACATCTGTTGAGCCTAAACATGAATCCAAACTTGCAGGACCAAGAACCTGATGATATTACATTTTAAATTCTCACAAATATGTTTTTTAAGAATTGCATTTGTTTTTATTTCTATTAACATTTTAAAAGTTATGTTACCTGAATATAGCAATCATAATATATTTATTTGTTAAGACAGTTAAGAATGTTTTGTTTGTCTACTTATAATGTTTAATTATATGTTATACTATTCATGTTTAGATTTTTTGTTGATTATGTCATTTGAAAGTATCATTTTTGTTAATTATAATTAAACGTATTTTGTAAAGCTATTTGTTCATCCAAAAAATGATGTATTACTAATCAGGTGGTCAAAAATTGTCAATGGGAGTGAGGACACGCCATGGATTTAAATCTATTACAATCTAGTACAATTGTATCTAAAATTCTAGTACATTCAGCAAGTATCAAAAGCCCAACGCTGGTCTATCCTGTACTGATGAGAACCAACGAGTTCGAAACCGGTCTGCAGGTGACGACATCCTAACTAAAGAAAAAGCTTCCTTCTTCCTAGTAGTTTCTTGCATTCAAAACAAGTATTTTATTATCTAACTGTGTTAGAAAAAAATACGGCAAATTTTGGTATGTAATTCAGCGCTCGGAGGGGCATATAGCCCGGAGAATAGCTGTTTTACCATTATTTGTTGAAATCCTTATTGTATAAGGAATTTTCAGGTGGTTAGAGAATTTATTCTCAATTTTTGCATATTCAGTATTTATGTTATTAAAAAAAAATTATTATTTCAATCAAGGTCCGCCATACCTTTCTTGCGTGTAACCTGTGAGGGTGAGGATTCCACATTTAACTTTCAAAAAAAAAAGATATATTGACAATTTACAAACTCCCTTGTTCTTCAAAGCTTTAAGCCCTTAACGTCTTTAAATAAAAGTAGAAAATTTCACAACGGCAGCAACTTTAAATTTTAAGATCAGATTTTGAGAAATTTTCATTAAGAGATGAACGATACTATGCGGTGCATTTTTTTCAAGTCTGTAAATATAGGTATGTCATTGCTTTCCTCATGCTGTTAAAAAAATATGGATGAACAGGTTAAAGAGTAACCCCACGAATTTCCAAGCAGTAAAAAAATCAAATAGACCGTTCATGCTAGTTTAACTACCGCAGCTCGCTTCATAAAGAACACGGGTAATTTAAAAATACATTTGGTAGAAACCAACGAAAAGTGTCAAAGACAAAAATTGGGACATTTACTAACAGAAAACGGGATAAAACCAGATCCATCCAGTTGAAGCGATAAAGAAGTTAGCAGCACTAACTAATATTGACGAATTAAAACGTTTGCTAGAAATGGTATTACATATTATATTTAAGCAAATTTTTGCCAACATTTCTGAAGAAAGTTCAAAGTTTAAGAAAATTGTCAAATATTGAAGAGTTCGAATGGAACAAAATCCACGAACAAGAATTAGAAAAATTGAAGAAAGATATAAGCAAGGAAAATGTTCTCAAATATTTTGACTCAAAACTATAGTTACTATACAAGCAGATGCATCTTCCTTTGCCATAGAATGCACGTTAATGCAACACGGACTATCAGTATGTTATGGATCAAGAGTACCAAAGAAAACCCAAATACGCTCAGATAGAAAAAGACACACTAGCAATATTGTTCGCTTTTAATAAGTTTGAACAATATATAGTAGGAATGAATGAAGTAATCATAGAGTCAGACCATCAGCCTTTGTTAACAATATTTAAAAAATCATTATGTAATGCTCCTAGATGAATACAGAAAATGTTAATAACTCTACAAAGATATGATATTATATTAAAATACAAAAAAGGAAAAATATATATTGCAGATACATAATCAAGATTAACCAAAGACCTATCAAATATACTCATTTGAAAATATTAAAGAAATATCAGATACTAACCCGTTAGAATATCTTCGAAATAAAGAATTTACGAAATTTGCTAAAGAATGGAATTTTATACACAAAACTTCAAGTCCTCACCATCAACAATGAAATGGTAAAGCCGAGGCTGCTGTAAAGATTGCAAAACAGTTAATAAGAAAATCTGAAGAAGATGGAACAGATTTTTATAGGAAACTTCTAATTTTGAGAAACACACCAAATAAAATAGAATCAAGCCTTACACAGAGTTTGTTTTCAAGAAGAACACGGAATGATAGGTATACCTATGATATCATACTTATATGAACCAAATGTAATAAAAAAATGTCCCTGAGAAAATACTAGAAAGAAGAAACATTTCAAGAATATTATGATAGGTAAAGCACACAAATTCCAGAATTAAAAGAAGGCGATTTTATTTATTTCAAGAAGAAGGCAAGTAGTAGAAGAAGAGGGACTGTGCCCCACCCGCCACCCGGGTGGATCTTATCTTGTGATCTATGACGTCATATCTCGGCTACCTTTGCGCATGTGTAAATTTCAAGTACGTCATCGAAGTCTACGTCACTGGATCTTACGTCACCAAACCCAACCTGCGCGCGCAGCTGTCAAATGTCACCTGTCAACTGTCACCTGTCACTTGTCAAATGTCAAAATTAAAATTTGACATACGTCACGTGTTCAAAATGACGTCATAAGACATGTGTAAAAGCATGTCAGCTGTCACCTGTCATTTAAGATCTGTCAACTGTCACCTGTCACTTACGAAACGCCAAAATTAAAATTCAACATACGTCACGTGTTCAAAATGACGTCATAAGACATGCGTAAAAGTATGGCAGCTGTCACCTGTCATTTAAGATCTGTCAACTGTCACCTGTCACTTATGAAACGCCAAAATTAAAATTTAACGTAGGTCACGTGTTCAAAATGGCGTCAGAAGACATGCGTAAAAATATGTCAGCTGTCACCTGTCATTTAAGACATGTCAACTGTCACCAGTCACGTGTTAAACGTCAAAAAGAAAATTCAACATATGTCACGTGTTCAGGGCGGTGTCCGAAAGCGTTTAAAAAAAGAATGGCGTCGATCGGCCTTTTGGTTCCGGAGATATAGTTTTTTGCTATTAGCGCTCTAATGGCTCAGGTTGGAGAGTTGAAATTTGGATGTAGGATAGTAGATGATGAGATCATTCGATTAGTGAAATTATTTTTCAAAAATCTCGACTTTGAGGAAAAAATTAGATTTCAAATTTTTACATCACCCTGTATAGCAAATTTTGGATTAATTATATAAGTTATGAATATTAGGGGGATTTAGTAATAGAAAAATATGTATCAGGTCATTGGAACTAGTAAAAAATAGATCTCAAAATTTTTACATCACCCTGTAGAGTTAATTTTCGATGAAAGATATAATTTAGGAATTTTATTTAAGTTAATAACAACTAAACAATCCACGTTAAAATCGCCAATGTTTAAACTGAGCTGTTGAAACACCCCTGTTTAAACAGCTCTGTTTAAACAGCCCGGTTTCAACTACCCTGTTTAAAAACACCTCTGTTTAAACAGGGCTGTATAAACAGGGGTGTTAGAAATTATTAACTTTATTTTATTGTTAAAATATTATCTGCCGGATGATTATATCAAGTTAAAAGAGCCTAAAACAATAGTACATAAGAGAAAGATTGCATCATTAGTGGAAAATTCCCAACTCAAGCGAGCTAAAATGACTCAGCACGAGGTAAGGTTAATTTAGACGTGTTTTTCGAGGTACGAATATGTAAGAAAACTAGCAATTAGAAAAATTAGTGATTTAACCACAAGACATCGAGATTGAGCAAATTTATATACAAAATTAGCGAATAATAGGAAACAAGTTAGGACTAGGAATACAAGTAAACTAGAAATACGATTCAGAGTTTCGGATAAAGATGGGGTTAGGGTAGAATGAGTACGAGGAAAAGATGTTGCGACGGACGGAAAAACTTTACGAAATTCTCGACGAAGATCATCGATGCAGGTCTTAAATGCTAAATACTTCTTTCTTATTGTTCGTGCAGCTTGGATAATCCTACGTTTAACGTCTTTATCGAGCTGGCTCTTGGGGGTAGACATACTAAAAAAGACAGACCCTGTTCTGGAAAAACAGCTAAAAAACAGGCCCTATTCTGGAAAAAACAGCTAAGAAACAGACCCTGTTCTGGAAAAACAGCTCAAAAACAGATCCTGTTCTGGAAAAAACAGCGAAAAAACAGACCCTGTTCTAGAAAAACAGCTAAAAAACAGACCCTGTTCTGGAAAAACAGCTAAAAACAGACCCTGTTCGGGAAAAAACAGCTAAAAAACAGACCCTGTTCTGGAAAAAAACAGCTAAAAACAGACTCTGTTTCTAGAAAAACAGCTAAAAAAAACAGACCCTGTTCGGGAAGAACAGCAAAAAAAAAACAGACCCTGTTTCAGGAACCCACTGAAACGTCGAACTACCCAACCACTCAACAGCGAAACAACATACTCTGTTTCGAAAAACAACTCCGGAGGAGCTAGGAAACAACTAAGAAAAATGCCTTTGCTTCGGGAAACAGTAATTCGTATTCATACTTGCTCATATATAAACAACATACAGACGATTTTCTTCAAAAATAGAAGGGTACTAATGCTGCTACGAATAATCAAACAGTTATCTGTTAAAAAAAAGCATCCAGTCCATCCTCCTTTTCGAACGGAATTTAAAATAAAAATTTCGTTCAAAGATCTTTAAGAACTGCATACGTAGATACAGGCTATTTTCTTTTAACAGAAAGCTGCCAATAGAACTAGAAAGACTTAGGTACACAACAAGTTTGATACTCAGATCATACCCTAAATCAATATCCGAAAATTGTTCTAGAAGACATATCGAAATATTGGAGAGTTAGCTGATAGTGATCTCACACAGCGTCTTAAGCAGGATATCGAAACTGATACATGGAAACGGGGAGAGCTACGGGTTGATTGTTTTTGAAAAATAGCGATATCCAAGTGGGCGATATTGAATACCGAAGAACTGATGGGCTCTACGATCGTCTGTTTTTTTCTAAACCTATTTATCAGAGAAAAGAAGATGAGGAACAATACAAAGATAGGGAGTGATGTATACGAAATTTGTAATCTAAGTGGAATAGCTGATAAGAAATGGTTAGTATACCGTTGACCGGCAGACAATTAACATGGCGGAAATATGAAAAACTATTCTTGCCAACATTGAAGAAGTATTCAGTCGGAACCAGTATTATGGGTCCTGTTTACCGGCAACTTTAATGGTTTGGGAACTTGCTAAAAAATATAATGTACATGTAGAGCCAAAATGTGGAAAGATTTTCTATGAGGAAATAGAAGGTAACATTCATTTTTGGAACGTATTTGAAGGAGAAATTTACGATCCTACCGTGAAAGTTATTAAACATATGATGCCATCTGCAGACCTTACGAAGTTTGTGTACAAAGAAGATCCTAGTATAAACACAGATATGGAGGCAGCACTAATGCTAGATATTTTTAATCAGTTCCAGAGAACAAACACAACACACCAATACTTTTCCAACGCTCCAGATAAACTTAAAACTCTGAGAAAAATTATCCATAGAAATGTAGCTAGATGTATTAAATAAAAGAATTAAACCAAGTCCTTAGATGTTTTACTACCTGAAACAATCAAACCTAACCTCAACAAATATTCTAGTGCAGGTGGTACAAAATTCTTCGAAACTTAAACGATTCTCAGCCTCAAGCTATTTAATAGAACAGGTTCTGTTTCCAAGGGATTCAAGCTTTTCTCAGGGCGTTTGTCTTTGCATTGTGTGTGACGCCCCGTTAACGCCCTGTGAACCACCCTATTGTTGTCCGGTTACTGCCCGGTTGTTGTCCTATTAACGTTCGGTTGCTGTCCGGATAACGTCAGGACGTTGTCCTGTATGTGTTATAACGAGGTTTTGATGGATAAAAGGACATGTTCAGATTAAGGGCTTTAGTTGAGAACTGGATGTTATAGTAATAAGATGTATACCAACAAAATAAAGTATCAGCTTCTTGAAACACCAGCTGTTAAATATGGTGTAAGGACAGAGGGGTCTAAGTTCTTTTAAACACCCTGTAAAACCGTAGATATATTAAAAAGAAATTATGCCGGAAAATTATGTAACCGGTTAAGGGCCTTATATCTAAATATAGCCACCGTTAATACAAAAGGTTCTATTCTAAACCTTGTAAAACTAAAACAAAATCCCATTCAAAACTCCTTAAAATAATAACGCTTATTTTCTTATGCTAGGTCTTATATTTTCGAAAAACTGGGTAGTCGGAAGAGAGTCCTTTTTTTCTTATTCTAAGTCTTAGATTTTCGAAAAACTGTATGGTTGAGATTCTTTCCGGCATCACCATGTTGGTGGTATTAATTTGTATTTAAGTCGACATTATTTGATTCGACGGTATAAAAAGAATAAAAAGGATCCCCAAAAGACGCAGGAAGATATGCTTCACAGCTCAAATTGCCCCTTTTGTAGGGAGGTCTTACAAATCAAGCTCCACTATCTTGGTCCTCAGTGAGGATGTCTAAAGGGCCATAATAGATTCTTAGTATACAGATATGACAATAAATCACTAAATGGTTCACAGAAAAATTTCTCGCACCATTTGAGGATATTATTGCATAATATGAAAGACATATTTTAAACACTACAACCACTAGCAACGTTAGTCGAGATTTTCGAAAAATTTTTGTCAGTCGAAAGGTCTTTTTGACCTTACCCAATACCCGCCAAAGATTCTCCGACCCTTTCTTACTGTTAGGGCACGAATAGGAAAGATATAATATGTTAAACAGTCTAGCCTCTAGTAACGTAATTAGTCAAAATTAGCTCCTTTATAGAGTCAAAACAAGCGAACATATAACAGAGCAAACGCAAAGCGTTATTTTAAGTTGAAACAGGGCCGATGGATGGTTCTTTAATAGCCAACAGGCGACAATTAACCCTAATCATGTCCATAAGACATATGGAAAACACTGTATATACCAAACTCCTTTAAGGTGCCAACCCCCTTTGTACAGAGGAATTACCGAACACCGGAGTCAGTACGTCTCCCCTCGGAAGGGTACCTGGCGTGTTTCCATGCGGAAAAAAGTCGACCATCCCTTTATACCCCTTAAGGAGCCAGCTCATTAGCAATAATAGGGAACATACCGAAATCACTTTGAATATATTTTTTCTAATTTTCAAACCAGTATACGCTGGAAGTTGTACATGAACATGCAAACATTTTCTGTAAAAATAAAAGATTTTAACTGACGAAATTCTTCAGACTATACGACACACATTTTTTGATTCATTTTTCTCCCCCAAAAGTTACAGTTTTTAGCGCAATTGAAAAGCAAAACTACAGTTAGTTTTATCTAGGACATCTCACGTAGACTTCAAGCCTAAGTACTAACGAACCGAGGGCGTCTGAAGAGAAGGGATCTAATCTATTGCCACGAGATTTAAAGGATTGAACGTGGGAACAGACAGGGAAAACATCTGCAGGCAATTTTTTCAGAATTCAGGTACTAATATGAGTTCAAAGAACTAACTATTTCTATGTTGTTACTGAAACAGAAATTTAAAATGATACTCGTAAATTTCCGCTTTAAAGATTTTTTTTTATATAAGTCATCCCACGTAGACGTCAAGCCTAAGTACTAACGAACCGTGGGCGTCTGAAGAGAAGGGAAATGTAAGCTATTGACATGAGAGTTAAAGGAGTGGGTGTTGGGACAGACAGGGAAAACATCTGCAGGCAATTTTTTCCATAATTCTGGTATGAAGGAGAGAAGTTCGAGGTTTTTATCCCCAGATCCCAGTGCTAATATTAGTTCAAAGAACTAACTATTTCTATGTTGTTACTTAAACATAAATTTAAAATGATACTCGTAAATTTCGGCTTTAAAGATTTTTTTATATAAGTCATCCCACGTAAACGTCAAGCCTAAGTACTAACGAACCGTGGACGTCTGAAGAGAAGGGAAATTTAATCTATTAACATGACATTTAAATGAGTGGGTGTTGGGACAGACAGGGAAAACATCTGCAGGCAATTTTTCCATAATTCTGGTATGAAGGAGAGAAGTTCGAGGTTTTTATCCCTAGATCCCAGTGCTAATATTAGTACAAAGAACTAAAGTAGAGTGTTTTCAGGCATACCAGACCAGGATATATCAGGATATATATCCAAAAATTCCCCCCACTCTTCACCCCACCAAATCCCCCCACTCTTCACCCCACCAAAATCCCCCCACTCTTCACCCCACCAAAATCCCCCCACTCTTCACCCCACCAAATCCCCCCACTCTTCACACTACCAAAATCCCCCCACTCTTCACCCCACCAAAATCCCCCCACTCTTCACCCCACCAAAATCCCCCCACTCTTCACCCCACCAAAATCCCCCCACTCTTCACACCACTCCTCTCCACTCTCCGCTCCCCTCTCCGCTCCCCTCTCCGCTCCCCTCCCCCTCTCCTCTCCCCTCTCCTCTCAGGAGCTTAAAACCATTCCACAACACGCACTCTTCACACTACCAAATCCTACCACTCTTATATCAAATCCATTCCTCCTACCCGCCACACCACTTTAATTCTCAATATTTGCAGTATTTAACACAATTCACAACGATGTCTTCAGCAGTCCCTATTGATTATTCATGGGACACAGAACATTGCGAAAGCTATAATCCACAAGACTACATACAAAATAATTTAATTTTACGAAAACCTCCACCTAATCTATCTAAGAGTGCTAAAAAAAGTTTCGAACTGAACAGAGAAAGAAAGTTCAAGAATTGGAAGCAAAAATATATATATATATATATATATATATATTCGCTGCACTAGCGAAGAAGTAATAGATAAACATATTGTTATTTTTGTTCAAAAGTAAACCTGTATTTTAATAAATGTTTTATAAATGTCAAACAAATAATTAGAAGTATTATTCATTAATCCATGGATTTACAGCATCCCACCACCACCAAATCCCCCCACTCTAAATCGTTAAACATCATTACACAAAGCTTCACTCATTTCATCGTATTACAGCGCGTTACTCAAAAGGGTAAGTGCGGTTAAAACGCAAGTGTTGTACTAATTCGAACAATACACAGGTCAAAATGGCGGCTCAAAAAAAAAAAAAAAAATGGCGGCTCAAAAAAAAAAAAAAAAAAAAAAGATTTTTTATATTTTTGGTTTTTTTACAACTGCGCAATAGAGATGCGCATGGGCATGCCCCGCCCAGACGGATTCTCTTTATATTCTCTCTTCGCTTCTCGTTCTGCAGTCGCATCTTCAGCTCGACAGTTGTGTCTTCTCCTTGTTACCTATATATCCTCAGCGGTTAGTTAGCGTTGATATTATATTAATTGTTTAGTTTGCAAAAACAGTATTGTACAAAGTGTTGTGAGAGCGGTGAAAATATCCCAAGAACTGTTGAATAAGTATCAGTCTTTTCTGCTTTTTTGTTCAGTTCTCAAGATGTATCAGTGCAGTGAATGCAACAAGAGTTTTATTCATCAATCGAACGTGTATAGACATAAAAAAGAATCGTGCGCCATGAGGCCATCTTGTTCTCGCAAAAAAAGAAAGGCTAATACCCAGGTATGTGATGTATCCATGAAAAAAGCTAAAATAGAAGACAGACCTCCAATACCTAAACTTACTTTATCACGATGTAAAGATTGTGATACTTGGTATGTGAAAAATAAACTTGCTGCGCATGTACGGTCAAACCTACATAAAAGTGCACTTAAAAGTGGCGATAATGTAAAAATTTTAACTTCCGCGTTTAAAAACAGGATTGTGTCTTACATGCTGCTTCCATCGAAAAAGTACGTGGACTTTGAAGAATTTTTTGATGAAGTACAACAAAAGTTTGTAAGTTTACTTTCCGAAGAGTTAGTTAATCATAAAAGTGTTAAGATTAATGTAGAACTGTTTGGACAATATCTCTTACAAATAAAAGAGACAATCGAAACTAAATCGTTTAATACGAAAAATAAGGTCATAACTTCAACAACAGATTTATCTGATATTTACAAGAAATTTTTGTCTGAAATAAAAGAAAAGATGTCAATATTTGCGGAGAATGGTTCAGGTTGGGCGTTGGAAAAAATATTACATTTGGAGCTTAATATAAATAAATTTAATCCAATTTAGAGCTTCATAGCTTGGGGACACAAACATATAAGTATTTTGGAAGAGAAATCCAAGACTGATGATGATCAAGTTAATAATGTAATTGATATTCTAAAAGATTTAGTTCGTGACGAATATAAAACATAAGAACCCTGGAAAAATATTTTATTTTGAAAATGGCTCTGCTACCAGTAGGAGTTCTATTTCTATCAGCATTCGTTAACAATACTTTGTTCATACAAGTTGATCATAATGTTCGAGAAGCATTTATTTGTCTATCTGTTAAGAATGTAAATAATGATAGTTGGCCTTCAACATGGAAAAGAATGAATATAAATAATGGTTTATTTACCCACAAAATAGATGATAATATTATAAATGATTCTACCATTGTACAGTATAAGTTAAGATTATATTATTTCAATAAAACTTCAATAGTGACACAGGAATGGAATCAGTTGTATAGAAAATCTTGTATAGCAGAATGTAATTCAAATGAGTGTGTAGTATTATTAAGTATATTGTTAGTAGTGTTTCTATGTTCAATAGGATATATATTATTCAAAGTATATTTGTATTATAAATAAAATTCAATAATAAAAAACATATCTACCATTGTACAGTATAAGTTAAGATTATATTATTTCAATAAAACTTCAATAGTGACACAGGAATGGAATCAGTTGTATAGAAAATCTTGTATAGCAGAATGTAATTCAAATGAGTGTGTAGTATTATTAAGTATATTGTTAGTAGTGTTTCTATGTTCAATAGGATATATATTATTCAAAGTATATTTGTATTATAAATAAAATTCAATAATAAAAAACATATCTACCATTGTACAGTATAAGTTAAGATTATATTATTTCAATAAAACTTCAATAGTGACACAGGAATGGAATCAGTTGTATAGAAAATCTTGTATAGAAGAATGTAATTCAAATGTGTGTCTAGTATTATTAAGTATATTGTTAGTAGTGTTTTTATGTTCAATAGGATATATATTATTCAAAGTATATTTGTATTATAAATAAAATTCAATAATAATAAAAACATATATATAATAATGGTTTTTATTCATAACAATACCTATAATTATATAACAATTTTACGTTTGCTAATGCACAATGCCATGGATTCACATTTTTGTGAAAATAACATTCTGGAATTTTCTTAAATTTACTTAATTTTGGTTCTTGGGCAATGGGAATAGCGTATATGAAATATTCATCCAAAAACTTTTTTAAGAAGTTGATTTTTTCATTCCCTTTCACGTAAATTTTGGGCGATTGGTAAACTTCTAACACATGCTTTAAAATATTATCAATTTCATTAAGTTCTATATTTCCAAATTCCCATTTTAGTCCATGATACTCTTCGCCCCATTTAACCATTTTGAGATCGAGAGCAGATAACATATTTTTTTGAAATGGTGATTTAAACAGATAATTTGAGCAACGAATACCATCATAAATCGCTAATTCTTTTGGAATGTATCCAAAGGAACTGTTATATCCTTGAATGTCGATAAAAAGTTCTGTCTTACACTCATTCATGGTTAGTCGCTAAATGATGTTTAAATCTATAAGATTAGTGTTTAAATCCCCACACCACTCTTACTACTACCCACTACCTCGCTTATTATCCCCACTACCACGCTTGCTTATTTAAGCACTCACCCACAGTTCTACAACCATTATTTCAATCAAGCATCTGAAAATGTATCAACCAACAAGCCAACAAGAGTTTAGTAAGAAGCGCAATGCAGCTCTCATCAATGAAACCATCTACTACATAAACAAATCCAAATCCAAATGGGTCAGCATTGGATTTTCCTTAGAGAGAAAATATATTCCTGTTGTTAAAATCTGTGGCTACAAATATAATCAAAATGTGATTTTTAATGAAGATCAATGGATTTCCTTCCTTAATAATCAAGGAATTATGTTAAGTTTCATTTATTCCAACAGCACCGGGTGGCAACCCATGAAGGGAAATGGTTATGAGATTCACTTTGTGTTTATTGGTGATGCAAGAATAATTAAGATTACACAAGATGGAGGTAATGAAGTATTCCTTGCTGGTGATACCATAAATGAATTAGTGAACTTGGCAAATTTAATCAAATATCGTGTTGATATCTTAAAAAACCAGGAATTTTCCAAATATTACAATATTTTAGTTAGTGGAATCTCTATGAAAAATGGCGATTTGTTAAAAAATGTATATGATGTTATTTCACCTATGGAAAATAGTTTAAATGTTTGCTGTGTTTTAGAATTATTAAACTTTTACTCAGATTGTGTTCTGGAGGATGTAGAAACATTCGTATGTAATGAATTTGTAAAAAGTTGTATTGAAAATAAAAATGTATAGGTATATTTTTCTTTTTATTCCGCCCACCTCCTAAATTAATTTTTAAAGCTCTGAACTTACTTTAAGTGTCACACATATGGAAAATAGTTTAAATGTTTGTAGTGTTTTAGAATTATTAAACGTTTATTCTGATTGCGTTGTGGAGGATGTAGAAACGTTCGCATGTAGTGAATTTGTAAAGACTTGTATTGAAAAATAAAATTTTAAAATATATTTTTCCTTTTTATTCCTCCCACCTCCTATTCCTCCCACCTCCCATCCTAAATTATTATTTAAAGCTCTGAACTTATTTTAAGTCTCACATACTCATACAAGATGTGGTTAGCATATACATCTCAACGAGTAGCATATAACCTAACAAGCGCTATAGAGAATCTATCACATGACTTTAGTAACTTAAAATTTGATGCTGCCCATGAAGCCGAGTATGGATTCGAAAGATTTTATACATATGATGAATGCATGGATATGGAAAGAAAGTATGAAAAAGCTGCAGAAGCCTGTAACATATATTTACATACTTTTGATATAAGAACTTTTCTGCAAACCATAAAGGAAATGGGATTTGAGGAGCATTTGGGTGAAGTAAAACAGTTTATTCCACAAGATATCATTGAAGAAATATTTGAAACCTAATTTATATGAAATAAAAAACTTTATTTCATTTATGTGTTTTATTCAATCATTAAATAATTATTATATAAATTTTATACATTAGTAAGTGCACATTTAGAATGATAAAAACAATGAGCTTCTCCTTCTTGTAACGATGGATTTTCATCAAGTTCCATGACTGGTTTTAATGAATATTTTCGAATGTATTCGGATTTCTCTCTCCTTTTTACTACCTCTCCTATGCCACCTCTCTCTTATGCTACCTCTCTCTTATGTTACTTTCTCGCTCTCTCCCTATGCTACTTCTTGCACACAAGCTGTCGTTTTACCATTTGTTTCAAACATTACATAGTTCTAACGTATAAAAAATGTACAAGAAGTTATAAAATATCCCTTTTTCTAACTTTGGTTTCAGATTTTTCCAATTTATCTTTATAATATTGTTTATTACCTATACCAAATTTAAATTAGATTTATCAGCCACATCGCCAGCTAAAAGCTTGGTTTTTCTCTTCCGAGCCAGAAAACGATTTCTTCCATGCCTAATTACACACTCTTTATGTTTCCCAACTAATACCTCCAAATGAGAGCCATTCAACTTATCATTAACTCAGTCCTCCCAAGAAAACTCTCTTATTTATTTTCTACAAACTCGTGCCAACGCATAACTGGTCAACTAGAACACCTTACTTTAAACCAATACTAAATCTAAACTTTCCTAGTGAATCTGAACGTTTATGTCGACAACACCAAAAAAGTATTAATCCAGTACACTTTGACGCTAAGAAATGAAACATCCTTTGAAGCTATTTTTAATAAATTTGATCTTAGATCGGTACACTTAATTGTAGCAGCTCGAAAAGGCGGATTAAAACTTTGTTCTTTAACTTGATGCATCCCAGAATAATATAATGACAACTTGTGTTACTATCTTTATTTAACCCATCAGTGTACATCTTACCTAGTAAAAACATTATTGCATTCACAACTAAAACTATTAATAAAACTCAATTCCAAGTTGCTCCAGTTCTCTTAAAATACTCATAATTTCAGGTGTATTAATGCCATCCGTATTATTCTCTTCCAAACATCGAAATTGGTCTATCATGTCATTGACATCTGTGTACTCTAGGATAGGACTCTCCGTCTAACTTCCTGAAGCCCACCTCCCCATTTTTCTACTTCGTAGTTCCCATCGCTAGTGTCTTCGATTAATTTTCTCCTTTGGATTTCGTTTTGAAATTTTAAAAATTTTAAATATTTCGTATTTTTCTTTTTAGCCACTATATTATTCAATTCTTTATAAGTGCTTCGGGGAGGAAATAGCTTTTTAATAATATTTACATACTTCCAACCAGACGATGAACTAATGCGTTCACACCGTTTAAAGTTTCTTTTGTGGGCATTTGTTAGAACTAAAATGTTTCTATATTGTAAGAGGTCGTTATCGGTGTACTCTACAGGGTGTTCCTCAGTCAGGAGATTTAGGAGGCCATCTGTTAACTTAAACTCCTTCTCACTAATAATTAGAGTATTTCCTTTAAAAACAGCTGGCACATTTCCAAGAAACCAACTGGAGCACACCTCCCGAAAACCAAACACGTTTTTATTTGACATTTCCATCAACTTTAAAGTTATTTTGCTGGTAGCCATCTTATCTCTTTGACATCTAACTTGATAATGAAGCTTTCTTAGTGATAGTAGGATATTTATTAACACGTAATGGCGTCGTAAAATAGACGTAACATAGACGTAACATAGACGTAACATAGACGTAACATAGACGTAACATAGACGTAACATAAACGTAAAATGGTATATGGCCTGTTTTTACCTGGTTTTCAGCTGGTTTTAGCTGTTTTAGCTGGTTTTTACCTGTTTTTAGGAAGAGTCTTTTCTATCAGTTAAAAAAATAGAATATTTCTTAAAACACAATTTATCCCTCGCCTTCGGCTCGGGATGATGCCACACGAGTGTGGCATCGGCTCGGGATGATGCCACACGAGTGTAAATTGTATTTTTTTAACTGATAGAAAAGACTCTTCCTAAAAACAGGTAAAACCAGCTAAAACAGCTAAAACCAGCTGAAAACCAGGTAAAAACAGGCCATATACCATTTTACGTTTATGTTACGTCTATGTTACGTCTATGTTACGTCTATGTTACGTCTATGTTACGTCTATTTTACGACGCCATTACGTGTTAATAAATATCCTACTATCACTAAGAAAGCTTCATTATCAAGTTAGATGTCAAAGAGATAAGATGGCTACCAGCAAAATAACTTTAAAGTTGATGGAAATGTCAAATAAAAACGTGTTTGGTTTTCGGGAGGTGTGCTCCAGTTGGTTTCTTGGAAATGTGCCAGCTGTTTTTAAAGGAAATACTCTAATTATTAGTGAGAAGGAGTTTAAGTTAACAGATGGCCTCCTAAATCTCCTGACTGAGGAACACCCTGTAGAGTACACCGATAACGACCTCTTACAATATAGAAACATTTTAGTTCTAACAAATGCCCACAAAAGACACTTTAAACGGTGTGAACGCATTAGTTCATCGTCTGGTTGGAAGTATGTAAATATTATTAAAAAGCTATTTCCTCCCCGAAGCACTTATAAAGAATTGAATAATATAGTGGCTAAAAAGAAAAATACGAAATATTTAAAATTTTTAAAATTTCAAAACGAAATCCAAAGGAGAAAATTAATCGAAGACACTAGCGATGGGAACTACGAAGTAGAAAAATGGGGAGGTGGGCTTCAGGAAGTTAGACGGAGAGTCCTATCCTAGAGTACACAGATGTCAATGACATGATAGACCAATTTCGATGTTTGGAAGAGAATAATACGGATGGCATTAATACACCTGAAATTATGAGTATTTTAAGAGAACTGGAGCAACTTGGAATTGAGTTTTATTAATAGTTTTAGTTGTGAATGCAATAATGTTTTTACTAGGTAAGATGTACACTGATGGGTTAAATAAAGATAGTAACACAAGTTGTCATTATATTATTCTGGGATGCATCAAGTTAAAGAACAAAGTTTTAATCCGCCTTTTCGAGCTGCTACAATTAAGTGTACCGATCTAAGATCAAATTTATTAAAAATAGCTTCAAAGGATGTTTCATTTCTTAGCGTCAAAGTGTACTGGATTAATACTTTTTTGGTGTTGTCGACATAAACGTTCAGATTCACTAGGAAAGTTTAGATTTAGTATTGGTTTAAAGTAAGGTGTTCTAGTTGACCAGTTATGCGTTGGCAGGAGTTTGTAGAAAATAAATAAGAGAGTTTTCTTGGGAGGACTGAGTTAATGATAAGTTGAATGGCTCTCATTTGGAGGTATTAGTTGGGAAACATAAAGAGTGTGTAATTAGGCATGGAAGAAATCGTTTTCTGGCTCGGAAGAGAAAAACCAAGCTTTTAGCTGGCGATGTGGCTGATAAATCTAATTTAAATTTGGTATAGGTAATAAACAATATTATAAAGATAAATTGGAAAAATCTGAAACCAAAGTTAGAAAAAGGGATATTTTATAACTTCTTGTACATTTTTTATACGTTAGAACTATGTAATGTTTGAAACAAATGGTAAAACGACAGCTTGTGTGCAAGAAGTAGCATAGGGAGAGAGCGAGAAAGTAACATAAGAGAGAGAGGTGGTATGTATCATAAGAGAGAGGAGAGAGCTAGTAAAAGCGAGAGAGAGGTAGCATAAGAGAGAGGAGTGGTAGGGAGAGGTGGCATAAGAGAGAGGTAGCATAAGAGAGAGGTAGCATAAGAGAGAGGTGGCATAGGAGAGGTAGTAAAAAGGAGAGAGAAATCCGAATACATTCGAAAATATTCATTAAAACCAGTCATGGAACTTGATGAAAATCCATCGTTACAAGAAGGAGAAGCTCATTGTTTTTATCATTCTAAATGTGCACTTACTAATGTATACAATTTATATAATAATTATTTAATGATTGAATAAAACACATAAATGAAATAAAGTTTTTTATTTCATATAAATTAGGTTTCAAATATTTCTTCAATGATATCTTGTGGAATAAACTGTTTTACTTCACCCAAATGCTCCTCAAATCCCATTTCCTTTATGGTTTGCAGAAAAGTTCTTATATCAAAAGTATGTAAATATATGTTACAGGCTTCTGCAGCTTTTTCATACTTTCTTTCCATATCCATGCATTCATCATATGTATAAAATCTTTCGAATCCATACTCGGCTTCATGGGCAGCATCAAATTTTAAGTTACTAAAGTCATGTGATAGATTCTCTATAGCGCTTGTTAGGTTATATGCTACTCGTTGAGATGTATATGCTAACCACATCTTGTATGAGTATGTGAGACTTAAAATAAGTTCAGAGCTTTAAATAATAATTTAGGATAGGAGGTGGGAGGAATAGGAGGTGGGAGGAATAAAAAGGAAAAATATATTTTAAAATTTTATTTTTCAATACAAGTCTTTACAAATTCACTACATGCGAACGTTTCTACATCCTCCACAACGCAATCAGAATAAACGTTTAATAATTCTAAAACACTACAAACATTTAAACTATTTTCCATATGTGTGACACTTAAAGTAAGTTCAGAGCTTTAAAAATTAATTTAGGAGGTGGGCGGAATAAAAAGAAAAATATACCTATACATTTTTATTTTCAATACAACTTTTTACAAATTCATTACATACGAATGTTTCTACATCCTCCAGAACACAATCTGAGTAAAAGTTTAATAATTCTAAAACACAGCAAACATTTAAACTATTTTCCATAGGTGAAATAACATCATATACATTTTTTAACAAATCGCCATTTTTCATAGAGATTCCACTAACTAAAATATTGTAATATTTGGAAAATTCCTGGTTTTTTAAGATATCAACACGATATTTGATTAAATTTGCCAAGTTCACTAATTCATTTATGGTATCACCAGCAAGGAATACTTCATTACCTCCATCTTGTGTAATCTTAATTATTCTTGCATCACCAATAAACACAAAGTGAATCTCATAACCATTTCCCTTCATGGGTTGCCACCCGGTGCTGTTGGAATAAATGAAACTTAACATAATTCCTTGATTATTAAGGAAGGAAATCCATTGATCTTCATTAAAAATCACATTTTGATTATATTTGTAGCCACAGATTTTAACAACAGGAATATATTTTCTCTCTAAGGAAAATCCAATGCTGACCCATTTGGATTTGGATTTGTTTATGTAGTAGATGGTTTCATTGATGAGAGCTGCATTGCGCTTCTTACTAAACTCTTGTTGGCTTGTTGGTTGATACATTTTCAGATGCTTGATTGAAATAATGGTTGTAGAACTGTGGGTGAGTGCTTAAATAAGCAAGCGTGGTAGTGGGGATAATAAGCGAGGTAGTGGGTAGTAGTAAGAGTGGTGTGGGGATTTAAACACTAATCTTATAGATTTAAACATCATTTAGCGACTAACCATGAATGAGTGTAAGACAGAACTTTTTATCGACATTCAAGGATATAACAGTTCCTTTGGATACATTCCAAAAGAATTAGCGATTTATGATGGTATTCGTTGCTCAAATTATCTGTTTAAATCACCATTTCAAAAAAATATGTTATCTGCTCTCGATCTCAAAATGGTTAAATGGGGCGAAGAGTATCATGGACTAAAATGGGAATTTGGAAATATAGAACTTAATGAAATTGATAATATTTTAAAGCATGTGTTAGAAGTTTACCAATCGCCCAAAATTTACGTGAAAGGGAATGAAAAAATCAACTTCTTAAAAAAGTTTTTGGATGAATATTTCATATACGCTATTCCCATTGCCCAAGAACCAAAATTAAGTAAATTTAAGAAAATTCCAGAATGTTATTTTCACAAAAATGTGAATCCATGGCATTGTGCATTAGCAAACGTAAAATTGTTATATAATTATAGGTATTGTTATGAATAAAAACCATTATTATATATATGTTTTTATTATTATTGAATTTTATTTATAATACAAATATACTTTGAATAATATATATCCTATTGAACATAAAAACACTACTAACAATATACTTAATAATACTAGACACACATTTGAATTACATTCTTCTATACAAGATTTTCTATACAACTGATTCCATTCCTGTGTCACTATTGAAGTTTTATTGAAATAATATAATCTTAACTTATACTGTACAATGGTAGATATGTTTTTTATTATTGAATTTTATTTATAATACAAATATACTTTGAATAATATATATCCTATTGAACATAGAAACACTACTAACAATATACTTAATAATACTACACACTCATTTGAATTACATTCTGCTATACAAGATTTTCTATACAACTGATTCCATTCCTGTGTCACTATTGAAGTTTTATTGAAATAATATAATCTTAACTTATACTGTACAATGGTAGATATGTTTTTTATTATTGAATTTTATTTATAATACAAATATACTTTGAATAATATATATCCTATTGAACATAGAAACACTACTAACAATATACTTAATAATACTACACACTCATTTGAATTACATTCTGCTATACAAGATTTTCTATACAACTGATTCCATTCCTGTGTCACTATTGAAGTTTTATTGAAATAATATAATCTTAACTTATACTGTACAATGGTAGAATCATTTATAATATTATCATCTATTTTGTGGGTAAATAAACCATTATTTATATTCATTCTTTTCCATGTTGAAGGCCAACTATCATTATTTACATTCTTAACAGATAGACAAATAAATGCTTCTCGAACATTATGATCAACTTGTATGAACAAAGTATTGTTAACGAATGCTGATAGAAATAGAACTCCTACTGGTAGCAGAGCCATTTTCAAAATAAAATATTTTTCCAGGGTTCTTATGTTTTATATTCGTCACGAACTAAATCTTTTAGAATATCAATTACATTATTAACTTGATCATCATCAGTCTTGGATTTCTCTTCCAAAATACTTATATGTTTGTGTCCCCAAGCTATGAAGCTCTAAATTGGATTAAATTTATTTATATTAAGCTCCAAATGTAATATTTTTTCCAACGCCCAACCTGAACCATTCTCCGCAAATATTGACATCTTTTCTTTTATTTCAGACAAAAATTTCTTGTAAATATCAGATAAATCTGTTGTTGAAGTTATGACCTTATTTTTCGTATTAAACGATTTAGTTTCGATTGTCTCTTTTATTTGTAAGAGATATTGTCCAAACAGTTCTACATTAATCTTAACACTTTTATGATTAACTAACTCTTCGGAAAGTAAACTTACAAACTTTTGTTGTACTTCATCAAAAAATTCTTCAAAGTCCACGTACTTTTTCGATGGAAGCAGCATGTAAGACACAATCCTGTTTTTAAACGCGGAAGTTAAAATTTTTACATTATCGCCACTTTTAAGTGCACTTTTATGTAGGTTTGACCGTACATGCGCAGCAAGTTTATTTTTCACATACCAAGTATCACAATCTTTACATCGTGATAAAGTAAGTTTAGGTATTGGAGGTCTGTCTTCTATTTTAGCTTTTTTCATGGATACATCACATACCTGGGTATTAGCCTTTCTTTTTTTGCGAGAACAAGATGGCCTCATGGCGCACGATTCTTTTTTATGTCTATACACGTTCGATTGATGAATAAAACTCTTGTTGCATTCACTGCACTGATACATCTTGAGAACTGAACAAAAAAGCAGAAAAGACTGATACTTATTCAACAGTTCTTGGGATATTTTCACCGCTCTCACAACACTTTGTACAATACTGTTTTTGCAAACTAAACAATTAATATAATATCAACGCTAACTAACCGCTGAGGATATATAGGTAACAAGGAGAAGACACAACTGTCGAGCTGAAGATGCGACTGCAGAACGAGAAGCGAAGAGAGAATATAAAGAGAATCCGTCTGGGCGGGGCATGCCCATGCGCATCTCTATTGCGCAGTTGTAAAAAAACCAAAAATATAAAAAATCTTTTTTTTTTTTTTTTTTTTTTGAGCCGCCATTTTTTTTTTTTTTTTTGAGCCGCCATTTTGACCTGTGTATTGTTCGAATTAGTACAACACTTGCGTTTTAACCGCACTTACCCTTTTGAGTAACGCGCTGTAATACGATGAAATGAGTGAAGCTTTGTGTAATGATGTTTAACGATTTAGAGTGGGGGGATTTGGTGGTGGTGGGATGCTGTAAATCCATGGATTAATGAATAATACTTCTAATTATTTGTTTGACATTTATAAAACATTTATTAAAATACAGGTTTACTTTTGAACAAAAATAACAATATGTTTATCTATTACTTCTTCGCTAGTGCAGCGAATATATATATATATATATATATATATATTTTTGCTTCCAATTCTTGAACTTTCTTTCTCTGTTCAGTTCGAAACTTTTTTTAGCACTCTTAGATAGATTAGGTGGAGGTTTTCGTAAAATTAAATTATTTTGTATGTAGTCTTGTGGATTATAGCTTTCGCAATGTTCTGTGTCCCATGAATAATCAATAGGGACTGCTGAAGACATCGTTGTGAATTGTGTTAAATACTGCAAATATTGAGAATTAAAGTGGTGTGGCGGGTAGGAGGAATGGATTTGATATAAGAGTGGTAGGATTTGGTAGTGTGAAGAGTGCGTGTTGTGGAATGGTTTTAAGCTCCTGAGAGGAGAGGGGAGAGGAGAGGGGGAGGGGAGCGGAGAGGGGAGCGGAGAGGGGAGCGGAGAGTGGAGAGGAGTGGTGTGAAGAGTGGGGGGATTTTGGTGGGGTGAAGAGTGGGGGGATTTTGGTGGGGTGAAGAGTGGGGGGATTTTGGTGGGGTGAAGAGTGGGGGGATTTTGGTAGTGTGAAGAGTGGGGGGATTTGGTGGGGTGAAGAGTGGGGGGATTTTGGTGGGGTGAAGAGTGGGGGGATTTTGGTGGGGTGAAGAGTGGGGGGATTTGGTGGGGTGAAGAGTGGGGGGAATTTTTGGATATATATCCTGATATATCCTGGTCTGGTATGCCTGAAAACACTCTACTTTAGTTCTTTGTACTAATATTAGCACTGGGATCTAGGGATAAAAACCTCGAACTTCTCTCCTTCATACCAGAATTATGGAAAAATTGCCTGCAGATGTTTTCCCTGTCTGTCCCAACACCCACTCATTTAAATGTCATGTTAATAGATTAAATTTCCCTTCTCTTCAGACGTCCACGGTTCGTTAGTACTTAGGCTTGACGTTTACGTGGGATGACTTATATAAAAAAATCTTTAAAGCCGAAATTTACGAGTATCATTTTAAATTTATGTTTAAGTAACAACATAGAAATAGTTAGTTCTTTGAACTAATATTAGCACTGGGATCTGGGGATAAAAACCTCGAACTTCTCTCCTTCATACCAGAATTATGGAAAAAATTGCCTGCAGATGTTTTCCCTGTCTGTCCCAACACCCACTCCTTTAACTCTCATGTCAATAGCTTACATTTCCCTTCTCTTCAGACGCCCACGGTTCGTTAGTACTTAGGCTTGACGTCTACGTGGGATGACTTATATAAAAAAAAATCTTTAAAGCGGAAATTTACGAGTATCATTTTAAATTTCTGTTTCAGTAACAACATAGAAATAGTTAGTTCTTTGAACTCATATTAGTACCTGAATTCTGAAAAAATTGCCTGCAGATGTTTTCCCTGTCTGTTCCCACGTTCAATCCTTTAAATCTCGTGGCAATAGATTAGATCCCTTCTCTTCAGACGCCCTCGGTTCGTTAGTACTTAGGCTTGAAGTCTACGTGAGATGTCCTAGATAAAACTAACTGTAGTTTTGCTTTTCAATTGCGCTAAAAACTGTAACTTTTGGGGGAGAAAAATGAATCAAAAAATGTGTGTCGTATAGTCTGAAGAATTTCGTCAGTTAAAATCTTTTATTTTTACAGAAAATGTTTGCATGTTCATGTACAACTTCCAGCGTATACTGGTTTGAAAATTAGAAAAAATATATTCAAAGTGATTTCGGTATGTTCCCTATTATTGCTAATGAGCTGGCTCCTTAAGGGGTATAAAGGGATGGTCGACTTTTTTCCGCATGGAAACACGCCAGGTACCCTTCCGAGGGGAGACGTACTGACTCCGGTGTTCGGTAATTCCTCTGTACAAAGGGGGTTGGCACCTTAAAGGAGTTTGGTATATACAGTGTTTTCCATATGTCTTATGGACATGATTAGGGTTAATTGTCGCCTGTTGGCTATTAAAGAACCATCCATCGGCCCTGTTTCAACTTAAAATAACGCTTTGCGTTTGCTCTGTTATATGTTCGCTTGTTTTGACTCTATAAAGGAGCTAATTTTGACTAATTACGTTACTAGAGGCTAGACTGTTTAACATATTATATCTTTCCTATTCGTGCCCTAACAGTAAGAAAGGGTCGGAGAATCTTTGGCGGGTATTGGGTAAGGTCAAAAAGACCTTTCGACTGACAAAAATTTTTCGAAAATCTCGACTAACGTTGCTAGTGGTTGTAGTGTTTAAAATATGTCTTTCATATTATGCAATAATATCCTCAAATGGTGCGAGAAATTTTTCTGTGAACCATTTAGTGATTTATTGTCATATCTGTATACTAAGAATCTATTATGGCCCTTTAGACATCCTCACTGAGGACCAAGATAGTGGAGCTTGATTTGTAAGACCTCCCTACAAAAGGGGCAATTTGAGCTGTGAAGCATATCTTCCTGCGTCTTTTGGGGATCCTTTTTATTCTTTTTATACCGTCGAATCAAATAATGTCGACTTAAATACAAATTAATACCACCAACATGGTGATGCCGGAAAGAATCTCAACCATACAGTTTTTCGAAAATCTAAGACTTAGAATAAGAAAAAAAGGACTCTCTTCCGACTACCCAGTTTTTCGAAAATATAAGACCTAGCATAAGAAAATAAGCGTTATTATTTTAAGGAGTTTTGAATGGGATTTTGTTTTAGTTTTACAAGGTTTAGAATAGAACCTTTTGTATTAACGGTGGCTATATTTAGATATAAGGCCCTTAACCGGTTACATAATTTTCCGGCATAATTTCTTTTTAATATATCTACGGTTTTACAGGGTGTTTAAAAGAACTTAGACCCCTCTGTCCTTACACCATATTTAACAGCTGGTGTTTCAAGAAGCTGATACTTTATTTTGTTGGTATACATCTTATTACTATAACATCCAGTTCTCAACTAAAGCCCTTAATCTGAACATGTCCTTTTATCCATCAAAACCTCGTTATAACACATACAGGACAACGTCCTGACGTTATCCGGACAGCAACCGAACGTTAATAGGACAACAACCGGGCAGTAACCGGACAACAATAGGGTGGTTCACAGGGCGTTAACGGGGCGTCACACACAATGCAAAGACAAACGCCCTGAGAAAAGCTTGAATCCCTTGGAAACAGAACCTGTTCTATTAAATAGCTTGAGGCTGAGAATCGTTTAAGTTTCGAAGAATTTTGTACCACCTGCACTAGAATATTTGTTGAGGTTAGGTTTGATTGTTTCAGGTAGTAAAACATCTAAGGACTTGGTTTAATTCTTTTATTTAATACATCTAGCTACATTTCTATGGATAATTTTTCTCAGAGTTTTAAGTTTATCTGGAGCGTTGGAAAAGTATTGGTGTGTTGTGTTTGTTCTCTGGAACTGATTAAAAATATCTAGCATTAGTGCTGCCTCCATATCTGTGTTTATACTAGGATCTTCTTTGTACACAAACTTCGTAAGGTCTGCAGATGGCATCATATGTTTAATAACTTTCACGGTAGGATCGTAAATTTCTCCTTCAAATACGTTCCAAAAATGAATGTTACCTTCTATTTCCTCATAGAAAATCTTTCCACATTTTGGCTCTACATGTACATTATATTTTTTAGCAAGTTCCCAAACCATTAAAGTTGCCGGTAAACAGGACCCATAATACTGGTTCCGACTGAATACTTCTTCAATGTTGGCAAGAATAGTTTTTCATATTTCCGCCATGTTAATTGTCTGCCGGTCAACGGTATACTAACCATTTCTTATCAGCTATTCCACTTAGATTACAAATTTCGTATACATCACTCCCTATCTTTGTATTGTTCCTCATCTTCTTTTCTCTGATAAATAGGTTTAGAAAAAAACAGACGATCGTAGAGCCCATCAGTTCTTCGGTATTCAATATCGCCCACTTGGATATCGCTATTTTTCAAAAACAATCAACCCGTAGCTCTCCCCGTTTCCATGTATCAGTTTCGATATCCTGCTTAAGACGCTGTGTGAGATCACTATCAGCTAACTCTCCAATATTTCGATATGTCTTCTAGAACAATTTTCGGATATTGATTTAGGGTATGATCTGAGTATCAAACTTGTTGTGTACCTAAGTCTTTCTAGTTCTATTGGCAGCTTTCTGTTAAAAGAAAATAGCCTGTATCTACGTATGCAGTTCTTAAAGATCTTTGAACGAAATTTTTATTTTAAATTCCGTTCGAAAAGGAGGATGGACTGGATGCTTTTTTTTAACAGATAACTGTTTGATTATTCGTAGCAGCATTAGTACCCTTCTATTTTTGAAGAAAATCGTCTGTATGTTGTTTATATATGAGCAAGTATGAATACGAATTACTGTTTCCCGAAGCAAAGGCATTTTTCTTAGTTGTTTCCTAGCTCCTCCGGAGTTGTTTTTCGAAACAGAGTATGTTGTTTCGCTGTTGAGTGGTTGGGTAGTTCGACGTTTCAGTGGGTTCCTGAAACA
Organism: Philopedon plagiatum; assembly: GCA_963971165.1. Lineage (NCBI taxonomy): Eukaryota > Metazoa > Arthropoda > Insecta > Coleoptera > Curculionidae > Philopedon > Philopedon plagiatum. The sequence continues at coordinate 103,675,557 of OZ020191.1, read as the reverse complement.
GGGTCTGTTTTTTTTTTGCTGTTCTTCCCGAACAGGGTCTGTTTTTTTTAGCTGTTTTTCTAGAAACAGAGTCTGTTTTTAGCTGTTTTTTTCCAGAACAGGGTCTGTTTTTTAGCTGTTTTTTCCCGAACAGGGTCTGTTTTTAGCTGTTTTTCCAGAACAGGGTCTGTTTTTTAGCTGTTTTTCTAGAACAGGGTCTGTTTTTTCGCTGTTTTTTCCAGAACAGGATCTGTTTTTGAGCTGTTTTTCCAGAACAGGGTCTGTTTCTTAGCTGTTTTTTCCAGAATAGGGCCTGTTTTTTAGCTGTTTTTCCAGAACAGGGTCTGTCTTTTTTAGTATGTCTACCCCCAAGAGCCAGCTCGATAAAGACGTTAAACGTAGGATTATCCAAGCTGCACGAACAATAAGAAAGAAGTATTTAGCATTTAAGACCTGCATCGATGATCTTCGTCGAGAATTTCGTAAAGTTTTTCCGTCCGTCGCAACATCTTTTCCTCGTACTCATTCTACCCTAACCCCATCTTTATCCGAAACTCTGAATCGTATTTCTAGTTTACTTGTATTCCTAGTCCTAACTTGTTTCCTATTATTCGCTAATTTTGTATATAAATTTGCTCAATCTCGATGTCTTGTGGTTAAATCACTAATTTTTCTAATTGCTAGTTTTCTTACATATTCGTACCTCGAAAAACACGTCTAAATTAACCTTACCTCGTGCTGAGTCATTTTAGCTCGCTTGAGTTGGGAATTTTCCACTAATGATGCAATCTTTCTCTTATGTACTATTGTTTTAGGCTCTTTTAACTTGATATAATCATCCGGCAGATAATATTTTAACAATAAAATAAAGTTAATAATTTCTAACACCCCTGTTTATACAGCCCTGTTTAAACAGAGGTGTTTTTAAACAGGGTAGTTGAAACCGGGCTGTTTAAACAGAGCTGTTTAAACAGGGGTGTTTCAACAGCTCAGTTTAAACATTGGCGATTTTAACGTGGATTGTTTAGTTGTTATTAACTTAAATAAAATTCCTAAATTATATCTTTCATCGAAAATTAACTCTACAGGGTGATGTAAAAATTTTGAGATCTATTTTTTACTAGTTCCAATGACCTGATACATATTTTTCTATTACTAAATCCCCCTAATATTCATAACTTATATAATTAATCCAAAATTTGCTATACAGGGTGATGTAAAAATTTGAAATCTAATTTTTTCCTCAAAGTCGAGATTTTTGAAAAATAATTTCACTAATCGAATGATCTCATCATCTACTATCCTACATCCAAATTTCAACTCTCCAACCTGAGCCATTAGAGCGCTAATAGCAAAAAACTATATCTCCGGAACCAAAAGGCCGATCGACGCCATTCTTTTTTTAAACGCTTTCGGATACCGCCCTGAACACGTGACATATGTTGAATTTTCTTTTTGACGTTTAACACGTGACTGGTGACAGTTGACATGTCTTAAATGACAGGTGACAGCCGCCATACTTTTACACATGTCTTCTGACGCCATTTTGAACACGTGACCTACGTTAAATTTTAATTTTGGCGTTTCATAAGTGACAGGTGACAGTTGACAGATCTTAAATGACAGGTGACAGCTGCCATACTTTTACGCATGTCTTATGACGTCATTTTGAACACGTGACGTATGTTGAATTTTAATTTTGGCGTTTCGTAAGTGACAGGTGACAGTTGACAGATCTTAAATGACAGGTGACAGCTGACATGCTTTTACACATGTCTTATGACGTCATTTTGAACACGTGACGTATGTCAAATTTTAATTTTGACATTTGACAAGTGACAGGTGACAGTTGACAGGTGACATTTGACAGCTGCGCGCGCAGGTTGGGTTTGGTGACGTAAGATCCAGTGACGTAGACTTCGATGACGTACTTGAAATTTACACATGCGCAAAGGTAGCCGAGATATGACGTCATAGATCACAAGATAAGATCCACCCGGGTGGCGGGTGGGGCACAGTCCCTCTTCTTCTACTACTAAGGCAACATCTGTTAAATGGATCCCTGGAACAATAGTAAAAAATATGATACTAGATCATATATCGTAAGAAATAAAAGTAACGACATGGAGTACAGAAGAAGTCGAGTACACATTAAACTGTATAGCACTCAAATAGCAAGTCTAGGGAATAAAAATATTAAAGAACGAACCAATGAATACCGAAAGAAAACCAATACATTTGACTACATATGTATGGGTAGAGATACAGATATAGAAACAAACAAGTTTGATAATGATAATGAACCAGAAGACATACAGGAAGATCAAATGACTGAAAAAGTTAACAACCAATCAAAACATGAAGTGCATCGAATCAGAACATGAAGTGGAAGAGCGAGAACAGGATCAATTTGCAAACAAAACAAATGAACCACGACCATCTACAAGCAGGTGTCAAATAAAAATAAACCTGCCAGACAAATTCAAAGGAGAAGATCCCAAGTAGCATTTTAAAGTTGGGTCAACGTCGCGTCGGTGCCGTTGACTTAACGTTGGCACACAACGTTAACAGGACGTCCTAGCGACCTTTATTTAAGTATACCAATTTGGGGAATAAAATCCAAGTTGTTGCAACGTTGCCCCGCATCTTGAAGTTTATTTAAGGATATTTTATTAACCATTTTTAACGTTAATTTAAGGCAAGTTTTTGAGTTAAGATTTATCTATCATTTAGGTTATAGTTTTCTAACGTCAACTGTTTATTAACTTTAGGTTTATTTAATTAAACTATACATCGGAATTAGTGCAGCAAATGAGTTTTTGAATTTTGAAAAGTAAAAAATGTTCTTTATTTGAGTTATTAGTCTGCACTTAAAGTTTCTACTTAAATTAAGTAAATGACCAAAATGTATTAAGAATGACAACGACGGCCACTTTACTGTTAAAAATTAATACAATACTTCCAAAATTTAGGGATCGCCTTTAAAATAATGATTTTTGACAAATATTTTAATAAAAATGGAAACATATTAAAAGCAAAAATTATAGTTTTTGTTTAAATTGTAAAAAAGTAAATCTACATGTACAGTTGTCGGTTTAAATAAGGTTAATATCGTTAAAAACACTTTTTAAACCATGAAAATTTAATGTATTTCAAAGTAGTTAAACATGGCGACATTTTGATCTCGCCCTTTAAGAACTAAAAATGGCGAGGTCCGCAATTCAAACTAAAACATTACCTATTTTAGCAAGAACACGCAGTAAGTTGAAAAATCTGCACTTTTAGGACTGTACGTTTAAAACATTGCACCTATTTAACACTTTTTCGTACTTAAAGTTCAAATAGGTGGAGCAAACTTTAAACCACCAAAAAAGGTTGAAATTACAACTAGATTTAAACCTTACATATGTCTGTAAAGAAAAGAAGAATCAACAAAAGGGAACATACCCTTCCTTTTATATATATTTTTTGAAGGGAACAACATAACCCTTCGAATTCAAAGTGGCGGCAATTTATAACGAATGGCTAACTATTTTTATTTTATTTTTGTACAATTCTTTCATTCTTTTGTATAATTGCTGTTACCGAGAACGTTCCGTAAAGCAGAAATGTTTTTCACAGATGGTGTTGATGGAACTGCGGTAGATTGATTGCTGGGACCCGCACTAAGCTGTTCTTGGATATACCGGGTCAGTTTTCATTTTTTTCTGTAAGATATCTACGAATATTTAAACCTTTTGTTTGTTTACTAATTCTTTTTAGTTTTTGACAATTCTTGACTTTAATGACAACCTTTGACAAACAGAAAAAAGAAGGAGCAATTTAGTTGGCCTTTACAACGTTGAACAACGTTCTTGTACGTTGGATTTTTCTAGGCAGCGATAGGCAACGCTTGGTGACGTTGAAGTGTGCTATGTTTACTAATTTAACGAATTTTGATGTCGCCAATGGTCTTTCTTGGGAGACGTTTTAAGGGAGAACTTAAATTCTCGATAATTAACGTCGTGATGCTAACTACAACATATTAACGTAAATACGACGTTTATATAACGTCGGGTAGCGTAAGCTCTTTTTGGCAACCAGTTTTGGAAGCAGAACAACGTTAAATTTTGTCAAAAATCAGTCGCTAGTCCGAGAATTACTAAAAAATGTTACTTCGGATGATATATTATTAATTTTGTTACATTGTATAATATTACTACCAGTTGTAATTGAAAGAATTGTCATTGTCATCACCAGATTAAAATACGTCTTTATTTCTTTGGCGGCAAAAAACATAAATAAAACCATTTCAAACAACAATAAAAACTTACTTTTAGCGGCCCAAGAAATTCCACTATTTAAACTTTTTACGTAAACTTCCATATCTACTCTGCAGTTTTGATTTTCCAGTTTGATTGCTCGATCTAACCATTGATGTTGGTCGTACAATCCCGAGAACCACTTCATTTCCCCGATTGATTCCTCAGTAGTTTCCCCTGTAAAATATCCTTGTGAATAGGCAGATGGAGCAGGAAATTGTATACCATTTGATAAATAGGACAAATCCGAGGAGTTATAAGTATATTTTGCAGTGGTAGGTTCACCAATGGCCACTGGATTCATCCACACTGCCACTAAGATTGCACCAATTATAATTTTACTTAAAATCATCGTTAATAACTTTTACTTCGAATCGGAAATTAAGTATATAGCAAAAAGAAATGTGCTAATGAAGACGATCGACGAAGGAAGCACGCGTTCAGTTCACTACACTTAAAAATAATCAGGAAAGGAAAGTAATCTTGCGATAATTATTTAAGTATCATGTTGGAAAAACTGAAAAACAGAACTACACTGTCGAAGGTGTCTTGTGAACTACTTGTAAGAAATTGCCCGAGTGTTATCAGTTCTTTGCTGGTACCACTTTCCTTTTCTTCGCCGGCCGCAGATGCAGGTAGTACTCTTGCGTAATATGTACTAACATATAAATACTATTTGCACGCCTTTAAGTCCAATAAATGTAAATATGTCTGTACGTATATACTGTGAGTCAAAATAAAGTACTACCATTTTAAATATTTACCTTTTTTATAACCCGAGCCCGCGCACCTTTTTATAAGCATGTACATACCTGTGATAAAGTTTATCTTAGCCGAAATAAATAAAAAAAAGGTAAACAAAAAATTCATCGCATTCATGAGCTCGACAGTATCCCATTCCGCAAAGCTCTCGGTTTTGTAGAATGGGATACTATCAAGCTTAAGGGCTCAAGACACCCTTTCCCCTATAGGACCCTAGGAGCACAACACGGCGTGTCTTTTTTTGTATCAACCCCTTAAAGCAAAAAATATATAAGAGGTTAGAAATGTTAACTCCTAAGTAAAACACGAAATTTAAATAAAAATCAATAAAATAGTACGCATCCTACCACCAGTTGTCGCTCTAGCTCGCTTTCTCGTGGCGGGTAGTTTAAAGGTGGTAGTTTAAAGGTGGTAGTTTAATAATATATTAATTTATTTTTAAGCTAGTATTTAATTGTTTTATAGACGATTTGTTGTTTTTTTTTTAATTATAATTAAATTATATTTTAGAGGAAATTACCTATAAACAAACTAAAAAAACAATAATAGTCTGTAACAATCCAATACTGATACTTATATAAACCCTACACAGTATAATACGTAAAATATAAATTATATAATAAAACTACAAAGTATGTACATGTCGGCTTTATTTACCAAAAAGTTGTTGTTATCACATTGTTATTAAAACATAGCCCAAAATGCAAGCAAATGTGTTATGTTACCTTTATATATTTTTTTTCATGTAAATGTGTACATTTTCATAAAGTTCAGACTATATTTACTAAATACCGTTAACTCCTAAGCTTAAATTCATGTTAGCATGCTGAAATTCATGAAGAAATGGATAACTACACAAATGTAAAACCGGCATTAACAATATCGTCTACCAGTATTTATAAAAAAATTAGGGAGTGCATGGAAGAAAAATTAAAAAAATTAACAGACAACATTGAGTTGAGGCTAAGTAATTTCTCTGCCTGCACTGCAGCCCAGCATTACTTAAAACAGATATTAAATATATTGTTTAAACAAAAGCAGAATTCATAAAGAACAAACAAAAAGGATCATGTTAAAAAAGGCTATTTTGTGTCTATCACGGCAGGTGACAAAAATGATATTTCATGTGAATTTTGACCTTCTAGACATGCAACTAGAATTACCGGATGCTTTCGGGAAAACCTTTTTCTTTGGTATCAAGTAAATTTTAATCACATCGTGTTGTTCAGCAGGTCAAAATCCATTATAAATAATATTATCTTTCACGTTTGATATCTTGACAGGCAAAAACTTGCAATTTTTACCATTGTTCTTTAACCACATTTTATTATTAAAACAAAACATACACTTTCACTTCACTTCACTTAAAACCATCCTAAAATGTGCAACAGTTTCTGTGTTATAAATGCATTCACAAAATATAAAAATAGCTAATGAAATTGTTTAGGTAAAACTATAAATAATTATTGCACCGACCTGTCACAGATCGCGGCGAAATTTGACAAGTCGTCAGCTGTCTGAAAGTTCAAAGAACGAGTGAAATGATGGTTGCAGAAGAATTATCCTACAGTGCCACGTAGTGGTAGGATGGACTACTAATGGTGTAACGGCCGTGTTTCCACTTATTCAATTCAAGTTTCGCCCATGTGCCTTAAAGCAGAAATCCCGGTAGGAAAGTCCTTGTTCTGCCACTGTTTAAGTTGCCACAGTGGCAGAAGTGGAAAGAGCCTTAATTTGTCTCGTTTCGTTAACCTCAGCACCAAGGACTATTATTTTGACCTTATCACAATGCACCTACAAATATTTAAACTACAAACAGACATTTTTACTCTTTCAAAACCTATTTACTGATAAATTTTTCACGTTCTTGTTACGCTATCCTAAAACTAAAAATAAGTCAGTTTGTTTGTGACCAAATATATTTTTTTTGGTAATTAAACAGCCCGTCACAGAAAGAAACTTTAGATATATTACCAGCTGGTGCCCGCGGGCTTCGCCAGCGTGTTTTATTCGAAATGAAATATATTTTTAGAATATATACATACATATTTGGAAATTACTTCTTTAGCACTTCCTTATAAGCGACATTTATTGTTTTTCGTAGAGGCTGCAAAATAGCCAAGCTATTGGACAGTTACATCTATACCCTATGCGCAAATTTTTTTTAAGCTATAGCTTCTGTGTATAACAATAAAGAATACGGAACGGAAAAACGGATGGCTAGATCACGTTAGGTTATGCGGCCCGAACATCTGAAAGCACGGCTGCCAGATTTATTCAAGTATAAAACTGATATTATTTGCACATGGTGTTACCCCTAGGGATTAAATTACACCAAAAAATGGTTCTTATCTAAAAAAATATTGACAGTCGTTTAAGAATAAAAAATATTTTAATTTTTTGGGAATGACTCTATCCCCTTAGCAAGAGACTTTCATAACACCCGCTACTATTTTGCACCAAGACCTCAAAGCAAACCTGCATGCCAAAGTTCAAAATTTCACGACGCAACGTAGGGTCTAGTAGATCTAGTGATGAGTGTTTTTACCCCTTATGATGGGTATTCCAACACAAAAATTAAATAAAATCGACGTGTTTCGGCCTTTACCATATAGTTACCCATTGATTTTTGAACAAAAAAATATTAAATATTTAGGAGTTAATTTACCCCTTTAGAGGGTGAGTTTTACACTATCCTTTCTTAGTGGACGTCTGGGACCTAAACTAAGGCTGTATGCAAAATTGCAGCTTTCTATCTTTGGTAGTTAGGGCTGGGCCTTGATAAGTCAGTGGTAGAAGTGTGATTTACCCCCTAGGGGTAATATAAGACCACGAAAAAAAGTAGTCTTATGTAAAAAAAATTGAGACGTTTTGGCGTTTTCCTTAGAACTGAATAGTTTTTAAAATAAAAAAAAAATTTTGGGGATTGCTTTTACCCCCTCAAAGGGCGAGTTTGACAATAACCCTTCTTAGTGGCAGTATGCAAAATTTCAGCTTTCTATCTTTGGTAGTTAGGGCTGGGCCTTGATAAATCAATGGTAAAAGTGTATTTTTATCCCCTAAGGGCAAAATTCCGACACGAAAAAGTGGTCTTATGTAAAAGAATAAAATAAGATAAAAATAAAATAGAACTTGGTAGTTTTCAAAATAAAAAATAATTAAATTTTTAGGGGTTGCTTTTACCCCCTTACCCAGTCAACACAAAACCGTCCCTGGGACGTCCCAGGGACGTAAGTCTGGATCCTACATCCCAGGGACGTCCCGGAATATCCCATAAGATCCCAAGGACGTCCCTGGGACGTACGTTTGGAACAGGTCGGGATGTATCTGGGATCATCCCATAAAGGTTACACAGGACATATATGGGATCACCTTAGGACCTTACTAGGACGTTATAGCGACTATATTTGGGACGTATATAGGATCATTGTTGGACATTCCCTACGCCTTAAAGGGGCAAAGGGACATTTTATTGCATTTTCAATTTACTGCACTTGAGCCGCTTTTAGAGTTTTTGATATTTCCTATATATAGGACATGTCCCTGTGCTGGGGTATCTCAAGGGAAATTTTTGGGATTTCCCATATCAATCAAATCAAATTTGTCATAATTTGTTCCAACACGGTTAGATAAAAGAATACTTATTCAGAGTGCAAGAAACTACCAGGAAAAAGTATGCTTTTTCGTTTGAGTACGGTTTGATGGAATATTACGCAAAGAGTAAATCTTGAACATTATTTTGTTGAATTACTGAAGCAGCATGACACACACAGCGCCATCTCCTAGCAATTCCAAACAGTCCTAGTACTGACACAAAAAAACGCATTTTGGGGGTAATATAAAGTCATTATAATATAGAGTCATCAATACAATAAAGATTCCAACAGTATTTTGTTTTTACACTTTATAAAATTTTTTTACCAAATTGATTTTTTTTTTAAATCCCATTGCTGACGTCCTTGGGACGGCAACATGAGACGTCCGTAGGACGTCACATTGGGACCAATTTGGGATCTTTCTAACGTCCAGGGGACGTCCCAGAGACGTTTTAGCTGGGATCATCCCAACTGGGACGTTTCGGATCAAAATGGGACGTCCTGGGGATCATTGTTGCTAACTGGGTAAAGGGCGGGTTTTGCAATATTCTTTCTTAGTGGACGTCTGGGGTCTAAACTAAAGCTATATGCAAAATTTCAGCTTCTATCTTTGGTAGTTAGGGCTGGGCCTTGCTAAAGCAGTGGTCGAAGTGTGTTTTTACCCCCTAGGGGTAAAATTGCAACACGAAAAAAAAGTAGTCTTATGTAAAAAAATAAAATAAAGTTGACATGTTTTGGCGTTTTCCTTAGAACTTAGTAGTTTTTAAAATAAAAAATAATTTAATTTTTAGGGGTTGCTTTTACCCCCTTGGAGGGCGAGTTTTGCAAAATACAGTCTTAGTGGACGTCTACGGCGTAAAATAAAGCTGTGTGCAACATTTCAACTTTTTAGCATTAGTAGTTTTGGCTGGGCGTTGATGAATGACTGAGTCAGTGAGTCAATTTACTCTTTTATATATTAGTATAGATATCAGATTGAGCCCACTCTAACTCTGTGACACGGGAACGCACGTGAACTCTTATAAATTTATCTAGATTAAGTAATGCGACAGAGACGCCAGCGATACTTCCTTGAGGGCCACAATAATATTCAGATGAAAGGGAATTAAAGTTAGTGAATATTAATTAGTACGAAGCTCTATGTGACTCAAACCTCATTCTCGCAGCCTTTGTTGTAGCCTCTCTCGAAGATCGAAGAACTTGAAGTTTCTCGCCACTCGCCGATCAAATCGTTTTGAACATCTGGCAGAAATCTAGTCTCGTGACGTCTGTCGAATGTCGCCGACGAGTCGACGAGGATCTAACTTAATCTTAACATGTCAATTTCGCCAATAAATGACACAACAGTCAGAAATATATTAACAAGTAATAGAAAATATACTGTACAAACGAAAATATAATTAAATGACAAAAATAAAGTTATAAACCACAGAGAAAAATATAAAGAATGTGCAAAAGAATTATCTGGACAAGCGTCTACATATATAATAAAACTCGAATCAATAAATACCTAAAAAACTACATCATATATATTGCTGAATTCGTGCTTCAATAAGCTCTCATTTGACACATCTACACGATGCCCTTGAATTTATTTTTTCCATTTCCCAATTTACCCCCTAATATCAACCCCCATAATAAAAAATCAACTTTTTATACTTCACGTCTTTTTATACCACACTCTATCTCTATGCTAAATTTCAAATTTTTACGTCAAATAGTTTCAGAGAAAATCGCTTGACACATGGACGGACGGACACCGAAGTGATTCCGTTTTTGCTAATTTTAGCAAGGAACACTAAAATAAACATGTTAAAACCTTCTTCATTTCCGAATTTCCAATTCTCTGCACTCATCTGGATTTTAATTTCCTTTTTAATCAGTAAAGAAGAATCTTCATTATCTGATTCTCGCGATAATTAGCAAATTACCAAAAGTTATCGAGATACCACCCTGGTTTACTTCTAAATTTCTTTATCTAAATATTAGGCCCAAAGTTATCAATAAGAAATATATGCAATAAATAAATATGTACTGTTACAGCAATGTCTATCTATAAAGAAAAACTTATATTCTTAAATATTATTTTCAGTTACATTTGCATACATTTTAAAATAGTCTAAAAACGTCGAAAAATGTAAAAGTTGCGCCAAACTCTTGAGAAAAGTAAAAACTCATGGCCCAGTGAAATTGTCACCTAGCTAAGCCTTGCTACCCCCTCCGTCGAGGGGGGAAACAGGTACACCCGTAACGCGTTCGGGATAAAATATTCACACTTTTTAAAGCTAAGCCGTTACGCTGAAAGTGGGTTCTCTCCATGGATTTATTAAGAATGGATACGGGATGATTTAACATTCTTTGAAGCCAAAACAAACCATTCTAAGCGACACTGTAAACACAATTTGTAAACATTGGCCACATCTTATTTTACCTTGTATTTTTGTACAAAAAATACGTTAGAAGCATCACAAGATTTACTAAAAGTAATAAGAGCCCGAAAATATTTTATTTTTCTGCTAAATAATAATAAATTTAAGTTAAAAAGGTTTTATTATTTATAGGTTATTTATTTCTAAAGGCTTATTTAAAGGCGCTCCGGGTCATTTATAAATCTATAAGTCGCACTTTTTCTTTTCTAGTTCATTAGACAAAGACGTACGTGTAACCGAGTGTTCAGACGTATTTCCTAAGCAACCAGCCGAGACAGCAACACTTCTGAGCTCCAACACTCCAATGCTATTTTATCTCTTTCTACTACCATTCTTGATTCAATTACGTATTTCCTTAAAGTTCGTAAACTAGGGGAAATGTTTTCATAACAAACAACAAATATCACGTTCGAAACGCTCACAGTATACGGAACCCGAATCCTTTCTTAATAAATCCATGGTTTTCTCCTTTCTAGTGATTTTTTCTTGTGTTGTTACGCTGCCAGTAAGCCCTTTAATCTTTGTTCAGTTTAGATTGATATTTTTTTAGTTAGTGTGTTATTATTATAAACTGGATTTCTTTTTTACTTATTGGGGCACCTCGTACGCCGATTTAACCCGACGCCGACGGGGCGTTCAAACGACGAAGCTTATCTAACAGGTGAGTTTAGGTGAAATTAAATCCGTTACTGTGCTTTTCAATTCGTTATCATCTAAATAATTCTATAAAATAAATGTTTTTTCTTACTTATTGAGATACCTCGGACGCCGATTTAAGCCGACAATGTGCAAACGTCGAAGCTTATCTTACAGGTGGGTTTTTATTAGGTATCTTTCGTAACGAAATGAAATCCATTACTGTGCTTAATTTAACATAAATTAAAATAATGGCAGCCGTACATAACCGAAAATTGTTCCATAATCTGCAGACCCTAGGTATGAATGAGCGAGAGAAGTGGGATGTTCTAGGCTTTTGCAGCTGGACAGTAAAGAGATGCATACGTAAGGCACATCTTGATGTTCTATTAGGAACAGTCAAGAGGGGAATTATAGCGGCTAGTTCTTCAGAGCAAAATCCGTAGAAGTATCGGTAGAAAAGGGTAAATCCCTAACAGCTCGGCAATGAGCGAGAGAAGGGAATTCTTTATGTGAGGACTGGGTCATGGATGAGTCGAATGGCTCACTTTTGGATATAATCAAGAATGTTAAGTCAAAGGTGAGGCCGCTCCCCAGATGTTGGAACAGTACTTTAGGTTAGGTCTTATTTGGGAAACATAGTGTGTCAATTTAAAGGTGAGAAGTTTTTTCTGGCTCGAAAGAGAAAACCAAGCTTTATGGGTGCTTTATCTCTATTGAAGTTCTGTGTTGCTAGCTGAGATCACGTTCGAAAGCGATGCCAACAAGATCGAACGTTGTATTGTTCTCTAGGACTTGGCCATTTATGTGCGTAGGGCAAGTGTTGCCGAATTTTTTGCGTGACAGGGAGCAAGACTGGGTTTTGGAGGCGTTGAACGGAACCAGGTACTTGGCACCCCACTCTAAGATTAATTAAAGATCTTGAGAAATTGATATCTACGCCTATTATCCAGTTCTTGATTCGAGACTTATCTGGAAAAATGAATGTTGGAGTGATGAGTACTATCGAACTGTGGACGGGATTGGTAGTTGAAGAGAGTAGGTCATTAATGTGAAGAATAAAATAGGGTTGGTGCTGGGACTGAACCTTGGGGTACGCCAGCATTGATAGGATGGATGTTAGATGAGTGACCGTCTACTACGACAGATATACGATTAAAGAGAAATGAATCTGAATCTTTTGATCCAGGTACATAGTTTGGAACACCGTAAGATAGTTTATTGAGGAGTGCGGCATGCCATACTTGATCAAAGGCCTTGAAAATATCACAACAATCTGGGATTCGCCATAAAATTCGAGAGACTTGTTCCAGTTATGTGTAACAAAGATAAGGAGATCAGCTGTAGAACTTTGGTGATGAAATTCGTACTGTCTGTCATGAATGATTTTGTGTTTTTCTAGATATTTTAAAATATTCAAGTTGATAAGATTCTCCATAACTTTTCTGACAACAGAGAGAAGAGAGGTAGGTCTATAATTGGATGAAATGCAATGCAATTTAGTTTAACGTTTGTTACAACTGGTGGATAATAAATAACTTGTCAACTTGTCTATAAAGTCATTTCATTTTGTAATATAAAATAAGAGATAGGTATCTTATTTTACAAAAACTACCTTATAAAGTATTGTATTGTGCCAATATGTAAATCAGCACTGCAACTGCACCGAACAAATTCCTTTTTCATGTGCCAAGAACAGCCTAAATCAGACGAAAGGAGTGAAAAGTCAATTAAAAATGTTACATAGATATTACTAAATGTCGCCAAATTCAAGTTAGCATATTTTTACTATTTATTTATTTTTATAATAACAAAGTTTGCAGACAAATCTTGGGGTTATGACTGAAGCTGTTCACTGCAATGCCACATCAGTGGCGGCGCCGTGTATAAGCAACTACGTATAAGTAATAATAATACTTTGTAGTTTTTAAATAATATATAATACTTACCCAGTTAGTATTAAAAATCAGGATTGGCTCGCCTAAACATTTTGAGCATGGCGTATGTCTCTAAAGTTGCTTCCGTAAGCGATGTCTGATGCGGCAAAAAATGTATATAAATAAAACGACCGTTCGACATCTACAGATGTTATATTTGTGTAATTGAAATGGTCTCTGAACTTATTGAATGGATCCGTATCAGCACTGTTACTATATAAATATGTTTTAGTCTGGCAAAATCTGGTTTTTTACTTATTACATTGTAAAATTTTTCTCTAATACAAATACCTGTCTCGTCATGTAAAGTCTGTAGCACTTTTTGCACGTCATCTTACTATTCGCAAGGATTCATTAAAGGATAATGAAGTCATTTGTAACTTGTTTATGGCATCTGTTAATTCCGTGTAATTACTATGGAGTTTTTAAATGTTTCTCCTCGTGCATTTTTAAATTTGATGTCTTTCTCCAACGGCTGCTGATTCTTTACCATCGAACTGTAAAATTAAGATTTTCATTTTTTGAAAATATTCCAAATAATAAAACGCTGCCTCTAACCATGTACCCAACGTGTAAGAATCGGCAGTGGAGGTTCTGGAATACCAGGACACTGTTTATGAAATTCTCGAGTGCGTTTGGGAGATTTACGAAAAACTGCTTTGGTGTTGGCGAATATTGTATCTACATCCGGATAACACTTGCGAATCATTTCTGCTGTAAGATGTAAGGCATGGACTATACACGTAATATGTAGTAAATAAGGACATACCGCTTTAAGGAAACGACCTGTAGAAAGCATAACTGCGGCGCCATCACTAAGAAGTAGTAACACTTGGTTTGATTGAGAGTTGAAATTTGTGTAATGTAGTTAATACCAGTTGGCAAATTGCTTCGCTGGTACACCTTTCTTATTTTTTACTGGCTAATAAATACGCAGGCGACGATTCAAACGGATCCAGAGCACGTACTATAACGTTGGCCACAGAGAGCTTTTTACAATCTCATGTCTCGTCTACGATTAACCACAGTTTTGTATTGTATAGTTGGGATGTAATATTACTTTCAAGTCGCTCGCGCACACCGAGTCTTGTCTTTGCAACATACTTCGACCTGGCCGGATTATATTTCTTCCAAAGAAAACGGCACATTACAGAAACACAGCATAATAAGTATATCAAAAAGAAATTGTGTATAAGGGAGTTGATCCCTTTTTAATTGATATGTTTGCACTGTTTAAACATAAAATATTTCTTAAGGGCCAATAAGCTTCGCTGACAAACCACAGATATTATTTGCGACCCATTATATTTTAAATCAGGAAATTCCCATATAAACCTTCTAACACTGTGCGCACAGTCGCGTGTTACTGCACACTTTTGGCATGTTACTATACATACCATTATAAACTACCAAATTCACAGCGATGCGATAGAAAAATAGAATCAATAAGTGAGCCTGCACACCACACACGATGGCAAAGCTAAACTGAATTGCTGCTGCGGCCAAGTTCCACGCGATATAATGTCACTGGAGCGTCGCTTACTTACAAATACAGCGTAAGATAAATAAAAAGAACTTATTTGGAGCTTATTAGCACATAACATTATCGTAAACAAATACCCTTATATTTTAGTTCTTTACTACTTCTGCAGATGTAGGTAAAATCAGGAGTTGTAGAAAAATAAGCCAACTGTCTGCAACGAAGAAAGTATAATAAGTTTGTTAAACACCCGCGAATTATATGATTGCCTTGTGACCATTGAGCAGTCTTCTAAATGTAATGTTTCTTATCCAGGAAATTTCCTAATCTTCGGAAAATAATCGAGAAAATAAGTTAACACTAGAATCTACAGGCCACCAGCTATAATAAAACTTTTATTTACATGGCGTGTAACGTCATAACCAAAAGAACCACGTTTTACAAATTTTGAAATTTGTATGAAAATTTGTAAAAGAAAATCTTTGAATGTCATAATGAAAACAAAATAAATTGTTTAAAACAACCGCCATAAATATTTTGTTTATGTGGAGAATAAAAAAATAGTCCAGATATATTTGGATTACATGTATATTGCATATTGTCAGTATTAAGATTTTTCAGTTTTAATATTTAATATAACATAAGACTTAACATTAATAAAAAAATATATAAATGAAAAAATTGTAAATATTAATAAAAATGCATACATAACAAATATTTTGTATATTCAAAAATAGAGACTTAATAAAAAGTCTTTAAAATATTGTGTAACTAAAAGAGAACAAAAATAGTAATAAAATATGTTATTCTCAGAAAACCTCAAACTTTACAACAGTAGTAACCATTAAAGTTGAATGGTAATAACCTAAAAACCTTAGTTATCCTCCGGAATTTTGATTTTTACCACAAAAATTAGATGGTTTCTTACGATACCTAAAAAAAGAAACTAAAAATATCGTACAATAAATCTGTCAACCTGCGATATTTTTACCATGATTTTTTATTCACTTTATTATCTATACAGGGTGTCCCAGAATTTGCACAACAAGCGATAACTGCGTTACTGGAATCACTAGAAAAATTAACAAAGCGATATTTTTTAGGATCTCGAATGGGCTTTCACACGATGCCTTCCAAATATTTTTTACTGTTTCAACCTCTAAAAATTCATCCTCACCCCATTATTTTCAAATGGCACTCCTAGTTTTTTCTGGAAAAATAGAATCCTTATTTCATTTCACAACATGCAGTATCTCATTTTTGAGGTTCCCGCTACAAAAGTTGGTAAAATTAAATTTTTTAAAAGAAGTATTACCACTGTGAATTTCCGATTATTATTAACTTGTCTCTTTGAAAATGTTAATTTTAGATTAGCATGAAAGAAAACTCATTAGATTATTTGTTATCAAAATAAAAATTAAAACGGTAAAACAATAATTTAAAAAAAAATTTATTCGTTTCCTGATATTTCCATAACATTTCCATAAACGATACGAATAAATATCCCAAATAAGTTTATTACCAGCTATAAAACAAAGTAGGATTTCTATTTTGGTGAAAGAAAATGGGGGTCTATCTATAATATTAGGGGTGGGGGTGTATTTTTGGGGGTTGACATGATAAAAAAATGGTTTCGAGGGCGTTTTGTGGAAGTTTATTCGATATACTAACCAACCCCGTTTAGATCACTTTTTTAGCTTTTATAACTGAGATATCGCTTGTTAAGGAAATTCTGGGACACCCTGTATAGTAAAAGGATTATAACCAGTAATAAACAGCTTCTACTTTATGCCATTTGGACATTGTTACACAATATCATTAAAAATGCAAAACAATATTCGACTAAAACGTAAATGAATTTTAAATAAAAAATTGGTCTCCAACCCCAACCTAAAATATTTACCAACCAATGTAATGAATTACAAAAACATGCGGATTGCAGATTTGATCATTCGAAAGTTTACGATTTTTGACAAAAACTTTTTCCTCAAGAAAACTACATATTACACTTAAATTATTCCCTAATTTTTCCTTAAAAGATATTTCTTTATCGAGATGTTTAGGTACTCTATTACAAATAAACCAGCATGAATAAACCTGAGCAAGCAGAGTTAAGCAGAATAAAAATCTAAGCTAAACAATTTTTGTAGCGCCAGACTAAAAACTTATACCCCTACAACAGAATTTTTGGATATTCGAAAATTATACTTATAAAACACACGGGAGAGTTTTTAAATTCAGCGATTAATTCCATCAATGTGTTCTTTTCCTTTCTAATATATTTATAAGGAAAAAGAACTGATGCCACCGACTATTTAACAACTCGCCCAAGCAGAAACATTTACTTATTTTTGTTATTTTCCTTTTGACCCTTTGTTCTTAATGGTAGAGAATTTTTCAATACTTCCTGTATTATCTCCACTTCTGTGATCGTATTCCAACGCATACGGACGATGCAGCTGTCCTTCCGACGGCGACGGTGGAAAGTATTCCATTTCTTGCCCGCTACAATTTGGTTCCCAATCCCTTAAATAGTTTCTTGGTCCGTTTGGGCCAAAATAATGAACAGTACCATGAGCCGGATGCCGTTCCGGTTGAAGTTGACCGTCATAGTAGTTTTGTGCAAGAGACCTTTCAGGTGCTAAAGCCCTTTGTTGTTCTGGTTCTAAGCGGTGCTGTTTATTGGACTTTCCAAAGCCAAATGTGCGTAAAACCGTATTTCCACAAGATTTTACTTTATTTACAATATTCAGCCTGTACCGCTCTTTAACAACATATTCGCTTTGTTTGTGTTCCCTCAGCCCTCCACTTTGGTGCAAGTCATAGAGCTCTTTAATCTTTTTACCGAAATTTGGCAATGTGAATAAATCCTTTATTTTAGCTTCAATCATATTAGGTGAACTGGCAACGATTCCTTTATTATGTTTTAGAGCTTCTTCAAGCACCTTTTTTTCTTGTTCATATTCTGTTAACAGGCGCCTCAGATAATCACGAGTTGCTCTGTCCGATTGAGCTCCAAGATTTTCTTCCCTACAAAATAGAGTAGTAATTAATTGTGGTATAGGATTTCGAGTCATTCCTCTCAGAGGAAATGGGAATAAAATATTACATACACGAAAGTCAGCAAATCTTTACATTTAATTATATTTGACAACCATAACAAAATTGACAACTATTTAACTAAATAAAGTTTTCAAATGCAACTTCAAATTTCTACTATTACTGATGGCTTCAAGATCCACAAATCAGTGAGGTTGTAGTGTTTATCAAGGAGACTGATGGAAAAAATTTCAGTCAACCTTGCTACGAGTCCAAACAGGTTGTTGCCACTGGAGTTATTTGATCAACAAGTGGCGAACATATAATACATAAAACACTATCAGTCAGGAAGCTGGTAAGTATTGACCTCTGCCATTTTAACTGACTGGGTGCCCTCCTGCAGGAGGGCACCCAGACCAGAATGAAAAATAGTCCTTATTTTATTTTTCGTTTTACGGTCTTCTTGTTCTGCACTAGTAGTTCTAGAGCTGGGAGTAAAAGCAGCTGCCTTATAAGGTACCAAAGGTTTTGTAATAGAAGTGTATAATATAGCCCAAAGTAAAATGTAAACCGCCCATCTGCCGGCTCCATATGGTCGCCTTCACCAGATACAAATGTAAAAAAATTAAAAAATTAGAGTTACAATTGCCGAATTAATACCAGGTTAATGTGTACAAAAAAATTACTAAAAGTACGATATAAATTCGGAATGCCCGCGTCTGCCGCGTAAAGTAATCGCTTTTTTGTAACAGACGGGGCTGAAAAGAACAAAAAACCGGCACCAACTTCCTCACAAAATACCAAGAAATTTTTTTATCCAAATATTTTACAATCATTCAAATTATCGATTTATAAAAACTAAACATTGGCAGACGGTCGCGTAACAAGTTCAGACGGGCTTAAAGTTAAGTAAACAACCCCTATGGATTCTCTGTTTTGTGGCAGTACTTGACTGCCTAATGAATATCAAGGTGGTTTTCGCGTAGAAAAAACAAACACAGGCCAAATTATTACAATAATAACGTCTGTTACCCATGAGTGGTCGCATTTTTAAAGCAGACGAATTTTAAGGTGTATTTCAAATTAATGCAAAAATACAAAAATCATGCTGAGAGCCATAAATTAAAGCGACTTGATTGAAATAGTGGTTTAAAAATATGTATTTCAATTAAATACAAATTAATTTTGTTTAATTTAAGACCCTCGCACATTAAAATGGTCTTCTACATGCATATATATTTATGACCTAAATATAACAAACCTTAGTTTATGTAATATTAGATATAAGTAAATGAAATAAACAAACTAAATTAATCCTCTTCATCGCTAGACTGGTTATAGGATACACATTCATCGTCACTATCGGATGAAACTGGGTCTGCTAAAATTTCTGTTAGAGATGCAGGAGTCTGTGGGCCTAGAAACCATTCAATTTGATACTTGTTATCAACCAAAATCCAACCATGTTCTTGAGGTTTATAAAACGTTGGCTCAGGCTCTGTTGCAAAATTCCATATTGCACAAATTTGATTAACTCTTTTTATTTTGCATAATAAGGAACTACTACATGGTGGCATTAAGCTGCTATCAAAGTTCTTTATTTTGCCAAGGGGATTCTTTTTTTCAGATGCACTGATGCCATAGTTTCTCATAAACAAATCAAACCGTGCTTCATTTACTCGCGATAAATTATTTCTGCCGTACATTTTACAAACAAATTTCTCTATATGATTAATGTTTTCTTCAGACACTGATTCACAACTACCTAATGTTGCAAAGATTTCGGCAATTTTTTGATTTTTCTGAATAATGCCCAAAGGTTTTACTTTTCCTTTCCTAGCAAACGATGCTGTAGTCGCTTCCTGTGAATGCATGATAGGCTGGTAATGCTTTGGACACAGTTTCACCCAAACTTTCGTAAATTTTATTAACGTGTAGATATCGTAAAGTATTCTTGAATTTAAGACCAGCTTCCACCCATAATGACACGTTATTTATTATCCGGTGCATATTTCCCAGTGCGATTATTAATATATCTGTGTCTGAGGCTCGTACGACAACATTGGTGTTTTTCGGTAGCTTAGATATATGGTAAATAATTCGGGTATCGGCTTCATAGTGAGAACAACATAATGACTGGTCAACTTCGCGTATTACATGGTCATTTGTATAATAAAATGTATAACATATATCTTGACAGTTTATCCTTAGGACTTTATCCCCCAGAATTCCTGCTATATTATCTGTGTTCCAATAGTTTACTAAAAACTGAACAAGCTCTGACTTAAAGGAGTCACTCCTCAATGCTTTCAGAAAGTCATTTGGCCGTTTTTGTTCTTCTCCAGTAATAGTAAAAGCTACACTTCTGTCTGTCTGTCCAGCACGTCGATCTCTTTCGGAATCTTTTATCGACGGCGTAATAATTTTATCAAAAATTATGTCAACTCTTTTGCTACTACTTCGGCACAGTTTTTTAAGAATATGAAGAGCTAATCTGCCAAAGGTAAGGGGAAGGTCTCCAAGAAGATGAAAAAAGAAAAATCCGTCAAATATAGTACAATCTATCTTATCTGGGGGAAGAGAAAGAGGCGCCTGCTTTTCTAGGAAATGAAACAACTTCGACTTATCAGTTTTATTCATCGATCCATCAATATGGCTCATTGATAAAGGAACTGCCGTTAATGGAAACGATAGTACATTTAGTAAATCGATTTTGTGTTCTAAAGCCAAAACTAATATTCTTCCTATTAAGTTTCGTTCGACTTTCACTTCTGTTATTTTTCCATCATTTTTTTTGACTTTTAATTTATTGTCTGATGCAAATGTATGAATTATTTGCTTAGGAATTGGTTTTTCAAATCTACCTGCATCATTTCTGCATTCTGCAATGAAACGATCTCTCAGCATTTCCCCCTGAGTATTGATGTTTAAGAGAAAATGTTTAATATGTTCAGTCGCACTTTTTCCAGTGGAAAGATTAAAAAGTTGATTCTTGTTCAACATTTCAAATGAAAATGGGTTTAAAGTGTTACAGATCTGGTTAACTAATTCCTTTATAAACATATTATCAGTCTGTAATTTGTGGCGCCGGAGATCATTTGTTACGTCTTCAGTATAATTCAGTTTTAGACTTTCCAATAAATGTGTCACTAAAGAGGCCCTTAATGAATGACTTGCTGCCCATCGCCTTCTAGCTGATATTGAATTTGTGAAAGAGCTGATTCCTATAAAGAAGAAAAAATATATCAATTGCAGGGCATGTTACCTAAGCAAGTATATAAGAAATTTTACCTGTTAATTTGTTCGCAGCATCTGCATTAATAGTTTGCTCCAGTGTAAGATCAATTGGCGTTCTGGAAAATGATTTGTCCGTTCGTCTGATAGAAATACCACCATTCATTAAGGATTCCTTTAAACCAGGATGGGTATTATCTACATTTACTAAATTGTTGTAAAATCTTACAATCCACCTTGCGTAGTTTTGATGATTCATTGAGAACATAAGCGACGCTATTTTGGGTAAACAAGAAAGATATAACTCAAAATCGCCTGTTCGTATGCTCCTTGAAAATTCTTCATACAATTTGATAAAATTTATGTAGATAATCCAAAATTGTGCCGTCATTCCGTGTACACCGGCTTCTGTCTCCTGGTAATATTTGTCATATCCATCCAATATTGCCGTAAGTGTGTCCGAAAAATTAAATTCAGTTGATTTTTGCTCCTGGATAACTTTCAATTCGGTTATTATATCAGAAATGTACGTGTTAGTAGCGTCAAGGTATGCTTGAAAGTGCAAAATCTGCAAGGCTGCAGCAAACATAGGATGAATCCTTTTGCACCTGTTAAAATGTGTGCCTGTAAGAAATCCTTTCAACGACCCAGGAGCTAGAATTCCAGATTCTGTAAGAATATAGGGTCCACCGGATTCTTCAATATATTTTCCGACCGCTTTAAAATATGACATCTGCACGTGAAACGCGCCTAGCTGAATAAATACGTTATTATATTTAGGGCGGTCTTCGCTTTGAATTTGCAGTGCTATTTTTGCAATTGCCAGGTCGTAGGTAACAGAAATGTAGGACTGTTGACACTGAAGTGCAATATTTTGAGCTACTTGAAGGGTGTGAGCCACAACTGCAGCGCTTGTAGGGGATTCATTTATTGGTGGCAAGTAGCAAATGGATTGTACAGGTAAAACGTCATTATTTTTAAGACTATTCCATCCTACCCACATAGGTATTTCTGAATCTAACAATGCAAGTGACATAACCCATAAATTATCTAGTTGTCTTATCTGCTTGTACCTATTTTGGTCAATTATTAATACTGTAGGTATTTCAATTACTTCATTTAATTTAGGTTTTTTATAATAGGGCTCAATTTCGGTATCTAAAATATCAAACATTCTTCGCCTCTTTCTTTGAGTAGTTACAGCAGCTGAAGGCGTAACATCGTCAATAATGTTATCGGAATCATTTATAATGTTGTTTTGGTAGATTATACCAACCGTATCATGTAGTGTATCTTTTCCCGATAAGGTTTCCACAAATCTGTCGAAATTGTCAAATGCCAGAGCTGTTAATAGATTTGGATTTTGCTGAATTCCATAGGGTGTGGTCAATTTGCCATCGAATGAGGAGTATGTTAATTCAGTTTCCAATTCCTCAGCCACTGAATAGCTGATGCTGTGTCCCAGTCTATTTAAAATATTAATTACTTTGCGACTTCCCGTAATGCTTTTCATGGCTATACCAAGTTCCATATGTTTTGATGTTTTAATTCGTCCATTCGTTACTGAATACACTGCATCTTGAGCAAGAGATTCAATTCTCACCATTGAGTTTTCTTCAAGTCGGCGATTGAATGCCCCACATAATAAATTTTTAAAAAACTTCTGTGTCAAAGGCGGTATAGAACATTCTCCTGCATATATATCTTTTAAGGTTACTGAATCAGGCAAAGGATTTCTTTGTGTGCTTAATATCTCTCTGCGAATTTGAAATGCCGCATTTTCAATTGCAATTTCATTAGTTTTTTCTTTACCGGTGCAAATGTGTACTGCATTTCTAGAATCTAACTTGCTGCTATGAACTATCAATTTTCCTTTATATTTTGTAATTCTTATTTTCTCCTTATAAATATGTTTTAATTTTCGTAACAAATGAGCGTTTGAAAAATTAGTTATTCTACTTTGACTATTTTCGGATGTGGCAGATTCAAAGAAGTATTGACAGTAAATATCGTGAATATTGGTCAAGAAATACGCATCCATATTTTCAAAGATATTAATTTTCATAAATTCTTGCAACGTTTTAAGTGCGTCTTTGTGATAATTTCTTTTCGTGTACCAGTGACCTTGTTTATTTTTTATATTTGTTTGCTTGTAAAATTTAAGTGTGTAGTTTGTTCGGCATAATCTATGGTAATGAACTTCTTTGGCTACAAAATCTATGTCTTTAATTTTTGTTAATAATTCTTGATCATTCAACAAGGTGGCGTATTGTTTTATTTTAGACTCAAAAATTTTAGTCTGGCAAACACTCAATCCAATCCGCTTTTTATTTTTATAAATAGAAACTTTATTGCAAAAGATGCAAGTCTTTTTTAAAACACCAGTATTACGATTTTTTAAAAATAAGGTTTTTGACCGGGTGTTTTTCTTACATTTTTTTATAATATTTAAGTTATCTTCGGTAGGTTGATCTTCCGGTTCGGTCGGAGGATGACATAAGAGAAATTCCTGTAAATCATTATTTGTTATGATCTCCATTTTATTTTTTTTAATTGCAGTAAATTTCCTGTAACAACTGGAGTGGTATCCTAGAAGCGAAAAGTCATCCTGATATGGAAACTGTATATCAGCATACTTCATTCCAAATTTTCTTCTACAAGATAGAGCTAACTGACATTTTTTAAACGTTTCTCTCGTGAATATCTTTATACCTTCCACTCCACTGTCTTCATCTTCTAAATGAATACAGCAAGTATGTCTAATGCCAGACGAGGTGCTAGGTAACACATTAATACCCATGTCCAAAACCTCTAAAATAAAGGGTGAGGAATTAACAACCCGGTCTGTGTGCAATGCTTATACCCAGAGAGTTTGCGCTATATGGAATTTTTTTGCATTATTAATTTTTTAAAAACAACAAATTATTATTAAAAAATTCCCCTTAAAGAAAAAGTTTTGCTGATATCAGTTTAAGGTAACAAGATTACGTAACACAAAAAAAAACAAATGAAAACTTTATTCAAGAATCAGGAAAATCTTTATTTACATTTTGTACTCGTATCTTGGAATGCTTTGATTCGGCAGTTTTAAATATTTTGATTTCATAACGTTACATCTTCTATAACATTCTGTACACTTTGTATATTTCATTTTAACTTTGTCAGCAGCAAAAAAATTCTTCTTCGACCACAAATTTAATCAATACAACAATATCTATCAGAGAAAACAATAATAAAAATTATTTCCATAAAGCGCGTAATTTTTGGTAAGCATAAGCATATGACTGATGCAAAACTATATTTTTCTTGTTTTTTTAGAGATATCGGTTAATTAAAGCAATATCTTTGATGTGTAAGCATTGGTATGTAATTTTTTGCCATAACGAATATAAATAAACTCGTCATTTAACATTACTAGGTCCATGACTTTTTACGTAGTACCAAGACAGAAAAAAGGTACAATTTGGCAACACCAATCGTGTTCTGTCAAATAAACGCTCGGCGACATTCGTTATTTCGTTATAACATAACCTAATCTCCTAATCCGTACCTATTTATTTATCATAAATGCCAGATTCACATTATTGTGGATTATAGCTACTGTGGACTTACCGGAATAGATGCCCTATCACAATCACTGCATACAAAAAAAGAGACTATAATAAATAAAATAATGAGTACCTATTTACACGAAAAGATGCACGAGCACGAAATGCATCCAGTCAAGTAGACATAGACAAGAAGACAACCCAAGAAAGCATTGTTGCAGTCGTTAAACGCTACCTAGGGGTAATTTTGGTTATATGGGTGTTTACTTTTTAATAATAATAAATTTCTCTCTACAATGTCATACCTATCATAAGATACTATAGCCCAAAACGTATGCCACTAAAATTGGAATTAATTCTTGAAATTTATAGTTTTTATATAAGTTGCAGTCTACACATTGTTATTAAATTCGTCTGCCTTAAAAATGCGATCACTCATGACCAACAGACGTTATTATAGCAACAACATGACGTGTGATTATTTTTTCTACGCGAAGACCACCTTGCTATTCATTAGGCAGTCAAGTACTGCCACAAAACAAAGGATCCATAGGGGTGGTTTACATAACTTTGAGCCCGTCTGAACTAGTTACGCGACCGTCTGCCAATGTTTAGTTTTTATAAATGGATTATTTGAATGATTGTAAAATATTTGGATAAAAAAATTTCTTGGTATTTTTTGAGGAAGTTGGTGCCGGTTTTTTGTTCTTTTCAACCCCGTCTGTTACAAAAAAGCGATCACTTTACGCGGCAGACGCGGGTATTCTGAATTTATATTGTACTTTTCGTCATTTTTTTGTGCACATTATCGTGGTATTAATTTGGCAATCGTAATTCTAATTTTTAAATTTTTTTAAATTTGTATCTGGTGAAGGCGACCATATCGAGCCGGCAGACGGGCGGTTCATATTTCAGTGTGGGCAGTATTTCACACTTCTGTTATTAAACCTTTGGTATCTATGAGGCAGGTGATTTTACTCCCCGCTCTCGGTCTATAGCGAAGAAGTTAATCTTTGCATTTAATACATTACCTATAGACGAAGAAATTTCCCATATATATATATATATATATATATATATATATATATATATATATATATATATATATATATATAATGTATATTTAAGAACAAATTTTATTATAAAGGCAATTAAAAAAATATATTGGGCCTGAAGAACCACCATCATTTTCTATGCGTTTAGATATTTTCTGAATCTTCCTACCGAATTTTCGACATGAGTTGGTGACATCTGATTACATTACATTAATAATTATTATTACATTACATTAATAAATTCTTATTATATTATTAATTATTTTATTAATTCCTACCAATGCGAAAGAAAGAAAATAAAATATTAAAATATTAAATGAATCTAATTCCTTTTGGATTTGAAATTAGAAGTCTCGTAAATCTTTTCTCACCGTATACGTTATGACAAATACAAATCTTTGGTAGTGAAAAATCTATTTTGCATCTATATATATATATATATATATATATATATATATATATATATATATATATATATATATATATATATATATAGGATGACAATCCAACCTATCTATGTTTTCTCTGATGAGTGCTTTTTTTCTAACTGGCGAAGTTCACTGCCATAATTGCTGTTGTTGGTCGGAGAACAATTCAAGAATATTTCGGGAAGTACACACCCAGCATCCAGAGAAACTAAGCGTGTGGGCAAGAAGTTTTTGAGATCGCATTGTTGCGTTGGCCCGTTTTTTTTTACGTTTCAAAAAGGAGAAATGTTGGATTTGTTAGAAATCGCTATTGATCCAGCTTTAACGGTCATAACTGAGCAGGATGATCGTTACTACGCCGCAAACCTAAATTTTTAACAATATGATGCTCCTCCTCATTACGTGATGCCTGTAACACATTTCTTAAATGCGACGTTTCTAGGACGATGAATTGGGAGGAGGGGATCTATTGAAAGACTCGTACGGTCATCAGATTTGTCTCCCTTGGACTTTTTTATGGGGCCATTTACAGGCAAAATTTATGCAACACAGCCTGTATGTTCGGGAACAATTTCAGCCACAGAACAAATGCCATTTAAAACGATGTATCACACGATATCCCTTACTATTTAGCATTGTAAGGGTAAAAGTCACCCCCCCCCCCCCTTAAGGGTTGGGTATATTTAGAGAATTATATCAAAATAATTAAGTCAAAAGGGAGAAATCCTGCATGCGTGTTTATTTAAATAATGGGAGCCGAATGTCCTGAAAAAGATAATAAACATTATCGAAACTGGGCGTAGCTAAAAAGCATTTTATTCAAAGAGCCAACAACAGAATCAATACCCCAAGTACAGCTAATTTTTTTTCTATATATTTTTAAATTGGCTAGTATAGTTTCTGATTAAAGCGTCAATTTCGGCCAAACGCACTTTAATATTCAAAGTTATGACTTCGAACGCGCAAAGATTTGTTTATGTATAAAAATATAAATTATGGCAAACCTCCATTTTGGCAAAAATTGACTTTTCTTTTTTAAAACTTACCGTGTTATCAAATATTTTATATATTCCTTTAAAGAGTCGTTAACTGGAGTTATTGCATTTTGTTGCAAAAAATGAGCAAATTCAGCCGAGCACTTAATAATATATTTGTGTTCTTTGTCTAATTGTTCTTTGTGATTCAATATTTTATCAATGATAACTTGTTTTTCTCTAGTTGCATCTTCTTTACCGGTAATATTCTTTTGAACATTTTCGTCTACTATTTTGGTCTCAAATGTATCAGTCTCGTAATAAATGTGCATGTGTGTGTTAAATCGACAACCACACCGACTGCATGTTTGTGTTCCACGCATAGCATAACATTCTAAAAGATGGGGATCCCCGACGATTTCTGCAGGAACATTGTTAAGGTAGCATGGGTTATGACATCGTTGTTTATAATGAAATTTGTTTTTATCAGCCACCTGTAACAAAACAAAAGTATTATTATATTATGAGTAACTAAGGCTACCCGATGTGCTACGCGAGACACGCGTGCTACACGCGCCTCGTGTAGCCACATCGGTTATATGTTAGACTAAGTTCTTACAACTCATGAAATACATTTATAAAATTTGTTCTGGATAATTAACAACTTGAGTAGGATTTATTAAAACAATTTAATAAGCGGCTGGCTTATTAATGTTATAAACAAACTGTTGGAGCTAAAGCGATGCCGTCTGGAAAATGTAATAACTGTACATTTCGAAGTATTCAAATGTTTCAAATCTGACGAAGAAACCAGCCCATCTAAATCGCGTTGAAGTTTCTTATAGCTGTTATCATTTTAATAGCTTCGTATAATTTAGTTATCAGCAAATAGTTAGACTACAATTCACCGCCAATGTCATTGATAGGGTCTGAAAAAAAAACGGACCACAGTGCGATCATTGCGGTACTCTCGATGGCACTCCAAACTTCTTGGCTGATGTGAGCTCTCGACCATTGTGTGGCTCAGAACCTTTCCACGTTCGGGATTTAATGAACAATGTATGGGTGAAAGTTACACACTCCACAGTCGGTAGGCAATAAAATGGCACCTTAGGGCCGCATAAAACTAAGGGTTAATAAATAGCCTTTGGAGCTCAGGCTTGTATTGTATTACTGAGGACCGTGGTTCGGAGTCCGTGTTAAACTGTAGGCCCCGGAGTGGAAGGAGCTTAGATCACACCATTATGTGTGTGTGTAGGTCAATAAACGTGGTTAACAAATTTGTAGATATTTAATAAATCAAAAAATATTTTATCTGGTTCTGGTTTGATATGATGACAATTTTACAATGATACTCTCATTGCTCAGATTATAATTAACGTACCAAGTTAAATGTGATCTACTTACAAACATCTAGCTCGCTGTTGATCTGCAATTATCTAACAAAAATCCTTTAAAAATGTAGATTTAAAGGCTGAAATACAGCATATCCCAGAAACTTAAAGACAAATGATATTTTTTGCTATTATACTAAAATGAAATTCCTTTATGTAAAAAAGGTCTGGGCCCGTATTTTGTAACTTCAAAACGCTAAGCACTTTGAGACGCTCAGCGCAAATGACGTAAGTTTTCGATTAACACGTGCAACTTTAGATATTTTCGATTATCCGTAATAAAATTAAAGCCTTAGAAAAAGGGCTTAGCTTTTCAAAACGACTACCACGTGGTGAATTTTTTACTATCTGTTTCAAGGATTTGGCACAAACTTAACATTTTATCATTGATTCAGAACTATTATGCTTAATTAAACTTCTGGCAGTGGCGGTTGGTGAAATTTTAAAGTTGTATAATACCTCTGTTGTTACTTACGGGACCCATGCCAAGTTCAAGTTTTTCAATAATGTGCCTACTAGGAATGTTTTGTAAAGAAACAAAATAATTTGCGAAAAAAAGTTGAATGTTTGCCCCGGCATACCCTGGGAAAAACATGAACACGTTAAGGTTTTTAGTTATTATTTTTTATAAAAAAATTTACATCATTTTGTCGAAAATTTTTAAATTTTAAGAAAAAAAAATGTGTTAGTAAAAAGTTACAGTCATTTGAATTTTTTTAAACCTAAAATATATTTTTTAAAAATTCTAATGACTATAACTCTCTACTAACACATTTTTTTCTCTTTCAAGTTAAATATTTTTGACAAAATGATCTAAAATTTGTTTAGAAAAATTAATAAATAAAATACCTAAACGTGTTCATTTCTTTCCAGGGCAGGCTCAGTATAAAAACCCCTGAACTTGACATGGTCCCGTAGTAGCATCAGAGATATACAACTTTAAAATTTCACCAGCCGCCACCGACTTTTGGATCTTTGGCAAATACTTTTTAATTTGAAAATGTTTGTCAGCTATCATTGTTTTTGGATTACAAAACGATAACCACGAGGTAGTCATTTTCAAAACATTAAAGCTTGCCGATAAGCATGCGCTAATTAAAATTCCAAAAAAAAAATTCCCCCAATATACATATAGGAAAATCACAAAAACTCAAGACTAAACAACCTTTAATAACAAGAAGGCAACGACATTTATTACTGTAAATAAAATCCTGGCTTTTGTTGTAAATTTATGACGAAAATGATATTTAAAATAATCAATGTTGTTTTCCAATTCAATTTAATAAACAAACCGATTTGGGGAACGAGAAGGTTTAGTTGCCGCTGCAATAAAGACCAGATTAAGGTTTGAGGCGGTTAAAGGTGCGCGAAAGATACATAAGCCGTAGAACAAGTTAAACGTAAAAAAAAAGAATAACGAAACAAAGATTTATGATGACTGATATGTGAAATGTAGATATTTAAAAACAAAAAGATTTCCTCTTTTGAGAGGAAAATTCTACTTACTTTATAGATAGTACTGCACTGAGGTGCAGTACAAACAGTAACCGGTTGATCCAGTTCTTTAGCTCTGATATCAATAACTGGCATGTATAATTTTTGCTTCAGCTCCTCCAGTGTTTGATTTTCCATTAAAAGTTGCTTGGTATGCTGATCTAGCTGATAAATATTATCTCCTATCAACTGTACAATCTCTGCTAGTGGCTGTGACAGTTGCAACACCATTTTTCGTGCATGATTAATGCTAACAGTTTTTTTCGGATCATGTGCTTTCAGTTTAACTATGTAAGAGAGAACCCTAAAAAATTAAACATATGATGGCACCTACACTTAAAAGACAGCAAGGGTCAATAACCATAACGGTTATTGGAGAGACAAAACGTAGTGAGTACAAAATATTTTAAGATACATTTTAGGTTGAAAAAATTGTTCACCTTATGTACCTATAGAACTTTTTTAATATTTTATACAGCGTCTCTCAAAATAATAATTTAATTTTAGATGTGACCAAAGTTTAATACAAATATTTTTGAGCGAAAAAATTGAAGAAAGAGAAACAGATGTCGAATTAAAGTTGTCATCATTAATTTTTAGTATACAGGACAACAATAAATTATTTTTTCAGTAACAAGAATTTGAACTTTTTTTCTTTAAATATAGCCTAATGCATTATCACACAAATTACTTTCTTAGAATTGTGCTAAAAGAACATAAAATTAAACCATTTAATCCCAAGTTTACCTATATATTTTACCATGGGACTCGGAAATTAAGACTAGATTTTTCTGCGTGGTTACTAGGCTTTATGGAGGATGATCGCCGGTTACTTTTTAAAATATTTATTTTAGATGAAGCTTTTTTTACGACCAATGGTATCGCAAGCTCTTAAAACTCCCGGTATTGGTCAGTGGGTAACCTCCACTGGGTTATACAGAGCCGAAACCAATATTCTGAAAAAATGTGTGGTGTGGTAAGTATACTCGGTGACCGATTGTTGGAACCAATATTTTTTGATGAAAATATAATCGGCGAGGTGTTTCTAAATTTTCTAGAAAATGATTTTAGTCATATGTTGGACGACATACATTTGGCCGTTAAACACAAATTATTGTTTCAGCTACATGGGGCTCCCGGGCATTTTGCAGTGCAAGTTAGATATTGGCTAAATAGAAACTTTGCTAATAGGTGGATAGGAAGAGGTACGGATCAAGATTTGCGTTTTTGTCATTGGCCAGCGAGGTCCCCGGATCTCTTCCCACTGGATTATTTTTTGTTGGGTGTCCTCAAAGAAACACAGCCTTGAAACAGAGAAGACCTCAGAAGACGCATAATTCAGGAATGTGCCGGGCTTCGGGCATATCAACTAGCAAATGCCGTCAGAAGTTTCACGAATAAACTTATTAGGTGTATGATGAACAACGGGAGCTTATTGACATTTAATCTTCTATTTATTTTTGTTGGTATTTACTGTGTAATTACTACTAAGTGAAAAAGTTATGTAATAAATTTTAAATTAGGTTGCTGATGATCTAAATATTTTAATCAATCTGTAAACTCAATTAACCTGCCAACAGTACATTTACGGCTTAATAATAAATAGACTCTTGTCATAAACTGCAATAAGCCTGATATTTGTTACTCTGCACTCGCTTTAAATATTTGCTGCATTCTGGGGGATTTAAATCTCGATCGACCCAGTCACATTTAAAAACAGTTTTTCTCTGCGGTCTTGACATCGCATCGCATCAAAATTTGAAAATGAATGTATACGAATATGTAACTTTTCGGAAAACGCGATTATTTGCTGCAAATCACTAAAATAAACATAAAACATAGGGGTAAATCAACAAAATACGCGCCAGAATCGCGATCTGAGTCGATCTGACGCAACTTTAGCTAAAAAAAACGGAATGCAAAAACGATCGGGAAGAATGTGGATAAGATCTATTCTGCATCTTTATTTCACTTTTAATAGAGGTATATTTCTTTTTCGTCAATCTGATAATAACGAATTCGATTGGTTAGGACGGAATAAAATATCCACTGCACGATGCATGCTTTTTTCTTTTTGTATTTAATACTTACATTTGTAGAGTCACAAGCTGTCTTTCTCTGAGAATGCGAAACGGGTTGCCTAATACCGCGCTTCACCTTTCCGTACTACGAGGTACGCTCGAGATGTTATAAGACATATACGGAGCGGTACCGCAAAATAGCGTACCTACTAATTAGTTGTAAAAAATAATAGTTTTTAAAAATAAAATTAACGGAAGTTGCCATTTTTCCTGACTTTAAGAAAAATATCATTATTTTTACTGATATTTAATAAAAAATTTCGTTTTCCCTGGGAACGGACGGTGGGAACCCTGATTTGGCAAGCAAATTCACGCACACGCTGTATAGTATCTGTTTCATTTCTACTTTTGCCAAAAAGGTTAAAAAACATTTAAGCCAGTTTTAATTGCTGAAATATAATATGTACATATATAGATACATCTACAACATAATTATGCATATTATATTTTTTGGGAAATTTTGATTTTTTATGGCGTGCCTAAAAGCCAAAAATATGTGTCATGAATAAACGTGCGTTACGTATATTTTATCAAAAAATAACGCACCTTTACTCTAGACGCAATTTCATGCTTTGGTATTTTTTGGACACTGCAGAAATCATTTATTTTCTATTGTGAAACTTTTTTTTTGCCAACCAAAGCCTCTTATTAAAAATAACTTTATTTGTTCTGTGCAACACCGAATTCAAATGCATTTTTCTCAAAAACAGATTCTTCAGGCGACATTAAACAGTATCCTTTTTTAAGGAAAAAAGGTGGTGGAATAAGGATTTCTATTCAGAAATTGTGTACACTGAAGCACAAAAAAGTTGGGACGTTTTAAAACGACATTTAATGCCCTATCCTCTACAAAATAGAGAAAATTTGAGAACGGATTTGCTTTTTCCATCAAAAAAAAAAAAAACGCCTACCAAATTTTGTGAACTTATTAAGTAGGTATCTTTCAAAACATACAGATACAATAATTGAAGCCACTGCTAAGGTACGGCCCATTCATTACCAAACACTCTGTATACATACATAAGTAATATAATCTGATATATAAGATATAAGTAAATATTTTAAATCCCTTAAAATTAGTTTTTTTACGTTTTCAACAATTGCCCCATCAATTGCTTGTTAATAGCGCACCCACAGTTTGACTAAGCTGCACAGAATATCATTCTGTTGCATTTTGCCAGCTGTATGTTTGTTTATAACCCCGCTATTTTGCTAATGTGAACTGGACTACTTACGTCACTGAAATTATTTTTTATATACACAGGTAAGTTATGAACCTAAATTGTACTGACCCTGTTAACCTAATTTTCAGTGATTTAAATTAACCTAATTATTAGTGATTAAATTTATTCAAATTTGGCTTACCTATACACCTCTTTATACGAATATTTCCAGCTTTCAATGTTCGCTTCTAAAATACCCTCCCTAAACACTACATCTTGTTTAATTGCAGCCAAAAATCTAAAAGCTTCATTATCAAAGCAGAACACATTTTCATGGCTGAGCGGCAGAGATACGTTGTTGGTGTCCTTTATCTTTCTCACTAGCAACTCCAAAGAAGTATATGTATCGCCTGGTGTATAATTTTGCCCTCTTGTGTTAGTAAAAAGGAACGCTATGTTGTCGGTTGCTGACTTCTCCAATCGTGAAAGAATCTGGGTAATGCAATAATTCAAAAACACATCCAAGCGAGTGTTTGTTGGTTTCAATAAAAGACAAATAGCGTGAATTTTCTCTAATTTTCCTATATAACTTAACACATAATCGCAGTTTTTATTATCTTGAGCAATGCCCCTCGGATCGCCCATTCCAGGAGTATCAATAAGCCTTATCAAATACGACTTATTTTCCAGTGTAATATAAAACACGTAGGTTTTTACATCTTGTGTTGCTGCTGCTCCGTCAGCTAAATACTCATTTTCATCGTTTGCTCCAAGTATAATTTCATGTTTTTTAAACTCGCTAAAATAATAATTTATTCATTAGAAAAATAAATCCTGGTAAATGCGAACCGGAACGCTGCGTAAAAAATCCTTTAATTTAATCTTTGATACACAAAAGTTTACTCACAAAAGCCTCACGCACCTACTCAGGGCCAGTGTAACAAGTTATGGTAAACCATAATCTTAAGTTTAAACTTTAGAAAGCAGTACTCTGACTGGTCAGATGCATCCCCATTGGCCGCCACACATAAATACCCTCTCATACAGCGCTGCCAACATAGAGACACATCTCTTTTTAAAGAGAGATTGCATTACCCATTTTGAAAGAGAAAAGAGTTTGTATGCAAAGATGTTATATAATTTCCAACTTTTAAAGAATATCTAGAGATTTTTATATATCCATTCCATATTTTCGAAATATGAAGATATGGAAATATATATTTCCATTTATGTGATTCCCACAGTGCAAGGTCTAAGGGATAAACTTAAAGGAAAATCATTCTGCCATTAAAAGCGAAAGGTAATACTATAGAATGAAAAAAAATTGAAAGATAAAAATGGGATATGCGATGCTTCAGTATCATTTAGATTTTAGTGGAGGTCGTAGAAAAAAAGGGAGACAAAATAATTATTGTTTTACTTCTTTCTACCTATAA
The DNA here is from genome assembly GCA_963971165.1 of Philopedon plagiatum. NCBI lineage: Eukaryota > Metazoa > Arthropoda > Insecta > Coleoptera > Curculionidae > Philopedon > Philopedon plagiatum. The sequence goes on along the minus strand of OZ020191.1, from coordinate 103,640,591 downwards.
GAAACGGCTTCATATTACACGAAATATTTTTGGTGATTACTTACCAATGTGTGATATATATTTTTATATTTCATTCTTATACATTATATATTTTTTCAGCAATGATTTCATTAAAAGTACTGAAATCTTGGATAAAACAGCGATTTTTCAAATTTTGAGAAGTTTAATTGAATTTATCTCGAAAACTACTAGCTCTACTATTTTGTAGGAAATTAAATTCCCTATAAAAAACTCACATACAACTTTGTTGTAAAGTTAGTGGTTTAGGAGAAAAATAGAGAAAAACCATGAAATTCGAGAAAAAATTGGCTTCAGTGGCGAGGTTGATTACAAAACATAAATTGGCTACAGGCACTTTTAAAGAGGAAAGATTCCGCTGTAATTTCCACCTATTGCCAATTAAATATCATGAAATGTCGCAAAGCTATAGATAATTAATTGAAAAAATAAAATAAAATTTACATGTTAATTAAATGGGAAATTTTCAAATTCATTTCGCGAGTACTTAAAATTAAAATTAAGAGCTGGTCTTTGGTGAGAATTATTATGTTTATAACATTATTCCGTCAATGGACCAAAAAAAACAAAAACAGTCGTCTAAAACGAAGCACCCTATATATATATATATATATATATATATATATATATATATATATATATATATATATATATATATATATATATATATATATATATATACAGGGTGGTGCAACCAAGATGGGGTGGACGATTGTGAGTAAACGGTGAGGAATTTCGAAAAAATTTGTTTTGGATATTATCGATAGTCAGACACGCTATGTTTTAAAATTATAGCCATAATACAGGGTGGTCCGAAAAACTCGTGGCGAACCAAACTTGTATTTTTTTAAATGGGACACCCGGTATATTATTGTTCCAATTGATTCTCCTGGTCGTTACGATCATTTTGATATAGGGGTTATTGGGTCTAAAACTTATAGTAAGAGAATGGGAGGCGGTTAAATTTGAAAAAATGCTTACAGTTCGGCCATTTTTTAAAGAAATTTGAAACAGGTATGGAAAAACCAAATATTCCATAAAATGTTACATATCCTTGAATACATTAATCACTTGCAATTTGTTTAAAATTATTCACTGTTATACAGGGTGATCAAGTTTTGCAAATACGCCCTGGACTCATTTTTTTTAAATGGAACACCCTGTATATTTTATTTTCATGTTAAAGACAACATTACTAGCTTTCAAAAAATACCATACATGATGCCTTTCTGACCAACAGTTTTTTAGTAAACTAGCCGTGAAAGCAAAGTTTCTTCATTCTAAAACGATTATACTGAATTTACGTTGTTTATTATTGAAATGAAACAAAAGATTGACGAACTTGTCAAAGCTACTGCCGCATAATCCATTATTTACAAGTTAAGCGTAGGTGAGGTAAGAAAACTGAGACCCGAAACCTTTACATGCTTTTTAGAGAAATTTCAAAAAACAGAAAATATTGTTTTTAGGAAATGTAAAGTAATTAATAAACAAAGATAATCAGTTATCAGTATTATTAATAGTGTAAGGAAATTAATTAAGCAAAAACAGAACATCTTTTCAAATTATTTAGGTATGTACTTACTTGTTTATATTAAATTAGGTTTACAAGTAAGTACATACCTAAATAATTTGAAAAGATGTTCTGTTTTTGCTTAATTAATTTCCTTACACTATTAATAATACTGATAACTGATTATCTTTGTTTATTAATTACTTTACATTTCCTAAAAGCAATATTTTCTGTTTTTTGAAATATCTCTAATAAACATGTAAAAGTTTCGGGTCTCAGTTTTCTTACCTCATAATTATTGGGCCACCTACACTTAACTTGTAAATAATGGATTATGCGGCAGTAGCTTTGACAAGTTCGTCAATCTTTTGTTTCATTTCAATAATAAACAACGTAAATTCAGTATAATCGTATTAGAATGAAGAAACTTTGCTTTCACGGCTAGTTTACTAAAAAACTGTTGGTCAGAAAGGCATCATGTATGGTATTTTTTGAAAGCTCGTAATGTTATCTTTGACATGAAAATAAAATATACAGGGTGTTCCATTTAAAAAAAATGAGTCCAGGGCGTATTTGCAAAACTTGATCACCCTGTATAACAGTGAATAATTTTAAACAAATTGCAAGTGATTAATGTATTCAATACCTGTTTCAAATTTCTTTAAAAAATGGCCGAACTGTGAGCATTTTTTCAACTTTAACCGCCTCCCATTCTCTTACTATAAGTTTTAGACCCAATAACCCCTATATCAAAATGATCGTAACGACCAGGAGAATCAACTGGAACAATAATATACCGGGTGTCCCATTTAAAAAAATACAAGTTTGGTTCGCCACAAGTTTTTTGGACCACCCTGTATTATGGCTATAATTTTAAAACATAGCGTGTCTGACTATCGATAATATCCAAAACAAATTTTTTCGAAATTCCTCACCGTTTACTCACAATCGTCCACCCCATCTTGGTTGCACCACCCTGTATATATATATATATATATATATATATATATATATATATATATATATATATATATATATATATATATATATATGAGGCAAAAAGAATCTCGCATTAATTTAACCTGTGGAAATTATTATCTACTACTGTTCAAATTTTTTAGATTCATTAAAATCAAATCAAGAGGGAGTCTTCGCACGTTCTGTTAAATGAAGTTGTGTAAATCAATATAGGTATGAAGAAAGAAATACGCCTTCCTATTTGTCCCTACCGATGTTCTTCTTTATCGGAGCAAAAAAATAGAATTTTTTTTTATATCATTTTGGAATTTTTGCAAAATTATTTACAAAAGGTACAAAATGGAATTCAAAATTTAGAACTAATAAGTTGGAAAAAAGTAAGATAACACAAAAGTCATAGAAATATGTAAATACGTACTGCACGGCTTTTTTAATGGTCGAAGCCAGTTAGTAGGCCCCTAAAAAACCGAAGTTAGTTACGCCTATGCAGTTACGTTTTGACACATTTCTGGTTCTCATTGCCTGCGTTCAACGCGAGTTAGCAGTTGCTAGCGCTTGCAAGCGCTTACTAATGAATAGACGTTGGAGGAACACTTAGCACAATAGCGACCAGCAGCGCTTTTTTAGTAAGCAAAAATGGCGGATGGCGTTTGACAGTGTAATTTTGTTTATGTTTTGGTACAAATACAAATGTGTTTTCAAGAATTTTTACATTTATTTCGTTGTATTTTGTGAAACATGGATAGTAACGACACTAATTGGGGTTACTTGCTACTTCATAAGCATTCGTGACCAAACCACAGATCTACCCACACCAGATACGTAAGTTTGGCGAATCGGCAGTATAAGTTCTTGTGACCTTGTGGGAGTATACGGCGCGTAGTGCAAGCGCATCTGTGTCCAGTCATTTTAAAACACCTATGCAACACACCTAATACAAAATTATAAGTCTATAAAAACAAATATAACACTAATTTTATAAAGTATTTTAAGTTCATTCAGTGCCGAAATAACACAAAGCCACAGATTTACGTGACAAAGCCACGCACTAAACAGTAACGAGGTGCTCGTGCAGCCACTACTTGATGTCGCGGAGCTCACTGACTATTTCAGCTGCCGATTAACACTTGAAATAGGGTGTGGCCACAGCAAGGCGCGTTCGCCGTTTATCGCTTGCTTTCGTATCTGGTGTGGGTAAATCTGTGACCAAACACTGGGCCTACGTTAATAATAACGGAGCCACGACTTGGGCCACATTAAAATAATCTTCTTCAAGAAAATTAGCAACTAAATGTGGATGCATTTTGCGGCAAAATTTTAAAAAAATAAGCACGGATCAACGGGACGATAGTTGACGTTTGCAGTCATCTAAAAACCTGTGCAAAAACCCCGTTCATTGGGCCACTCAGGGCTAGTAAGCGCTAAATGTTAGCGCTGTCGACCGCTAACTTAGGCATTATTAACGAGTCGTTCAAACTTATCACCTACTCTAATATTTCAGCGATTTGCTTGGTTTCCAAATGATTTTTATCTTGGAACGTGTAGCTTACATAAATTTAGTGCTATTATTGTGGATATTTAGTGTCTTTTCCTTATAAATTTGAAAAAAAAGAAACTCAGAAATTAATCCATATTACAACACTAGTTTTATTATTTTTACAAATTCTTCTCGAACTAAATTATCAACTTTTTTTTTTAATGGTCCCGATTTGCCGCCAATTTAAACCTGTCGCTCTGGGCTATCGCCCACCGCACAGAGCTGACCCAGGGCCGGATTAAGCCATGTAGAGGCCCCTAGGCAATGCAAGTCTCGGGGCCCCCCTCCCTTCTTCCTCAAACAGATTTTTTTTTACTCGGGGCCCCAAAGCGACGCGGGGCCTATAGGCAGTTTCCTACTTTGCCATCAGGTTAATCCGGCCCTGAGCGGACCGCACAAGTTTATATTGTATTTTATTGTGATATGCATATTTGTTTCTTAAACATTTTAATTTGATTGCTGGTGCGTGAAAATTAACATAAATAATTTCATCATTTCGGACTTGTATTGTCTCTGTTTCTATTACTTAAAAATAAAGACAAAACCAAGACAAAAAATTTAAAAAAACACCGAAAAACTATTTCTTTTCATAGATCATCAAAACATTTAAAATCCATTAACAAGTTTTCGATTCTCGTTTAACAAATCCTTTTTCATATTATCGATCGGTTAAATATACAGGGTGTCATGAAAATGGTTATAATAGTCACGTATATTGGAATGAGCGACTCCTGAGGTAGTTTACGGACATAAGTACCCAATACTTTTTCTTTAAATCGAACATTTTAAAAAATTTCAAAAATACACTAAAACCCGCGCATGTTCGACGCATCTGGCTGAGCGAACACGTGCACACGACATAACGCTTGACAGAAAATTGTGCGCGGAAAACTTAAACAATTGAATTTGTTGTAACGTTGCTAGACATATAAATCTTTAAGGATAATTTATTATCTGTTTTAAGTGTAATTTAAGACACAGGTAAAAAAAATTTAAACCTTTTCCTAACCTTAGAGAAAAAAGAATTGTAAAAAGGCCACTGTAAAATCACTCCTTTTTGCCAGCAGCCTTGGTTTTAACCAATATTTGCCTAACGTAATTTAAATAGCAATAAGTAAAACTTATAAATAAGTTTCAAAAAATGATACTTATCTAGTAGAGAATAGGTATGTTGAAAATGTCATGTCTTCCATTATTTGCTTCCAAACAAGCGTGCGTCCGCAGCGTATTGTCCAGAACCAGTTGAAGGATATTCTCCATATCTTTTTTAATGCTCGTTTTTTTTACAAATCCCATTTTTTTGTTCCCGATAATGTTCGACGATTGAATTTTTTTAAATTTTACAGTGCTCTCTTTTTCCTCGTTTCCATTTTTATCGCTCTTCTCTCTTCAACTATTTCTTGCACCGAGAGGAACTTGCGGCTACAACTTTCACGCTTCTTTTTGCTGAACTGACGCTGTGATTGGTTGAATAGCTGGCATAGCGGCGCGTTAAGTGACTGCGCAACATCACAGCGTCATAACGGTTTCGTTCAGTGGCCCGTTAGCTCCTCTGGCGCACTTTGACCGGCCGTGATTTAAAATTCTGTCATTCTCCTAGTTGGAAAATTTTTTTCAGTTTTTTAATGGTGATATATAATAGTATGTGTTTATGGTGTTGACCATTTATAAAAAAACAAAACATTTCGTAGTGCTTGTTGGACTTTCATGTTTTAACCAAACGGCTGAGTTGTATTGTGTAGTAACAGTAATAAACTTTATTATTGTTTGGACAGCGTGCGAGTCCGACAGAAGAAGCTTGTTTTTGTTTTGATTTTAATTCAAGTCAGAGCCTCGCTGTGCGTCCTTTGGCGCATGGTAGTAAAACACTTTGTCATTTGTCACACTTTTCGTTTTGAATTTTATGTCGTAAATAAGTGCGCTAGGCAAGTGATACATTGTTACATTTAAAACAATTTTTCCTTGTATCAAAAATCGTATTGAGTATTTTTACGTCATCTGGTAGTACTAACGTAGACTGTGAAAGACCCTAGCGAAATTAAAAATTACTGGACAAATGAAAGAAAAAGTCGAATGACTATTTTAACACTGGAAGAGATTATGAAGGTAAAGTTTATTATTAATTTCAAGTTGTGAGGAATTTCGCTTAAAAATTAAGGACGATATAAATAAACCTGTCAATAAAAGAGAAATTTCCTGATAAGTATGATTAAAAATAGGCAAATAAAAAAAGTACATTCTTAAGATTAGGATTTTTTTGTTTGAAGCAAATTTTGAACTGAAATTTTTGTATTACGTGCTCTTTTTCCTAAAAAATTTCAGGTCGGCCTAGTTGAAAATATTATCGTAATGTTGGTTTGAACAGCTGTTCTCTGAATTTTTTGTGTTGTAGTATTCAAATTTTTGAAATTGAGTGATTTGAAAGCGTTAAGGTATCCAGACCACTTTAAATTTAATTTAACTTTACATTTAATTTAGTACGAGTTAAATACACATGAAGGCATAAGAGCGTTTATCCACAACTTTAATTTAATTTTACTTTAATTTTAACTCTCAATGCCCTAAAAATTTCTTACAGCAAAATTAAAGTTAAATTAAGGTTAAATTAAATTTAAAGTGGTCTGCATGAACCCACCTTTAGTAGGATTTCTTTCTTTAAAGATATCAAAAATATTATTTTTTCAAACTTGTTACATATGAATATGGTAGCGAGACTTGGCAACGCCACAGCGAGTACTGAAGTCAAAACAAAAGTTTTATTCTGTAATTGACGTTGCTCAATTTTTTTATATGGCCATGTAGTTATTCCCAGTGCCGCGCAGCGAATAAAACATTTTTTTTGGGAGCCGATACCTACCTTTTTTTTATTGTGAAGCGCCAATATGAATATTTTTATTCAATCTGAATTCATATCAGGATTTACCGGTTTCAAGATATGTAGTGACTTCCATAACACCCTGTATACCTCAAGGTCAAGTCAAATGATAGCATTTCACGAAAAAAATATTTTTAAAAACTTCCCCTCGATTTCCCCTTAATATTTTGATCCCTTTCTCTTTCAATCCTATTCATTCAAAAGAGAGTTTCCAAATATGGACAAAAGACGGCACCACCTGTCAATACCGCCGGTTGACTGACTGTTATATACAAAGACAATGGTTAAATTGCGGATCGAGGTTTAAACTATACTTGCGAAATCCAGCCTTAGCGACAAATATGAACAAAACCACGTTTTGCCGCCTGAACTAATCAGGGGAGATGAAAAAGCTGAATCCTACCAGTTGTAAAAAACTTAGCGAACTTACAACTATGACCTGAACAACCTATGGATTTTCAATAGAATCTACCAGGCTATTCGCACAATTGAATTTTTTGAAGTTACGAGATTTCATATACTTTGTTGGGTGCGTTGTGAAAAAATATTTTAAGTCTAATGAATTGGCAACAAATCAATATCTCGTTTTTATTTTATACCTATATATTTGCGTCATTATTTGCAGAAATTTTACCCAAATTTACTAAATTTACATAACAGCTTTCTAGATTAAAACATTCGGATGTAAAAAGCTGTGCCAGACAGTTGGTTGTCCTTTGTCGGCGACTCAGTCGACGAGCTTCGCGGTATCGGAGCGGCGATACCATAAGGTTTGTTTTTTTGTATTGCACGAAACTGCACTAACCAATACTTTTTTTTATTAGACACTCATTAGAAACAATTAAGTTCAGGTTAGTGCTACTAACACAAAACTACAAACCTTCAGGGAGGCCGCCCATCAAAGAAATTTGAAACATGAAACGTAAAACAGAAAGCATGAAACGTATTTCATAAAATAACAACACATTGTTTTAAATGGAACTTCGCCCATCAGCGAAATGTATTTCATGTGACGTCATAGGGAAACAAATCTTGTAGACCCTTGTTGCATGAAATAGATTCGGTTTTATATTTGTTTCACGTTGCGCTTAATTTCGTTTGATTTTGTTCGTTCGCCGGTAACAAAATGAAAGACGATCAAAAATACAATAAAGTTTAAGAATGTGTGGTCAATAACGGAAACTAATCTAGTAAATGTCTGCAACGCCATTCTATAAAATGATTTAAATTTGCCTGAGTGATCACTTAGTTCTCTTGGCACTATATAGGAACTATAATTAAGATTTTTAGTGTTATACGGATGAACCCAGTAACGTCGTTTCTTTCATTTATTTTTCTTTTTTGATATTAATAGCGTTGTGATAGCAGCAACAACATTCCAACAATCCATTGTCAACTGAAACACATCTTAGTTTTGTTTCTTCAGATTGTGTAGTTTCACACTAAAAAATGTTTCATATTTCGTGTTTTATGTTATCAGTTTCGTATTTCATGATTCACGTTTCTTGTTTCTCCGGTGTGTGGTCTCCCACAGAGAGCGGATCTATTGTCGCGCCTTGGCGGCATTTATCAATTCAATTTATCAACTTTTTATTTATTTACCTAAATCCGGCTAATGAAAAAATATCGACTTTAAATGTTGCTTATTTTTATTTATATTTAACATTTTTTTTCATTTCTGCATATTTATTTTATTGTTATGTGACCTTTATTAAAAACAAACTTTTATTTAATTATATACCTATTTAAGTTTTTTAGTTGTTTCGGTAGTGGATATTTAAAAATTACATAGGAGTAATAAGGGGCGGAAAAAATATCTTGCACGCAGGCGCGTAACCCCCCAGGATCGGGTCTGCCTACTTGTGTACCTAGTACCTACTATCCTTTTTTTACGAATATAAAATATATTCAATAAATCTGTTATATATTTAAGTCGGCAATGCATAATAGTTAGCATGGAATCGTGCTCCATACCAAGATAAACATGGGGAGAATAAGATATCTCGTAACTGTTACGTATATACATATACAGGGTGTTTGGTAATGAATGGGCCACACCTTAGAAGTGGCTTCCCTGGTTCAGTTTAGGTCGATTTAGCCTAACTTATCTTAGTACAAAAGTTGACAATAAGAGAGAAACTTACAGGGGGTTAAAGTTAAAATATTGTTTTACACTTTTATCGATATGAGAAAGATACTAAGTAAATTAATAAAATTTGGTGGGTGGGGATTTTTTGGGATGGGAAAATCAAATCCGTTCTCTAATTTCTTGTATTTTGTAGAAGGGGCCACATAGGGCAATAAATGTCATTTTAAATCGTCGCAACTTTTTTGTGCTTTAGTGTACACAATTTCTTAATAGAAATTCTTATTGATGTCGCTAGAAGCAACTGTTTTTAATACATTTGAATTCGATGTTGCACAGAATAAATATGAAATAAAAATAATAATGTTTGCATTTACCTAATAACAGTTGCTTCTAGCGACATTAATAGAGTATTCCTTTTTTAAGTAAAAAAGGAAGGGGAATAAGAATTTCTATTTAGAAATTGTGTATACTGAAGCACAAACAAGTAAATATAAAATACAGAAAACTCGAGAACGAACTTCCTTTTTCCATTTCACAGAAACTCCGCTTACCAAATTTTGTAAATTTGTAAATAGTTAGCATCTTTCAAGAAATCAATAAAAATGTAAAATAAAATTTTAACTTTAACCTCTCTTATTATCAACTTTTGTATTAAGATAAGTTAGGTTAAATCGATCTAAATTAAGCCAGGGAAGCTACTGCTACTGCTAATTCGTTACAAACAACCTGTATGTAGTTCCAAATTTCATTACGTATGTGTAAAACACAATTTACTTATTTAGTAGCCGATTTTGTTAAAGGGCATAACAATATGAGTAGATAATAGATATTTATGTTACTAGTACATAATGCATAACTTTACTGGACGTTGTTTATGGCTGAGCGAGCGAGCGAGCGTAGCGAGCGAAGCTAATAAAGGAGAGTCCAATAAAGTGCATTATGTACAAGTAACATACATCGTTTTATGATCTACTGCATGTTTTTTACGAAAATTCAAATCCTAAGTTACGATTTTTTTTAAATTTCCTAGTGTGCTCTAATGATGTTCCTATAGTTACCATAATATATATCATCATATCATCATATATCGTATATTGTATGCCATGTATCATGTATGTCATATATCAAGGATCCTGTGCCATATATCATGTGCATATTATCCAGCATATATTGCTAAATTTATTGTCACATCTTGCTGTCTAGTGTTTGTCTAGATTTATATGTATATTTTCTTTTGTCTGTATTGCGCTGTATGCTTCATTTATCTATGCTACTACTTGCAGATTTAAGGATATTTTGTATAACTAATCCTGTACTTATATTGCATTTTAATGGGCTTAGTCCCGTAAATAAATAAATAAATAATATGTTATCATTGTTGATAATGAATGACAATGGATAATCAAATAGCTTAAAAGTTTATAAGTTATTGCGGCCAAATGGCAGCAAAAATAAATCTTACTTGTCAAAAATGTGAAATCTTGCTGGTATTAGCACACTCAAGTTGTTTTCCTGTACAGCTTCAAAGTTTTCATGTTTCATGTAATTGGCAAAAGAGTTAATAAATGTAGATTTTCCAACCCCTGATTCTCCCAGAAGTAAAATGTTAATTTCAGTTGGGGGATCTTTCATTTGAATATCTTCAATGTTACCGTCCCATGAAAGAGTGTTCTTTTGAATTTCGACATTTGATGAATTAGTAACTGGTGGTAAGTTACTGTTATCGGAATTTACTTTCAGTTTATCTAAATTCAATGTTGTAGACTGTTGTGGCTCAGGTTCGTCTTCTAATTCATCTGCTCTCTTAACCAAATCCATCGAATGCCATGGTAAAGCTTTTTTATCGGAATTGGCGTCATTAAACTTTTGTTCACTCATATTCTGTAAAAAAAAAATATAATTATATATTTGTACTGCGCCTAAACTAATCAAAACTAGATCAACTATATCTGGAACACCGATGGATTTTACATTTCTGATTTCTTAGGAAATTAGAAAGTTCTATTTTTAGTGTTCACTAGAATATTATTCATATAATCACATAATAGAACAAGCTTTTAGATTAGATAGCAACAAAGTAGTTACTCACACCAATATTATACTATCCCCAGGACCGTTCCTAGGGTATCTGCCGCCAGTGTGGGAAAATAATTTTTCCAGCCCAGAGGGAAAAAATGTGTTAGTAGAAAGTTATAGTCATTTGAATTTTTTTAAGCCTAAAATATAATTTAAAAAAAAATTGAAATGACTATAACTTTCTACTAACACATTTTTTTCTCTCAAAATTTAATATCTGTCGACAAAATGATGTAAAAGTTGTTTAGAAAAAATAATAAATAAAATACCTAGACGTGTTCATTTTTTTCTGAGGAGGGGCACACCCACCATTCAACTTTTTTTCGCAAATTACAAAATGTTTTTTTTTACCAAAACATTCCCAGTGGGCTCACTATTAAAACCCGTAAATTTGGTACGGGTCCTGTAAGTAGGAACAGATATATACAACTTTGAAATTTCACCAGCCGCCACTGCATTATACCATGTAATAATGAAGCAAATAACTTAATGTTAAAGGAGGGATTTCATCTTTTAAGACCTGCCAACTGCCCTGCCAAAAGCTGCCAGTGTTACTAGCGCAATCTTGCTTGAATTTGGGCGCGAGTGTAACTAAATAATAAATGCGTTTGTGAAAAAAGCGCCAGTGCCAAAATAAAAAAAAATGTTATGAAAGAACTAACAAAATATCGAATGTAACCCATGACGAATGTGACAAGGTTACCTACTTAGATTTTCGAAATCGACCAAATTTAGCTGCTTGTAGATCTCCATACGCTAGCTCTATCGCAAGGGGTAGGTTATGTGCGTGACAGCTGGAGCGTTTAGCTTTTAAAGACAAAATCGGTAAATTTAGTCAAAATCAAGGCGCCACTATAGTTTTAGTTTCTAAAGATAGGCTCGAAATGGTGGTCAGTTTAGCCTTCAGCGATAAAACAAAACCAGAAAATAAAAACCAATAGGTCAAGTCTGGCATTGAAAGTATTGGGAAAGCAAAACAAATTATTATTTGAGGGCAATACATTTAACCTTAAAATGGTCAGCATAAAAGAAATATCCTTTTTAGTTAAATGTAAGCTCCTCAGAGCCAAAAAATTAATTTACCTATGTACCATACAGTAATGTACTTATACGAGTGAAAAATCACCCGGTATGATTGGTCCGGTCTGAAATTCTTTTTAGTCTACCAATTAAGTGTGCAAATTTAGTCTCAATCTTTGATATTTGTTTAGATGTCCCAGAAAAGGTTGAAATGATTTCTTTTAATTCTATAAGTTTAGTAGTACATTCCAAAATTTCTTTTTCATTATCAAGTACTATGAAACTTGGCACTAGGTCCGCTGGCATTTCCTTAAAGAATTGACTGGTCCCGACGGTTTAATACCTCTTATTTCAATCTCATATTCTAACTTATCCTTAGAGAGTCTAACTACAATTATTGTTTGCCCAGCAAGAATTGACACCCGAAAAGAAAGGAAAAAAATTTCCTGTGACGCCGTTAACTTTTAAAAATTCGGAATCCTAAAAACAATACAACTACATACTATACATACAAACTATACGCGTGCTAAATAGTATTTTTAGTATTCCGAATTTTTAAAGGCTCCGTAGGGATTTATTTTTCATTCCTTTCGAGTGTCAATTCTCGCTGGGCGAACTATAACTTATACATTCTGAAAAAATTTAAAGAAATCTTAACAAAATAAAAATTAGGCTCACCAATTTGTCAAGAAATCTTTTACTGAATATTATCAAGTTTCCCAAAATTTACTATAAATCTTTTATATTGTAATATTATAACCAGCGTCAATCAAAACAAAGCTAAATTCACCAAGATGCAAATTTAAAATATCCAAAATAAAATAATGAAAGCTAAACGTCACAAAACCTGGAAAAACCACTGAAAAATGTCGCTGTATGATATCAGAGCTGAGTGCTCTGCTAATATATTATTTTTGAAATTGGGCGCCAGTGATAGCAAAAAAGCTTGGTATTTCTAAAGACGCTTTTGCAGCATCAATAACAGCTAAATTTAAACTGTGGGCCACACCAGGCACATAAAAAGCTCTAGGGTTTATGACAAGAATTTTTGCAAGCCATTTTTGCATTTTTTGTTATCTTTCGACAGTAGGGTGGGTCGATTTTCAAAAGTTTTAGAATTTCGATTTGGAATACTTACAAAAAGTTTTCTTTTATAATAATAAAAAAAGTTTATATAAATAATTTTAATTAATTTACATCTTCCACCCTCTACATGTATCTAACGCTGGTTGTCCGTCGATTTTTACATTTTCTTGGAAATTCCGAATAAATAGATTTCTCTTTTACTCATATACAAAAACTTCTAATTGCATTCAGCAAAAAAATTATTTCTTCCACCCAGGCGCGGCCTGTCCTTAAGGTCATTTGGTCAATGACCCACCTAAATTTTTCAATGATCTACCTAATAATTCATTTTTTATTTTTTAAAACCCAAAAACCTTTTCTTTCAAAAAGTGCAAGTTCCATGCGAAGACTCCCCAAGAAAGAATCAAGCCACCGTATACAACGGTGATCAAGACAAGCTTGCTCCGGACTCGCCGTATTTTAAATTGACCTCATAGGTGTATATGGACTACATAAAATGCATTAAAGCTAAGAGAGAAACAAACATACGCGCATGAGGAAGTTAAAAAGAGACACAATTTGTCGACGGCCCACCGATAATATCGCTTTCGGGGTGCGCGTGGTTCTCAACGCCACCGCGCCGGGGTCGGGTTGTCGCAAATTCTGGCTCACTAATTTAAATCTGACCAATTTATTATTAAAACAATATTCGCGATACATGTATACATTTATTATAAGCTTACCTAATTTTATTTTAATATATTTAGGTTATTACTAATAATAATATTAATAATTGTAACTGTGCCTATCAAACATTAAAACCTATTAATTTCGGCTTTGACAAGAAGTTGGCCACGCAGCTGCAGCATCCAACCCGTTTATCGATTTAAAACTGCGGGCATGCGCTCTATGTTGTGTTTTCCTTTGAGTGTATTTTCGCAAGATCCCGTTGATCTACCTTGAACAGCGTGTCACGTGTATGTCACTTAATATATCAATGCAGATATCACGTGACTTCTAGTTCCCAGCCGTTGGTCAACGGGATCTCGCGAAAAAATACCCTTTTTTCTTGTCAATGTCGATGTGTCAAAATTAATTGCCTACATAACAACAGAATTTTTATTTTAAATTGTTCTAAAACTTTAGTAAAGAGGTACCAAAAATACTGTTTAGTTTTGCTTTGGTATTTTGTGATATTTTTAAAATACTTTCATTTGTGTATGTGGTAGTACTGTTCTGTTAGAGAGTCGTTAATCCACAAGAAGTACTGAGGATGAGAATCTAAAATGGCACTTTGTGGGGAATGTAAATTGGATTTTTGTAAATCCTCTAACTTGAGAGCTAACTTTAAAAGGAAACATCCAGGTACCTACCTACATTTCTATTATGTAATAACTAGTGTTTCTATCGTAAATAATTTTTGTTTGAGATAAACTGGATATAATTGCACCAATAACTAGAACTCCATTTGGTTCTGGTACCTAATATTATTATTCATGTAGGGAATGTAGTAAACGCTTTGTAAGTTTTGGTAATCTAAGGTTTCATGTTACTGTTCTATAGGTACTGTAGTAACTACAGTAACCATTTCTACTACAGTAACCATTTTTACTACAGTAACCATTTTATGTTTTTTTGCGGTGTTTATTTGTAAGTAAATAATTTCTTGGCAAAACTAGGCACATTATTAAAAAACCTTTCTTGATTAAAAAAGTGTATTTTTCTTGTTGCGTTGATATCACTAGTTGCCCACAAAATCTTGACCCACCTACAAAAAAAACGGGCCGCGCCTGCTTCCATGTTGTTGGCACCGTCCCGCGTCCGGCTGACGGCTCTCCGTCGGGTGTTTTCGGTTTTTCGTTTATGTTTAATACCAGTATTTCCTAGGCTCTCGTAGCAATTGCTTTGTTAAAGTCCTGGTTTGTTGTGACTTTAGTTTTATTCTCAGTGTAAATAATAGAGACATGAGTTTTTGAAAGACATTTTATACAAGGCACGACCTTGAAAGCCCTTTGGTAGGTTGTCCTGCTGATTTTAAAGAGACTATCCTTTCAAGTAAAGAGGACTTTTAAAAATGTTACTTGTGGATTAGATTTAGTTTAAAAATATCGAACATACTAGCAGATAAGATTTTGGATTTATGGAAAAAATCAGGAATTCCCAGTAACGCGAAAACATGTTTTGCAGTTGATCGAGGCGCATCATGAAAAATATTTAAAGCTTCTGAGGTACTAAAGTGCTAAAAAAATAAAACCTTTAATATAAAAGTTTATTAATTTAAAGTTGAAATAAAGAAACAATTTGACATTAGTACCTGTAAATATAAGAACTTTGAACGATGTCTTTGTAATAAAGAACAGAAAGTTTTGTTTTATTTACTATACAAGAACATCGTTCCAATCTAAGTTCTTACATTTACAGGCACTAATGTCAAATAGTTTCTTAATTTCAACTTTAAATTCTTGTACTTTTAAATTGAAGGATTAATTTTTTTAGCATTTGGATACCTCACAAGCTTTAAATACTTTCATGAGGCTCCTTGATCAACTGTAGAACACGTTTTTGTGTCACTGTGGGAATTCCTGATTTTTCCATAAATCCAAAAGTGTATCTGCAAGTATGTTCGATATTTCCAAAACTTCTAGCTGTTGTCCAAAATCGAGAGGCTTTAATATAAATCTTATCCACAAGTAACAATTTAAAACGTCATTTTTACTTGGAAGGATATTGCCTTTAAAATCAGCAGGAGAACCTACCAAAGGGCATTTAAGGTCATGCCTTGTATAAAATGTCTTTGAAAAACTCATGTCCCTATTATTTAGACTGAGAATAAAACTAAAAGCACAACAAACCACGACTTTAACGAAGCCATTGCGACGAGAGCCTAAAGGTAATAATACTATAAACAAAAAACCGAAAACACCTGACGGAGAGCCGTCAAGCGGACGCGGACGGTGGCAACAACAAGGCATGCCAAGGACGGTAGAGGATGGAAGAAATAATTTTTTTGTTGAATGTAATTAGAAGTTTTTGTATATGAGTAAAAGGGACATCTAATTATCGATATTCCAAATTAAAATTTTGAAATTTTCAAGGAAATGTAAAAATCGACCGACAAGCGTTAGCTACATGTAGAGGGTAGAAGATGTAAATTAATTAAAATTCTTTATATAAACTTTTTTTAATTATTATAAAAGGAAACTTTTTGTAAATATTCCAAATCGAAATTCTAAAACTTTTAAAAATCGACCCACCCTATTGGACAGCCCACGAAGGTCTAAGTCTAAACGTAAGTACTATACGAGGGTCATGCTGAAAATTTTCAGATACCCTGTAACAAATAGTAAATTGCAAATACTAAATAATTTTTAAACCCCTGTGTAATATAAAACCCTGACTCTTTAAGCCTGGCGGAAGAGTCGCCTCCCCCTGCATCACCGCGTCATATAGAAACCAAGGGCTAAGACCAGCCCCGGCCGCACTCCGACCGCGTTGCCGGGTTGGACCTCCCCAGTTGGGGGTTGTAACCTGTGTGTTGTATATTAGATTAGTTTTGAAATGACGATGTACATAAATAAGTAATGAATAAATGTTTGAAAGTAGTTGGAACGAATTGGACCTTGCCGCTACATACCTTCGGGTCTGTAGCGTGTATCCCCCCTCCTACCAGACAGCGTTTAATCGTTTTAGTTGTCTTTTTTCCGCTGTGATTAGAACATCGCAGTGTTTGCTATTTTTTATGCTAAAATGCAAGTTGAACGCCGTGATTTTCGGGCCATGATTTTCTACTTCAAAAAAGGCGTAAAGGAGGATGATTGCCACCAATGTTTGGTGAATTGATTTGGTGAGTCTGACCCTTCAAGGGCTACTATCTTTAATTGGTCCGCGGAATTCAAGAGAGGAAGAACAAGCCTCGTATTGGTCGACCCTCCAACGCCGCACAGAGGCCGTTTTATCTATTATAGCAATTAATGAATCCAAAAGAAATTGTTGAAAAATCCGAAATAAACTAGACCATTTTAACAAGAACAGACTAGTTTACAATAATCGAAAATATTTTTCTCCTTATCGCTTGCATTAAGTTGTAGTTGTACCACAAATAATCGGCATTTACTGCAGCCAATTCACTTTTGCCACGTATGTTTGATGTGCGTTGACAATATCTTTTCGTGTGTTGCGGTCGCTACGTTTTGTGTGAAGTATTTTAGTTTGAGGTAAGTACTATAATAATTGTTATTGCCTTTATTAGATTTGTGCTTTATATTAATTTGGATGTAGTATTTTTGAAAATTTGCTAAACTTTTCCAGATTTTTTATAAATAACTATGCAAAAGGCATATTCGCAGTTTTAAGATTTCCACAGATTGTGTGCGCTTTTAAGTTTTTTAAATATCTTAACTCGGTGCCTTCTTAACTATATATTAAATACGTGCAGAACATTGCAGATGACTGAAAAACAATGTATCTTTAGTCATCATGTCATTTACGAGAAGAGAACTGTTGGATGATATGTCGCGACGTATAAAAATACGGCCGCATTTTTACCGTCTAAAGCGACTGTCGGCAACTGGTGGTGGATCGCGGTCCGTATCCGGACCTCGGAAGGTAGAAACTGGTCCGCCAAAATATTATTTTTAAGAGTAAAAAAATAAAAATTAAAAACTAATATGAGTTTTTATAAGCCACGTTTCTTTTTGAGAAACAAAAATTATTATTTGAATTTTTTTTCTCCGGACCTCGATAAAATTCCTCAAAAATATCCGCACCCCACTAGAAATTACGAGTACTTGCCGACCCCTGTAAATTTAAAGTATCTCTCTGCAGCCAAACATCCAACAGTTCTCTTGTGGTAAATGACATGGTAACTAAAAATATATTGATTTTCAGTCATTTTCAGTGTTCTGCACGTATTTAATATATAGTTAAGGCACCGAGTTAAGATATTAAAAAAAAAACCTAAAAACGCAAACAATCTGTGGAAATCTTACAACTGCGAATATGCCTTTTGCATAGTTATTTATAAAAAAATCTGCAAAAGTTCAGCAAATTTTAAAAAATACTACATCCAAATTAATTTAAAACACAAAACTAATAAAGGCAACAAAAATTATAGTACTTACCTCAAGCTAAAATACTTCACACAAAACAGCGAGCACAACACACGAAAATATAAAGCCAACGCTTGTCAAACATATGAGACAAAAGTGACTTGACTGTAAGTAAATGCATATTATTTGTGGTATAACTACAACTTAATGCGAGCCATACGGAGAAAGATACTTTCGGTTATTGTAAACTAGTACCTATGTTCTTGTTAAAATAATCAAATTTATTTCGGATTTTTAACAACTTTTTTTGGATTCATTAATTGCTACAATAGGTAAAATGACCTCTGTGTGCCGTCATGACAAACAATTGAGGCAGTCCGAAAGATGGTGAAAAAAAAATCATCACGGAAACTGGCTCGATCACCAAACTTAGTACTTTCTATTTACATTATATAAGTTTTCCTAGTACAATATTTACAAAATGTAAAATTCACTAGGAAGAAGCAACCAGGACGGATGTTAGCCCTAGGAAAAAACTGTATTATGCAACGACTGCTTCCGGCTCTATCCGAGCAGACCTTTTAGAGCCATTGTCTATGACGTCCACAAAGGAAAAAATGTTATGTGCAAAAAATTCTTAATACTATATTTACATTAGATTATTGCTTAGGTTATAGGCTATAAGCTTTTAGCTTCAAAGCCACCGCACCAAGTTAAGCGTCGATTCCTTTGCGTTGCATCCTTTCATATCAGCACCATTATCATACCCCTTAGTAAATTTTGTGTCTCCAAAAAACCTATTAGAACATTAGTTTAACCCTGACCTGTTGAATCAGGTATTGAAGTGAATCCTAAAAATGCTCCCTAATTTCTATTCGCTTAGATTTTTTATTTAAAAGAACAAATCCTACTACAACGGTAAGTTGGTCTTGCTGACTTAAATCAGGGGTGAATCTAAAATAATAGAAAATATTTACCAACTTTTATCATGTTTATTATTTCATGTCTTATTTTCTGTCCCAAAAGGGTAATAAGTTCATTTTGAATATAAACATCTAAGTAGTGAGGCATAATTGATAGATTTCTGTTAATTCTAGTGATGTGGTCTGGCGTAATATCATTAAACTTTTCAATTGCTTCAATTAAGTAGTTTTAAAATGTTTCCATTTTGTTGTTCGTACAACTTACTAATTGTGCCAATAAACCTTAAATTTTGACCTGCTAAGAATACAAAAATTATAATTTTTACCGCGGAAACTCATCTATTTTTCTCTCCTTATCAATTCCAAATCAACCCAAGATTTTGTACTACAAATGTCTCTTTTGTGACGATTTTTCATGTCGTTCTGTAGCTTGAGTTAAATGTCTCCAATCGTTATACCCTTCAACAAAGGCAGTAGAAAAAGTTCTAAACATTTTACAAGGAAAAAAATACACATTTTAATTCAGAATACGCAAGCCCAACCCAACTTGTGGAATTATTTTCCTTTTACCTTTTTTATAATATGTATATATGTTACCGTCAAAGTCCGTTTCATCGTCATACTTAAGTTTGCCTAGGTAAACCGCACATTGCCGGGACGTTTTGGGCAAAGTCCGAAATTGTTCTCTATTTCGGAGTTTGCCCAGAATGTAACCCGGCAAACTTAGGTTTACCAAACACGTTTTAGGAAAAGTCCGGAATAATAAATTTGTGACCGTTACGTCGCTGGTCATTTTCTAATCGTAACTTGTTATAGTCTGTTGGTAATATGTAGCAGGTACGTACAGGATTGTTTAAGGTGGCATTTTCCGATCGCGTCAATGGTGGCCAACTTAATTTCATTTTGACATGGTTTTTCGGCTTTAAAATTTTTAACAATAAGATTATAAGTATAAGCAGCAAGCAACTTTTAGTTAATTATCTAAAGTTTCAACGTGTATAATGATTTCATTCAGAAGATTAATATTTTAAAAGATCTATAGTGACTAGTTTTCTGACACTAGGAACTCAATATTTTTTTTTAATATTATTTTCCTAAAATAAATCATAAAATATCTTGAGACTTTTATTAATACGTTAAAAAATACCTATAGAATATTATATGAATTTACGGTTAAAATTGTGACAATATTCATAAAAAAGAAAAATAAAGCAAAACATTGTACTAAAATAAAATTAAGTTAGCATTAAATGGGTGTGGTCGGCAAATGCAGCCTTAAGCAGGGCGCGCATTGAATCGGCTCGGCACAGTCAAAAGGTTTGGGATACATGCAATTATGTGAAGAGGAGCGCATTGAATCGGTTTCGCCCGCTAGGAACGACCAAATCGGAATCAGAGCAAAAATTTCCGAAATCTCCGACTGCCTGCGACTACTCGTATTGAAATGCAAGCGGAAGAGATAGGTGTGCAACGGCGGACGAAGTTTTGATAGAAAACTTTCGTTTTTATGTTTTTTTTTTGTACGACCCGAAGAATGACGACAATGTGCGGAAGGAGAATGCTTAGGAGGAAATAGCGAAAAACGCCTGATACGATACTACATCTAAGTATACATCACAGTAGAAGCAGCGGATTTAAAGAACCGATAGCCGAATCAATGCGCTGTGACTGTCGGCATTCCGAACGAAACTTACCGAGCCGAGTCCATTCAATGCGCGCTCTGCTTTGAGTGTTTGTCTATTCGTCTAACTGGACAGGGTTTGCTCAGGTTTGTTATTATCATTTAATAAAAAAAGTTTAATAAGTATATTATGTAGGTATATTTAACTTAATGAAATACGATGAAATCATGTTATTTACAGGCTTAACATCACTAGTATACCAATTATCATGATACAACACAAAGGTAAGAACATATTTCGGACTTTTCCTAAAACGTGTTTGGCAAACCTAAGTTTGCCGGGTTACATTCTAGGCAAACTCCGAAATATAGAATAATTTCGGACTTTGCCCAAAACGTCCCGGCAATGTGCGGTTTACCTAGGCAAACTTAAGTATGACGATGAAACGGACTTTGCGGGTAACATATACATAGATGAGAAACCTCTGTTGTCTTTATAGGAAAGCTTAAGTTTACATCTATTTGTGTGTTGGGCTTAACTCTATTAAAGTTAATTTCATTTTGCCCGATAGTAAGGATCCTTATAAAAATCGTCTTTATAAAAAAATTAAATATTTTCAGAGTTTACAAAAATCGTATTTACCTATATAAAAAAAATTTCAGAGTTTACATCTTCTAGCGAACACCGATCTTCTGAGTCGTCCTTGACCTTGACGGTGGCCGCTCCTCGGGTTAAGTAAGTGAAAATTCTCTTGATGAATTTTAGGGATGTAACGGGTACCCGGTCTACCCGGCCAAAACCGTGTGCCCGGCCGGGTAGGCCGGATACCCGGTTTTGCCGGGTATCAGGTTACCCGGCCGGGTACCCGGTTTTTTCATTTTGTTTTCTGTTTTTGGTAAAATAAAACATAAAAGAACTGAAACGGTGTATTTTTGTGATGATAAAAAATACATAAAAAGGCTGATGGTCTAGTACTATCATTTCGCCAATCATTTTATGTATTTCTCTTGCCTTCGGGTCATCTATAATCCATGGTTTGGTTAAACTCTCAGTTATCTTAAGCTGCCTCAAATTCCGTGAAGAGCTTGAAGATGCCTCAGTCTGTCCACGTTCTGAACTTGTTCAAATATTAGAATGTTTATATTTCAAATGCTTCCACAAAAATGATGTGCTCTCGCCTGTTTTCCGATACCTCGTACCAATTTAGTTTTGCAAATATTACATTTTGCCTTTGACTCATCGTCTTCGTCAAGATAAAAATGCTTCCAAATCTGACTCATTATTTTTGTTTTCCTTTTAACACAATACGTACGTAGATTAATGGTTTCGTGTTTAATACGAGCTATTATAGAACAATAGAAGCACAGTTCTGTTTACCCAAGACCTGTGTCATAATATGGGACTTCCCCGGAACGAATAGCACGCGCGGCCGACCGGCCATGTTGCCAATAGTAATATTCCGCAAGACCGGGTACCGGGGACCGGGTACCTGGCCGGGTACCCGGTTTTGCCGGGTCTTAATTGACCGGGTACCCGGTTTCGCCGGATCCTAACAAGGGCTACCCTTACATCCCTAATAAATCCCAAAAATAATTTTTGGGTGATTAAAATAATTTAATTATTCATCCATATTATCACGTTTTAATACGAGTAACACCAAAGTACTCTATAATTGTTACGTATTAATTAAGTAATATGAAATAATACACTGCATTTAAAATAACTATCATTTATACTTTACATTTAAGTATATTATTATTACTTTTTTCATCGATCGCCGAAACGTGTACATAGCTTTGCATTCTCGGGTATACCTACTGCTTTGTACATACAAAAGGATGTATCAATAAACAAGTTCTATTTTCACACATATAGAACAGATATAATGTGAATGTTCAGCCTTGCAAAAATTGCTTTGCTGGCCGTGTTTACGTTTTGCAAACAAATATTCTAATGGAAATAAAAAAAAAGGATTTAAAGATTTTTGCAACGTTACGGTACGAGGGCACTGAATAAACATCATTGACCAATAATGATAAACATGGAGATACTGGAGAACACTTAAAATGTTTTTGGTATACACGATTAAAATGACGTCCTATAAATACCTATATACAGTAAGGTTCAGCTTGGTGCGAACATAGGAAGCGCATGGACAAATTTACTCGTGTCCGCAGTTAAATCAATCGCGTGGGGAATGCTATTTTTAGATACACCAGCCAAAATTTCGTAAATAATCTCTTTTAGAACTCAAACTAACGGCGGCTCAACGAAATCTGCGGTAGCGGGAACGCAAGTATTACTGCTTAAAAATCCCAGTTTAAATCATAAAATTATTTTAATAAATGTAGATTTTAAAGCAATTTTGTTTAAATGAATAAAGGTTGACCGCTAGGGCTATTTTTCATACGCAAATTATCTGACCCCTATTGTTGTTTGTAGGACGTAACTTTAAGCGTGATTACTGAAAATCACGAAATTATTTTAATAAATTTAATGTAGATTTTAAAGCCATTTTTTAAACAGGCTCAGGGCCAGCAGGAAGGATTATTTTTTATAAACAAATTATTTGACTCTATAGGTGTTTGTAGGACGTCATTTTAAGAGTGTTTACCAAAAATCACGAAAATATTTTAATAAATGTAGATTTTAGAGCAATTTTTTTAAAAAGGGTTAGGGCTGGCCGGTCGCGTCATTTTTCATACGCAAATTATTTTAACAATATAGGTTGTCTGTAGGACGTCATTTTAAGGGTGTTTACCGAAAAACACGGTATTAGAATAAACTGTTATTTTATAGCAATTTTTTTAAAAACATTAAGAGCCGACTGCTAGTTATTTTTTACTGAAAATCTCGAAATTATTTTAATAAATGCAGATTTTAAAGCAATTTTTTAAAAAGGTTAAGGGCCTGTCGCTAGGATTATTTTTCATATACAAATTATTTGACCCCTATAGGTTCTTGTAGGACATCTTTTTTAGCGTCTTAACCAAAAATCAAGAAAATATTTTTAAAAATTTAATAAGTATCTCGAGCAATTTCTTTAAAAAGGGTAAGGGAGGGCCGCTAGAGCCATTTTTCATTCACAAATTATTTTACCCATAAAGGTAGGACGTCCTTTTAAGGGTGTTTACCGAAAACCACGGTATTATTTTAGAGTTGTGCCTTGGTCAATTGACCGGTCAATTTGATCGCGGTCAAATATTATTCGGTCAAATACTTAAAATTGCTCCATGTCGAAATAAAGTGCAGATGATATGAGGCCGACTAAAATGCATTTCGGGGAACCACCGGCATCGATCAATGATCTATGCGAGTTTCGGAGAATCCCCCAGAATAAAACCTCTTATTTAGTTTTGACCTCCAGTTTATTCAGTGACGTGAGGTTATTCCCCGTTAAAATTTAGCAAGTTCAGTTTATATTTCACTTTTTTTAGTCGTTGACATACATATGCTTAAAGAATATTTTTAAAATAAAATGAGTGGTAAGAAAGCTTTCCAAAATTGCCAAAAAAAGTGTTTTGCTAGTTCACATTCATCTTTGTACCTAAATTTACAATACAAATACATATTAATAATGAACTTGTTCAGTCATTTCGCGTTTTCAATAAATATGTTTATAATATTGCACAATTAGTCAATCGAAACACACAGACTCCAGCTTGACGTCATCCCACGAAAAACAACTGAATGTAACGGGCAGTGTGGTGAATCCAAATAAGGATATGCCAAAACCGCCATGGTCCCCCAAGGGGGATAAGGTTTTTGAAAGGGTCATTTTGGCAATGTTGGTCGCAAAATTTTTGCAGCGGTCCCACGGTTATCGCTTATCGTGGGACTACGTCACCAGACGCCATCGTCCCGTTTTATAATGAGCGATGTCTGACGGGTGTTTTAAAGGTGAATTCGATCAGAAAAATTCTAATCTTTTGGGTACAAGCTTTTCGAAAGGAGCACTTTTGTGTTATGAAATAAAAAAAATGCTCGATAAGCCCATAAGTAACGCAAAAACTAAATTTGAAATACTTGTTTAGTGTTCTTTTTTCAGTAGTTCGAATAAGTTTTCTTTTGATCCGTTTTTGTACTGTTTTATGTTTTAATTGTTGAAATAAAGTTTATTTTCCTTTATTATTGGGATTGGGACTAACGGTATTATAAAGTGTGATCATTAATACCTATGTCTTACAAAAATGCAGTATTGCAAAAATTACTGATTGACTTAATAAGAAAATGATTATTCTATTCTGAAAGAGGGTTCGGTCAAAATGGTCGGTCAATTGATGGGTCAATTGACCAAAAAGTTTTTGACCGGTCAAAGGCACAGCTCTAATTTTAATAAACTGAAATTTAAGAGCAATTTTTTTGGAAACGTTACGGGCCAACTGCTAGTTATTTTTTACACAAATTATTTGACCCCTACAGGTGTTTGCAGGACATCATTTTTAGCGTGTTTATCAAAAATCACAAAATGATTTTAATAAATGTAGATTTTAGAGCAATTTTTTCAAAATGGTTAAGGGCCGGTAGCTAGGGACATTTTTCATACACAAACTATTTTACCCGTGTAGATGTTTGTAAGAAGTAATTTTAAAACGTGTTTACTGAAAACTAGAAAATTATTTTAATACCTGTACATTTAAAGTAGTTTTTTTAAAAGGTTAAGGGCCGGCCGCTAGAGTAAACACAAATTATTTGACCCCTATAGGTGTTTGTAAGACATCATTTTAAGTGTTTACCGAAAATCACGAAATTATTGTAGTAAATGTAATTTTAGAGACATTATTTTAGAAAGAGTAAGGGTTGGCCGCTAGGGCTATTCTTCAGACACAAATTATTTTTTGACCCCTATAGGTGTTTGTAGGGGGTACCTAATATTTAGCCTGTATACCAGAAATCATGAAATTCTTTACTAAGGGTAGATTTTAAAGCAAAAGGGGAAGGGCTGACCGCTACGACTCTTTTTTGTACACAAATTATTTTACCCATACATACAGACGTCATTTTAAGCGTGCTTACCAAAAATCGCAAAATTATCTCAATAAATGTAGATTTTAGAGCAATTTCTTCCAAAAAGGTTAAGGGCTGGCATCTAGATCTATTTTTCATATACAAATTATCTATCTCCATAGGCGCTTGTAGCAAGTCATTTTAAGGGCATTTACCAAAAATCACAAAATTATTTTAATAAACAGTTTTAGTAGGTAACCTTTTAAGAAGTGCATGCGCCAAAATGAATATCATATACGAGTACGTAGCGCGTTTAATATCGTTGCCTCTGCTAGCCGCTAGCTTCAGCCCACAGCTTTCTAAAAAGAAATTCAGCCTCATGTTTACATATGGAAAACTTTTTATTACCTATTAATTTTTCGAAAAAAAGGTCACTCTTTATAAAAAGTTCTGCTTTCTAAGAAAATAAAACTAAACCAGTTAGCATCTAGGTAGAGTGGTCATAAAATTGAAATATTTATAACTGAAATACCAACTAATTTTTATTTTAGACCCAAATTCAATACTAAAATGTTACTTAGAATTAAAAATTAGGTAATTATTCGGAAAGACGGAAACACCGAATTTTTGACGAAATCTTGCCAAGAGCCTTTTTGGGTCGTAGAACACGAATCTGAAATCAGTTTTCGGCGGTCTCTTACGGGTTTTCTAAAAAAAATTGCTTTTGAGTTAGGGATTTCTATGGGTTTTTTTTAAATTTTGACACGTTTACTTAAACATATCTATACAAGTAATAACATAGTATTATTGTTAAACATATTTTAGCAAATTTATATAAGAATAAAATCGGTCAAGTGCAAGCTACACTTGCACAATTAGTGTTCCGTGCCAACAGCCCCCATTTAACTTGAGCAAACCTCGGCCCCTCGAGCTCCGTCCATCTGCCGCGCCACCCGCCGCCGACGGCACCAACGGTATCGCCTCGCGTATGCGCGGAGCTGAGTGGGCCAAATTAAAAATTTTGAAAAACGTGTAAGGACAAAAGTTGTTCCTTACATAATTCCTTAAATAATTTTTGTCGAAAAACTTTTTCTCTAAAACCAATGGTTAAGCAGTTATAAGGTAATAAACAATTGAATTGTTTATAACAATTGACCGACTTAGAATTTTTTAAACCTGATAATTTTCGCTCAATCTACACCTAATTCTCAATGTTCAATATTTTTCATGATTTTTTTCATATTTTTCTGAGCAATCCTTCTGGTGATAAGGGTGAGGGAAAGCAATTTTTAAGCGTTTTTCTCGAAAAATGTTTAAAAAAATACATTATGTATATCGTTGAATTCGTGCTTTAATGAGCTTTCATTTGATACCCTCTACGATGCCCTTGAATTTTTTTTTCATTTTCCAATTTACCCCCCGAAACCAACCCCCAGAATCAAAATTTAACTTTTTATACTTCTCGTCTATAATTCGGCCACCACACTATCTCTGTGCCAAATTTCAAATTTTCACGTCGTATAGATTTAGAGAAAATCGCCTGTGACAGACGGACGGGCGGACGTCGAAGTGATTCTGTAAGTGTTCCGTTTCACGAAACACTAAAAACATTAATAAAACAAAGAAAACATTAAAAAACCAAGTAAAAATAAACAAGCAACCCGTGATACACATACTACAAATTTCTGGTGGGTTGCCAAATTTTGCAGATCGTTCTTCCCACAAATTTTAACAGTTTCTGGCACGAGCGACTAACGGTCGTGGTCAACTTATTGAAAAAAATTATATCAGCTCTAAATGGCGTATTGGAAACGGGTAAGCACTACATTCCCATAGAATTTTTTAATATTTTACTGTGGCACTTTCTGAATATCAAAGTTATAACAGTGGCTATAAAACCGCAAACTAACGCAATCAGAACGAGGTTTTCGGTTTTATTGCCACTGTTATAACTTTTCCATAGTAAAATTTAAAATAAATTCTATGGGAATGAAGGGCTAACCGGTTTCCAATACATCTTTTAGAGCAGATGTAATTTTTTAAAAATAAGTAAACGTGGCAACAGCACCGCACAAAATAATCGTGTTAACAGGTGGGGTGGGGTGGGCAAATAATGGTGGCTCATAGGAATTTAAAATGGAATTTTGGAAAGAAAAAGGCAACTTTCTTAGCTATTTTTGCCTAAATGTGATGTGTTTTGCTACAAAAAAAAAAAGATAAATTATAAGTTTACGGATGTGTTTAAGTGAAGTTGTCGAAATTTAAAGATATCCATAGAAAAACATAACCTAAAACTTAATTTTGTTTTTGGAAAAACCATACGAGACCCCTGAAAACTGATTTCAGATTCGTGTTCTATGACCCAAAATTTGGGTCGAAGCAGTTTCATCAAAAAATTCGGTGTTTCCGTCTTTCCGAGTAATTGATTAATTAATTTAGCTGCATCCTATAAAAAAATATTTATAATTTATAAATTCTTAATGGCACCAAAATTGCTGCACAACAAAACAGAGGTTAAGAAACGGAAAGGTTACCAAGTTATCAATAAAACTACGTGATAAATGCTTAACAGTTTAAGTCGTATAATGAAATTATTTTTTACTTATTTAAAAAAGTCTTATTTTTAGAAACGTTAAGGAACGTTATTTTTTTATGAGGCCTCGAATGTAAACTTTTAGATATAACTTTTAGTTAAGTATAACAGTTCATTATTACATTTGGCGGTAATTGTTTACTATACCCATTTCTGCTATTTTTGCGTTTGTTGGAAAAATTCTTTTATGGTCACAGACTACTCTTTCCTGATTGATATGATTTTTTATCTGCGCAAGTATATTGGCAATCAGGAAAGACCTCGGGAAAGACAGTAGATGTGACCATAAAAGATTTTTTCCAAAAAACGCAAAAATAGCAGAAATGGGTACTTATAGTAAACAATTACCCATTTGGCTCTTAAACAAAAATTACGAGTAGGTCTCTCTAGGGTCAATTATAAATATTTTCATTTTCTAACCACTCTGTACACATGCCAATCTCAAGTTTTAACAGCTCAATATGTATTATTTTCTTGGAGAACACAACTTATTACATAGAGTACTTTTTCGTAAAATTAATCATAAAAAAATTTTCCACATGTAGACAACTTTAGTCGACAACCTAGATTTTAAAACAAAAACTTACCATGCGATAAAGGCACTTTTAACAAAAGTTTACATATATTATTTCAAAGCCTATAGATGAGGTTACACTTTTTAATGAACCTAGAAGAATGAATGCAACTCAACTAACTAAAACACTAAGCCAAAAAAATAATATATATAATCATAAACTGAAGTAGGGGATTTACCTTACCACTGATTCGAAATTCGACATCAATGGGATTTACAAAAGACGAGATTAAAACACAGCGTTGCCGATTTTTCACTCCAGCTTTACGCCTAAGCTGCGTTCGTATTTGGCAACTAGGGTGGAGAAAGAGTAAGAGAACAGAATCACAAGTGTTTTCCATTGGTTCAGCCGCGCGTACTAAGTGAATTTCAATCCCATCTTATCATTTAGCATTTTTGCCGCGAAAACAGTTTATGGTGACCAAACATATACCGGTTTATGATGGGTTTGCTTGTTTAGTTATATCTTTTGTAGAAGTCATATCGATCTCCACCTAAGTTTTGGTTACACCGGATTATGTCGCGGAATCGCACTAGATGATGGAAATTCTGATTTAAGGTTACGTAAAGAAATCTAGCATTCTGTATTTCCTTTATCATGAGTGTTTTAGTTTGTCTTACTAATTTTTTCTCTGTAATGGTTGTTTCCTTTCTTGACAGAATTGATTTGTAGGACAATTCATAGACCGAAACGCAATTTTTTTTTTAAATGGACACATTGGCAATAAAACTTGTTTTCATTCATAACTTGTTCTAAGAATTACAATAATCGGAGTTTCTGTACTGGGATTATATCTTATATAGAAAAGAAATTGCGCGCGAGTTTGTTTTGCTGGAAAGTTTTCGTCAGCCTTATCACTTATTTGAAATCCCGAGATAATCATGGCTAGACTCATACAATGAAGTGTAATTTTATCAGCTTTATCGTATGAAAAAATATGCCTTTGTAAAATCAGTGGAAATTATTTTTAGAACTGATAAATATCCCTTATTAATAACAAAAAAATATCGAGGGAGTAATCATCTAGTTCTACCAGAAAATGCAGTACTGTTTTTTTGTGATACATGTCTAAACAGGATACCTACTTATTTTAAATGCAATAGCCGATAGATTTTATGTAGTACCATCTACTGTGATGAGAGTTGTAAATGCTTTGCTATATCTATATTCGTTTCCATTTTTTGTGTGCATATTTACTATTTAAAGAAAAAAACGAAAGTTAGAGAAAAAGTTTCAACACAGCAACACAAAATAACCACCAACATTACGACAGGAGATCAAGGATAACCTACTTCAGAACAAGTTATTATGATGGTGTACGTTAAATGTCAAAAACAGTGACGTCATTAGTCGCTTCATGATTATTCCCCCTCCGATAATTCTTCTCGCGGCAATCAGCAGGAATGGTTAAACAAACATAATCTATACAGTTTATGTCGCGGCAAAAAGCCTTGTGTTAAAAAAGAGGATGCAGAGATTTAATGTCTTTTCCAACAAGCAGCGGCCTTATTCTTCACACGTTTTAAGAACTTTTCGTCGGCTAACTGAACGATAGAAAGCGAATGGAACGCTAAGAATTTATTATGTATAGATTTCCTGAAGAGTACCAAACTTTAAATTTTTTTCACGTTCGAGTTACTCTCATCAACGTTCTATCGTTTTTGGAATGAAAAATAAGCCGTCAGTTCATGACGATTTCAAACCAACAACAGCAATAAGCCAGTTGTATAGGCTAGACGTACGACGTTGAGGAACATGAACAATTTATCTGGACGACTTGTCAAGTTTTCGATGAACTGTGCCAAATGTTTAAGAGAAACGCTCAGCGCTTTCAAAAAAGACTAACCTGAATGTAATCAAGGCCGTCCCTACCCGGGAGTGCAAGAGGTGCCTCGCACCCCAGTGGCGCAATAGTTAGGGACGGCCCTGAATGTAATAATACCATACCCCAGGTATCGGCATGTATATTACGGGACGCCAAAACTTAACCAAAGTTGAGCTTCCTAAAGTTTTACTAGTGCTAAGTTCTTAAATTTAATCTTTTCCCAACAAAACGCGAGCCAACGTGGGTAAGTGGCTAATTGCTAGTAAACTCGCCAACGGACCATCCTCGGCAATCCGGTTCACATACATTTAGGCGATGCACACCTCGATTCGCGAGCCATGGTTAGTTAACCACGGCTGCGTTCGATAAATCGCACTGGTCTCAGTATTACACCGTGTGCTAACCGAAGAGATGAAGGTGAAGTTAGCCTCGAGGCTGCCTCAAACAAAAACTAAAAGCAGGCCTTCTCCAAAACTAAACGTTTTTTCGCAGTTTTTCAGTTTTGCATGAAAAAGGAGAACAGTTCATGGCGTATGACATATTTTCTATTTAGGTTCAAGGCGATCAAAATTCTTAAAAACACATAAAAAATACACTGTATTTGTAAGAAAGTAAAACCAAAATTTTTCTCGGTGGCTCTTTACTTTTACATGAAAAAAGGGAACAATCCGCGGCGTATGACATATCTTTTATTTCTTTAAAACAATGTAGAGGGGCCACAAGGGCAAAAAATTAAAAAAGCCTTTAAGGTTTCCTTAAAGATATATTCAACTAACAGAAACTAAAAGCAAGTCTTCATCCTTTTAATTGAAAAACAACGTTACACAGGCATTTAAAATAGCACCGACTGTTTTTAGAGATGTTCGAAATGTTTATTGGTAAATCTGTTTTAAATAAAAAAAAAATGAAAAACTTAGTTTCTGCTACTAATAAATGCTTTAAAGTTAACATTAGCATGTATTGTTCTCCTGCCTTTCTTTATCAATTTGTTGCCTATATGAACCCCATACTTTTTTTTTAAATAAAAATATGTCATGCGTCGTAGACTATTCCCTTCTTTCATGTAAAATCATGTTAAAAAAACGTTTGTTTTGAAGAAGACCTGCTTTCAGTTTCTGTTTGAGGCTGCCGCGAGGAAAACTGCACACTAGGACATCTTAAAGATATCTTTAAGGTAACCATAAAGGCTTTTTGGTCGTTTTTTGCCCTTGTGGCCACTCTTGTTTTAAAGAAACAAAAAATCTGTCATAAGCCGCGGATTTTTCCCTTCTTTCATGCAAAAGTGAAAAACCAGCGAGAAAGATTTTGGTTTTGGAGAAGACCTGCTTACAGTGTATTTTTTATGTATTTTATTAATTTTGATCCCATTAATTTTTTTAAATAAAAATATGTCTTATGCCGCGGACTGTTCTCATATTTGATGCACAAGTGAAAAAACTGCAATAAAATGTTTAGTTTTGAAAAAGATCTGCTTTTAGTTTTTGTTTGAGGCCGTGGAGGAAAACTAAATACTGTGGCATCTTAAAGATATCTTTAAAGTAACCTTAAAGGCTTTTTATGGTTTTTTGCCCATGTGGTCCATCTAAATCTAAATTATTTGAAAGAAATAAAAAATATGCCATACGCCGCGAACTATTTCTGCCTTTCATGTAAAAGTGAAAAACCAGCAAGAACGATTTTGGTATTGGAGAAGACCTGCTTACAACGTATTTTATATATATTTTTATCAATTTTGACCCCCCTTATTTCTTTAAATAAAAAATATGTCATACGCCGCGGACTGGTCCCTTATTTCATATAAAAGTGAAAAAACTGCGACAAAGTGTATAGTTTTGGAGAAAACCTGCTTTTAGTTTTTGTTTGAGGCAGTCTCGAGGCAAACTTTCACCTACATGTTTGCCTCGAAGCTACCTCAAACAGAAACTACAAGCAGGTCGTCCCCAAAACAAAACAGTTTGTCGCAGTTTTTTTTTTACTTTTATACGAAAAAAAGAAATCGTCCGCGGCGTATGACATATTTTTTATTTAAAACAAAATTTGAAGGGGTCGAAAATTGATAAAAATACACCAAAAATACATTGTAACAATCCACGGCTTATGACATATTTTTTATTTATTTAAAAAAACTATAAAAAGATTTTAGGGCTATCTTAGAGATATCCAAGTATGTAGTTTTCTTGATGCAGCCTCAAACAGGAACTAAAAGCAGGTCTTCTCCAAAACTAAACATTTTGTTGCAGATTTTTCACTTGTAAATAAAATGTATTTATCTGTTTACTAATATTCCTATTATTTAAATTGTTCATAATTAAGAGTAATTAATATTTTCTTTACTTTTCTCAATTTTTTTTATGTACTGGACAATCTGCGCTAAGTACCTCGTGCTTATAGGATATGTTAGAATTATATTTTTCATTATAATTTTTACAGTTATTACTAGAGTTTAACAAATGGGGGTAATTCCAGAGACGGCTTCTAACCTAGTTGGAAATAAAATTAGGATTCGATTTGAAAATAAAATACAAATATTTATTTACCCACATTGTGTTATTTGAAAGTGCGAGATACGAAAATATCATACAGGGTGTCTGAAAAGTCTTAGCATGGGCAAATATCTTTACTATTAATAAAGATAGCAACACCAAATTTTAGTTGTACCTAATTGGTTAGTAAATCTACTTTTTTACGTAATTTGACTCTTTCAACCCCCTTGGGGGGTTACGCTAGCGAGTTGAGGTCCAAAATTTTGGATGCAAACCTATGCCGTGTGGCCTCTTCGTTTAAAAGTCTTCAAAAAAGAAACATTGTTTTAGTATTTTAGTATTTATTTATTATTGTAATTCATTTTTAAATGGCAAGCCTATAAAAATTATAACTCGTAAATCGTATAATCGGGCGGGGCACAAGTCGACCATTAGTCGGCCACTTGTGCCAAACAGTACAAGTCGGCGCTGCTATTTTTTGTTTTGTAGGGCACTTTTTTCTAACTTTTTTCCAACTTTACTTCTTCATTTGTCGTTTTTATATGTTTTGTTTTTTGACATCTGCGCAGTAGACCAAAATGCGTACCACTCGCAAACCGAGCGTGCTAGACATGCGCACGGAATTTCAGGAGTTGGACTTTGGTGTCTACATTTGAACCCATTCATTTTTCAGAATATATCTCCAGTAGTTAAGGTACCACTACGTATTTAACTTTATAACTTTGTTCCCAAGTTTTTTTCGACTTTATTTTTCATTTTTTGCCATGTGCGCAGTAGACCAAAATGCGTACCAGGCGCAAACCGAGCGTGCTAGACATGCGCACGGAATTTCAGGAGATGGACTTTGGTGTCTACATTTGAACCCACTCACTTTTAAGAATATATCTCCAGTAGTTAAGGTACCACTGCGAATTTAGACAACAAAGTACATCCCCTGAAATTTCGTGCGAATGTCTAGCCCTCTTGGTTTGCGCGTGGTACGCATTTTGATCAATGGTAAAACTTTTTCCCCAAGTTTTTTTCGACTGTATTTTTCGTTATTTGCCACCGCGCAGATAGCAAAAAAAGAAAAATAAAATCGAAAAAACTTGGGAAAAACGTTATAAAGTTAAATACGTAGTGGTACCTTTACTGGAGATATATTCTGAAAAGTGAATGGGTTCAACTGTAGACACCAAAGTCCATCTCCTAAAAGTCCGTGCGCATGTCCAGCACGCTCGGTTTGCGCGTGGTACGTATTTTGGTCTACTGCGCACATGGCAAAAAACGAAAAATAAAGTCGAAAAAACCTTGGGAAAAAGTTATACATTTAACTACGTAGTGGTACCTTAACTATTGGGGATATATTCTTACAAGTGAATAGGTTCGAATGTAGACACCCAAGTACATCTCCTGAACTTGCGTACGCATGTCTAGCACGCTCGGTTTGCGCGTGGTACGCATTTTGGTCTAGTGCGCAGATGTCAAAAAACAAAACCTATAACAACGACAAATGAAGAAGTAAAGTTGGAGAAAAGTTAGAAAAAAGTGCACCACAAAACAAAAAATAGCAGCGCCGACTTGTGCTGTATGGCACAACAAGAGGTCGACTAATGGTCGACTTTTGCCCCGACCGATTATACGATTTACGAGATATAATTTTTATAGGCTTGCCATTTAAAAATGAATTACAATAATAAATAAATACTAAAATACTAAAACAATGTTTCTTTTTTGAAGATTTTTAAACGCAGAGGCCACACGGCATAGGTTTGCATTCAAAATTTTCGACCTCAACTCCCTAGCGTAACCCCCCAAGGGGGTTGAAAAAGTGAAATTACATAAAAACGTAGATTTATCAACCAATAAGGTACAACTAAAATTTGGTGTCGCTATCTTTATTAATAGTAAAGATATTTGCCCATGCTAAGACTTTTCAGACACCCTGTATGATATTTTCGTATCTCGCACTTTCAAATAACACAATGTGGGTAAATAAATATTTGTATTTTATTTTCAAATCGAATCCTAATTTTCTTTCCAACTAGGTTAGAAGCCGTCTCTGGAATTACCCCCATTTGTCAAACATTAGTTATTACATAAAGGGCTTTTTTCTTGACATTTCCACAAATTATGGTTACCAGCACAAAAAGAGCAAATTCGGTTTTTACCACACTGTGTGGCTTTGTGTCCATAGCTGTAACATTTGTAGCAAACTTGTATATTAAATTCTTCTTTTATTTTGCACCTGTTCCATCCCAAAAAGATCTTACTAACCGATTTTCTGAAACATTTTCCATTACATTCTATATAAATTATAAATTTTTTTGTATATTTTGATTGTCTTGTATATGTTATGTTCAAGATATCTTCGTCATTCAAATATCCTATGTTTTCAGTCCATCAGTAAGTTCTTCTTGTTTGTACTCCTTTCCTGAACCAATTAAAACCAATCTTGGTATATTTTATTTTTGAAGTTTGAACCGTATAATTTCTATTTAATTTTTCTTCAGATATTTTTTTTAGTCTCTGAATTTCTTCTCTGGTATTTGCTTTTATATGATGCCACCATTTCTAATATCCTTAACTTCTTTTACTGCTGCATTAACACCACTCAGATGAACATTCCTTTGTAAGTCTTCTCTTGTCTTCTTACTATTTTGATTATTTTTTGGTTTAATAATAATAACAGGTATTTTTTCTTTTTCAATTAAATTATTCTTAGGCTCTTTTAGTACTGCAGAGTATAATTTGCCAGTATCTAGCTGGTTCATAATGTTCCCCTCAAAAATTTTAAATAGTTTTTCAATGTTTGTTTCAATTTGGCTAATTTTATTTATTACCTGGCAATTCTCAAAATTTTCGATCTTCTTTACTAAATATTCTACTTTGCTGTATATTTCATAAATATATTTTTTCACAAGTATTTTCTTCTTTTAATTCCTGCACACTAGTATCTGATTTTCCATTTCCATTATTTGAACAATCCATACATTGCCATTCTTTTTTCTTCTTTTTTAAATCTGAAACTTCTTTTTTTGTTAGCATAGAGCAGTTTAAGCAAAACCACTTAATACAATAAGAACATCCAACAAACACTAATTTTTTGTTAAATGACAAAGAACATTTTGAGCATTTCTCATTTTTGTCTGATGAAGACTCTGCTTCTCTTTGGTCTTGAGAATTAATAATGAAATTTTTAACGTATTCACAATACTTATTATCCTGTGGATATTTTGGTGGTAAGTAGACTTTTTTCTTCGGAATTTTCATTATTTTCGTCCATTTCTGTATCCGGATTGACTGACTTTGACAGTGATGTTTTTCTTCGTTTTTTGTTAGGTACTCATTTTTAATATTAAATTTTACTGAAAGGCTCGTACTTCTATTATTTTAGAATCTTTATCACTTTAAATCTTGTCTGATATTTTTTTTTTTATTGATAAAGCCTGCGGCGTTGACTGTTATTAAAACTGGTCTGCAAGACCAACCATTAATTTTTCTCTAAGTTCTTAAAAACTAAAATCCTTATATAATATTTAACACATTATTTCTTTAATGGGAACTTCGTAATTTTAATTTTAAAAATTTGACAACTACGACGTGCTCTGACTTTGACGGTAGATAATTAACATTCGAATTTACAGTACACCAGCCATAATATCACTTTTATTTACATTACATGTGACGTCTCAACCAATTGAATCACGTTTTGCAAGTTTTGAATTTCGTATATGAAAATCTTTTTATTTCTTAATAAAAACCAAAATAAATAGTTAAAAACCGCCATTAATATTTAATTTATGTTAAGTACACAAAAAAATATTTCAGATTTATTGATTACATGCATAGTGCCTATTGCCAGTAATAAGATTTTTTAGTTTTAAGAATTTCTCTAAATAATCGGAAGCACAAACTGATCTTTAATGTTTAATACAATGCAAGACATAATTGTTTATTAACATCAATTTAATAAAAGAAAATTATAAAAAATTGTAAAACACAATAAAAATGCGGAGGTAACCAATATTTTCTATATTCAAAAATAGAGAAACTGAATAAATCTCTTTAAAATATTGTCCAACTACAAACAAAACAAAAATAGTAATGATAATAAGTATAAATTATTCTAAGAAAACCTTATTTCAACAGTAATAACTAAATATAACCTAAAGAACCTTATAGTTGACACAAAACTCTGAAACAGTTAAATTATGAAGATATGTAGGTAATCGACATTTTAGTTTATTACGTTATGTTTAAACTTGAGCAGACTTAAGCGATTTAAATTGCGATAACAGATGGCTTCTTATGATACCTGAAGAAAGAAACTAAAAATATCGTAAAATAAATCTGCCAGCATTTTTAGCATGCTTTTTTTATTATTTAATACTACCTATATAGTAAAAGAAATATAACCAGTAATAAACAGTAATTTATGACATTTGAACATTGTTACAAAATATCATTAAAAATGAAAAAACAAACGCATCAATATTCGGATTCGCAACAAGTGAATTTTAAATAAAAAATTGGTCCCCAACCCGAACTAAATAGTCTAAATATTCAACAAATAATGTAATGGATTACAAAACTTTATTATCTCATTTTTTTGTCATAAGATATTTCTGGATCGAGATGTTTCCCCTTACAAATAAATCAACAAACATGAGCAATAATATTTCAGCCGAGTGACAAAAAAAACTGAACTAATAAAGTTAGTGTAGCGCCCGACCAAAAATGATATTTATGGATATTTAAAAATTATCCTTAAAAAATACACGCGGCGAGTTTTGTTAATTTAGAGAATAATTTCCTCAATGCATTATTTTCCTTTATAACACATTTATAAGGAAAAAAAACTTAACTGATGTCATTGATTGAAGAAAGCGCTGGATTTAAAAACTCGCCCAAGCAGAAGCGTTTACTTCTTTTTGTTCTTTTTGTTTTTTTTCTTCTTTTTATCTTTATTATGGTTTGTTGAAGGTTGAGAAACTTTTTGTAGCGTCCCGTTATTGGCAGTTTGTGTTCCTATTTTATCTTGATTCTGAAATCCACCTTTAACATTAGACTGAGCCGCTTTTGACCCTTTGTTTTTAATATTAGTGCGTTTTTCAGTAGTTCCTGTATTCTTAGCAAGTTCGCACTTTGGAACATCATTAGGTTTTCCTTGTCGTCCCGCAAATTCATTAACATGTGTCGTATTTTCTTCAGTTTTCTCAAAACGTGTTTTACCCGAACTTACAGCAGTTTGGTAATTCTCACATCTGTTATCCTTATTCAGGCCGTGAGGAGCGTTATAATTCCCTTTATTGTTTTGTGCCCAAATATCCTCAAAATACTGTTTTCTCGAGGGGAAAAAAGCTTGACGATTTCCACTTCCTTGATCGTATTCCAACGCATACTGACGATGCAGCTGTCCCTCCGACGGTGGAAAGTATTCCATATTTTCCCTGTTACAATTTGGTTCCCAATTCCCAAAATCGTTTTCTGGCCTGTTTGGACCAAAATAATACTGATGCCCACCATAATTCCCATTATACTGAAAAGTATAATTGGAATGCTTCGGATGTCGTTCCCGTCTTTGAAGTTGACCTCCATAATTTTGTTCAAGAAACCGTTGTTGTTCTAGTTCTAAGCGATGCTGTTTTTTGGACTTTCTAAAGCCAAATAAGTCTAAAACTGAATTTCCATAAGATTTTACTTTATCGACAATACACATTCTGTATTGTTCTTTAACAACATATTCGCTTTGTTTGTGTTCCCTCATCCCGACACTTTGGTGCATGTCATAAAGCTCTTTAATCTTTTTACCAAAATTTGGCAATGTGAATAAATCCTTTATTTTATTTTCAATTATATTAGGTGAACTGGTAATGATTCCATTATTGTTATGTTTTAAAGCTTCTTCAAGTACATTTTTTTCTTGTTCATATTCTGCTAAAAGGCGCCTCAGATAATCAAGAGTTGCTCTGTTAGAGTCAGCTCCCAGATTTTCTTCCCTAAAAAATACAGAGTTTTAATTAATTGTGATACAGGATTTCGAAGGGTTCCTCTCAAAGAAAGTAGGAACAAAATATTATATAGGTACACGAGAGTCTGCAAATCTTTCGAGATACCGGGTATAAAAAAATATTTTTATCGATTTCTGAAATAATTTTGAGACAATTTAAAATAAGTTAAGAAAATATTATGGGTGTTGTTACTATAATATAAAAAATATACATAAGGAGTTATTTCCATTGTTCTTTTAATTCAACCATTGCGTTGGCGGAGCTATAAGGAATCGTAATCTTGAACAATGTTCAACACTACTGGTTCTAATTGTTGATATTTTGGAATTTAGAATTAAATTTCCGTAAAAAAAGGAATTTACAATTTTTTTAAGAATACACTATTCTTGACAAATTTAAGTGAATTTGAGAATCATAATAAAATTGGCAATTATCTAACTGAATAAAGCTTGCAGACGCAAGTGCAAATTTCTACTAAACCTGATGGCTTCAAGACCCCCAAATGAGTGGGGTTGGCGTGTTCATCAAGAAGACTAAAAGTAAAAAATTTCAGTCAACCTTGCTACGCGTACAAATAGGTTTTTGTCACTAGAGGCGTTTGATCAACAAGTGGCGAATAAACACATAAAACACTATTAGTCAGGAAGCTGGTTAAAAACTATTGACTTCTGCCATTTCAACTGAGCAAACCATGGCAGGTTTAGAGCAACAAATGTGACAAATGAGACTAATAATTTCAAAAGCAACACACATCAGAAATTAGAGTTTGAGTTATTATCAAAAACCTGTTTCTATTATTATTATTTCATTTTTAGTTTTAAGTTACCTTCTGTGCTGTAAAACCCCATAAATACTGATATGTATTTTCCAGGGGCTATGGTGATATGATTAAAATGGTTGCTCTGTTTGTGTGGTTTCTGAAGGAACGTCAATTTTGGCGAAATGAAGTTTTAATATTCAAGGTTGTGACTTATGTTTCGGCGTGAAATGTTGCGCGTTATAGCAAAATCTCCATTTTGGTAAAAATGACTTTTGTTGTTTCTGAAATGACCGATTCCAATGTTATTGGGTTTATATGGGTCGAAATAAAGTTTTTGTTTTTCTTTTTCAAACTTACCGCGTTATTAAATATTTTACATATTCCTTTAAAGAGTCATTAATTGGAGTTATTGCATTTTGTTTCAGAAAATGAGCAAATGCAGCCGAGCACTTAATAATGTATTTGTGCTCCTTATCTAACTGTTCTTTGTGATTCAATATTTTATTAATGATAACTTGTTTTTCCCTAGCTGCATCTTCTTTACTGGTAATATTCTTTTGAACATTTTCGTCTACTATTTTGGTCTCAAATGTATCAGTCTCGTAATAAATGTGCATATGTGTGTTAAATCGGCAACCACATTGATTGCATGTTTGTGTTCCACCCATAGCCGCACAGTGCAAAAGATGGGGATCCCCAATGATTTCTGCAGGAACATTGTTTAGGTAGCATGGGTTATGACATCGTTGTTTATAATGGAATTTGTTTTTATCAGCCACCTGCAAAAAAACAATAGTATTACTATATAATTACCCATAATGTTTTAGACTAAGTTCTTATTCATGAAAACACTGTAAAAATAAAATCTGCATGAAGTATACATATATACTCGTATTTACAAATGGTATATATATGAGAATTAAACCCTTTTTTCGTATTATATATATATATATATATATATATATATATATATATATATATATATATATATATATATATATATATATATATATATATATACAGGGTGTCCCACGACGATTTTCCCCGCACATTGCTCGGAAACGGAACCAGATAGAAAAAAAGTTTAAGAACAAAAAGGGCTTGAAAGGGAGCATCTAGGAAGGGTAATTTTAGATGTACAGGGTGTTTCAAAAATAGTAATATCGCTGCCAAGTCAATTTTTTTAAATGGAACACCCTGTATATTGTTAGTTTTTCGAATAGCTTGCTTCAAGACAAATTCAACCATATCATACTTGTTACATTTCTAATTTAAAATAACTGAAATATGAGCGATTAAATGATCAATTACGTAAGCATGAACAGATATGCAATAATAACAATAACCACCAGCGAAATATTGAAGAGTATGATGGGGGCTGTCATGTCACGAGTCAGAAGTAGTTTCATTATTAATTATTTCAAGTATTTGTATCTATGAAAAGAAAAAGAATATTTAAACGGAAACGTATAACTATTAAATTATGTAAAAATCAATCGAAAATAAGATAACTAAACAAAATTAATTACGACTTCTTCTCAAAATATGTTCAAATTGGTTACCACTCTCACTAATACAATATTCAAATCTGTTTATAAGATTTCTGGTACACACTACATATCTGGAGTAACAGTTCGATAAGCTGCTATGATTTTGTTTTGCAAATCTTCGACATCTCTAAGTTGGTTTACATACACAATTTCTTCAAGATATCCCCAAAGAAAAAAATCTAAAGGAATTAAATCCGGTGACTGTGGTGGCCACCGGATCACATCATTTCGGCCAGTCCGGCGCGCAGGAAACGTGGCATCTAAATAATTTGTAACTTGCCTGGCAAAGTGAGGGGGAGCTCCATCTTGCTGCCACCACATAGGTCCTTTCATTGATTGGGATATTTTCAAGTAATAAGGGAACTTCGTCTTGAAGAAAATTTAAAAATCGTTCTCCATTTAGTTTCCCTTGGTAAACGTAAGGACCTATAAGATAGCCATTAAATAAACCGCACCAAACGTTTACCCCCCAAACTACCTGAAAATTAGTCTCCTTCATCAAGTGACGATTTACAGATGACCAGTAGTGGCAATTGTGGCGATTTACTGTGCCGTTGTTGTGGGAACTACTTTCATGGCTCCATAAAATTTTGTTTAAAAAAATACGGTCTTGTTCAAATTTCATTGACATCTCAGCAATGAAATTTAGGCGGCGTTCAGGATCTTCAGGTGTTAAGCCCTGCACCAGATGAATTTTGTAGGGTTGGTATTCATAATCGTTTAGTGTCGTTTCAACTGTACCTATACTTTTTCCAATACTTAATTCTTCCCCAAGGAGTCGAGTGGAGACATGTGGATACACTTGAACATAGGCCAAGATGTTAATATTGTTTCCTTCTGTTCGGACTTGTTTTCTTCTTGGTGGTTCCTCCACAAACTTTGTTTTGTTTTTATTTTAAAATTACAATATAAAAAATAATTTACCTTTATTAATGTTACAAGTTTTCGGGATCAATCCCGGGATTTTGTTTCTTCGATCTCGAAAATCCCGGGATCCAAATATACTTCCGGGATTGCAAGCCCTAGTTGTTCCGCATGGCAATTTTTAGTCGAGATTATTCTGCGATAGCAGGTGACTTTTACGAACGTTGGGTAACCTGTTTCCACCACAAGGCATGTCGACACCTCGCGGTATTTATAGTTCCAGCGCCTATAGTCTGGAACTTTGATTTACGAACCCTATTGATGAGATAGCCTTCTCAGTATGCACGGAGGCGGTGGAGGAGTATGTCCACGGATGCTGTAGACAAGAGGATAAATCGTCCAAATTTTCGTAGATACGAAAAAAACCATTCTTAATGACCCTACCACTGGGAAAGGAACCACTTCTTAATTTTTGTTCAACATTACGAAACGTTCCATAGCTTGGTATTTCAGGATTCGGGTATAGTTGACTATACAGATTTTGAGCACGTCTTCCATTCTTGTGACATTCTCCGTATATCAGGAGCATGTCGACATACTCGTCATATGTAAACAGAGAAGGCATTTCTTTATACTTGAAATAATTAACAATAAAACTACTTCAATATTTCGCTGGTTATTGTTATTATTGCATATCTGTTCATGCTTATGTAATTGATTATTTAATCGCTCATACTTCAGTCATTTTAAATTCGAAACGTAACAAGTATGGTATATGGTTGAATTTGTCTTGAAACAAGCTATTCGAAAAACTAACAATATACAGGGTGTTCCATTTAAAAAAATTGACTTGGCAGCGATATTAATATTTTTGAAACACCCTGTACATCTAAAATGACCCTTCCTAGATGCTCCCTTTCAAGCCCTCAAGTTTTGTTCTTAAACTTTTTTTTCTATCTGGTTTCGTTTCCGAGCAATGTGCTGGGAAAATCGTCGTGGGACACCCTGTATATTAGGGTGGTCCTTATTTTGGAAAAG
The DNA here is from genome assembly GCA_963971165.1 of Philopedon plagiatum. NCBI lineage: Eukaryota > Metazoa > Arthropoda > Insecta > Coleoptera > Curculionidae > Philopedon > Philopedon plagiatum. The sequence continues at coordinate 103,597,199 of OZ020191.1, read as the reverse complement.
TCCCGATTTTTTTGAGTGCTCCCACTAAATCACAAGTAGAGGCCGAAAAAATAATTATGACGCAAAAAAAAGTCGAAAAAAAAAATAATAAACCGTCCCCCACGCAGGTTGAATTTGAAATGGGATTTAACATGGGTTTTCCGGTTTTTAGGATAAACCAAGCGTTGCGCACTTGATTTCCATCGGTTCAAGGTGAAACATGGTATACTTAGGTTTTCGATACCGCTGAATCCAAATATCATGTCAAAACCGGTTTTGACTCATGACAGCGGTCAATAAAAATTAACTTTTTGATTATTCAAAATTGTAAGGTTTTTTTATATTTTAACACAAATCAAGTAATGTTTCGTCGTAAAAAAAATATTAACGTGTTTTTCGCTAATTAATATTTTTTTTCGACGAAACTTTACTTGATTTGTGTTAAAATATAAAAAAAACCTTACAATTTTGAATAATCAAAAAATTAATTTTTATTGACCGCTTTTTTGCCGGCTGTCATGAGTCAAAACCGGTTTTTGACATATTTGGATTCAGCGGTATCGAAAACCTAAGGATACCAAGTTTCACCTTGAACCGATGGAAATTAAGTGCGTAACGCTTGGTTTAACCTAAAAACCGGAAAACCCATGTTAAATCCCATTTCAAATTCAACCTGAGTGGGGGACGGTTTTTTTTTTTCGACTTTTTTTGCGTCATAATTATTTTTTCGGCCTGTACTTGGGATTTAGTGGGAGCACTCAAAGAAATCGGGACTTTTCCAAAATAAGGACCACCCTTATATATATATATATATATATATATATATATATATATATATATATATATATATATATATATATATATATATATATATATATATATATATATATATGGCCGAAATACTAAACACACTTATTAATACCTTTGTTTACTGTCAATGTAAAATACACGAACATAAATTAACGCTAAAAGGTCTATAAAACTTTTACGAAACCCGTTACATCTTGCCTGCTTCAAGGCTTGATCGTCCCGATCAAGCTTCTCGATGTTGGTAATGGGCCAGCCTGTCAAGATGCACGACTTTCATCTTCGAAAGAAGGCTTTTCTGAATTCGGTATACCAGATCGTTAAAGCAGGTGACTACGATGAACGGCCCTTCCCATGACTTCTGGAGTATTGGTGATGGCCCTTTGGTTCTTTTTGGATCATATAACCAAACTTTCTCAACAACTATAAATGTACCAGTATTGGCCTTCAAGTCATATCGGGTCTTCATTCTAATCATTTTCTGCCTGTAACTTGTGGCGGACTTCTTCGTGTAGAGCTTGAAGTTGCTGACGAATTGACTTGCATAGTTTTATGATGTTTCTTCAACATCAGGTGGACGTCCAATAAGCAAAGCTATAAGTGAGTAAAAATAGCTGAATGCATTTGTCCCAGTTACTGTGTGATTCATTGACTCGAATTTTAAGGTAATTTTCCAAAGATCTGTTAAATCGCTCCATTATCCCATCTGACCGAGGATGTAGGGGTGTTGTCCTGGTTTTGTGAATTCCTAGAAGTTTACATAGGCTGGCAAATACTGCAGATTCAAAGTTCCTGCCTTGGTCAGAGTACATCTCTCTTTGCATTTCATATCGACAGATCCACTGTTCAACTGGTATGGCGGCAACAGTGGTAGCTTCTTGATTCGGCATTGTGTGGACTTCTGATCATGTGCTAAAGTAATCCATCGCCTCTAACACATAGCGATTCCCTGATTCGCTAACAGGAAATGGTCCTGCTACATCTATAGCAATTCTTTCAAACAGTGTTCCTACATTGTACTGCTTCATCTTGCCACGGCTGCGGGTCTTTGGTCCTTTGCTGGCAGCACAATCGGTACAATTTCTGCACCATTCTTTAACATCTGCGCGGCTCCCGAGCCAGTAGAACTTATCTCGAACTTTTTCAAGAGTTTTCACAACCCGTAAGTGGCCGCCACCTACACCATTGTGCAGTACTTTCGGAGCCCTTTTTGTGGGTAATATAATCTAATATTTGTGATCTTTGCCATCAGAACGCTTCCAACCTTTTTTAACAAATCATCTTACACTACTAAAAAATTCCATAATTCCCAGTAACCTTCAACTATTTCGGATTTTGAGCTTATTACGAGTATTATTGTTCTTTAACTTGATGATAATACTGACATCTGGATCATCTTGTTGCTTTCTGGAGAGGACTTTAAGATCCCAGTCTAAAGAACATTGAAGCTGTGTTCTTCGACAGTGGAAATAATCAGGATTTTCTTGTTCGTCCTGTCTGTTACAATATCTGCATTCTTCTGGGCAAGCTCTTCTTGACAGAGCGTCTGCATTCTTATGATTTGGGCCTTCCATTTTAAAGATGCCTGGTTCATTCTCAAGAGGAATTTTTGACCATATAAGTATTTATGAAAATGTTCCAGTGTGTTGTCATTAGGTGTTGTTTTCATTTAACTGAATCCTAATTAAAGCTGCTGTTTCTTTATTTAGTAAAAAAACGTGTTTAAGGTTAGGAAAATACTTTGGTTTTAAAATTAATTGCTTAAAATAATCTATCAATGAAAATGTCTGGTGTTGCAATTAAAGCCGTGTATAAAAGTTATAACGCATACTGAAAAGGTAGAACATCAGTCAATGATTGACAATAGTAAGAGTGATAAATGTGATAAGGTGCGTTCACCCAAAATTAAAATTCCAAAATTTGACGGTGACAAAGAAATGGCCCACTTTATTTTACATGTTTAAAATTTGAATTCATGAGTGCTCTTCACTTTCTAATATTGAGCGTTTTCAATATTTCATTTCTTATTGAGAGAAAGAAGTTGCTACTGTGATCAACAACATTCCCGTAACTGTATCTAACGGCCTACTGTACTGTTAAGAGGTACTAAAATGGACGTGTTTTGATTAAAAATTATTGGCTAAATGTTTATAGGACAGAATCAATGAAAAATAATAACGCTTGTAAACGAAAATTATTATCGAATTTTTCTGAAAATCTTTCTGCCTTAAATCAATTTTTGCCCATTGATTTGTGGGATTTTAATAAATTAAATTCGCTTGTTGATTTTTCTCTAAAGACTTCATTTGAAATTCAGTATAGTGACAAAACTATACCGACCTATGACGATTTGCTTAATTTTCTAAAAGTGCCGTGCTATGGAAAATACCCAATTATTATGAAAGCCAATCAAATCATCTTCTTTACCAAATTTTGGTGGTGATAAGTGAAAGAAAGATGGTAATAGTCATACAACTAATAGATATGTTCCTTCATACCTTACGAGAACTGAACAGAAGTGTATTTTTGTAAACAGGATAATCATTAATTCATTAAATGTGATAAGTTTTTAACCGCTGATGACGATCAAAAGACACTGACTTATGAAGGGTTCTCGTCTGTGTTTCAATTGCTTTTCTCATTCTCATGGGTTAAATAACTGTGATTCAAATTTTAGATGTAGGGTGTGTCGAAAAAAACCATCATACTGCGTTTTATTTTCCACAACCTGGATAACTGTAGTGCTCAATGTAATTGGCGACTCAAGTTAAGAACGTGATGTCCTCTTCAGCCGATTTGCTAACTAGTATAACGGGGAATGTTTTCGCTTCGTCTTTGTCTTCATTATGGTGTTATTTGGCATATTTGTCAATTTTGTCAAGTGATCCCTAATTCCCCGTTAAAAATCAGCGGATTGCAGGTGGCTTCCTTAATTTGAGTCGCCAATAGTGTGTCGGGTGGTTCTTCAAAGGAAACAAAGTCTGATGATTTGACAGTGTTGACAAGTACCGTGTCGTCGAATAATTCAGATTTGTTTGCTACTGCTTTGGTGTGTGTGCAGGATAAGATGAACAGACCCGGTGTCGAGTCTTGCTCGACTCGGCTAGTCAAGCAGACTGTATTAGTTACGAGTTGTGTAAAGCGTTTGGGTTTCACAATTCAAAAATCGTGCACTCCTTTCAAGGCTTAAATAAAATGTCGTTGTGTGCTGCTCTGGGTAATGTTAACCTTAACCGCGAACCAAACATCCTCAATACAATGTTGAGTGTGTTGTGTTGCCAAATATTTGTGGTACTGTCCCTTCGGGCAATGTGCAATTCCAAATGCGAAAATGAACATATCTGAATGGGCCGTGTTTAGCTGATCCAAAATTTCATACTCCTAATGATACAGATATATTATCTGGTGTTGATTTTGCTTTCACAGATTATCCTTCCAAGATCTCGAAAAGGACAGAGTGGTGGTCCCTGTGCTATAAATAGTACTTTGGGTTGGGTACTGTTTGATTCTGTGGAATACTTGCCCTTCGTGGTTAGTTGTCTTACATCGGTGAACCGTAAGCTTATTCAGAAAGTGATAAATTGTTTAAAAAATTTTGAGAGTTAGGGTGTGTTTCCAAAGAACCTAAGATTTTGTCGATTGAAGACCAAAGTCACGAAGATACTTTTGTTAACACCAGTGAACATGATAAGGGTGGTCAGGAGAGTTATTGGCTGCTTTTCGAAGGTTTGTAGCTCCTCGTGGGCGGTGCTCAGATTTATTCAGTGACAGAGGTACTAACTTTGTTGGTGCTAACAAATTGTTATTGTCTTATTGTGAAAAATCTTGTGAGAGCTTAGCATCAAATGGCATTTCAACCAACATGTCAGCCCTCAGTTCGGTGGAATATAGGAATCGGCAGTAAAGGTTGTGAAAAATCACCTAATTCGAGTGATTGGTACTCAGATTTTGACGTTTGAGGAGCTGTCAACTGTTCTGGCGCAGATATAGTCAATCTTGAACTTAAGACCGCTTTTCAGTCTTAGCCCTGATCCAAATGACTACTACATTTTTTGACTACCGAGTCATTAACTGCGCCTCCAGATGAGGATATAACCATGTGCGAGGTAAACCGTCTGAATCGCTGGCAGTTGGTACAGTAGAAAATCCTACTACTGTAGGAACCTTGGTTGTTAACAAGGATCCTAATACTTATCCGATGCGTTGGTCTTTAGGCAGAATTGTTAAACTCTGCTCCAGCCCTGATAAAATAGTGCGAGTTGCTTAGATTCGTACTGTAAAGAACGTAATTGAAAGACCATTGGTCAAACTATGTCATTTGTCAACGCAGTAATATTGAAATGTTTTTCTTTAATAGTATAGATAGGTGTAGGGATTTGAATTAGTGTCAACACTACAACAGTGAATTTATTTTTTTCTTGGATCTTTGTGGGATAAATAACATATTATTTTTGGTGCGCGGAAAATTTTGGGTATTACCTTTTCGTGTTCTTTAATTTTATATTTGGCGCGTGTACTCTCATAAATTTTAGCTAAGCAGGACTAATGCCAAAAACACTAGTGTTGAAAGTGAAGTGCTAGATGCTGAAAGGGTACGACTGTTTCCGTGGTTTTGGTGCCTTCGTGCACAAAAACTTGTACTAAAACTCTAATGTGCTCCATAGTCCATTTAACCCAACCTCATTGTCTAATAAAATCCGGCCGGCCAGCTAAAGTTGAGTTCCTGCTTCAGCAATAATATCTAATGTGGTGGGTGCTTAAATAACAGTATTTTTTTGTGAAATATGGTTTTTGTAGCATAAGAATATATTTCCTCATTCCATCTATGAGGTGGTCCTTCGCATATATTCAACTTTTAAAATGTAGATGTAAAGACGGAAAGACAGTATCCCAGAAACTTAAAGACAAATAGGATTTTTTTGCTATTATACCAAAATGAAATTTCTTTATGTAAAAAAAGTCTGGGCTCGTATCTTGTAACTTCAAAACGGTAAGCACTTTAAGAAGCTCAGCGCAAATGACGTAAGTTTTCGATTAGCAAGTGCTTATCGTCAAATTTAGGTATTTTCGATAATCCGTAACTTAAGCCTTGGAAAAAGCGCTCAGCATCTTTTAGTATGTGTTTCGAGGATTTGACATAAACTGAACATATTTTTTTCCAAAGCATTCAGCTGCTTCGTCTGATTTTCATACGGTTATTTAAACTTTTGGACCTTTGCCAAACACTTTTTACTTTGGAATTGTGTCAGCTATTAGTGTTTTTGGATTACGAAACGATAACCATGTGGTAGTCATTTTCCAAACATTCAAACTTGCGCCAAGCGTCTTGAAGTTGCAAAATACGGACTTTGATCGCTGTTAACTTAAAAAACATGTAAAATTCGAAAAAAACCTTTCCACATATAACGAAGGTACAAAAACTCAAGACTAAAGAACCTTTAATAACAAGAAGGCAATTACGTTTCTTACTGTAAATAGGTTTTTGGATTTTATTGTAAATTTATGAAGAAAAGGATATTTAAAATATTCAATGTTGTTTCCCAATACAATTTAATAAACAAACCGAATAAGGAATATGCACATTTTTTTTTATTGCATAAATCATTTAAGGAAGTCATTACAACCCCAAAAATGCTATTTTGAAGAAAATTACTGGGATAATTTAGCTAAAAACAATTTTTACTCTTCGGAATAATTTATTACAGCTTCAAAAGCAGCCATTTTCTCACTCAAAAAAGTTACGTCACGCAGTGTTATGGGCAATCTACACTGAACGTGTTGGCGACTCAAATTAAGGTGACTTAAAAGGGGATACGGCAACACCGCCATAGTCGATACCTTCTACGCTCCTACCGGTCACTTCTGTAACTGTAGTTGACGTTTTGTCTTTATTTATTTAAAAAAAATTTAGACAGTTGAATTAAATAATAATTTTATTATTAGTTTAGACAATAATATTGTAGCTAAATAATTGGCTTTGGCAATAGTTTGGTATGAATCTGGACTATTACAACATTTTTAAAGTGAACTTTTATAACCTGATTACCAGGATTACCTCAAGGACTGTCTTTATTCATCCAAGGTTATGTTATGGTTATGAGAAAGGTTATGAGATGAGTATGAGCATAATAAGATTGTCATTTGGATATACTTAATAACTATAATAAGATTTAAATAAAACCTAAGAAAGTGCAAAATAAAGCGTTTAAATAAATTTTAAGAGTTTTGCCTGATGTATTTTATGTAGCAAGTGTACCTAAAATCATCATCATGTATTTCATCAAAAAATCTATACGGTTGTAAAAAAAGCTTAAGCATCCATTGAAACATTTATGTGAATTTACTGGTTTATGGTTTAGGAATTTGTTTGTTCACCATCATATATCTATATAGTACATATAAACGCATGGATTGTGGACAAACAAATTTCTAAGCCATAAACCACTAAACCCTCAAAATGTCTCAATAGATGCCCGCTTTTTGGTCCATTTTTGTTACACGCCAGTGTTCGTCTATGTATTATTTAGTCTATGATACTATTGTGTTGTGTAAAGTGTGCATATAATTAAAATATATGTTTATAGAATAATTAGTAATTACTTACCAATTTCTTCTATTTACATAGTGATACATTGCATGTCTGCGTTACATTTTTAAAAACTAAATACCACTTTCCGCAAACGATTCCACAAAAATAAACAAGGTTAGGGGTTAGGTAGGCAACTAGGCAAACGATGATGACTAAAGCTTTCCAAACGGGGGTAAATCCAGAGACGGCTCTAACCTATTGCGAAATAAAATCAGGATTCGATGTGCAAATAAAATACAAATATTTATATTTGCCCACATTGTGTTATTTAAAAGTGCAAGATAAGAAAATACCATACAGGGTGTCTGAAAAGTCTTAGCATGGGCAAATATCTTTACTATTAATAAAGATAGAGACACCAAATTTTAGTTGTATCTTATTGGTTAATAAATCTACTTTTTTATCCAATTTGACTTTTTCACCCCCCTTGGGGGGTTACGCTAGGGAGTTGAGATCAAAAATTTTGAATGCAAACCTATGCCGGGTGGCCTCTTCTTTTAAAAGTCATTAAACCGCAAGATTTTACCGCAACTCCCGTATTTTAATGCATTTTTACATGGCAAGCCTATAAAAATTATAAATCGTAAATCGTATAATCAGGCGGGGCACAAGTCGACCATTAGTCGACCTCTTGTGCCATACAGTACCTACCAGTCTGCGCTGCTATTTTTTGTTTTATGGGGCACTTTTTTTCTAACTTTTTTCCAACTTTACTTCTTCATTTGTCGTTTTTATATTTTGTTTTTTGACATCTGCGCAGTAGACCCAAATGCGTACCACCCAATCAAACTAAGAGGGCTAGACATGCGCACGAAATTTCAGGAGATGTACTTTGGTGTCTACATTGAAACCTACCCACTTTCAAGAATATATCTCCAATAGTAAAACTACAACTACGTATTTAACATATTTGTACGATTTTATGACGTCTTACTTTTTTGAACATAACTATGTGACATTGTGACCAACCGTGCCAGCCTTACTAATCAGTTATATTACGCACTGACATATTTCCGGCATGGCCGCTTCTTCTTATTTATTCAAGCATTAGCCTTACCATAGTTATTGAGACTTTTGCGTCCTGTCAGAAATTCAAAATATTGTGTGTCTCACGGAACCCTCTATGCGCGAGTCGAACTTGCACTCAACCGTTTTTTTTTATTTCATACAATCACGGCAACGCTCATCAATTAAATTATTTCTGTCAAATACCGTATGTACTTATTTTCGGCATCGACGCCTCTGGTAACAGACCAACAGTGACTGCCTTACTAATTACGTTAAAAGTTGTTTAGACTGGCCACCATGAACTTCTTGGCAGTAATAAAGTCCGTTTTGGAACTCTGCCAAGAAGTAACATCTGAGAAAAGATCTTTAAAATGAGGTACCACACGGCATAGGGTTGCATTTAAAATTTTTGACCTCAACTCCCTAGCGTAATCCCCCAAGGGGATGGTAAAAGTCAAATTACATAAAAAAGTAGATTTATTAACCAATAAGATAAAACTAAAATTTGGTGTCTCTATCTTAATTAATAGTAAAGATATTTGCCCATGCTAAGACTTTTCAGACACCCTGTATGGAATTTTCGTATTTCGCACTTTCAAATAACACAATGTGGGTCAATAAATATTTGTATTTTATTTTCACATCGAATCCTAATTTTATTTCCAACTAGGTTAGAGCCGTCTCTGGATTTACCTCCGTTTGCAAAGCTTTAATGATGACAGGGTCGGTTCGGTTTTTCACGTGTCATTTTTTTAGCCACTGGCGTGTTCGATTGACAAAATCGGATTGATCCGGATCAGTTGACGAACTTTAAGGGAATGACAGTGCAAAGAGATAAAATAGCATTGAAGTGACGTAAAGTGATCCTGATTGATCCAATTTTTGTCAATCGAACACGCAGGTGTTTGCAGCGGTGGCAACGTTGCTTCTTCAGTGTGACGGTCGCTTTATCTGGTGTGGTTGGGTTTGATAAGTTTGATTTTGTTGTTTGTCTTCGATTATATCGTATTTTGTTAATAATCCTTTTTATTAAACAGTAGAAAATGTTAAAAAACTAACCTACAGATATTATATTATGCCAGTGTAAAAGAATTCTCCAGCTAATGACTTGGAAAACTTCATTTTCTCGTGTCCAAAAGAGCCGGTGCTGGAAGAAAGTATACGTACTGCAAAATTAATCAAAAATTTTACATAAAGCGGTATCTATAAAGGTCAGTATCGCCAAATTCAAGTAAGCATATGTGACTGTAAATTTATTTTCATAGTATAATAAATAATAAGTATTGGTAACGAAATCCTGAAGGCAAAAAAGGAACCCTCTCTAAAGGGCATCAACTTCCAGCAAAGTATCCGATTTTCTTTGCACGCACTCCGTTTTGGTCATTTCTAAACAATTTTTTTAATCAAATAAAAGGTTTTCTATCAACTAAATGTACTAATCTTCGGGAAACAATCAAGAAAATGAATTAATACTGAAATTTACATTACACTAGGCATTATAAAACGTTTACGTCATAAAAAAAGTGACGTCACAAACAAAAGAAGTGCGTTTTACAAGTTCCGAAATTCGCGCGATAATTTGCAGTTTTAAATCTTTTTTTTTGCTAATAAAACCCAAAATAAATGGAAAACAACAACCGCCATAATCATTTAATTTATATAGAGAATACAATAAAAAATATTTCGGGTTGATTTGAATTTCATGCATATTCCCTATTGGAGAACTACATTTACGTTTAGTTGCCTGGGCAATAAAAACGAGATGAAATTTTATTAATCAGGCAGTTAAATTGTAACCGACGAAAAATATATAAACAGTAGAACAAGATAAACGCAAAAAAAAAAGAAAGGTAATCAAGAAAAAGATTAACTAAACAAAGATTTATGACGACCATACGTGAAATATAGATACTTCAAAACGCAAAGATTTCCTCTATTCTACTTACTTTATAGATAGTACTGCACTGAGGTGCAGTACAAACAGTAACCGGTTGATCCAGTTCTTTAGCTCTGATATCAATAACTGGCATGTATAATTTTTGCTTAAGCTCATCCAGTGTTTGGTTTTCCATTAAAAGTTGATTAGTATGCTGATCTAGCTGATAAATATTATCTCCTATCAACTGTACAATCTCTGCTAGTGGTTGTGACAGTTGCAACACCATTTTTCGTGCATGATTAATGCTAACAGTTTTTTTCGGATCATGTGGTTTCAGTTTAACTATGTAAGAGAGAACCCTAAAAAATGAAACATATGTGATGATACCTACACTTAAGACAGTAGGGATCAATAACGATAAGGGTTAGTGGGTAAAAAAATGTAGTAGGTACAAAATATTTGTATCATATATTTTTGGTTGGAAAAAATGTTTAATTATGTACATATACCGTAACTACAGAAAAAAAAAGAAATATTTTAACTTTAAAAAAGTTCGTATTCTAAAATATAACAGGTTTGATATATATATATATATATGTTTGAACGTAGACTTTCGCGGATGGAGAAATGTGAAGAAATATTGATCCGGGAGTACATCCGTTCGTTTGTTAAATTCCTATTGGAATCTGGCAGACGTTTCGCCAAGGTCTCACTTGGCATTATCGATGCTTACTCGTTGCTGTCAAGTCGTAAACTGATGAATCTTTGTCGTGACTCTCGATATTTATAGCCTGCGCCGGAGGTTGTAGCGGTTCTGGTTGGCTGGTGTTGGCTCCGCCCCCTCAGTCGTTGCTTCGTTGGCTGTTTGTTGTGACATGGTTGCGAGTTGATGCGCTTCGGCTTGCCGTTTTACTATTGTCTTCCATGTACTGGACAAATGCAGAGCGTCATCCCTTTTGTTTAGATGACCGGTCTTTTCTATTTCGATGGCTTCTCGTATTATTCTAGTTTTGTAGTTTTCGACGTTTGCCAGTTGTCTGCAGCTATCAAAGTTGATTTTGTGTCCTGTTTGATGTTGATGTTGAAACAGGGCCGATGTAGTTTGTTTGTTTCTGATAGCCAGTTTGTGTTCTTCTAACCTGGCTGAAATTCGTCTGTTAGTTTGTCCGACGTACATTTTATTGCAGGTACCGCATGCTACACTATACACACCTTGGTTTTCTAGTTTAATTTTCTGTTTTGGATTTTTTAATGTTGTTCTTAAGGTTTGATGTGGTTTATATACAGTGGATATATTATGCTTACGAAGAATGCGACCAATCCTGTCAGTAGTTCCTTTAATCTATGGCAATATGGTTTTTGGTCTGCTTTCCGAGTCTTCCTGTTGTTTCTGTCTTGGATGCTGTTGCAGTTCTATTGCTTTTCTAATTGTGTTGTCTTTATATCCATTCTGTTTTAGAGCGGTGGTTATCTTTTCTAGCTCATGAGGTCTGTTGTTGTCGCTGGTGAGCCGGATGGATCTGGAGATCAGCGTGTTTGCTACTGCCTGTATTTGTGATGGGTGGTGATGTGATTCGGCACTCAAGTATCTATTGGTGTGAGTTGGTTTCCTGTATACCGTGTGTTCTAGTCGTCCATGTTCATTTTTAAATACATGCACATCTAGGAAAGGAAGCCGATTGTTTTCTTCGAGCTCTAGCGTGAATTGGATTCGTGGGTGTATCGAATTTAGATGGTCTAAAAATTCCAGGAGTTTCTCTTTGCCAAAGGACCAAACAACAAAAACATCGTCGACATATCTAATCCATAATTTTGGCTTAAGATTCGCTAACTCAAGAGCTTCCTTTTCGAAATACACCATAAAAAGATTGGCTACTGCAGGTGACAGTGAAGACCCCATTGCTGCTCCATCAATCTGTCTGTATATTTGTCCATCGTACATGAAATAGGCGTTTTGTAGGCAGTGTTTTGACAGTTCTATTATGTGCGTCGGGAGCTGTTCATTATCTGCTATTTGTTGCAGTGCTTCATTTACTGGTATGCTTGGGTACAGAGATTTGACGTCGAAACTTGCGATAATGTCGTGCTGATCTATGGTGAGGGAGTCTATAATATGGGTGAATTCTTCAGAGTTTTTAACATAAGAATCTGCTTTTTCAACTATGGGTTGCAGTATACTAGCCAGGTATTTCTCTAAATTATGTGTAGGAGAGTTGAAAGCGCTGACAATTGGTCGTAAAGGTGCCCCGTCTTTGTGGATTTTTGGGAGACCGTAGAATTTCGGGCATCGACTCGATTTTTCTCTAGGAAAAAGCTTCTGTTTAATATCTTCGTCTATGGGTGATCCTATTATTTTAGACTTCGTTGTTTTTTCCAAATATGTTGTAGGGTCTCTGGAGACAGGTTTGTAGCTTGGATCGTTTAGGAGTTGTTTCATTTTTGTGTTGTAGTCCTCAGAATTCATGATGACAGTGGCATTTCCTTTATCGGCTGGCAGAATAGTGATGTTTTCAGCCATATTCAGTTTCTTGAGAGCTTGTTTCTCCTGGTGACTTAGATTAGGTTGAGGTGGTTTGGAAGACTTCAGGATCCTCGTGACATCTTGTCGTATTTGCTCCGACGTTTGTTCGTCTAAAGATGATAGGCTTGTTTCGATGTTAGAGATAATATCTTCCATAGGTATTCTTCTTGGGGCAACTGCATAGTTAAATCGTTTGCTTAGTACACTTGTTTCGGCGTCGGAGAGCTGGTATTTTGATATGTTGTGTACCGTATGGCTGTTGTTCGACACTGGCCGTTGTGGTTGTCTTCTGGAGTTTGCTTGCAGATTTTCTAGCTTTTTCTGAAGTTTTTCGGATGTTAATTGTTTATCAGCTTCGGTGCGCCAGTGCGTTAGGAGCTCAAGACGGTCCCACAGCGTTTGATGAATTTGGCGGCTAAGGCTTAGGTGAAGTTTGTAAAGTTGTCCTTCGATGTCGCTTACTTCATGACGGGTTCGTCTTATTTGTTCCTTTAGTAGAGCGGTGCTTGCTTTGTCCAGTATGGCTTCTGTTCTCCTAGTTTTGGTGTGATAGGAGAGTTTCGTGAAAGTTGGGCGCAGATTCTCATTGCGGCAGTTTATTAAAAAGTTGAGGTTGCACAACAAAGTACATCTTTTCTCTCTCAGGTTTTCGTAGAATTTAGTGGCTTTGAAGGTCTCCTCCCCGTAGAGGTGTATAATGTTTGAACGTAGACTTTCACGGATGGAGAAATGTGAAGAAATATTGATCCGGGAGTAAGTAGTACAAGAAGAGGGACTGTGCCCCACCCGCCACCCGGGTGGATCTTATCTTGTGATCTATGACGTCATATCTCAGCCACCTTTGCGCATGCGCAAATTTCAAGTACGTCATCGAAGTCTACGTCACTGGATCTTACGTCAGCAAACCCAACCTGCGCGCGCAGCTGTCAAATGTCACCTGTCAACTGTCACCTGTCACTTGTCAAATGTCAAAATTAAAATTTGACATACGTCACGTATGAAGGATGACGTCATAAGACATGTGTAAAAGCATGTCAGCTGTCACCTGTCATTTAAGATCTGTCAACTGTCACCTGTCACTTATGAAACGTTAAAATAAAAAACTGACATACGTCACGTGTTCAAAATGGCGTCATAAGACATGTGTAAAAGTATGTCAGCTGTCACCTGCCATTTAAGATCTGTCAACTGTCACCTGTCACTTATGAAACGCCAAAATTAAAATTTAACGTAGGTCACGTGTTCAAAATGGCGTCAGAAGACATGCGTAAAAGTATGGCAGCTGTCACCTGTCATTTAAGACATGTCAACTGTCACCAGTCACGTGTTAAACGTCAAAAAAAAAATTCAACATATGTCGCGTGTTCAGGGCGGTGTCCGAAAGCGTTTAAAAAAAGAATGGCGTCGATCGGCCCTTTGGTTCCGGAGATACAGTTTTTTGCTATTAGCGCTCTAATGGCTCAGGTTGGAGAGTTGAAATTTGGATGTAGGATAGTAGATGATGAGATCATTCGATTAGTGAAATTATTTTTCAAAAATCTCAACTTTGAGGAAAAAATTATATTTCAAATTTTTACATCACCCTGTATAGCAAATTTTGGATTAATTATATAAGTTATGAATATTAGGGGATTTAGTAATAGAAAAATATGTATCAGGTCATTGGAACTAGTAAAAAATAGATCTCAAAATTTTTACATCACCCTGTAGAGTTAATTTTCGATGAAAGATATAATTTAGGAATTTTATTTAAGTTAATAACAACTAAACAATCCACGTTAAAATCGCCAATGTTTAAACTGAGTTGTTGAAACACCCCCTGTTTAAACAGCTCTGTTTAAACAGCCCGGTTTCAACTACCCTGTTTAAAAACACCTCTGTTTAAACAGGGCTGTATAAACAGGGGTGTTAGAAATTATTAACTTTATTTTATTGTTAAAATATTATCTGCCGGATGATTATATCAAGTTAAAAGAGCCTAAAACAATAGTACATAAGAGAAAGATTGCATCATTAGTGGAAAATTCCCAACTCAAGCGAGCTAAAATGACTCAGCACGAGGTAAGGTTAATTTAGACGTGTTTTTCGAGGTACGAATATGTAAGAAAACTAGCAATTAGAAAAATTGGTGATTTAACCACAAGACATCGAGATTGAGCAAATTTATATACAAAATTAGCGAATAATAGGAAACAAGTTAGGACTAGGAATACAAGTAAACTAGAAATACGATTCAGAGTTTCGGATAAAGATGGGGTAGGGTAGAATTAGTACGAGGAAAAGATGTTGCGACGGACGTAAAAACTTTTCGAAATTCTCGACGAAGATCATCGATGCAGGTCTTAAATGCTAAATACTTCTTTCTTATTGTTCGTGCAGCTTGGATAATCCTACGTTTAACGTCTTTATCGAGCTGGCTCATGGGGGTAGACATACTAAAAAAACAGACCCCGTTCTGGAAAAACAGCTAAAAAACAGACCCTGTTTCGGGAAAAACAGCTAAAAACAGGCCCGGTTCGGGAAAAAACAGCTAAAAAACAGACCCTGTTCTAGAAAAACAGCTAAAAACAGACCCTGTTCGGGAAAAACAGCTAAAAACAGACCCTGTTCGGGAAAAAAACAGCTAAAAAACAGACCCTGTTCTAGAGAAACAGCTAAAAAACAGACCCTGTTCTGGAAAAACAGCTAAAAACAGACCCTGTTCGGGAAAAAACAGCTAAAAAACAGACCCTGTTCTGGAAAAAAAACAGCTAAAAACAGACTCTGTTTCTAGAAAAACAGCTAAAAAAAACAGACTCTGTTCGGGAAGAACAGCAAAAAAAAACAGACCCTGTTTCAGGAACCCACTGAAACGTCGAACTACCCAACCACTCAACAGCGAAACAACATACTCTGTTTCGAAAAACAACTCCGGAGCAGCTATGAAACAACTAAGAAAAATGCCTTTGCTTCGGGAAACAGTAATTCGTATTCATACTTGCTCATATATAAACAACATACAGACGATTTTCTTCAAAAATAGAAGGGTACTAATGCTGCTACGAATAATCAAACAGTTATCTGTTAAAAAAAAAGCATCCAGTCCATCCTCCTTTTCGAACGGAATTTAAAATAAAAATTTCGTTCAAAGATCTTTAAGAACTGCATACGTAGATACAGGCTAGTTTCTTTTAACAGAAAGCTGCCAATAGAACTGGAAAGACTTAGGTACACAACAAGTTTGGTACTCAGATCATACCCGAAATCAATATCCGAAAATTGTTCTAGAAGACATATCGAAATATTGGAGAGACAGCTGATAGTGATCTCACACAGGGTCTTAAGCACGATATCGAAACTGATACATGGAAACGGGGAGAGCTACGGGTTGATTGTTTTTGAAAAATAGCGATATCCAAGTGGGCGATATTGAATACCGAAGAACTGATGGGCTCTACGATCATCTGTTTTTTTCTAAACCTATTTATCAGAGAAAAGAAGATGAGGAACAATACAAAGATAGGGAGTGATGTATACGAAATTTGTAATCTAAGTGGAATAGCTGATAAGAAATGGTTAGTATACCGTTGACCGGCAGACAATTAACATGGCGGAAATATTAAAAACTATTCTTGCCAACATTGAAGAAGTATTCAGTCGGAACCAGTATTATGGGTCCTGTTTACCGGCAACTTTAATGGTTTGGGAACTTGCTAAAAAATATAATGTACATGTAGAGCCAAAATGCGGAAAGATTTTCTATGGGGAACTAGGAGGCATCACTCATTTTTGGAACGTCTTTGAAGGAGAAATTTACGATCCCACCCGCAAAGTTATAAAACATATAATGCCATCCGGGGACCTTACGAAGTTTGTGTACAAAGAAGATCCTAGTATAAACACAGATATGGAGGCAGCACTAATGCTAGATATTTTTAATCAGTTCCAGAGAACAAACACAACACACCAATACTTTTCCAACGCTCCAGATAAACTTAAAACTCTGAGAAAAATTATCCATAGAAATGTAGCTAGATGTATTAAATAAAAGAATTAAACCAAGTCCTTAGATGTTTTACTACCTGAAACAATCAAACCTAACCTCAACAAATATTCTAGTGCAGGTGGTACAAAATTCTTCGAAACTTAAACGATTCTCAGCCTCAAGCTATTTAATAGAACAGGTTCTGTTTCCAAGGGATTCAAGCTTTTCTCAGGGCGTTTGTCTTTGCATTGTGTGTGACGCCCCGTTAACGCCCTGTGAACCACCCTATTGTTGTCCGGTTACTGCCCGGTTGTTGTCCTATTAACGTCCGGTTGCTGTCCGGATAACGTCAGGACGTTGTCCTGTATGTGTTATAACGAGGTTTTGATGGATAAAAGGACATGTTCAGATTAAGGGCTTTAGTTGAGAACTGGATGTTATAGTAATAAGATGTATACCAACAAAATAAAGTATCAGCTTCTTGAAACACCAGCTGTTAAATATGGTGTAAGGACAGAGGGGTCTAAGTTCTTTTAAACACCCTGTAAAACCGTAGATATATTAAAAAGAAATTATGCCTGAAAATCATGTAACCGGCTAAGGGCCTTATATCTAAATATAGCCACCGTTAATACAAAAGGTTCTATTCTAAACCTTGTAAAACTAAAACAAAATCCCATTCAAAACTCCTTAAAATAATAACGCTTATTTTCTTATGCTAGGTCTTATATTTTTGAAAAACTGGGTAGTCGGAAGAGAGTCCTTTTTTTTTTCTTATTCTAAGTCTTAGATTTTCGAAAAACTGCATGGTTGAGATTCTTTCCGGCATCACCATGTTGGTGGTATTTGTAAAACGTGTTTTTCAAAAATACCGCAAAGAAAAGTGCAAACCCAAGCAAACGCTCTCCTTATGGGTAGAGAAATCTACATATTTCGAAAAAATTTACTACTAATTTGTATTTAAGTCGACATTATTTGATTCGACAGTATAAAAAGAATAAAAAGGATCCCCAAAAGACGCAGGAAGATATGCTTCACAGCTCAAATTGCCCCTTTTGTAGGGAGGTCTTACAAATCAAGCTCCACTATCTTGGTCCTCAGTGAGGATGTCTAAAGGGCCATAATAGATTCTTAGTATACAGATATGACAATAAATCACTAAATGGTTCACAGAAAAAGTTCTCGCACCATTTGAGGATATTATTGCATAATATGAAAGACATATTTTAAACAGTACAACCACTAGCAACGTTAGTCGAGATTTTCGAAAAATTTTTGTCAGTCGAAAGGTCTTTTTGACCTTACCCAATACCCGCCAAAGATTATCCGTCCCTTTCTTACTGTTAGGGCACGAATAGGAAAGATATAATATGGTAAACAGTCTAGCCTCTAGTAACGTAATTAGTCAAAATTAGCTCCTTTATAGAGTCAAAACAAGCGAACATATAACAGAGCAAACGCAAAGCGTTATTTTAAGTTGAAACATGGCCGATGGATGGTTCTTTAATAGCCAACAGGCGACAATTAACCCTAATCATGTTCATAAGACATATGGAAAACACTGTATATACCAAACTCCTTTAAGGTGCCAACCCCCTTTGTACAGAGGAATTACCGAACACCGGAGTCAGTACGTCTCCCCTCGGAAGGGTACCTGGCGTGTTTCCATGCGGAAAAAAGTCGACCATCCCTTTATACCCCTTAAGGAGCCAGCTCATTAGCAATAATAGGGAACATACCGAAATCACTTTGAATATATTTTTTTAATTTTCAAACCAGTATACGCTGGAAGTTGTACATGAACATGCAAACATTTTCTGTAAAAATAAAAGATTTTAACTGACGAAATTCTTCAGACTATACGACACACATTTTTTGATTCATTTTTCTCCCCCAAAAGTTACAGTTTTTAGCGCAATTGAAAAGCAAAACTACAGTTAGTTTTATCTAGGACATCTCACGTAGACTTCAAGCCTAAGTACTAACGAACCGAGGGCGTCTGAAGAGAAGGGATCTAATCTATTGCCACGAGATTTAAAGGATTGGACGTGGGAACAGACAGGGAAAACATCTGCAGGCAATTTTTTCAGAATTCAGGTACTAATATGAGTTCAAAGAACTAACTATTTCTATGTTGTTACTGAAACAGAAATTTAAAATGATACTCGTAAATTTCCGCTTTAAAGATTTTTTTATATAAGTCATCCCACGTAGACGTCAAGCCTAAGTACTAACGAACCGTGAGCGTCTGAAGAGAAGGGAAATGTAAGCTATTGACATGAGAGTTAAAGGAGTGGGTGTTGGGACAGACAGGGAAAACATCTGCAGGCAATTTTTTCCATAATTCTGGTATGAAGGAGAGAAGTTCGAGTTTTTTTATTCCTAGATCCCAGTGCTAATATTAGTTCAAAGAACTAACTATTTCTATGTTGTTACTTAAACATAAATTTAAAATGATACTCGTAAATTTCGGCTTTAAAGATTTTTTTATATAAGTCATCCCACGTAAACGTCAAGCCTAAGTACTAACGAACCGTGGACGTCTGAAGAGAAGGGAAATTTAATCTATTAACATGACATTTAAATGAGTGGGTGTTGGGACAGACAGGGAAAACATCTGCAGGCAATTTTTCCATAATTCTGGTATGAAGGAGAGAAGTTCGAGGTTTTTATCCCTAGATCCCAGTGCTAATATTAGTACAAAGAACTAAATATTTCTATGTTGTTACATAAACGTAAATTTAAAATAATATCCATAAATTTCGGCTTTAAAGATTTTTTATCTAAGACATCTCATGTGGACTTCGAGCCTAAGTACTAACAAACCGTGGGCGTCTGAAGAGAAGGGAAATGTAAGCTATCGACATGAGATTTAAAGGAGTGGGTGTTGGTTGGGACAGACAGGGAAAACCTCTGCAGGCAATTTTTTCATAATTCCAGTACTAATATTAGTGTAAATAACTAAAGATTTATATGTTGATACTTAAACACAAATTGAAAATAACGTTCCATAAATTTCGGCTTTAAAGATTTTTTTTTTGAGTCATCCCACGTAGACATCAAGCCTAAGTATTAACGAACCGTGGACGTCTGAAGAGAAGGGAAATTTAATCTATTGCCATGAGATTTAAGAGATTGGACGACGGGACAGAAAGGGAAAACCTCTGCAGGTAATTTTTTTTTCATAATTCAGGTAGAAATGAAGGAGAGAAGTTAGAGGTTTTTTATCCCTAGATCCAGGTGTTAATACTAGTACAAAAGAACTAAATATTTCCATGCTGTTACTCAAACGCAAATTTCAAATAATACCCCTAAATTTCCTCCTTCAAGATTTTTTATCTAAGACATCCCACGTAGACGTCAAACCTAAGTACTAACAAGCCGTGGACGTCTGAAGAGAAGGGAAATGTAATATATTGACACTGGATTTAAAGGAGTGAACGTTGAGGGCAGACAGGGAAAAACATCTGCAGGCAATTTTTTTCATAATTCCAGCACTACTATTAGTGCAAATAACTAAAGATTTATATGTTGTTACTTAAACGCAAATTTAAAATAGCGCCCCATAAATTTCAGCTTTAAAGATTTTTTATATAAGTCATCCCACATAGACATCAAGCCTAAGTACTAACGAATCGCGGGTGTCTGAAGAGAAGGGAAATGTAAGCTATTGACATGAGATTTAAAGGAGAGGGTGTTAGGGACAGACAGGGAAAACATCTGCAGGTAATTTTTTTCATAATTCAGGTACTAATATTAGCGCAAATAACTAAAGATTTATATGTTGTTACTTACCCGCAAATTTAAAATACAACCCTCTAAATTTCAGCTTTCGAGATTTTTTTTTAATCTAAGACACCCCAGCCTAAGCCATCAAGCCTAAGTATTAACGACCCGTGGGCGTTTGAAGAGAAGGGAAATGTAATATATTGACATGGGATTTAAAGGAGTGAATATTGGGAGCACACAGGGAAAACATCTGCAGGCAAGTTTTTCTAGTGTAAATAACTAAAGATTTCTATGCTGGTACTTAAACGCAAATTTAAAAAATATTGTCCCTAAATTTCGACTTTTCAGTTTTTATCTAAGACACTCCACGTAGACTTCAAGCCTAAGTACTAACGAACCGTGGACGTCTGAAGAGAAGGGAAATGTAAGCTATTGTATTATAAAATACTACCCATAAATTCCGGCTTTTTCAGATTTTTTTATCTCAGACATCCCAGTCTAAGTCACCAAGCCTAAGTACTAACGACCCGTGGGCGTCTGAAGAGAAGGGAAATGTAATCTATTGACATGAGATTTAAAGGAGGGGGTGTTAGGGACAGACAGGGAAAACATCTGCAGGTAATTTTTTTCATAATTCAGGTAGAAATGAGCGAAAGAAGTTCGAGGCTTTTTTTATCCCTAGATTCCCATACTAATATTAGCGCAAATAACTAAATATTTCCATGTTGCTACTTAAACGCAAATTTAAAATACTACCCATAAATTTCGACTTTCTAGTCCCCACACAAACTCTTAAATATACCAACTATTAATTTTTAAACCTCAAATAACAATAGTAATAATATTAACACGATTAAATAAAACACTAGAGTACTTACGTTTTATAATACTTAGGGCACAACACACAAACTAATTCACAGTAAAAAATCTAAATGACTACCAGTTCAGCCTGCTAACAAAAAACTCGAACCCGTATTTTGTCCTGATTGAACCAACCGATCACGCGTAAAGATTTGTTACTACCTAAACTCGTACTGGCGAATCTCTTGTATGTAGTTACTAATTAAGATTCTAAGATATCCAGACCGGATGTGTCAAAACCACAAATCTCCCTGTTACCAATAAATGTACACTTATATTATCAGAAAAAGGCTCGCAAATATGTTTAGAACTGTATTTGATTTCTTTATAAAATTATTTAAAATAAAACATCAAATTTCTATAATTGCTAATGCCTTTCCATCTCTGAATTAAGAAACTATACTAGTATCATGAATTTACTTAAATTTTTCTCTTTCATTTGATACCCATATCATATTAGAGCCCTTTTTCGACGCCATATCTTCGGAGGGGAGAGGGTTTAAATTTCTACAACTATATACGATGGACATGATTTTTTAGCAAAAAATGCGTAGCAGGGTTGCGTCATCTTTATGAGAAGTAGTTAAAAGGATATTTGTAAAACAAAATACAACCTCCCGTTACATACTCGTGATAGCAACTTGTAAACGTTAACTAATCTGTTTTTGAGAGCAATTTTTCATACCGTACCAAACACCCAAATCCCCACCCTCTGTTTTAGGCCGTTAGGGTACTAACTGTAAAAAACTCGGACCCTGAACCCCGCTGGACGGCTTTTCTTTTTTCAACATCTTCTGACATCATCCTCATCATGTGACCTACGTTAAATTTCTATGTTATCGTTTGACAAGTGACTGGTAACACATCGAAGATGATAAGTGGCCACTGATGTACTTTTACATATGTCTCACGATATCATCCATAACACGTGACACATGTAAAATTTTTATTTTTGAAGTTTCACAAGTGACAGGTGACAGTTGACACACCGAAGATAACAAGAGACATCCTTAACACGTGACCTAAGTTAAATTTTTATTTCTACGTTTGACAAGTGACTGTTTGGCTGAGTTTGCTCAGGTTTGTCTCGTTGGGTTTGCTGAGGTTTGTTCAGGTCTGCTCAGGTTTGTTTCAGTGGGTTTGCTCCGGTTTCTTCAGGTTTATTTGGCTTTGCTTTGGTTTGCGCGTTTAAGGTTAGCTCAGGTCGCGCGCGCGCGCGACCTGAGCTAACCTTAAACGCGCAAACCAAAGCAAAGCCAAATAAACCTGAAGAAACCGGAGCAAACCCACTGAAACAAACCTGAGCAGACCTGAACAAACCTCAGCAAACCCAACGAGACAAACCTGAGCAAACTCAGCCAAACAGTCACTTGTCAAACGTAGAAATAAAAATTTAACTTAGGTCACGTGTTAAGGATGTCTCTTGTTATCTTCGGTGTGTCAACTGTCACCTGTCACTTGTGAAACTTCAAAAATAAAAATTTTACATGTGTCACGTGTTATGGATGATATCGTGAGACATATGTAAAAGTACATCAGTGGCCACTTATCATCTTCGATGTGTTACCAGTCACTTGTCAAACGATAACATAGAAATTTAACGTAGGTCACATGATGAGGATGATGTCAGAAGATGTTGAAAAAAGAAAAGCCGTCCAGCGGGGTTCAGGGTCCGAGTTTTTTACAGTTAGTACCCTAACGGCCTAAAACAGAGGGTGGGGATTTGGGTGTTTGGTACGGTATGAAAAATTGCTCTCAAAAACAGATTAGTTAACGTTTACAAGTTGCTATCACGAGTATGTAACGGGAGGTTGTATTTTGTTTTACAAATATCCTTTTAACTACTTCTCATAAAGATGACGCAACCCTGCTACGCATTTTTTGCTAAAAAATCATGTCCATCGTATATAGTTGTAGAAATTTAAACCCTCTCCCCTCCGAAGATATGGCGTCGAAAAAGGGCTCTAATATGATATGGGTATCAAATGAAAGAGAAAAATTTAAGTAAATTCATGATACTAGTATAGTTTCTTAATTCAGAGATGGAAAGGCATTAGCAATTATAGAAATTTGATGTTTTATTTTAAATAATTTTATAAAGAAATCAAATACAGTTCTAAACATATTTGCGAGCCTTTTTCTGATAATATAAGTGTACATTTATTGGTAACAGGGAGATTTGTGGTTTTGACACATCCGGTCTGGATATCTTAGAATCTTAATTAGTAACTACATACAAGAGATTCGCCAGTACGAGTTTAGGTAGTAACAAATCTTTACGCGTGATCGGTTGGTTCAATCAGGACAAAATACGGGTTCGAGTTTTTTGTTAGCAGGCTGAACTGGTAGTCATTTAGATTTTTTACTGTGAATTAGTTTGTGTGTTGTGCCCTAAGTATTATAAAACGTAAGTACTCTAGTGTTTTATTTAATCGTGTTAATATTATTACTATTGTTATTTGAGGTTTAAAAATTAATAGTTGGTATATTTAAGAGTTTGTGTGGGGACTAGAAAGTCGAAATTTATGGGTAGTATTTTAAATTTGCGTTTAAGTAGCAACATGGAAATATTTAGTTATTTGCGCTAATATTAGTATGGGAATCTAGGGATAAAAAAAGCCTCGAACTTCTTTCGCTCATTTCTACCTGAATTATGAAAAAAATTACCTGCAGATGTTTTCCCTGTCTGTCCCTAACACCCCCTCCTTTAAATCTCATGTCAATAGATTACATTTCCCTTCTCTTCAGACGCCCACGGGTCGTTAGTACTTAGGCTTGGTGACTTAGACTGGGATGTCTGAGATAAAAAAATCTGAAAAAGCCGGAATTTATGGGTAGTATTTTATAATACAATAGCTTACATTTCCCTTCTCTTCAGACGTCCACGGTTCGTTAGTACTTAGGCTTGAAGTCTACGTGGAGTGTCTTAGATAAAAACTGAAAAGTCGAAATTTAGGGACAATATTTTTTAAATTTGCGTTTAAGTACCAGCATAGAAATCTTTAGTTATTTACACTAGAAAAACTTGCCTGCAGATGTTTTCCCTGTGTGCTCCCAATATTCACTCCTTTAAATCCCATGTCAATATATTACATTTCCCTTCTCTTCAAACGCCCACGGGTCGTTAATACTTAGGCTTGATGGCTTAGGCTGGGGTGTCTTAGATTAAAAAAAAATCTCGAAAGCTGAAATTTAGAGGGTTGTATTTTAAATTTGCGGGTAAGTAACAACATATAAATCTTTAGTTATTTGCGCTAATATTAGTACCTGAATTATGAAAAAAATTACCTGCAGATGTTTTCCCTGTCTGTCCCTAACACCCTCTCCTTTAAATCTCATGTCAATAGCTTACATTTCCCTTCTCTTCAGACACCCGCGATTCGTTAGTACTTAGGCTTGATGTCTATGTGGGATGACTTATATAAAAAATCTTTAAAGCTGAAATTTATGGGGCGCTATTTTAAATTTGCGTTTAAGTAACAACATATAAATCTTTAGTTATTTGCACTAATAGTAGTGCTGGAATTATGAAAAAAATTGCCTGCAGATGTTTTTCCCTGTCTGCCCTCAACGTTCACTCCTTTAAATCCAGTGTCAATATATTACATTTCCCTTCTCTTCAGACGTCC
Source organism: Philopedon plagiatum (assembly GCA_963971165.1). Classification (NCBI taxonomy): domain Eukaryota; kingdom Metazoa; phylum Arthropoda; class Insecta; order Coleoptera; family Curculionidae; genus Philopedon; species Philopedon plagiatum. The sequence goes on along the minus strand of OZ020191.1, from coordinate 103,572,233 downwards.
ACGGCTTGTTAGTACTTAGGTTTGACGTCTACGTGGGATGTCTTAGATAAAAAATCTTGAAGGAGGAAATTTAGGGGTATTATTTGAAATTTGCGTTTGAGTAACAGCATGGAAATATTTAGTTCTTTTGTACTAGTATTAACACCTGGATCTAGGGATAAAAAACCTCTAACTTCTCTCCTTCATTTCTACCTGAATTATGAAAAAAAAATTACCTGCAGAGGTTTTCCCTTTCTGTCCCGTCGTCCAATCTCTTAAATCTCATGGCAATAGATTAAATTTCCCTTCTCTTCAGACGTCCACGGTTCGTTAATACTTAGGCTTGATGTCTACGTGGGATGACTCAAAAAAAAAATCTTTAAAGCCGAAATTTATGGAACGTTATTTTCAATTTGTGTTTAAGTATCAACATATAAATCTTTAGTTATTTACACTAATATTAGTACTGGAATTATGAAAAAATTGCCTGCAGAGGTTTTCCCTGTCTGTCCCAACCAACACCCACTCCTTTAAATCTCATGTCGATAGCTTACATTTCCCTTCTCTTCAGACGCCCACGGTTTGTTAGTACTTAGGCTCGAAGTCCACATGAGATGTCTTAGATAAAAAATCTTTAAAGCCGAAATTTATGGATATTATTTTAAATTTACGTTTATGTAACAACATAGAAATATTTAGTTCTTTGTACTAATATTAGCACTGGGATCTAGGGATAAAAACCTCGAACTTCTCTCCTTCATACCAGAATTATGGAAAAATTGCCTGCAGATGTTTTCCCTGTCTGTCCCAACACCCACTCATTTAAATGTCATGTTAATAGATTAAATTTCCCTTCTCTTCAGACGTCCACGGTTCGTTAGTACTTAGGCTTGACGTTTACGTGGGATGACTTATATAAAAAAATCTTTAAAGCCGAAATTTACGAGTATCATTTTAAATTTATGTTTAAGTAACAACATAGAAATAGTTAGTTCTTTGAACTAATATTAGCACTGGGATCTAGGAATAAAAAAACTCGAACTTCTCTCCTTCATACCAGAATTATGGAAAAAATTGCCTGCAGATGTTTTCCCTGTCTGTCCCAACACCCACTCCTTTAACTCTCATGTCAATAGCTTACATTTCCCTTCTCTTCAGACGCTCACGGTTCGTTAGTACTTAGGCTTGACGTCTACGTGGGATGACTTATATAAAAAAATCTTTAAAGCGGAAATTTACGAGTATCATTTTAAATTTCTGTTTCAGTAACAACATAGAAATAGTTAGTTCTTTGAACTCATATTAGTACCTGAATTCTGAAAAAATTGCCTGCAGATGTTTTCCCTGTCTGTTCCCACGTCCAATCCTTTAAATCTCGTGGCAATAGATTAGATCCCTTCTCTTCAGACGCCCTCGGTTCGTTAGTACTTAGGCTTGAAGTCTACGTGAGATGTCCTAGATAAAACTAACTGTAGTTTTGCTTTTCAATTGCGCTAAAAACTGTAACTTTTGGGGGAGAAAAATGAATCAAAAAATGTGTGTCGTATAGTCTGAAGAATTTCGTCAGTTAAAATCTTTTATTTTTACAGAAAATGTTTGCATGTTCATGTACAACTTCCAGCGTATACTGGTTTGAAAATTAAAAAAATATATTCAAAGTGATTTCGGTATGTTCCCTATTATTGCTAATGAGCTGGCTCCTTAAGGGGTATAAAGGGATGGTCGACTTTTTTCCGCATGGAAACACGCCAGGTACCCTTCCGAGGGGAGACGTACTGACTCCGGTGTTCGGTAATTCCTCTGTACAAAGGGGGTTGGCACCTTAAAGGAGTTTGGTATATACAGTGTTTTCCATATGTCTTATGAACATGATTAGGGTTAATTGTCGCCTGTTGGCTATTAAAGAACCATCCATCGGCCATGTTTCAACTTAAAATAACGCTTTGCGTTTGCTCTGTTATATGTTCGCTTGTTTTGACTCTATAAAGGAGCTAATTTTGACTAATTACGTTACTAGAGGCTAGACTGTTTACCATATTATATCTTTCCTATTCGTGCCCTAACAGTAAGAAAGGGACGGATAATCTTTGGCGGGTATTGGGTAAGGTCAAAAAGACCTTTCGACTGACAAAAATTTTTCGAAAATCTCGACTAACGTTGCTAGTGGTTGTACTGTTTAAAATATGTCTTTCATATTATGCAATAATATCCTCAAATGGTGCGAGAACTTTTTCTGTGAACCATTTAGTGATTTATTGTCATATCTGTATACTAAGAATCTATTATGGCCCTTTAGACATCCTCACTGAGGACCAAGATAGTGGAGCTTGATTTGTAAGACCTCCCTACAAAAGGGGCAATTTGAGCTGTGAAGCATATCTTCCTGCGTCTTTTGGGGATCCTTTTTATTCTTTTTATACTGTCGAATCAAATAATGTCGACTTAAATACAAATTAGTAGTAAATTTTTTCGAAATATGTAGATTTCTCTACCCATAAGGAGAGCGTTTGCTTGGGTTTGCACTTTTCTTTGCGGTATTTTTGAAAAACACGTTTTACAAATACCACCAACATGGTGATGCCGGAAAGAATCTCAACCATGCAGTTTTTCGAAAATCTAAGACTTAGAATAAGAAAAAAAAAAAGGACTCTCTTCCGACTACCCAGTTTTTCAAAAATATAAGACCTAGCATAAGAAAATAAGCGTTATTATTTTAAGGAGTTTTGAATGGGATTTTGTTTTAGTTTTACAAGGTTTAGAATAGAACCTTTTGTATTAACGGTGGCTATATTTAGATATAAGGCCCTTAGCCGGTTACATGATTTTCAGGCATAATTTCTTTTTAATATATCTACGGTTTTACAGGGTGTTTAAAAGAACTTAGACCCCTCTGTCCTTACACCATATTTAACAGCTGGTGTTTCAAGAAGCTGATACTTTATTTTGTTGGTATACATCTTATTACTATAACATCCAGTTCTCAACTAAAGCCCTTAATCTGAACATGTCCTTTTATCCATCAAAACCTCGTTATAACACATACAGGACAACGTCCTGACGTTATCCGGACAGCAACCGGACGTTAATAGGACAACAACCGGGCAGTAACCGGACAACAATAGGGTGGTTCACAGGGCGTTAACGGGGCGTCACACACAATGCAAAGACAAACGCCCTGAGAAAAGCTTGAATCCCTTGGAAACAGAACCTGTTCTATTAAATAGCTTGAGGCTGAGAATCGTTTAAGTTTCGAAGAATTTTGTACCACCTGCACTAGAATATTTGTTGAGGTTAGGTTTGATTGTTTCAGGTAGTAAAACATCTAAGGACTTGGTTTAATTCTTTTATTTAATACATCTAGCTACATTTCTATGGATAATTTTTCTCAGAGTTTTAAGTTTATCTGGAGCGTTGGAAAAGTATTGGTGTGTTGTGTTTGTTCTCTGGAACTGATTAAAAATATCTAGCATTAGTGCTGCCTCCATATCTGTGTTTATACTAGGATCTTCTTTGTACACAAACTTCGTAAGGTCCCCGGATGGCATTATATGTTTTATAACTTTGCGGGTGGGATCGTAAATTTCTCCTTCAAAGACGTTCCAAAAATGAGTGATGCCTCCTAGTTCCCCATAGAAAATCTTTCCGCATTTTGGCTCTACATGTACATTATATTTTTTAGCAAGTTCCCAAACCATTAAAGTTGCCGGTAAACAGGACCCATAATACTGGTTCCGACTGAATACTTCTTCAATGTTGGCAAGAATAGTTTTTAATATTTCCGCCATGTTAATTGTCTGCCGGTCAACGGTATACTCACCATTTCTTATCAGCTATTCCACTTAGATTACAAATTTCGTATACATCACTCCCTATCTTTGTATTGTTCCTCATCTTCTTTTCTCTGATAAATAGGTTTAGAAAAAAACAGATGATCGTAGAGCCCATCAGTTCTTCGGTATTCAATATCGCCCACTTGGATATCGCTATTTTTCAAAAACAATCAACCCGTAGCTCTCCCCGTTTCCATGTATCAGTTTCGATATCGTGCTTAAGACCCTGTGTGAGATCACTATCAGCTGTCTCTCCAATATTTCGATATGTCTTCTAGAACAATTTTCGGATATTGATTTCGGGTATGATCTGAGTACCAAACTTGTTGTGTACCTAAGTCTTTCCAGTTCTATTGGCAGCTTTCTGTTAAAAGAAACTAGCCTGTATCTACGTATGCAGTTCTTAAAGATCTTTGAACGAAATTTTTATTTTAAATTCCGTTCGAAAAGGAGGATGGACTGGATGCTTTTTTTTTAACAGATAACTGTTTGATTATTCGTAGCAGCATTAGTACCCTTCTATTTTTGAAGAAAATCGTCTGTATGTTGTTTATATATGAGCAAGTATGAATACGAATTACTGTTTCCCGAAGCAAAGGCATTTTTCTTAGTTGTTTCATAGCTGCTCCGGAGTTGTTTTTCGAAACAGAGTATGTTGTTTCGCTGTTGAGTGGTTGGGTAGTTCGACGTTTCAGTGGGTTCCTGAAACAGGGTCTGTTTTTTTTTGCTGTTCTTCCCGAACAGAGTCTGTTTTTTTTAGCTGTTTTTCTAGAAACAGAGTCTGTTTTTAGCTGTTTTTTTTCCAGAACAGGGTCTGTTTTTTAGCTGTTTTTTCCCGAACAGGGTCTGTTTTTAGCTGTTTTTCCAGAACAGGGTCTGTTTTTTAGCTGTTTCTCTAGAACAGGGTCTGTTTTTTAGCTGTTTTTTTCCCGAACAGGGTCTGTTTTTAGCTGTTTTTCCCGAACAGGGTCTGTTTTTAGCTGTTTTTCTAGAACAGGGTCTGTTTTTTAGCTGTTTTTTCCCGAACCGGGCCTGTTTTTAGCTGTTTTTCCCGAAACAGGGTCTGTTTTTTAGCTGTTTTTCCAGAACGGGGTCTGTTTTTTTAGTATGTCTACCCCCATGAGCCAGCTCGATAAAGACGTTAAACGTAGGATTATCCAAGCTGCACGAACAATAAGAAAGAAGTATTTAGCATTTAAGACCTGCATCGATGATCTTCGTCGAGAATTTCGAAAAGTTTTTACGTCCGTCGCAACATCTTTTCCTCGTACTAATTCTACCCTACCCCATCTTTATCCGAAACTCTGAATCGTATTTCTAGTTTACTTGTATTCCTAGTCCTAACTTGTTTCCTATTATTCGCTAATTTTGTATATAAATTTGCTCAATCTCGATGTCTTGTGGTTAAATCACCAATTTTTCTAATTGCTAGTTTTCTTACATATTCGTACCTCGAAAAACACGTCTAAATTAACCTTACCTCGTGCTGAGTCATTTTAGCTCGCTTGAGTTGGGAATTTTCCACTAATGATGCAATCTTTCTCTTATGTACTATTGTTTTAGGCTCTTTTAACTTGATATAATCATCCGGCAGATAATATTTTAACAATAAAATAAAGTTAATAATTTCTAACACCCCTGTTTATACAGCCCTGTTTAAACAGAGGTGTTTTTAAACAGGGTAGTTGAAACCGGGCTGTTTAAACAGAGCTGTTTAAACAGGGGGTGTTTCAACAACTCAGTTTAAACATTGGCGATTTTAACGTGGATTGTTTAGTTGTTATTAACTTAAATAAAATTCCTAAATTATATCTTTCATCGAAAATTAACTCTACAGGGTGATGTAAAAATTTTGAGATCTATTTTTTACTAGTTCCAATGACCTGATACATATTTTTCTATTACTAAATCCCCTAATATTCATAACTTATATAATTAATCCAAAATTTGCTATACAGGGTGATGTAAAAATTTGAAATATAATTTTTTCCTCAAAGTTGAGATTTTTGAAAAATAATTTCACTAATCGAATGATCTCATCATCTACTATCCTACATCCAAATTTCAACTCTCCAACCTGAGCCATTAGAGCGCTAATAGCAAAAAACTGTATCTCCGGAACCAAAGGGCCGATCGACGCCATTCTTTTTTTAAACGCTTTCGGACACCGCCCTGAACACGCGACATATGTTGAATTTTTTTTTTGACGTTTAACACGTGACTGGTGACAGTTGACATGTCTTAAATGACAGGTGACAGCTGCCATACTTTTACGCATGTCTTCTGACGCCATTTTGAACACGTGACCTACGTTAAATTTTAATTTTGGCGTTTCATAAGTGACAGGTGACAGTTGACAGATCTTAAATGGCAGGTGACAGCTGACATACTTTTACACATGTCTTATGACGCCATTTTGAACACGTGACGTATGTCAGTTTTTTATTTTAACGTTTCATAAGTGACAGGTGACAGTTGACAGATCTTAAATGACAGGTGACAGCTGACATGCTTTTACACATGTCTTATGACGTCATCCTTCATACGTGACGTATGTCAAATTTTAATTTTGACATTTGACAAGTGACAGGTGACAGTTGACAGGTGACATTTGACAGCTGCGCGCGCAGGTTGGGTTTGCTGACGTAAGATCCAGTGACGTAAGTAGAATAATAGTAGGGAAATTACTCTACTCCTCCTAATTTACATAAATTTAAATATTAAAATTAACGAGTTTTACTCCATATATTAAAATTAATTAGTTTTACTCCATATTTTAAAATAATAATTTTTTTTTACTTCCGCCTCTGAACTGAGAGACCCAATTAGCATATCATAATTAGTTTAACTCCCTATAATTAGTTTACATCATAATTTTACTCCGCCTAAAATTTTCCTCCGCCTCTACCGTATATGACGAGATTAAAAGCGAAGTTAAGAGTGAAAGTTAAATTTTACTGAATTTGTGACCCCAATTAGCATATCATAATTAGTTTAACTCCCTATAATTAGTTTACCTCATAATTTTACTTCGCCTAAAATTTTCCTCCGCCTCTACCGTATATGACGAGATTAAAAGCGAAGTTAAGAGTGAAAGTTAAATTTTACTGAATTTGTGACCCCAATTAGCATATCATAATTAGTTTAACTCCCTATTTACTAATTAAAAATTTGAAATGGAAGAAGAATTAGAAATCATGTGTTGATGTAATAATAATAATAATAATAATAATGTTTATTCAAATATAAGATACATATATATATATATATATATATATATAAAATATTCCATTTTATGAATAAACTAAGAAATTTAAATTTAAGGAAACTCACGAAGTTTACCTTGTTGTGAGTATCGTAATATTTTATTTTACAGTTAATAGAAGAAATTATTCCACAGTTCGACTACAAGGACTCTCCAGAACTAGATCCAGATCCCTTTGTAAAAAGTTTTTAAAAATAAATCACGAAGATGGTAACAACTTCGCCAGTTATTTTTGCTTCTACATTCATCAATATTTTTTTTTGACATGCGATCCTACAATAACGTAAACACGCACATAAAAAGAAAACTAAGACACTCGAAAAATGGGCTTACATTGCTATATTTGTAGGCGATCACTATGTCTAATAATTTTGTCAAAAACTTGTCGGATTTGTAATAGTGGAAATGAAATAATTACCATCGATAGGGATACAAGTATCCCAATTATACCATATTAAATTTATTTTCTACAAAACATTGCACATTAGCACCATATGTAAAGTGTAATCAAAAATAATACATTTAATTACTATACAATTACCAAAATAAAATAATAGCGGTAAAAAGTTTTAAAGAATTATGTCATAAAGCATGTTTAAAACTTATTAACTTTAAACTACTTATCTAAACACCATTGAACTAAAATTGTCCCCAAAATTATCTCTAAACACTATGCCTAGTCTCAGTATATCCCAACGAATCCAATCAAACTTAAAAATAATAAAATGTTTTTATTTTCTACAAAACACTGCACTGCACCATAAAGTTTAACTAAAAATAATACATTACTACACTTTATTCGGCAGAATAAAATGGTTAGACAGTTTGTTTTCATAGTTACAAAATCTTAAAAAAAAAATGAAATGTATGCATAGAGCATGTTTAAAATATTTTTAATGAAACAAAAATGGAAAAACAATATCCCTAAAAGTGTCTCTAAGCACTTTTCACCTCGATACCCAGCCAATCAATCAAAAAAACAAATTATTTTAGGGGTTAGAAGATTTGTGCATAAAGCACATAAAAAATATTTTTAACTAAGCAAAATTGGAAAAACTTACTTCTTAACTTAACGCTATATTTAAAATTTTCTCTGAATATTTAACTAACACTGTTACTAAAATTGTCTCTAAGCACTTTACACATCTAGTCCCGATATATCCCATCCAATCCATCTGGATGTTGTGCTAGTCACCTTGTTGACTAGGAAGGAGAGTCCCTTTCCAAATAGGGTTCCCTGGTATGTGATGTTGTGAAACCAACGGACGTCCAGCTACAATTGTTGCCTTATAATCGGAGGACACACCCATCCAATATCAGGGTTGATGTTCTTATCTCTGATCACATTATAAATAGGACTAATATGTTAAAAAAAACAGTTTAAAAAATAACTTAAATTTTTTTAAGCTTCAAAGAATATTTTTAAAATGTTTTATACGAATGGACTTGACTAAATGGTTAACAGATAGCTTATGTATACTTGAAAATATACGGAGAGACCTTAAAAATCAGATTTCACTTTTGCAGAGCGGAGTATGACCTCAAAATTTCGACCAGCGCAGCGGCGTCTCCAGATAAGACATTAAACATTACATTACTTGTAGTTAATATTGTTGATTTGGGGTCATATGAATATAATTTTTGCGCCAGTCAACTTGAACATCCCAATTATCTATTTACTTTAGTTATTTTTTTCAATTCGCCTCTTTAATGCGAATAAATTAAAATGTTCCTGCAGGTTTTAATTCTAAAATTTTAGGGCGAGCTTTTCACTTTTAATCGTCAACTTTACACCTTTCTTTTAATTTATGTAGCCTAAAATAAATTAAAGCTCTGTCATGATGTAGTTAAGACGCCACAGCTCACACAAAGTAAAAAATATACTTTTAAAATGGGCACCTCAAGGTGGGTGCAAGGGGGATGCACTGAATCCCCGGCTATTTAAATATTAGACGGGGGAGAAATAAATATTTTTTAAACAAATATTTATTACCCCGGCAAATAAAGAGCACTGAACCGTTATTTCACCGAGGGACTACACTTCTTTACTGTATTTGTAACAATATAAATATATTTCCCAAATATTTTATTCGTGAATAAATTTTTAAAGTAGGTAGCTAACAACAAATTTGCTATATATTTTAAGATAACTTTGATTATGTTAACTCTGAGTATGTACATACATTACTATACGTAATGGTATCAAAAAGTCCGATTAGAACGCGACGCTCTAATTATTATTTTATAATTCATAACAAAAACATGTTTTAACATCGCTACTATTGGGTCTGTTTCTGCAGCAGTTTCAAATCAATTAGAGCCAATGAGATTGCCCGGTTTCGATTAGCAAACTGTTTTCCTAGAAGATGATTGTCTCTGACTAGTTTCAAACTGCTGCAGAAACAAACCTATTAACTACCAATAGCATTTTTAATATACTGCCACAGACAGTGACGAGCAATCCTTATCGACAGCTTAAAAAAAACGAGCGGCGACGAGTATTAAAGCATACTGCGCAAGCGTATAAATATTTAATACTTTTTAAATATGAAATACAGAATACAATCATACAATACAATCAATACAATCCCTCGCACGCAAAAAATCCGGCAACGCTTACCCCATCCACATGAATGGTCAAGCCCTGCAAAACAACGAAACATTCGATCTCGTTGGCGTCGCTTTCGCACATGATCTCAGCTGGCACAAACACATTACTTCAGTAGCCACATCGGCAGCTAAAAACCTTGGTTTTCTCTTTCGAGACAGAAAATACTTCTCCCCTTCCAACTTATACACTCTCTATGTTTCCCAAATAATACTTAACTTAGAGTACTGCTCCCACATCTGGGGAGCGGCATCACCTTCGACACTTAAGATCCTTGATTCTATCCAAAAGAGAGCCATTCGACTTATCAATGACCCAGCCCTCACGAGAAAACTCCCTTCTCTCGCTCATCGCCGCGCTGTAGGGGATTTATCCCTTTTCTACCGCTACTTCCACGGATTTTCCTCTGAAGAACTAGCCGGTATTATTCACCCCCCCCCCCCCCTGAATGTCCCTAACAGAACAACCAGAGGCGCGTCACGTATGCATCCCTTTACTGTCCAGCTACAAAAGTCTAGAACAGACCACTTCTCTCGCTCATTCATACCTAGGGTCTCCGAATTATGGAACAAATTGCCTGCAGATGTTTTCCCTTCCCGTCCCAACCTCCAATCCTTCAAATCCCGTGTCAATAGACTACATTTCCCTTCTCTTCAGACACCCACGGTATGTTAGTACTTAGGCTTGAAGTCTACGTGGGATGTCCTAGATAAAATAAAAATAAATTGCATACCCACTTCGACCCTGACTTATACATTGCTCTTGATCGACCGACCTATGCTTGTTAATATTTATTATAGAATATAAATTACAGTCTTGCTTCAATTGAATTACTTGAATAATTGTAAAAAAAAATATTTTCTTTATTGTAATTATTAAAATACACCCCTTGTGGACGCCCATGACCAGAGGTTTCTCTTTTGTAGGACGCTGTGTGTCCTACAAATTGCAATGTATGGAATAAGAAAGATTAAACCGTTACTATATTATCCCGATCATAGCCCCAGGCGACGAAGCCGATATTTATTACATGCTTGTCTCCTTTGTTTCACGAAGAAGAATTTAAATTATGCAACATAATTGGCAGATATATTTTTAACCTTAGGTTTAAAGCACTAAAGTGACTTAAAGTGCAGAATACTTTTAAATATGACTTCTATATCAATGTTCACAAAATAGTAAATTCATTACGCGTAATGCTAGGAACAGTGATATGCTTCGGCACTCATTACCGTATTTTCACTATAACTCTCTTGATAACGAATGGAAAAATGGTTTGTTCTTCTGGACTAGCTGCTTTGCCATAGTCACAACAATTTCGCTGCTTATCTTATTTCCCTTTTAAAGATTTCATACCTGTTTTTTGGTATATCACGCTTTTTTCATTCGAGATTATAACATATCGTGAGCGTTGGCGTCAGCGACTTACCGTAAGATATTTCAAATAAAATCTAGACCAAATATGAGGTGTTTTCATACTTTTAACACTTTCTCTATAATTCTATAACCACAAAATAGGCTAAAAAATTTAATACAATATTGATTTATTTTTGTAAACAATAATGTGCTGATTTATTATTAAAATTAAATGTAATTATGACAAAAATTGTTTCCGTGACACAACAACGTAAATTCGTTTCCTACACTATAAGAAATATGTCAGAATGCCAAACAATTAGACAAGTTCTACAAAATAAGAGCCTCACCCTCCGTGGGTTCCATACCTACACTAAATAATTTAATAATATCGGTAAATTATTTAATCTTGCAATAGAACCACTAAAAAGATACCTGTGGGCAAATAAAGCATTCGGTAGGCAAATACCAACCTTATTCAGATGTTATCTTATTCCACCCACCCGTGTGACTTTTTTCAAAGATTTCTTTCTGCACGGATTAAGAAAATATTAATATTGTCAACAAAATCTCAATTAAATTATTGCAAGAAGTTAAATAAAGGGTTTAAAAAATATGTTAGTAAGACTGGTAGAAAATAAGGAAAGTTTAGCAAGAAAGTGACTATCTTTTTTCTTAGTGATCTTTACATTACACCGCCAAGCGGTCTATATACTCCTTGCTTGGTGAAAAAAATGTCCGTTGGTTGTCGCAGACTTGGACATTTTCACATTTGAAATTTTTTTTTTCTCGAAACGATTAGTGCGGGAGCGACTAAATTTTCTGGGTTAATAGAGGGATAGTGCGTCTAGTTTCGATAAAAAATTCAGTTATACAGGGTGTTTCGTTTCGGAGTTATTAAACGTCAAAGTCGAAATTTCCGCGAATTCGTATGGGATCGATTATAGGTCGCAAAACTTAAATCGATTTAAATTTTCGGAGTTTGTAGAGGACCGGGAGCTTCAGAACCCTATTCAAACTGGTGGTATTCGGAAAAAATGGGATGTCACACTTGAATTTTTTAGATCGAAAAAGTCACTTGCAAACCCATATTGAGTTCTACATTGCTCGAAAACGAAACGTCGGACAGAAAAACGGTATGACACGTCAAACTTTAGAATCTCAAATACTTTCTTCTTGCAATACATTTACCTATACCTAAAACGAGTGGAAATTGGAAAAATTTGGGAAAAACTGAAAATTACGATTTTTGATGAATATTTTTGACGGGATTTTTTTTCATGGTCAAAATGGATCCAAATCAAAATCCCATATACCTGATCGTAAGAGGTCACCGAAATACGTAATTGCCATATTTTTAGGTTTCTTCGTTTTTTATAGGAAGGGAGCAATCGACGATTAAATTTTGATTTTTAACCCATTTTTTGATGATTGACATTCGAATCACTCAATATCTTTTCCTATCCTATTTTTTCTGTGTAGGTGTTTGTATGTGTATAGTGACACGGTTACGAAGAGCGGTCTATTCTACAACCGAAGGAGTGTGATATCTTCCTTAATACAAGGCCTAGAAACAAGGAATTTTCAGGGCATGAGAATGATGATATTACCGACCTTATAGTGCCCCCTCGGGGGGGGGGGGGGGGGGGGATTAGGCGGTCTACCCAAACTAGTTTTTGTACCACTGGTGGATAGCCATAAGGGACCACGGAACTATGGCACTACCACAGTAAATAAGTCGCTTAAGATATTTTCATTTTTTAAATTAATTTGTTTTTACTATATTAGCATATATTAGCACAGACAGAGGTTCGTATACGTTTGATCGCAGTTTGAAAGTCGTCCGAAAATTAGGATATAGTGGTATAGTGACCTGAGTTAAATTGAAAAAATTCAGAATGATCATTTCAGAAGTATATAACACAAAATATGAGGAATTTAGAGAAAAACTAGAAAAGAATGTTCAAGCAATTGAAAATATAGAAAAAGTATTTCAATTATTACAGGCGGGTTTGAAAACAACAGTGGAGGATTTTGAAAAACGATTTGCTAAACTACAACAAAATGTTGACAAAAGCATCGAAGATCTAGAGGATTTTAAAAAATACATAAAAGCCTTTTCTTTGGAAAAAATTGTAGAAGATTTAAATGATTTTAAAACTTTTGCTAAGGAGGCTCATCATACTGCATTTTTTAATCGAAAAAATATAATAGCAGCTGAAGTTAAGATTTCAGACATAGAGTCAAAATTGACACAAAGCCAGCAACATATTTCAGACAGTCACAACTAAAACATAAACAAAATATAAAAAAACTAAAATGAGTGAAAATATTAAAGAAACTGTAGTGAATGAACTTCATAAACCCGCTAGAAGAACTTACAAAAGAAGACGGGTTATAGTTAAAGAGTTAAACGATTTATGGCAAGCAGATCTGGTTGAAATGCTACCATACGCAAAATTTAATAGAGGATATCGATATATTTTAGTGGTGATCAACGCATTTTCCAAATATGCTTGGGCTGAACCTATTAAGACTAAACAAGGAAAGGATGTTGTGGAAGCTATGGACAAAATTTTAAAAAGTGCTACAAGACCAAAAAACTTGCAAACGGATTTGGGTAAAGAATTTTATAATCAACATTTTCAAAAACTTATGAAAAATTACAATATAAATCATTATAGTACTTTTTCAAATTTAAAAGCAAGTATTGTTGAAAGAGTAAATCGTACCTTGAAAGGTATGATGTGGAAGCATTTTAGCAATCAAGGTAATTACAAGTGGTTGAATATTTTACCAGAAATTTTAAAAAAGTATAATAATAAAAAACATCAAACAACAGGGTTCAAACCTGCTAATGTTAATGAGAAGAACGCAAATGTAATTATGAAAAAATCATTTACACATAAGAAAACGATTGATCCCAAACAAAATAAATTTATATTAAATGATTTTGTTCGAATTTCTAAACATAGGGAAGCATTCTATAAAGGATATACACCAAACTGGTCTACTGAAATTTTTCAAATTAGGGAAGTGCAATTAACAAATCCAACCACTTATCTCTTAAAAGATATTAAAAACGAAAATATTGAAGGTGGATTTTATGAAGAAGAGTTACAGAAGGTAAAACATCCTGATGTATATTTGGTTGAAAAAATACTAAGAAAAAAAGGAAATAAGGTATATGTTAAATGGTTAGGATTGGATAAATCACATAATTCATGGATATTAAAAAAGGATGTATTGTAATATGATTTCTATATATCTTTATTGTAATATAATTTTTAATATATAAATATTAGCAAGAAACACAGTTTTTTAATTAAAACACCATTATTTTAAACTAAATTTCTTTATTAAATCTTTCATTATAAATTACATTTCTATGATTTACATCTAATATTTTAGAAAACATTTTTTCACAATTTCGTATTCTTTTTTCAAAACGAAGTCGATCCAGATAGTACTGATAATAATCACTTTTGCGTGCTTGTCTTGAGGCATAATTCCAAACAACTAATAAGTGAAATTTGTTTTTGTCTTCATTAATATTCACTGATTTCTTCATATTTTCTTTTCGGAGCAATTCTTCTCAATTTATTTTCCAACACGTTCGGATACATCAATAACATCTCCAACATGGTACTAACATTTTCACTGTTAGCATTTTGACTGGGATTTAAAACATTATAAACACTTGTTAACAAGTCCACTGAATTATTGACGAGTGTAGTTTGGAACACATTAAAATATTTTTCAAATTCCTGCTTTTTTATAATTTGAATTCTATAATTAATTAATTCTTGTATTTCCCACAATTTATCAGTAGTGTCTCTAGCGAAATACAAATAATCACCATCACATCTATGAAGTTTTAGAATAGGATTTTGATTAATGTTTTCAAATGACAAAGTAAGATCATTAATCTTGATTGGAAAGGGTTCGTTGTTAGATGAATAGAAATAATTTTCCACTACTCCCTGATATTTCAAAAGACTTTTCCACTCTTCTTCACTTAAAGTAATACTGAATCCATTTTGGCTTCTAATTTTGATTTTAGCCGAGAAATCTTCCAAACTTATTCCAACATGTATTAATTTTGATAAGGAATTATTCAAGCAAAACACTTTGTTGTTTAAAAGTTTTTCTTCATTTACTTTTTTTATGTCACTACTATGATAATTTGATTTTAGGTCGTTAGGAAAACACTGATTTTTTTGAATAATAGGTCATTTTGAGAGACCCAAGTAGAGTGCTATCTTTTTATGTCACATTTATTCTTATATTAATACCCCTTCCATAATGAAAACGCAAGGTTAATATTTTTTTTTGCAGTATTTAAATTATAGGAGGAGTAAACTTAATAATTAAATTTATAAAACATTATAGACATAATCGACAAAACACAAAGTATAAATATTGATAATGATAAGTTTAAAATTCCGATTATTTTACAAGATTCGTTTTTTAAAGATTTCTTAATACTTTCATATTCTGTATTATTTGAGCATTCTTCCGTCTGCAAATTCTGAATCCAATTAGTGTCCAAAATAGTATTATTGGGATAATAATATAATATTTTAAAATATTTACTATTGTTTTGATCGTTTTGCATTAAGTGAGAAAAAGCTGAAGTAAAATTATTATTAATTAGTTTGTATTTCATATAGTGGCAATGCTTACTTAAAGCAGTATCTGTTTTATTTCCAAAACACGCCATAGCATGTGTTACTCTATTGGGATTATGCACATACAATATATTATTAGCAATGTAATATAAAAGGATATATTGATTAAGGGCCATGATTAAAAATCCAATATAGTTTAAAAAAAAATATTAAACAAGAAAAGACCTTCACAAGACAAAATAATTCTAAGGACTGTCAGTTACATAGTTTAACAATAGTTTAAATATATTTGGTTACGATATTTAAACTTACAAATAAAAAAGGAAGAAAAAAATTATTTTCAAAAAACTACAAATTGTCTAACAATTATGATGTCGATGATGAGGATAAAGATGACTCCGGTGCCGAGGAAGAAGTTTTGGGGAGTAATTGGGTAGAAGAAGGGTTAGTGAAATTTAAAAACGCTTCACAAGCTATGAAAGAAAATTATTTATGACGTGAAGTGTGCGTAATACAATCATACATCATAATTACATCCATGGCTGGTGGCATGTACAGTGTTACAAATGCTACTTTTTGTGCTATTTTTACTAACATAATTTTTATTCTGGTGATAAAAAGGAAATGAAAAGTACAATTTTATTAGTAACAATTCTTATAATTGTATAATAGTTTTACATTCTCCAATGCACAATGCCAAACTTCTACCGTTTTATGAAAATAACACTCAGGAACCTTCTTATATTTACTTAATTTTGGTGCATTAGAAGTCGGAATGCTAATAATGCTTTCACTGTCTAAAACTTTTTGTAAACATTTTGCCTTTTCAGCTCCTTTTACATGTACTTTTGGTTTATTATATAAAAAATATATATTTGTAAGAATTGTATCAATCTCGTTTAAGTCAATGTATCCAGATTCCCAGTCTAAGCCATGATATCTTTCACACCATGTAATAATTTTAGTATCTTCAGGAGACAGAATGTTTCGTTTAAATGGAGGTTTAAATAAAAAATTAGAAAGACGAAATCCATCGTAAAGTGCCATTTCTTTAGGAATGTAACCAAAGGAACAATTATACCCTTGAATGTCAATAAAAATGTGTGAGGTACACTCTTCCATGGTGTGCGAGCAAGTGAGGTATTTCTAATAAAAAAATTCGCTTTTTAAAAAGCACGTTGTGCAGTATGATTTAGTATAATTATGAAGAAAAAGAATCAATAAAAGAAAAATGTTGGTGAGAATATATATATTGATAAATAGGAAGTACAAACTAAAAATTGTACTTATAATTAAACATGCGTTTACATAACCTTTTTGGTTGTTTCCGGTGCACTGGTGAACATTCAAAGAGTGCATCGGAATAGCACACGGTTGAGAATTGTAATTGAAATTAGGAACACTGTCACTGCTGGGGCACTTTTTGATGTGAGACCCTTTGACTGTCGGAAGCAGGGTTGCTGTGTCGGTGGCGTTGTCGGACATTGGTGGTGGTGTTGGGCAGGGGATGGGTTCTGGACGTCCTCTGGGCGAATTTGGCGTTGTGGGAATATCACAAATCCACAAATCCAATAATAGCGCTTCTGCATCTGAATGAAACGTGTCGCAAAACGCACTGAACTCTATAAAAGTCATTTTTGACACTTTGTGGCGCAAAGCGTCATTAATTGATAATTTCATCGTACTATAGCGTGATACTCAAAGGAAAGTGTGGTTAAAAGGCGACTGTTGTACTACTGAAGGAAAACAGTACGCGGTTAAATATGGTTTGAAGCAAGCTCCTCCCATATGTAGAAGAAGGCGGTAGAAATACCCCACCCAAAGAGAAAGTCTTTTGAGTGTAGCTTTACTATTGGAGAGATATTCTTAAAAGGTGGATTCGAATGTAGACACCAAAGTACATCCCCTGAAAGTCCGTGCGCATGTCTAGCTTGCTCGGTATGCGCGTGGTACACATTTTGATCTTCTGCGCAGAAAAGCAAAAAAAGGGGCGCATAAGTGGCTTATACAAGCGAAAATATACTCAATAAAAACAATTTAATTAATTAAAACTATTTTTTGTTAAACTACAACACCAGTAAGCGTGGGTTTTGAAATAGTATACTTAATATCAATAAGACCTATTCTACTTATACATAAAAGCCAATATCTCGCCAATAAGCTACGTAATAAAAATAAGCAAGTTAATTCCATAGCGTTTTTTTTTAAATAATTACAATCTCCAATAGAGATTTTCAATCTCAAAAGATTCTTTATGGGGAAATATTGCTATTTGAACCCTTAATAGAACTAAAGAAACTCTTTAATAGCAGAAATATTTGGTAATAATTTTTTTATTTAATTATCCGTATATCTGCGAAAATTTAAAATTATGTTTTATTTAAATCCATTAACAATAAATAAATGCTGCTATCGCGCTTGTAAATCTTCGTACTACGCCATTCTCCTCGATAAAAAAAAAAATGCATTCTATTACTTTTTATCTCAAAGAATTAGTCACAACAGCGTTACTATCAATATTTGCAACACCCATTTTCTTTAATGCTCTTCATAAAAAAAAAATGGACATTCAAGAAAAAAGAATGGCGATAGCGATTTTTCTTATCCATCAAAATTTATATTTTAAAATTAATTAAATAATTAATAAAATCTTTAAGTTAAATTATCTAAAAAATAATGTACTATACAGCATTTTTTAATTCACTTGTTTGCCTCTCACCACACCCCTGTAATATTCTTTAACATCTGTTAGACAAAATTAAATTATCTGACCTCAATCACTCAATATCTTATAGTTAATATTTTGGAAAAAAATCCCTGCCCTTGTCAAACCTCCCTATATTATTTTGTATAACTAAGATACAAATAAGACCACAGTAAACGAAAAAATTGTCTATTTTCATGATTTTTTTTAATTATATATAATTGTTTACAGTTTTGTCTCATTTTTGCTAGAAAATAAAAAATCGGTCAAGTCGAAGCTATACTTGCACAATTAGCGTTCCGTGCCACCAGCCCCCACCTGAGCAAACCACACCGCGTATCACATCGCGTATGCGCGGAGCATTGAAAATCGTGCAAGGTCAAAAGTTGATTCTTACATCGCGAGAAATATTTTTTGTCGAAAAACTTTTTCTCTTAAACCAATGGTTCAGCAGTTACAAGGGAATAAACAATCGAATTATTTATAACAATTGATCGCGCTAGAATTTTTCAATCCTGATAATTTTGGTTTAATCTACAGCTAATTTTTAATGTTAATGATTTTTTTTCATATTTTTCTGAGCGATCCTTTTGGTGATAAGGGTGGGGACAACAATTTTTAAGCGTTTTTCCCGAAAAATGTTTTAAAAAAAAATGCATAAAAAACATATAATATATATTGTTGAATTCATGCTTCAATAAGCTTTCATTTGACAGCCTACAGGATGCAATTTTTTTCCGTTTCCCCTAAATTAACTCCCAGAATCAAAACTTTTTATACTCAAGTTTGTAACTGGGTCACTCTATCTATGTGCTAAATTTAATTTTTTTTTACGTCGAATGGTTTGAGAGAAAATCGCCTGTGACAGACGGACGGACACCGAAGTGACTCCATAAGTTTCACGGAACACTAAAAAACTGGTACAGCGGAACCATCCAGGAGAAATATTCTACAAAAAATTATGGAAATTGCTTAATCCGTTCAAGAATTATGCGCGAACATACATAAAAAAATAGAAAATATTGGTCGCTTGAGAATCTCTTCTTTTGAAAGCGGTAAAAATGACTAATTTCTAATGCTTTACTAACATCTACACATCAGGATTGCTTCCCTTCAATACGTCACTTCTAGAATAATATATAAGTAGAAATAGCAGAATTTTTTTTCTTTTAGCGTGTAAATAAGAATCAGATTTTCATAAAATATATTCTTATTTGTAATTTTATGCAGTTTAGAGAATCTTAAGAAAAATCATTTTAAAACTATGTATAGATTTTTCCAGCGCATTCACCCTTTTAACAAAATACTTGCCAATATTTTTATTCGGCACAACACAAACGAAATTATTTTATTATTTTATTACATTAATTATTTATTTTGTCTTTAACTCAGGTCACTATACCACTATATCCTAATTTTCGGACGACTTTCAAACTGCGATCAAACGTATACGAACCTCTGTCTGTGCTAATATATGCTAATATAGTAAAAACAAATTAATTTAAAAAATGAAAATATCTTAAGCGACTTATTTACTGTGGTAGTGCCATAGTTCCGTGGTCCCTTATGGCTATCCACCAGTGGTACAAAAACTAGTTTGGGTAGACCGCCTAATCCCCCCCCCCCCCCCCCCGAGGGGGCACTATAAGGTCGGTAATATCATCATTCTCATGCCCTGAAAATTCCTTGTTTCTAGGCCTTGTATTAAGGAAGATATCACACTCCTTCGGTTGTAGAATAGACCGCTCTTCGTAACCGTGTCACTATACACATACAAACACCTACACAGAAAAAATAGGATAGGAAAAGATATTGAGTGATTCGAATGTCAATCATCAAAAAATGGGTTAAAAATCAAAATTTAATCGTCGATTGCTCCCTTCCTATAAAAAACGAAGAAACCTAAAAATATGGCAATTACGTATTTCGGTGACCTCTTACGATCAGGTATATGGGATTTTGATTTGGATCCATTTTGACCATGAAAAAAAATTCCGTCAAAAATATTCATCAAAAATCGTAATTTTCAGTTTTTCCCAAATTTTTCCAATTTCCACTCGTTTTAGGTATAGGTAAATGTATTGCAAGAAGAAAGTATTTGAGATTCTAAAGTTTGACGTGTCATACCGTTTTTCTGTCCGACGTTTCGTTTTCGAGCAATGTAGAACTCAATATGGGTTTGCAAGTGACTTTTTCGATCTAAAAAATTCAAGTGTGACATCCCATTTTTTCCGAATACCACCAGTTTGAATAGGGTTCTGAAGCTCCCGGTCCTCTACAAACTCCGAAAATTTAAATCGATTTAAGTTTTGCGACCTATAATCGATCCCATACGAATTCGCGGAAATTTCGACTTTGACGTTTAATAACTCCGAAACGAAACACCCTGTATAACTGAATTTTTTATCGAAACTAGACGCACTATCCCTCTATTAACCCAGAAAATTTAGTCGCTCCCGCACTAATCGTTTCGAGAAAAAAAAAATTTCAAATGTGAAAATGTCCAAGTCTGCGACAACCAACGGACATTTTTTTCACCAAGCAAGGAGTATATAGACCGCTTGGCGGTGTAATGTAAAGATCACTAAGAAAAAAGATAGTCACTTTCTTGCTAAACTTTCCTTATTTTCTACCAGTCTTACTAACATATTTTTTAAACCCTTTATTTAACTTCTTGCAATAATTTAATTGAGATTTTGTTGACAATATTAATATTTTCTTAATCCGTGCAGAAAGAAATCTTTGAAAAAAGTCACACGGGTGGGTGGAATAAGATAACATCTGAATAAGGTTGGTATTTGCCTACCGAATGCTTTATTTGCCCACAGGTATCTTTTTAGTGGTTCTATTGCAAGATTAAATAATTTACCGATATTATTAAATTATTTAGTGTAGGTATGGAACCCACGGAGGGTGAGGCTCTTATTTTGTAGAACTTGTCTAATTGTTTGGCATTCTGACATATTTCTTATAGTGTAGGAAACGAATTTACGTTGTTGTGTCACGGAAACAATTTTTGTCATAATTACATTTAATTTTAATAATAAATCAGCACATTATTGTTTACAAAAATAAATCAATATTGTATTAAATTTTTTAGCCTATTTTGTGGTTATAGAATTATAGAGAAAGTGTTAAAAGTATGAAAACACCTCATATTTGGTCTAGATTTTATTTGAAATATCTTACGGTAAGTCGCTGACGCCAACGCTCACGATATGTTATAATCTCGAATGAAAAAAGCGTGATATACCAAAAAACAGGTATGAAATCTTTAAAAGGGAAATAAGATAAGCAGCGAAATTGTTGTGACTATGGCAAAGCAGCTAGTCCAGAAGAACAAACCATTTTTCCATTCGTTATCAAGAGAGTTATAGTGAAAATACGGTAATGAGTGCCGAAGCATATCACTGTTCCTAGCATTACGCGTAATGAATTTACTATTTTGTGAACATTGATATAGAAGTCATATTTAAAAGTATTCTGCACTTTAAGTCACTTTAGTGCTTTAAACCTAAGGTTAAAAATATATCTGCCAATTATGTTGCATAATTTAAATTCTTCTTCGTGAAACAAAGGAGACAAGCATGTAATAAATATCGGCTTCGTCGCCTGGGGCTATGATCGGGATAATATAGTAACGGTTTAATCTTTCTTATTCCATACATTGCAATTTGTAGGACACACAGCGTCCTACAAAAGAGAAACCTCTGGTCATGGGCGTCCACAAGGGGTGTATTTTAATAATTACAATAAAGAAAATATTTTTTTTTACAATTATTCAAGTAATTCAATTGAAGCAAGACTGTAATTTATATTCTATAATAAATATTAACAAGCATAGGTCGGTCGATCAAGAGCAATGTATAAGTCAGGGTCGAAGTGGGTATGCAATTTATTTTTATTTTATCTAGGACATCCCACGTAGACTTCAAGCCTAAGTACTAACATACCGTGGGTGTCTGAAGAGAAGGGAAATGTAGTCTATTGACACGGGATTTGAAGGATTGGAGGTTGGGACGGGAAGGGAAAACATCTGCAGGCAATTTGTTCCATAATTCGGAGACCCTAGGTATGAATGAGCGAGAGAAGTGGTCTGTTCTAGACTTTTGTAGCTGGACAGTAAAGGGATGCATACGTGACGCGCCTCTGGTTGTTCTGTTAGGGACATTCAGGGGGGGGGGGGAATAATACCGGCTAGTTCTTCAGAGGAAAATCCGTGGAAGTAGCGGTAGAAAAGGGATAAATCCCCTACAGCGCGGCGATGAGCGAGAGAAGGGAGTTTTCTCGTGAGGGCTGGGTCATTGATAAGTCGAATGGCTCTCTTTTGGATAGAATCAAGGATCTTAAGTGTCGAAGGTGATGCCGCTCCCCAGATGTGGGAGCAGTACTCTAAGTTAAGTATTATTTGGGAAACATAGAGAGTGTATAAGTTGGAAGGGGAGAAGTATTTTCTGTCTCGAAAGAGAAAACCAAGCTTTTTAGCTGCCGATGTGGCTACTGAAGTAATGTGTTTGTGCCAGCTGAGATCATGTGCGAAAGCGACGCCAACGAGATCGAATGTTTCGTTGTTTTGCAGGGCTTGACCATTCATGTGGATGGGGTAAGCGTTGCCGGATTTTTTGCGTGCGAGGGATTGTATTGATTGTATTGTATGATTGTATTCTGTATTTCATATTTAAAAAGTATTAAATATTTATACGCTTGCGCAGTATGCTTTAATACTCGTCGCCGCTCGTTTTTTTTAAGCTGTCGATAAGGATTGCTCGTCACTGTCTGTGGCAGTATATTAAAAATGCTATTGGTAGTTAATAGGTTTGTTTCTGCAGCAGTTTGAAACTAGTCAGAGACAATCATCTTCTAGGAAAACAGTTTGCTAATCGAAACCGGGCAATCTCATTGGCTCTAATTGATTTGAAACTGCTGCAGAAACAGACCCAATAGTAGCGATGTTAAAACATGTTTTTGTTATGAATTATAAAATAATAATTAGAGCGTCGCGTTCTAATCGGACTTTTTGATACCATTACGTATAGTAATGTATGTACATACTCAGAGTTAACATAATCAAAGTTATCTTAAAATATATAGCAAATTTGTTGTTAGCTACCTACTTTAAAAATTTATTCACGAATAAAATATTTGGGAAATATATTTATATTGTTACAAATACAGTAAAGAAGTGTAGTCCCTCGGTGAAATAACGGTTCAGTGCTCTTTATTTGCCGGGGTAATAAATATTTGTTTAAAAAATATTTATTTCTCCCCCGTCTAATATTTAAATAGCCGGGGATTCAGTGCATCCCCCTTGCACCCACCTTGAGGTGCCCATTTTAAAAGTATATTTTTTACTTTGTGTGAGCTGTGGCGTCTTAACTACATCATGACAGAGCTTTAATTTATTTTAGGCTACATAAATTAAAAGAAAGGTGTAAAGTTGACGATTAAAAGTGAAAAGCTCGCCCTAAAATTTTAGAATTAAAACCTGCAGGAACATTTTAATTTATTCGCATTAAAGAGGCGAATTGAAAAAAATAACTAAAGTAAATAGATAATTGGGATGTTCAAGTTGACTGGCGCAAAAATTATATTCATATGACCCCAAATCAACAATATTAACTACAAGTAATGTAATGTTTAATGTCTTATCTGGAGACGCCGCTGCGCTGGTCGAAATTTTGAGGTCATACTCCGCTCTGCAAAAGTGAAATCTGATTTTTAAGGTCTCTCCGTATATTTTCAAGTATACATAAGCTATCTGTTAACCATTTAGTCAAGTCCATTCGTATAAAACATTTTAAAAATATTCTTTGAAGCTTAAAAAAATTTAAGTTATTTTTTAAACTGTTTTTTTTAACATATTAGTCCTATTTATAATGTGATCAGAGATAAGAACATCAACCCTGATATTGGATGGGTGTGTCCTCCGATTATAAGGCAACAATTGTAGCTGGACGTCCGTTGGTTTCACAACATCACATACCAGGGAACCCTATTTGGAAAGGGACTCTCCTTCCTAGTCAACAAGGTGACTAGCACAACATCCAGATGGATTGGATGGGATATATCGGGACTAGATGTGTAAAGTGCTTAGAGACAATTTTAGTAACAGTGTTAGTTAAATATTCAGAGAAAATTTTAAATATAGCGTTAAGTTAAGAAGTAAGTTTTTCCAATTTTGCTTAGTTAAAAATATTTTTTATGTGCTTTATGCACAAATCTTCTAACCCCTAAAATAATTTGTTTTTTTGATTGATTGGCTGGGTATCGAGGTGAAAAGTGCTTAGAGACACTTTTAGGGATATTGTTTTTCCATTTTTGTTTCATTAAAAATATTTTAAACATGCTCTATGCATACATTTCATTTTTTTTTTAAGATTTTGTAACTATGAAAACAAACTGTCTAACCATTTTATTCTGCCGAATAAAGTGTAGTAATGTATTATTTTTAGTTAAACTTTATGGTGCAGTGCAGTGTTTTGTAGAAAATAAAAACATTTTATTATTTTTAAGTTTGATTGGATTCGTTGGGATATACTGAGACTAGGCATAGTGTTTAGAGATAATTTTGGGGACAATTTTAGTTCAATGGTGTTTAGATAAGTAGTTTAAAGTTAATAAGTTTTAAACATGCTTTATGACATAATTCTTTAAAACTTTTTACCGCTATTATTTTATTTTGGTAATTGTATAGTAATTAAATGTATTATTTTTGATTACACTTTACATATGGTGCTAATGTGCAATGTTTTGTAGAAAATAAATTTAATATGGTATAATTGGGATACTTGTATCCCTATCGATGGTAATTATTTCATTTCCACTATTACAAATCCGACAAGTTTTTGACAAAATTATTAGACATAGTGATCGCCTACAAATATAGTAAGCCCATTTTTCGAGTGTCTTAGTTTTCTTTTTATGTGCGTGTTTACGTTATTGTAGGATCGCATGTCAAAAAAAAATATTGATGAATGTAGAAGCAAAAATAACTGGCGAAGTTGTTACCATCTTCGTGATTTATTTTTAAAAACTTTTTACAAAGGGATCTGGATCTAGTTCTGGAGAGTCCTTGTAGTCGAACTGTGGAATAATTTCTTCTACATCAACACATGATTTCTAATTCTTCTTCCATTTCAAATTTTTAATTAGTAAATAGGGAGTTAAACTAATTATGATATGCTAATTGGGGTCACAAATTCAGTAAAATTTAACTTTCACTCTTAACTTCGCTTTTAATCTCGTCATATACGGTAGAGGCGGAGGAAAATTTTAGGCGAAGTAAAATTATGAGGTAAACTAATTATAGGGAGTTAAACTAATTATGATATGCTAATTGGGGTCACAAATTCAGTAAAATTTAACTTTCACTCTTAACTTCGCTTTTAATCTCGTCATATACGGTAGAGGCGGAGGAAAATTTTAGGCGGAGTAAAATTATGATGTAAACTAATTATAGGGAGTTAAACTAATTATGATATGCTAATTGGGTCTCTCAGTTCAGAGGCGGAAGTAAAAAAAAATTATTATTTTAAAATATGGAGTAAAACTAATTAATTTTAATATATGGAGTAAAACTCGTTAATTTTAATATTTAAATTTATGTAAATTAGGAGGAGTAGAGTAATTTCCCTACTATTATTCTACTGACGTAGACTTCGATGACGTACTTGAAATTTGCGCATGCGCAAAGGTGGCTGAGATATGACGTCATAGATCACAAGATAAGATCCACCCGGGTGGCGGGTGGGGCACAGTCCCTCTTCTTGTACTACTGGAGTACATCCGTTCGTTTGTTAAATTCCTATTGGAATCTGGCAGACGTTTCGCCAAGGTCTCACTTGGCATTATCGATGCTTACTCGTTGCTGTCAAGTCGTAAACTGATGAATCTTTGTCGTGACTCTCGATATTTATAGCCTGCGCCGGAGGTTGTAGCGGTTCTGGTTGGCTGGTGTTGGCTCCGCCCCCTCAGTCGTTGCTTCGTTGGCTGTTTGTTGTGACATGGTTGCGAGTTGATGCGCTTCGGCTTGCCGTTTTACTATTGTCTTCCATGTACTGGACAAATGCAGAGCGTCATCCCTTTTGTTTAGATGACCGGTCTTTTCTATTTCGATGGCTTCTCGTATTATTCTAGTTTTGTAGTTTTCGACGTTTGCCAGTTGTCTGCAGCTATCAAAGTTGATTTTGTGTCCTGTTTGATGTTGATGTTGAAACAGGGCCGATGTAGTTTGTTTGTTTCTGATAGCCAGTTTGTGTTCTTCTAACCTGGCTGAAATTCGTCTGTTAGTTTGTCTGACGTACATTTTATTGCAGGTACCGCATGCTACACTATACACACCTTGGTTTTCTAGTTTAATTTTCTGTTTTGGATTTTTTAATGCTGTTCTTAAGGTTTGATGTGGTTTATATACAGTGGATATATTATGCTTACGAAGAATGCGACCAATCCTGTCAGTAGTTCCTTTAATGTATGGCAATATGGTTTTTGGTCTGCTTTCCGAGTCTTCCTGTTGTTTCTGTCTTGGATGCTGTTGCAGTTCTATTGCTTTTCTAATTGTGTTGTCTTTATATCCATTCTGTAATGGATAGACAGACAGAAGACAACCACAACGGCCAGTGTCGAACAACAGCCATACGGTACACAACATATCAAAATACCAGCTCTCCGATGCCGAAACAAGTGTACTAAGCAAACGATTTAACTATGCAGTTGCCCCAAGAAGAATACCTATGGAAGATATTATCTCTAACATCGAAACAAGCCTATCATCTTTAGACGAACAAACGTCGGAGCAAATACGACAAGATGTCACGAGGATCCTGAAGTCTTCCAAACCACCTCAACCTAATCTAAGTCACCAGGAGAAACAAGCTCTCAAGAAACTGAATATGGCTGAAAACATCACTATTCTGCCAGCCGATAAAGGAAATGCCACTGTCATCATGAATTCTGAGGACTACAACACAAAAATGAAACAACTAAACGATCCAAGCTACAAACCTGTCTCCAGAGACCCTACAACATATTTGGAAAAAACAACGAAGTCTAAAATAATAGGATCACCCATAAACGAAGATATTAAACAGAAGCTTTTTCCTAGAGAAAAATCGAGTCGATGCCCGAAATTCTACGGTCTCCCAAAAATCCACAAAGACCTTTACGACCAATTGTCAGCGCTTTCAACTCTCCTACACATAATTTAGAGAAATACCTGGCTAGTATACTGCAACCCATAGTTGAAAAAGCAGATTCTTATGTTAAAAACTCTGAAGAATTCACCCATATTATAGACTCCCTCACCATAGATCAGCACGACATTATCGCAAGTTTCGACGTCAAATCTCTGTACCCAAGCATACCAGTAAATGAAGCACTGCAACAAATAGCAGATAATGAACAGCTCCCGACGCACATAATAGAACTGTCAAAACACTGCCTACAAAACGCCTATTTCATGTACGATGGACAAATATACAGACAGATTGATGGAGCAGCAATGGGGTCTTCACTGTCACCTGCAGTAGCCAATCTTTTTATGGTGTATTTCGAAAAGGAAGCTCTTGAGTTAGCGAATCTTAAGCCAAAACTATGGATTAGATATGTCGACGATGTTTTTGTTGTTTGGTCCTTTGGCAAAGAGAAACTCCTGGAATTTTTAGACCATCTAAATTCGATACACCCACGAATCCAATTCACGCTAGAGCTCGAAGAAAACAATCGGCTTCCTTTCCTAGATGTGCATGTATTTAAAAATGAACATGGACGACTAGAACACACGGTATACAGGAAACCAACTCACACCAATAGATACTTGAATGCCGAATCACATCACCACCCATCACGAATAGGCAGTAGCAAACACGCTGATCTCCAGATCCATCCGGCTCACCAGCGACAACAACAGACCTCATGAGCTAGAAAAGATAACCACCGCTCTAAAACAGAATGGATATAAAGACAACACAATTAGAAAAGCAATAGAACTGCAACAGCATCCAAGACAGAAACAACAGGAAGACTCGGAAAGCAGACCAAAAAACATTAAAGGAACTACTGACAGGATTGGTCGCATTCTTCGAAAGCATAATATATCAACTGTATATAAACCACATCAAACCTTAAGAACAACATTAAAAAATCCAAAACAGAAAATTAAACTAGAAAACCAAGGTGTGTATAGTGTAGCATGCGGTACCTGCAATAAAATGTACGTCGGACAAACTAACAGACGAATTTCAGCCAGGTTAGAAGAACACAAACTGGCTATCAGAAACAAACAAACTACATCGGCCCTGTTTCAACATCAACATCAAACAGGACACAAAATCAACTTTGATAGCTGCAGACAACTGGCAAACGTCGAAAACTACAAAACTACAATAATACGAGAAGCCATCGAAATAGAAAAGACCGGTCATCTAAACAAAAGAGATGACGCTCTGCATTTGTCCAGTACATGGAAGACAATAGTAAAACGGCAAGCCGAAGCGCATCAACTCGCAACCATGTCACAACAAACAGCCAACGAAGCAACGACTGAGGGGGCGGAGCCAACACCAGCCAACCAGAACCGCTACAACCTCCGGCGCAGGCTATAAATATCGAGAGTCACGACAAAGATTCATCAGTTTACGACTTGACAGCAACGAGTAAGCATCGATAATGCCAAGTGAGACCTTGGCGAAACGTCTGCCAGATTCCAATAGGAATTTAACAAACGAACGGATGTACTCCCGGATCAATATTTCTTTATATTATATATATATATATATATATATATATATATATATATATATATATATATATATATATATATATATATATATATATATATATATATATATATATATATACAGGGTGTTCCTAAATGTCGTGCTGATAATAAAGAGGGTGATTCTACAAGCGATTTTAAGAGAAAAAGTTCATGTGACCATATGTCCTAAATCGTTTAAATTTTAAAATACAGGGTGTTAAAGTTTAACTTTTTTATTCGTTTCTGGCGTATACCTTGTACATTTTTTACGATATTTAATTTAAATTTGGTATACAGTCTACCATAATTAAGCTTTATGAAATGGTAATATTACATTTTAAGAAATTATACAGAGTACTCCTTTTTTTGGGACACGGTTCCTTCAGGCCCTCCCAACTTTTTATTGGAACGCCGCTGGTTATTTTTGCTTCTGGAATCGTATTTCGCATTTTATTTTGTAACTTTTTTATGTCTTGTAATTTTCTGATATTTTGCATTGTTTAGAAGATATTATACCTCACATCTTCTCCTCATTAATCCTCGCACTCAAAAAAAAAATCAAGATTGCTATGAAAACATTTTTATTAAGTTTTTTCTGTTGTCATCTTTGACAGTACAATCCTTTCGTATTTACAACAGAAGTCATTTTATGCTAAGTAAGTCAATAATTATTAGTTAACGTGTAAGCTACAGTTTTGAATTGAAATTTATCTACCTAATAAATATGCCGAATTTTACGAATTCTGAAAGGGCTGATATGCACTTTATTTATGGCCTTGCCAATGGAAACGCTTTTGAAGCCAGACGTATTTATGGTGAAAGATATCCGAATCGTGTGATACCTGACAGTAGAACATTCTCGAATATTCATCGACGCCTTCATGAAACTGGGCATTTTCAAAAAGATACAGCTAACGCAGGAAGACCTCGTACTGTTAGAACACCAGCTATCGAGGAAGCTGTATTAAATGAAATAGATAATCATCCAGAAACCAGCACTAGAAAGATTGCCATAAATTTAAATATTTGTCATCAAATTGTTTGGAGAATCTTGTCGGACCAGCAACTTTACCCATACCATCTTCAAAGAGTGCAAGCACTGCTTCCCCGTGATTTTCCTTTACGGATTAATTTCTGTCAATGGTACCTACAGAGGCTCGCAGTAAATCCCCATTTTGAAAGTCAAATCCTTTTTACAGATGAAGCTAACTTTTCAAGAAATCAAATAACTAATTTTCATAACAATCATTTATGGGCTCAGGAAAATCCACACGCCATAGTAGAAGCGCATTATCAAGAGCAGTTTTCATTAAACGTATGGGCTGGTATTATTGGAGATTATTTGATAGGTCCCTTCTTTTTACCTGCTCGCCTTAATGGTCAGTCATATCGCCAGTTCTTGCAAGAAGAATTGCCACTTCTACTTGAGGAAGTACCACTTTTATTAAGAAACCAACATTGGTATATGCACGATGGCGCTCCAGCACATTTCAGTGTTCTGGCACGTGAATATTTAAATGAAATGTATCCTGAAAGGTGGATAGGTCGTGGAGGACCACAACCATGGCCTCCTAGGTCACCCGATTTAAACAGTTTAGATTATTTCCTATGGGGACATATTAAGTCCTTAGTGTATGTAACACCAGTGGATACTGTGGACGATTTAAGAAATCGCATAATCGCTGGATTTGAAACGGTTAGAAACACTCCCGGTATTTTTGAAAGAGTGCGGGGATCAATGAGAAGAAGATCTGAGGCGTGCCTAATGGCAGGAGGGAGCCATTTTCAACAATTATTGTAATTAGTTAACTAACTTGTATTATTAATAATATATTTTTAGAATAATTAATATTTCAGAAAGCTTAGTTAGGTATGTTTAATTTAAATATTTGGTACACAGTCTACCATAACTAAGCTTTATGATAGTACTATCCAAGATTACAATAGAAAACACTTAATAAAAATGTATCCATAGCAATCTTGATTTTTTTTTTGAGTGCGAGGATTAATGAGGAGAAGATGTGAGGTATAATATCTTCTAAACAATGCAAAATATCAGAAAATTACAAGACATAAAAAAGTTACAAAATAAAATGCGAAATACGATTCCAGAAGCAAAAATAACCAGCGGCGTTCCAATAAAAAGTTGGGAGGGCCTAAAGGAACCGTGTCCCAAAAAAAGGAGTACTCTGTATAATTTCTTAAAATGTAATATTACCATTTCATAAAGCTTAATTATGGTAGACTGTATACCAAATTTAAATTAAATATCGTAAAAAATGTACAAGGTATACGCCAAAAACGAATAAAAAAGTTAAACTTTAACACCTTGTATTTTAAAATTTAAACGATTTAGGACATATGGTCACATGAACTTTTTCTCTTAAAATCGCTTGTAGAATCACCCTCTTTATTATCAGCACGACATTTAGGAACACCCTGTATATAAACTGAACGTTTTACATTTTTTTATTATAAGCAATCCAGTGGTTAGTCACTAAATGAATTTGCAAGTAATTTAAAAGATTTTACTACACAGTGTGATTTTCCGAGTAATTTCTACCAAGATTACGGCATTCTTAAGAGGAATTAATAACGATTCGATTAGAAAGCAGTTACTTCAAAAAGATCTACACACTTTTTCTGAAACGCTTGAGACGGCACGTACTATTGAAGGGTTATTACGTAACGATAGTTTTTCAGGTTATCATCACCATACAAATAAAATACAAAATTCAAATTCAAGGAGACCAATACAAAATCAACAAAATGTTACTTCTGCAACGTATTTCTTTCTCTAAAAGCACTTTGCCATTCATGTGGTGGTTCACATTTACGTTGGGTATGATTAATTACTACTCGAAATTTATTCCTAAATTAGCCGATTTAACTTATCCTCGTAATAGATTATGAAAGAAAAATACTCCATGGCATTGGTCACAAGAACGCCAACAATCATTTCAAAAAATTCGCGATAAGCTTTCTTCTTCAAGCTTTCTCGCTCATTATGACTCAAAATTACCATTTATTCTAGCTGCAGACCCAAGTTCTGTGGGCGTAGGAGCTGTTATTTATGACAGATATCCGGATGGATCTGAAAAGCCTATTGCGCATGCGTCAAACACTTTAAATCCCTAAGAACAACGCTACTTTCAAATTGAAAGAAAGGGGTTAGCCATTGGTTTTGGTATAAAAAAGTTTCATCAATACCATTGGAGTAGAAATTTCAAGTTTTTGACAGATCATAAAAAGGTAATTCCGACTACTACTGCTAATCGATTACAGCGTTGGGCAATACTACTTATGGGATATTCTTTTGATATGGAATATGTACCTACTTCAAAATTTGGACAAGCCGACAGTCTATCTAGACTTCCTGCAGGACCAGATAATTATTTTGGTAATTATGGTTATAATTTTGATTACGTAATTTCCAAGATTGAACGAGATTCAGATAGAAATATCAGTTGAACTGGAAGATATTGAGAAAGAAACATGCCTAGATGATCTACAAAAAGTAAAAAAATTTGTTTTACAAGGCTGGCCAAAACAG
This sequence comes from Philopedon plagiatum, assembly GCA_963971165.1. NCBI lineage: Eukaryota > Metazoa > Arthropoda > Insecta > Coleoptera > Curculionidae > Philopedon > Philopedon plagiatum. Next base: position 103,539,551 of record OZ020191.1, on the reverse strand, counting down.
TGCGATAATAACAAAGTTAAATCTTATTTTTTACGGAAAAATGCCTTATCCATATCTGGAAATTGCATTTTATGGGGTGTTAGAACTATTATACCTACAAAATTACAACTACAAATTTTAAGATATCTTCACTCTACTCATGCAGTCGTCCATGTGAAAGCAGATGCTCGACAATATCTGTGGTGACCAAATTCGGATGCAGAGATAGAAAAAATTTCTTTTAACTGTACTGCATGTTCTTTAATAAACAAAGATCCACCTAAGGTACATATAAATTCTTGGCACAAATCGATTATGCTGGCCCATTTAAATCCTCCATGTTTTTGATAATTGCTGATACATATTCAAAATAGTTCCAAGTTATACCTACAAAACACACACAAACATTCTCAGACTACAATAAATATATTAAAAACCTTTTTATAACCTATGAATTAGTACATGAAATAGTTTCGGAAAATGCAGCAGCTTTTATCTCTTTAACCTTTCAAAATTTTTGTAAACTGTATGGAATTAAAATTATTACTACTCGGATATATCACCCATCCTTAAATGGACAAGCGGAACGTTATGTACAATTATTCAAAACTGCAATTAAAAAGATATGTCTCACTGTTTCTGAACATTTCCATACATGAACACAAAGAATTAGTTGTTTAGATATAGAACAACTACTCATCCAGCAACCAATGCTTCGCCAAGCGAATTGTTCGTTAGAAGACAAATACTTACACCTTTAGAGTTAGTTAAGCCTACAGTAAACAATCCCGTGGAATTTTCTTCAAAAAAGTTTAAAATTGTACAAAAGTTTGGGTAAAAATGTATAAAACCCTAAATACCACTTCTTGAGAAAAGGGAAATATTCTAGAACAAAAAGGGAATCCAATCTGGATTGTTCAAGGAATCGAAAATTTAAGACACACAAACCAATTCAAAAGGTTTAAAGGTAATGAAGATAATGAAAAAAAGAAAACTACGATGTAGACTTACCTTTAAACTCTACACAACCTTCAACAAGTCGCGATACTACAAAAACACCTTCTCCAGTAAAATGTAGAGTGTCTCTACCTACTGCTCCACATAAAGCTCCAAGAAATTGCGCTCCGCCACAAAGGCTGATGTACTAGCCAGAGGAGAGGAAGATAAGAACTCAAAGTTTCCTTTCCCCAAAGCTTATTATAAAAAAAACCTAGTATACATAATATACAGAAAAACAATTTTGTTTATGTTTTTCATCTTGCGGGGAGAAGTGTTGTATCTTCTAGTTCTAGACAATAATTCATATTTTCATATATGTATGATCTGCGCGAGCGCGATTAGTATTAACTTAACGGTAGTGCGGTCTACTTCGGTCCGTGCTAAGATACTCTACTACATCGGTTATACTTCGGTATAAAATACTAATAGACGGAGAGCTGGTAGACATTTTGGGTAGGTATTTGAGGCACTGTGAAAAAGTGTTCAAAACTTCTTCTAGTTATACCTGAATTGGCTCCCGCAAGACCACGTGACTGACAGCACCCATGCGGTCGTTAATAAGAATTTTGGAATAGTTATAACGTTCTTAGTCGTAATTTTGTTGTTTTAAAATTGTTATATATTTATCTATAAATGAAAAAAATTATAGTATGTTGTACATATTTATTGATGCGCAACATAACTAAGCAAATAATAGTATATTATTAACCTAGGGACTAAAGTGTCTCTTTTAATCCCGCGGCGAAAGGTTTGTAGCCCGACCGTAGGGAGGGCTACAATTCGCCAGGGAATTAAAAGACACTTTAGTCACGAGGTTAATATACTATTTTATGCACTTTAGGATAGGTAAAACGTTAAAGAAATAACAAAAAAAAATCATACCACTAAACGGTACTCTATTTCTAAAACGTCATCTTCAATGACTTGTACCATGATTGTCTCTGTCAAATTCCTTATACCAGAAAAAAAGCATGGCAAATCAACTTTTTACTGGTACTTCCTTCGAAATGTCTTCAGAGGTTTCGATTCCTGTTGAACAAAATGAAATACCAACGACATCGTTGGTCTCACCGACCGCGACGACGACAACGGCTAACATTTTCCAAAACTCTTTAATTAATAAAAATATCAGCTGCGATAACAATAATTTACCTCTTTTTCACTTGGCTAATTGCAGTGGGGTAAACATAAATGTTAATATTTATAAAAATTAAGTTGTTTTTTATAGTTAATATTGTTCTAAACACGTTACATTTCTATTGCATTAGCATATAAATATAGCATATAAATCCCTAGGGATTTAAAGTAAATTTTAAATCCCTAGGGATTTAAAGTACCACTTTTTTCCCGGAAAATAGGGATTTAAAGTACCCTTTAAATCCCTAAAGTGCATAAAATAGTTTTTTTCCTTCAGATTACTTTAATTCAATTTAATTTTCATGAAATATCAAATTGCATAATAAAATCAATTGAAATGAATTTATAGCAAACGTATAAAAATATGTTTTTATATTATTCATCGTCGGAATGTGTGGCTTCTTCTTCATAGGACTCCTCATCAGAGCTTGAATACTCTTCTTCTTCTGCTTCTTTTGCAGTCTGAAAAAAGTAAAGAATGTATAGTCAATAAGTAATTGAATGAAATATGTAAGAATAAAAAAAATTTAACTCACCTGTAATGTCTTCACTGGCACCGGTATTATCGGATTTTGTGCAAATAACACACACTTTTTTTGAACTATTATCACTATCCATGGCAAATAATCACCGACAAAATAGGATTTTTATAAAGACACGTGTTGGATAAATACCTTGTAGTGTACGACTGAGAACGTTATACTCCACAATTCTTACTAACGACCGCATGGGTACTGTAAATCACGAGGTCTTGCGGAAGCCAATCACACCGCAGCGTGCTTCCCCTTGAGAAAACGGCGATATACGCACTCTCTCACACTTCAACTTACGCATAGCGCTATTAACTCGCACTCACGTAGAACATTCTCACTCACCTGGCAGGTAGAATGTCCTGCCGAAACGACCTGTGTTTTTGTAAATATTTATTTTTAGTCAGAAATAGTATCCCGTAAAAATTTCAAAGTGCCTCAAGTATTTTTTTTTTCGATTTTTTTGAAAAATAATTTTGCAAACGTCTGGCAAAGTTTGCGACTCGGTTAAATGATCTGGCTTTTTCATTTTTCAACTCTTTGAATACTAAATTCTAAGATATTAAAATTTCAAAATGCCTCAAGAATATTTTTTGAAAAAAAAATTGGCTTCTTTAAAAGTTTAAGGGTCGCTTAAGCCCCGCCACCTTCAGCCAGGTCTGCATTTTCGAATTCAGGTATAACTAGAAGAAGTTTTGAAAACTTTTACACAGTGCTTCAAATACATACCCAAAAATGTCTACCAGCTCTTGGGCTATAAATTATATTATGTATAATACTACAAGTGCCGCAGCCCGGGACCGTGGGACCCATAAATAAAGTGTGTGTGTGTGTGTGTGTGTGTAACTAATTAAGGATTATAGTGCTTCTACATTATTCCTGAACATGGACTCCATCTTTAGCCAGTACTACTACAAAAAACCGTAAGTTAAATACATAAAAGTTGATATTATAGGAGATACTTGAGATACTGAAGATTTTTTAAATAAAAACACTTAATCATGAGGGAATACCAATTTTATTTTAATGAAATTTTCTTATTTAATAAATAGTTTAGTAAAAAAGTTAATAACAAGAGTGCGAAACTATCCTAATGAAGTCTCCTGAACCTAAAATTAGTTGGGGCACAGAATTTTATTATTATTGCATTTTCAACAGCTGTAGGTTTGTTTATAACACGGCTTTTTCGCTAATGTGAACTGGACTACTTACGTCACTGAAATTATTTTTCATATGTATACCTAAGTAAATTATGAACCAATTATACTGACATAATTAACCAAATTGTCAGTGATTAAAAGAAACCAAATTTCGCTTACCTGTACACTTCCTTATACGAATATTTCCAGCTTTCAATGTTCGCTTCTAAAATACCCTCTCTAAACACTACATCTTGTTTAATTGCAGCCAAAAATCTAAAAGCTTCGTTATCAAAGCAGAACACATTTTCATGGCTGAGCGGCAGAGACACGTTGTTGGTGTCCTTTATTTTTTTCACTAACAATTCCAAAGAAGTATATGTATCGCCTGGTGTATAATTTTGCCCTCTTGTGTTAGTAAAAAGAAACGCTATATTGTCGATTGCCGACTTTTCCAATCGTGAAAGAATTTGAGTAACGCAATAATTCAAAAACACATCTAAGCGAGTGTTCGTTGGTTTCAATAAGAGACAAATAGCGTGAATTTTCTCTAATTTTCCTATATAACTCAACACATAATCACAGTTTTTATTGTCTTGATCAATGCCCCTCGGATCGCCCATTCCAGGAGTATCAATAAGCCTTATCAAGTACGACTTATTTTCCAGTGTAATATAAAACACGTAGGTTTTTACATCTTGTGTTGCTGCTGCTCCGTCAGCTAAATACTCATTTTCATCTTTTGCTCCAAGTGTAATTTCATGTTTTTTAAACTTACTAAAATAATAATTAGTTCGTGAAAAAATAAATCCTGGTAAAGTAAAATAAGGACGTTGTGTAAAAAATCATTCAATTTAAATTTTAATACACCCTACTTGACCCATGAACGCCTCACGCACCACTTTTACAAGTTATGGTAAGCCACAATCTTAAGTTTAAACTTCAAAAACCGGTTCCATGATTGGTCAGTCTTGTAGTTCAACTGAAGATCGAGGTTTAAAGTATACTTGTGAAATCCAGCCCCAACAACGAATATAAACTAATCTACGTTTTGCTGCCAAAACTAGTAAGTCAGGAGAGATGAAAAAGCTGAATCTTACCAGTTGTAAAAAAGTTAGCAAGCGAATGGATTGTTAATAGGATCTACTAGACCTTTTTGCCAAAAAAGGCTTGCTGGAATTTTAGACAGCTTTGTTAAAAAAAGTATATATGTATATATATGTATATATATATATATATATATATATATATATATATATATATATATATATATATATATATATATATATATATATATATATATATATATATATATATATATACAGGGTGGCCCACCGAAAACGTACCGCAAGGCATTACAGGCTGGCAAAGAACTTTTCGACAAAATTCAAAAACTCGTCAAGTTTGTTTGTCAGGGGGACAACTTTTGACGCAAAAAGCATAGCAAAACATTCAACTCCCTAAGTGGGGTGTCATCCCCCAAATTTTTTAAAATGGGAATAGGGGTCAAGTGATACATCATTAAAAAGGGCTTTTAATTCCCTACACATTGCTGCTTAGTTTTTGAAAATCGATGCACTCGTTTAAAAAATATGGAGCTTTGAATACCAACAATAAGTTCGACGAAAAATGCAAAAATCGATTTAATTTTACTTAAAAACTTACCGTATTAGTGAAATAAATTCCTTCAAAAGAATTCGCTGTTTTTGCTGATTTGCAAATTCTTTAGGCTCGTTTTCGTGAGTAAACATTTGGTTTTTGCTTTATATTTAGATAGGCCAGGTAGTTTCTAGATAGCTGTCTTGTGATTTGTGGTTGAAGTGTTTCAAAATTATTGAACCTTTTACATCTATCAATTATGGTGGACTCAATTGCAGAAAGAGTAGAAATTATTGAGCTTTTTTTTCAAAAACAATGAATGTGGTACTCGGGTCGCGGAGCTGTTTAACCAACGGCATTATGACAAACATGTTTCTGGGAAAATTGGTTGCCAAATTTCGCGAAACAGGTTCCGTTCATAACAAAAAGAGGCAGCTTGAAAATCCCGTACTAAATGAACCTACGGAGATAGTAGTATTGAAGCAAGTTGCAATGGATAGTAAACTGAGTACAAGACAACTGGCTGTTGCGACGGGCGTGAGTCGTACAAGTGTGCAACGAGTATTAAAAAAATACAAGTTCCATCAGATTCGGTTAGTGCACGAACTAAATGAAGACGACTTTGATCGTCGCTCTCAATTTTGCGAAATTATGACTGAACGAGCGATTAATAATGGTAATTTCCTATTTAATGTGTGTTTTTCGGATGAGTGTACTTTCTTCTTGAATGGTTTAGTGAATAGCCACAATTGTCGTTACTGGGCTGATACCAATCCAAGGATTTTCCCCGAAACACACACACAACACCCCCAGAAGTTGAATGTATGGGCTGGTATTTTTGGAAATTCCATTGTAGGTCCTTTTTTCCTTCCTGGAAATTTAACAGGGGATATGTACCTGGATTTACTACAAAATGTCATCGGCCCAGCTCTAACAAATATCATAGAGAACGACCCTGCATATAATGAACAGGAACTGATATTTCAACAAGACGGAGCTCCTCCGCGTTACTCGCTAAATGTGCGCAAGTATTTAAATGACGTTTCCAGAACGCTGGATAGGACGAAGGGGTGCAATTGAGTGGCCCCCTCGGTCACCCGACTTAAGTCCTTTAGATTATTTTTTGTGGGGGCACATAAAAAACAAAGTTTACAGCACCCTACCTGCCACATTGGAAGATCTGCGAGGACGAATCATTGACGTATAGCGCAAGTGCTCCAAAATGTACGGCAACGGTTTGGAGATAATCTGTATCACTGTATGCACGTTGGCGGACAACAGTTTCGGCATTTACTTGACTAATACGGTAAGTTTTTAAGTAAAATTAAATCGATTTTTGCATTTTTCGTCAAACTTATTGTTGGTATTTCAAAGCTCCATATTTTCTAAACGAGTGGATCGATTTTCAAAAACTAAGCGGCAATGTATAGGGAATCAAAAGCCCTTTTTAATGATGTATCACTTGACCCCTATTCCCATTTGAAAAAATTTGGGGGATGACACCCCCACTTAGGGGGTTGAAGCTTTTGCTATGCTTTTTGCGTCAAAAGTTGTCCCCCTGACAAACAAACTTGACGTGATTTTGAATTTTGTCGAAAAGTTCTTTGACAGCCGGTGATGACTGGCGGTACGTTTTCGATGGGCCACCGTATATATATATATATATATATATATATATATATATATATATATATATATATATATATATATATATATATATACAGTGACCGGCAAAAAGTTCGCAACATATGGGAAAAATTTTTATTAGGTGAGTATTGGAAAAACTTTTCCGGGGGATCGGTTCTGCATGTCCGATAACCTAAAAATCGATTTTGACATACGTCACGTGACCACTGGTATAGCGTCAAATTAAAAAAAAAATTGTTAATTTACAAAAAGTGAGGTTAGTTGACGAGATATCAAAAAAAGTTATTTGAAAAAATTGCTTAGAATTAAATTCTAGGTCCTTGTGCAAAATTTTAAGATTTTATTTAAAAAAATTGGAAAACTCAATTTTTTTTAAATATTTTTTTATCGATTTACAAATTTCCAGTTTTTCTCGTTTAGATAGCTTGGCTAATGTAAAGCCCATGTATCTGGATGAAAATAAACGAATGTAGTAGTTTTTTCTACAATTGACAGGACAAAATTAAAAAAAACAGGGTTTCGCCGGACGCTAGCTGTTGCAATGATTTGTACCTAGCAGCAGTGTCAAAATTTTAGAGACATTTCAATGAGATTACATTGAGAAAACCTTAATCGTCTTAAATATATCTGAAGTTCGACTTTTTGTAAAGTTAAGGGGAGTAAAATAGATAATAAACAAAAAATTACCTGTTTATTTAATCGAAATTTCATAAACGAAAACCAATGTAAGAAAAACTTAAAAGTAGTCAAATTCTGTACTAACAACATAAAAAATCATTGTTTTTCCTTGGGTGCACAAAATTTAAAACTCAGTATGACCACCATTTCTCTCCATACATACTATTGTTCTCGAGCGCAACTCTCGATTAACATTTCGGAGCATTTTACGATTTATTTGCAATACACAATTTCTAATGACATTCTCTAAATTTTGTATATTCCTAAAGGGTCGATGTTTGTACACAGAGTTCTTTAGGTATCCCCACATAAAGAAATCTAACGGAGTCAGATCTGGTGATCTCGCAGGCCACGGATTTTCAGAAAACCGTCCTATCCACTGGTTTCCAAATTCTTGATCCAGCCATCTCTTCACCTCATTTGTGGAATGAATGCTAGCTCCGTCTTGTTGAAAGTATAAATTTCTTCTTTCGGCTAATGACAAATTGTCTAAAAAGTCAGATATCTCAGTTTGTAGAAATTCTAAATATCGTTCTGAATTTAAATTGTCTCTAAAGAAAAAAGGTCCCACTATTCTGAGGTTGAAAATTCCGCACCACACATTAACCTTAAAACTATATTGGTCTTTACTCTGAATTACAAAGTCTGGGTTTTCGGTGGCCCACCATCTACAGTTTTGTGAACTGACGGTTCCGTTAGAGGTAAATGTAGCTTCATCCGAGAAAAGAACGTTCTTTGGGAAATTAAAATCTTCCTCAATCATACCCTGGAACCAGGCACAAAAATCGAAGCGGGCGTCATAATCCCTATCTTTTAATACTTGTACAAATTTAGGTTTGTACGGATGAAATTTGTTTCTTTTTAATATCCTCCGCACAGATCTTTCGTGAATGTTAGTGATCTCCGATATTTGACTAACTGCTAATTGGGGTGTTTCTGTGATCGACAAACACACATCCAGAGAACCTTCGTCACCTGTTACCGGTTTTTCATGGGAAACTTTATTCTGATTTTCCACCGATCCCGTTTCTTTAAATTTATTGACTAGACGAGATACTGTGGAATAATGGAGGGATTTATCGGGGTGCCTCTCATTAAAAATTGCTGCTGTTTCTCTATGGCTTTTGTAATTATCTCCAGAAATTAAAATAATTTCTATCTTTTCCTGAAGAAGTAGTGTGGGTGCCATTTTAAGGAATAAAATATTAATAAACTTATGTAAAATATCAAACTTAGTAAGATGCGAGACATAAACCAATGACATAGGTTGAAATCAAACAAATTATAATTTGTTTGACATTTTTCTGTTGTTTTTAACCTACTAGATTATTTGGTTGTTTTAATTTCAGAGCCTGCTTTGGTAGTTTTAAGTACAACTAAATAGACCTGGTTGTTAAATTTATGTGCGAAAAATCTTAATAAAATCTTGATACAGTCATTTCATTAGATTCAAACCATTGCAACAGCGAGCGTCCGGCGAACACCTATTTTTTCGATTTTGTCCTGTCAATTGTAGAATTGTAGATCTGACTCCGTTAGATTTTTTTATGTGGGGATACCTAAAGAACCCTGTGTACAAACATCGACCCTTTAGGAATATACAAAATTTAGAGAATGTCATTATAAATTGTGTATTGCAAATAAATCGTAAAATGCTCCGAAATGTTAATCGAGAGTTGCGCTCGAGAACAACAGTATGTATGGAGAGAAATGGTGGTCATACTGAGTTTTAAATTTTGTGCACCCAAGGAAAAACAATGATTTTTTGTGTTGTTAGTACAGAATTTGACTACTTTTAAGTTTTTCTTACATTGGTTTTCGTTTATAAAATTTCGATTAAATAAACAGGTAATTTTTTGTTTATTATCTATTTTAATCCCCTTAACTTTACGAAAAGTCGAACTTCAGATATATTTAAGACGATTAAGGTTTTCTCAATGTAATCTCATTGAAATGTCTCTAAAATTTTGACACTGCTGCTAGATACAAATCATTGCAACAGCTAGCGTCCGGCGAAACCCTGTTTTTTTAAATTTTGTCCTGTCAATTGTAGAAAAAACTACTACATTCGTTTATTTTCATCCAGATACATGGGCTTTACATTAGCCAAGCTATCTAAACGAAAAAAACTGGAAATTTGTAAATCGATAAAAAAATATTTAAAAAAAATTGAGTTTTCCAATCTTTTTAAATAAAATTTTAAAATTTTGCACAAGGACCTAGAATTTAATTCTAAGCAATTTTTTCAAATAACTTTTTTTGATATCTCGTCAACTAACCTCACTTTTTGTAAATTAACAATTTTTTTTTTAATTTGACGCTATACCAGTGGTCACGTGACGTATGTCAAAATCGATTTTTAGGTTATCGGACATGCAGAACCGATCCCATGGGAAAGTTTTTCCGATACTCTCCTAATAAAAATTTTTCCCATATGTTGCGAACTTTTTGCCGGTCACTGTATATATATATGTATATATATATATATATATATATATATATATATATATATATATATATATATATATATATATATATATATATATATATATATATATATATATATATATATATATATATATATATATATATATATATATATATATATATATATATAATAAATATAAGAACTACTTGTCAAAAATATGAAATCTTGCTGGTATTAGCACACTCAAGCTACTTTTTTGTACAGCTTCAAAATTTTCATGTTTCATATAATTGGCAAAAGAGTTGATAAATGTGGATTTTCCAACTCCCGATTCTCCCAAAAGTAAAATATTAATTTCAGTTGAGGGGTCTTTCATTTGAATATCTTCAACGTTACCATCCCATGTAAGAGTGTTCTTTTGAATGTCGAAATTTGATGAAGTATCTTGTGGCACGTTATTGACATCGGAATTTATTTTAAGTTTATCTAACTCCAATGTTGTGGACTGTTGTGGCGCAGGTTCGTCTTCTAATCCCTCTGGTCTCTTAACCAAATCCATCGAATACCATGGTAAACTTTTTTTATCGGAACTGGTGTCATCGCTATCATCAGTATCGGAATACATATCATTAAACTGTTGTTCACTCATATTCTGTAAAAAAATCTAAATTATATCTTTGAATGGCGCCTAAATTAAACAAAACTAGATCAAGGATGTCTGGAACATCGATGGAATATACATTTCTAATTTCTCAAGAAATTAGAGAGTTAAATTTCTTGTGTTCACTGGAATATTATTCACATAATCAGGTATTAGAACGAGCTTTTCGATTTGTTGTTCATGTCTCAAAAAGGTTCTTTGCCAACGCTCAGTGGAGCCTAGGGTGAAGCAGATGAAGAGGCTCTCCATCAAAAAATCACAAAAATACGTGTTGGGCGGTTAAAACCATTTAATTCTTTATCCATATTATTACGTTTAAATAATACCAAAGCAACACTATATAGCTACTCACCCACACCAATATTGGCCATCACGTCCTATATATTTACAGACGCTCGGACGCCGGGCGACCAGAAAACCAAGTGAAAATATTATAATTCACCTGTGCTAGTCTACACCATGATTTATTTATATGATTATTTTAAATCATATACTATAAAATTTGTATTATGAGCAGGAGGCAAAGTATATTGCCAATAGAATTTATATAAAATCGCCTATAACTAACGTAACCTCTATATTGCGCGTTTTAAATTTCAAAAATAGGATACAGCGTGACGTCATGCGCGAACCCGGACGAATTTGACACGGCTTTTTTTTTTTTTTTTTTTTTTTTTTTCCCTTGGGCTCCGTCCGAGACCGGAAGCACTGCGGCCACTAGAGGCCTATTGTGCCTACCCAATAACTTTTGTTACACCCACTCTGTTATCCCAGTTTCCTGCACAAGCCTGTACAGGTCCACAAGGGAGCGGGTGATCAATTCCTCCGGTTCTAACTTTGGTTGCCCGAACAGTTGGTGGCGCTTGCGATCTAGTGACTCGCAATTATATATAATGTGCTGAACTGTTTCCCTGTCCCTACCGCATAGTCTGCAGCTAAGGTCTCCCTGGTACAGTTTCATTTTGTTGAGAAGGTCCTTTACAGCCATGTGTCCTGTTAGTACCCCTACGATTGTCCTCAACTGGATCCTGCTCAGATTTAGCAGTTGCCTGGTGAGTCTAGGATTGGGATTTCCTATAGCGGCCTTGCTGTGGTTCAGTCCCTGTACTCCATTCCAGTGGACTTTGTGTTGTTGTTTGATCCATCTGTTTACCGCCTCTCGTGCCGTGCACTTTGGCACCCCGAGAGATGGTTCTGGGCCAATGTATGGTGTAGCCGATCCCTGTCTAGCAAGTTCGTCGGCTTTTTCGTTACCAGTGATGCCCTTGTGTCCCGGTACCCACATGAGCTTCACTGAGTTTCTGGCAGCTAGCGCGCCAAGATCGTTTATGCACTCCCATACCAGTCCCGAAGTGACTCTGTGGCATGAGAGTGCCCTCAAAGCGGCCTGACTGTCTGAACAGATATAGATCCGCTTATTTGAATAAGCCCTCCTATTGTTTTCCAGCGCACATTGTAAGATGGCGTAGGTTTCTGCTTGGAATACCGTGGGGTACTTCCCCAAGGAAAAGGACATGTCCCTCCTTGGTCCGACCCCATGTACTCCTGCTCCGGTTCCCGCTTCGGTTTTTGATCCGTCGGTGTACCATATGATTGCCCCCGGAGGAAACTCTGGGTTTGTCGAAGTCCATTCCCTGCGATCCGCTATTACTACCTCGTAGGGGATGTTGTATTGGAATTTTGGAGTCATGTAGTCCGATCTCATTTCTAAATCGGGCCCTCCAATCTTCTCTCTTATGAGTTCATGTCCCGCCCTTTTCCGTAATGAAGAGGGCAGAGTGTTTTGCAGTCGATAGAGACCCATCCTCGCCTCTCCCTGGATGACCAGGTGCAAGGGAGGAAGGTCTAGGAGATTCTCCATCGCTGAGGTAGGGGTCGATCTCATTGCCCCTGTAATGCCCAGACAGGCTAGTCTTTGCAGACTGCTGAGCCTGAGCATTATTGTTTTCTGCGTTGCCTTGGTCCCCCAGACCAAGGCTGCATATGTTATTGCGGGTTTCACCACTCTGGTGTACAGCCAGTGCACCATCTTTGGTGAGAGACCCCATGTTTTCCCATACGTTCGTCTGACCACCGCAAGGGTGATTTCCGCTTTTCGTATGGTTTTGTCCACATGCTTGTTCCAGGTAAGTTTTGAGTCCAGTGTTACCCCCAAATACTTTACCTCTTCCTGCAGTGGAATTGTGACTCCTCGCAGGGTTAGAGGACCGAGCCCCTCCTTTTTCCTGCGGTTAGTGAACGGGACGATGACAGTCTTGTGTGGGCTTACATTAAGTCCTTCCTGTCCTACCCATTTTTCCACTACGGCGAGGGCGCTCCTCATGCAGTCCCTCACGGTTGTGTTGAATTTTCCTTGAGTCGTTATGACCAGGTCGTCTGCGTAGCCCAGGATCGAATAACCCCTTTGACTTAGTTCTTTTAGAAGCCCGTCCATTACCAGGTTCCAGAGGAGGGGGGAAAGAACCCCCCCCTGAGGGCATCCCCCTGCCACCCGGGCTGCCAAAGTTTCACCGAGTAGGTCTGTATAGATTACCCGGCTTTTGAGCATACTCTCTACCCATCTGCAGCAGGTCTCATCTAGCCCGATGCCCCTGATTGCTCTGGTTATAGATGTGAAGGATGTGTTGTCAAACGCTCCTTCAATGTCCAGAAATGCTCCGAGAAGCACTTCTCGGCTTGGTATCATACCTTATTTTATTTGTATGAGTCTACACTATATATCGCGTTGCCATGGTAACGACGCCAACATCGCGTCTAGAGGACGGCACGTTACATTAGAGTGCAGATATGGCTTGATTTGAGGCGTAGATTGTTTTTTTTTAGGATTGGATATGTAGGGTAATTTAGGGTGTTATGACTGGCGGGTTAAAACTTTTTAAAAAAGTAATCCCATTAACGATACAATTTGTAATTTATTGTAAACTCTTTATAGCCGTTGGAGAGGTGATGACCAGAGGGAAGTTTTAGTGCAAGGGCGGCTTACGACTTTTTTAACGGTTCGCATAAAGAAAGAACTTTAAAAAAGTGGTAAATCGTAGGTATAATGTGAATTTTCAGTATTATTGGTTTTCGGAATATAATTAATGGTGTAGCAGCACTATTTTGAAAAAAAATTGCTGTGCTGGCGGTTTTTATTTTTCCAAATAAATATTCTTTTTGGAATAAAAAAGTATTTGAATATTTTTTAGCATTACGAGGGCGCTGGAGAACCCTCAAAATTAAAAAAAAAATAAGGACAGACATTTTCTCCAGAATCCTATAATATAATTTCGTCAACAAGAAGTGTTTCAGTGGAAAGATGTTTTTCGTGTCTAAAGCCATTAAAAATATTTACAAGAAATACCATATCTAAAAATAAACTGTGTTATTCAGTGGCGCACCCAGGGGGGGGGGGGGGGTGTGTTTGGGACCCAATCAACCTAGACACACAAAAATTGCACACTACAGATTTGAATAAATCCACCGAATTGCATTATTCAGACCGCCGCCCCCACCCCACCCCCCCCCCCCCCCCCTCCCCCAAGACAAAATCATGGGTGCGCCCATGGACTTGTTTGGCCACCATTTCTTTCCACAAAGAACTTTTTTGAATTTAATGGATAAATAGTCATTTTGTCAATATATAATTGATACGCTTCCCTCTCTAAAGGATCGAAGAATGGACTTGGGGTGCAAAAACTAGGTAAGTCTTTAAAGAAATACATTTTGTATAGTGATTTACCTTTGTATAGTCCTCGTCAAGTAGAGACAAGAATTTTAGTCCGGGCGCATATAGTAAATTAATTATATTTTTGGACTATTGTATCGTTCTGGTTTTCCTTGCAATTTCAAAAGGCACGAGAAAAGGTGTAAGCTAATTTAAATACACTATTTGCAATAAATTTAAACCGTAATTTTGTACAAACAACGAATTTATTTTATTATTTATTTAAACGGTTCAGAAAACCTATTCGCTTCGACTAAATACTGGCGATATCTTGGACAGTCGGCATATCCAAACAAATTTTTTTTTTAATACGAATATGACTTATTGTTGATGGGGGCTACAGCATAGTCCTTTACAATTTTCAAAACTCACAAGCCGCCACTGTGATTGTTGCTGTCGCACATAGGGGTATTTGCATAAAATACCTGGTCATAAGTCCGTTTCGTCGAATCAATCATTTTTATTACAGTGCACGTATATCTATCTATTCCTAGCGTTTTCTTTCTCGTAATGTTTTACAAGTAGTGTTTTTAAAATATTTTTTAGTAATAGTGAAATATTACAGTATGGATTGTTCTACAGCAGGTATGTACAATTTATTAGGTATTATTTCATTGTAGGAAATTAAGCTTTATTAACAAGATTGCATTATAAAAAATATAAATTATTGAACTGTTTTTGTTCAAAAATTTCATGTTTCCTAAGGGTTTTAATATACTTCAGAGTTCGTCCCCGTCATAAATCTTCTCCGATGCCTATTATAAACTAAGCGTTATTCTTAATACATATTTCTAAAATATCAGGTCCGGATGGCTCGGTAGCGACCCTTTTCATCAAAACCGTATTAGCGATAAAAAAAACTTATCTTTAATAACATTTTAGGACCCTTGGGAGTCACAATCATTACTAGAAGGTAAGTGTATCGTGCTAGAAGGCAGTTCTTTGACATTGCGAAAAGTCATCACGTATTTCTAGCTGGCCAAAATTCAGTTTTACCAAACTAAGTCCCAGCATAAATAAAGTGGTACCAAAGGTAAATAGTGGAGGAATAAGAGCGTACCCCACTTCTGCCAGTGCACTGTGCTGCAGCTATGCCTGATCATTCGAAATTTGATCGTAGTTTTGTGTGAACGATAACTTCTCTTGACATTATCACCGACAGTGTACTTTTGGCAGTGTATTAATTTTTTTCCCTTTATATTTGGAAGTAAATAGTTATGGACTGTGGTGAAGCGGGTAAGTGTGCACATTCTCCAATGCACTGTATAGTGATAATAATTATTACTCGGAAGAATGCGTCAAAGATATAAAGCATACATTTTCATATGTCAAATCTGAATTTAAACGAAGATGGAGTGCAGCGAAATAAACATTTTCGACAGTATCGCCTAAATTTTGCTAGAAAGATTTCCAGAGAATTGTGCAATAGAGATGTGCTCAATCGATTACTTCTTAGCTATGACCCTCGTCTGTCCAGCATGAGACCAACACCGGAAAAAAGTCAAAACCATTTCTAACAGAAACACTAGAAATGTTACTTCCAGCTGAACCGGTATACAACAGCCCACCTGCTGAACAGTCTTTAAGTGCATCGGAGCAATCTTCGAGTGAAACAGAACAGCCCTCGAACGATGTGGATGAAGATAATAATACGGCCTCTGGTGAAGAATCGTGGCATTAGTTTTCTTTCATTTAATTTTTTTATATATTTAGCAAATTAAATGATACGCAAAACAATTTTCAGTCTTTTCTTTAATTATAGTTTTCTAAATTACTAAGAATAAAATACTAAATCACAGAAACACAAAATAAACCAAAAAAAAAAACGATTTAAATAATTTTGGCCAGTTAGATGGGTAAAATACCCCTGTGTTTTTCCCCTTCACATTCACAAAAAATGTATAAGAAAGTTGATACATGATATGATACAAACAGGGTGGCCAAACGACAACGAAATGTCGGCCTTTTTGGGTATTTACTATTTGTTATGAAATAAACGCTCGGAGACGTCGATTTTGTTTTCGAGGGGGAAAATTTTTGAGCGCGTACTCAAACCCCTACCTGTAACCCCTTGGGCAGGGTGGGATTCACCACTAAAATCTTAAATGGAAAGGGGGGTCGAGTTGCACCTACTTTGAAAGATCTTTCGATTCTCTTTATCACCATACCTGGTTTATGCCCTTTTACTTCAGTGGTTTTCAAATTATTTAATTTTCTTTATCCAACCTAATCTAACCAAAACCGACCTAATACAACCTGCGCCAACCTAATCTAAGCAATTGTGTAATTTATTGTTTATTCTGTAAATTAAACCAATTTTAATTTAAACCCTTAAGTGTATTTAAGTAAAAATTCGTCTAGAACGAAATCAGTTTAAATTGTATTAATTTATTTCCAAGGATTTAAAATAAAATTAGTTTAATTTACAGAATAAACAATAAATTACCCAAAAAGAAAATTAAATAATTTGAAAACCGCTCAACTAAAAGGGCATAAACTAGGTGATAAAGAGCATCCAAAGACCTTTCAAACGAGGCGCAACCCGACCCCCCTTTCCATTTAAGATTTTAGGGGTGAAGCCCACCCTGGTCAAGGGGTTGCAGGTAGGGGTTTGAGTATATGCTCAAAAAGTTTCCCCCTCAAAAACAAAATCGATGTGTCCGAGTGTTTTTATAACCAACAGTAAACACCCAAAAAGACCGATGTTTCGTTTTAGTTTGGCCACCCTGTATAATAAATTACATGGACATGTGAGAGTGTATACAACAATTAACTAGGAGTCATTAAAATAATCTTTCACATTATAAAATGTCTTTGATAGCAGGTATAGTTTTAATTTTCTTTTGAATTCAAGTAAATTGTTAGTCGACCTTAAATCAGGCGAGAGTTTGTTGAACACTACAGAACCCAAAGACTTAGGTGAAGCTTTACCCATATTCAGTTGATTCAATAGGAGTCTAACGAAGCCAACAGGTCTTGTATTATAGGTAGAGATCGCACGATATGACTTTATTTTGCCGATACGATATATCGGCCGATACCGATATTTACGATGCCGATATACCGATACCGATATATCGTATCGGCAAAGACATTCGTACATGTTTCAATGTTTAGTTTTTATCAGGGTTGGAAAAAGTCATGACTAAAATTTGACAAATGGGGGTAATTCCAGAGACGGCTTCTAACCTAGTTGGAAATAAAATTAGGATTCGATTTGAAAATAAAATACAAATATTTATTTACCCACATTGTGTTATTTGAAAGTGCGAGATACGAAAATATCATACAGGGTGTCTGAAAAGTCTTAGCATGGACAAATATCTTTACTATTAATAAAGATAGCGACACCAAATTTTAGTTGTACCTTATTGGTTGATAAATCTACGTTTTTATGTAATTTGACTTTTTCAACCCCCTTGGGGGGTTACGCTAGGGATTTGAGGTCGAAAATTTTGAATGCAAACCTATGCCGTGTGGCCTCTTCGTTTAAAAATCTTCAAAAAAGAAACATTGTTTTAGTATTTTAGTATTTATTTATTATTGTAATTCATTTTTAAATGGCAAGCCTATAAAAATTATAACTCGTAAATCGTATAATCGGTCGGGGCAAAAGTCGACCATTAGTCGACCTCTTGTGCCATACAGCACAAGTCGGCGCTGCTATTTTTTGTTTTGTGGGGCACTTTTTTCTAACTTTTCTCCAACTTTACTTCTTCATTTGTCGTTGTTATATGTTTTGTTTTTTGACATCTGCGCAGTAGACCAAAATACGTACCACGCGCAAACCGAGCGTGCTGGACATGCGCACGGACTTTCAGGAGATGGACTTTGGTGTCTACAGTTGAACCCATTCACTTTTCAGAATATATCTCCAGTAGTTAAGGTACCACTACGTCTTTAACTTTATAACTTTTTCCCAAGTTTTTTTCGACTTAATTTTTCATTTTGTGCCATGTGCGCAGTAGACCAAAATGCGTACCACGCGCAAACCGAGCGTGCTAGACATGCGCACGGAATTTCAGAAGATGGGCTTTGGTGTCTACATTTGAACCCATTCACTTTTAAGAATCTATCTCCAGTAGTTAAGGACCACTGCGTATTTAACTTTATAACGTTTTTCCCAAGTTTTTTCGATTTTATTTTTCTTTTTTTGCTATCTGCGCGGTGGCAAATAACGAAAAATACAGTCGAAAAAAACTTGGGGAAAAAGTTTTACCATTGATCAAAATGCGTACCACGCGCAAACCAAGAGGGCTAGACATTCGCACGAAATTTCAGGGGATGTACTTTGTTGTCTAAATTCGCAGTGGTACCTTAACTACTGGAGATATATTCTTAAAAGTGAATGGGTTCAAATGTAGACACCAAAGTCCATCTCCTGAAATTCCGTGCGCATGTCTAGCACGCTCGGTTTGCGCGTGGTACGCATTTTGGTCTACTGCGCACATGGCAAAAAATGAAAAATAAAGTCGAAAAAAACTTGGGAACAAAGTTATAAAGTTAAATACGTAGTGGTACCTTAACTACTGGAGATATATTCTGAAAAATGAATGGGTTCAAATGTAGACACCAAAGTCCAACTCCTGAAATTCCGTGCGCATGTCTAGCACGCTCGGTTTGCGCGTGGTACGCATTTTGGTCTACTGCGCAGATGTCAAAAAACAAAACATATAAAAACGACAAATGAAGAAGTAAAGTTGGAAAAAAGTTAGAAAAAAGTGCCCTACAAAACAAAAAATAGCAGCGCCGACTTGTACTGTTTGGCACAAGTGGCCGACTAATGGTCGACTTGTGCCCCGCCCGATTATACGATTTACGAGTTATAATTTTTATAGGCTTGCCATTTAAAAATGAATTACAATAATAAATAAATACTAAAATACTAAAACAATGTTTCTTTTTTGAAGACTTTTAAACGAAGAGGCCACACGGCATAGGTTTGCATCCAAAATTTTGGACCTCAACTCGCTAGCGTAACCCCCCAAGGGGGTTGAAAGAGTCAAATTACGTAAAAAAGTAGATTTACTAACCAATAAGGTACAACTAAAATTTGGTGTTGCTATCTTTATTAATAGTAAAGATATTTGCCCATGCTAAGACTTTTCAGACACCCTGTATGATATTTTCGTATCTCGCACTTTCAAATAACACAATGTGGGTAAATAAATATTTGTATTTTCTTTTCAAATCGAATCCTAATTTTATTTCCAACTAGGTTAGAAGCCGTCTCTGGAATTACCCCCATTTGTTAAACTCTAGTCATGACTTATAAAAAAAAGTCAAGGCTTAAATCATGTGAATTAATTATTCATGCCAACCCTGGTTTTTATAACGTCGAATATAAATAAAAAAATACAAAATACGGTTCTGAACCTCCAATTCGCTAAATCCTGTACGTGTTCCGTATCAATTTCCGTTTTTCGTTCATGCATTTTCTGTTTGGGCGAAAACGAAAATCGGGGAAGTCCCGGTTTATCATTCCGTCACGCGGTAACGCGGTATAACATAACGTTTCTGATTGGTGAAGTTTCGGGGAAGTCCCTGTTTAATGTTTTCAGTATTGCTTTGTGAAATTCTGAATTTATTTCTCCGGAAAAAGGCCTCAGTTATACTCCAGTTATGTTATAAATGATTAGATATTATTAGTGACATTAGAAGAGGCACAAAAATGTATTTTATTTTATTATATTTACGAGTATTACCTTTCGTAGGTATATGCAGTAACAATCCAAAATTCTTCGTTTTATATGTGCCGATATATCGGCAAGTTTCATGCCGATACGATACGATACCGATAATCGGCAACAACCGCCGATATGCCGATATAACGATATCAATATCGGTATCGTGCGATCTCTAATTATAGGCATGGACGTTTCCACTGATAATGAATTTATACACATAAAGGCATAATACAAAAATTATGGTTACAATTTTATGCTGGTTAAAAAGCGCCCTGCTCGGAACCGACTAAGGTTCTTAGCATTCGTTTTTGTTGTATAAATAAATCTTTTACTAGAGGGGACGATCCCCAGAAGATTAACCCGTAGCGTAAATGAGAGTCAACCTGTGAGTTAAAAACCATAAGGAGCTCTCCGACTGAAACTAGATTTTAAAGTTCTAAGGTAACAGCATGTACCTAATTTAGATTTAGTAAGAATTTTGCAGTGATTTTTCCAGTTCAAATTTTCGTTAATTTGCACTCCCAAAAATCTGATAGTGTTAGTTTTTAATATTTCTTGGTAATACATATGTAATCTAGATCCCGGGCCATCCTATTCAAGCGCCCTGGGCTAACAAAACCAAGCACCCTCAGCAGAAATGAGCGAAGTGAGTTGAAAAACCCGCCATTTTTTTAAAGGAAGTGTTTAACGCCGCGGCACACAGTGTAACGGATTTGATATTTCGTGGACATAGGGCAAAACAGCGACTATCGAATTTTAATTTGTTTGTCTAGATTATTCGTAAAATGTCTGGAGTTTAGTAGTTTACCAGTTTTTTTTTTTCAAATATATCACAGTAAAGTACTTCCTTTTTAAGCAGAAACTTGACTTTTCTGAGAGCAATAAAAATGATGCGAAAATAATTCCAACTTAACAAATTCGTATGTGTTCTATAAAAAATTTGAAAGCAGTTTCGTTGTAACTATAGTAGGCTAACTACTCGTGATATTTCCAAATTTTAGTCGAAATATTTGTAAAGTTTACTTACATATGGCATTTTAAAGAATCGTGGTCCTAGTAGAAGAAAAAACAAAGTTTTGGTATGACTTTTAAAAAATGCCTACATATGGGTAAGTTGTTACATACATTAGAGGATTACACAACTCTTATACATTAAGTATATCCAAAAATCCCATCCGACTTTGTCCGATTATTGAAAAAAAAATTCTTTAGTAATCTCGCACATGCAGGAATCCAAAGTTGCTTGTTAATGCCGCTTTGACGATTTTCCAGGTATGTTTATTAATTATATTAAATTTTCTAAGAAGTTACAAGTGAATTTTAACTAATTTAACTTTTACTAAGAAAAGTGGCCAGAATAATATTAAATACAATATTCACGAATCTAAGTACTTACCTACATAGTTTTAAAAATACGTTATTATTACACCCAGTTTTAAATTGTTATTTTGTTAAACATTATATTATTCTAAGAAGTAGGCAATAAGTTAATTCATTAAGTATACTTTATTATTTAATTAAGGAACCACTAAGGGTGAAAACAAAATAATAAAAGGGCAAAGAAAAAGGAAAATACAAAATGATTTTCGAAATGAACTTTGGATACTAATAGACGTTGTAAAACACAGTAAGAGCACTACAAACGACGGCAATACTGCTGGAACTTTTTTCCGACACTACAAAAAATCAGCAGCAATCACTGGATTGAACAAAAACGCTTTGTTCGTGTCAAAAATTCAATGTTGATACTTTTCGAGAATATTTGACAGCTACTATACAGCTGTATGTGTCATTATATAGTTGGTACTATCTGCCATCAAGTGTTCACACGTTAATAATACATGGGGCAGGAATTTGCGACAACATTTTTTATATTTCTATTGAACATTTATCTGAAGGGGCATCAGAAGCTAGAAATAAAGAGTTTTATAAATTCCGAGAACATTACGCGCGAGAGCGAGGACGGACCGAGAATATTGGGCACATACTGCACAACTTATTACTTTCTTCAAGTCTCCTTATTTCCTTTATTAAACCGAAATATACTGCGAAAAAAAATTATCTGTTCCAGAAACCGAAACACTTTTTAAAGAAACTAACGTTGAGAAAGACAATTTTCCATTCAACACCAGTCTCCAGCCCAGACTGTCAAAATTAGGTTATTTAAAGTATGTTTTTATAATTAATATTGTCTATTAAACTTAGTTACTTTAAACCGAAAACAGTATTTGTTATAAACAGTATTTTTTAAATTTATTTTGTTGAAAAATAATCCTATTTTTGAGCGATCGGTACCTACCTAGCAAGGTACTATGTAGGTATAAATTTAGTAGTTATAATGTACTCCAATATATGTCTTTATATGCCATAATTTTTGCAAAACAGCGAAGTACCAATGTCCACGAATTTTCGATTTCGTCGCACTGTGCGGCGCCCGGCGCCCTAGAGCTGCAGCCCCTATTTGCCCAATGGTTAGAGTAGGCCTGTCTAGATCGCTACAATCTTGATAATTATGAAAACGGATGTAGTTTGTTTTGGTAATGTTTAAAAATAGTGAATTATGGCAGAACCACTCAAGCAAATTGTTTAAATTAGTAGGTACTACATTTCTGTTCTAATACATTACTGTCATTGTGCGAAGAATCGTCTGCATACAAGGCACAAATGTAATCTCCATCCAAACAAATAATATCGTGCATCAGGATACCTAGACAGGGCATTCTTTTTGGTAAGCCATGTAACAAAAATTTCAATTCTCAATATTCTACGAGACACAGTCCATCAAATTTCAATTTTTTTCTTTTTTTTAAACATATTTCGATTATTTCTTTTCTATAAATTTTGGTGATTTATATCATTATGTTACAAAAATACAACATATATCTTGAAAAAAATACAAGACATTGTTCGAGATCCCAAATCATTTTGGAATTTTTTTAGGAATAAAAATGGGTCTGTTTTAATATCAAATAATATGTTCTTATACTCGATTTGAAATTGGTTGATAGTAATAAATCATTAAAATCCGTCAAACACGTACACAGAGTGGTCCACCTAAATTGCCAAGTTTTAAATAGTATATACATTGAAAGTCTAGACCCTTTTGCATTTATTAAACTTTCCATTCCTATAGATCTGATAAGGGCGTCGAATACAAAGCTTAACCCGAGGCTCGAACAATAAGCGGTAGTATTCTACCTGTGATGTTTTGCACTCATGCACGTGCTTTCGGGTGGGTTTAAGTTTATATTAAACACAATAATTATATAATTTAGTGAACATTCGGATGTGTGGCATAATTTGTTACCCTTGTATTTGAATAAATATAATACTAATAACAATAAAGCAACTAATAAACAAGTAAATTTGGAAAAATGTTTCTATTTGAAATTCTATAAAATTTATAGTAAGTCATTACAGTTCTTCGCTTTAAATTAATCATCATCAGAAAATGAAATATCTGAGGGACTGTCTTCTTCCCCTAAATTGATAATAAGTGGTTCGACCGTTTTCTCCAGTAAACTATCCAATTGCCACATTTTTTCCTCCTCCTTTAGTACATGCTCTATACATCTTTGCCACTTCCCCGCGTTGACTTCTTGAAGCGCTTCTTCAAAGAGTTTTTGAACATCACTCATTTTATAAGTGGTATTTTTTCTAGCCACATAACCTTTCACATGAGCCCATACCAGTTCGATCGGATTTAATTCGCAATGGTAGGGGGGGAGCCGAAGCACTATTATATTTTGTTTTTTGGCCATTTCGTCAACAACATATTTTTGAAACCGATGTTTATGGGTGTTTACAATTGATAGCAACTCCTTTTTAACCATATTGTCCTCAAATTGTATTTGTTTCTCCACAAGCCACTCGATAATTTTTGCTTTTCGCCAAGCAGTTGTAGGCATCTTCTCCAATCTTCTGGAGTGATACGGAGCGTTATCTAACACAATGACGGAGCCAGGTGGAATCAGCTCTATCATTTGTTCGAAATACTCCTCAAAAACATCAGCATTCATATCCTCGTGGTAATCGCCTGTACGAACTGATTGGAATGATAATAGTCCACCTTCTAAAAATCCATTGGAGCTACCGATGTGAGTTATAATTAATCGTTTTCCTTTTCCAGAGGGCGGATTTATTCCTGTTGATAGACCGTCTAAAAATGCTTGCCGGTGAGAAGTCACATTTTTGTCTGTCCATATTTTTCCAACTGTGTAGCCTTCGTTCAGCCATGTTTCGTCCAAATAGAAAATTGTTTTGTTTTCATTGCGAAATTTTCTTATTTTTCTCAAATAATTACGTCTCCAACATACTATTTCATCTTTTTCGAGCAAATGAGACTTCCGACTATGTTTTTCCCATCTAAAATTCATTTCTCTTAGAACTTTCCATAGTTTATCTCTCTTGATTGCAGGAAAGTCTTCTTTTACTGCCCCTAAAACTCTATCCAAAGTAGGGATCTCCTTATTGAAATAGAATGAATGCACCTTTCGTCTTATGATGGCCTTTTCGTCCTCATCGATCGGTATTGTTCGCCTTCCTGGAGATGGTTTTGGTGGCGTCACGGTTCCTGTCTTTTCTTCCCGCATCAGCCTGTAGATGGTTGCTTTTCCAATACCTGTCATCTTTGAACAAAGTTCCACTGCAGAATCGATACTTATTGCACTTTTTTGATATCTAAGTGCATTAAATACATTAAGCACAATAATCTTTTCACTAATGCTTAGCGCTGATTTCGCAGCTCGCTTAACTGGAATAAATCCTGAAAGACTCTCCATTTTCAAAAATTACCCAAATGTGTGTCCTAGAATACTCGCATTAGGTTTGTTCGCTCTTAAAATGACTCACAGTTTTATACCAATAAGTAGAGGTACCTAATTTTTCGTAACTACCTGAAAAGTAACATTGTGTATTAATTGTTCCCGGAATTCTCGGCATAATTATTTTTACCTGTTATGACAATAATGATTACTAAATTATTCGGATAAGTAAATAGGGTTCAAACCGGCACGTCAGGTAGGTGCGCCTATGGAATCGGCTGCTAAAAATGATTTATTACTATCAACCAATTTCAATTTCATAGGTAATAATGAATATTCCAGTGGTCAGCCTATTGCTAATGCATTTGCTTCATACTTCAACTCTGTGTACTTATATATATATATATATATATATATATATATATATATATATATATATATATATATATATATATATATATATATATATATATATATATATATATATATATATATATATATATATATATATATATATATATATATATATATATATATATATATATGTATATATATATATATATATATATATATATATATATATATATATATATATATATATATATATATATATATATTATATATATATATATATATATATATATATATATATATATATATATATATATATATATATATATATCTTTAATCCAGTTGACAATCTCTTGTCATATGAAGAAATTACACTCAACTGTGTAAGCCATGAGGATGTGTGTGATGCGTTCAAGGGCCTAAAAGTCAACAAAGCAATAGGACCTGATAATATACCACCTTACATTTTCAAAGGGCTTATAGAATTCATAGGAGAACCTCTAAAATTAATATATAATCTAGCACTAAAATCATGCACTTTTCCAAACAAATGGAAAGAAGTTAAGGTATGCCCCCTTTTTAAAAAAGGAACCAAATCAGATGTTAGTAATTACAGGCCAATAGCAATACTGTCTGCGCCTGCTAAAATTTTTGAATCAATTATTTATAAGTATCTTTATAGCTCAGTTGCAAGTAAAATATCCATCTACCAACACGGTTTTATGAACAAAAGATCTACAGTCACTAATTTATGTAGTATAACCCAACACATATCACAACACCTCAATAGCAAATCACAGGTAGATGTTGCATACACAGACTTTGCTAAGGCCTTTGACAATGTATCACATACAGTACTCTTAAATAAGCTGACAGGTGAATTCGGTCTTCATCCGAGACTTGTTGATTTTATGGCATCATACTTGTACAATCGGAGTCAGAGAGTTGTGGTAAAGGGATTCTCATCGGTGCCATACGTGGCAACATCGGGGGTCCCGCAGGGCTCCAATCTGGGTCCATTGTTGTTCCTTTTGTTCGTTAATAGTTTAAATAGTACAGTAAAAAATTGTAAAATCTTACGTTCAGATTCACTAAGAAGTTTTAAGATTTAGTACTGGTTTAAATTAAGATCTTATAGTTGATCAGTTATGTTTTGACAAGTTTTTGTCCTGTCATCGTTAATAAGTCGTCATTAAAAACTTCTGAATTATTCTGATATTTTAGCGATTTGCTTGTTTTCTAAATGATTTTTATCTTGGAACAAGTTGCTGTAATGAATTTAGTTCTATTATGGTTGAAAGTACGTACATAAATTTCCCTTTGCTTTGTAAATTTGCGAAAATGCTCAGAAATAAGTTCACAGTATAAAACTTAGTTGTCTTATTCTTACACTTGTCAATTTAAAACTTTTGGTTGTCAAATTAGACCGGACTAGCGTTGGAGAATCTGGCTGTTAATGTTTGCAGATGACATGAAATTATACATAAACATCAAAGAGGCACTTCAGAAATACTTGGACAGAATATTTGAATGGTCAATAAAAAATAAATTAAATTTTAATGTTAGCAAATGTTGTAGTTACTTTTACCCATAAGAAATCTTCAATTAACTTTCAGTATAAAATGGACAAAGAAGTGCTGACTCGGGCTGGAGATATGCGGGACCTGGGTGTCATGTTTGACACGAAGTTGTCATTCAAAAACCATATCACACTAATTTCGGGAAAGGCTCATAAGATGTACGGGTTTGTAGTTAGAAACTGTGTAGAAATTTTAGAGACATAAATTGTATAAAAAAAACTATATATGTCATGGTATATGTTAGGGGTATTTTGGAGTATGCAGCTATCATTTGGAGTCCCATGTATGATATTCATAAGTGCACAATTGAAAAAACTCAAAACAAATTCTTAAGGTATTTCTCTTACATTTCCTGAACTTTTTCAAAAAATGTTGCCTAACTCTGAAGGAAATGAATGCAATACAAAATAGCTGCAGATCCATTTATTATTCTTTGACCTAGCCTGTCTATCTATATCATTTACCGGAACTTCATAGACCGAATTAATGTTAGTAGTGTTAAAGTAGAAATTGTAATTAAAGTAATGATCCGCTTCTTCCTATTCACCTGTTGATAGGATATGCTTCCAAGTAAACGGCCTTGCCTATTATGCATTCCCATTTGCTCTCCTATAGCAAAAATGCTTGTCACGATATTCAATATTTGAATATTCTTGAGCCAATTCGTAAATAAGTAAATACTGTTTTAATTTCAAGAATATTTTCACTAATTTCAAGACTTTACTAACACCGAAGAAAGTTTTACTTATTATTTATTCTTGATCTACAAATAACATTTTGATTGTTTTTTTTACCATGGTAACTTAATTTTTTGCTTCCATATTTGAAAAACTAATTTAATGATAATAAACTCTTTAATTCTAATTTGCGACTAAACGGTGAGGTTTATCGACTCGGATGAAGAGTACCTTTTTTGTTTAGTATTTTATTATCTTTAAAATAACATGTTTGGTTTTGCAATAGCTGTCAAAATAAAAAAAGATATGCGAAGAATAAAATTTGAGTTTCAGGTAAGTTCAGTAAAGAAACATTTTGTAACAGACTGATAAAAATCACTAAGCTGGTATCAATTTGATTAGTTAAGAAATAATCGAAATATGTTAAAAGTACAAAAAATGAACTTTGATAGGCTGTAACTCGTAAAATATTGATATTTACAATTTTTCTTACATGGCTTTACCACGTAGAATCACCTGTCCAAGTATCCTGACGCAAATTTCGAACACTCTGTATATAGGTATAGGTATAGGTATATATATATATATATATATATATATATATATATATATATATATATACAGAGTGTTCGAAATATGCGTCAGGATGCTTGGACAGGTGATTCTACGTGGTAAAGCCATGTAAGAAAAATTGTAAATATCAATATTTTACGAGTTACAGCCTATCAAAGTTCATTTTTTGTACTTTTAACATATTTCGATTATTTCTTAACTAATCAAATTGATATATATATATATATATATATATATATATATATATATATATATATATATATATATATATATAATTTTATTTTTATTTCTTAAAACCATTTATTTTAATCTCCACCTAATTCTTAGTGTTCATGATTTTTTTCAGATTTTTCTGAGCGATCCTTCTGATGATAAAGGTAGGGGACAGCAATTTTTAAGCGTTTTTCCCAAAAAATGATTAAAAAAATGCACAAAAATACATATTGTTGTATACATTGTATATTGTTAAATTCGTGCTTCAGTAAGCTTTCATTTGATGCCCTACACGATGCCCTTGAAATTTTTTTTTTCATGTCCCATTTTACACCCTGAAATTAACCGCCAGAATCAAAATTCAACTTTTTATACTTCACGTCTATAATTGGGTCACCATACTCTATCTCTGTGCTAAATTTCAAATTTTTACGTGTAATAGTTTCAGAGAAAATCGCCTGTGACAGACGGACGGACACCGAAGTGATTCCATAAGTATTCCGTTTCACGAAACACTAAAAATGATTACTGATGTCTAATTCTAAAAAATGTATTTATTTTTGATAATATTTCGTATGATATTTCGTATATATTTGATAATATTTAGTATATTTCGTTTAATATTATAGAAAAAAGTGCAGAAAGTCGTGCAGTTATGCTATAACTGCTGCTTGCTTGATGGGAGATTATAGTTGTTTTTGTCTATTAATAAAATTTGATCAGTCGAAGGCGGCATGTGTTGCAAAATTTTTTTTCAAGAGACTCTTTTTGTTGTAGAAATATTTAATGCCGATGCATGCTGCTTTGAAACTTTCCTTAAACTCCCTATATTTCGGATTATCGAATGAATCAATTCGAAAGGATTAAAACACCCATCCGTTCGAATATTTGATACTTTTAGCAATTTTGATGATTTGGGAATTTTTTATTACGAAACTATACAATTTTAACTTAATTTAGATGTGGAATATCATGAAATTTACAATTTCAATTTATTCAAGACATACATAGGTATATTTTTTTTTCCTTTTTTTCTTGGGTATTATAGGTTGACGATATTTGTAGTAAAAAATTAAAACAACAATGTGCCTGACGTTTCGCTCATCTTGATGAGCTTTATCAAAGGTTCATGTATTAAGTTGGAATATATCTACAACAAAATGTTTCTCATCAGTTTCACAATTAAATCCTTAAAACTTAAAATACAAAAGCCACAAACAATTTTCACATACACATCACATCAACCAAGACGGAAACAATGCATATTGAAACATAGTTCCATTTCAAAAAAACATACGAAAAATATACAAAAAATTGTCAATAATAAATATTGGTACATACCTCGAAAGTATTGTTTGTTTACACATCATGACACATTAATTTAGAATTTGTTCTTTAACGAAATGGAAACTATTGGTATTTTTTTCTGTTTTTTATACATTTTGTGTTGTG
Organism: Philopedon plagiatum; assembly: GCA_963971165.1. Taxonomy (NCBI): domain Eukaryota; kingdom Metazoa; phylum Arthropoda; class Insecta; order Coleoptera; family Curculionidae; genus Philopedon; species Philopedon plagiatum. The sequence continues at coordinate 103,509,752 of OZ020191.1, read as the reverse complement.
TAGAATCAAGCATCTTTTATAATAATATGGTGGTGTAGGATCAATAGTGCAGGTATGAATTAAATTGTGAGTAATCCTACTGACCAAATGTCATTCTGATTGGTCCTTATTGTTACTTGTTTGATTCAGTTTGTTAACTATCTAGTGTTTGTGTCTTACAGAGAAAGAAATGTAATGTTAAATTTTATTTTATTTTATGACTTGTGTAAATGCATTGTATTGTATATGACGCCAATAAATTATTATTATTATTATTATTATATGTAATGTTGAACAAACAAATTCCTAAATCGTAAACCAGTCAACCCCCTCAAATGTCTCAAGACCCGCTTTCGGTACCATTTCAGTGTATTCAAAATTTGTCTATACCTATTCTTTATAGTCTTTGCTATTAGCAAAGATAGACCAAATATTAGGATATATTATTGGTTAATAGAACTACTTTTTCATGTAATTTAACTTTTTCAACCACCCTGAGGGGTGACGCTAGTCGAGGTCAAAAATTTTAAATGCATCCCTTATGCCGTGTGGCACCTCATTTTAAGGGTCTTCAAAAAAGAAACATTTTAACACAAACCCGATGGTGCCTATCTTAATTCGTTTTTAAATGGCAATCCTTTAAAAATTAAAAGCCGTGAAGAAAAACTAAAAATTGAAGTAAGCACCTTTATTTCTCTTATTACTTTAAAAGTTGTTCAAAATGACCTCCATGAACTTCTCGGCAGTAATAAAGACGATTTATTTGGAACTCACTTCTCACATTTTCGAGAATGGCAGGTGTTACTTCTTGGCAGAGATCCAAAATCGACTTTATTACTGCCAAGAAGGTTATATGGTAGTCATTTTGAACAATTTTTAAAGATAAGAGAAAAAAGGTAGGTAGGTACTTAAATTTTTTTTTTACGATTTTTAATTTTTTAGGCTTGCCATTTCAAAACGAAGCCAACCTCGAGTTTGCGGGAAAAAGTTTATTTCTTGAAAACCTTTAAAATGAGGTACCACACGGCATAGAGTTGCATTTAAAATTCTTGACAGGGTTCCCACCAAAATTCTTAAATCGAATTCCCTAACATTTCCCGACTTTCCAGGTATACTTAAACAAAATTTCCATGACTAAAAAGAAGCTCACCGAGCAAGTAAATTGCTTTTTATAGATAGTTTATTACCTACTTTAAAAATTAACACAACTCTACATTTGTCATGGTTAATAACAAGAACATAAACATTTTGAAAACTTGAAACATAAACAAAACCTTATATTTCTGATATCTCTACCAGGCGCGGCCCGTGAAATTTAAAAGGTATATATCTCTGTTGGTACTAATGGGACCCATGCCAAGTTCAGGTTTTTTAGTATGTACTGAGCCTACTAGGAATATTTTGGTAAAGAAAAAACATATTTTGCAATTTGCGAAAAAAAGTTGAATTTTTGAATTGACCCACCTGGGTAAAAAAATTAACACGCTTAGGTATTTTATTTATTATTTTTTCTAAACAAATTTTACATCATTTTGTCGACAATTCTTAAATTTTAAGAGCAAAAAATGTGTTAGTAGAAAGTTAAAGTCATTTGAATTTTTTAAAAATTATATCTTAGGTTTAAAAAAATTCAAATGGCTATAACTTTCTACCAACACATTTTTTTCTCTTAAAATTTAAAAATTGTCGCCAAAACGATGTAAAATTTGTTTTGAAAAAATAATAAATCAAACATCTAAGCGTGTTAATTTTTTACCCAGGTGGGTCAATTCAAAAATTCAACTGTTTTTCGCAAATTACAAAATATTTTTTTTACCTTCGCTAAAACATTCCTAGTAGGCCCACTATTAAAAATCCTGAACCTGGCATGGGTCCCATAAGGAGCAGCAGGATACACAACTTTAAAATTTCACGGGCCGCGCCTGATCTCTACTGTCCCAAATATGCACCATATTCAGTTAAGGGCGTGGATTAAGTAACTGTAAAAGTGCACAAAACTGTAGAAACCAAATTTTCCAGGTTATCAACAAGTTTTCCCTGGCATTCCCTCACCACTTTTGAATTCCATGACTATCTAGAAAAGTGGGAAACCTGTTTGACCTCAACTCCCTAGTGTAACCCCTCAAGTAGGTTAAAAACGTTAAATTACATAAAAAAGTACCTACATTTATTAACCAATAAGATACAAATAAAGTTTGGTGTAGGTATCTATATTTACTAATAGCAAATATATTTGCCTATACTAGGACTTTTTGGACACCCGTGTATATTTATTTCATAAACCTTCAAAAAAAAGAAACCAGAGCAAACCCTATGAAAGGAAATATCCTAATTTTTTGGTAGGTCCATTTCACTTGTGAACTCCTGTAGGTTGCTTATATATAGCAGAGCTACCATATCAAAATATTGGATTGGGAGATTGGTTATTAACTCAATTAAAATTCGTTCTTTTTGTGCCAACTAGTATGTTACAATCATTAGTAGTTTAAGTTATTTTAATGTTATATTTAAAATTATTTAATTACCAAGTACAACAACAGAAGGTAAGTAATAACACTTTATTAAAAAATAAAGTGAATATTGAATAATACAGGTTTTAGAGGACAAAAATATTCGTACAGTAGCAAAAAATTTAAGGGTTGATGAATTTTGTTTTAATAGGTACTTTCTGCGTGGGCATTCATAACATGTTAACTTTTTGGAGTCTTCTAGGTGTCGAATGAACCAATTTTCTTAACTTATTGATGTAGGTATATAAGACTGATTTTGACTCTGGTTAAAATGTGGTCTATTTCTTTAGCCACTCTGGGAGTAAGCCTCTCTGATGAAGGGTGAATGCTCAAAAGTCTCGATAGCAGGAGGGCACCTGGACCAGAATCGAAGTCAGTTATTTGTCGGTCTTACATTGTGTACCTAGTAAAGATAGTAATCTGTGCATTATTTCTAAGTGGCTAAAACGCTTAAACTGTTTTTCTACTCTTCCGGTTTTAACACTGCACCAACGTAGGTATACATAGTTAAAAATGTTTTGAAGATTTGCACTCTTTTCACCAAGAATATAAAAACTTTTATTTACCTCGACTCCCGTATACCTACCTAATCATATTATTCGCATGGAATATTCTTGGTGCGGCATCGGCACTTTCCTTTAATGGTGTAAATTTTTGTAAATAATATAGGTACCTATCGTAAATAATTGTGAAAAGCAAAAAATTTATAATACATCCTACTATACCTTCACCTACTTCTTGACTTGTTAGTATAGATTTCAAAACAAAGAAAAACTTACCATGCAGTTATGCAGTTTTGAGCACTTCCTACAAAGTTTTATATTGTATTTAAAATTTAAAGTTTACTTACTGACAAGTTTAACTTTTTAATGAACTTAAAAATCACACAAGGCGTTAACCCAACTGACGAAATCACAAAAATAATCAGAAAAGTAATAAAGATAAAGACGTTATAAAATTTAATATGTTGGGGATTTACAAAGGACGCGATTAAAATACAGTGTTGTCGATTGTCCACTTCTTTATGCCGACGCCTAGGCTGCGTTCATATTTAGCAACTAGGGTGGAGGAAGAGTAAGAGAATTAGAGTAATAAGAGTGTTTTCCATTGGCAGTGGTGCAACCGTACGAATTAGGTGTCTTCCTTTCACCCCAAGGAGGAGCTCCCGTACAGCTCCAGAGCCGCACACAGTTGTTCCATTCAACTGGGGCATCAAGCACCTGAACCGTTCGAGCCCTATCCCCCCTGCCCTCTCGTGCATCACTTATCACTTGAGCTTAATGTCAAACTTGTCAATTGTTCCTTTCGGAATGGTGTCGAGTGACTCCGGGGCGAGTCGCTCCGGGGCGTCAGACACCTGAAAGGAATATTACTACTATAATTTCAATAAATCAATTGCAATTAGGGATGTTACGGAATAGCTTTTTTTTGTACCTAGTAGGACCTGTACTTGTTCCAAACACAAACCTATTCCAGATACCTATTCCAGGTCCAACCTATTCCGCATCAAATTTATATGATGGGTGACAAGCGGCTGGCGCTATTCCGGCTGCATAAGCATTAAGCATATTCAAGTGCTGTTCCAGCCGAGAATTTTAGCACTTTTATTTTTAAGAATATTTGTTTTTTTAATAATAGTTCTATATTTTTGGATATTTTTCTATTTTTTAATTTCAAAATACAATTTTTTAAATACAACATCCTATCCCTATAATCTCTTATACTTTTTTTAGTGACATAGGTAGATAGATAAATCAGGGACTTTGATTCGTTTCTTTTCACTCACATGCTATTGAAAGATTTTAGCATTACAGTCTATTTATTTTACATATCAAAAAAAAACTTTCAAATTTCATTCAGCTGCTTCGATAATAGGTAACCCATCCGATTTAAGAAAATACCTATTTCCTATATTGTAGTCGAATTGTACCTCTAACCGACAACCGATTTCACTGAAACAAGAGATTCCAAACGCGACAGTGCGCCGTAACCCGTCACGGTGCCAGCGGAATCGGAATAGGTATATCTGATACCTGGTAATGGGTACACGGAATAGGTAGGTGATACCTATTCCAAAAGAACAGGTCCAGTTCCACTGTAACAACTCTAATTGCAATCCCTCTAAGCTCTGCTTTAACAAGCGGCGAATTTATTCTTCACTTTTTATGTTTTTGAAACTTCTCGTCTGATAACGATACCGATAAAAAGCGTACGGAATGCTAATACTTTCTTATGTATAGATTTCCTGATGGATGAATACCAAACTATTTCACACATTTTATTCGCGTCCGTCCCATCACCTTTTCTTTCGGAATGAAGAATAAGCCTTTATAGTTCGTGACGATTTCCAACCATTAAAAGCAATAAGCTGTTAATGGGTTAAACGTCCGTCGCTAGGGAACATGTATTATTTACCTTTAAGATCTATATCGTCAAACCTGGGTTCTCGATGACAGTGGCGCAACTGGACAGTGCCTTTTTGGGGGTGCTTAAGCCCTAACCCTTAAGGGAAACTTAATTTGATTTTTTGTTTTTATGGAACAACAATAATCGGTCTAGGGGGGGGGGGGGGGCTAATATCGAGTTTGGGGGTTCTAAGCCCCCTAGTTGCGCCTCTGCTCGATGAGCTGTATCGAACGCTCAGCGCCTTGAAGACGACTCACATGAACGTAATACCACCCACTACAAGACGCCAAAACGCAAGAAACGTTGAAAGCGGACGTTGCAACATTTTATTAGTGCTATTAACATAGACTTTAATTTAATGTCAATGGCTATTAATAAGTTCCTAAGTTAAATCTCTGTTCTGGCCCAAACAGTTCAATCTCTTTGCTTCTAATTCTTGACAGATATCTCACCAATTTCTGTAAGTCATCCTTCTTGATGTGCTTCGCTACGCAGACATGGATAGTCGTCTTAATCTAATGCCGGCTACACACACTGGGACCAACGTTGGCACAAACAACTTCCGTCCAATGTGTGGAGCGGCACAACCTTAGATTGACTTTTTGATAATCTAAGGGCAAAACAGTGCGTGGGTCAATGTTGGCACCAATGTTGGAGGTTATCCGTCTTATGTCGGTTTACGATGCCAAAGGAATTGGCTCCAATAATCGTGTTGCCGGATACACGTTGGAAAGTTGTACGTTTCGTCAGTAAATTTTTTGTTTACAGACTTTGCAGGATGAGTATGTGAATGGCAAACCTAAATAATATCGTCTCAGGTGGTGTGGTCTAATGAAAAATTACTTGAGTTTTTTTAACTCCATTAAGCAGAAAATGCATGGCAACGCTAGGCGTCGGCGACCGCCGACGGCCTCGGGCCAATGGGGGCCTTGCAAATAGCGTTCAAGGTAATACTTAGCTATACCTAACCTAGAATATTTTAGTACTATTAGGTAGTATATTTATCCAGAATCGTCTGACAATACTGTTGATTTTGACCTAGTACTTTTTTCTCATGAATATTGAAAAAGGCCTCGCAAAGCTGATGTCGCCGACATCCATATTTGGTTTTTCCGCTCCACTGCAAGCAGAGCCAGTTTTATGGAACCATACGCCTAGAGAACATAAAACAGAAATATCCAACATGTTGACGTTAGCTATGCGCAGAGATAACTGAAGCCGACGTCCCATGTGCGGAATTAAAGACGGAGGCGGAGCGGAAAAGGCGATTCTATTGGTCGCTGGGCGGCCATCTTACAATTTTTGACGTCAAAAATTGTAAGATGGCCGCCCAGCGATCAATAGAATCGTCGTTTCCGTTCAGCCCCCGTCTTCAATTCCGCACATGGGACGTCGGCTTCAGTCTGGCTCCAATTACTTCCAATTTCCAATATGTCCCAGTAAACCAACGGCAGTCGGGAAACAGTCGGCCGCCTGTCGGCACTGGTGGGAAGTCAGCGGCTCTTTTTGCCATTTTCTGGCTGCATGCGGTACGCGCGTGTTATTTCCATGCGATGAATTGACAGCCTAAAGCGGCACGGCTCGCCACACCAGAGAAGATACTTAAGTTTCGACTCGAACGCGGTTATGATTCTGACAGTCCAGTTGCGAAAATCAGCTTTCGCACCACATTCGGGCTGTCTACCGTTGTCAAACCTGGTTATACCTACTCGGTATAATGCGGTAAACCAATGGTAACGCTGGTCCCTGAAAGAACCGGTTTTATTACGGAACGCAGATCAGTCGTTTCTGTTAGATTTCTGTTTATTTTTACGAATATCGACTCAAACTAAAAACATACCTGCTTCCAACACTTTAAAACAGATGATTTATAACAATTGTAAAAAAATTAATTTAAAAAACAAAAAAGCAAAACATACACAACAAAATGACATAACAAACCGGAAAACCAACGGGGAAGCATATCGGTTAATTCGGTTCCTTCGGTGACATTAATGACATATTTTTCAGGAACCCTGTTTCCAATCTTACCAACCTTTTTCAGGTTACCGATACTTACGGGACACAAAACCGTAACCGAAGTTGAAAACGACAGTAGAGACTTTTTGCACCTCTTAGGCTGTGTACCGTTGTCAAACCTGGTTAACCACTTGGTATAATGCGGTAAACCATTGGTATTCCAATCTTAACAACTTTTCAGATTACCGATACTTACGGGACACAAAACCGTAACCGAAGTTGACAACCGTACCCGCCCTTAATTCGTCGTTCTGTTATGGTTATCGTTATTCTGAGCATGCGTAATAATAGAAAGCTGACCCGCTATCGATTTTAACCATATACGTATTAAATAAATATACCGCGGGTTCCCCATTTACCCAATCTGCGGATTTTGATGCCAACAATGTGAAAAGGAGATATATTTCGTAAACTGCGATTGCGCTAAATTTCTCTATGGCGCCACGCTTCATAAGTTTTTTAACAGGGCTGATTTTTTTTAGTATAATTGAACTAGTTTATTACTTTTTGTACATCAGGGCATAAGTTAGCACACTTCAAAATTTCAAAATAAACCACAAGAACACCGAATACAAAATATAACACGACACAAAGAAAAAATGGCGAGTGGCGATCCAACTGTAAACTAAAAAAACCAGAAAGCTGAAAGAAGCCGAAATATACGCACAACAGCCGATGATTAGTACAATTCACCATCTTAATTCAGTACAATTTCTGACCAATGAAAAAATTCGTATTAACGCATGCGATTATACAGAAATATCAGAAGAAAGGATAGACTTATGCGAGATTGCGAAATTGTATATCTCCATTTCACATTGTTGGCATCACGAATTCGAGACAACCGGCGGTATATTTATTTAATACATATACGATTTTAACCATAACGGATTCTTTTAATTACGGTGGAATAAAGCTAAGTTCTGACAGACGCGGACTGCGGAATCCGGAGAAATGTCAAGTGGCAATTTCGGATTATTTTACAGTATACGTTCTGACAGATGCGAAATTTCGCAATTTTTGACGTTTGGTAAATGTCAAAAATTGATAAATTCTCAATTCTCATTTGCTTTTGTTATTGTTGATTGTTGTTAAAAAGTAGGTTGCAATGCAAAGAAACAAGACAATTTTATTAATTGCGTTATATTTTTATCTTCGTCATCGGGGCACTGTAAAAATTCATAAACACTGAATGTTAAAAGCATCTATCATGATTTTACAAAAAAAGATTTTAAGAATTAGAAACTGTGAAGGAATTTTATGCATAAAAGGACCATTCATATATAGTCCTGTCGGAAAGGAATTACTTACTGGTAATTTTAAATAGATGGTCACTTCCGTCGATGGGCACGTCCAAAGCCACTCTTTCATCATTTATTAAAAACTCAATCTGCAAAAATTCAGTCATTTTTAAAAATTTGTGTTGATTTTTAGCCCATACACTTTAATTCCAACGAAAGTTGCTTGTTTTAGATTAGATCCAAAATATAACCTCAAAAAAGGTCGATAACAGAGAAAAATATATGTTTTGTCTTTCTCTACGAGGAAAAATCCGTAAAAAAGTTAAAAATATTCCAACTTTTATCTGTCATCGCAAAAAGTTAAAAATTTCCGCAATTTTTTCCCGCCATGAAATCTTGCTTCAAATATGACCAATCAGGAGAGATTCGCAAAAAAAATATCCGCATTCCGCGTCTGTCAGAACTAGGCTTAAGGAAGAGCTTATCGTTAACGTTGTAGTTATGCTTAAACTGCATGGTTGCCGGAATGTACAAAATTTAATACTCAGCATTCCAATGAATCAAAATTGTGATAAGCAATTAATTATAAGTCGATCCAAATATAAGCGTTACATGACAATAAACGATTATAGCAACAAAAGCGCACTCTTTTAAATAAAATGGACCTGGTATTTTCTGAAAATTTTTATATTTCTACTGATTTATTTTCTTGACATAGTCTGGCACACCTGCTTTGATGACTTAACCCCTTGGCTTTCGGCCTCTTCTTCTACTAAGGTTATCTAGGGCATTTGACCGCATTTCCATTTTTATGTTCAAAATTTGAATATCCTGAAAATAGAATATAATTAACGAGAGAAGAGAACGAAATTAGAGCACCAGGAACACAATTAATTAATGAGTAAAATAAGATAAAAATAGAAATTACTAGGTTATAGGATATTTTATTTTGTTTAGTTGCGCCGACGCAGGATAACTGATACAGCAGAATCGTAGGCGCTACAAAATCTCTGTTTTTAAAGGTTGAGGTACGCGGTATCTTTAATTAAGTTAACCATAACGAAGCTAAAAACTCATGTTAATTTAAGAGGTGCAAAAGTCTCTGTTTTAAGTTGACTTAACGCTAAGTGTTAACTTAAAACGTCGGTGCACTCGGGGGTTAATATCTATTATTATAAAATTGTAAAGTAGAACAATTTTTAACTTACCATAGATTTTTGCAAATAGTATAAGCTTGAGCTGCCAGAAGAACTCAAAAGTTCGTTTACAAAATAATCATAATTTGTTCATTACCAAAGAAGTCCTGAACCGGATGTTTCAGAAACCGCTGTTACACAATTTACCTGTCCGGTTAACCAACTTTGGAAACGGAACACACCCTTAACCTTAAAAAGTCTTGTAAGTGATAGGTGTGAGAATTTGGTACAATTTTAAAGTTTTTAATTTTTTAAAATTCTAAAAGATAAATTCTCACTTCTGAAAAACATTATTGTAATTTTTCTCACTGGCAACATCCTTACCTCATATGGGAATGAAGAGATATATCTAAGATTATCTTGACTTGGAAGAATATACTTAATTTCCCTTTAATTACATACCTACTTACTTTTTCTAATATTTTGTTGTCGACGTTTTTCTTTGTGGCTGGTCTCGGTTGTAATGGACAAGCTCATAGGTTTTGCAAAAGCTTTTTGTCAAGAGGTGGGTAAGTCAATTTTTTATCTAGTGCATTTTTTGCATGCATTGGCATTGCATTTTTAATATGAAAACCTTTCATATTAGGTATAATTTATCCAGTAAAATAGACCTTTTAAGCCATGAGACTTGTTGCTTCTGGGTATTTATATTCGTTTTGGTGATAGCTTTTTCGAGATTAGATGAACTTTTGAAGTCTCAGATAAGATAAGCAAGAATGTTTGGTTCACTAATAGACTCATCACTTGAATCACTCATATTAATTTCCAACAATTTATTGGAATTGAACACAGCAGCTGTCATCAACGAAATAATAGAACAGATGGAAGAAAGTGGTGTAAGTCAGACTTACACCACTATGGGTCCCAACAAACAGCTCTTTTTATTTGGTTTTCAAACTTGTGCTACTATCTATGAGGGTACATTTGAAGCTCTGACTTACACCACCTTTCCCCATAACAAAATTGAATCTGCGAATTTCATTTTTGCTCTAAACTAAAAAAAGTTGAAAATGTGCCTTACACCACTTTTCCTTTCACCGCCTCATATGTAGGTATTTTTTAAACATTCGACATACTTAACATATATAACATAATCAACTTACATTTGGAAACAAAACCAACTAAAAAAAAAAGTAAAAAACGGGGCTTAGATGCAAATGAGAACTAACGATTAAAGCATTTTAGCACAAACAAGATTTTTGCAGATTTTTCATTACCTAACTTGATATGCAGTTTACTGTGTACTAAATTAAAAGATGAAAATATTCGTTTTAGTCCTGCCGAATATGCAGTTGTTTCATTATTTTTATTTCTTCAGTTACACAACCTTTGTAATTTTTGAATTGCTGTCCACCAATCAATTACCTATACATACATCTGTAGTTTCTAAAATTTCTTCAGAAAATAGTGTACCACTGAATGGAACTGCTTTAACATGTAACTTTATTATAATTTGTAACAAATTAGTGTTCTTTAAGTTTTTGCAGTGAATGTTGATTAATTCTAATGCCAAATATTTTTCTTCTTGAGATAGCTGATCTCGAGGCATTTTTGGGTTAAGCATGTAGGCAAGAAAATGTGCGAAAATCGGCGTCAGTAGCAGAGGCACATTTATGACAAAAATTAAAAATTGATTTCAATCAATGATTTTAAAAATCATGTGATTTAAATCGCGATTTAAATCAGAGCAACCCTGTGTACCTATAAGCCTGATAATTTAATAGCCACTGGATAATTTTATGTCTTATTATTTTAATATTCCCATTTTTTATTGTTTTTCAAACAAATTATTTCCAGTTGGTTTAATTAATTAAAATGTATAAATTGAGCTTGCTGACTTTTTAAAAACATTAGTCTCAGAATATTAATGTTGAATGGTGCTTTTCTAGAAATTGTTTTCTGTCCAGACACAAAAATACAAGTCCCTCAGATTTTGATGTAAAATAATTTAGTAAAAGCAGACAAAATTGGCAGAATACCTGAGGTTTTCTTGTTAGTTAATGGTAGTGGCATTCAAAAATATCTGAATGCCTTCAGCTGTTTATAATAACTCATATGTTTATTAGAAGGTGAAATAGAATAAGCGGGGATCTGGAGCAAATTGGTTCTATCTTTATACAAAAAATAAAACATTTCATACTTAAGAGTTTACCGGGTCCAAAAGATCGATTGTTCAGAAACAGTCTTAATCCATAGTAACACTGGACAAGAATATGTCCTTTAAATTTTAGACCGAAATTCAACATATTGTCACAACGGGGGTTGTTGCGACTGAGACTAAGTAATAGTCTCTGGGATCGTGTGGAGGGAATGAAGTTAAAACAGGTTATAAAAAATATAACATTTAATAACTAATCAACAATAATAGCAATAAAATAAAGTTTGGCATTAAATAAATGAAATGAGGCACTTACTTATACACTTCCCTTACATCTTATCTTTAAGGGCGGCTCTTCTCCCGACCAACGGGCACATGTCTTATCTCGACATCTTAAGAACGACTGCCTATCACTCCATTATACGGTTATCGACCATCGGTGCATTGCTAAGTCAGCATACCTTGACTTACCCAATAAAGTTAAACAAAACCAAGCTGACCCTCAATGTCGTCACCAAGTTCACCGAATAACAGAGTGTCTATTCATCGTTATTGTCAAAATAATCTTTATATAAATACAGTGTGATTTTAAAAGTAATTAATGAAATAATCCATGATACCATAACTATGACAATATTTTTTGAGTTACAGGTTTTCTAAAGTCACGCGTCCTGCAGTTACCATGAGCGCGCGCCTTATGGCTGTGTTTCATTACTAGGGTTCGTAAATAGGGTGGCTGACCACGGGCAGCGGGACCATAAAAAACTTTAAAAAACCCAAAATAAAAAAAATTTAACACCCTGTACTAATGACCAGCAAAATTTCCAAAACCTTCAAAATTTCCAATAGCCTGGACTTCCCTAAGATTTACTATAATATAATAACCATTTTAGAGTTTAAATAAGCTTTGTAACTAGGTAATAAAATCAGGTATATATATTTGTAAACGATTCTTCCTAACTTTAGTAGTACTACATCAGTACCCTTGAAAAAGCCCGAATAAGGCGTAATATGTAGAGTCATACTCCGATAAACCTGAAACATTAAAAAGCAAAGTGTGTTGATTACAAAATATTTAAAAAATGTGTCATAAAGAGCCTACTGTAGAATTAACACAGTTTAGTAAAAAAAACTGTTTAAAAGTAAGAGATAATTTACATAATACTAAAAGCACTTCCCGGTAAATATTCTGGGATACCAAGTGACTTTTGCGGACGTTTGGTATCCTATTCCCACCGCAAAGCATGTAGATGTCTTGACATGTCGATGTAGTTATGGTTCCGACGCCTGTGGGCCGGCGCTCTGATTTATTTATTTATTCTCGTACGTACATTACAGAGAAACTCCAAATAGTACAAATCATACAAAAGAAAGAAAACAAAAAGAGAAAAGAAAACAATGCAAAACTGCAAATGCGGTAGAACAAAACTTATCCGGTCCAACAATACAACACATTAAAATGCAGTCATTAATATCTTTCCACTATTTGTTACCCCATTTCACAAAAGGGATAAGAATGTATATAATCATATAGTGAGATTGTCACTTTTAATCTCCCAAGTGCTTGAATTATTGCCGGAAATTTTTCGAGTACATGAATTATTTAAAAATTATCCCGAGTGGCGCACCGACGATTTTTTCTTTAAAAAAAATCATGTACAGGAGAAAATTTCACATGTCACAGTAGATACCTATATAGTTGCAGGATATCTACATACAGGGTGGTGCAACCAAGATGGGGTGGACGATTGTGAGTAAACGGTGAGGAATTTCGAAAATTTTTTTTTTGGATATTATAGATAGTCAAACCCGCTATGTTTTAAAATTATAGCCATAATACAGGGTGGTCCAAAAAACTCGTGGCGAACCAAACTTGTGTTTTTTTAAATGGGACACCCTGTATATAATTGTTCCAATTGATTCTCCTGTTCGTTACGATCATTTTGATATAGGGTTTATTGGGTCTAAATCTTATAGTAAGAGAATGGGACGCGGTTAAAGTTGAAAAAATGCTCAAAGTTCGGCCATTTTTAAAAAAAATTTGAAACAGGTATGGAAAAACCAAATATTCCATAAAACGTTACATATCCTTGAATACATTAATCGCTTGCAATTTGTTTAAAATTATTCACCGTTATACAGGGTGGTCAACTTTTGCAAATACGCCCTGGACTCATTTTTTTTAAATGGAACACCCTGTATATTTTATTTTCATCTTAAAGATAACATTGCTAGCTTTCAAAAAATACCATACATGATGCCTTTCTGACCAACAGTTTTTTAGTAAACCAGCCGTGAAACCAAGGTTTCTTCATTCTAATACGATTATACTGAATTTACGTTGTTTATTATTAAATATCTAATATTAGGGGGCCATGACACTATCATAAATGAAACAGGATTGACGAACTTGTCAAAGCTACTGCCGCACAATCCATTATTTACAAGTTAAGTGTAGGTGGCCCAATAATTATGAGGTAAGAAGACTGAGACCCGAAACTTTTACATGTTTATTAGAGATATTTCAAAAAACAGAAAATATTGTTTTTAGGAAATGTAAAGTAATTAATAAACCAGTTATAAACAAAGATAATCAGTTATCAGTATTATTAATAGTTTAAAAAAATTAATTAAGCAAAAACAGAACATCTTTTAAAATTACTTCGGTATGTACTTACTTGTAAACCTAATTTAATATAAACAATTAACAATGCTCATATAAGGGGTTCAACTAAACCACCATCTTGCTGAAGGCACATTTCGAGTCTATCCATAAATGAAAGTTTCACTTTTCTCAAAGTCTGTTCTGAAACGTTGCGAAAACTGTTTCTTATTCTCGTCTTCATATCTTCCACAGTGGTTGGAACCTCTTTATAGACTTCTTCTTTAACATGCCCCCATAGAAAAAATCTAGTGGTGTTAAGTCGGGTGGTCTGGCTGACCACTTACCTGGTCCACCTCGCCCAATCCAACGATCTGTCTTCCAATTTATCGACAAAATATCTTACATTCCTATGGCAATGCGGAGGCGCTCCATTATGTTCAAACCATAAGGATCCCCTTACCATTAAACGTAAATCTTCAACCAATACTGGCAACTCGTTTCTCAAAAAATTTGTTTATAACTGGTTTATTAATTACTTTACATTTCCTAAAAACAATATTTTCTGTTTTTTGAAATATCTCTAATAAACATGTAAAAGTTTCGGGTCTCAGTCTTCTTACCTCATAATTATTGGGCCACCTACACTTAACTTGTAAATAATGGATTGTACGGCAGTAGCTTTGGCAAGTTCGTCAATCCTGTTTCATTTATGATAGTGTCATGGCCTCCTAATATTGGATATTTAATAATAAACAACGTAAATTCAGTATAATCGTATTAGAATGAAGAAACCTTGGTTTCACGGCTAGTTTACTAAAAAACTGTTGGTCAGAAAGGCATCATGTATGGTATTTTTTGAAAGCTAGCAATGTTATCTTTAAGATGAAAATAAAATATACAGGGTGTTCCATTTAAAAAAAATGAGTCCAGGGCGTATTTGCAAAACTTGACCACCCTGTATAACAGTGAATAATTTTAAACAAATTGCAAGCGATTAATGTATTCAAGGATATGTAACGTTTTATGGAATATTTGGTTTTTCCATACCTGTTTCAAATTTTTTTTTAAAATGGCCGAACTGTGAGCATTTTTTAAACTTTAACCGCGTCCCATTCCCTTACTATAAGTTTTAGACCCAATAAACCTTATATCAAAATGATCGTAATGAACAGGAGAATCAATGGGAACAATTATATACAGGGTGTCCCATTTAAAAAACACAAGTTTGGTTCGCCACGAGTTTTTCGGACCACCCTGTATTATGGCTATAATTTTAAAACATAGCGGGTTTGACTATCCATAATATACAAAAAAAATTTTTTCGAAATTCCTCACCGTTTACTCACAATCGTCCACCCCATCTTGGTTGCACCACCCTGTATATGCAGTGTTAAAAAATCTTTCTACCTATTTTAGTTGCAACAAACTACTCATAAGGGGTTAATATATATCTACTGTAATGTTTTATATTATATTTTCTTCACTAAAATGGGTGGAATCCTGTTTTTCTTATATTTTCAAATGTTACAACAGTTTGGGTGAACCAGAATACCTATATACGTATAATAGATAAACAGTATCCTTTCCACCCTTTTTAGTTTCAAAAAATTGCTGAAAATTGTTTAAGACAGCTCTATTTGTGTGCTAGGAAATAAGTTTTGTTTACTAAAAAGTGGAAAGATGTTTTTTTAATATATTTTCTTGTTTTATACACATGGTATAGCTAAGTTTCAGTACATTATAGCTTAACAGAGATGGCTTTGAAACAAAACGCCATTAGTTATTTATTTATCATTATTTCATTGACACTTTAACCAGTTTAAGCTAAATATTTCTATTGTTGAAGTTGTTTTTGAGGTTTTTAAAGAATAAGATTAAAGAAAATGGAAAAAACAGAAATATACATTATGCGCATGTTCCGAAGAACTTTGTGAAGTTAAAAAGGCCATCCAAAATTGAAATACTTATCATACCCGATTGAGAAAGTGTAATATGGAGGAAAACCAAAATAAGAAGGTATTAAGCGTAGTACAAAGAAAGCTACTGAAAGTTTTAACCAAGTTTTCACGAAATAGAAAAAATAAGTTAAATAAAATTGTCTCAAAATATTATATTTATGTAGTCAAGCACAGACATTTAATTAATATAAATTCTTCACCGATGTATTCACCACTGAAAAGCGAGGATTTTTCAAAAGATTTTGAAACACATTGGAAATATTTAGTTATTGATTAGTATTAAACATGAAATAATATGTTGTTTTACATGCCCAGTGATTTTTTTTTATAATTATCTCGTCTAATATGAAAAATATAATTCCATTTTTATATAATAATAATAATAATAATAATAATTTTATTGGTCAAATTTCACAAAAGGACAAAATACACTCATGTGCTATTAAAAAGTTTGCCCTAAAAATAGTTAGTGTTTAAAACAAAAATAGTATAAACAAAACCTAACTATAAAGTATAAATACACTAAGCTGACTCTAGACCCAATTAGATATTATTTAAAGAAAAAAAGGTACTAAAAAGCCCTAAATCGATGCCCCTGGCGAAAAGAGAAAAAGTATCATCCGACATTGCACGACTTATTTTATTTTTGAGATTAACGCGCAAGTCAGGATATTTAGCAAGAAGGCTGTTGGCTATGAGTGGTGCAAGATACGAGAAGCTGGACCTAGAAGAGCTGGCGCCATACCTAAGCACCTCAAATCTCAGTATGTCTCTGAGGTCCCTATGATGATACACCCTCTTGGAGTTAATTTGTTGTATAGATATGTAGGTGACTTGTTAGCGAGAATTTGCTTAATAAAACATACAAAGTATATAAATCTACTCTAGCTTTAACATATTTAGATCACGGATGAAAGGAGTGATATGTGAGAAGCGTGGAACATCCATGATAAAACGGACAGCTTGGTTTTGCATTTTTTGGCGGCGATTCTTATTTTCGGCGTTAAACAAGGCCCATATACGACATCCATATAGTTGAAACGAGACACGACAAGGGATACAGCTAAAGTTTTCCTTATGTTCGTGTCTAGCAACCTTTTAAATGGAAAAAGTTTTTTAAGCGAAGATAGATCTTTTTGCAGATTTGATTGACATGACTGTTAAATTTTAATTAATCTTCGATATCATTGATATAAAGGCCCAAATTTCTAACACAGTTGGTTTCCACAATTTGCTGTTGATCTATTTTGATTTCAAATGAGCCAATATTTTTTTTTATTCTTAATAGTACCAACCAACATATGTTCACATTTTGAAAGATTCAAAAGAGCACTATTTTGATCTGCCCACATCCTAATTTGTTCTAGATCACTATTAATCTTGTTGCACGCGTCCTGCTTATCACCCACATCAAAGTCAAGTAGCAATTGAATATTATCAGCATACAACTGAAGGCTGCAAACCTCACAACATTGCAAAGATCCCCTATGGCG
The DNA here is from genome assembly GCA_963971165.1 of Philopedon plagiatum. Lineage (NCBI taxonomy): Eukaryota > Metazoa > Arthropoda > Insecta > Coleoptera > Curculionidae > Philopedon > Philopedon plagiatum. The sequence goes on along the minus strand of OZ020191.1, from coordinate 103,492,247 downwards.
AGCAAAAAGAGCAGGGGACCGAGTATCGACCCCTGAGGGACGTCAGAACTCAGAGACCTAAAAGAGGAGGACAAAACCGACCGAGGAGCCTCAATAATTGTTCTCTGAGATTTGTGAGTTAGATAACTCCAAAACCAGTCGTGAATTACACCTCTAAATCCATAGGAGTGCAGCTTAGCCAAAAGGCAATCAAAATCAATGCCTTAGACATGTCGAGAAGGGTTAACGACGTTACGCGTCCAGAGTCAATCGCCCTTAAACAATCATGAACCACACAACAAAGTGTAGAACTAGTATGGTACCCCTTTCGATAGGCAGACTGAACATCAGGGATTATTTGATTTTCTTCAAGGAAAGACATATTCAGCAATCTTGAGAGGAACAGATAACAGGCACAGACAGTCTTAATTCATCCACAGAAATCTGAGTCTTGAGTTTCTTAGGAATGGGTTTAACTAAAGCATAGCTCCACATTATCGGAACTATTCCCTGCTCCAATGAGCAATTAATGATATGTGTGAGGGGAGCGACAACATGAGGAATATGAAGTTGCAACATTCTGGCTGAAATCTGGTCAAAGCCCACTAGATAAGGTTTATGTTTCAAAATTTTCCCCTTCACAATCTCCAACGTGACCGACCTGTATTTAAAAAGTGCATCCGAGAAGTTAGAATTAAGAAATGAATCTAGCTACGTATGTGGCATTCGTTGTTCTACACTTGGCTGATTCAACAAAATAATTATTCACTGTATTATTGGTACCAAGCAAACTGTCCGGCAAAACAAAGTGCTCAATCGGTTTATGAATCTCAAGTTTTCTCACGCTCATAAAAGCAAAATGTCAAATATGATCAGATGCCAGTAATTTGACAGAAAAATTTCCACTTATTAATTTCGCCCAGGGTACCCTAGAGAATGAAAATTTCCGGAAATTTTTTGGGTTGTCATAAGTAAAACCTCTCTTAAAAACAAGCAAACCTGTTAGTGTCTGCGTCACTAACAGAAGGATAGCAGTAACCGAAGTCACTTTAGACGTTTTTCTGCGCCCGAACGCTTCGAAACTGTTTCAAAACGCAGTCAGCTGTTTCACTTTAGTGTTGAAATGGTGAGGTCATAGACCATACTCATGATACAAATAAAAGATTTATTGTATAATGGACCAAACTGTTCCATTCCGTTTTAGAAGTGCTCAGATAGATGTTTCAAAACTGGAAGGGAGAAAACTGGATTGTCGCTTGTCAAACCTAACCTGCATTTGTTTATTTATGCTGTGCTCTGTACTGTGATTTACTGTTTTGTATTTTTGGGTGTTGTGTTTATTGTTTTTGTAAGCAATGACACCTCCTTACTCAATTGTATGACTCAAATGAATGACGTAACCATTTTAAAACGGGTCATTTTTGCGCATCAACTGAGCGATGGCGTCAGCGTTAAAACTGTTTTGAAACTGCCTTGAAACGCTTTCATCATAGAAAAACGTCTCAATTAGTTCCACAGCAGATTGGTCTCATGCGAGTAGTACACTGACGTGCATAGAAATCGACGGACCGCGCACTTTTGAAATCGAATGCATTTTCTAGACACCAGTCATCACTTATCAGTTTAAAACTTTATTGATTTAGGCTCACTTTAAAGAGTATTGAATGGTCAAACAATATATTTTTTGTTTAGACTGATTCTAAGAAAAGTGCATTCGATTTAAAATGTGAGGTGGGTCTATTTCTATGCACATAAGTGTACTTTAACACTTTAACTAATGCAAAGGAATTAATTGATACTTAAATAACTCTTCAGACTTTTGGCGCTGTCATTGCTCTGATAATAGCGATTTATTAAACGCACGATTTTATCGCATGGAATTATGACGAAATTGTTATTTAAGAGGGAAAATAATTCCTCCATATACATAAGTTAAAGGGTACATAAATAATTTGTAACGAAATTAGATATAGGTAGTCTTTATTTTAGGAAAATTTACAAAAATTAATTCTGATTCAAAACGTTAAATATATTCATAATTATAATGTAATGTTTCGTAACATGATAATAGGTACGTCATGTGCTAATCTTAAATGACGATAGCCTTGCTTACGGTAAAAAAATTAATTATGTAGACGCTGATAGATAAGTGAAAATTGGTTTGAACAAATCTAGACGGCAATAGCTCAATTTATTAAAAGGCAGTGGCTCCAGTCCCAGTCTTTATGGAAAGAGATATTGAAATACCTTGGTTCTAGAATATCAGCGGATATGGGATATGGGGCATACCTTTTTATTTACACCTGTCATAAAAAAATGAAAAATTTTTAGTTTACGATTGGGTTAGTCAGGCCATAGTTTCCGGAGATACCTAAGCAGGGGCGTACCGAAAACACTATGTTGGGGGAAGGGGAGGGAAATATCCAACTATGAGAAGATAAAAATTCAAAAGTGTCGACCGTTTTTTTATAACTGGTCGAACTTTTTTACGTTTGCTGGAATTAAACTGTCGACCTTTTTGCAATTTTTCCCCAGACTCAACTGTCAGCGTTTTTTGGTACGAGGTTCTCATAGCCAACTCGAGCATCCACGGGGGGGGGGGGGGAGCAAAATAGCCAAACAGATAAATTAGTGAAACACGAGGAAACATATCTTTGCTATTAACATAAAATAGTAAATTGTTTAAAACTTGTTATGTGAAATTATATATATTTTAGCCAAGTTCATCGCTGTAGATTCATATTTTAATTTTAAAAAATAAAATCCTCTAAAAAATATTTTTTAAAAACAAGCTTTTATTATTTAGATGTACTAAAACGAAAAAAAAAAGTATAGTTTTTTCATTGTGGAAATGCTAAATGCTATTTATAAGTGGACGTAGTTCGCGTGGGTGGATTCTAATAAAAGTAGTATCAAAGTTATCACTGAAACAGATATAATATATATTATGTTAAATTTATTGTCTTTAAAGCTCGTAGCGCGTGAAAAGTTCATACATTAATTTTGTTTGGCAGAAATCGTAAGTAGATACCTAAGTTTATGTATTTTTTTCTATTCACGCGACAAACCTTTAAGACAATAAATTTAACATAATATATTATATCTGTTTTAGTGATAACTTTGATACTACTTTTATTAGGATCCACCCACGCGAACTACGTCCACTTATAAATAGCATTTAGCATTGTCACAATGAAAAAACTATACTTATTTTTTTTTTCTAGTTTTACTACATCTAAATAATAAAAGCTTGTTTTTAAAAAGTATTTTTTACTTAAGACTTAATTTTTAAATTTTTAGTTACGTCTTACTCTATGCATTTCTGATAATGCATCACTATTAGAATAAATTTTACCTGTTATCGTATTCTACTCGTCAAACCCTTTCATTTTTAATACCCATATCAAGGGGATTGTGAAGAAAACGGTAATCCGCCATCGTGCGGCGTCCGACATATTGGGTTTAGAATGGCGTCACACAGCTTCTACATGCACAGCATTCTACTCGTCAAACCCTTTTATTTAATACAAATGTCAAGGGGGTTGTGAAGAAAAAGGTATTCCGCCATCTTGTGGCGTTCGCCATATTGGGTTTAGAATGACGTCACATAGATTATCGTATTTGACTCGTCAAACCCTTTCATTTGAAACAAATGGCAAGGGGGTTGTGAAGAAAAGGTAATCCACCATCTTGTGGCGTCCGCCATGTTGGGTTTAGAATAATGTCACATAACTTATCGTATTTTACTCTTCAAGTCCGTTTATTTGATGCCCATATCAAGGGGATTGTGAAGAAAAAGGTAATCCACCATCTTGCGGCGTCCGCCGTATGGAGTTCAGAATGATGTCACATAGCTTATCGTATTCTACCAACACATTCTACTCGTCAAACCCTTTCATTTGATACCTATATCAAGGGGATTGTAAAGAAAAAGGTAATTCGCCATCTTGGGGCGTCCGCCATATTGGATTTAGAACAATATTAAATATACTGTATTGCATTGTCACCGGACTTTTTATTTTTTTTTTTTTTCCTCCCTTGGGCTCCGTCCGAGACCGGAAGCACTGCGGCCACTAGAGGCCTATTGTGCCTACCCAATAACTTTTGTTACACCCACTCTGTTATCCCAGTTTCCTGCACAAGCCTGTACAGGTCCACAAGGGAGCGGGTGATCAATTCCTCCGGTTCTAACTTTGGTTGCCCGAACAGTTGGTGGCGCTTGCGATCTAGTGACTCGCAATTATATATAATGTGCTGAACTGTTTCCCTGTCCCTACCGCATAGTCTGCAGCTAAGGTCTCCCTGGTACAGTTTCATTTTGTTGAGAAGGTCCTTTACAGCCATGTGTCCTGTTAGTACCCCTACGATTGTCCTCAACTGGATCCTGCTCAGATTTAGCAGTTGCCTGGTGAGTCTAGGATTGGGATTTCCTATAGCGGCCTTGCTGTGGTTCAGTCCCTGTACTCCATTCCAGTGGACTTTGTGTTGTTGTTTGATCCATCTGTTTACCGCCTCTCGTGCCGTGCACTTTGGCACCCCGAGAGATGGTTCTGGGCCAATGTATGGTGTAGCCGATCCCTGTCTAGCAAGTTCGTCGGCTTTTTCGTTACCAGTGATGCCCTTGTGTCCCGGTACCCACATGAGCTTCACTGAGTTTCTGGCAGCTAGCGCGCCAAGATCGTTTATGCACTCCCATACCAGTCCCGAAGTGACTCTGTGGCATGAGAGTGCCCTCAAAGCGGCCTGACTGTCTGAACAGATATAGATCCGCTTATTTGAATAAGCCCTCCTATTGTTTTCCAGCGCACATTGTAAGATGGCGTAGGTTTCTGCTTGGAATACCGTGGGGTACTTCCCCAAGGAAAAGGACATGTCCCTCCTTGGTCCGACCCCATGTACTCCTGCTCCGGTTCCCGCTTCGGTTTTTGATCCGTCGGTGTACCATATGATTGCCCCCGGAGGAAACTCTGGGTTTGTCGAAGTCCATTCCCTGCGATCCGCTATTACTACCTCGTAGGGGATGTTGTATTGGAATTTTGGAGTCATGTAGTCCGATCTCATTTCTAAATCGGGCCCTCCAATCTTCTCTCTTATGAGTTCATGTCCCGCCCTTTTCCGTAATGAAGAGGGCAGAGTGTTTTGCAGTCGATAGAGACCCATCCTCGCCTCTCCCTGGATGACCAGGTGCAAGGGAGGAAGGTCTAGGAGATTCTCCATCGCTGAGGTAGGGGTCGATCTCATTGCCCCTGTAATGCCCAGACAGGCTAGTCTTTGCAGACTGCTGAGCCTGAGCATTATTGTTTTCTGCGTTGCCTTGGTCCCCCAGACCAAGGCTGCATATGTTATTGCGGGTTTCACCACTCTGGTGTACAGCCAGTGCACCATCTTTGGTGAGAGACCCCATGTTTTCCCATACGTTCGTCTGACCACCTCAAGGGTGATTTCCGCTTTTCGTATGGTTTTGTCCACATGCTTGTTCCAGGTAAGTTTTGAGTCCAGTGTTACCCCCAAATACTTTACCTCTTCCTGCAGTGGAATTGTGACTCCTCGCAGGGTTAGAGGACCGAGCCCCTCCTTTTTCCTGCGGTTAGTGAACGGGACGATGACAGTCTTGTGTGGGCTTACATTAAGTCCTTCCTGTCCTACCCATTTTTCCACTACGGCGAGGGCGCTCCTCATGCAGTCCCTCACGGTTGTGTTGAATTTTCCTTGAGTCGTTATGACCAGGTCGTCTGCGTAGCCCAGGATCGAATAACCCCTTTGACTTAGTTCTTTTAGAAGCCCGTCCATTACCAGGTTCCAGAGGAGGGGGGAAAGAACCCCCCCCTGAGGGCATCCCCCTGCCACCCGGGCTGCCAAAGTTTCACCGAGTAGGTCTGTATAGATTACCCGGCTTTTGAGCATACTCTCTACCCATCTGCAGCAGGTCTCATCTAGCCCGATGCCCCTGATTGCTCTAGTTATAGATGTGAAGGATGTGTTGTCAAACGCTCCTTCAATGTCCAGAAATGCTCCGAGAAGCACTTCTCCGTTACCTATCGCGTTCTCCACTCTGCTAACTAGCTGGTGGAGTGCTGATTCGGTCGATCGTCCTGTTCTGTAGGCATGCTGGTCTTGATGGAATGGTCCGTCCCCCATTATTTCATCCCTTATATGCCTATCTAACAGTTTTTCTAGCGTCTTTAAAATGAAGGACATTAGACTGATGGGTCTGAATGCCTTGGCGACCGAGTAGTTGGGACGCCCATGTTTCGGTATGAATACCACTTTGGTCAGTCTCCAAATCCTCGGTATGTGGCCTAGGGCCAGACTGGCCCTTAGTATATGACAAAGCTTGCTAACAAGCAGGTCTAATCCCTGCTGTAGCAACGCTGGACAAACTCCGTCGGGACCCGGAGATTTGTAGGGTTCAAATGAGTTTATAGCCCATTTTATTTTTTTCAGGGGATATCACCTTCTTAGCAGCCTGCCAGTTGTCCCTATGAGCTCTGTTGGGAGCTTCATTAGGTCCTCCAAATCTCCAGGCTTCAGGTGTTTCCTTTATGATATTGGACCCAGGGAAGTGAACCCGAAACAGTTCGGTCATTGTATCCTTCCCCGTTAATGTTTGCTCTCCATTCTCAGTAACAAGAGAGTTGATTGCAGGCTGAGTGTCCTTTGACAGTATCTTTGCGAGTCTGGCACATTCTGGAGTGCTTTCAATAGCCTCGCAGTGCCTTCTCCAGGATGCTCTCTTGGCCTTCCTCAGCGCTTTGTTGTATTCAGTAAGGGTTGCCCTATATGCTTCCCAGTTACCTGATCGTTTTGCCTGATTCCAGTTCTTCCTTACCTGTCCTCTTTTGGCCTCCAGGTCTGGTCCCCACCAGGGGACCCTCCGGGAGGAATTTGATGTGGTTTGAGGACAGTTTGCTTCGAATGCAGAAATGGCCGCGTCCGTCAATTGATCCGCTACCAGTTCGAGATCCGTCACGTTATTTATTACATCTTTAAGCCCCCCCAGGTTACGTTCTAGGTCTACCCGATAGTTACCCCAGTTCGTTCTGCGAGGGTCGCGATAAGAGTTAGTTTCCCGTTTTATACACGTTATTTCGAACCGTATGTGTCTGTGGTCCGAACAACTCTCTTCCTCAGACACGTGCCAGTTTTTAATATAATTGCCGACGTAAGCCGTTGATATAGTTATATCTAAAACCTCCTGCCTTTGCCCGGTTACAAAAGTCGGATTATTACCTCTATTCATAATGTCTAAGTTATTTGCCATTAGGAATTGAAAAATGTACTCACCTCTTTGATTGGTGTCAGTGCTGCCCCAGATGCTGTGGTGTGCGTTTGCACCACACCCGATGATCAGCTGCGATCCACTTCCTCTGCAGTCTCTCACCAGTTCCTCCACAGCACTGGGTGGTGGCGCTTCCGGGTCATCGTGTGGGAAGTAAGCCGATCCAATAGTAATATTTCTCGGCCCACCCCCCTCCGTTGTTGTTAGTCTTACTGCCACGAGGTCCCTAAAACAGAAATTAGTCAGTGGCAGCATCCTTATATTCTTTTTAATTAGAATGCAGGTTCTCGGTCTGTCGGAGGTTCTATTGTAAACCAATTCACCACCTACTCCCGAGAGACCTTTTATTGTCCCTTGGTTGACCCAAGGTTCTTGAATGAGGGCGATGTCGCAGTTCTCCATCACCTTACACAGGACTGCCGAGGCTGCCCTGCTGTGGTGTAGGTTAACCTGCACGACCCTCACTTTGGTTCGCGACGCTCGCTATAACCCTGAAGGTTACCCTTCCAAGTCCATAGTATGCCTTGAATTGAGCTCGTTCAAGGCATCCAAGCGACGCCGCGTCTATTGAGAAGGCCAAGGTTTGTCCCTTTCCTTCTACCTTCCGGCTTAGCATCAGCCAGTCTCCCGTATTGAGGCCAGGATTTTGTCGTCCTAGCCGGGTCCTGACTGTTTGTACCTCGACTGCCTCTGGAATCCAGACGAGGACTTTGGGCCTTTTGGGGAGGTCCTTAGACTCAACCACTGTCAAGTCTGCCCCCTCCCACAAGTTTCCCATGGTTGCAACTGCTTGTTGCAGCCAGGTCTTGGTTGAGGGATTGTTACACGTGATCCAGATAATGCCTCCCGTGTATCTACTCCCTTCAAATTGCGGTGGACTCGCACTCCCGGAGGGAGTTTCGTCCAAGACCGCAACCAGTCTTGCCTGAATCAGGTCAGCTTGCTCCTGAGTCAGGGTCGTATCCGGGTGGCGTCTTTGTATCACCGCCATCCTTAGTCCGCTAGCAGCCTTGTTGTAAGAAGAAATGCCAGCCTGTCCCGATTGACTCCTGGCCTTCTTCTCCGGCTGTTTGCTAGAAGGTGAGATGCTGGTGTCGGGATGCGGCCTCTTTTTGGCGGCACCCTCCACTTTTCTCTCCCCCTCCTTTGTTTTTGGCCGGGGCTTTTCTTTTGTCCACGTCCCCGCCGCCATTTTTGCTGCCTTCCGGATCTTCCTTCTTTGGGCTCCGGATAGTTTTGGTTGTTGCAGGCCAACTTTTTCCATCCCTGCAGCTATGTTTATAACCTCCGGAGTCTTTTCAGCCGGCCGATCGTCCGGCTTACTATCACCTCCCTGAGTTGGTAAATGGGTGTCATCTTCAGAAAGATCCACCTCAATTAGAGTTGAAGAGTCGCTCGTTTCCGAGTCCTCTTCTTTCGTTGTTTTTTGTTTATTATGGTCCATGAAGTTCCCACGAGTCTGGGGGAAAGGGTGGTCCGCACCGGCAGCGCCCCCTTGCCGGTGTAAGGCTGCTTACTCCGGGATGTCGCCTGGTGTCCCGGAGGCTCCGTTTGAAACGCCTGATTACGGCTCAGGCGCCATTCATCCCATTGGCACGGGTCGCGTCACACCGTGGGATTAAGCCGAATGTGTTAAGTGTAGGTGAGGTGTAGGTGTTGTAGTGTGCTCACCTCTGTGCCCCGCCGCACCACGCAGGGCGGCCGCGGCAGGACAGGCAGTGAGCTGGTGTTAAATATGTAGTGTTGTAGTGTGGGCACCACTGTGCAGTTGTATCCTTCTTAGTCTGGCTTCTACCCTCGGAGACCTTCCCAGCATGGTTGGACCTAGCTGGCCTAGCCCTCCGAGTCAATGAAGCTCGCAAGCCCCGCCGGTACGTCAAACCGAGGATACGATGGGGGGGTCACCGGACTTATACACGTGTGCAAAATTTCAAAGCTCTAGCTTAATTAGAACTGGTCGAAATTTTGATTGGAATATTTGACCTAAACATGCTAACAAACATACATTCAAACATACATACATACATACATACAAAATATCAGGTGAAGTTAAATAAAAGCCTTTAAAAAAATAGTAGGTATTTTTATTTTGAAACAAATTAAAACATACTTTTATATTGTGCCAGCTGAATAAAACCAGTTTAAATATTTTTTATTTGGCATTTTGCTTGGTAGCTCGGATTCTTGACTCATTTAAAAATCATTTACAGTGATAACTCAAAAATCAAAAATAAATTTTAAGTTGTGCCAATTTTGAGTTGTGCCACTATTATTGCATTCAGCAAGCGAAAACATTTCTTTTTCGCCCATGAAATATTTCCACTGATTCGCATTATATATTATACCATATTAAAGGAATTGAAGGAATTAATTTTAGCTTCTAGTTCCGCGCTCCGCGGGTAACCTTTATATAATTAAGGATTCAAGTGCTGGGACCACGTTTGGCTCCCGATTTCTCTGTGCCAGGACTCCTTGTAGTTTTCGGCCATCAATACCTGTATGCAACAAATTAGGATCCCTGAGCTAGAACCGTTGCCACCGCCTTATTAAAAAGGTGTTGCGCCTATAATTTATATTTTTGTACTAAAATTGGCAACAGTGTAACATTCTAGGCTGTGTTAGTTTATCTGTCTGTGGGTCTGTCGGGCTTTTATAGGGTTCTGTCAGAATTGAAATCGTGTATTAGCGAAGCAAGTACAAAATAAGTCTGCAAATACAAGCCATTTTTAAAACATTTTTTCCTAGTTTATTTCAAAAAAGAAGTTTTGTTGGAGGCCCCCAGGGGGTCGCGATCAGGTATATGGGGGGAGGGGGGTCGCAATCTGTCAAAAAAATAAAACACGTATACGAAAAGTCCTTCCATTAAATAATGAATTTTACACGGTAGTAATGTAAAACAGTAAAATTGCGATAAAATATATAGTGAGAGGGTCGTAAGGTTTTTTACTTTATTTTTTAGCTTTTTTAGCTTACACGATTACTTATAGAATGATTGGTTGCACCTGACCACCTCTAATTAATGTCATTTAAACGCTCGCAGAGGGACAGCCAAACCCGCCTAGTATTGCAAAAATTTCGACAAACATAATGTGTAATATAGTATAGACAAAAATAGTAATTTTTCTGCAAATTTCAAAGTTCTCACTTTTCAATTACTCATTACATTGTACATTATTAATTTGTTATATCCAGAAAAAATCACGCATAATTAAAGCGCTGTAAATTCTAAATATTTGTGTTGTTTTCTTAAGATAATGCCAGCCGTCTATAATTCTTATCTCGTATGTTTCCGATATCAGTACCGCGTTCGGTACCTACCAAGTAGGTAATAAATAATAACGTATTATTCTCCAATATGAAGTAATTTTTTTTATTACTTGCTTTTTCTTATCTACTGCAATCTATTACATACTAGTTTTTAGGAAATTTTAGTGGCTAGTGTAAATATGAGTAACCCACTATTAAAGGCGGTAAGTGTACACTTTGCTGGAAACGAGAATGCTAAAGGAAACGAGAATTTAGCAATTTAGTTTTCATATTATTGTAATATGCAGTGCTTACTTAACGTCATTATTTTATTTTGTGTTTTCAATTCAGGACTAAAAATTTTTCACCATAAGAAAGAGACAGAATATGTTATCCTTCAGTCACCCTAATCTGTTTTGCAATATAACTTAGAAAATATTGCAGAGTTGTAATCCAAAAATAAATATCAGTATTACATACGCTAAATAAGCTGTACTTTTGGACAATATAGCGATTTTTTAATTAATCGTATGGTTTCTATAGAAAATAATTATGAAAAGTTGGACTGTAGTGGTACCGGTGCCTTATTTAGTTGGTGTTTTTTTGACAAAAATTACTGTAGTTTTGAATAGCCTCAACAAGAAATATTTTAAAAAAAACTTTAACATTGTCCAGATTCCTAGTATACCGGGTGTCAACGAAATCATTTTAAATGCCCTAATTTAGTTCATATTAAAAATAGAAATTTCATTTTTGGGTTGAACCTTTAGTTTACAAAAACACATATTTTGCCATAAAAAACAATTGAATATCGATTGTGGTTTCTCCGGAGGCGCGTTTAAGTTTTTTATTTTAAATGGCAGCCTACCAATTGTTTTAGACCATTAGATAACTCTTTAAATTCCCTTTTCGGTGATATATCACAAGTGGCAATTTGCTCTCAAAATGCCGGTACTGGAAGCATTTTTCTCAGTTTGAATTGGTCGCCATTTTGAAGTCCCTGGTTGTTATTTTTGTAAAATAACTCAGTAGTTTAGTCAAGAAGATTGTTTAACTTTTATTTTTTAACATTTTGTAAAACTCTTTTTAAATATATGCAAATTTATGTTTTACCAATATTGCCCATTTTTAAAGCAAATTTTCACCAAGACATTAAATAGAAAGTACCAAAAGTAAAGAAGCCGTCGTGTAGTACATGTTATTAGTTACCTAAAATTATCAAAAAGACACATTTTACCGGTTTTCTTCTAAAAAATATCAAATAAGACAAAGTACGTTAAGAGTAACTTTATTTATTAGATACCTACACATAAAATCAGATTTATGCATTTACCTAAGTTGGCTGTTTTTCAACGCCAACTTAGGTAAATGCATAGCCGATTTTATGTTAAATAAATGTTCTTCTTAACATACTTTGCCTTGTTTATTTGATATTTTTTTTTAGAAAAAAAACTCTTAAAATGTGTGTTTTTGATAATTTTAGGTAATTAATAACATGTACTACGAGTCGGCTATTTTACTTTTTGTACTTTCTATTTAATGTCTTGGTGAAAATTTGCTCTAAGAATGGCCCCTATAAATAAAACATAAATTTACATATACAAATTATGTAAAAAGAGTTTAGTTAAAATGATGTTAAAAAATAAAAGTTAAACAATCTTCTTCACTAAACTACAGAGTTATTGTATAAAAATAACAACTAGGGACTTCAAAATGGCGACCTACTCAAACTGAGAATAATGCCTCCAGTGTCGCCATTTTGAGAGCAAACTACCACTTGTGATATATCACCGAAAAGGGAATTTAAAGAGCGATCTAATGGTCTAAAAAAATTGATAGGTTGCCATTTAAAATAAAAACCTTAAACTCGCCTCCGGGGAAACCACAATCGATATTCAATTGTTTTTATGGCAAAAAATGTGGTTTTGTCAACTAAAGCTTCAACCCAAAAATGAATGTCTATTTTTAATATGAACAAAATTAGGGTATGTAAAATGATTTCGTTGACACCCGGTATATTATGTACGGCAGCACACAGGCCCCCAATGGCCCAAGGCTCCGAGTTCTTTCACTCTTCTTTTCCATTTTGTTTCTGTTCTGTGCTTCTTTTTGCCAGTCGTGTACGCCTATGTCCCGGAGGTCTTTTTACACTGCTGCCAACCATCTTTTTCTTGGTCGACCTTGTCTTGCAGCTCCTTCTCCACCTGTTAATACCCTTTTCACTAATCTTTCCGGCGACATTCTTGCTATATGCCCCAACCACCTAGCTCGTTTGGCTCTGATTATATTTTTTAGTGTAGGCTTTTTGTATAAATCCATTATTTCTTTGTTTGTTCCTCTCCAGTCGTTAATTTAACTCCTCCAAAAAATTTTCGCTAGATCTTTCTTTCCCATCTTTCGAGTTTCTCTTTTTCCTTCTTATTCATGGTCCATACAGCACATGCGTAAGTAAGTCACTGATGGTCTTATAATCGTTTGGTATATTCTGATTTGCGGCACCTTGGATATATTTTTTGCTTTTAGTATTCTGCTCAAAATTCCTGCCGCTTTGCTTCCCTTGGCCATCCTCTTATCTATTTCCTTCCCTTCTCCCCTGTTTGTTAATGTTACTCCCAGATACTCCATGTGCTCTACTTTTTCTATAGTATATCGCTTACATCCCACAGTCAATTTTTAGGTTCTTTAGTTCTTTTCCGTCGTCTTTCATAACCATGTATTTCGTTTTGTTCTCGTTTATTTTAAGTCGATATTCTCTTGATTTCTCTTCTAGTAGTTTAAATACCTTCACTAATTCGTTTCTTGCCATGAGTACCAAATCTTTAGCATAATGCCAGGCATTTCTATCTGTTATTATAAATCAATCCTGTCGTTCTTATACCGCTCTCTCTTAATATCATCTCGAGTACTATGTTGAATAGTTCTGTGGATAGGGGGTCTCCTTGTTTAAGCCCATTACCTACTTTAAATTCTCGAGATATTACCCCGCTCCAGCAATACTTTATTGGATGAATTTTCTATTGTGATGGCTACTAGTTTCCTTAGTTTTCTTGGTATCATTGGACAGTCTCCTTATCGCTCTATACAACATATTTCTCTGTATAGAGTCATAGACTTGTTTGTAGTCTATCAACAGCAGGTGTAGACTTAGATTCTGTATTATTTTGTATTTGTTTCAAAATGAAGAATTGGTTTGCTGTGAATCTACCCTTTTTAAAGCCTCCTTGATACTCTCCTACTATTTCCTGTTGATATCAGTTTAATCGTTCCTTTAAAATTATTGCTAGTACTTTGTAGGTTCCGTCTAGGAGGAAGCTGGGACTTGCGGGTATGCGCCCCCGTCTCTTCCCTGGCTTCGTTAAAGGTCATTGAAAATAAATAAAGTGACCAGTTTTTTTAAAAATGCCAACAAAAGAATGTCAACATTCTACTAAATCTGAAATACTCAATAATTATTACACATTTTGTTTGGCAAAAATGATACGCCCCACAGAGTAGAACTATCCGTTTTCTAAATAAGCAACCATAAAATAAGACCTTTAATATGTTGTCATAAGATATCTTCAGCATTTTAATATTGTAAATTTGATATCACAAACATATGTAATTAAAATAAGTAAATAATAACTCTGAATATTCTCAGAGTACTATTCAAAATCTAATTTCCTTCGATCGTAATTCCGATCTTACACAAAAAGCGCTCGACCAAATATTTTCATTTTCAGCTTAAAACGTTCGTTTTTACAAGCATTTATTTAACTTCACCTGTTAGTATGTATGTATGTATGTATGTATGTATGTATGTATGTATGTTAGTATGTTTAGGTCCAATATTGCAATCAAAATTTCGACTAGTTCTAATTAAGCTAGAGCTTTGAAATTTTGTACACGTGTATAAGTCCGGTGACAATGCAATATAGTATATTTAATATTGTTCTAAATCCAATATGGCGGACGCCCCAAGATGGCGGATTACCTTTTTCTTTACAATCCCCTTGATATGGGTGTCAAATGAAAGGATTTGGCCAGCAGAATACAATAAGCTAAGTGGCGTCATTCTAAACCCAATGTGGCGGCCGCCACAAGATGGTGGATTACTTTTTTCCACAACCCCCTTGACATGGGTATCAAATGAAACGGTTTGACGAGTAGGATACTATAAGCTATGTGACGTCATTCTAAACCCAATATGGCGGCCGCCTCAAGATGACGGATTACCTTTTTTTTTACAACCCCCTTGACATTTGTATCAAATGAAAGGGTTTGACTAGTAAAATACGATAAGCTATGTGACGTCATTCTAAACTCACTATAGCGGACGCTACAAGATGGCGGATTACCTTTTTCTTCACAATCCCCTTGATATGGGCATCAAATGAAAGGGTTTGACGAATAAAATACGATAATCTATCTGACGTCATTCTAAACCCAATATGGCGGACGCCACAAGATGGCGGATTATCTTTTTCTTCACAACCCCCTTGACATTTGTATCAAATGAAAGGGTTTGACGAGTAGAATACTATAAGCTATGTTACGTCATTCTAAATCCAATATGGCGGCCACCACAAGATGGCGGATTGCCGTTTTTTAACAATCTCCTTGATATGGGCATTAAATGAAAGGGGCTGACGAGTAGAATACGAATTATGATAACAAGTAGAATTTCTTTTAATAGCGATGCATTATCAGAAATGCATAGGTTAAGACGTAACTAAAAATTTAAAAATAAAATCTTGTAAAAAATCCTTTTTAAAAACAAGCTTTTATTATCTAGATGTACTAAAACGAAAAAAAAAAGTATAGTTTTTTCATTGTAGCAATGCTAAATGCATAAGTGGACGTAGTTCGCGAGGGTGGCTCCTACTAAAAGTAGTATCAAAGTTATCACTGAAACAGATATAATATTATTATGTTAAATTTATTGTCTTAAAAGCTTGTCGCGTGAATAGAAAAGAAAAAAATACATACTTAGGTATCTACTTACAATTTCTGACAAACAAAATTAATGCCTGTGCTGTTTAATTTGACCCTTTAAATTGTGCTGTTATTGGGCTGTGTCTGCTTTACACAGTAAACAGTAATCTTAACTTTTATATTTGTAGATATACATAATATTTTGATGCCTTTATTTTGATGTCTGTATATGTACCGCTTTGTCAGTGAGACTCCGTGTATTCTTTAGATAATAAAGTATTATTTACTTTGACTTTGACTCTTTATAGCAACTTTTAATGAACTTAAAGAGCACTTTATCAATTTTTTTATTCGACGTTTCGTTTTTGGGCAGCGATCATCAACTTATTTTTTTTAAAAATACGGTCCTGATTTTTTGATGTCAAATTTCAGAAAACCTTTTAATTCTGAATTCAACAGTGTACTACACATTATGGTTTTGAGTCTTTTTTGACCATTATTAAGAACTTTCTGTGATACGGACCTATCTTCTAGAACATTTTATACATTGTTCCAGATTTTGTAATTTAATGAAGAAAATAATCAATCTTTTTTATTTCTTATTTTAATTATGGCTTGTAAATTAGCAAAATAATCAATTACTATTGAAAAATATTTGTTTTCCAAATGATTAGTAAGGATTAAAATCATCTAGGGTTGCCTTAACCCTCAAAAATATTTCTAAAACGGCACCACAAGAATTTTACTACAATTGTGTTAGGTAATACTAGTGATAAGTACCTACCATCCATGTATGTCCTTTGTTCACTCTTATTTGTGGTGTATTGTTAATAGTAATTGGTTGGTTATTAAATTAACGTTTCATACTAATTATAAAATGCATTTCAATAAATGAATTTAAAAAATTTATGAACCTAAAATTTGCCAATAATGATCAAAAAGGGCTCAAAACCTAATTAAACCTTAATGTGTGGTTTACTGGTTTTGGGATATTTTTAACACTAATTAATTGATTATTTTTCTAATTTACAACCCATAATTAAAATAAGAAATTAAAAAGATTAGTGTGCTTCATTATTTTCTTCATTAAATTACAAAATCTGGAACAATGTATGAAATGTTCTAGTAGACAGGTCCGTTTCACAGAATTTTCTTAATAATGATGAAAAAAAGACTCAAAACATAAGTTAACTAATGTGTAGTACACTGTTGAATTCAGAATAAAAAGGGCTTCTAAAATTAGACATAAAAAATCGGGACCGTATTTAAAAAAATTAAGTTAATTATCGCTGCCGATGCCCAAAGACGAACAGCCGAATAAAAAAAATTGATAACGTAACCTTTAAGTTGCTAGGTTGCTACGAAGAAATTTTATTAGTTTTGCCCTGCCTTTCATATTAACACCAGCAGTGGCGGCTCGTGAGGTATTAAACTGGGTGTTCAAATCTGTGGTTATACAAGAAAAATACGAAGAGAAATATTGCAAAAAAATGCATATCAATTTAAGCTTATCTATGTAAAAAGTCCATTCCCCTGTTCATCATTTTTCCAAAAACTTCAATTGCGCGATTAAAATTTAATATCTGCTATTTTAATCAAAGTAACCTCGAAAATAACCTACTACCACTACTAGCCGTCTGGACTCCCGCGTATATCATCATTCTATCAACTCATATGATTCAGGTGCACGCCGGAACGCTAAAATTTCCATCATTTTGATACGACGATGTTAGGTCTGACGCGCCGGACTCCTCTTTCTCCAACACATGGTCTTTCCGATACTCTCGGCGTTCAGTTCTGATATTGAACGCGCTAGAGCTCGTATTAATGTTAATGTTAGACGGTGAAAGAAAAGAGCTTGACTGTTATAAAAATACAAAAATCTATTATACAGTAATAAAAGAAAATGTAAAATTTGAAATTATAATAAAAAAATTAAAAGAATTTATAGTTGATGTGTAATAGTATAATAGTATAGTTATAAGGTATAGAAAACCATCTTTTTGCGTAGACTTTTAGGGTGTTCACTGCACAATTGATCCTACACAAAAACCGCCACTGAACGCCAGAAAAAATTTAAAAATTCGAAAATTCAGTTTTTTAAAAATAACTTGAAAACGAAAAATCATGTAAAAAATTTCGGAACATCATTTTATTAGTTCTTTAATTGTTACGCAACTTTTTCCCATTTAACCAATTTTGTATTTCTAACTATAAACGAGATCCCCATACTGGGGACACCGTGTATAAATTATTTTTTAAGACGTTGAAAAAATGTACTTTCGATATGTGTTTTGGAGAATTTCAGAAATCCGTTTTTAAAAGCGCATTTTATGGAAAAACTCTTAAGATACTTTTGAAAAAAGGTGCTTTCGAAATAGGTTTTCGTTAAAAGCTGTTTTTCCAAAGAAAAATTGCTCTCAACAAAGATGTTTTTCGAAAAAAAAAACCTTTTTGTGTATTTGTTTCCTGTAAGGAATGTTTTCAAAAACCATCTAAGAGTATGTAAATGAAAAATACCGAAAAAGGCTTGCATTTTTTATATAACCTATTCGTATTATAGATCGGTTATTCATATTTTTGTGGTATATATATATATATATATATATATATATATATATATATATATATATATATATATATATATATATATATATATATATATATATTATACCACAAAAATATGAATAACCGATCTATAATACGAATAGGTTATATAAAAAATGCAAGCCTTTTTCGGTATTTTTCATTTACATACTCTTAGATGGTTTTTGAAAACATTCCTTACAGGAAACAAATACACAAAAAGGTTTTTTTTTCGAAAAACATCTTTGTTGAGAGCAATTTTTCTTTGGAAAAACAGCTTTTAACGAAAACCTATTTCGAAAGCACCTTTTTTCAAAAGTATCTTAAGAGTTTTTCCATAAAATGCGCTTTTAAAAACGGATTTCTGAAATTCTCCAAAACACATATCGAAAGTACATTTTTTCAACGTCTTAAAAAATAATTTATACACGGTGTCCCCAGTATGGGGATCTCGTTTATAGTTAGAAATACAAAATTGGTTAAATGGGAAAAAGTTGCGTAACAATTAAAGAACTAATAAAATGATGTTCCGAAATTTTTTACATGATTTTTCGTTTTCAAAAACCATCTAAGAGTATGTAAATGAAAAATACCGAAAAAGGCTTGCATTTTTTATATAACCTATTCGTATTATAGATCGGTTATTCATATTTTTGTGGTATAATATATATATATATATATATATATATATATATATATATATATATATATATATATATATATATATATATGTTTTTGTTTATATTTTGTAGAACATGTACGACTGGTTAATATTTATGTGGCAGTATTTATTTTTATAAAATTCGCTATTTTTACAAGGCTCTAGGGGGGCGCACCCCTTAATCTGCGCCCGATCAGATTCTCCAACGCTAGACCGGTCTAATTTCACAATCAAAAGTTTTAAACTGACATAATGTAAGAATAGGACAAGTAAGTTTCATAATATGAATTTGGTTTTGAGTTTTTCGCATCTTATAAAGAAAAGGGCAATTTTAGTACATACTTTTCACAGTAATAGAACTAAATTCGTTCTAGCAAAACGTTCCAAGATTGAAGTCATTTGGAAACCAAGTAAATCTCCAAAATATTAGAATAAATTATAAATTTTTAATGACTACTTATTAACCATGACAGGACAAAAACCTATCAAAGCCTAATTGTTCAACTAGAAAATCGTAACTTAAACCAGTGCTAAATCTTAAACCTTTGCAGTGAATCTGAACGTCCATGGTTCAGGATGACTTTAATTTAAATATATTTGCTTCATTGCTTCTTACGACTTCGCTACGACTAATTTAGGTAACGAATTAAATAGAGCCCTTGGATTAGTTTTTAGCATGGCTCAAATAAATGCAATTCACATATGCAGTAGATAATAGCAGTAAGGTTACTACCTTGTAAATATACCATTTATCCCATTGTTAAATAGAAGTAACTTGCGAATGAGCACCTTAAACATGGTACTTCATTATTGCACACTACTGTCATTTTTAGCGCCGTTAAATTTATATTGTTATGGCTTTTTACAATTTTATACTCGTCACTTATATTTTCACACATTTTTCTCAATGCATCAACGAATATTTACTGAACGTATTTTTTGACACGCTGCGAACAACCTTAGCGCTATATTGAACCTATTTTTAAACTCGCGAAATATGACGTAACCTCGTGCGGGTCGCGGTTTTCACATTTTCGAATTGTTTTATTCTAACAAAATCCGCATTATACCCCTGGCAAAGCAATAAAAGAACCCTTTGTCATGGCCGCAGCATCTGCAATAATCCAGGTCAGTTAAAAAGGTATTATTATCCATTCTTTCGCAAATAATAACCATCTCAACGTCGCTGGATGTTAATAAATTGTGTCATTTCAGGGTGGAGGATATTTAAAAAGAGCAAATCCATCGCAACTTCAAGATATCTTCAACAAATATGCCAGCATCGAGAAGAATGGCGAGAAGTTCATGAGCGCTGAAGATTTCGTCATTAAATACTTGGGGTTATTGAACGAAAAGGATTATAATGCGGATACAGTGCGCTTGTTGGCTGGAATCGTTGACACCAGTAAAGATGGGCTCATATCATATCCAGAATTCAAGGCTTTTGAAGGATTATTGTGTTTCCCCGATGCCCTTTACAAAACGGCCTTCCAGCTCTTTGACACCAATGGAAATGGGATGATTACCTTTCGTAAGTACCATGAAATAATAATAATGGTTTTGAACCCACAAATCTATAAGATTAACGTAAATAGTTAGTATTATTGTTACAGTCTGTTGACCTTTATAAGGTCATTTGATATTGACTTAATGTTTTTGGATCTCTAATTGGTATAAAATAAATATTTAAAGAATTGATATAAAGTAAATAAATTCAGGCTAAAAAAATCTCTCCAATTTTCTACGATTGTTTTGATATTTTAAATTCTGCTCCCTTTGCCTTGATAAAATAACTCTTTCAGACCTATTAGGGGTTCGTTTTCATCTGCCTGTAAATACGATTTTTTCAATAATACAGGAAGTTATTTAAGTTTTGATTGATGTAAGGAATGAGGCCTGGTAGGTATTATATAGATAGATGTATCGAAATCAGTTTTTCATTTCTGTTTATAGCAAAAAGAGCAGGCCTAACAAACATCCTAATTGTGTTTTAATTTTTTGTTTTTGGAAAATGAGATTTAAAGTAAATTTAAAGACAGAATAAAAAAGTATGTTCCTCGATAATTATTTTATTCTAAAACTAAAAATAAACTAATTTTGATCACATAACTTTTTCAATATTGGTAAAAGTCGCCAATATTTAACCTTGGAAACAATGCTAGTTTGTTCCAACTTTTCAGTTTGTCATTTTTATAGAACGCTGTGGTCGATGAATCTGAAAAGTATATTATACACTGTTCCCTAAGAAGTTAATTTATGTTTAGGAGAATAAATATGTATTTAGTAGCGCACAGTTTTCGTGATACAGGGTGATCAATTTTATCACTTTAAAACGTACCTAATTATTTATATCGTGATTTTCTTAATCAGAGGTTACTTTTACTTTGACCTGTCCCGCCTCATGAACTTTTTGGCGATAGAGGCTGACTTTAATTGATTTCCGCAATTCGTTTATTTTTCATCTTGGACAGCCCACGTAGATTTCAAGCCTAAGTAATAACGTACCGTTGGCGTCTGAAGAGAAGGGAAATGTAAGCTATTTATACGAGATTTAAAGTAGTTGAGGTTGGGAGGGCAAGGGAAAACATCTTCAGCCAACTTGTTCCATAATCTAGATACCCTAGGCAGGCGCGGCCCGTGAGTTTTTTTTACAGGTGGGGCAAATTTTGTGTGCAACTAGTGACATCAACGTAACAAGCAAAACACACTTTTTTAATCATAAAGGTTTTTTAACAATGTGCCTAGTTCTGTCAAGAAATTATTTACCTGAAACTAAACACCGCAAAAAAATACTAAAATTGCGTTTTTGCTCTGACTTTTTTTAAATTACATGCAGGCAGTTTATTGTACTGTTAAAGCCATTTTTAACACAAGTACTCAAGTACTAGTACTACACGACTACACAAAGGACGCAACACAAATATCAAATAATATCCAAAAACATATTACACAAAAAATTAGGAAAGCCGAAACACCTCTTTAATAAATAAGTGCCGGTGCGTCGTTATGAAATGTAAACAAAAATTTATGCAAATACCATGCGCATATTAGGTAATTAAATTTACTTTGTCTAACCCAAATGTTTTTCAATAGTATATTTCACGGAGCGGTTCGAGTATATTTCCATAGTGACTCGGGGCAACCCGAGGACCGACGCCGACGGCGTCGACGGCCATGCGTGCGCCGAAAGCGATAATATTGGTGGGCCGTCGACAAATTTTGTCTCTTCTTAACTTCCTAAAGCGCGTATATTTGTTTCTCTGTTAGTTTTAATGCATTTATACATAATATAAACCTATGAGGTCCATTTAAAATAAGGCTGAGCTCGGAGCAAGCTGGGCTTGATTCTTTATGGGGAGTTTTCGCATGGAACTTGCACTTTTTGGAAAGAAAAGATAATCATTATTTGGTTTTAAATAAATTATTAGGTGGATCATTGAAAATAAATTTAGGTAGGTCATTGACCAAATTACCTTATAGACGAGCCGCGCCTGCTAGGTATAAGTGAGCGTAAGAAGTGGGATGTTCTAGATTTTTGTAGCTGGACATTAAAAGGATGCATGCGTAACGCGCCTCTTGTTGTTCTGTTAGGAATAGTCAAGGAGGGAATGATAGCGGTTAGTTCTTCTGCGCAAAATCCATGGAGAAATCTCTAAAGATCTCTAACAGCGCAGCAATGAGCGAGGGAAACTTTTTTTTTATAAATCTTAGTCTCTCAAGGTGGCCACAGTTTGAAAAAACGAAAAAGCCCGGCTATTATTAGTTTAAAGTACTCCAAGAGCAGTGTTTTATCATTCATTACTATTATTTGAGTGTTTTAATATGGTTGTTGCTTAGTTATTTGCTATAAACAGCCAGTTTTTCAGATGTAGACACATCACAAAGACAAATAATTTATTACATTAATTAAAATCTTATTTTGTATTTTTCGTTGAATACCACGCGCAGCAAGAATTCGACAGACGTATCGACCCCAATGGGCGCTGAATACTCTTCTTAACATCAAAACGGCCATAATATAAATTTTGAAAGAGTATGATAACTAGTAATAAAAATCAGTTCTATACTAAGAATATTTCGAAATTTTTATTTTTAAATTCCACACGTTTGGGGTCAGATATCATCATTTGAAACTGTAGTTGAAACAGGTGAAAAATAAAAAACATTCTACTTTCCGAACATTCCGCCAAACCGTTGATTAAAACAAGAGCTGAACGAGTGAATATCCTACGTGACACATAGCCAAAGGTTGTTTTTATAAATATGCATTGTGTCTCACTAAATATCGATAATGATTTAATTCAAGTTTTGTCTCGAGTTTTGTTTACGATATAGCCGAGTGACGAATTTCAGTGGCCGCAATATTGAATGGGATTAAATGATTTTCTTGAAACTTTTCCAATGACAGTGATATAAATTTATGCTTAGTAATGTAAAATACCCGGGTATTTATTTTTAGGGGTAAATTCCCTGGGTATTTACCCAGGTATTTACCCATATTCGGTATTTATTTGGGTATTTTCGTTTTTTAAATTAAAATCCTTTTATTTTATGGGTTAAGATCAGCGACATACATACTTGGACTGCTGATATTTCATAAAATACATAGGTTGCGCAGAACTATTTAACTCCACTATGGGCGAAATCTCTGCCACAGGAACGCATGCGCAGTATACGAATAGCCTTGTTCCCGAATTCATCAACGACAAACCGATTCCAGTCGGTCAGCGCGCTCTCCTTGTTTAGATAACGTAGTTAAAAAAGGATAGTATTCTTAACCACGAGACGGGTTCGTCCGCCAGTAAATTCAAAGAAACACAGCTTTATCTATGCAACGAACAAATCTAGATTCAGGAACGGAGCAGCAGCCGAAGTTCGTCCTCGGTCTGCTTCGGTTAGCTTCGTACGGGCTGCTTGCGTGGGCCAGTGTTGCCAGATTTCGGTTATTTCTCCCGATCCCATGAATCAAGTACCAAATCTCACGATTTTTACCTTTATAGAAATATCAATCAGCGAATCTCACGACATTGATCTTTGCAAATTGCAATTTGATTGCAATTGAGGTTTGAAACTCTGTTTCTATTTTCACATTGCACTTTCTCAATATACGTAGTTCAAATAGTTCCAATATAATCCAAATGAAATCCAAAATCTGAATAACGAATGGCGAATGTCAAGATCCCACTAAACAATTTTGATAACGATACCTTGTTGTTTTGGGAAAAAATTCATTAGTAAAAATCTCGGATGACTCTCTAAAATTTGCGGGTCTTTAGATTTGTTTTTCAGATTTTTTGCTTACCACACTCGAAAGCAGCAGTAGAGAGAACATTTTTTCACATTTGTTTAATAAAAACTCAACTACCTACGCAACAAACCTAAAGTGAAAACAATAGAAGGCATTTTATATACCAAAAGTTTGTCAAGAGACAAAAATTGCTACGATTTTTGTATCACAAATAATACGATTAAAAGGTTAGGTTGTGGTCACGTATTTTATTCAGATAAAAATAAGATGGAGACTCCAGATGAATAACTTCTTTCTTTTTCTTTGTTTTGTGTTAGTTTTACACTTTTATTTATAAAAATATATATTTCGTTTTTTATAGCACAAAGTGATAGATATTTGTTTAAGTTTGTAAATTTGTTTACTAATATTTTGATATCGTAAAATTTTTTTCAGTTTTATTAAAATAAATGATAGTAGAATAAGATTATTTAATCCTATTATTTTTACTTCCGGTGCAATCATTACAGGCTCGCGATTTATCACGAATTTCGGCGGTTAAGTCGCAAGTCGCAAGCACTCTCAAGTTTTTTTTTAATGACTTCTGGCAACACTGCAGGTAGCGTCAGCGCGTCTCCCTAAAGCAGTGTTGCCACGACACGGCAATTGCCGTGTTTTTACGGCTATTCAAACCGAAGGTAGGTACGGCCACGAGCTTACTGTACTGCCGCGCATATAGAAACACGACTTTTTCGTTTAAAAACTCCAAACGCATACTTGGCCATTTATGCACGACAAGGGCTAAATATGAAGGTAAAAAAATGAGAAGCATTTTAAAAAATGGAGGGATTTGTTCATTCAGAATTGTTAATATATTTTAATTTTAAGGAAAGCTGTCAACAGTTTTATGAATATGCTAAAAATGACAAAGGTATTTTAACTGCCGCTGAGTGGAACAAAAATACGTGTTTAAATTTAAACCGTGAATAAAAAATCTCTTCCTTTGCCACGGCTTTTATTTCCTGTCGGTTGGCAACACTGCGCTAAATGCTATAGCGTGTTGGCGTGGCTGGTGCTCGTGTCTCGTGTCGTTTTTAGTATCATTCTGGAATTAGTAAAGGGTGTATCGAAGGCATGTCTCAATTTGGCGTCACGAAAAAACCGTGTCGCCGTATTTCCACGTAAACATAATATTTACTTTGTTGAATCTAGACTGTAAAAGGGTTCTTGGCGGTATGTCGG
This sequence comes from Philopedon plagiatum, assembly GCA_963971165.1. Taxonomy (NCBI): domain Eukaryota; kingdom Metazoa; phylum Arthropoda; class Insecta; order Coleoptera; family Curculionidae; genus Philopedon; species Philopedon plagiatum. The sequence goes on along the minus strand of OZ020191.1, from coordinate 103,467,113 downwards.
CCTTTTCGCTGATGGAAATCTGCTAGCAATCTTTATTTCGCTTTGCGATTGCCGGATCCACACAGCTGGCTTTCACAGTTTTAATTTACGCGGGTAACATCCATATCTTTATGAAAAATATTTTTTAAGTTTTCGACCTATTACCATAAGCATTTCTACATGGACATCGGCGTATTAAACTAAAAATTTACTAAATCTTTCATAAATATGTGTTCTATGTGAACTGATATACCTACCACCATACACAAATATTAAGACCCGTCCTGTAACCTTTTAACTGCGCATGCGTTCCTGTGGCACTGCGCGCGTCCGTAAAGGAGTCATTCTTGGTTCAAGCAATATTAGTCCGTTTTAATCTGTATGTCGCTGGTTAAGATGCAGTGTTGCAAACGAAATACCTATACTTTTATTTATTTATGAAAAAATACATACAATTTTGTTTTTATCAACTCATATTTAAAATTAAAATTATTCAAACCCGTATCTTCTTTGTCCTGATCAGTATCCGACTTGTTTGTCTCTGAATCAGCATAGCAAATACTTTCCTCGTCCATTTCGCTCTCTGATGTTTCATCTGTCTTAGTGTCTGACAAGCATTTTTTCCTTTGGTGATTAATATTCTCATCAGGAACAGATACTTGAACGAATGTAGAAGGAATCAAAATACTACTCTGGTTCAGTGAAAACTGACAGGAAATTTGCTGCTCAGAGCTTTCTAATAATAATATAAGTTTTAATACTAGTTTAAACAAACAATATACCCAGTTTTGGGTAAGTAAATAAAATTTGGGTATATACCTGGATACTTGCTGGGTATTTACCCAACCCGCATCACTAATTATGCTTTTCTCATAACTTGACGGAAATATGTATTGTGCACACTTGCCTAAGGTGCCTTCAGAAGGGCCGCCTGGGGCCTTGTAGGGTTGCTAACTGAGAAATAATTGGTGGTAGCAACTGTAGTGAGCCTTCCAAACACTTTTTAGGTCATAATAGGCCACCGCCCAGAATCACTAATTAAAAATATGTATAAAGCAAAAAAAGCGATATGATTCCACTGTCTGTTGTGGCCATTTCACATTATAAATGCTTGGTTCTGGTAGGTACCCAATTGGTTTAAATAAATTAAAATTATTATAACCTATCATCGATTTCTGATATTCCAGCGGAGTTCGTGGAAGTGATGAAGAAAACGGAGCTGCACCGACGCATTCCCTTCAATATGGAATCACCATTTGTACAGCTGTATTTCGGGAAAAACAAGCAGCGTTTGGTTCCGTACAACGAGTTCAGCCAGTTTTTGCACGACTTCCACGAAGAGTATGCTATTGAAGGTTTTAGAAGAAGGGATAAAGATGGTTCTGGTTTTATATCTGTTTTGGATTTTCAGGATATTATGATCAGTATTAAGAGTCACTTGCTCACCAAGGAAGTCCAATCGCATCTTATTGAGGTTAGTTGCAGAGATTTAACGGTTCGGGAAAAGTCGGATTAATTAAAGAGAACTTTTTTTTCTGAACTTAATTTGGGAAAAACTGGAAAACAGCAAAATTTAAAAAATATTGTAGTAGAATAAGCAAAATGTATTTAAATAAAGGGAAAAGAAAAGGCTGTGAGAAATATTTGATGATAATCAAGAATCGAGAATTTTTTTTTATTTTATGTAACACCTAAGTATAAATTATAGAAACCATTTGTTCAACGATGGCTCAAGTTAAAAGACTTTTTGATCCGATTAAGTTTTAGTCTAAAAGGTTTAAATTTTAATTTGTTTGCTTAAAGGTAGGATGAGCTATTCCAAAAAGTGTCATATTCGTTACGATTTCTCCTAAATGTTAAATACAAACCTATAGTTTCTTTTACTATCATTGACAGACTATTAGTTAAGGAAACTAAATCTAAAAGTCAGAACTACCTATCTCTTTTGGTTTTAGAATTATTGCAAAAATATTGCGAAGATCTAAATAGAAAAAATATTATTATTATTAACAACTACACTAGCGGAAACAATTAAAGGACCAAAAAAAAAATCTCAGTTTTGTGCGATTTTTCAAATGGCTGGATCTTTGGTAAAAATGGTCATATTTGAGTGAAAAAAAAATCAATTTGAAGCTTGAAGTGTCTAGTTTAAGAATCTTGCGATAAAAAAATTTTCCAAGCAACAATTAGCGCAAAATCCTAATGCCTATCATGGAGAGAAAATTTTTCGAAATTTTTTGCAAACGTATTTTGCGTGTACGGACGTGAAAATTTTTTTTCAACCTAACCACTATATGGATTGGATAGGTTGTTGATTTAGCTTCACTTTCTTTTTGTGTTGGCCTCGATACGACCATTCCTCGCTGAGTTATCAGACTTTGAATGCAAATGCGTCATTTTCTCTTCTCTCAGCAATATCTCAGGAACCAATAGTCCCGCAGAAAATGGAAGGGGGTTTCGGAAACTTGGATCCATTCTCTACAATGCTCTGGCATGTTTTTTCAGAAAAAAATTTTTTTTCCCATCCTTAACATGACTTTAAACAATTGTGAAAAACAGGCCATTGTCAGGTCTTTTAGAAAATCACGTGCCACATTGAGAATATTGGGAACATGACTAATGTTAAGTGTGCATCTAAAAGCCCTACACAGTTTCAACCTGATCCATCAAGCCGTTTTATTGTTTCATTCGATTGAATTTTTGAAAAAATTGAAGGATAGCGTTCTTTTGCCTTGAGAGCTCATAATCTTTAAAAAAATGGAAAAAAATTTCTCGTAATTTTTTTCCACAGTGTTCTTGCGTAAAGCGTTTGGAGTCATGAAAAAAAAATGGTTCTGAAAAATTAAAAAAAAAATTGTTTTTGAAAAATGGAAAAAAATGTCTTTTTGAAAAATTTCTCTTTTTGAAGCGATCTTCACAAATTTTGCAAAACCATCGGCATTAGAGTTACCCAAAGCGTACCAGGTGGGGTAGCACGGTCGGATTTACGCTCTTTTGTGTGTGTGTTCCCTTAAGAGAAATGAGACCCGGTGGTTCGTCATTTCCACCTTATGTCATGACCATGACTCCAAACTCATTCTTTAAAGAGTGTGTGTTTATGTGTGTGTATGTTTTAATCCGTTCAATAACGGGTTTTGCCGCCCCTGCTCTCTAACAGCCCTCAATCGTTCGGCCATATTGATGCATCGGGTTATTTCGGGTTGCGGAATGGTATTCCACATTCATTTAAGTACGCACTCTAATTTGGCAATGTTATGGAAATTGTTATACTCCCTCTGCAATCAATAGAGAATATTGGGAAAGTGAATAATGTGAGGTGTGCATTTTGCAGGCCATTGTACCCATAGAAGCCCTACAAAATTTCAATTGGATCCATCAAGCCGTTTTTGTGTTTCATTCGATCGAATTTTTGAAAAAACTGAACGATCACGTTTTTTGCCTTTGGAAGCTCATAATCTGTAAAAAACTGGGAAAAAAATTTGTTCCTCATTGTTTTTCACACACTTATTGCGGGAAGCGTTTGAAGTCACGAACAGAGAAATTTGTTTTTTGATTTTTCGAAAAACAATTTTTTTCCAATTTTTCAAAACAATTTTTTTTTACGTTTTAAAAAAAACTTTCTTTTCATGACTCCAAACGCTTTCCGCAATACAAATGTGGAAACAAATTAGGAGAAATTTGTTTTCCATTTTTTTACAGATTATGAGCTCTCAAGGCAAAAAAACGCGATCCTTCAATTTTTTCAAAAATTCAATCGAATGAAACAATAAAACGGCTTGATGGATCAGGTTGAAACTCTGTAGGGCTTTTAGGGGTACAATGGCCTGTAAGATGCACACTTAACATTAGTCATGTTCCCAATATTCTCAATGTGGCACGTGATTTTCTAAAAGACCTGAAAAAGGCCTGTTTTTCACAATTGTTTAAAGTCATGTTAAGGATGAAAAAAAAATTTTTTTTCTGAAAAAACATGCCAGAGCATTGTAGAGAATGGATCCAAGTTTCCGAAACCCCCCTTCCTTTTTCTGCGGGACCATTGGTTCCTGAGATATTGCTGAGAGAAGAGAAAATGACGCATTTGCATTCAAAGTCTGATAACTCAGCGAGGAATGGTCGTATCGAGGCCAACACAAAAAGAAAGTGAAGCTAAATGAACAACCTATCCAATCCATATAGTGGTTAGGTTGAAAAATTTTTTTCACGTCCGTACACGCAAAATACGTTTGCAAAAAATTTCGAAAAATTTTCTCTCCATGATAGTCATTAGGATTTTGCGCTAATTGTTGCTTGGAAATTTTTTTTATCGCAAGATCCTTAAACTAGACACTTCAAGCTTCAAACTGATTTTTTTTTCACTCAAATATGACCATTTTTACCAAAGATCCAGCCATTTGAAAAATCGCACAAAATTGAGATTTTTTTTTGGTCCTTTAATTGTTTCCGCTAGTGTAATAAATCTTTAAAAGTTTACTGATAAGTAATTTATTATTGTTGATAATATTTTTTCAATTTTTCCAATTATTGCAGTGTTTATTATTTTTGTCTTGGTAAGAAATCAACAAAGTATTGATTAGTTGAATTTTTACAACCTTTGCATTTCAGTGAAGTAGGCCATGATACGCCGTATCGCATTGCGTATGCGCGGAGCTGAGTGGGGGGCAAATTGAAAATTTTTAAAAACGTATAAGAACAAAAGTTGTTCCTAACATCGTAGGAAATATTTTTTGTCGAAAATCTTTACCCCCACTAAAAAGAAAAAGTCTTTAAACCCATCCCAACCTAAGATATTTGTAATAATTGTCGCTTTCTTGTTACGCCGTGGCAAATCCGCCACCTAGCGAAGAAGTTCGGAGTTTAAAAATATTTTTAATCAAATTCTTTTAGTCATATTTCCCAATAAATTTTTTATCCCAAGATAGTAGCACGAATGGTTTCCGAGATATGGCCGCTTCGTACCCTTAAGTAATCACCATATATTTACTTAAATAAAAATAAAATTTTCTTACTTTCCTACTATTTTCAGCAATATATCTTTCCTTTTCAGTGTAATTGCATGATCTGCCCCTTGTTTTTTTTCATACTGATTATTCGCCCAAAAATACACAGTTAAACTTCAAAACAAACACAGGATAGGCTAGGTACAACTTTTTACGCTTGGCAGCTACACGACCGCTTTAGAATACAAACGCCGATGTTTTTAAGGCAGGCCTTGGCCAGCTAGGGTAACTTGACAACAATTCAACACTTCATTCAATTCCGAATAAAATTTTCTTTCTGCAACGCGCTGTTAGATTTCAAAAATCTATTTTTCCAAATACACATATTACATGTCATTGTGTTCTGTGTCAACTGGTATACCAGCAGAAATTACTCAATTTATAGAAAAAAGTTTTGTGTTGGTTGGTTGCATACATTTAAAAGTTAAAATGCAATTGACTTATGATGTAGAGTCAGAATCAATCAAGAGAAAGCCACGAGCGTCATAACTGACGAAGACCGCAATTATTTGTTCCTGTCTCATCTTTTGCAATGTGGGCATCAGAGGCGTGTTATGGATTATTCTTTATTCTTATGATAAAAGTAGTGGTGCTAAATGAACTGGCAACGCTGCACGATTTTCGCTTTGGCCAAATCCGAATCGAAATAAAATCCGTCCCAGCCGTCCGTCTCTTATCATTGCGAGTGCCACTCCGATGTTGCCGAATGTAGAATATGGTTAGATGAGAATTCTATTTTTAATAAAGTTTCTGTATGTTTAAAATACGTTTCTGGCGGTATCAAAATTTTAAGTTAATTATAGCACCAACATTCAAAATGAAAATTTCTGGAACTACCCAAATCAAAAGCTATAGAAAATGAGCATGATGGGAATAGTTTATGGCAAAATTAGGGGCAAATTTCGCAAAAACCTATCAAATCCGGGTTTTTTCAATATTTCACTTTAATTTTATCCAAACTATGCATCCTACGAAAAAAGTTTTTGTTTCAAAAATATTCGTTTTAAATATATTTGGTTTAGACGAATCACATTATTTTTATTTTTTGACATTTTGTATATTTGATTTCAACTCTGATAACGTTAAAAACGTTTTTTATGCGTGCAAGAACTTTTATCAAGAATACCCAATTTGTTTTCCATATGACGCGAACTTTATGGATGCTGCTGTGTATATAAAGTAATAAATAATAAATCTACACAATCATTGAATCGTTAGTTTTAATTTTTGCAATTATTTTTTGATCCAATAATTATATAGGTAAGAAAGCCTTTCCAGCAACTAAGTCAGGAATATTTTAAAACGAGACAGCACGCGTGATGTCTTCATGCCTATGACGCTCGTGGCTTTTTCTTGCTTGATTCTGACTAAAACGTTTTCTTTCAGTAAACTATTTTTGACATGTATTTTCAGGCGGTTCAAGGTGAGACTCAAAGCCGAAAAGTTAGTTTCCCATACTTTATCGCCTTCAACTCTTTGCTGAATAATATGGAGCTGGTCAAGCGAATTTATCTTAACGTTACCAACGGAAATCGGACCCAAGAGATCAGCAAAGACGAATTTATGCATTCCGCACAAGCCATGTCGCAGATGACACCCTTGGAGGTGGAAATTCTTTTCCATTTGGTGGATGTTCTTCATCAGACCGGGTAATTATGACAAATTATTTGTTAAATTATGCTTTTCTTCAATAATAAAATTTTGGTTACTTTTTGGTAACATTTTCCTTCTTTGTTTTCCAACTACACAAAGGCTTTATGCGTTTTTTTTTCTATAAAAAAAAGTCGGTGTCAAAATATGACAAAAGTTGGCAACATTACCTTTTCTTTGTATATTAATTATGTTGGCAACATTTTTATGTCAAATATTTGACAAGAAATGCAAGGTTATACAATACTGTCAATCTGTCTCACATCAGTTTCTCCTCCTTACAATAGGCGATTTTAAATCAGTGACTAAAAGCCTGACCTAGTCACCTGTATTCATGATCAAACGTCACAAAAATGACGTCACCGAGAAATCTGATTTAAATTCGTTTTCATATTATTCACTGAATGACAGATCACATCAGTGGTAAAACTAACCTCAGTTTATTAAGTACTTATGTTTTATGCTCATTTTTTCTGTCCCGTTGCTTTTTAACTTAGTAGTTTACGTCATTTTGTTCTTTTCGACAAATTTTTGTTTGTTTAGGACACATTTAAGCCTGGTCAAGGTATCGCTGAACTACTGACTTCCATAAAATTAAAGACCTCTACCTCTACCGTTTATCATCCGCATAAGAATATCTCTCGCCTTTTGGAAAAGACAATTTTGTCGGTATTTCTTTCTCTAATTGCTTCCAGCTCGGCTTGCATTGCCACAAAAATGGAAAATCATAAATCAAAACAAACAACCCTTTCGCAAATATAAATATAAAAATTGACATTGACAAAAATGACAGTATATGGGGTTGACCATGCTCGCAATCGTGGTCAGGCAAATAGCAGACTAGGTCAAGACTACCTTCCGTATGACGTCATAAAATCTGATTTGAAATTGTGTAGTCAGGCGTAGTCATGACTAGGTCTCTGATTTAAAATCGCCTAATGTGACAACAGTCATGTTAATGGCATTGCCAAAGATGACTCTAAACGTCAATCAAATTTATTACTTGATTTAAAATTTTGAGTAACAGCAGTGAATCCAGAGTTAATTTTATGTATGTGTTTGGGACACTGTGTGCAATTTGAGGCGCGAGTTCGCTTACACGGGGCATGAGAATTGGCACCGTCGTTACCGAGGGTTAAAATTCACTTATCACACAATGTCGGATTTATATTTTTGTAAATCAAACAAAAAACTTCTTGGATCCGGAACGCTTTCCGGACACGAACGCTTTCCGGACACCCCAATTAACGATTTTTTCACATGTCAGCAAAAAAAATTACGGAATATTCAGTATTTTCTGTTATTTCATAATTTAAATCCTTCATTAAGGATGTTAGTATTTTCTTGCAGTTGTTTTTCTGTTTCTCCCAATATTGCTAAGTCGTCGGCATAGCACAGTTATGTTAAACGAATGTAACTTAGCTTCCAATATCCGACATTATATCGTTTTAGTTTATGTTTATTTTGTTTAATAACTTCATCTAACACTAAATGAAAAAGCAGTGGGCTCAGAATGCCAGTCAGTCCGATTTTACTAGAGAATGGTTTTCATTTCTTAGTCATATAACTTTGTTTTTCCATATAAACTTTTATACGTTTTGTATTAGATCTTTTTCAATTCCCCTATTTTCCAGATATCTTCTCTTTTTATTCTGTCGAAAGCTTTCTCCATATTTATAAAACAAGCATGTATCCGTCTTTCAGTTTTGATTGCACTTGTCTAAGAGTAAATATCTGGACGTTAATCCCTTTTTCTTTTCTAGTGTGTTCTCTACTCTGGTTCTTAGTCTATGCTCCATTATTCTGGCATATATTTTGGCAACGGTACTACCTAGCGTTATCTCTAAAGTTTGAGCAATCCTTGCTATCTCCCGTTTTTATATATTGGTGTTAAGATGCCTATCTGCCAGTCTAGCGTCCGGTTGCACAAACAATTTAATCACAAATTAAACTAATTAGACATTTGTAATGTGACAGCACTTATGTTAACTTATTGTTACATGATTAAAAGTTTTGTGCAACCCGCTGTTAAAGTACTATTTTTTCATTTTTTGTCTGGTTTATAATATCCAGCAGTTGTTGTTGTCTCTCATCGTTCATATATCTCATCATTTCGTTACTCTTCCTTTAATTCTTTTTCTGTTATTGGCTCTGTATATTCATTGTCGTCTTGTGGTATATGTTGTTCTTCACTGTTTTGTTCATTATTTATAATTTCATTTTCACCCTCTTCTAAGAGTTCTTTAAAGTATTTCCTCCATCTTTCCATAATATTCGTTAGTGAGTATAATTCCATTCTTATCTTTTACATTTTTTAACATGTTTGTATTTGGTTTTCTCATTTGTTTGAGTGTGTTACAGAACAGTTTTTGGTTTTCACTAAATGTTTCTGTCAGCTTATTGCCGAATTCTATCCATGATTTGTCCTTACTGTCTTTTATCGCCTTCTTAGCTTCCGTTCGTTTCTGTTTGTATATATTATAGTTTTCTTGTGATTTATCTGTTGAGTATATTTTCCATAATTCCTTTTTCTCTTTTACTGCTTTTTCTATTTCCGCTGCACATTCTCTTTTTCGAATTATTACTTATTCTTGTTATGTCATAACTATCTTTTGCTTCTTTTATTAGGCTTTGTTTAAATTCTTTCCATCTCTCTTCTATTCTTTGATATGTTGTTCTAGTTCTTATATATTTATTCAGCTGTTATTGGTATTTTTCTTTTACTTTTTTGTCTTTTAGCCTGTGACTTCTAACTTCTTATTTTTTTTTTACTTTGTTGTATTTCTCCTTCTATTTTTAGGTCCATCTTAACTAAGTAGTGGTCACTAGAGTAAAAATCAAGCAAGAAAAGCCACAGCGTCAGCGGCATGGGTGTATCACGCGTGCTCTGTCTCGTTTCCAGCAACGAAGTCAGGAATATTCATAAACGAGACAGGGCATGCGTGATGCGTTCATGCCGATGACGCCGTGACTTTTTCTTGATTGATTTTTACTCTACCTATTTCTGCGCTTCTTTTCACTTTTATATTCTTTACAAGGTTCCATATGTCTGCATTAAATTGGTAGTAGTCTATTATTGAACGGCCCCCCTACTCTTGGCTTCTCTTGTATATATGTGTATATCTTTATGTGTAAACTTATAATTACCTATTATTAGATCATTTTTAATACATTGGTCTATAATGCGGGTCCCACTATCATTAAATTTCTTATGTCCTCTTTCTTTCCTAACCATTTTTCTATTCCTAGATTATTTTTTCCTACCCTACCATTTAGGTCTCCCATAACTATTATCCTATCATTATCTGACATATCTATTGTCTCTTGTAGTTCCTCAAAATATGAATTTTTATCGCCCTTTGTTGTATTATCAGTTGGGGCATATGTTGCCATAAGTAACACTTTTCATGTTTGATTAGCAGTTCTAATACGATAATTCTTTCAGTTCTCACTTTAAAGTCTACAATGTTCCTTGAATAATCTGGACTTACTATTGCATCTACCCCTGATTTTGCCAATGTCTCTTGATTTACTCCTGGCCACCACATATAGTATTCCTTTTTTATCCCTTCCATACTTCTTCCTTTTTTCTTTGTTTCTGTTAAAACTAGTATATTAATTTTCAGATTTTTCATCTCTGTTATCTCTATTTTTCTTCCACCTCTAACATTCCATATACCTACGTCTGTTTTGTCTTTTCTTTTTTCAGTATCCTTACTCATTATCGTCTTTCGTTCCATAGTCTTTTTTGTTGTTGTGTTTGTGTCTGTATTAAATACTATTCGTTGTTTGTTGCGTCGTTTGCGTTTAAATTCCAGTTCACGTTTCTCTTTATTCCAAACCCTTTCTACTTTCAATCAAGATATAAAAAATAATACCATGGATCTCGCGCCCACTTAGCTCAGCCCTAATTTCTAGTGTTTTAAAATTGTTTCAGTGTATCACGTGATTTTACAAAATTCTGCTCTTCGTCAGTAAACATTTTGATACCACACGGAAAGAAAAATTATTGTAATTCCTCCGCGCGCAAGCCGGTTTTACCGACTTATGTCAAAATTTGGCAAGTGAGTTTATCTCTGTATAAACGCCAGTTTTAATAATTTGGCATATAACGTTTAAAGAGAAAATATGACCTATAGTATAGGATATGACAAGTAACCTCAAAATTTTATCCTGTCCCATTTAGAAACGTTTTAAAAGTCAAAATTAGTTCAACAACCTGCAAGCCAAAAGGCCACAGCTAATAGCATTTGTCATTAATGTTATTTAGACGCTCGCAGACGAAAAGTAGGGCATGCTTATAATATAGCGTGATATATTAAAACAGTTTCAAAACACTTGAGCACAGAAAAACAAGTCCAGTATGGTAAACAACCTTAACCAAGCAACTACACGTGTACTTCACACTGGGCGCCGATCCAATCGAGACTACGAAGGTAGTTGTTATTCTAACACACATTTGACTGGCAAATGCGACGTGCCGTTGTCAATGGGTTTTAGAATGTCGCCACGCTTACATTACAGTTCTCATAGTTGCTTAATATACGTATTAAATAAATATACCGCGGGTTGTCTGGAATTCTTGATGCCAACAATGTGAAATGGAGATATACGATCTCGCATAAGTCTATCCTTTATTCTGATATTTCTGTATACGCGCATGCATCATTAATACGAATTTTTTCATTGGTCAGACATTGTACTGAATTAGATGGTGAATTGTACTAATCATCGACTGTTGTGCGTATATTTCGGCTTCTTTCAGCTTTCTGGTTTTTCTAGTTTACAGCTGGATCGCCATTCGCCTTTTTTTCTTTGTGTCGTGTTGTATTTTGTATTCGGCGTTCTTGTGGTTTATTTTGAAGTGTGCTAACTTATGCCCTGATGTACAAAAAGTAATAAACTAGTTCAATTATACCAAAAAACCAGCCCTGTCAAGAATCGTATGAAGCGTGGCGCCGTTAGATTGCCAATAGCAACACAATATTTAGCGCAATCGCAGTTTACGAAATATCGGACTAAAGGATAGACTTATGCGAGATTATATACCTATATATCCATTTCACATTGTTGGCATCAAAATCCGCACATTGGGTAAATGGGGAACCCGCGGTATATTTATTTAATACGTATATGGTTGCTTAGCTTTTTCTGTTCATACAGCTAAAATCAATCGTGTTAACCCATGATGGATTGACTCTGTACAACAATCTATCTGATTCACACAATAACCATTTAGTCGCGGCAATGAAGCACTCAACCTCGGAATTTTTTGCACTAAGACGGATCGGAATGCGGTTTTTTGCATTCGCTTCCAAAAATTATTTGTAAAAAATGTACCTACTTTGTATCTTATACAAACCGGAAATTGCATTGCTTCAGTCAAAAATGAATTCACAAAAATGCATTTTTTGAATTCGCTTTAAGAAAATTAAATAACTTTCTTAATAAGACTCAGAATTGGCTCAAACCGGATTCCCGGGGGTTTTCGAGGTCGCTGATCACGATTATGATGTTCTAGTTTTGATTGGGTTTGGTCAATTGGCCAATTACATAAGTAGTGACTCTATTCATTCGATTTCTTTCCTCCTCACATAATTTAACTAGAATCAACAATTCGAAACAGCTATTGCAGTATTGACGTCAGTCTCTAAGACATTAAATCATCAGGTTTGATTGGCATTCATGGGAATGACATCGATGTCAAGATAAAAGTTCCGGTGTACTAGATAGTTGGAGTATGGTCGCGGATGCTGGATTCGAGGAGGGCAGCTCAAAAACCCCTTGATGTGAATTTCATTTCATTTTTTGCAAATGTGACACCTGGAGATGACGTCCGCGTCCAGATTCCGGTGCACCAGGTGTTCGGGGGGGTCGTTTTCGACGTGAAATTTGGATTCAGCGCCCCAAAAAACCCCCCATAATGATTTTCGTTTTGTCTTTAGCGATCGTGTCTGGAAAACCCTCGGAGATGACGATCGCGTCCAGATTCCGGTGCACCAGGTGTTCGGGGGGTCGTTTTCGATGAGAAATTTGGATTCAGCGCCCCAAAAAAAAACCCATAACGATTTTCGTTTTGTCTTTAGCGATCGTGTCTGGAAAACCCTCGGAGATGACGTCCGCGTCCAGATTCCGGTGCACCAGGTGTTCGGGGGGTCGTTTTCGACGTGAAATTTGGATTCAGCGCCCCAAAAAACCCCCCATAACGATTTTCGTTTTGTCTTTAGCGATCGTGTCTGGAAAACCCTCGGAGATGACGATCGCGTCCAGATTCCGGTGCACCAGGTGTTCGGGGGGTCGTTTTCGATGAGAAATTTGGATTCAGCGCCCCAAAAAACCCCCCATAACGATTTTCGGTTTGTCTTTAGCGATCGTGTCTGGAAAATCCTCGGAGATGACGTCCACGTCCAGGTTCCGGCGCACCAGGTGTCCGGGGGGTGTTCGCCGATGCCATATTTGAATTCAGCAACCCAAAAAAACCCCGGGCGCCGAGTTTCTCTCCTTCCCCGCGTGAATTTTGGGAGAGTCCCACGGAGATGACGTTCATCAGCGATCCTGAGCTCCAGGTCGGCTGTGGGTCAACTAGAACATCATAATCGTGATCAGCGACCTCGAAAACCTCCGGGAACCCGGTTTGAGCCAATTCTGAGTCTTATTAAGAAAGTTATTTAATTTTCTTAAAGCGAATTCAAAAAATGCATTTTTGTGAATTCATTTTTGACTGCAGCAATGCACTTTCCGGTTTGTATAAGATACAAAGTAGGTACATTTTTACAAATAATTTTTGGAAGCGAATGCAAAAAACCGCATTCCGATCCGTCTTAGTGCAAAAAATTCCGAGATTTTGGCTGTTTTAGTGCTTCATTGCCGCGACTACATTTAACTTAACGTGTTGTACCATTTCTATGTGCCTACAGGTAATCTAACAGGTAATCAATCATGATTTTTGATTTATTCAAGATTAAGATAAGTACTAACAGTTGGAAAATGTTTTCTTTATTTTTGCTGCCACAATCGGAATTGGTAGTTATTTGTTGAAGGAGGAAAGCGCAAAATGCGAAGGGTTCGTGTGCTCCAAAAAATTTAGCATGACCTCAAAATAATACTGTTTTTTTTCTGTTGTAGGCGTATTGTATACAATGACCTATACGCAATCGCTCCCGAACAATACTTTAAGCAAATTACTAATAGGTTAGCTGAAATTCACGCTGTTTCGGTGAGTATCTTTTATGTTTTATTTTGTTTATAGTTTAGTACATGTTATGACACAATGCAGGTTTGTTGTTGCTTTCACCGTGGTCAGTTTGCCCTTAAATTATATTTTTTGGTTTTAAAATATATAAACTTTTCCATATACAGATTTCTATTGAGGACGTTTTAATATTTATTGATACTAATATAAATGTCTTAAAGAATCGATTAGAATATAGAAACTTGGTTTCTGCCGAACCAAGAGGAAATTCTGCCGGAACCGGACATCCAGTGTCGTAGACAAACTGACTGGATTCGGTACGATGACAGTACATCCATTCCATCCTTGTTTTAATGTAGATCAAGCCCTGCAAACGACATAAGCGAATAATCTTTATAATTATTAAAGTTATAAAATTAATTAACCTATAAATTCACTGTTTTCGAGCAAAAACTGTTAACCCCAAATTTTACTTACAAGGTTTACTCAAAAAGTTCCATATATATTTTATCGATACGTTTGCATAAATAAACATAAACGTATAATATTAATGACTTTTCTTTGCTTTTTTAAAGCTTATACGTTTTGTGTATAAAAAAACAAACTGTGTTGTGTTTTTTAGCTAGGTAAAAATATATAATAAGAGCTAAGTGACAGTCAGGCATGCTGTAAATTATGTTGCAAAAGTTAATATATTCTGATAATAATACGTGAGTGGTAAATTTTAAACAGTAGTTTGCTTTTAAATCGTTTTAGAAACCAGAGGATAGAGGTGTACTAATACAAATACTTGAGAGTGCATATCGTTTCACCTTAGGTTCGATAGCTGGAGGTAAGTACTCGTACAATCAATCGTGTCGCCAGTTTGTCACTTGTGCTTGTAGTTGGTCATAAATTAACATTTTTTGTTTAGTACTAATAGTTATCACGGGGTCGGGTAAATACCCTTTTATTGTACACGCATAACAATTCAACTAATCCATTCATCAGGACATATTCGCCATTGTGCTAGGTTTTAAACAGGGTGACGGTAATAAATAAAAATATGTTGATTGTAAATATCGAAATGTCAGTTGTGTCAAACATTTAAGTACAATGTTGTTTGTTAAACGACTACCACGAGGTGATCGTTTTCCTTTGTATTTTATGGATTTGACACAAATTGAACAATTTTGTTAAAATTGCGCGCTTATTGTAGAAACAATATTTTCTTTTTTTGACAAAAAATGGCCAATTTTAACGACTTAATTACTTTAAATTTAATGAATAATATAGAAAATACAAAGCATATAAGGTAAACTGTAAGTTTCTTTATCTTACAAAACAATCACCGAGTGGTACTATTTTTCTAAAGGCCGAACGCTTTTCCCAAAACGTTAGAAACTTGTCGACAATCACGTGCTAATCGAAAACTTACGTCATTTGCGATAAGCGTGTTAAAGGGCTTAGCGTTTTAAAATTACAAAATATGGACCCAGAACCAGTACTCGATATATCAAACAAACCTGCGATGGCAGCTTGGGCTCACGAGGAAGGGCTTCGGCCCTGGCTGAATCTACCAGGCTTAGCGCATTCAAGGACATTCATACTACGTCCTCTGAAACAATAAGCAACTGACAAGCCGCTGGCACTTACTTAATACGTTACACCTTAAAGTCCTGGTAGGCTTACTTACATGACACTGCAGACTAAGAGATCACATGCATAGAATCGGCCTAACTCAGGACGCTGAGTGCCGGCTATGTATGAAGGATGATAAGATAGCCCAGTACATCCTATGCATGTGCCCTGCAGCTGCTGGAATCAGGTTCTCGCTCTTTGGTAAGGGCAAACTTTGTTCTGCCAGAGGACTTGAAAGAAACCTCCCCCGGTATGATAATCAACAATTAGAAGGCTCGAACTGCTGAAGAAACTATAAATAGGAGTGAGCCACCATAGGTCAAAAGACCGCGGTGGAGGGCTTGTAAAAAGCCCGCTTATATTTAACCTAACCTAAGTCAGAACTAAATAAGATTTTTTCTCCAATGGATATCAAAAAATAATGGACCTCATTTTTATTTTTTGTTAATTTGCTACTGTTTTGTTTTAATTAACTAAAACAATTTAAGAGTGGGAAACTGATGCCATTACCATATCCATTTGACCTTTGAAGTTAGTTACGGGTCAGTTACAATGAGCCTTTTCATTGACATTTCAAAAGAAAATGTATAGATTATTTATTTTTTATTAAACAGATTCTTTAAATTTAATAATTTAGGTATTTTTATTAATAATGTTTATATACAGAGTGGTCCATGAGTAATGATACACAAAGCAACAGCAGATTCCTTATGTCAAAATAATGCGATTTATTAAAACTTGCCTAATTACAGAGGTGATAACCAAGATACAGAGTATCAGAATTTTAATTTTGTTTTCGATTTTTTCGAATAATTGGGGAGCTTCGGAGCAAAACCGAATAAATCCATTATAAACGATTTTTGGGAAAAGACGATTTTTCTGAAGCGCAAAAAGTACTCGGTTTTTCGTTTGTTTGGTAAGTAGATAGTATTGGGAGAATCATAATATAACTTCTCCAACAGTAGAAATTCGAAAAAATGATAAGTGTAAAAAATATAACAAAAACAAAAATGGATTTATTCGGTTTTGGTCGAAACGACTGGATTTATTTGGTTTTGCTCGAAACGTTATTACAAAATATTAATAAAAACGTTCTTGAAACTAGTACAAATATAAAAACAACGTGTTTTACTAACAAAACACTAAAATAAAACAGGAACATGTTGTTAACATTAACATTTATTTCTCAAAAATTTGTACTTTACAGATAAAAAAATTATATTCTTTGGCAACAAAAAATGTTTTTAACAAAAAACTAAATAACAGAAACAGCTGGCTTTGTTAAAACTATCAAACAAAAAAAGTTAAATATGAAGTGCAGATTCCTCCTCTAAGCAGTCGCACTCATTAGTTAAAACTTCTTCCTGAGGCATTTCCTCAATATTCTCACCTCGATTTTCATGTAACAGTTTTCTGTACCATGCAAAATTTTCGTCTCTCTCCCAGTCTTTCCCAAATTGTTTTTCCATAAGCTGTTTTACACTTTTTATCTTTTTTTGTGGGATGCCATCTCGCAAGTTGACCTCGGACAGCGAAAAATTCTTTAGTCCTTCCTTTCTTATACACAGATTTGCTTACTTCCGAATTAGCTTCAAATCGGTAGTGTTGAAAGCACGTAATTGAAATTGTGATTGCTCCAGTTTTTTGAATCTGTGTTTTTTGTAGAGGGAATCGATTTAAGTCCGATATTCCAACAATCTTATTAAGGTAATTTTGTAACGCTTTAATATCAAAAATTTTCCAGTCTTGTCCTAAAACCTTGACACCGCCAACTTGTGAATAATAACCAATATACTCTTCTTAAGAAACAATGGTTGGGTTTTTTCTAAATATCTTTTCTACACGTCCAAATTCTCTGTCCGCTTGCATAAAACTATGACCTCTTACAGGGTAAGTGATAACAACTTTTGTAATATTGTCAGGAGAATACTTTAGGAGCCAAAACAATAAAATATGGATGACATGGGAATTCTTGTTTTGGCCCCGACATCCGTCGCAGAGCAATTTGATCTGAGTTATGTCCAAAGATTTCAGATAATCAAACACTGCGGATCCAACTTCTGTAGCGCCCCTCCCAGCCTGGTTTTCTGTCCAAATATTTTTAGATTTCTACGGTGCCATCTATTACTACCATCTACTATACATATTATTTACAAATTATAATTTTTTGGATTTATTCGATTTTGCACCAAACCATTGATTTTGTCCCCAAATTTCAGGAGGATTTATTCTGTTTTGTTCGAAACTAGGTAGTTTATTTAATGTATTTTAACAAACTGAATCCGATATCCCCAGCTAACTTAATTTTTCATATAAAGTGGATTTATTCAGTTTTGCTCCCAAGCTCCTCAATTTTCCAACAAAACGACGTAGCGGCACGAAATTAGGGATTTTGGGGTTTTTTAAGGCGAGGAATTCAAATTTGTCCATACTTTTGATGGCACTAGTAGAGGGCGCCTCCTACCGCATACCGCACTTCTTTTAAATGATTTAACTTTTTTTAAGCTTAGTATATCGATCGGACTATAATTATCCTATTTCTTTTACGTCAAAACAATATACTTTAATGAAGTCGCTAGGAGTAATCATTTTCGTGATAATCGCATTTGAAATTTCCTATGCAATGGTACCTAGTGCAACAGCAGACTCCCCAGGTCAAAACAATGCGATTTTGTTAAACTTGCCCAATCCAAGGGCTGATAATTACCAAGATACACGGTGTCAGAATTTTCATTTTGTTTTCGATATTTTCGAATGATTTCTGAATGAATCCAGATAACGGCGCGAAATTGGGGATTCGGGGCTTCTTGGGGCCAGAAATGCAAATTCATCTAAATTTGAAAGCGCCAATCAACTTAAATACAACTATTTGGTGCATTGGAAATTTCAAATGCGATTACCTCGAAAACGGTTAATCCCAGCGACCCCAACAAAGTACACCTTTTTTTACTTAAAAAGTAGGAGAATCGATTTTTTATACAGTAAAATCGATACTGTAGGCCGCCAAAAAGTTCTGTCATTTCAAGGAAGCGCGATGTGCGCAGGTGGCGCTCTCTACTGGTGAGATAGAAACTGGATGAATTTGCATTTCTCGCCCCAAGAAACCCCCGAATTCCTAATTTCGCGCTGTTATCTGGACTTATTCAGAGATTATTCGGAAAAATCGAAAACAACATCAAAATTCTAACACCCTGTATCTTGGGTATTATCAACCCTTGGATTGGGTAAGTTTAACAAAGTCGCATTGTTAGCCTAGTCAACAAGTTCAAAAGCGTGTTAATTCTTGATAAAGGTCCTAAAAATATATACGATAGCTCATTGGATTCGGAATGACGTCTAGAAAAATGTATTCGAAGGATTTTACTGCATGATAAAAATTGCAAAAGTTATTAACAAATTAAGATGAAAAAAAAGGTGTTTCGTTTTTTGGCAATTACTCAAAAACTATTAATATTTAAGAAATTTAAAAAAAAAGATTCATAAAAAGGAGAAAAGTTCCAAAAAAAAGTCCCGACTCCCGGACCTCTACCTCCATTATTTATAATTTTAAGTTAGTGCTGAAAATAGGGCCCCGCACGGCCGATACAGCATGGCCGCGCTACCGCTCAACAGAGTCTATTACATAAAATAATTTTTTTATAGAGTTAAATATCAATAGAAAAATTTTAAAAAATTATGGTGTCATCAGAACACTTTAAAGAATAAAGTACCGTTGGAAAACAAATTTTTTGTTGATTTTTCAAAAAGTTATACTATTGTTAACTAAGTAATTTTTCGTGGGCTTTCATTTTTACAAAAGACAGTATAAAAATTTAAATAATTGGCCTATAAATGTGTGGCTTCTTGGAGCTCTTCTTATATATATATACTTAACAAGACCACGTTAAAAAAGCATCTTAAATTTGTGTATTGTGTTTATTTAACAAGTTATAAGTCATAAAAGAGCAAAAATGTCAAAAAATCTTCAATGTTTTTAAACAAAAGCATGTAATAGCTAATCAACAATAGTTACAAACTTCGTTTTGAGCTCATTTTAAAGAGTAGTTAATCCTTGATAAAAATGACCTGAATGTTGATTATCGTATATCTAATAGTTTATGAGTTATGGTAATTTGTTACTTGACAAGTTATGTGAACAATCAAACTTTGGTATCGTGGAGTATTCGATTGGTCACATAACTTGTCAAGTAACAAATTACCATAACTCATAAACTATTAGAGATGCGATAATCAACATTTAGGTCGTTTTTATCAAGGATTAACTACTCTTTAAAATGAGCTCAAAACGAAGTTTGTAACTATTTTTGATTAGCTATTACATGCTTTTGTTTAAAAACATTTAAGATTTTTTGACATTTTTGCTCTTTTATGACTTATAACTTGTTAAATAAACACAATACACAAATTTAAGATGCTTTTTTAACGTGGTCTTGTTAAGTATATAATATATAAGAAGAGCTCCAAGAAGCCAAACATTTATAGGCCAATTATTTAAATTTTTATACTGTCTTTTGTAAAAATGAAAGCCCACGAAAAATTACTTAGTTAACAATAGTATATCTTTTTGAAAAATCAACAAAAAATTTGTTTTCCAACGGGACTTTATTCTTTAAAGTGTTCTAATGACACCATAATTTTTTAAAATTTTTCTATTGATATTTAACTCTATAAAAAAATTATTTTATGTAATAGACTCGCGGCCGTGCTGTATCAGCCGTGCGGGGCCCTATTTTCAGCACTAACTTAAAATTATACATAATGGAGGTAGAGGTCCGGGAGTCGGGACTTTTTTTTGGAACTTTTCTCCTCTTTATGGATCTTTTTTTTAAATTTCTTAAATATTAATAGTTTTTGAGTAATTGCCAAAAAACGAAACACCTTTTTTTTTTCATCTCAATTTGTTAATAACTTTTGCAATTTGTATCATGCAGTAAAATCCTTCGAATACATTTTTCTAGACGTCATGCGTCATTCCGAATCCAATGAGCTATCGTACATATTTTTAGGACCTTTATCAAGAATTAACACGCTTTTGAACTTGTTGACTAGGCTATGTATTGACCTGGGGAGTCTGCTGTTGAACTATGTACCATTACATACATTCCAAAGGAAATTTTAAATGCGATTATCTCGAAAAGGGTTACGCCTAGCGACTTCAATAAAGTACATATACCTTTTTGACGTAAACAAGTAGGATAATCGATTTTTTCAATAGTCAGATACTAAACTTTAAAAAGAGTTATGCCATTTAATAGAAATGCGATATGCCGTAGGTGGCGCTCTCTACTAGTGACATCGAAAGTATGGACGAATTTGAATTCCTCGCCTCAAATAACCCCAAATCCCTAATTTCGGGCCGCTATATCGTTTTGTTGAGAAATTATTGGGAAAAATTGAAAACAAAATCAAAATTTTGATACCCTCTATCTTGGTTATTATCAACTTTGGAATTAGGCAAGTTTGAATAAATCGCATTATTTCGACATAAGGAATCTGCTGTTGCTCTGGGTACCATTACTTTTGGATCACCCTGTATAAGCAGATATACTATTCCAATACCATAATACATCATACAACATACAGGGTGTTCTCAAAGTTGTGGCATTTATTTTAACAGGTTGTAGAACTCGTAAAAATAATCCATTTGACCAAAAATCGCCTATATAAAAGTTGTAAAATAATGGAGGCAAAAAGCTTACCAATAAATTCATTCCATTATGGTCCTGATAATTTTTAAACCGCACAACAAAGAAATGCAAAAATATTTGAACACACGCACTACTCAAGCACTTACAAATAGCAATAGAATCGAAAATACCAGGGATATGCGAATGATCTCATACTTAACTTTCGATATGCAAAAATAACACAGTGGTTCAGAATGTTGAGATGTGCACGTGCATTTTGGTTTCATATTTTTATTGTGAAAAAATAAATTTATTTTACTGTCAATAACTATTTAAAACAACAGGAGGCAGTACCGTATTTAATTTTTTAACTTTTTAAAATTTATTAATATCTCCATTATTTTGCAACTTTTATATAGGCGATTTTTGGTCAAATGGTTTATTTTTATGAGTTCTACAACCTGTTCAAATAAAGGCCTCAACTTTGAGAATACCCTGTATAATTTACCACGAGTGTAGTACTACTAACTCTTTAGTTTCTGTATAATTTCAAATATTTAAGATTTTCTGTCACATCTCTTGTTTTAGTTTTTAAATTAAAGTTTATTCAAAAAAAAATCTAAGTCATTGCGAGATACTATATTTTTGTGACGTTTTAAATTGTTTATTTTAGTTAAAACTTTAAAAATAAAGAAAAAACTAAATCGAGAGATGTCGTAAAATCATTTGTTATATCAATTTCAAAATGTGCTAAAAATGTTATTATTACCAAGTTTTAGACAATGTGCTGAGAATTGTTGACGAATATAAATAGTGATATATTTGGCCTCCTAGTCTTAGTATTGCAAAAGAAATGCTGATTAAAAAGTCCCTTTTAGCAAATTCAGTGACACAAAGATTATTTTTTAATTATTTTTTTATTATATTTTAAAAACTACTTTATTTGAAGTAAGTTACCTTGCGCGTTCGTCAAACAATAGCATGAAAACATTTCTAACAAATTTTCATTATTAAACATTTGCGGTGTGAATTATAATTTTGCTAGATCATTTATGTTGTTTGTGCATTCCACTATTTTAGCTGTTGTATCCATTTTCAACTAAATTCAAGAGTTGTGCATGTTTCATGTTTCATCTAAGATATTACATACGAGTATAATACATTCATTCAAAATAAATTCATGAAGTACACCATAAAAAGCATCTTATTCAGTCGATTGAATGCTTATATTAAAAATTCGTGAGAAACTGTTAATCTGAAATTGGGTATAAATTGATCCAATGTAATTCTGTTTTTCAAGAGATTTAAACGGATTTAGAAACATGTTAAAACATCTGATTTTAACCTTGGAGAGAGTTGATTATTTTCATTTTTACTAGCTCTCAAAATATGCAGTATGAGACATAAGAAGTTTGTTTGCTTTCCTCATAAGTCGTGGAAGAATTTTGGAAGTTTTAATTTTTACCAAGGATCCAACATGTTTGCAATTCCGTAAAATCAAAATTTAAATATTCCCAGATTGTGTCATCTTTCTTTTTTGAATCTTATAATACAAAAATGGAATTTTCAAATTACATATATGTATTGCTTAGAAGAATTATGGCACTGCGCACTGCTGACATCGGTTCGGCTGAATTGGATGCGAATATCACTGTGTATCATGTATTTAACCACACTGACTACGAATTGTGTAAACGACGAAAAACTCTTATTTTCAGAAAAAAAAATTAATACACACCAATTATTATGTTATTTTCAAAATTCCCAATATTGCACATTTTTATTTTGGTCTTTTGTATCTTCTTTTAAAATTTATGTGATTTCTATAGCTAAGTGCCTTACATTTAAGTGTTCTACGTATATTATGCATTTTTATAAATCCAGGGCTGCTTTAATCCAAGTCTTTGAGAGTTAAATATAGTACGTTAATTTTAACATAATATGTTATATTATTTGTACTATTTCGTGTTTAGTTAAATCATAGTTTTTGAAAAGTGTTTTTGACTTACCGATTATTGTATTTTAACTTTCTAAATAAGTTACCTCTACACACAAAATGTTTATTTACTATTATATTATGTTGCTATCGTGCTTTTACTAAATGAAAATGTTAAATTGATGATCAGTGTTCACGTTCACTTATATTTAAATTTACTATTTGACTAAACCATCCTTTACGTAAAAAAAAGAAAAAGCGTGGACTTTCTGTGACACTACAGAAATCTTAAATTTAACGTTTTTTTTCTAACAGTAATTTTATTATCTGTAATAAGTTACAGTATACGTAGAGCACTCCAATGTAAGTGCCTTATCTGTAGAAATTATATGCAATAAAGGTGAATAAAATAAGACCTAAGATAAAATATGCAATATTTTTGTCCACGAGTGTATTTTTCGCAAACAAGAAGTCATGCGAGAGGAAAATTCCAAAAAGGCACCACTTTCCTTGTGGAGTCATACATGGTTCCTCCGGAGAAAAAAGTTTTATCATATGTTGTAATATAAAAAATAATAAAAACGATTCTGGAAGAGACTTAGGATGCAGTACACATACCCACTAGTTGTAGAATTAACTAAGTTTTGTATTTTTAGTCTTCATTTTATTTACTTGTTTCTAATTAACATTACTTTAAGAGTTTTTACTTGTTAACATACTTCGTTGTTCTGTGTTACTGTCATCATCATCATTTTATTATCTGCAGGGTGAGATTTTTAGTGTTACAAGGCGAAATCTCGAAAACGGTTTAAAATATTTTCATGAAATTTTGGTGAGTTAATAGGGAGATGGGGGACATATTTAAACATACTTTTGATATTTACCCCCTCTCTATTTTGAGGGATAGGGGGTAACTTTTGAATTTTAAATGGGATGATGTACTTTTATATATAAAATTCGAATCTACGTAAAAAAATACGTATATGTACAATTTTTTTTTTTGATTTGCTCTTTCGGTTACGGAATTATGATTTATTAGGTTATAAAGTAAAAAAAAAATGTTTACCATTTAATTTCAACTTATTTATCGTCTGCCATGCTTGAGAAGTTGTTCGAAATGTCCCCCTTCAACTTCCAAACACTTTCTGACTATTTTTCTAAATGAATTTCGTACCCGCTGTAACATTTCAGGTGTCACTAATAAGCAGGCAAAGCGGATTCGGTGTAATAGTATAATAGTATAGTTATAAGGTGTAGAAAATCATCTTTTTGCGTAGATTTTTAGGGTGTTCACTGCACAATTGATCCTACACAAAAACCGCCACTGCGCCCAATAGTGCATATTGTGTCTATTTACCTAAAGAAATCAAACAAACAAAAAAAAATGAAATTAAATTTCTACTGATTAGAGATAACTTAAAATCCTACCTGCCCACAACTAAGGAAGGTAGCTTCGCCAGAAAAAAGTAACATTCATTAGGAACCTGTTATTTCTTTGCATTTGTCTTGTGACCCAATTGCAAAATGTAACGCGATTTTCAAAGTTTTGCCCGTATAGCTCTTGGTGAAGTGTAATGTGGTATGAATGAAAATTATAATGTGGTATGGATGAAAATTGTATAAGTGCAATATGGACGCAACTGATTTTTGACTCATTCCAGCATCTCTAGAAGCCGTCTGGCATCTACATACGGGTAAATTGCTACCGCTCCTAAAACGCCAACTGCCCTATTTTCGTCCGTTTTAGTTCACTTCCGAGCTCGTGGTTTCGTCTTCAGACTGCCAGTAGTACGACTTCTGGTTTCCAGCCTTTTAAATGCCGTGTGAGATTTCGGATTATTAGGAAACCTTTCCGCCCACACTAGTGCAGCTTCTCTGTAGTTTTTTCTGCACTCCCCCAAAATTAACAACATATCAACTGGCACGTTAAAATTCGCTTCCATGTTTAATTTAGCAATAAACTGAGAAATAATTGGTAAAACGTCAAAATTCTTAACTGACTTAAGTAAAAGTAACGCATTTCCATGTGAACGAATAATAGTTCTGAAATAAGTGAACGTGATTTATTTGTAAAATAATTTAATTTTTAATTTCAATCAAAATTTAGTTAACCATAATTCCGTAACCAAAGGAGCAAATAAAAAAAAAGTTGTGCACATACGTAGTATTTTTACGTCCATTCGAATCTTATTAAACAAAAGTACATCATCCCATTTAAAATTCCAAAGATATCCCCCACCCCTCAAATTAGAGAGAGGGGGTAAATGTAAAAAATATGTTTAAATATCTGCGCCATCTCCCTATTAACTCACCAAAACTTCATAAAAATATTTTAAACCGTTTTCGAGATATCGCCTTGTAACATTTTGAAAAACTCGCCCTGTATATTAAATTCCTATTTTAATAATTTTTTTTTATTCCAGCCGTGGGAGCCACAGCTGTCTATCCAATAGATTTAGTGAAAACTCGTATGCAGAACCAAAGAACGGGTTCGTTTATCGGTGAATTGATGTACAGAAACAGCATCGATTGCTTTAAGAAAGTCATAAGACACGAGGGAATATTTGGTTTGTACAGGGGGCTAGTACCTCAGTTGATGGGGGTGGCGCCGGAAAAGGCTATTAAGTTAACGGTACGTAAAATATTATAGAGCTTTTACTAATAATTAGTAAACACAAAAATCTGAAGATCTGTCAATACAACACTGTTAACGTATTAATAATTATCAAGGCGATTTTTCCGGGCGAACCTAAAATTATGTTTTCAGTCATTCGGAGATTTTTGCATTTTAGGAATCCCGCTGATCGATAGGGAAAACGAGCTTTTTAGACAGAATTTTTGGTAAAATGCGCAAGATGGGTTTGGTCGTCGTATCATTTTGGAGCCGATTGATGTCATTAAGAATTAGTAGTACAGTAACTCAATATTTGTCATTTATTTTAGAAACAATTAGGTATCGACAACAGTGCCTGAGCAAACCTTATTTTAGGTTTTTTTCAAGGCCCGGAGGCAAATCTGCATGACTTCAAATTTATGCGTTTCCTGATGGATATTTTAAGTTTTAGTGAAGTTTGGAAATGTTAGGTTATGAAAAGCCACATCCCATATACATATTACTACTATATTGCTAGCATCCAATCTACCCGTTGTTAAAATTTGAAGCAAAAATAAAATCTTTTGTTTCATACCACATGATGTTTCAGCACTTTTGAAGTTTTGATGGAACTGTCACTGTCAGTTCTGACAGCAGTTTAGAATGTGGCCTTGTCGGTTTCCTTTTCGTCTTTTTACCTTTTCAAATTAAAGATTAACGTGTTTTTATTTGTGAAAAGTGGATTAAAAGTTAATTATTATCCTATTTACGATAATGTCGTAGCTAATGCACCGATAACGCCAGTTTTAAGCAGCAAGAAGTGAAGAAATTACTTGTAGTTTTAGCGGCGGATATTCTTCACAAGAATGTAAATTGAAGAGTGAATACATCATTTTTAATTTGAGATTTTGGGGCAAAACGGATAAGAAAATTATGTAAATAAAGCGAGGCATCGTTTGGAAATCTAAAAAAAAAACACATTTAAGTTCGAATTAAAACTCAAAATACGTAAGTATAATTTATTGTAATCATTAATTTATATATAATACATTATAATTAGAATCAAAATCTTCTTAAATAATTAATTACCTGACTATGAAAAATCACTTTGTCTTTCTCAACCTGACCGTCGACATGCGAAACACGATCTCATTTTCTATCTAAAATATTATTAACTCTGTTTCGATATTGCACTTTAAAGTATAATATAAAAATTTATACTTACTGGTTTTTCTGATATTTTATTATAAATTAAAATAAATATTCTCAAAATAACGCTACGGCGAAATCGAAGGCTTGTCAGATTCAAATTGGAACTTTTGAATATGACAGGCGCGAGCGGCCATGTTGTCGTATTTGGTGTTTTGATTAGCGGACGGTACGTAGTATTGAGTTCACTCGCTGGGCAAATCACGTGGTGATTTATCAGGGATATTCAGGACATCACGTGACTGGTTAGCAATGGTTTCCAAAGGCTACTTTGCTTCAACATTTTTCGTCGTTCGCTATATAGTAGTAATCCGTATATGCCACATCCATTATACCGGCATAATATTAGGGAATTTCGTCGAAAACCCATCTCTCCACTAGTGAAAATTTAGAGCTATTTCAACCAAGTTTAATTGCAGTTAAACGTTAGTCAATTAGCTCTCAATTAATTATTTAAAAATTTAATTGTTTTATGCCCAACACCGACTTGAATGTATATTTCCTTTATACCTATAATTTGTGAATGTTCGTCAATAATTGTTCATGTTGTTTTTAGATATCAAAGGAAACTAATTTACTAATTTTTATTTTTTAGGTAAACGATTTCGTTAGAGATAAATTCACTGATAAGAATGGCGCTATTGCTCTGTATGGCGAAATCATATCTGGTGCATGTGTAAGTATACAAAGCAGGGCTTAACTTAGAATATTCCAGAATTAAATACGGATGAAATTAGGTTTTGTTTAATACTATGGTCAATCCAATTTACATTGAGAGTGATGACAGAAAATACAATAAGAATTTTCTCTATTGGTCAGTTCCATGGACAGTTTATACCAGAAATAACGTAAGATCAAAAAGAAAACGTCTTCAAAGTAGGCCGTGGAATCAATTACGCATGTCTTGAATTATTACTCTTGAGAGGTAAAAGGTATAGGTGAATGAAAAATAAAACAATCAAGTTCTGAAGTTTTTATTTTCAAGAAAATTACATTATTGTTATTGTCATTGCATAATACAAAATTAAAAAGAAAAACATATACAACAAAGAACCTAAAAATTATAAATTTAAACTAAATGAGGGACGTGTCCATCTTCTATTTCCAAACATGTTCTCATTCTTCTTTTTACAGCATCAAAAACATTGGTGAGCACTTGGGGGGAGTTGTTAATCTCATGAAATTTATTTGCAATTCTAGCCTGTAGGTCTCCTAAATTTTCACAAGGGGTTTTTTAAAACCGTGTTTTTAATGTGTGGCCGTAAAAAAGTCACACGCAGGACCGTGGTGGCCACCTAACTGGCATATTACAACTAATGATGCGGTCTTGAAACGCTTTCCGGACACCCGAATTGAGAATCTTTTCTCATGTCATCGAAAAATAACGATTTCAAATGGTTTTTTTTTGCAAAAAAGTTTGCGGAATATTCAGTATTCTTCTTTCAAAAAATTATTTTAATTTGACAAATTGCATAATAAAATATCAGTTGTATGCGGTGTTGCCAAAATTTTATACCAACACGTATCGCGCAGTCACAGTAAAAAACTCAACAAAGATAAAAATTAAAAATAGATACTGATGAAACCTAAAACTGAGCAAACCTATCCGAGAACGTATTTCACAACTCCATGGCCACAAGAAGAAATTATATTATTATTATATTGTTAGAAAAACAACAGCTTTAATGTCAAAATTTTACAAAAAAGAATTAACACCAAAAAACATATAAATGTGGCAACACTGTCCCATAATGCAAAACGTCATTCGAAATTGATTTTTGCCATAACCTCAAATATGTTGCAAAATCATCAAATAATAGCTGACATTACTAATAAAGTAATTTCCGAGTTAAAATATTGTGTTTTCTACATTAAAGGTGATTTATAAACGTAAGTAATATCGGTATCAATAAAAAATGTGTTCAAATTCCAAAATTAAAGGTGTGCGGATTCAGGCCCGGCGCTAGGGGTGGGGCAAAGGGGCAGCCGCCCCAGGCGGCCGTTCCCCAAGGGCGGTCAAAATTTGATTTCATAATTCGAAAGATCTCTATAAAAAAGTCTATTACCAAAAAAACAGAATTTTCTACGTTCATATTAGCTCTTAAAAATCATTTTGTCAAAACGGAGTCGGTGACTTGATGTCACCAGGCCACAGATTCCATTGCGCTTGCACTTCAATCTGCACGGCGAACGCGAAACGCTGGCGCCTCTGTAACGTAACTTAAAAATTGTCACGTGGCACCAGCCGGTGAACAGAACGAGAACAGCCGTTGACGTGTGTTCTTGTTGCGTTTGCCATGGTTTTGCGCATGTCGTATGCTAGTGCTACTGCTATCTTTTGTAATGCGATTTGGCCACATTATTTTCGTCGGGGATTTTCATTGTTTTATGTTTTGATTAGTGATAAGTCTCGTTCCAAAATCAATTACAGAGCACCAATCTGAATTTAACAGAAGCCACTAGGTCGTTAGGAAATTTAACAAAATACTTAAAAAAAATAAAAAATGGAATATTTTATATACAGGGTGTTATTAAATTCACTGCATATATTGGAATGGGTGACTCCTGGGGTAGTCTACAGACATACCCAATACTTTTTTTTTCTTAAATCGAACATTTTAAAAATTTTCAAAAATACCCTAAAACCCGTCCATGTTCGACGCACCTGTCTCAGCGAGCACATGGTCCGTCATAGCGCTTGACAGAAAATTACGCGGGAAAATCTTAAAACAATTGATTTTTTTTGTAACGTTGCCAGACAATATTATAAATCTTTAAGAATCATTTATTTTCTGTTATTAACCGTAATTTAAGACAAAGGTAAAACAAATTTAAACCTTTTCCTAAGAAAAAATAAAAAAAAATAGTAAAACGACCACTGCAAAATCAATCCTTTTTGTCAGCAGCCTTAGTTTTAACCAGTAGTTGCCTAACATAATTTAAATATCTATAAGTAGAACTAAGAGTAAGTTGCAAAAATGATACTTATCTAGTAGGGAATGTGTTGAAAATGTCTTTAATTTGCTCCCAAATCAGCATGATTCGTAGCATAATATCCCGAATCCGTAAAAAGATGTTCTCCATTCAACACGATTTCTCAGTTAATTCACTTTTCTAATTGGCACATTATACACTATTTCCTTCATCGTACCCACAAGAAGTGGCTGACATGGTTCCTTAGCTGCTGTAGGTGCCACTAACACAAAATAAATGTTCTTTCACTGGGAGGTTCGAAGTTTAGAAAATCTTTCAATGTAGAAAAGTTGTCCGGCGTTTTTGTTAGCTGCTCCGTAGCATAAAACAAGCTAAGCATCTCGGCATCTTGGATTAACAGATTAAAAATCGGCTACAACCTCTCGTTTTATAAGATATTTTTTTAAATGCACATAGATTAGGGTTAAGTTGATCATGCAATTCACTAATCGTTTTAGCGCCGATTGGGCATCATGACTCACGAGACGACCAAAGACCTTGGAGACGTAACCGCGTTCTTATTGGTTACAGGTTATTTCGGCGGAGTTTTTGAAATTCCGCGAGTAATTTGTAATTTAGATAGCGCTTTTTTCTAATAAGCTGTAAAAACTCTTACGGGGCAGTTAAAATATAAAATACATACAAAATGTAACACTTAAAAATTTTTAGTATCAAATTTGTTGAAATATCTTTATTTGAAATTAGCTAATATGCTCTAGTCATAGGCAACCACTTATACCTTATATTATGATTCAAGTGGTTAAAAGTGTCACGTGATTGGCTTTATTTCTATTCGTCAGGGCAGGTCACGTGATTCGTAGTCGTATGTCAAATGAGCCTAGGTCAAGGTGGAATTTTTAGGTTATATTTTTATTTTATTTTTGGTTCAATTTATTTGTAATTAGTATCCAATTTAATCTAAACGAACATTGTAGAAGCAAGCACGATATTAAAAAGCAAGTGTATTTATATGCTGGAAATAAATTAAACTTTCCTCGAAACTTTCTGTGCTTGGACTGTCATTGGTTTTTTTGGAACTGATTTTATTTATCACTTACAAAATGAACATTCGTTAAATATACATAGAACAACAAGAAAACTAGTTCCATAGTATACAAGGTATTGTTATTATAAAATTGCGTGTAAAATGTTTAAAATAAAGTATTTTAGAATTTAAATCTTGGAAAGCCGATGTCGAAAGTAGGGACAAATGCCAAATAATTTTATGGGCCAAACAACATTTTAGGCTCACGTGATGAAGTACAATACTTCCGTTGTTGTAGAAGTGGTAAGTATGAAAAATATTAGTACATAATTTTGTATACAAACACTATACCTACAATAAAATTTAGAAAAATTGTTGTCTCGTAATAGATAATTAAATTACACAAACAGTTGGTTTTGATAAGTGATAAACTATGTTTTATTTAAGGTAAGATGATTACGTCACACTATGGACATTCAAATGACATCTAACACCTAAGGATACGTAAACTTGATAAACAGTTAGAAGTAAAATTATTAGAAAGGTGTTTAGACTACAAAGTAAGTTTTAGAAAGCTGTGTATTAGTATAGAGTTATGGGTACAGGAATATAAAACAGCTCAAAATAATCCTCTTAATGTACAAACCACAAGGTCAATCATATGATTATTTTATGGACCTGACTTTTGTCTTATTGTCATGAAAGCATCACTACTGTCTCAATTTGAAAAAAAATATTGATAGCACAGATGGGCTTAATAATAATTATGACTTTGAGAGGACCACTATTATGGTAGTGGATGATTTTAATGAAGGCTTTCCAGTTGCCATAATGTTCCGTAACAGAAAAGATACCTTTATTTGGGTTTAAACGTGCCACTGCACAGATTATCCAGTACAGAGAGGGGACCTGCATATGCGAGTGTAAAATTTTTTAATAAGCTGCCTGCAAATCTTAAAGCTATGACCAATTTTATTGATTTTAAGAAATCCTTACTTGGATTGATTTTAGAAATAGAGCCTTACTCGGTGACTGATTTTTTAAATTATACTTTTTAAACTGTTTATTTTAAATGTAAGCTTCTTGTCTTATTGTTTTAAATCTATGTTATAGTATGTAGGGAGTATTTTGATTATGCTGTATTGTTTACATGACGCCGAGTCATTCAATTTCAGGTTTGTAAGACTGAAATTTTTTGATTAAAGAGATATTTGATTTGATTTGATTATAAATTAAATATTTTTTGAAGCGATAAGGCAAAAAGTAGGAGTCATTTCATGGAAATCATTTATGAGTAATCTTAGTGGGACATTTTATAATGATACTTCGATACCTCAAAAGTATCGATACTTTTGCCACAGTATCGAGTATTTTGAGCATCGATACTTTTATAATGATTCCAAGTAGGTATCAATACTTTTTGCACTATCGGTATCGAAACCAAGTACTTACTTTACTACCACCAACATTTAAAATAACCTTGTGCCTGCCTATTGGAGGTTAAAGAGGTGTCAAACTGGGCCTGGTTACTGGGCGATAAAATTTTATAATGTATTGCGAGCTAATATGAAGAGTTTAGATCTTAGAAGTTTCAAGAGTAGAATTAAGGAAATTTTAATAAAAAATGCATTTTATAATTTTGATGAATTTATTTCTCATAATTTTAACTAATGTCCTCATTGTTTAATAATTTGTTCCATTTTAATATCTTCTTGAAAACTGTGTTATGCGTTTGTTTCTAAATTTTATATATTTTGCTACATATTGACGAGTGTAAACACTGCTATGTAATAACATGAATAAACGAATTTCAATTTGAATTTGAATCTACCCCGTGTTTAAGTTCTTCGAAACTAAATTTTCATGACTATGCTTAATTTTGTTTGTTTCTAAGGTTTTAAAAAAGACTGATTATTGTCTATTTAAGCTAAATTCTATGATTATATACAGATGGTTGGTAAATTTTTTTAGTGTATTGTATGTTTGTGTTACTAAAATTACCTTTAATAAAACGCTAAATAAAATTTCAATGTTTTTATTGAAAGAAAATAATCCTGAAAATGACATCAGGAAATGGTTAATATATTCTACTTGAGACTAGGCTTTCCATATAGGTACTACAAAAATTGCTCAATCTTTGGAAGGCAGTAATGAGAAACACATGCAACTTGAAGTCTTTTTTCATGCAATAAAGATTTATTTTCATAAAAAAAAGTCCTTTATCTTTAAAAAAATTACATGTTATTGCATGTAAAAAAATTTTAGTTGTCAAAAGAATTTTACTTTTTGTGTATGTCTCATTATTAACTTTGTAAGATCGCAAAAATTTTTTTAGTATACAGAAAGTCGAGCCTTAGGGGGTGTTCTGCTTATTTTTCATTTTTTTCCCATTTTTATGATACTTCTTTAAGTTTTATTTTGAAGTGCACAACGAACGAAAACTAAATTTGAATATGTTATGGTATAATACCCTGTCAAAAAAGTGAAAAAATGGCTTTCATCTTCCCATCCTTTTACACCTAATTAAAATTTAAAAAATATAATAATTTTAATCAAAAGATTAGGTATTTCCTATATTATTGATACGTTAATAACTAAATAAATTCATAATACATAATATAAGAAATGGTTGTAATATGTAATACCTTCGCCAGAGTGTCAAAAATTATGTGTGTGAAGTTGGCCCCCCAAATGTAAAATTTATTAAAAATTAATGGAGTTCTGAGTTTCCTATGAAGAGTTCTTTTCACTTTTTATTAATAGTTACGTTAATAGTTCTACAGTTCTGCATAAAGATAATGACATTTTGTTGTTGAATTTTTTCCTTAGCAAAAAGCACAAAACATGTATTAGAATTTTTTGGGTAAGAGTTCTGGCCTCGAAAATCACAAAGAACTGTAGAACTCCTTTAGAACTATTAAGCACTGTGGCCACACTTTTGGTTTTGCAACAATGGGGAGCTGCGTGAAGTTAGCACCCCATTTTGAAAACAGTGTTTTTACTTTTATTTAAACGGAACTATTAATAAAAATTGAAAAGAACTCTTCATAGGAAACTCAGAACTCCATTAATTTTTAATAAAGTTTACATTTGGGGGGCCAACTTTAGACATCAAAAATTACAGGACAGATACATAGAAAAACTGACGCTGTAAATTTACAATTATTTTAAAAGCATGTAATTATCGATATTTATACTTCAGTTTTACAGGAGTTTTTTAAAACCAAATCGGACGATTTAACTAATACACTAGACATATTAAAAACCTACTGAAATTATCGATTAATTAGTTGCTGCCTAACTTGCCTAGCTACTCCTAAAACTGGATTATGATCATGTTCAACATCATCAATACCTAGCAAAGGAATATCAAAGACTATATTATGTTCAACTCCTGCACCGATGCATATATTATGCAGTACAACACAGGCATTTTTACAATAGTACCGAAAAACTAACGTTAGGCGTCCAATACATCTTTCCACAGTGCTTCGTGTTATTTTGTAAGACTGATTATATCTGCCTTCTGGGGTTCCGGGGTCTGCATTTTCAACGGGGGAAGTAGCCATGGCTCCAGAGGGTATCCTGAGTCTCCTATAACAACCAATCTGTACATTCTCCTGAAAGTGAAAATTTAAAAAAAATTAAAAATACTTGTAATATTTTCGCAAAATTAACTTCTTATTTATAGCATACAAAAACAGATTTTTTAACTTCAGAAAAATAAATATTTTTAGGTAAAACATATTATTAATCTGTAAATACTAACCCCTGTTGTACTTAAGCTCCAATAAATTTTTCACTGCAGATGCCCTCCATATAAAATTTGGTCGAACCACAATATTTGGCATTAAAATTAATGATTTGTAGATCATAGTTACAAATAATTTGGCAATTTTTTGAATGAAATCCTTTTTGATTAACATAAAGATGTTCATCCTCTGCAGGTGCTATTAGTGCAGTCAATGCACCCGATGATTCCAGGAAATCCAGCTTTTCCATAAAACCCCTTTGAGCTTCGTTAATTTCTTGTGGGGTTCTGGGAAACCTAATCCACAAATGACCTAAAATAGTCAATATTGCATTGGCCACTTCATAGATGCATCTGCTCCTCGCTACTTGCCAACTTGTAGATAACAAGAATTCTTCAGCAATGCCCCATTGATAATTGCCTGTGGCAAAGAACGCAATTAGAATTTTTGTCTGTGTGGGTATTCTGGTTGACCTTATTTTCTGCCTCTAAATGGTCCACCAAATTATCAAACTATGCCACTAAGTCCTTGTTGAGACGAAATAATTCTATAAACCTTGTGTCGTGTAGCGAAAAGGGATCGCTTTCGTCTCTCATCACACGCTTTTGAACCCGATTTTCATACATACGTACATTGTTTTCTAAATTATTAATTAAAAACCTTTGTGCAGGGAACATTTTACTATGATCCAAATTCAGTATTAATAAAAATAAGAAAAATTTGATAATTCACACAAAAATAATAAATAAACAATTGAGATTATGGTTAAGACCTGACTTCTCTTCTTTTTTACTAAAAAAAATGTATAACTATACGCAACCCATAATACACGCAGGCATGTGTGGTTGCTTATACAGTAAAGCATATTAGCTAGTACATAATAAAGTATTTAAAAAAAGATATTTCAACAATATTCCCCATATCTTTTTTAATGCTCGCTTTTTTTACAAATCTATTTTTTTGCTCTCGATTAATCGATGTAAAATTTTACAAGGCGACACGCTTTGATCATACGTTCGGACGTCGTGCTCTCTCTCTTTTCTCGTTCTCGCTCTGCTCTCTCCATCTATTTGTTGCGCCAAGAGGAGCTAACGGCTACCACTTTCACGCGCTTCAATTTTCGCCGGACGCGTAAGCGACGAAAGCTCACGCTGTGATTGGTTGAATATGTGGCATAGCGACGCGTTAGGTGACTGCGCAACATCACGGGTGCGTGCAGTGGTTCCGCCAGCTCCGACCGCGCACTTTTATCGGCCGGCTTGTAAAATTCTGTCATCCAAGTGAAAAAAAAAGTTTTCAATTTAGTAAAGGTGCTATCGTATGTGTTTATAGTGTTGATTATTTATAAGAAAACAAAACATTTCGTAGTGTTTGTTAGACTTTCATGTTTTAACCAAACGGATGGGTTGTATTGTGTAGTAATAATAACAATAACCTTTCCTTTATTATTGTTTCAAGAACAGCGTCCGAGTCCGTCAGAGAAAGTTCGTTTCATTTTGGACTTTACTTCCAGTCAAGAGGCTCGTAATGCGTCGTTTGGAAGCGCGTTCGTTTTTATAGTTATTTTGTAGAGTTATTGAATGTTGTTTGTCGTAATTTTTTTTTTGAAGGTAAAGTTTATTATTAATTTAGTTTAAAAATTATTTAATTCGCTTAAAAATTAAGGACGATATAAATAAACCTGTTAATAAAAGTCAAATTTTCTATTAAATATGATTTAAAATAGGCAAATAAAAAAAAGGACATGCTTAAGTGTTAGGAGTTTTTTGTTTAAAGCTAATTTGGAACCAAAATTTTTGTACAGGTACTCTTTTTCTTCCAAAAATTTCTGGTCGGCCTAGTGGAACAAAATTTTACTCTTGTTTTGAACAGCTGTTCTCTGGCTTTTTTGTGTTGTTGTAAGTATTTTAACTTTTTGAATTTTTGAATGTTTTAAAAGATTTAGTATGATTTCTTACTTTAAAGATAACAAATCTATTATTTTTCAAACCTGTTACATAGGAATATTCTAGGAAGAATTGGCAACGTCACAGTGACTTCTGACGTCAAAACAAAAGAGTTTTTTCTGTAACTGACATTTGTCGATGTTTTTTATATGGCCATGTATTTATTGCCAGTGGTGCGTAGTTACAAAAAATTTTTTTTTTGCGGGGCGATATCTACCATTTTTTATCATGAAGCGCCATTTATGAATATTTTTATTCAGTCTGAATTCATACCAGCATTTACGGGTTTCAATATATGCAGTGAATTTCATAACACCCTGTATATATATATATATATGTATCTTATATTTGAATAAACATTATTATTATTATTATTACTTCAAACAGCTTGTATGCGATAAATATTTTAAGGAAGTCTTAGTAGAAGCCAGAGAATTAGAGGTTAGAGGAGAGGTTTGACACGATGAACAATCATTCTGATTCATTTTCGTTCCTTTAAAACATATCACAGCTATCTTCCGTCACTAAGGAGGAGATCACAAAGAATTGTATGGACTTACATCTTCGACTCAGTGACGGTGCTAGCAGTGATGTGAATGGAATTGAGCTAAGGGACGAGCTCCTCTCCATAATTTCATTTGGTGGCGAAAATCTAAAAAACCCACAGGCAACACTTGATTTTTTTATGGATAATGAATTCGAGGGAACTTTCCAAACGTATGGATTTCCTTAAGAATTCATTGCCGGTGTCGGTCGCACCAGGAGAAATAAAAACTTCAGAACTTGACAGTTCTATTTTTCATTCACCTATACATTTTACCTATGTTACCTTTCAAGGGTAAAAATTCAAGACATGCGTGATTGATTCCAAGGCATACTTAGAGGACGTTTTTATTTTATCTTAAGATATTTTAGCACTCGCAATACTCTTCTTTTCTTTCTTGATAATCACCGAGGAATCAGATTTATTTCCGTCCTTGTTAGCGAAGATGCATTAGAAAAAGACAAATAAAAAAGAACATGTTCAATTATTTATCGTAAGTTCGCTTGTGGAAGCATTTTGAATTATCTACTTTGACAGATTAGTTATCGCAATATTCTTTTCTTTCCTGATAAAATTCCCAAAGGAATCAGATTTCTTTATATCCTTGTTGGCAAAAGGGACATTAGAAAGACAAGCAAAAACGGTGTTGTTGCCAGTAAAAAGAAATATGCTAAAAAAATTTCATAGCCTACTTAGTTTGTGGAGGGGTATTTCTGGTTGTCTACTTTGCAAGATCTATCAAGATAAAGTCATAAAAAATACATTTCTAATCGTGCAAAATGCTTAGGTACCCGAAAAAGCTTCTGACTTTGGACGAGTTTTATGATATTATAGCAAACTATCTCTCGTTTTTATTTTTACCGCACACAAACGGCATGTCGTGTTTCTGTTAAAAAAATGTGCGATTTGAGGGAAAAAAGTATTGGGTATGTCGGTAGATTACCCCAGGAGTCACCCATTCAAATATATGCAGTGAATTTACACCCTGTATGTTTAATAACCCCGATCCCGGGATTACTGAAATTTAATTTCGATTCCGGAGCACGCTTAACCAATCGGGATCCCGAGATTGCGAGATTAGAAGACTTACTCACATGGCCTTATCGCTGTTGGCATAAGAGACGAACTGTACGCTGTCTTTCTCACACACTGAGTCCAAAAAATTATTTTTTTGTTAAAAGTAAATAAACTTTATATTTGTGTAAGTAAATAACGGGGCTTATTCATTTTAGGCCGGGGGTTCGCAAGTAATCTTTACAAATCCATTAGAAATTGTCAAAATTCGTTTACAAGTAGCTGGCGAAATCGCAGGAGGAGCCAAAGTTCGAGCTTGGGCAGTGGTTAAAGAATTAGGATTGTTTGGTTTGTACAAAGGGGCCAAGGCGTGCTTGTTAAGAGATGTTCCCTTCAGCGCTATATACTTCCCTGCTTACGCACACACTAAAGCAAAGTAAGTTGAAGGCTTTTCTTTAACACTTTATCAAATTTACTTGATATCTTCTATTAGGTATAACATATAACCTGTATTCTAAAAATATGTACCAATCTACAGGATGAGTTGTTTTTAACGTGTTAAAAGGCGATATCTCGAAAACGCTTTAAAAAGTTTTCATGTAATTTTGGTGAGATAATAGGGAGATGGGGAACATATTTAAACATATTTTTGACATTTACCCCCTCTCCCTATTTTAAGGGGTGGGGGATAACTTTGGAATTTTCAATGGAATGGCGTTACGGATTATGGTTAACTAAATTTTAATTGAATTTAAATAATACATAAATTTTACCAATAAATCAAGTTCACTTATTTCAGAATTATTATTCATTTCCATGGAAATATGGAACTTCGGTCAGTTGAGAATTTTGACGTTTTAACGATTATTTTTCAGTTTATTCCTCAGTTTGATTGGGTTTGATTGAAGTTTTTGCAATAAAAATTAATTCAATTTTAATTAATGTGTACTAAAGTTTCTAAATTATGTATTTGGCGCCCCTATGAACAAAAACTCTTGCTTATTTTTTGATTTTATCGTTTGGGATAAGTAGCAAATGCTTAGGGCATCTTAAAAGTATAATGGCCCATTTACTCTAAAGTGGTATGTTAAAAATTTTAATTCATCCATATTTTGTATTTATTTTGTGTTCTGAAATTATTTCAGTATGTCAAGTTACTTCTTATTCTAAATTTGTGTTCTGCTGTTTGTCTATAATCTTTAAAACGACTATTACAGAAACTGTTAGTAGTCGTAAAGGTTTTTTTTGTTAACATGTGTATTGCTGTAAACCTTAAGACTGCTGCTATATGTTACAGAGTAAAGTTTTGTTGTGTTAATACTAAAAGAAAAATCCATTTTAGGATGGCAGACGAAAACGGTTACAATCACCCATTGACTTTGTTAATCGCCGGTGCCATCGCCGGTGTACCAGCTGCGTCATTAGTTACTCCTGCTGACGTCATCAAGACAAGATTGCAAGTCGTTGCCAGAGCCGGTCAAACGACGTACAGTGGTGTATTAGATGCCACTAGGAAAATTTACACTGAAGAAGGATTCAGAGCTTTCTGGAAAGGATCTATAGGTAAGCCAGATTAAATTCATTTATTCTGACAACCCGTAAATTCCTACCTACGTTCCCTTTTGAGAAACAACAGTTACCTGCGGTCCATTTAAAGTTTTTCCTTTTGTTTTTCTTTTTGTTTTCTCCGGACCTCGATGCAGTTTTTTAAAGTATCCGGAGCCTACTAGAAATTAGGTGCCGACCCTTGGTCAAGAAGTTTGCTTAAAGTTATTTGCTAATGGAAAAAACCAAATTCCATTCTTTACTCAGTATCACGTAACGTATTAACCATTCTAACTTCAACTTTTTTTTTGCACTCATTTTAATACTTTAATAACTTTTCTACAAATTTAAACAGACACTACAGTCAGTCTATAAACGAACTAAACGGCATCCTGCAGGGGAACTTTACCTCGCGACACACCAAACGAATTTAACAATTGTGTAAAACCTTTAAACCTGCTACGAGCTATTCTCAGTATTTGCACCGTTAGGTCATATGCCGCCGACGACGCGGCTTGCATTGATGTACTTTGACGACAGACGTTAAATTCCTTTTCCAATTTTATTACGTATTTACTATGTACTATTTTATTGTATAATCTATTATTACCTGCATTTTTGTAAATTTACCATTTTTGTGATAAGTGATCCAAATTTAATGTTTAAGCTTGGCTCAAAAGTTGTAAGGCCAGTAAAATGATTTACTTTAAAAGTAGAGTTTTTTACGCTGCAACCATAACCAATTTTCTCCGATATAATTATAATCATTCACCTGCTACCCCGTGACGTTTATGGGTTCACATGTTTACTACAATTTTAAATGATCTCTTTCAAATTTTGACGAGCGAGTTAATGTATTCTCGACCTATCAGGTTCAGTACTTCCAAGCGACGAAAATATATTACGAATCACGACTTTCCTGCAGTTTCATTAGTTGCTATCACGAGGCAACAACAATGGCGATATTTTTTACATGCTCTTTAAAAGCTGGGGCCCGGGGCAACTAGGGGCGTACTACAAGCCCTAAGTAGAAAGTAGAAAGAAAAAAATTTCTACCTATGCTAAGGCAAAAAATCCACGATAATAAAATTGTCAACTGTCGAAGTCTTAAATGGTCCTCCAAGTTGGGTATCTTTTTGCAAAAAAAAATCCCCCTTAACCTGTCGACTTTTTTTTGTAAATGCTCAGCCCTGATTAGGGAACCCAGGACCTTTTTTTGCAAAGATTATCCCCTACACCGTCGATTTTTTTTTGTAAATGGTTGGGCCTGAGCGCCCTCCAAGTTGAGGGACCTGGGGCAACCTGTCCCTCGTTGCATCCCCCCCCCCCCCGGTTAAGATTACTAAAAAACTGTTATAAACGCTGCACAAGTGCAGTGATTATAGCTTTATTTTGAAATGTTACCTTTTTGAAAACCACATCCTCTTTTATTGTTTTGTGTTTTAAATTATGCAGCTTGCAGCCATTGTTTTTTTTTTTATAAAAACCGCCTTATTTTAAAAAATCTTAAACGTTGAATTATCTTCTATTTTTAGCTCGTGTGTTCAGGTCATCACCACAATTTGGTGTCACCCTTTTAACTTATGAAATTCTCCAAAGATACCTTTACGTCGACTTTGGTGGAATGTAAGTATTAATTTCCATTATAAGACAGTTTAAATTTAAATAGTAGGAACTACTCTCTTGATTTAAAATACGTTTGAAAAATAAATCATTTCTTCATAAAATCATAGCGGTCGTTTTTGGTAAGTTGCGTGAGATACGATAACACATAACATCTTGATTATAGTCCCAAACACCATTGGACAAAAGTTATTTGGTTATTTCTTTAAATTCCACTAATTTTTTTATAAGCCTGTGTCTGTTATTTCATTTTAATAAAAAAAACTCCTCACAATCTTAAAAATATCCTACAACAATCTGGTAAATTTTGAACACCATTTATAAGTAATAATGGATATTCTATTAATTAATTATTAACATAATGTTTCTGGCTGCTATAATTTTTAAATGTTTTATATTTTGTTTGTCGTATGCTGCTTGTTAAATGCAATTTATTGTTTTACTTTTGTGGCATATTTATTTTTGATTTCTTTAATTTTTATAATAATTATTTGTCCCTGTAAATGGTGTTCAAAATTTACCAAATTGTTACAAGATATTACTAAGATTTTGGGGAAAGTATTAACAGACACCGGCTTATAAAAAAAAGTGAAATTTAAAGAAATAACCATTTTGTCGCTCTACTTTTGTCCAATACATACATTATAATTTAAGATTCTACAAGGAATCCAACAATGCACTCGGTTTGAAGGAAAAGTGAGTCTTTCATAACGAAAATTAAAGTCTGTTGTAAAACTCTCTGGTCGTGTTATTTAGAAGCAAAACTTACTATGTGTTCTTTTTAGCCAATTAAACTATCGCAATTGAGTCACGTGACATTAACCATGCGTGACTCACTTTACTCAAACTAAATATAATGATTAATTGTTCTAATCTCGGTACTTTTAAGAACAGAAAAATAAAGGGTTTGCTCAACTCCTAAGTAATGCCAAAATCAATATATGGAAATGAAATTTAATTTGATGCACATTTTGTAAATTTTGCAATATTTCTCGGAAATAAATGATTTTGTTTTGAATTTAAATTGCTTCTATTATTCTCAGTTTGGAGATTAGATGCCAAATTTACTAAAGTGCGCTGTAAAACTCACTTTTTACTTCTTTAGAAACTGATTTGAAACTTTAACAATCTTGTAGCTTGTGATGTAAAAAAATATAAATCAAACAAATAGGGCAACTTATTCAGCCTCGTAAGTAAGTTTTACCTTCGATGACGAAAAAGTGCATTAAAAACAGTTTTGTTTTTGAAAATCTCAAAACAAGAAAGGTAGCTGAGTGAGTTTTGCATAAACAGATCGAAATAAGTTAAGGATATTGTGGTTTCTCTGAGGAAAATATCCCAAAAGAAAAAAATGGCTTGTTTATGTTCCCTAATCTTCTTTTCGGAAAAAAATAATGTTTATACACATTTACAGTTATCGTACCAAAGAGAACTTATCGATAAAAATAAATAATATGGAATGTTGTTTCTATATAGGCCAAGCAATAGAGAGATTTGTCGTGACATTAATCTTATTAGAAAACCGCGTGTGCCATCATCTGAAAGACGATCCATAGATGATTGTTATAAATCCAACTCTGAAATTTTTTCCATTAATTTGTTATAAACATTTTTAAGCAAAAAACGCGATTTTTTTAGTTTTTTGCTTATAAAATGAAAAGTAATGAAGCAATCTTAATGATGTAATTGTAGAGAATATAAATACGAACAAAATGAGAGGTCGAACGTCCCGATAGGATAAGTAGCAACGGAGAAAATCCGGAAAAGCCGGAAAATTAAGAGTTTTTTTTTAAATTCATAAATCGGCCATTTTTAAACGTAGAGGGCTGAAACTTTGGGAAAAAGTAGTAAATTATAGCTATTTTATGTGTGCAAAACCCCGACGCTGTCCGACGATTAGTTTTGCCACAATCGTCATTTTAATTTTTCAACACACTATTTTGCAACAGGTCTGGATGCTCTATGGATCGTCCAATTTTAATTATTGAAACGGATTCTAAAAGTACAAGCTTAATTGAACAATATGTATATCTTAGTTTTTCCATAAAATGCTACGAAACCGGTTGAAAATGCACGTAAAGATGCGTGAAAATGGCCGAACGCGCGAATATTGGCTCCCCTTCGCGCCGCTTCTCTCCCGCTACGCGTCATCTCTCGCGCACTCGGCCATTTTCACGCATCTTTACGTGCATTTTCAACCGGTTTCGTAGCATTTTATGGAAAAACTAAGATATACATATTCTTCTATTAAGCTTGTACTTTTCGAATCCGTTTCAATAATTAAAATTGGACGATCCATAGAGCATCCAGACCTGTTGCAAAATAGTGTGTTGAAAAATTAAAATGACGATTGTGGCAAAACTAACAGCGTCGGGGTTTTGCACACATAAAATAGCTATAAATTACTACTTTTTCCCAAAGTTTGAGCCCTCTACGTTTAAAAATGGCCGATTTATGAATTTAAAAAAAAACTCTTAATTTTCCGGTTTTTCCGGATTTTCTCCGTTGCTACTTATCCTATCGGGACGTTTCGACCTCTCATTTTGTTCGTATTTCTATTCTCTACAAATCGTCCATTTACATCATTAAGATTGCTTCATTACTTTTCATTTTATAAGCAAAAAACTAAAAAAATCGCGTTTTTTTGCTTAAAATGTTTATAACAAATTAATGGAAAAAAATTCAGAGTTGGATTTATAACAGGAATCATCTACGGATCGTCTTTCAGATGATGGCACACGCGGTTTTCTAATAAGATTAATGTCAAAAAATCGCTAATATTTTGCTCTGTTGCTTGGCCTAATAGACTCTATTTCTATTTCACCGTTGCTTAGTGATTCCTGTAATAATTGTGATTATTCTATGGTTCACAATATGAACAGGCATCATTTAACTGAAGACGAAGCAAATCAAGCCATTGGGTTGCTACTTGGCGGTGCGCGACAGATTGATGTAGCTAATCGGTTAAATCTTTCTCAGAGTGTGATTTCCCGTCTGAACAACCGATTTACTGAGACTGGAACTGTCCGGGAAAGGTCAAGAGAAGGCAGGTCAAGGTCAACGAATACCAGGGAAGACAGATTCATAATAGTCAGAGGAGCTAGGATGGAGCCTTCAAGAAACTGTACGTTTTTGAGTCGGGATCTTTTCGCTGCCAGCAGAGGTCGTAT
Organism: Philopedon plagiatum; assembly: GCA_963971165.1. Taxonomy (NCBI): domain Eukaryota; kingdom Metazoa; phylum Arthropoda; class Insecta; order Coleoptera; family Curculionidae; genus Philopedon; species Philopedon plagiatum. The sequence goes on along the minus strand of OZ020191.1, from coordinate 103,422,758 downwards.
AACCACGCGAACTATCTTAAATCGTTTAAATGAGGCACGTCTACATTGCTTTAGGCCTATAAGGCGTCCTCCTTTGACTGCAGATCACAGAGCTCAACGTTTGCTTTGGTGCAATGAACGCGTAAACTCGCGTGATGAGTGAAAGACCATGATGTTTACAGATGAGAGCCGCTTTTGCCTTCGTGATGACAGACATACAGTTCGTGTCTGACCGTTCAATTCACGAGTTAATGACCGATATGTCCAAGAAGTACGTTCATTCGGAGGTGGCGGTGCTATGGTATGGGATGGAATTTTTCACGGATGCCGAATGGAGTTGCATGTTTGTGAACGTACAATGACAGGTGAAATTTGTGCCCGAGACATCGTTAGCAACATAGTAAATGATTATCGTTGGAATTTGGTGCCCGATTTCAGATTCCTAGATGATAACCTCCACTCTCTCCAGGTCTGAACTGTATTGAGCATGTCTAGGACATGCTTGGAAGAACATTACTTTGTCGTCAACCACCTCTTCATGAAGTAAGGACACTAAGGCACGTTCATCCGCATTTATGGGATGCTTTGGACCAAGATGAGTTAAATCACTTAATTCTAAGTATGTCGCGACGAATCCAAGCGGTTATAGACAACAGAGGTGGAATTACTATTAAATAATTTTCAAAAATACTTTCTGTTTTGTTACCTATTACGAAAACATAGTGTTAAATTCTAAATGAGGAGGGGACACGGACGTATGTCAACCTTCTTCCTGATTTTTTTCTCAGGGAAACCACAATATCCTAAATTTGTTTCGATCAGTATATATATATATATATATATATATATATATATATATATATATATATATATATATATATATATATATATATATATATATATAAAAAAGGTGAAGAAAATATTGGGGAAACTGTCTGTATGGTAGTGCTCGACACGTGTTTCGTGCTTATTAGCACTCATCAGTCGCACATAACCAAGTTATTAGATGGTAAACTTGGAAGTTGAAAAAAACACAAAGAGTTCACAGACCAGGGACCTGCTAGCACATTTGCGGTTGTTTTTTGTCAGGAGACCCAGGGATTTCCGGGCAACACCCAACATCACCACGGAGGCTGCAATAGCACCTGCGTGAAACCTCTAAATCCCTGGGTCTCCTGACAAAAAACAACCGCAAATGTGCTAGCAGGTCCCTGGTCTGTGAACTCTTTGTGTTTTTTTCAACTTCCAAGTTTACCATCTAATAACTTGGTTATGTGCGACTGATGAGTGCTAATAAGCACGAAACACGTGTCGAGCACTACCATACAGACAGTTTCCCCAATATTTTCTTCACCTTTTTTTTATAAATAGTCCTGTCGATATTTCTTTATTTCTTATATATATATATATATATATATATATATATATATATATATATATATATATATATATATATATATATTATGACTCAAATGTCCAGCTGGATAATCCTTGATTAGGTTGCTGAAAAACCGGCCATTAGTCTTTTTTAATCGATTCAGATTAGGGCTTGCAATCCCAGACGTATATTTGGATACCGGGATTTTCGGGATCGAAGAAACAAAATCCCGGGATTGATCCCGAAAAGTTGTAACATTAATAAAGGTAAATTATTTTTATTTATAATACAGAGTGTTAATAAAGATGTAGCCAAACTTCAGGGTATTATTCCTTACTCAATTTTAAGACAAAACATTAATGTAAGTATAGGTCACTATAGGTCCTAAACGGCATTGTTTTTTTAATACACAGGGTGTTGAATTTTTTGTTTTTAAAGGTTTTTCCTAAACATCTAGAAGATCAAAGGAAGTATCAAGGTAAAACTTGGTGACAATTTTTAATGCATAAAGTGGAGTCTTTTAAGCAAAAAACTGTTTTCCTCATTTTACCAGTGGCGTGCACAGGGGTAACGCCCGAGGTTTTATTTCAAAAAATATAAGTACGTCACTTTTTTTTCAATCTGATAGGATTTATGATTTAGCAAATAAAACTACACAAAAATCATTTCTTGAAGTTTTTCGCTCAGATTAGCCGTTTTCCATAAAAGCGAAAAAATGCATAACATTATTTATTAGTGTAATTTGTTGAAAATAACAAAAAAGTAAGAGCCATGGAAACAAAAACATTTCTTTAAACAAATTGGACAACTAGTAAGACTCCTCTTTATGCATTAAAAATTGTCACCAAGTTTCAACTTGATACTAATTTGCGTCTTCTAGTTATTTGGGAAAAACCTTTTAAAAAAAAATCAACACCCTATGTATTAATTACAAAGTCGTTTAGGACCTATGATTATATGAACTTTTTGTCTTAAAATTGAGTAAGGAATAATACCCTGAAGTTTGGTCATATACGTTATTAACACCCTGTATAGTAATTTTAAAATAAAAACAAAACAAAGTTTATGCAGAGGACACATAAAAGTATAAGAAGTAAAAGTAATTTGAATTATTTTACTTAAATGAATGTTCCAGGGTTGCCATATCACGCGTTAAACATTATGTTTAGGAAAAATACTCCGTTGATGCTTGAAGCGTTAATTTACTTAGTTTTTTTTAAAACATATTTTATAATTTATTTATTCCGGGATTTAAGTGCCCAATCCCGGTATTTTTCGGGACTGAATTTTTAACGGGATCCCGGAATTTCGGGATCCCGGGATTGCAAGCCCTAATTCAGATGCTTAATGCGTCTTACATCTAAGAGTTTTATAGCATTCTTTTATTTTGTCAATCAAAATTTATCATTGTGTTTATTTTATAATTTTTAGTCGGCCAACGGGTTCTGAATTCAAAGTACCATCACTGGTTGGAGACAAAGCACCTCGCAACGCCGATCACGTAGGAGGATATTCAGTATCGGTACCAATATTTTCAGGCATTGAAACCAAGTTTGGATTATGTTTACCGAAGTTCGCCGTCCAAAAGGCATCTTAAGGGCAAAACCACTTAATAGTCTCAAATTACTTAGGTTTTAAAGTTGCTTAAACAGATAAAAGGATTTTAGGGTGAGAGATTATATTGTAAATATACTCTAAAAGTAGGAGAATACAAGAAGGAAGTACTTTCCAATAAAAAAGAATAAAACTTTCAGTTTTACAGGCACTGTGATAACTTTTAAATAAACTATACATTTTTACTTTTTTTGCCCTTTTTATTGTGATCTGCCATATGATTTTATGTCGTTCTGCTATACAAAGTTGTTAAAAGTCCCTCTGTTAAATATACGATTTTAAAAATGTGTTTCGTTTATTTACACACAATGTTAGTTTTGAAAATTTATAGAGCCGAATTTATATACATAATGGTTAAAAACTACGACAACGTTTAAAAATATTTTTAAAATAATTATAAAAAAATACTCTAAACTTTTAAAATTTAATTTATCTTTATATTTTAACATGTAGATGACACAATAAATACATCTTTTATCGTACACTGTTTTAAACTTAAGTTATCGATCATCTTAAATATATCACTAGCCATTTCTGCCATCATTAGAATGGCTGCATTTATGTTTCCGCTGGTCAACGAAGGCAGAACTGAACCATCACAAACAAATAATTTGTTTGTGCCTTTAACCTAAAAAGTTGAATTAAAAATTAAGCTTTCTACATATTACATAGTACCTATAGTGTTTTTGTATTTGAATAAACATTGCTTTTATTTACTACAAAAATCCTATTAGAACGGCCCTAGTTTTGCTTCCGTGCGAGTATCAATATTTCAGTCCAGAAATTTTCGGATTAGGTGTTATAATTCCGCATTTTCCAGATTCTGCCAACTAGATAACAAGATGTGATTCAAAATACGCATTATTAAATACAATGCCTAAAAGAATCCACGGTATTTTTTACTATCAGCACTACTGAAAAACAACTAAAAATGTATTTATTTATTCGGAACGACAACGCCTAAAATTGACCAAGGCACAACTCTGCTAATTGGTTCCCCGAGCGTGAGGACGTAAGAATGCTGTCTGACCGTCTTGATATGAAGGCGGACAAAGGGGTGGTTTTAGTTGTGTGCAGAGTTGTCAGATTTTAAAATCTCTTGGCGCAAATTTCCGAGTAAAAAATCGCCCAAAATCGCAACCTAATCAAAAAAGTTGGAAATCGCCCAATATGCAACCTAGTCAAAATTTTCAGTTTTTAATATTTTTTATTTTCCAGTGCAGCATTTGCTTGTGAAAGTTTGTTTCTTGTTTTTGTAATTAAAAAAAGATTGACCAAGTAATTTTATTTTGGTTAAACAAATTTTATCAAAATTATCATTGGCTTTGATTTAAATTGTGATTTTTTTTTAAATCAGTGGATTTAAATCATGAATTTTTTTTGATTTAAATCAATTTAAATCAGACCAACCCTGCTAAGAGCGAGATGAGAAGATGTATTTGTAGTTGTCAAAAACTTTATGCGGAAGAAGTTCTTTGATGTCGGTAATTTTTCACATTTTAGTGTTATAATAGTGACGAAACCCGTTCTTACATGCGAATAATAATACCGAAGGTAGAAACCTACCAAAAAAAAAGTACCAAATGGGTGCTTTACTGTTTTCATGTGGTGCAGTCAAATGTTGAAGCGTCGCTGAACGAACTTTCTCGAAGTTTGTTTGATCTCGATTATAAATTTATTTTTATAAAAAATGCGGTGTAGGATATTACAAAAGGAACCAAAAATTACAAAAATTATGTTTTTCGCAGAAATGTATACTTTCCTAATATATTTTTAAATACGTAGGAAAGTGATATTTTATTTCACATAAAGGTGGGTTTATGCAGACCACTTTCAATTTAATTTAACCCTAATTTAACTTTCCATTCAATTTAGTACGAGTTAAATACACATAAAGGCATAAGAGCGTTTATCCACACTTTAAGAACTTTAAATTTAATTTTGCTTAAACTTACTTTAAAGGTGAGTTTATGCAGACCGCTGTAAATTTAATTTAACCCTAATTTAACTTTACATTTCATTTAGTACGAGTTAAATATACATGAAGGCATAAGAACATTTATATACAACGTTAATTTAATTTTAACTTTAAATGCCCTGAAATTTTTTTAAAGCGTAATAATTAAAGTTAAATTAAAATTAAATTAAATTTAAAGTGGTCTGCTTGGGTTTATGTTGGCGAACTTCTCCTTAATAAGTTCGCCAACTTTTATCTTTTTAAGGTAAAATTAAATGAAAATGAAGTTGCGCATGTGCGGGATGGTCTGATAAAATATAAAATCCCCTAGACAGAAATCGAAACCGAATTCAAACCCTTTTTTGATGATTACGAGTATAACATTTTTTAACTTGATTTTACCCATAATTTACAAGCAACAAAAACCACGAAACGATAACAATAACCAACGCAGAATGACAGCTGGCGGAAAATGTTGCCAACTTTTTGCTTTTGGTATTATGTGCGCCCGCGTAAGTGAAACCTAAAAAATCTATATAAATGCCCTGGAAGTTTCTTAAAGCAAAATTAAAGTTAAATTAGGGTTAAACTAAATTTAAAGTGGTCTGCATAAACCCACCTTTAAGTATTTTAGGTCCATTTTTGGCAACTATAAATTATTAATAGGTTATTGTTGGATAATTCTAGCGTAATTCATTTATTTTTAGTAAAACGAATAATTAAAACATGATATTCCCCTCAAAAATAAAATTTGGGCTATGTCGCATGTGCGGGCGTGCGTATGGTCAGGTTTTCAGGCGTACGAGAAATTTTTTTAGTTGATCGATTCAATAAAAAAAAGAATTGAGTGTTTATCCAGACTACCCCAGGAGTTACCCATTCAAATATGTTAAACCATTTCCATAACACCCTGTATAGCTTTTGGAAATTTTTCTGTGATGCTCAAGACTTATTTAATAATGCGTCGGTGCACATATTTTGAATTATAAACCTTGTTATCTAGTTGGCATTATCTGGAAGATGCGGAATTGTTTGAATTTGCATCCCGAAATCGGGATTATAATACCTTATCCCGAAAATTTCTGGATTGAAATATTGATACTCGCACGGAAGCATAACTAAGGCTGTTCTATAAGGGATTTTTGTAGTAAATAAACACAACACAATTCCGAGGGTAAGTTTAAAACAAAAAAAATTGGCAGCTGATTAAAACAAACCTTAAAATTATAGTCCACAACTGAGGACGGGTCTTCAAACGGTCCCATTTTACAAGTCCCAACGGGATGATATGAAGTTATTGTTAAATGACGTATGTAGCACTCCCAATATTCTTTGGTATCAAATATATAACTATCACAGGCTGAAAATATATACGATGAAATTTAAAAAGCCAGATAATACACTGAGCGCCAAACATAGTGGCGCAACACATTTTTTGTCCAGTTTTATTGACATAACTTTAAAAACAACTATCTTTATCATAGACAAATGGTTGGCATTATATACTTCGTAGGACCAATAAAGTCCCTCGAGGGTTTTTTACCCGACCGCAGAACGTCAGAGAGTATTGTTTTTAACAGTCTATGTATGTTTGTGCCCTTCTACAGTCCAAACGGCTCAATTTTACCGAACGAGGTGTTAAAAGTTTTGTCGCAGTCCGCGAGTGACACAGGCTGTATTAAATCGAAAAATAAACAAATCGAAAAATTAAAATTTTTTAAGGCGTATTAAGTGAGGTGTCAAAGGATCCATCTTAGTCCCCGCGATTAACATAGGCTTTATTGAATAATGAGCCGAACGGCGGACTACGGTCCGCCGTTCGTCGTATTGAAATCCGAAAAATTAAAATTTTTAAAGGCCTATTCAGTGAGGCATTAAATGATGTCTTAGTCCCGCGAGTGACAGGCTATACTGAATTGAAAATTAAATAAAATGGCGGGCAGAGCAATCCATATTCTCCAATCCGACAAATTAAAATATTTAAAGACCTATTGAAGTGTCAAATAGTTTGTCTCGGTCCCGCGAGTGACACAGGCTACAAGACTTGGGCACTTCGGGGAACCATATCCTGAACCTGAAGAAATAGCGAGAGCCCCTATCAACAGTGTTTTGAGCTATGTGGAGAACACTCGACTGATGTGTGATTGATCCTTAAGGGGCACAATAAGTGGTCAGTAGGCTTCAGTGCAAGTGGGCAATGCACCACAACCCTAAGCGAGTAGACTAGAATAGAAATGTATAAATGTTAGAAAATTATATTCGGAAATGATAGTTCTTTGAATGGATGCCGAGTCTGTAGTACATAATCCAGTTAGTAGGGATTTTTGCCCTACAAAAGGTGGGGTAGAAACGATTTTGATATATATTGCTTAGGTCGGAACCCTAAGGAAAATTACAAATTTTCGACATGGGAGGGGGGGAGAGGGCGAGAAGCGCCATCTTGAATTTAAAGTGCTAAAAATTATTTTTTTAATATATTAACGGTTGGTCCCACGACAAAAACGTTTATATACAAACTTAAAGAAAACAAAATTCCTTATATTTTTTGTAAAAACATTTTATTGTTAGTCTACTATGCATTGAGTTACAGCGGCGGAAATCGGCAACCCCCATTTTTATTGCCAAATTGCGTATGAACAAATTACACTGTATTTTTGACTATTTCCATATCACAGTAATATTATATAGCAAAATTTGTTTTAAAATACAGTAATTTTTCTTATTACATACAACGCCGTGGTGCGGTGGCGTAAATTAGTACCGAATATTATTAATATTAAGTATTAGATTTACTCTATCTTTTTTGTTGCAGTTATTTCCTAGAGCAGGTATAGACCGTCCCTTGTCTTTCTTTCTAGTGATCGAAACGGGCGTCCCTTAATCCCCTCTCTAGCGAGAGCAGCTTGTTGGCAGGTTCAAAAAAACAAAAGACAATGCAATTATAATTATTGACATCTTCAAACCAGAAGATATCGGAAAAGCTGGAGCACGCTTTTCGTTGCTTTATATGGTGGCAACATGAAAGAGGAAACCTTGGAAGAAGCCCGGTACCAACGTTGTCGCAAAATCGACAATAAAAAGCAAATTCAATGTTGCTTCTTTGCCACCAACAACGGATGCTGTACAGTATCATGCGTTTAGGACGTACCACCAAGTCCAAAAATGGTATAGAATCCAAAAAAAAAAAATAAGAAGACTGAGGCTGGAAACTTGGCACCAATGGGCTAGCTCCAATAATAATGATAGAAAAACCTGCACCCGAGACCTTATTAACGGTTATTTCGTGCAAATGCGATGATGCGGCGGAGCATGAGGTTGCAGAAAAGCTGGGTTGAAGTGCTCTATTGTGTGTGCATTCTGTAATGGCCAATTATGCGAAAATTTACCACAGGTTCGCATCGAGAGCGAGGACGAAGAGGAGGAGGAGATTATATCAATGGAAGCCCAGGCTCCAGCCTACTGGGGATACCACAATGTCTACCTTATGGTGGTGTGGAAATAAGTTTATTTTAAGTTTACAAAATTATTATAATTATATACTAAATAGTCTGAAATATATTTTTTAAAACAAAAAAAAATGGGGACTTTTATGATATGTTTCCGCCGCTGTAACTCGTTACATATTAGTCCTAGAAAAACAATGTTAATACAAAAAATGTAAGGCATTTTGTCTTCTGTAAGTTTGTACATTAGACATTTTTGTCGTAGGATTAACCGTTGAGGAATTATTTACAAAAACATTTTTTAGCACCTTTAATCCAAGATGGCGGCTCGCGCCTCCCCTCCCCAAGGTCGAAAACTGGGATTTTTCACAGGGGTCCCGACCTAGGCCACATATATCAAAATCGTTTCTACACCACCTTCTGTAAAACAAGGTCCTTGTTTTGTACCCACTGACAGGCCTAATATCTCGTACTAATAAAGACTAAATTTTTGACATTTTTTAAAGAATTATTTGTGGTATATTTTCTATTTTTCTTTAACGATTTATATATACAGTGACCGGCAAAAAGTTCGCAACATATGGGAAAAATTTTTATTAGGAGAGTATCGGAAAAACTTTCCCAGGGGATCGGTTCTGCATGTCCGATAACCTAAAAATCGATTTTGACATACGTCACGTGACCACTGGTATAGCGTCAAATTAAAAAAAAAATTGTTAATTTACAAAAAGTGAGGTTAGTTGACGAGATATCAAAAAAAGTTATTTGAAAAAATTGCTTAGAATTAAATTCTAGGTCCTTGTGCAAAATTTTAAGATTTTATTTAAAAAAATTGGAAAACTCAATTTTTTTTAAATATTTTTTTATCGATTTACAAATTTCCAGTTTTTTTCGTTTAGATAGCTTGGTTAATGTAAAGCCCATGTATCTGGATGAAAATAAACGAATGTAGTAGTTTTTTCTACAATTGACAGGACAAAATTAAAAAAAACAGGGTTTCGCCGGACGCTAGCTGTTGCAATGATTTGTATCTAGCAGCAGTGTCAAAATTTTAGAGACATTTCAATGAGATTACATTGAGAAAACCTTAATCGTCTTAAATATATCTGAAGTTCGACTTTTTGTAAAGTTAAGGGGAGTAAAATAGATAATAAACAAAAAATTACCTGTTTATTTAATCGAAATTTCATAAACGAAAACCAATGTAAGAAAAACTTAAAAGTAGTCAAATTCTGTACTAACAACATAAAAAATCATTGTTTTTCCTTGGGTGCACAAAATTTAAAACTCAGTATGACCACCATTTCTCTCCATACATACTATTGTTCTCGAGCGCAACTCTCGATTAACATTTCGGAGCATTTTACGATTTATTTGCAATACACAATTTATAATGACATTCTGTAAATTTTGTATATTCCTAAAGGGTCGATGTTTGTACACAGAGTTCTTTAGGTATCCCCACATAAAGAAATCTAACGGAGTCAGATCTGGTGATCTCGCAGGCCACGGATTTTCAGAAAACCGTCCTATCCACTGGTTTCCAAATTCTTGATCCAGCCATCTCTTCACCTCATTTGTGGAATGAATGCTAGTTCCGTCTTGTTGAAAGTATAAATTTCTTCTTTCGGCTAATGACAAATTGTCTAAAAAGTCAGATATCTCAGTTTGTAGAAATTCTAAATATCGTTCTGAATTTAAATTGTCTCTAAAGAAAAAAGGTCCCACTATTCTGAGGTTGAAAATTCCGCACCACACATTAACCTTAAAACTATATTGGTCTTTACTCTGAATTACAAAGTCTGGGTTTTCGGTGGCCCACCATCTACAGTTTTGTGAACTGACGGTTCCGTTAGAGGTAAATGTAGCTTCATCCGAGAAAAGAACGTTCTTTGGGAAATTAAAATCTTCCTCAATCATACCCTGGAACCAGGCACAAAAATCAAAGCGGGCGTCATAATCCCTATCTTTTAATACTTGTACAAATTTAGGTTTGTACGGATGAAATTTGTTTCTTTTTAATATCCTCCGCACAGATCTTTCGTGAATGTTAGTGATCTCCGATATTTGACTAACTGCTAATTGGGGTGTTTCTGTGATCGACAAACACACATCCAGAGAACCTTCGTCACCTGTTACCGGTTTTTCATGGGAAACTTTATACTGATTTTCTACCGATCCCGTTTCTTTAAATTTATTGACTAGACGAGATACTGTGGAATAATGGAGGGATTTATCGGGGTGCCTCTCATTAAAAATTGCTGCTGTTTCTCTATGGCTTTTGTAATTATCTCCAGAAATTAAAATAATTTCTATCTTTTCCTGAAGAAGTAGTGTGGGTGCCATTTTAAGGAATAAAATATTAATAAACTTATGTAAAATATCAAACTTAGTAAGATGCGAGACATAAACCAATGACATAGGTTGAAATCAAACAAATTATAATTTGTTTGACATTTTTCTGTTGTTTTTAACCTACTAGATTATTTGGTTGTTTTAATTTCAGAGCCTGCTTTGGTAGTTTTAAGTACAACTAAATAGACCTGGTTGTTAAATTTATGTGCGAAAAATCTTAATAAAATCTTGATACAGTCATTTCATTAGATTCAAACCATTGCAACAGCGAGCGTCCGGCGAACACCTATTTTTTCGATTTTGTCCTGTCAATTGTAGAATTGTAGATCTGACTCCGTTAGATTTTTTTATGTGGGGATACCTAAAGAACCCTGTGTACAAACATCGACCCTTTAGGAATATACAAAATTTAGAGAATGTCATTATAAATTGTGTATTGCAAATAAATCGTAAAATGCTCCGAAATGTTAATCGAGAGTTGCGCTCGAGAACAACAGTATGTATGGAGAGAAATGGTGGTCATACTGAGTTTTAAATTTTGTGCACCCAAGGAAAAACAATGATTTTTTGTGTTGTTAGTACAGAATTTGACTACTTTTAAGTTTTTCTTACATTGGTTTTCGTTTATAAAATTTCGATTAAATAAACAGGTAATTTTTTGTTTATTATCTATTTTAATCCCCTTAACTTTACAAAAAGTCGAACTTCAGATATATTTAAGACGATTAAGGTTTTCTCAATGTAATCTCATTGAAATGTCTCTAAAATTTTGACACTGCTGCTAGATACAAATCATTGCAACAGCTAGCGTCCGGCGAAACCCTGTTTTTTTTAATTTTGTCCTGTCAATTGTAGAAAAAACTACTACATTCGTTTATTTTCATCCAGATACATGGGCTTTACATTAGCCAAGCTATCTAAACGAAAAAAACTGGAAATTTGTAAATCGATAAAAAAATATTTAAAAAAAATTGAGTTTTCCAATTTTTTTAAATAAAATCTTAAAATTTTGCACAAGGACCTAGAATTTAATTCTAAGCAATTTTTTCAAATAACTTTTTTTGATATCTCGTCAACTAACCTCACTTTTTGTAAATTAACAATTTTTTTTTTAATTTGACGCTATACCAGTGGTCACGTGACGTATGTCAAAATCGATTTTTAGGTTATCGGACATGCAGAACCGATCCCCTGGGAAAGTTTTTCCGATACTCTCCTAATAAAAATTTTTCCCATATGTTGCGAACTTTTTGCCGGTCACTGTATATATATATATATATATATACATATATATATATATATATATATATATATATATATATATATATATATATATATATATATATATATATATATATACATATATATATATATATATATATATATATATATATATATATATATATATATATATATATATATATATATATATATAAACAAGTATAACAAGACTTCTATAAAATTATCAAAAATTTAATTTTTAGTAGGTATTGATCTTTCATGGACTTTATATGTATGTATGTAAAGTAATATTAATTCCGGGCATAATTTCCAAGAAATTTTTAACATTTCTCTGCTTTAAAAACATTCTTGAACGTTGGCAAATTTCAAAAAATCCTACGCCTTTTTAGGTGCGAAAACCTGTATACGTCGCATGGTCTATAAATTTGTGTATGTTTCAAAAGACAAACGTATAAGATAAGGAGTTAAAGCAAACTTTGATTAAAATGAAAATCTAATGCCATTGCTGGGAAAATCCACAGGGTATTATTATTATTATTAAAAGAAGTGAAAAAAAAATAATCGACTTTTTGAAAGCAAATAAAATCAAAAGACAAACTTGATCCTGCCACATAATCCTAAAAGATATACCTACAAAATACAGAAAAAATTGTTGCAGTAAGCTAACTGCCCCAAAAATTATTAATTGTTAACGATGGATAAAAAATCACGTGCACTATTTTTTGGCGTTCAATGTATTTCTTTAGTGATAAGTCAAACTACATCCATTTTTACTTACCAGGAAACACGTTAGTGTTAAACTTAGCTCCCAAAGACGCTAATTCTTTAGTGTTTAATAGATTTTTAATCATCTCGATTCCACTGATTAATATATCGACGTCTTCTGGATCAGTCAAATATTGTGGATCTATTACTGGTTTGTCTAAAGGATTTGAGCTTGCTAATCTTACTGTCCCTTTACTTTTCGGATGCAATAGCACTGGTAAAATTGTCATCGTGGGCTGATGAATTTTGGCAAAATAATCTAACCATATTTTATCTGAAATACCTAAAAGCCAATGGATCTGTAGCAGATTTAACTGATATAAATCTGTATAATTAATTTATTGTATCAACAATAAAAAAATACCAATTACAGAAACACCCCAACGCCTAAGATAAACAATATAGGTAAACTATAAACAAACACAATATGCGGCACCTATACCAAATTACGATTAGACTGCAATAACTTTTGCTTAATGATCTTCTTAAATTCTGTTAAACCAGTCATGTCTATATTATTTGCAACCCCGGTAAACAGATCTCACATGCGGTATAATGGGGAATTCTTATATTTGTTGGTTTTTGGAAATACCAAATAAAAAACATTTTTTCTCTAGTATTTGTCCTTTTCGCCGAAAATGGCAATTGTTCCACTATTTCTGGACAGTCAATATCATTCTTTAAAACTTTGTACAGCGTAAGAAGCGTTACCGTTATGCGCTTATTTTCAAGTGATAATCTTTTAAATTTTTCTAACAATAATCGATGATCATATCCTCTTTCTGGATAAAAACCATATTTTTTAAGAAACATATACTTAAGAAACTTTCTGTGCACCTTTCCTATAGCATTAGACCATACTACATGCTAGGGTGACCATATGATACTACCATACTCTAGCTTGGGTAAAATTAATGTGTCAAACAATCTCAAACATACATCGACATTAAACCCCCTTGTAGTCCGTAGAACGGTCGATTATTGCCTTATAGACTTTAAAACGGATTGTAAGCTCAACCTAAAATGTTTCCTAAAATCTCTCCGATAGGGCGATGACACACACGGCGTTTTTATAGCGGTTTATGCCGAGGTGGCGGCCGACGCGACTGCAGCAGTGGCAAGATATACATAGAGGTTTCGGCGCGGTTTCTCTCGAGGCGGCGGCATCGCAAAACAAATGTAGATAGACAGAAAAAAGCAGCATTTAAATAAGAAAAGTTTTTATTTGCAAATGGATGCAAACCATAAGTCTGATATTTTTTGTCAATGATTTATCTTCGTTGGAAAACAAAAAAGAAAAGAAATTGAAAAACGTGGATACATCCTATTATAGAACTCCGAGAAGGTGTAAGGATTAACACTTTCATCTCACCTAATTTCTTTTTATCCTCCAGCGACATCTCGTCAGTAGCGAACATGTTGGTCATTTCTGGTCAACCTTCCTTTTTTTTCTAATTCTGTTACTATAATCCGACACTATCATGTCCCACAATGCCGGACGGGCTTCAACGGCACTTATTAATATTTCGCAATCAATATTTCTTGCATCTATTTTCACTGCAGTTTGTTAATTAAATAAAATTATTTGCTTTGGGTCTCAAAGACGCTCTGAAAACCGCCGTGTCTGACCAGTCGCATATAATTCCAAGTATTCTAGAACGGCTTCAAGCAAGAAAACGGCTAGCGGTGGATATATTAGATGCTGCGCCGAGGCGGATTCAAAACCGCGCAACCCACTGCTGTGTGTGTCTTAAACAATACAAAGGCATAGAAACTGGCGCCGCCTCTGCCGTCATGTCGGTAGTGTTCGCACGTTTTTAAATAACACCCACTAAAATTACGCCTGTACATATCTATTGTAAATATAAAAACAACTGTAAATCAAATGGTGTAAATGTCCACCAGTGGGGGTGTCGATGGCACCCCACAAGACGATGACAATGTAAGTGTTGCCAGTGATAAAAGTAACGTTTCTATCGAATTTATGCGCTTTGATTGAACTGGATGTTCTAAATAATAGTTGGAGTTACTATGTGCTTTATTGTTTTTGCGGAATTTTGTGTAAAAAAGGTTTTATTTGGCTATTGCCGCACATATACAGAAGTAAAACTTGTGCTTTTAACTTTTAAAAATAATATAAAAAATTATTTAGTAGGGGTAGGATTGGAAGAATGATTTCTTATAAATCAAAATCCTACCTATTTATGCCAACTAGTATACTACTGTCATTTGTTGGTTTCCTTTTTTACTTTTATCAATTTTATATTTATATTTTAAATTGTTTTTATTGGCATAAATAAACATTTTTATTATTATTATTTTTTATTATTAACAATGCGGCAGCACAAAGAATTATTTTGTTTTAGACATTTACTTGAGAAAAAATGTTTTATCTGAGAAATACTTTTAGAGACATTACCTACTTACGTGTTTTTTTAAATGTATAAAAAATATAATAAAAAGCAAACTGTTTTACCAAAACAAAATTTGGCTGATTGTAGAAAATACTTACCCATAAGTTTTCTTAAATGGACTCCATCGTCTTCTGTGATTCCCAGTGGCATAACCATAAATTGTAAATTTGGTCTGTTATTGTCTAGTAAGGAATTATTTTTGGTATTAAAAAAGCCCATAAGTTCACACCTAAAAAGTAAAGCATATCTTACTCTAAAAAATCTTTTAGAAATTCTATAGACAAAATTCTTCTGAAAACTTTTTACATACTTTCAAATTTACAAAGTAATTTTAATTACTTTAAAAATATATACCTTACCCTGTAGTAGTCCATGGTCCTTTACCAGCAATAAAATATTTCAATATTGAAGAAATTGACAGCATACTTTTTATTCCTAATTCTAATGTTTTATTAAGTAAAATGAGTCCAAATCCTAAAGGTAAAAATAAATAATAAATTCACTAAGGAGGTTTAAGATTTAGTACTGGTTGGAATTAAAATTTTCTAGTTGATCGGTTTGGTTTTGATAAGTTTTTCCTGTCATTTTTAATAAACTGTCATTAAAAACGTATTCTAATATTACAGCGATTTGCTCCGTTTCTAAATGATTTTTATCTTGAAAAATAAATACATTTTGCTTGAAAATTTAAATAAAATATACTTTACTTTATTGCAGATCAGTTTTAATTTATTATCGATCATTAGCTTTTGGTATACAGAGTGTCCGAAAAGTCTTAATATGGGGAAATATCTTTGCTATTAGTAAAGATAGACACCAAATTTTAGGTGTATCTTATTGGTTAATAAATCTACTTTTTCATGTAATTTAACTTTTTCAACCCCCTTAAAGGGTGACGCTAGTACCTCAGTTTAAAGGTCTTTAAAAAAGAAACATTTTAACGCAAACCCGAGGTCCGTATCTTAGTTCGTTTTGAAATGGCAAGCTTTTAAAAATAGTGAAAAAAAAATTGAAAATTTAAGTACCTTTTTTTTCTCTTTACTTTAAAAGTTGTTCAAAATGACCATCGTGAACTTCTTGGCAGTAATAAGGTCGATTTTGGAACTTACTTCTCACCTTTTCGAGAATGTAAAGTGTTACTTCATGGCAGAGTTTCAAAATCGACTTTATTACTGCCAAGAAATTCATGGTGGTCATTTTGAACAACTTCTAAGGTAATAAGAGAAATAAAATAAATTTTTATTTTTTTTCACGATTTTTAATTTTTAAAGGCTTGCCATTTAAAAACGAATTAAGATACGGACCTCGGGTTTACGTTAAAATGCTTCTTTTTTGAATACCTTTAAAATAAGGTATCATATGGCATAGGGTTGCATTTAAAATTTTTGACCTCAACTCCCTAGCGTCGCCCCTCAAGGGGGTTGAAAAGTTAAATTACATGAAAAAATAGATTTATTAACCAATAAGATACACCTAAAATTTTGGTGACTTTATCTTCACTAATAATAGCAAAGATATTTGTCCATACTAAGACTTTTCGGACATCCTGTATAGTGTCTACTCTATTTTGAATTCGGCCAGTCTTTAGGTAAACATCTTGTTCCAAGCCTGTGAAAATACTTTCTTATGTAATATATTAAAATTATACAGCTTATCCTATTTTCGATTTTTTGTAAGGTACCCTCCCCAAGAAATAAATACAGAGGGATTAAAGATGCAATGAAACATTACAACCATAAGGTGCTGTTGTCAGGTATATGAATAGCAATGCGATGGTATGCGAAGGTATTGTATTAAAATATATTTTTCTTGGTTTTTAAATTACAGGGTTGAATTTTATAAATTTTAGGGAATATCTTACTATAAGACTTGACAAAAAAAAATGAATTCTTATAGATTATTTTTTACATAAAATATTTGTATTAAATGCCTTCAGTCAACATAAACTTGCATAAGATCTACATACTTCTTACCAGTGGTAACATGGTCTTGTAAATTATCACCAACAGGTAAATCCACTATGTTCTTTATTCCCAACTTTTCTAAATGATCTTTTCTACCTATGCCAGAAAGCATTAAAATTTTTGGAGTTCCTACTACCCCTGCAGATAGTATAACAGCTTTGGTTGCGCGAGCTGTATATTTTTTGCCAAAGTAATCATATTTCACACCGTATGCTTCATAGTTTGATTTAAAAAGAATCTAAAATTAAAGAACTACATTACAACCCTTATCTAATATGTCACAAAAAATAAAAACTGAATTGATGGTATCCACGAAAAATTTTCGAAAATCAATTTTTCGCCATCTTGTTTTTAATTACCTTTTCCACTAAACGGTTTGTTTTAATGTAGAGGTTGGGACTTAAATTTAATTTTAATTTACTGGCTGAAGTCCACCTTTTACCATTGTGCAAATTAGCTTTTGGGGTACTGAAACCTAAAATAAACCTGAGTTGAAATTTTAAAACATTTATATTTTTTATCATCAAAAAGTTTCTGATTAGTTAATTTTCTGCTAATGAATTTACAAAACAACTTTAAATATCTCAGCGACATTTTAAATTCAAGTTTCTGATCCAGAGATTTGAAAATTAGGATAAAAAAACCTTTTGCCGTTATTTTTGATAAGAAATATATTTAGTTAACAAACTGATAATTACCCAAAAAAAAATGAAGGTAATCTTTAATTTAAAAACCTAAATTTGGTTTTATAACCAAACCAATTATTATCCTGAATTAAAATAGGTACATTATTTAATACTGTTATTTGGTACAGTTCTAGTTGGTACACCACAGGGCTCAATTTTTGACAAGAGATCCAATATTGAAAAATGTAAATGAAATTCTTCTCATCTTGCAGTGCTTCCCACGCACTCCAATCAATACAAATCTTTTATTAATAGCAAATTTTTATTTCTTGTTAAAATACTTTTATGAAAGGTCAAGCGTAAAATATCTTGTAGACAGCGTTGGTAAAGACAAGAAAAGTATATATGTCGTAGGCTAATTACAAATTCAGTCGTTTTATAAAACGCCTAGTCGTTTTATAAATGACTAGGTATATTGTAAAATGAATAATAAATACTGATTTTTTACAATTCGACTGAACTTTTTAGGCGTTTCATAAAACGCCGAATTGCTCTCAGGCCTATTGTAAAATGAAGGTGTGGGCGATTATTTTTACAATGCGCCTGGAATAAAACTAGACATATATAGGCGTATTATAATAACACTGCTATCGAGTCAGGAGAGTTGTTAGTTTAACTTCTTTATGGCTGTGGTTTGACAGTTTGTAAACAATCTACGAGTTAACAGTATTTTCCCATTGATTTTACTTCAGAAACTTTCGTTTCAAGATGTTAGAAGACTCAGGTCAGGGTAAATGTCATTCAAGCGGACCGTGTTCAAATAAGTAAAATAATATTACTTTTAAATTATGTTAGATTACATTATGTAAGTATATACCTACCTAAATTTACGTAGCGAAGGTGTTGTAAGAGTTACCCATTAATTTCTTTTATGATGTTATGACAAAAATAGTGTCCAACTGACTATTTATTTGTTTGAAATATTATACGATCAAGCAACAATATAAATCGATGTTTTATAAAATGCCTGAGTACTTTCCAGTCTTTTACAAAACGACTAATTATAATCAGTCATATCCTAAAATAAACAAGATTGAAGAACTGTTTACAATAAGCCTGAGAGCAATTCGGCGTTTTATGAAACGCCTAAAAAGTTCAGTCGAATTGTAAAAATTCAGTATTTATTTTTCATTTTACAATATACCTAGTCATTTATAAAACGACTAGGCGTTTTATAAAACGACTGAATTTGTAATTAGCCTACGACATATACAATGTCAATAATGGCACAGTTGCCATTCCCATTATTAAAATTAAATTTTGGCAATATTCTAGCAGGTCTCTGATTTGCCTTTTTTTCTTCAATAATGCCAACGGAAAAAATCATAATGACAATTTTTTACAGTGTTGCCAATGATTGCATAATTATGCGCTTTTCGCATCTTTTCACCTGCCTCTGCGAATTTTTTGCACCCTAATGAAATTCGCATAATTTCAAAGAAGTCAAAAACAATTTTTTGAGCGGTACCTGACCTGCACAAAAATTAAAATAAGGTGAGTAAAAATCAAATTTTATCTTTTTGTGGTCCTTCGGAATTCCAATTTGTTATTATAAAATTCATCTTGGTGAATAAAATCGCATACTTTACATCCATCCGTCGCACAATTTAATGTTTTGGTGTTGGCAACATTGATTTTTTAACAAAATAGTATAATATTGACTTCAAGTCAAAAAGCACCTGCCTTTTAAAAAATTTAATCTACAAGCCGCAATAACGGAATCATAGGTGGTAATTATTTTTTTTAACAATTAAAAAATAAATATTTAAATAGTAGTAGGAATTTCACTTACCAATTTTACTGTTGATATTATTAATCAAAATGGGATAACCTAAACTTTTGGCAGCTTTTAATAATACACTTGATAAAGATGTATTAAAAATTATATCTTGGACATACATGGATTTTTCCATATCTTTAACATCTAAAATACATTCAGTTAGGGGAGCTTCGGATAAAATGATCCCGCTTACAAAATGACCCTCCATAAGTTTCCAAGCTGTTATAAAGATGACAGCACCAGCGACGGTTGCACCTGATAGAGCGCGGCATTTATAATCCGAAACAAGTTACCGGCGGTTATTTTATCTTAAAACGTCCGAGTGAATCGGCAATTAGTTGCTGGCGAGTAAAAATTATAGTGATATAGTATTGAAAAATTTACGTTAACCTGTAGGTAAGTGAGTATTATGAAAGTAGTCACATGTCAATATAAATTCGACCAACCAACCAACTTCTTAGGATATTTATTTTGAATCTATTCGATGACATCTGGTTTTGAGGTTATATTATTTAAAAATACGTACCGTTGGACAAAATGATCCCTAAATTGATTTGCAAAATGATCTCGGGATCATTTTGTAAACATTTGAGGGGTCATTTTGGATTTATTAGATTATTATTTTACATAGATAGAAAAAATTGTTACAGATTATGGTAAAGTGTATACGCAAATCAAACCGTCAGGCGTGGACGGAGGAGGCTATGGCCGAAGCCATACGTAAAGTGCAAGGGGGAGCATCATTTAAGGGAACAGCAAGACAATGTAATGTTCCACTTAGGACTTTAAAACGAAGAATCAGAGGCTCAAACAAATGTGCAAAAGGCGAATCCAAAGTACTTGGACGGTTTCATCCAAGTTTAACAGAAAATTTGGAAGAGTTGCTGACTCAACACATATTAGCTATGTACCAGCGTTTTTTTTGGATTTACCAAACAAGAAGTGTGAAAACTTGCCTACGAACTTGCAGAGAGGAATAATTTAGAGCACCAGTTTAATAATGACAAAAAACGAGCTGGTAATACTTTGTTTAGATCTTTTTAGCCCGCAATCCAGCGATTTCTTTACGTGCACCAGAGGCCACTTCCGCTGCCAGGGCTCAGTCTTTTAATCGAGTAAATGTTAAAAAGTTTTTTACTTTGCTTAAATCTGAGATGGGGAAAAACGAATATCGAGCAACAAACAAATATAACCTGGATGAGACAGGTATACAAACTTGTCATCTCCGAAAGTTTCAGCCGAAAAAAGCAAAAAACAAGTGGGTTCTGTGACTAGCGGAGAAAGGGGGGAAATGTAACTGCCGTTGTATGCTGCAATGTAGCTGGTAACTTTATCCCGCCCATGCTCATTTATCCGAGAAAAACAATGAAACCGGAATTTCAAGATGGGGCACCTGCTGATTAAAGGATTGGAGGTTGGGAGGGCAAGGGGAAACATCTGCAGGCAATTTGTTCCATAATCTGGAGACCCTAGGTATAAATGAGAATGAGCGAGATAAGTGGGATGTTCTAGGCTTTTGTAGCTGGACAGTAAAGGGGTGTATACGTAACGCGCCTCTTGTTCTGTTAGGAAAAGTCAAGGGGGGAATTATAGCGGCTAGTTCTTCAGAGCAAAATCCGTGGAAATACCGGTAGAAAAGGGATAAATCTCCAACAGCGCGATGAGCTAGAGAAAGGAGTTTTCTTGTGAGAACTGGGTCATTAATGAGTCGAAAGGCTCTCTTTTAGATAGAATCAAGGATGTTAAGTGTCGAGAGTGAGGCCGCTCCCCAGATGTGGGAACATTACTCTAGGTTAGGTCTTTTTTGGGAAACACGGAGGTATTTTCTGACTCTAAAGAGAAAACCTAGCTTTTTAGCCGCCGATGTGGCTACAGCTGTAATGTGTTGACCCATTGTAACATTTTTGGAGAAATTGCCAGTCGCTCTTTATTCCCCCTCCTTCGTTAATTTTGTTAACATCTGTTACACAAAATTAAATTATCTGACCTCAATATCCCCGAAAAGGACACATTTAACATTTTTGGAGTGATTCCCAACCGCTTCCTTTTATTCCCTCTCCCGATATCTTTTTTAACATCTGTTCCACAAAAGTAGATTTCGTGACCTCAATAACCCCGAAGATGACATATTAGTTAACATTTTTGGAGAAATTCTCAGCCCCTCCTGTAACCCCCCCCCCCCCCCCCCCATAACAGTTTCAAGATCTGTTTGGCAAAAGTAGATTTTCTGACCTCAATAATCCCGAAAATTGCATATTAGTTAACATTTTTGGACAAATTACAAGCGGCTATTTTTACCTCACGGTAATTTTCTTTTTTAACCTCCTCTTGTGAAGTCGGTTAAAAAAAATTATGTACCCATGTAGTCACATCTAGAATGAAAAAATTACATGAATTTTGGTATCAAAGTATAAATTATATTGTTAAGAAGTATGTAAAAACAGACATCGCCGACCTCTTCATCGACAATGTACTGACAAACTAGTATTTACAACTACTTTAATGATCCTGGTATACCTTTATCTTCCGGAGATGCATGATATTCCAATTTTTTAAAATACGCCAATATATCTGAGTAATCATAGTTTTCCTTATCTCTAAACCAATTATCAAAGTCTTGTCGATGCCCTCTTACATAAAGCATATTATTTAACATACTTGTTCCTCCTAGTATCTTCCCCATAGGCCATACACTAACCTAGTTTAGAATAAATAATTACTATGTATGTAGGACACAGTGAATATTTTTTGTTGAAAAACTTTTTCTCTAAAACCAATGGTTCTGCAGTTTTGAGGAAATAAACAATACAATTAAATTGTTTATAACACATGACCCGCATGACCGCGCTAGAATTTTTTAATGCTGATAATTTTGGCTCAATCTACACCTAAGACTCAATGTTCATGATTTTTTTCAGATTTTTCTGAGCGATCCTTTTGGTGATAAGGTTCGGGGACAGCAATTTGTAAGTGTTTTTCCCGAAAAATGTTTTAAAAAATGTATTAAAAAATACATAATATATATTGTTGAACTCGTGCTTTAATAAGGTTTCATTTGACCCCCAGAATCAAAATTCAACTTTTTATACTTCACGTCTATAATTGGGCCATCACAATCTCTGTGCTAAATTTCAAATTTTTACGTCGAATAGTTTCAGAGAAAGTCGCCTGTGACAGATGGAAGGACGGACGGACGGACAATCGGACGATCACCGAAGTTATTCCATCAGTGTTCCGTTTAGCTAATTTTAACATGGAACACTAAAAATAAAACTAATTCATAAACAAGCATGTACAAAACATAAAACCAAATAAACACACAGTCGCTAAAACATAAACATTCAAATAATTGAATGAAATCTTCAGATATTGTTTCAGTTTATTTCTGAATATGTTTAGATTTCTTATTTGCACTGGCAGTAAATTAAAATCAAGTAAAAGTAAACCTTTATGGTACTACTACTTTTCTAAGCTACTTTTATTTTTTGTTGTTACATAAAAGTTAGTTTTATTTTCTGTTGGATATGGATGAACAGACTCGCTAGTGACAGGCTTTTCAGTCAAATGGTTAATCAAAATAATTTTAGTGCCACAAGAATTTCTTGACAAATCTGACACTATCAAGTAAGTATAAAGTAAAATACAAAGCATGTAATGTATGAGACAATATCCATGAAGGTCAAGAAAGGAACAAGAATTTAATATAACAAACACACATCAACTAGTTCTGAAAATTATATTCCGGCATTCTAAGCAATTTTTGAAATAGTCAGGACACGTAATCAGTTCAGTAGGTAAACTAATTTGAATTCTTTGATGAATCCATTCTTTTATCCACCATCATCTATTTTTTGTTGTTCTCAATGAATATTTTTTTCAAAGTAATGTGGCCTATCACTTTACACATAACTTAGCATGTTTCTGCCATCCACGGTATTTTCCCGACTACAACTACACATACTAGAGTTGATACAAAACAGTATTTTCCGGTAACAGGTACGTTACGTTCCAGGTCCAAGTTCATACCTGTTCCAAATACCTGTTATTTTTTACCTAGTACAGTAAAAAGTACAATTCAAAATACATTTCAAAACAACATGAATTTAATTCCTTACATCAGAAAATATATATCATCCAACTAAAATAATTATTAGGTAACAAAATAAATTATGTATTGCTCTTAAATAATCAAATTAATTTATTTCATGCCCTTTTACGGCTATATACAGGGTGAGTCCGGAGGAACGCACCAAGTTTTATGAGTGTATTTTACACGTACATAAATATAAGTCAACAAAACCCAAAAGATGTAATCCGATTTGCATTTGGAGTCCGGAACGCTTTCCGGTCACCCGAATTAAGAATTTTTTCACATGTCATCGAAAAATAAGTATGTCCAATGGTATTTTTTTGCAAAAAAAATTGCGGAATATTCAGTAGGTACTTTTCTTTAAAAAATTATTGAAATTTGAGAAATTGCATAATAAAATGTCAGTTGTATGCGGTGTTGTCAAAATTTTATACCAACACGAAACGCGCAGTCGCAGTAAAAAAGTCGAGAAAAAACTTAACGATAAAAAATTTAAAAAAGATACTGATGAAACCTAAAACTGAGCAAACCTGTCTGAGGACGTATTTCACAACTCCATGGCCACAAGAAGAAATTATATTATTTCAAACAACAGCTTTAATGCCAAAATTTCACAAAAAAGAATTAAAACACCAACAAAATAATAAATGTGCCAACACTGTGTTCCCATAATCCAAAACGTCATCCAAAATTGATATTTACCTTAACATCAAATATGCAAAACCATGAAATGGTTCATAAAAATCATGGTTTTTTACTAATAAAGTAATTTCTGAGTTAAAATATTGTGTTTTCCCCATTAAAGGTGATTTATAAACGTAAGTATGTAATATCAATATCAATAAAAAAATGTGTTAAAATTCCAAAATTAACGGTGTCCGGATAGTGTTATGAAACCTTCATCTTTCAAATTACAACGTTTTGAAAAAACACCTTACATAATTTTTTTTTCATTAAAATTTGTTTAATAAAAAATGTTAAAGACCCCCTTGCCAAGTACAACGGCATGATTATCATGTATACACCGATAAAAAAAAACAAAAAATAAAAGTAAAGCATCTTTATCATATTTTTAAAAATTTTTGTAAATGGAAAAAAAATCTGATTACAACTTTTGAGTTTTTTCGATTTATATTTGCGTGTAGAGTATACTCCTAGAATTTGGTGCATTCCTCCCGACTCACCCTGTATAATATAAATACCTAATAAAATAATTTAATCTGTACTTGATATATCTTGTGTGCAGGAACACGCTTTCGGGGAAAATATCGGAATTAAAAAATATCAGCTGAACGGCGTGACAGAGAAATACGTATCAATAATCGTACCTACTACTTCGCATCAAATATCAAAATACTGAAAATACCCCATATTATACCGAGACAGATCCCCCGATCGGCCGACCCGTGACTCCGGTCCGATGAGTAAAAAATACGCAGACAGAGGAATATAGTAGTTTTGGTAAAATTGATACCTGTTACCTGTACCTATCTGTTATGCCCTCATACCTGTTACAAAGTACCTGTTCCTAGTATTTTGTTCTAACATATACATACACGTGCAAACCCCCATCACGACAGGAAAAAGTTTAAAACTGTGGCAATTAAAAAATGTGAATCGACAAACACAAATGTGACTCACGAGGCAGGGGTGTACGTTAAACCCGGTTAAACCACTGGAAGTAGGCTTGTTTTAATAAATTACCTACCCACAACACAGTTAAAAGCTATACCTCTACTAACTACATACATTTTTATTTAATGCCCAGCAAGCATTTTTCTGGGATACTGTTTCATAGTTCCAATCCAAAGGAGTTTTTTGCAAAAGAAGTCCTACAGATGGAATGTGTAAGAGTTCTGGATCATATCTGCCTGCTTCCAACACTAATATTTTGTTATTTTTATTGTTTGCTAGTTTGTTTGCAATGACTGAACCAGCTGATCCACTACCCACTAAAAATATAAAACAATAATACCAAGCTTACAGGAGATTGCACATTTACTGACAAAATTTGATAAAGCAAAATTTTTTAACCAATCAGAAAAGTTTTAACTTATTTGGCACGTATGAGTTGATTTATGGCTTTACAAAAATAGCCAATCGATTACCCTATCATCTGATATTGGATATCCTCTTTATTTCACCCATCAGAAAAGGGTAAAAAAATCAGCTGCTGATTGGGTTAGTCTTAGTCACATCATATTCATATACACCTAGGAAAGTATTTATCCTCTGATTTTAAGAATGACAGAACTATTTGCAACTTATCAAACGCTCAAGTGAAATATGAATTTATGTGAAAATGAAGATAAATAAGTAAATGTTAACAAAAAAGTTACTTTCGGCAAGAGATCCATCTTGTCCTACCTATAAACGGAAATTAGAGAGAACTAGACTGTATGTTAACTATAACGAAAATGAAGATTTTTTAGGATAAATAACAATGAAAATCGCAAAACTTGTAATAAACCCGATAGGCTCAAAGACAATATTACTACTATACACCAAAATTTGCAGTCAATTGGGAATAGTTTAAATTTATTGGAAGATTTTCTTGAGGAAAATCGAAAGTGTCATGTGCTGTGTTTAACAGAGCATTGGAAAACAACTTCACAACTAGCAAGCTATGGCATAGCTGGATACAATCTGATAACTAGTTTCTGCCGGAAAGAGGAAAATCGACATGGTGGTAGTGCGATTTATGTATGCAAAGAGATACAGTGTAGAGCTAGAAAAGACATAAGTTCTATCAGTGCGGAGGGTATTTTTGAGTGTTGTGGCTGCGAATTTAGTATTAAAAATAAAAAAGTGTTAGTAATATGTCTCTATCGACCACCACATAGTGATTTAAATGATTTTTTAACTAGAATGGAAGGTGTATTGTCGTTGTGTTTGGATGGAGGCAGTTTAATAATTTTTGCAGGTGATTTTAATTTAGATTTTTTATCAACTAACAAGAACATATTAGAGCTGTTATCAATTATTAGATCATTTAATATGAAACATGTAATAAAAGAACACACAAGAATAACTGCGTCCACCCGCACCTGCATCGACAATATTCTAACCAATTTTAATGGTGAATGTACTGCTCGGGTTTTGCATTCTCAAATCTCAGATCATACTGCACAAGAACTGGTCCTCTACTTGGGTAACGAAACAAGCCATTTCACGGAAAAAAGAAGTTTTAGTGAGTGTAATATAAAAAGGTTTAAAAATAGTCTGTTAGCTAGGGACTGGAATACACTGTATAGGTTGGAAAATACCCGAGTAAACGACCAGTGGAACACATTTATGAATGTACTTACGGCTGACTTTAATAAATGCTTTCCAATAAAGAAGTTTCATATAAAGAATTTTAATAAATCAAAAAACTACCAAAAAACCCCTGAGATAAGAGAGTGCAAAAGACAGTTAGATATATTGTATGTCATAAAAAATGTAGACGCTAGATATAAGGAAATGTACAGTGAAAAAAAGAAGATATATGATAATCTCCTTATAAATAATAAAAAAAATACTTTTGTGAACCGTCTCAGATCATCAGACAACAAAACAAAATGTGCCTGGTCCATTGTAAATGAAATAACGGGAAGAACAAAAGTTCATGATATCAAAATTGAAAAAAATAGTACTGATGTGGCAAATGAATTTAATGAATTTTTTGCCAATGCGGCAAATAACTTATTGGAACATTTGGATAATATTTCCTTCTCTACTAGTGTTCAGAATTGTCAAGATACCATCTCCATTAAACCTGTAGATTGCAACGAAATACTCTTCATAGTTAAAAATCTAAATAATAAATTAAGTAGCGGTAGTGATGAGATTTCAACCTTTATGATCAAGCAAATCATAACTGTGATTGCTCAACCAATTGTCCACATCTTCAATAACTCATTGAAATTTGGTATATTTCCCGATAAGCTAAAGATGGCTTTAATTGTTCCAGTTTTTAAAAAAGGTGACGAGTCAAAACTTGAAAACTATCGTCCAATTAGCCTGTTGCCATCTTTTTCAAAGATCCTTGAGAGAGTAATGTGTGATCGTTTAACTGAATTTTTGCTAGCGCACAGTATCCTCAATAAGATCCAGCATGCGTACTTAAAGGGTAGGTCGACACAAACAGCAACATTTCAATTTACTGAAGAAATACTAAGAGCCCTTGAGCGTGGAGTGATCCCTCTGGGGTTGTTCCTTGATCTATCAAAGGCATATGACACTTTAAATTATAATATCCTGCTTCAAAAATTAGAATTATATGGAATAAGGGAGATAGCTCTAAGATGGATCGCTTCATATCTTTCTGGCCGATATCAGAAAGTAGTCATAGGCAAAGGTTCAAAGAGAGTTGCATCAAACGTGTCAGAAATAAAGTTAGGTATACCACAAGGTAGTGTCTTAGGGCCTCTCTTGTTTATCATATATATTAATGATATAACAGAATTATATTCTGCAAACACAAACAGTATAATCACAAACTATGCAGATGACACTAACCTTCTGGTAACAGCTCCAGATTTACCTACCCTTATTGATAAATCTCAGTTGCTAATGATGGAAGCATCAAAGTGGTTTACAAAAAACAAACTGATTTTAAACAGCACTAAAACAAATGTCATATTATTTAAGACAAAGAGGTCAACATTACAAGATCCTGTTTTTATAAAAATTAACGATGTGGACATAAAATTAGAACAGTCTACTAGGTTTCTGGGAATGGTATTGGACTGCAATTTGACCTGGGAAAAACATATTGATTATATTGTCCAAAAGTTAAATAGAATATGTTATACTTTTCGAGTATTGTCTAAATATATTGATATTGAGACAAAAAAGATTATTTACCACGCAAATTTTGAATCACATGTTAGATATGGGATTATACTGTATGGGGGCAGTGGTGATGTCAAGAGGATCCTTTTGTGTCAAAAAAGAGCTCTGAGAGCTTTGCTAGGTCTTAATTTAATAGAAACCTGCAGAGGTAAATTTAAGGCAAATAGACTTCTCACGGTAATCGCTGTTTACGTGCAGGAATGTATCTTATTTTTTTGTAAAAATAGGGAACTATTTAGTGGTAGTGCGTCTCAAGCTGCTTACCCCACAAGGACATTAAATTACACTTATCCGAAGCATAGGTTAACACTGTATGAGGGTGGAGCTTATTACAATTGTATTCGATTCTACAACACTTTGCCTATTAACATGAAACAATTAAATAGTGTCAAAAAACTTAAAAGGGTACTTTTTAGAATGCTGGTAGATATTGAACCATATAGTTTGGACGAATACTTTGAAAAAATGGTAAATTACTAATATTGACTATACCTTTTCTTAGAGATCTTTTTTTTCTTTTGTTGACGCTGTTTCACTTTACGTATTTGTAAAGGTATGTAATTTTGAAATAAAGATTATTATTATTATTATTATTATTATTATTTGTACTTTAACACTTCAACATCAGATACTCTATTAAAACACCTTTTAGTTCTTATAATATGTGATGCCATTCAATATGCTCAATGTGCTTCGCTAGACAATGATAAATGACCTCGGTCTAGCGAAGCACATCGCGACGGCTAGGGTGTATGCTAATTGGGGACTCAAATTATGGAAACGAGCTGCAATCAGCTGATTTTTAAAGGTGCGTATAGATATGGCGAGACGCGCGCGAGCCGCGCCAGCAACGAGCCTAGTTCGTCATATTTATACGGGGCTTGCGAGTCTACCGCGCGACGGAGGCTCGTAGCGATCCATTTTCTGTCGGTTTTTCAACGCGCCTTCAAAGGGATTTGCGCGTCTAGTGGGACGGGTTTGTGGCAGGCTTGTGCAGAAATTTAGTTTGCAGCGAGACTGATAGTTGTTTTTGATGAATATGGAGTGGTCCGAAGAAAGTATGCTAAATTTAGAGGAGACTTACAAATTATTCAAATATTTGTGGGATTCCAAAGACAAAGATTACTTTTAAAAAATCAAGGTCTAGTGCAAGCTATATTTGCACAATTAATGTTCCATGCCATCAGCCCCCAATTAACCTGAAGAAACCTCAGCCGCCCGATCTCCATCCATCTGCCGCGCTTCCCGCCGCCGACAGCACCAAGGCCGTATCACATCGCGTATGCGCGGAGCTGAGTGGACCAAACTAAAAATTTTGAAAAGCATGTAAGGACAAAAGTTGTTGCTTACATCGTGAGAACATTTTTTCTAAAACCAACGGTTTACCAGTTATAAGGAAATAAAAAATTAAATTGTTATAACAATTGACCGCGCTAAAATTTTTCAAACCTGATAATTTTTGTTTAATCTACAGCTAATTTTCAATGTTAATGATTTTTTTTCAGATTTCTCTGAGCGATCCGAGGGTGGGGGACAGCAATTTTTAAGCGGTTTTCCCTAAAACAATTAATACAAAAAATCATATATATTGTTGAATTCATGCTTGAACAAGCTTCCATTTCACATCCTACACGATGCCCTAGAAAATATTGTTTTTCCTTTTCCCAAATTACCCCCTGAAATTAAAGAATTAAAATTCAACTTTCTATACTTCACGTTGTAGAAAAAATCTCGTTTGACATACACACGGACGGACACCGAAGTGATTCCATAAGTATTCCGTTTCACGGAAGACTAAAAAGAAAAGAAGGTTGACGCGTGGAATGAAAATGCGTCATCCCTCGGGAAATCTGCAGAGGCCAGCAAGAAGTAAGCAGTAATAACCACTGCACAAAACTAACAAAGCTGCCGTTTGTTCTTCGTCGTCAGACATGGAGTAAGTCAGCTGTTTTCCACTCACCATGTACAACTAAAAAGTTCGTGGGAAACTCGTGGCGCGCTCAACTTGCCGTGAGGATCAGATACAATTCGCAGGAGGCTCGAGGCAGGCTCGTTGGCTAAAAGCGCGACTCAGGCGCGACTCTCGCGCGCGCCTCGCCGTATTTATACGCACCTTAACGGGGAAGAAGGGCACACTGGACGACAAAATTGACAAAGACGCCAAATAACATGATAATGAAGACAAAGACGAAACGAAAATATTCCCGTTATAGCAGTCAGCAAATCGCCTGACGAGGACGGCATGTCCTTAATTTGAGTCACCAATAGATATTAGGTGACTTATGTCAAACCGAGTGTAAAACCATGGCAATATTTATATTCCACGGTTATCACAACAGTCTTCAAATTAAAGTAATACAAGAGAATAGAAATAGGCTATGCCATTACCATTAGTCTATTGAGTAACATAAACAAGATTTATTAAGCTAATTATTTTAGACAAAAAATACAAATGATTACACATTGAGAAGATAAAAAAAATATATAAAAATACTGGACCAAAAAAGTATTCGTACACATAATTATTTTTAATTATTTTTGGGTTGTATAAATTAAAAACAAGTTTTTAATATTAAGTATGTGGGGTATACTTTAGCTTCAATGACTGCCTGTAGACGACAAGGCATCGAACTTACCAAGTTTGTGGTAACCTCAGATGAAATTTGTTGCCTCGTTTTTTGATGTCTATCAAGCTAGCAGAGCCACAACGCCTTTTTAAATTTTTTCTTGTGTCATAATTTTTGGCTATTTTATTGCTAATTTATTACCACTTTTTTAATTTCTTTGCTCTCCGTTTTTTTAAAAAAACCTGTGGCTCTGCTGGCTTGAGTTCAAGCTAGCAGAGCCACACTGAAAAACCACAAAACAAAATTCTTTTCCAAAATATTTTTATACAGGAATTTTTGGCCAATTAATTGCCCCTGAAATATGTACAGAGACTGAGAAAAAAATAAACTGTTAGAAAAAAAACAGCGATTTTCTGTTTCGTCTATAGAGAATTCGATACTGTTACTTAAGATCGCGAAATAATCACTTTATGACCTCTGGGTATATAGCAGGTTTTAAGATTAATTTATTGCTAATTTATTACCACATTTTTAACTTTTTTGCTCTTCGTTTTTTTAAAAAAAACCTGTGGCTCTGTTGGCTTGAGTTCAAGCTAGCAGAGCCACACTGAAAAACCACAAAACAAAATTATTTTCCAAAATGTTTTTATACAGGAATATTTGGCCAATTAATTGCCCCTGAAATATGTACAGAGACTGAGAAAAAAATAAAGTGTTAGAAAAAAACAGCGATTTTCGGTTTCGTCTATAGAGAATACGATACTATTACTTAAGATCGCGAAATAATAACTTTATGACCTGTGGGTATATAGCAGGTTTTAAGACTAATTTATTGATAATTTATTACCACATTTTTTATTTTTTTGCTCTTCGTTTTTTTAAAAAAATCCTGTGGCTCTGCTGGCTTGAGTTCAAGCTAGCAGAGCCACACTGAAAAACCACAAAACAAAATTCTTTTCCAAAATGTTTTTATACAGGAATTTTTGGCCAATTAATTGCCCCTGAAATATGTACACGGACTGAGAAAAAAATAAACTGTTGGAAAAAAACTGCGATTTTCTGTTTCGTCTATAGAGAATTCGATACTATTACTTAAGATCGCGAAATAATAACTTTATGACCTCTGGGTATATAGCAGGTTTTAAGACTAATTTATTGCTAATATATTACCACATTTTTAATTTTTTTGCTCTTCGTTTTTTTAAAAAAAACCTGTGGCTCTGCTGGCTTGCGTTCAAGCTAGCAGCGCCACACTGAAAAACCACAAAACAAAATTCTTTTCCAAAATGTTTTATCACAGGAATTTTTGGCCAATTAATTGCCCCTGAAATATGTACAGAGACTGAGAAAAAAATAAACTGTTAGAAAAAAACGGCGATTTTCTGTTTCGTCTATAGAGAATTCGAAACTGTTACTTAAGATCGCGAAATAATCACTTTATGACCTCTGGGTATATAGCAGGTTTTAAGACTAATTTATTGCTAATTTATTACCACATTTTTAACTTTTTTGCTCTTCGTTTTTTTAAAAAAAACCTGTGGCTCTGTTGGCTTGAGTTCAAGCTAGCAGAGCCACACTGAAAAACCACAAAACAAAATTCTTTTCCAAAATGTTTTTATACAGGAATATTTGGCCAATTAATTGCCCCTGAAATATGTACAGAGACTGAGAAAAAAATAAAGTGTTAGAAAAAAACAGCGATTTTCGGTTTCGTCTATAGAGAATACGATACTATTACTTAAGATCGCGAAATAATAACTTTATGACCTGTGGGTATATAGCAGGTTTTAAGACTAATTTATTGATAATTTATTACCACATTTTTTATTTTTTTGCTCTTCGTTTTTTTAAAAAAATCCTGTGGCTCTGCTGGCTTGAGTTCAAGCTAGCAGAGCCACACTGAAAAACCACAAAACAAAATTCTTTTCCAAAATGTTTTTATACAGGAATTTTTGGCCAATTAATTGCCCCTGAAATATGTACACGGACTGAGAAAAAAATAAACTGTTGGAAAAAAAATGCGATTTTCTGTTTCGTCTATAGAGAATTCGATACTATTACTTAAGATCGCGAAATAATAACTTTATGACCTCTGGGTATATAGCAGGTTTTAAGACTAATTTATTGCTAATATATTACCACATTTTTAATTCTTTTGCTCTTCGTTTTTTTTTTTTAAAACGAAGAGCAAAGAAATTAAAAATGTGGTAATAAATTAGCAATAAATTTGTCTTAAAACCTGCTATATACCCAGAGGTCATAAAGTTATTATTTCGCGATCTTAAGTAATAGTATCGAATTCTCTATAGACGAAACAGAAAATCGCTGTTTTTTTCTAACAGTTTATCTTTTTCTCAGTCCCTGTACATATTTCAGGGGCAATTAATTGGCCAAATTTCCTGTATAAAAACATTTTGGAAGAGAATTTTGTTTTGTGGTTTTTCAGCGTGGCTCTGCTAGCTTGAAACTCAAGCCAGCAGAGCCACAGGTTTTTTTTTAAAAAACGAAGAGCAAAAAAATTAAAAATGTGGTAATAAATTAGCAATAAATTAGTCTTAAAACCTGGTCGATACCCTCAGGTTATAAAGTTATTATTTCGCCATAATAAGTAATAGTATTTTATTCTCTATGGACGAAACAGAAAATCGCTGTTCTTTTTCTAACAGTTTATTTTTTTCTCAGTCTCTGTACATATTTCAGGGGCAATTAATTGGCCAAAAATTCCTGTATAAAAACATTTTGGAAAATAATTTTGTTTTCTGGTTTTTCAGCGTGGCTCTGCTAGCTTGAACTCAAGCCAGCAGAGCCACAGGTTTTTTTAAAAAAACGAAGAGCAAAAAAATTAAAAATGTGGTAATAAATTAGCAATAAATTAGTCTTAAAACCTGGTCGATACCCACAGGTTATAAAGTTATTATTTCGCCATAATAAGTAATAGTATTTTATTCTCTACGGACGAAACAGAAAATCGCTGTTTTTTTCTAACAGCTTATCTTTTTCTCAGTCCCTGTACATATTTCAGGGGCAATTATTTGGCCAAAAATTCCTGTATAAAAACATTTTGGAAGAGAATTTTGTTTTGTGGTTTTTCAGCGTGGCTCTGCTAGCTTGAAACTCAAGCCAGCAGAGCCACAGTTTTTTTTTTAAAAAACGAAGAGCAAAAAAATTAAAAATGTGGTAATAAATTAGCAATAAATTAGTCTTAAAACCTGGTCAATACCCACAGGTTATAAAGTTATTATTTCGCCATAATAAGTAATAGTATTTTATTCTCTATGGACGAAACAGAAATTCGCTGTTTTTTTTCTAATAGTTTATTTTTTTCTCAGTCTCTGTACATATTTCAGGGGCAATTAATTGGCCAAAAATTCCTGTATAAAAACATTTTGGAAAATAATTTTGTTTTATGGTTTTTCAGCGTGGCTCTGCTAGCTTGAACTCAAGCCAGCAGAGCCACAGGTTTTTTTAAAAAAACGAAGAGCAAAAAAATTAAAAATGTGGTAATAAATTAGCAATAAATTAGTCTTAAAACCTGGTCGATACCCACAGGTTATAAAGTTATTATTTCGCCATAATAAGTAATAGTATTTTATTCTCTATGGACGAAACAGAAAATCGCTGTTTTTTTCTAACAGCTTATCTTTTTCTCAGTCCCTGTACATATTTCAGGGGCAATTAATTGGCCAAAAATTCCTGTATAAAAACATTTTGGAAGAGAATTTTGTTTTGTGGTTTTTCAGCGTGGCTCTGCTAGCTTGAAACTCAAGCCAGCAGAGCCACAGGTTTTTTTTAAAAAACGAAGAGCAAAAAAATTAAAAATGTGGTAATAAATTAGCAATAAATTAGTCTTAAAACCTGGTCGATACCCACAGGTTATAAAGTTATTATTTCACCATAATAAGTAATAGTATTTTATTCTCTATGGACGAAACAGAAAATCGCTGTTTTTTTTCTAACAGTTTATTTTTTTCTCAGTCTCTGTACATATTTCAGGGGCAATTAATTGGCCAAAAATTCCTGTATAAAAACATTTTGGAAAATAATTTTGTTTTATGGTTTTTCAGCGTGGCTCTGCTAGCTTGAACCCAAGCCAGCAGAGCCACAGGTTTTTTTAAAAAAACGAAGAGCAAAAAAAATTAAAAATGTGGTAATAAATTAGCAATAAAATAGCCAAAAATTATGACACAAGAAAAAATTTGAAAAGGCGTTGTGGCTCTGCTAGCTTGATTGACATCGTTTTTTGCCATTCTTGCCTTAAGATAGTCTGAAGTTGGTTTATATTTTGGATCTCATGTCTTCTTACTTGTCTTTCGAGATGTCTCCACAAATTCTCAATTGGATTGAGATCTGGAGATTGTAGTGGTATTTTCAATTGGTGGGGAGCATTATACAACAACCATTGTTTCAGCAATTTTTTTAAGAATGTTTGGGATAATTGTCATTCTGAAAGTAATAATCCACAGTCAACCCAAGGTAAGCGGTGCTTTCTTCCAAATTTTCGGCTAAAATGTTTCTGTACATGAACCTATCCATGACTCCCTCAATAGAATGTAGGTTTCTCACTTTGCTTGCGGCCATGCAACTCAACACAAGAACATTCCCACCACCATGTTTTACTGTTGGATGAATATTCAGTGGATTCATTCGTTCCCCTATTTTCCTTCAAACAAAATTGGCTCTGCCAGATCCATAAAGATTGTATTTGCTTTCATCTGAGAAAATTACTGTATGCCAAAACTCCATGGGCTTGTTAATGTCGGATTTTGCAAATTTGATCCTTAGTTCCCTGTTTTCCTTAGTAATAATCCATGGCTCTAACAGTTTCTGGATAAATTTGTTGTCCAATACTGGATTCCAGTTCTGCAGCCAAATATTTAAAGGGCACTAGTATGAGGATTTTTTAAATTTGTTGCAAAATCAAATTATTGCCACGCTTGGTTACTTGGAAGGGCGTCCTAAATGTGTTTTATTTTGGACTGACTGACTAGTTTTATATTTGCTCATTACATAGTGGCTTTGTGGCTTTCCCAACAATTTTTGCAATTTGCTGAATAGATTTTTCTTGATTGTGGTGATGGATTATCCATACTCATTTATTTCCCTTTTCTAATTAGGTATTACACCTTTTTATATGCCTTCATTGGAATGCACAAATATGCTAAATATAACAATAAATTTTAAGGTGTACCAATATTTTTTTCTTCTCTGAAATTGTCTGTTACTTTTTTTTGTGTTCTATAAACATTTGATGGTATGTATCATCAACAAATGGGAATTTGTAGCTATCATGAAGGTCACTTTACG
Organism: Philopedon plagiatum; assembly: GCA_963971165.1. Classification (NCBI taxonomy): domain Eukaryota; kingdom Metazoa; phylum Arthropoda; class Insecta; order Coleoptera; family Curculionidae; genus Philopedon; species Philopedon plagiatum. The sequence continues at coordinate 103,386,384 of OZ020191.1, read as the reverse complement.
TATAGAAAAAATTAGAATATTTAGAATACAGAAACTAAAACATTATTTGCTTGGGTGTACGAATACTTTTTTGACCTAATAATACCTATAAACTGAGTAGTTCCGAAATTGTATGGCTCAACTAAAAGGTGTTTTTGAGGGTATTCCTTATGCTGTATTACTAAGATGTAAATAGGACACATAATATTACTTACCTATAATATAATCATAAACGATTTGAACTTTATCATCATAGCAAAAAATACATAAGAGATCATTTAAAAAAAGGGAATACTTTAAAAGGACTCCAAAAAAAGTTATCAAGGTAAAATAGACTATAATGAAAAATGACTTGTCAAACAACATTTTGTAAATGTTTTTCTGCTTAATACAAGTAAAAAAGAACCAAAATCTTGACTAAAATACATATCTTGATCGATTTTGTTTATCAATAACTTAACTTCTTAAAAAGTGAGGTTACGGCAATCAGCTGTGAAGTGACAGCTCTAACTTTTTTATAAGTGGTTATGATTGCGGCCTCGGAACTCGGAACTGTGTTTTTCCTCATGACAAAGAGTTCGTGATCGGGTTTCGATCAGAAATAGAGTTGCCCAGATAAATATTACATGCTGCACACTGCACAGCGACAGACACAGACGCTTAATGCATGTAACTGACTGATTGTCAGAAAGTCAGAAAACCTGTACGCACTGTGTAGAATAGACCTTTACTTGCAGGAGCGCGTTCATGGTTTTCCCCTACCAAATTATTATCTATATACGGAATCTGAATGTTAAACAAGCGTACCGCAAGGTTGGATGACATTTTGAGTGTCTTCAAATTATCGTTAACTTTTTTACGTTAGTTTAAAGTTATATAAAATGCTTTTGTGTTAGTTGGGTTGGGTGCAAAAGCTCATATGACACGATGCTATTTTTTACAGAAATTCTAATTCTACCAGTAAAAATCGGTCAAAATATTGCAAGATGTCAGACGGAAATAGCTCCAGTACTACACGTTATTTGCTGTACGAATCGTTTGACACTTTGCAATATGTTCAAGGATTTCTAGAATTGGTATTCGTTGATTTCTAGCAGCGATTTTTACTGGAAGAATTTCTGTAAAAAAATAGCGTCGTAGAGGAGCTTTAACAAAATGTTGATCGGATTTTTAATGATTCAAGTAAACACACGACAATGACAGGAATATATTACTTTTTTAAACACACTTTTCTGCTGCTTTTCTGAAATTATTTGCTTGTTGATATATTTATCGTAAATCGAATTAACGTAAATTTCCAAATAAGCATTTACATTTAGCAAAGACAATTATATTATTTGGCAACTTAGACCACTATCTAATTTTTGCATAAAAGTAATTAAAGTTTTTGAACAAGGTTTATAGGAGTTGTGTATAATAAATATCATTGCCCCGTGCTTCACGTTATATATGTTATATATCTACCCGTTGAAAGTTAAGTAGGTAACAATATGGATACTGAAGAGTTTGAATTTAATTCAGAAACTACAAATAGTTCACCCATAACTTGGAAGGGAACTAGTATAACAGATATATGTAAAGGCAAAGGGCACTGGTCTTTCAGTGTTACTCCAGTTATCCCTTCAAAATACCATTGTGTCCTTTATGAAATGCCAGTATCTTTACAAGGTCCTCCAAAGCCACATTATACATCTCAGTGCCATTGGTGGGATGATGATCATGTTCGAATGCCATGTTCAGAGAAAAATTTGTTTCCAGTTTGTGAGGTACTTACCTACTTACATGTTAGAATAATTTCTAAGCCTAACATTTTCCCTGATCAACTATAATCAACAATAACATTTACAACTATACTTACCTATAGGTACTCTAAAATCTACATTTATTAAACTAAATAAAATAATAAAAATTATTACTAAGTATTATAGAAATAATTTTGTGATTTTTGGTAAACACACTAAAAATTACTTCCTACAAACCATGTTTTGTGCCAATCACAATTAGGGGATTTGCATCTGCAAACCCCCTAATTAACCCCCTGCTGAATCTAAGCAGCTATTGGCGACTCAAATTAAGCGGCATAAGCTGCAGCCAGTGTAATTTTTAATGAGGAAGAAGGGCTCACTAGATGGTAAATGGCGGAGGGCCAAATAACACAATAATAAAGACAAAGATGAAACGAAAACATTCCCCCTTATAGTAGTTGGCAAATTCGCTGAAGAGGATGCCATGTTCTTAATCTGAGTCGCCAGTTGGTTTAGTTACTTCCCGCTAAATAATTGAATGTGCGCAGTTAATGACAAATTTTACGAATTGGTTAAAATACCCCTTAAATTCCCATCAAATACCTCATTAATACCCTTAAATTCCCCTGAAATATCCTTTAATACCCAGAAAATACCCCTTTCTTTAAAAGATATCCCAAAAAAATAAATTCCTTTAAATTCCTTCACCTTGTACAGTAAAATACCTCAGTGATTTACCCCTCGGGTAGTGCAGACTCTATTTCTAAGTTCTTAATTGGACTTTATTACATACATTTAAATATGTCTGCACAAGGCTTTATTATTCACATAATAATAATTATTGATACTTAATAATATAAATTTGTTAGATGTAAGCTTAACTACTAAAAACAGTTAAGTAAGCACTCAGGTATTTTAAAGTAAATTTTTGCTAGCTATGCATAAAATATTTAATTGAAATTTACAACTGAATTTAATAATTGATATAAATTTCATGTTTATAATTATGAAAGTTATTGATATTAATTAAAAGACTGATTTTTAGAATGGTGTAGATGGTATCAAGTCAAGGTGGACAATTATAATGGAAGTTTTATCTAAACCAATATTATCAAGCTATGAATTTGAGGCAGCTGTGAAAAAATATCATAGTTCATTGCCAAAATTTGAAGGATTACATTATTTTTTTAATGAGGTAAACAAAAGGAGTGTTTGCTTGCATCTGCTTGGAGCTGCTTTAATTGCCCTAATTTCAGTTTTCTCAATACTAAGGAGAATTTTCTAAAGTTTTTGTGGCCAGAAAGACATTGATCAATGTAGGATATAAAACCAGATATTATTTTCAAAATATCGTAAAATCAAATTTTTATTTCTGCTTAGAAAGGAGACTTACTGATTTTAATGGTACTTGGTACCTAGAGGTAGAAAAAAAAATAAGGGACACATTTTTTTAGCTGCTGATATTCATATTAAAGGGCTAGAAATTGACATTGAAATTTGGCACAGAATCACTTTTTGGCTACATCTTGAATACCATAGCTAATATTGGAATGAACCCAGAAAAATAAGATAATTTTTCACCCTCAGGCACAATCATTTTAATGAAATTTGATCTACAGGTTCTTAACTCATCAAAAAATAGAATATATTTTTTTAGCCGCATTTAGGAAGTAGAAAATTACCTTAAAATTCGTCAAAAATACACATTATTCGCTATAGTTAAAAGGTATGGCTGATATCAGAATGAATCAACAACGAAAAATGTTTCTTCAAATAAATGTTATTTGAAATCTAATTGGAAGAGGATTTCAACATAACGTGGCCGGAGATGCAAAAAAGTACACCCCTACCCTCCACCATGTTTTATATCCCTCTCACAATCAGATTCATCAAGGTTCTACCTTGTACACCAAATGTCATTAAAATCGATGATGACATCACCAGGCCTGTCGGCCTCCTTGTTAGAGCACGAAGAGCAGACCAAATGAATACCCATTAAATAAATATGAAATAAATGTTTTATTCTAAATTTCCCTACCTTAAATACAAATAGTTTGAAATTGAAAATACATCTGTTAAGGTTCAAGAGAGGGCTGCTGAATATTTATTATTTATCAGTACGTTAGAGTTTGGAGAACTAGGCATACAGCGACTCTAAAAATGTTCTTGTTACTAATTTTACAAAAAAGGGTTTAGGGGAGGATTTAGAATTTCGTCTAGGGTGGGGGGGGGGGGGGGGGAGCCCAACGTCACCTCAAGCTACACAAAAGAAACGGGCAAGTTCGCCAACGACATTTTTTTTTTGTTTAGGGTTCGAAGAAATGTACACTATTTCATAATGGACGAAATATCTAAACCTGTTCTTGCGAAAACAGAACGGTTTGTCATTTTAACTTACCAATATTCTAGCATTTTTTTTTATTTATACCCTCTATCCATTTAAACTGATAGGTATATGACAATTTTTCGGAAACATTTTTTGAGAGCCCGTTTTTTCAAAAATATTTTTTTCGAAAAGAGAACTTTTTTGATAATACAGTTATTCAAAAACTAGCGATATTTAAAAAAAAATTCAGAGACCAACTTTTCGAATTTTTTTCAACCACTTTTCGAAACTACATTTTTTTAGGAAAACTTGTTCTTAGAAAGTACATTTTTTCAAACATTGTTTCGAAAAAGACTTCAAATATTCATATTTAAAAAAATACTTTTTTAAAAGTTATTTCTTACAGAGTAACATAGCAGACGAAGGTAAACCTGAACGAACACAAAAACGGTTCATTTAGCACTTTTCAAAAATACATTTTTTCGGAGAAAATCATTTTCTAAATTAAATTTTTTCGGATAATTTTTTCAAGCAACGGCTTTTTGAAAAATTAATGTTAAGTAAGTAACGTACCAAACCTAAGGAAACTGGATCAAACCCAAAAAATATTCGTTTATGTTTGTTTGGGATCTATTTCATCTTTTTTTCGTTAACATTTTCCAAGCTACTAGAGCTCATAATTTAATTTTCTAAATACAGTTTTCGAAAAAATATATATTTTCGGAAAATGTACAGGGTCTTCCAACGAGGACTGAACAGGGGCTCATTTTTGAGCTTCCTTGTATTTAAAGAAAAATCTAAAATAGCCAATCGATGTACTTTTTCCTGCAGAATTCAAAAATGAAACCAAAAATTTATTTGAACCAGAAACAAAAGAGTTACGCTATGGATAAGGTGTTTTTTAAATGGAACATAGCATTTTTAATACGATTTTCGGAACGAGTGATTTTTTTTATGTCCGTTCTGATTAAAATATTTAATATTGTGACAGCTATTTTTATTAAATTTTAATGTTTTATCCAGTATAATTTAACTTCAACCTGTTTGAAACATACACTAGGTAATAAAGGTAAAATCACGTTGAAATCCTTCAAAGTCAAAAAATTTGACAAATTTACTATAATATTGTCATGTAATGTTTTATTTTCCTCGAATAGGTTCTTTATCCTTAGAATAGTATTGACGGATATATTTCTGTGAAAATTTGCAATAAATCTTCTCCTTGCTTCTCTTGCATTTTCTTGGCATTTGTAGAACAAGATAACAATCTGCAATCTCTCATCTAATGAATATTTCATTTCGGCAATATTATAGTAAAGTCAATTTTTTTGACTTTGAAGGATTTCAAGGTGATTTTACCTTTATTACCTAGTGTATGTTTCAAACAGGTTGAAGTTAAATTATACTGGATAAAACACTAAAATTTAATAAAAATAGCTGTCACAATATTAAATATTTTAATCAGAACGGACATAAAAAAAATCGCTCGTTCCGAAAATCGTATAAAAAAAGCTATGTTCCATTTAAAAAACACCTTATCCATAGCGTAACTCTTTTGTTTCTGGTTCAAATACATTTTTGGTTTCATTTTTGAATTCTGCAGGAAAAAGTACATCGATTGGCTATTTTAGATTTTTCTTTAAATACAAGGAAGCTCAAAAATGAGCCCCTGTTCAGGCCTCGTTGGAAGACCCTGTAGCTACTTATTTTTTAAAAATTATTTTTTTAAGACATTTTTGAAAAATGTACTTTCGAAATACGAAAAAGCTGTTTTTTAGGCTTTGATTTTAGGCTCGTCACTTTTTTGTGAGTCGGTGTATTTTGATTTTCAACATTGCTGTTTCGTTGTTTTTCAGTTATTTTGGTTGTTATAGTGGCATCGTTAGCAATTCTGTAAATATTTCTAGCAATAAATTATTTCTTGTCTTGACAATTTTGAACCAATATACCACGATTTATTTGATTATCTCATCGAATATACAGGGTGATTCACGGTGGATGGTACGTTAGACGTATCTGGGGAACCAGTTAACGAATCGTTTTGAAAATTTGGTCGTTTACGTAAACAAACATTCTCTACCTGTCTAAAATATTCTTGGCTATGCAGTGTTGCCGCTTCTACTAAAAAGTAGTAGCCACTTTGATATTTTAAATGGAACACCCTGTATATTATTTTATTTTCAAAGCCCCTATTAATTTCTTAAGAACTTCCTTTAACATTGTTTTATACTTATCGCCTACCGTTTTTGAAATATTAATTAATTTTCAATTTTTTTGGCGGAAAAAGTTACCTTAAAAAATGCTGATATTTTTGAACTCTAAAATATTAAGACCCTAAAATTTTGTGGAGAGTTAAATAATACCAGGGGGCTTTTTACCCTATGCCCAAATCTTAGTTGCAGTATACAGTGTGGTTTTAAAATACAATTATTTTGGTTACTTGAAAAAGTGACCATAGGTATATTTTTTAAATGTAACACCCTGTATATTATTACTAATTTGAAAAGCTACTTAAATTTGCATTTTATTTTTAACTAGTCAAGTTTCTGACTTATAGGCCATTATTTGTACAATTTTCTCGACAATTTAATTGCCATTCGAATTTTAGTAAGTACGCCATGACAAACTATTGTTTGATATAAAAGTCATTTCACTTTCATAGCCGTTTTGATATTTTATCAAGTATTACTGATACAGGTGGTAAATACCGTTAAAAATCATGGAAGAAAACTTCAATTGCAATTCTTACGAATTTATTTATTTTATTTGGACAATGTAATAAAGTTATCGCCAGAACATGTATAAAGTTTAATGAAATGTATCCAATCTACCGCCAATAAACCTCAGAAAATTTATACTAACTCGGGAGTATTTGTGTAACACACCCATATATTTAACTAGTCAAATAATAAAAAATTACTAAAATAATTAAACAAAATATTTTAACAGCCGTTCAAAACACTGGCCGTTTACATCCAAGCACTTTAAAATGCGGGTGTTCGATGCATTCGTCGTGGAAAATCTAATTTCCTTTGGATCTAGATCTCTAAATGCTTGGGTAACTCGAAGTAGCAGCTCTTCTTTTGAATTTACTGGTGATTTGTAAATTTTTTCCTTAAACATGCCCCACACGTAAAAATCCAATGGATTGAGATCCGGCGATCTTGGAGGCCAGTTCCAAGATCCCAAACGTACTATGCAACATTCGTCAAAAATCCTATCAAGTTCTACGGTAACTTCTCTTATACAATGTGCAGGAGCTCCATCAAGTTGATACTTGTCCATTAACAACATGCAGAAAACATTAAAGCTAATCTTTTCTTGAAATCCAGCTTCCTTGGTGACGCGAGGGTTATCTCTTGACAAAAATGACTATTTCTTCTACTGACGATCCCTTCCCTTAAAAATTTCGATTCATCAATCCAAATTATTTTATTTAAAAATTTTGGATCTTGGGCGCGCACCAACTAGTGATGTAAGGATACGTATTCAAAAATCCGTTGGATACGAATATTAAAAGAATCCGTATTATCCGTAACCGGCCGAGTATTTGAATACGGATCCGGAAACAAAATAAATACGCATTCGGGTGGTTACTAATGCAAAGTGCAAAGAGAAAACGGAATCGGGATCGAGTGTAAGCGAACAACACGGTCTGCGATTTGGCATATTTAACCTGTTTTCTCTTTTTAATGGCATTTCCTAAAAAAAGATAGCATACTTATCGGGGTAACGGGTATCATATGGGATGAGACCCATTGGTTAAACTCGGCCCGCCTCCCCGAATCGAATTCAAACGAGAACGAACTACGGCGCCTTACTATCCCTAACCTTCGACTTCGAATCATATGATACCGCATCCACCTATCAACCGAAATAATTCCGTATATACATGTTTCGGAACCCCTTTCGCGCGGCTCAAGAAATGGGTACGTATTCGGATGATGGATACGGATATTAGTTGATTCCGATTTCGGATATATAAAGAATACGGATATTTACAACACTAGCACCAACAACATTTCACAAAATTTGACTCTCTGTTGAGGATCTTCAGGCTTCGTGGCTTGAACTTTAGTAAACTTATAATCATGCGTTTATGCTGTTCTCAAATTCTTTAAACTGATGAACATGTCAAACCTAAATCATATTCAGCACAATGCACATCGCATTGAAGACTGAGGAGGTGCATGAAAATATGCCAAAACATTAATCTGGTTGTCTTCGTCAGAAGTTACTGCGCTTTTAAAGTTGATGCAAACTGTAAAATTGGTCTGGATTCGTATAAATTTTCTGAGGTTCATTGGCGGTAGGTTTGGGAACATTTCATTAAACTTTATACATGTTCTGACGATAATTTTATCACATTTTCCAAATAAAATAAATAAACTGCATTTGAATAGTTTTCTTCCATAATTTTTAACGGTATTTATCACTTGTATCAGCAATACTTAATAAGCTATCAAAACGAGAACGAAAGTGGCATGACTTTTATATCAAACAATAGTTTGTCATGGCATACTTACCAAAATCCGTATGGAAATTAAATTGTTGAGAAAATTTTACAAATAATGGCTTATAAGTCAGAAGCTTGACTAGTTAGGTATAGGTACAATAGACAAAAATAAAGAACAAATTTAAGTAGCTTTTTAAATCTAATAATATACAAGGTGTTACATTTAAAAAAATATATACTTATCACTTTTGGTCACAAAATTCGAAATTAATTACTATTTCAGAAACGGTAAGAGATAAGTATAAAACAATGTTAAAGGAAGATGTTAAGACATTATTAGGGGTTTTGAAAATGAAATAATATACAGTGTGTTCCATTTAAAATATCAAAGTTTGTAGTACTTTTTAGTAGAAGCGGCAACACTGAATAGTCAAAAATATGTTAGACAGGTAGAGCATGGTCTGTATATTAACAAATTTAATATTTATTAAGGAGTAACTATCGATATAATATATATCACTTGATATATACCTGCGAACCCTGCATAATATGCAGGGTTGGGGTGCACACAAAACTATTAGCACAAATATGATCATATTATGATCATATTTGTGCTAATAGTTTTGCCATGTTTATCTGAACAACACTAATTTTCAAATACATTACTTTACATAGTGACTCCTAGAATATTGTTAGTTTCAGTATTTACTGTAATACTTATTGGAACATTGACATTTTTCAGGCATTAGAGGCAGATGACTCGGAGCCCTTTTTTAAAAATATTCTTCCGAATATAATTAAATTAGCTCTGAAATTACCAGAAATAGTTCCAAGTGGTATACCATTACTTAAACAAAATCATAATAGGTCAGTAAGTTTGTCCCAGTTGCAAATTGCCTGCCTCTTAGCCAATGCATTTCTTTGTACCTTCCCATCAAGAAGGAATATTTCTGCAACCTATCCTGGAGTAAATATGATTGGGTAAGTTGGTTTAAAAAAATTTTTGCTGAGCGAATACCCGTGGATAAAAAAGAAATCGTCCATTTAAATCACAGTATAAGTGATAAGCCTCTATGAAAGTACATACATACAAGTACATTAAAATGCGTTCAACCATAATGGTTCAAACTAATTTAGATGGACGATCTTTTTAACAGTACTGTACCTTTTTAATTTGGTTAAATGCTTATTGTTTTTTTAGCAAAACTATTTTTTTATACAATATTATCGATCACTAGTCAACAAATTTAAACTTTTTTTAAGTAACATTAATGAAAATAGCTGTATGGAAATTATTTGTGGCCCTACATTCGAAAATCATATGCAAAATACTGTAACGCGTACAGTTTTTTTATTACAGGGGTTGGGGTTTTGACGAAAAGCAGAATACGACATATTTTTGCAAGGTAATGTACGATATTATATTGAATAAAAAATACATTTATATCGAAAACCTGTTAAATCTAAGTAAAGGCGTTTAATTAAGGACCATATGCAATAAATAATATAAGATGTCACGAAGGTACCATATAGTAACAAAATATTTCACTTTTTTCTCTTGTGTTCAGTAAAATCTTCCTGCCTGTCCTGATGTCCCGGTGAAATCTCCTTGTTCGTCACTTACTGCACCCACATTTTCCAGAGAAAATCCAAATGCGAGTGCAAAAAATAAATTTTTAAGAACATGCGACATCTTATTAATTCATAGACTTTTAAGAGTTAATCTATGAGGATTTTATAGTTCTCATCTTTCTTGTTACCCAGCAATCCCTTCACTACACTCACAAAACAGTTCCAAGCTGCCAAATCTTTATCATGTAATTTTTCTTTAAATAAAATACAACAAAACCACTAAAAGATACGGAAGACAGAATCAAACTAAACTTTAAAGAAACAGGAAAGTGTCTTTAAAGGCTCGGAGAATGCGTTGGAAATACACCCGGCACCCCACGGTACCTCTCGTGGTAATTAATCCTAAATTGAGTAAAGCCAGGTATAACCAATTCCAAGTACTACATAATTCCCAAGATATAAGGGACAAACAGGTACTCGAAAATGGGACGTGGTAGGCCATTTCTGTGAATAGATAGTTTAATAACTATACACACAAAGAGCATTTTCATTAATGTTACCAAAATTTTGTCGACCAGTGAATCGATATCAGTAAAGTTTAAAACTTTACTTTTATTAATATTATAAAAATTTTATACCTTTTTACTATTCATTTATATAGGTTTGTTGTAAACTATACTCGGAAAAAATCTAAATTAAAAGAAATTTAAATTTCGATGTAGTTCAAAGTTGTAAAGATTGCCAAGGCCAAAGTTAAAAAAAGGAATAATGTTTCTAGTTCTTACTTATAACAAAGTATAACTGCATATTGGGGAGCAAATGTTCTATTTTGATTCATTATTGCATAATTTTTAAAGAATTCAAACATTAAATTTGTGCTGTCCGAAATTTGCATATTCTTAGTTTTATACCGTCTGGATAGTTTGCCTGAAATTTGATTTATTTAAAAGGAGTAAGAAAGAAAACACAAACATTCAAATTAGTTTTTAATGCTCTAAATTTTATTGTCCCACCAGCAGTGTCAGAGTGTAAATTTTTACTTTGTACTTCAAAAATTTAATTTAATATTTAATGCTTTGTATGACACCAAAATCATAACAGAACCTTTTAAATAATGCCAAATTTTTAATGTAATGTGATTAATCTGTCATATGACCTTAAGGGCGATACAGAACTCCGCAGATCGACAGGTAAGAGTATTAAAAATGTATGAGTCTCCGCAGGTCATAAAATGTTGCGCTCTTGGTAATACTTGAAACTCCGCATAATGATATTTAAAATTAGAAATGCCAGTTGAAACTTTTACAAATTTATTACGTTTTTAATATACACAATTACAATTTAAACTAAAAATCTAAATGGTATTACTATAATACTTAACAAACTGTAAAGTGGTAATGGTGCCATTTTGGAAATTTGAGATATGCTTATTCAAATACATTTGCCGTTGTTTAGAATATGCATTTTGATATTTATATGGTCCACCAATACTGTTTATTTTCACGTAGATCTCCGTTTGAATGTTCAGTAATGTATCCACAAAGACAAACAAGGAAGGGTGGCTTTGATAGAAAGAATTGTTTAAACGCGAATGAAAGGACTCGCATGCGTTTGTAGTCAGATTTAAAGCCGCACTATTTGAAGCCCACATTTCTGGTGGAAAATGTGCTTCCTCTGAAGTATAGTTATCGAGTAGGTAGTCCGCAAATTTCTGCAATTTTTCATTTTGTGGTTGAAATGCACATAACTCAAATACAAAAAAGTCACTTACTGTCTCTGGATTTAAAAATAAAAGTCCAAAACAATAACCCAACCACTGTCCAATTTCAGAATTCTTGTTTTTATATTCTGAGGTCAATCCCAATTGCTGAATCTTGCGCCACCAAGCTTGGGTAAAGTGGAATCTGCATCCCAGAATTTGACAATCTGGCCAAACATATCTTGCTGCGTTATGTATGGCTTTTTCATAATCAGCAACTACGCTTTTAGGATTCAGCATGTATCCATTTTTTGAAATATGTTGTAGTAGCATTTCAAAACACTTTTTGTAAGAAAGCTCACTCTTATCCTTTAACAGGCAAAAAACTAGTGGAATGTAGTGTCTATTGTAGAATCCGTGAATGGTGAAAAGTTGAAGAAAGTACTTGGTGCAATAGTCGAAAGTGCCGTCCATATACAATATTTCGCTATTACATAAGCACTGCATATTAGTTTTTGTAGAAAATATTACTATATTGTTCTCTAAACTATTTTGCAACAGAAAATGTTCGTTCTTGTTTGTTTTAGGCTGAAGACTTTCTAGCGCTTCTTGTACCTCTATTATGTTTGTAGGCAGAGCTGGAAGCAGTTTTCTTCTAGCGGCGTACATATTTTCTTTGATACATTTTAGGTCACTTAATTTTATATTTTCACTGTCACTTTGTAGTACTGAACACAAGATTTTTGAAGGCCGATCGTAGGGTTCGTCAACCGCTTTTCGTTTGGCCAAAGCGGACAAATGTTGTCTTTGAAGAACACGGTCACTATTTTTTACATGATTGTGTTGGAAGTTTCCAGAAGAAAGTGTCCTTCCTTTTCCTTCTCCAACAGTCAGAAGGAAAGCTTTACAGCATTTTAATGTACACCTCCAACGGGTTTCTCCAGATGAAAGCACATAATTGAAACTAAATTTATAATTTTCACAAATGATTTGCGCATTTCCTCTTTGACTCACTGTTTCACTTATTTGGTACATGATTGATATTATTAACAAACGCACTTCGCAAAGCCGCAAATGAATTACTACTGACAAATACTATTTTGAAAGAGAGGTGAACATTTTCGTAGAGTGGTAATTGATTTTTAATGAATGATAATCCCAAGAATGAGTAATGAAAAATAATCCCAAAACCTTATACCTGCGGAAGGGTTCTGCGGAATCTCATAGGCGGATTAAGAGCAATAATTTTATGACGATAGACTAATTACCTGTATCTGCGGAGTTCCATGCTGCCCGAACTTAATGTACATCAATTTCTTATCAGTCTTATCATACATTAGGCTAGTCTGTTACATTTTAAAAATTATTTTCTGTTTTAGAAGCGCATTTTTGTTTTGATTTCAGGCTTTTCTCTGCTAGTGCTAGATCCAAAAGAACTCATTACATTTGCGAAAAATTAAAGTGTATATGCAATTATTTTAGAAGAGTAATACAAAAAAGTAAGTATCTAATTTTAATAAAAATTGACAGGAATAATTTGCCTTATTGATGTTGGTTGTAGCATATTTAATTTTAAACCTTTTGTTCTTAAAACTGTTTTTAACTATTATTAATTAATTAATTCATTAGTGAAATAGCGTCTTTTAAAATCTGCTAATTTCCGAAAACATATAAAAATAGCATTTTGAGAAGATGAAAATTAGGTATACAGGTTGTGCAAAATGGACCCTCCCTAAATTTTGACGCAATGGGTCTGTTCCACTCAATCGAATTTACATATTATTAATAAGTAAAACAATAGTGGATAGGGTGAGGTTTATCAAAATGAAATCAGATTTTTCTTAAAACAAGCCTACGGCAATATATTGAACACACTTCACACCAATAAAATAAAATATCGACTTGCGCTGTTGTCATAATGTCCGACATAATACAAAGTCGATATCAGTGATTGGCGACTCGAATTAAGGAAGCCAGCTGCAATCAGCAGAGTTTTAACGGAAGAAGGGCTCACCTGATGATAAAATTGACAAATATGCTAAATAACATGATAATGAAGACAAAGACGAAACGAAAACATTCCCCGTTATAGTAGTTAGCAAATCACCTGAAGATGGCGCCACGTTCTTAATTTGAGTCGCCAATAGCAGGTACAAAGTATTCGATATAAAATTGTTTCATAGCTCTCAATAATCCACATAAAATTCCGAGGTAATCAAAGATTTATATCCGACGCCTTCAATGTTACTCATTGGAAAAGGATAGCTTAACACCGTTATCGGCTTTGAATCGAGAAGTCTGCAATGAACGTAATCGTGGAACAAACCATATCTGTCAGGTAAGGTGACAGTTGTAAAACAATATAACCTAACAAACCGTTTAAACTCTGTGTTTGTTTTATCTTTTCATTGGTTTTGCAAGAAAATTTATTGGTTTGTATAAGTGTTTTCACCATTAGTGATAGCACAGTTTAAAGTTTGGTGATAGCTTATTCAGTGTAAAATAAATCAAGGCTTTGAAAATGATTCGGGAAATTTGCCCAAGGTTACTATGGACATGATACTTATGTGAATATTTACTTTTAAATGCAGAATATTTTAGCGCCGAAATAAGGAATGTAAAGTTAAAACGATTAGTACAAAAAAGCTATACTTTTCACATTGTTTTCTATAATTACCTATATTTTCTAGAAATACTTCTTTCGTAATTGCCAAATTTATGTTGAGGTAGAGAGGTTTTTATATTAGATTAATTTTGTATCTTTGGTTGAATGCCAGTTCGAGCGACGAACGATTGGGCAACATTGCAAAAGTCTTACAAAGCAAAATGCAGGAAAATGATGACATCACTCGCCTACGTGACAAAACTAGCCAAAGTTTAACTCGATTTTTAGGGCATTTCCCGCTGTCCAAAAAATTCCAAAAAAATATTTTTGCACTTCATTTTGACCATAAATTCTAAGAAGCCAATAAAAAAAAGTGTGCTATGGACCCATTGTTTTTTTTTTATCTAAGACATCCCACGTAGACTTCAAGCCTAAGTACTAACGTACCGTGGGTGTCTGAAGAGAAGGGAAATGTCTATTGACACGGGATTTGAAGGATTGGAGGTTGGGACGGGAAGGGAAGACCTCTGCAGGCAATTTGTTCCATAATTTGAAGACCCTAGGTATGAATGAGCGAGAGAAGTGGTCTGTTCTAGGCTTTTGTAGCTGGACAGTAAAGGGATGCATACGTAACGCGCCTCTGGTTGTTCTGTTAGGGACATTCAGGGGGGGGGGGGGGGGGAATAATGCCGGCTAGTTCTTCAGAGCAAAATCCGTGGAAGTAGCGGTAGAACAGGGATAAATCCCCCACAGCGCGGCGATGAGCGAGAGAAGGGAGTTTTCTCGTGAGGGCTGGGTCATTGATAAGTCGAATGGCTCTCTTTTGGATAGAATCAAGGATCTTAAGTGTCGAAGGTGATGCCGCTCCCCAGATGTGGGAGCAGTACTCTAGGTTAGGTCTTATTTGGGAAACATGGAGAGTGTATAAGTTGGAAGGGGAGAAGTATTTTCTGGCTCGAAAGAGAAAACCAAGCTTTTTAGCTGCCGATGTGGCTACTGAAGTAATGTGTTTGTGCCAGGTGAGATCATGTTCGAAAGCGACGCCAACGAGATCGAATGTTTCGTTGTTTTGTAGGGCTTGGCCATTCATGTGGATGGGGTGGGCGTTGCCAGATTTTTTGCGTGAGAGGGAGCATGACTGGGTTTTGGAGGCGTTGAACTGAACAAGGTTCTTGGCACCCCAGTCTAAAATTAATTGAAGATCTTGGGAAAGGGATAGGTACATAGATCTGCGTCCACTATCCAACTCCAGATTCGAAACTTGTCTGGAAAAATGAATATTGGAGTGAAGAGTACTATCGTCAGCATAATTGTGGATGGGATTAGTGGTTGAAGAGAGCAGGTCATTAATGTGAAGGAGAAATAGGGTTGGTGCCAGGACTGAACCTTGGGGGACACCAGCATTGATAGGATGGAAGTATAGAGAGAGGGCAAAACGTTCTAGAACGTAAATTTTTATAGTGTACTAAATTATGCCCTGATGTACAAAAAGTAATAAACTAGTTCAATTATACTAAAAAACCAGCCCTGTCAAGAAACTTATGAAGCTTGGCGCTGTTAAATTGCCAATGGGAACACAAAATTTAGCGCAATCGTAGTTTACGAAATATCTGAAGAAAGGGTGGATTTATGCGAGATTATTTATCTCCATTTCACATTGTTAGCATCAAAATCTGCACATTGGGTAAATGGGGAACTCGAGATATATTTATTAATACGTATATGGGTATTTCATTTATTGATTTGAGTTTCTCGCTTTGTCAGATGTCTAATCTGTCAGTAGCCTCAGAATCAGAATATCAGTATAAGTTTTGAAGGTTGAGGTTATGATGATTATTATGAATTTAATTTACGATGTTACGATTTTGTTATGTTTATGAAAAATAACTTGTGATTACGTGAAACAAAAGTTGAAAGTCAATATTATAGAGTTTAATTTATTAATATGGCATCTCCTTGCTCTCCAAATTGGGGAATTCTGACGATAGTTGGGGAAAGAATCTAAGGAGTTCTAGAGAATTGACGTTTCAGAGAAAATAAAACACAAAATAAAGTTTTTTTTTTATATAAAACGTCAAACGTATGATGCTATAAACAGAATTTTCATAGCCTCCTTCGTTTCTGAGATCCACGGCGATTTTGAA
Source organism: Philopedon plagiatum (assembly GCA_963971165.1). NCBI lineage: Eukaryota > Metazoa > Arthropoda > Insecta > Coleoptera > Curculionidae > Philopedon > Philopedon plagiatum. Next base: position 103,369,858 of record OZ020191.1, on the reverse strand, counting down.
ACTATATCATTTTCAAGCACCCCTCGTATCTTATTTGCCTTTTAACTTACCGGTTACCGGTAAGGTAAAAACTGGATATTATATAGTTTTTTGCGCAGAATTCAGTGGCGTAGTAAATTTTTTTCTAGAGGAAACGAATTTGAAAATAAAAACCAAAATTGCATTTTTTTAAATGGGACACCCTGTATATTTTGTTTTCATTCGATTGCTTTTTTCTATAAGCTGTTAAAAAATATGTAATTGTTGGTACATATATATTTCGTACTAGGTACCTGTTAAAATATAGTTCGGCGGCATTATGCGAATTTTCATTCGATTCAATATACCAAACTAGCATAATATCATACTTTTCAAAGTTCTGATAAACTCTCATTTCAGCCGTTTTTTTAAACGAAAAAAAAACACAGTAATAAATAACAAGTAGGGGTTTTGAGAACAATAATTTTTTTAAATGATCTCTTACAAGTTTTGACAAGTGGTCTGACTAGCAGCCATGAAAGGATACTATTAGGTACTTACTATGAAATATTATACCATTTTTTTAATTGCAAAATTCGGAAGGTATTCCAAAAGATATATATCAACATATAGTTTTGAAAAGCTTGTGAAAAAGCAATTGAATGAAAACAAATTATGTCCCATTTAAAAAATGCAACTATGGTTTTTATCTTCAAATTAGTTCCTTCTAGAAAAAATTGCAACGCAAGAAACTATATAATAATCAGTTGTTACCATACCAATAAGTTAAAAGGCAACTGAGATACGAGAGGTGCTTGAAAATGACCCATTATCAAAATCGCCCTGTATCTCCCAAACGAGGGGGGCTATGGACATTCTGTTCGTAGCATCATACGTTTTAGTAGCACAGTACTGCGAAATCCTGCAAAAGTATCGAAAACCTGACACCCTGTACATCTGGTGCCATTAAAGAAATCAGTTAATAAATATAAGAATTCGCGCATTTTCTAGCGTAAATGATGCATTCGTACGTAATATAATAATTTATTGAAACGGTGTGTATTTGTCTTTATTTACACAAATTTATTTTTAAAAATAGTGAAAAGTGCTGATCTGTAATGCGGCAACGCTGAGCGTATGTCAAAATGTTGTGCACCCTATCCTAACCTTGTATTATATTATTTTTTGTTGCTGTTAAAACCACCTATTCCTCTAAAGATAATAGAGTTAGAATGTATTTGTCCGATTTCTTGTCGTTTATGTGTTTAAAAGCGTACATTTAATAAAACCTAATATCTAAAACTGTTATTCACAGAACACAAAAAAGCTGTTATTCATCTGTCACTGGTAGTTATGTAAATCACCAGTAGACCATGTTCGAGAACATTGTCGGGCGACATACTGGTGTGATTATTAATACAAATTACTTTGCTAAATCACGTGAACATAACATATGTTCGCCAGCCGCCGATGTTCTAGACCGTGCACCAGCAAATTTTTAAAGCAGGTGACCGAACTGCTGAAAGTGTATTAAAAGATGGAAAATTTTACTACTCTGTGGCAGAGTACGGAGTACTCGGCCAATGTCCATTGCCGAGTACTCGGTACTCGGCTAAGTGAAAAAACAGGATTCGGTGCAGTCCTAATTTAAATACATGCTATATACAACACAGTCAGTATTTATATACAGTGTGTCCATGGATGGAGTTGGAAAGAGGAAAAAAACCTTATTATTGATTTTACGAAAAAAGTCATTCTTTATAAAAAGTTCTGCTTGTCCAAAAAATGAGTTTACCATATAAGAATTTTAGATCAAATTGTAAACTAAGTAATACTAATAAAGGGTGTTAATAAATTAGTAAAACATGAAAGTGCTTCAAGAGAGAAGTACCATTATTTATTATTTTATACATAATTTTTATAAAAGAAAGTTGTTTATAAACTAAAATACAGACTAAATACAAAATTTGAAATAAAAATTCTAAGATTTCAATTTATTCTACATAGTTTCTTTGGTGAATATTTTTGAAATATCGTCACGCAATCAGAATTCTGACAGACTAAATAAGATGATGACGTAACGATGACGTTAACTAAATCGACTATCTTGCCTTGCACAAAAAAAATTTCAATATCGAATTTTCTAAAAATAAATATTGTAACATAAACATTAACCATTCCTACATATTCTACAAAATATTATAAACAAAAAAAAACATTTTCCGTCTATGTAAGGTCTTTGAAATGGATTATGACACAAAAGTATGAACAATAGATACAATATTTACACTTTCAAATTAATCAAACAATTTGTGCTGTCGCATGTAAGCTATGACCAACAATTCTGATTTTTTTTTTCAACAAAAATCTTTTTGATGTTAAATTAAGTAATTTTTTTCGAAAATAGCTTCTTCGAAAGATGCTTTTTCGGAAATGGATCTACAAAATTTTTTGTATATTTTTTTTTAAGAATGTTTCAAAAATACAGTTCCCGAAAATATATTTTTTAGAAAGCATAGTTTTTCTAAATTTAAATTATGAACTCTACTGGCTTAGCAAATGTCAATGAAAAAATGACAAAAAGATCCTGAACTAACCTAAACGAACCGTTTTTGTGTTCGGTCGTTTACATTTCCTTGTGTCTTCCTCTAGTAAATTACTTTCAAAAGAGTGTTTTTTTTTTAATATGAATATTCGAAGTCTGTTGCGAATCAACTTTGGAAAAAATGTATGTACTTTCTAAAAACATATTTTCTTTAAAAAATGTAGTTTCAAAAAGTTTTTAAAAAAATTCGAAAAGTTGATTTCCGAAAAACAAATTTCAAAACATCCCTAGTTTTTGAATAACTGTATTATCGAAAAAGTTCTGTTTTAATGAAGAAAATAAGGACGTATACTCAATCTTTTTAATTTCCTATTTTAATTATGGATTGTAACTAATAAAAATAATCAATTAATTACTGTTGAAAAACATTTGTTTTCCACATGATTACTAAGGATTAAAAACATCTAGAATTGCCTTAACCCTCAAAAACATTTCTAAAACAGTACCACAAGAATTTTACGAATGTGTTAGGTAATACTAGTGATAAGTACATACCTATTCATCCTTCCTTTGTTCATTTATTTGTGTTTAGTGTTTTAGTATAGTTGTTAATAGTAATTGGTTGGTTTTCATGTTATTAAATTAATGTTTCATACTAATTGTAAAATGCATTTCAATACTTCAGTGGAATTAAAAAATGAACGAACCTAAGATTTGTCAATAATGGTCCAAAAATGCTCAAAACCTAATTGAACCATAATGTGTGGTATACACTAGTCTTGGAATATTTTTTTAACAGTAATTAATTGATTATTTTTCTTATTTACAGTCCATAATTAAAATAAGCAATTAAAAAGATTGAGTTTGCTTCATTATTTTCTTCATTAAATTACAAAATTTGGAACAATGGATGAAATATTCTAGGAGACAGGTCCGTATCACAGAAATTTCTTAATAATGGTGAAAAAATGACTCGAAACGTAATTTAATCATAATGTGTAGTACACTGTTAAGTTCAGAATAAAAATACGAAGTTGATGATCGCTGCCCAAAGACGAAACGTCGAATAAAAAATATATATAATGTAATCATTAAGTTCATTAAAAGTTGCTATAAAGAAGTTTTATTGGTTTTGCCTTACCCTTCATATTAACGCCAGAAAAAAATTAAATTAAAAATTCGAACATTCAGTTTTCTCAAAATAACTCGAAAATGAAACTAAAAAATCTAAGTAAAATCTAAAAAATTTCGGAATATTATACTCGTATATATAATATAATTTTAACATTTTAAAGCAACTTTTAAACTACAATAGCAACATAGTATATACTAATATCTGAAAGGAAAGTTAATCAGGTATCTTGCTCTGTAGTAGAAGACCCAATTTTAAATCTCAAGCCGATATAATAGAATTTTTCACATTTCGCTAGCCTTCGCCAACCAATTTAGAGACAAAATTTATTTTGAACTAAAGCATAGGTTTTTTTTTTAATTTTAATATTTAAAAGCAACTCTTAAAATACAATAGCAACATTCATACTAATTTCTTAAATAAATAATTAGTCAGGTCACTCGCTTGTGTAGTAGAAGACCTAGATTCAAATCTCAGATTTTGGAATTTTTGGTCTACTAGTAGGTACTGTTTACACAGCTTTTATCGACACAACGCCTAAACAAATTGTTGCGCTCGACGGGCGTTATCTTAAACACATTAGCGTCATCAAAAACTAAAATAAAAATTAGTTTGAATCATAAATAATTTTAGTGATTACTATAACTCTTAATGATGCTATCGTTGTTAGCAAACATGCTTCAAATGCAAAAAGGAGTACTATAGACAGTGTGAGCTTTCAAAAAATATATCTAAATTTATAACGAGTCTAGTTTCAACATTAGTTATTCCAAAAGACTAAGTTTCGTAATTTGGAAAAGAATTTTTAAAGGTTATTTGTACTTAATATTTTAGTTGATAAAAATAAATTTAAAATTTATTTTCAAAACAACCTGATAGAAAAATACAAAAGAAAACAATTGCATTTTTTATGAGACTGGAAATTTCTATTTTCAACTCCGTTGACAGTTATTTCGTTATTTAGCTGTCTACAGTGTGAACTTTTCCCTTGGAAATAAGTGCTGTGTCGCTCGAGAATTGTGGCATTAATAAGAAATTTTAGTTTCTGAAACGTCTTAAGAATCAGGTAGTGTAAAAGATTTTGGATTATCCTTTAATCTTTGGTAGTGTATTTTTAAATTGCAATGACATTTTGATTATTTAAGTGACTAATTTACTGTCTAGTTTTATATTTAAAAACTAGACTCTCAGTTTATACAGGGTGGCCCATAAGTAATGGTACGCAGCGCCACAGCAGATTCTTTATGTCAGAATAATGCGATTTTTTCAAATTTGCCTAATTCCAAAGTTGATAATAACCAAGATACAGAATATTAAAATTTTAATTTTTTTTTCGATTTTTTCCAGTAATTTCACAACAAAACGATATAGCGGCACGAAATTAGGGATTTGGGGGATATTTGAGGCGAGGAATTCAAATTCGTCCATACTTTTGATGTCACTAGTAGAGGGCGCCACCTACGGCATACCGCACTTCTTTTAAATGATGTAACTTTTTTAAGCTTAGTATTTCGACCTGACTATTAAAAAATCGATTATCTATCCTACTTCTTTTACGTCAAAAAGGTATACTTTATTGAAGTCGCTGGGAGTAACCGTTTTCGAGATAATCGCATTCCTACGCAATATATGTAATGGTACATAGGGTTGATAATAATCAAGATACACGGTGTCAGAATTTTGATTTTGTTTTCGATTTTTTCGAATAATATCTGAATAAATCCAGATAACGGCGCGAAATTAGGGATTCGGGGGCTTCTTGGGGCGAGAAATGCAAATTCACCCAAATTTGAAAGCGTCATTTAACTTAAATAAGACTCTTTGTTGCATTGGAAATTTCAAATGCGATTACCTCGAAAACGGTTAATCCTAGCGACCCCAACAAAGTACACCTTTTTACTTGAAAAAGTATGAGAATCGACTTTTTTCTATAGTAAGATCGATACAAAAAGCCGCAAAGAAGTTCTGCCGTTTCAAAGAAGCGCGATGTGCCGCAGGTGGCACTCTCTACTGGTGAGATAGAAACTATGGATGAATTTGCAATTTCTCGTCCCTAGAAGCCCCCGAATCCCTAATTTCGCGCCGTTTTCTGGATTTATTCAGAAATTATACGAAAAAATCGAAAACAAAATCGAAATTCTGACGCTCTGTATCTTTGTTATCAACCCTTGGATTGAGTAAGTTTAACAAAGTCGCACTGTATTGACCTGGGGAGTCTGCTGTTGCACTATGTACCATTGCATATAGGAAATTTAAACGGTTACCTTTAGCAACTTCAATAAAGTATAACTTTTTGACGTAAAAGAAGTACGATAAGCAATTTTCTTAATACTCAGAACGAAATACTAAGCTTGAAAACAGTTGTCATTCAAAAGAAGTGCGGTATGCCGTAGGTGGCGCCCTCTACTAGTGACATCGAATAACCCCCAAATGCCTAATTTCGTGCCGCTATGTGGTTTTGTTGATAAATTATTGGAAAAAATTGAAAACAAAATCAAAATTTTTATACCCTGTATCTTGGTTATTATCAACTTTGGAATTAGGCAAGTTTGAATAAATCGCATTATTTTGATATAAGGAATTTGCTGTTGCTCTGGGTCCCATTACTTATGGACCACCCTGTATATAAGTAAGTAATAATAAAGTAACTAAGGGTATGTTCCGAAAGTAACTGTCTTTGTGATTTTGTGTTCCGTATGTGAACCATCAACTGGTAAAATTTCAGAGTTGTATATCTCTGTTCCTACTTACAGGCCCCGTACTAAATTTAGGGATTTTAATAGTGAGGCCACTGGGAATGTTTTGGTAAAGAAAGAACATTTTGTAATTTTCGAAAAAAAAATTGAATATTTGCTGAGCCTCCCCTGGGAAAAAAATTAAGGCGTTTAAGTATTTTATTTATTATATTTTCTAAACAAATCATACATTATTCTGTCAAAATTTTTTAAATTTTAAAACAGAAAAATGTGTTAGTAGAAAGTTTTAGTCATTTGAATTGTTTAAAAATTATATTATAGGTTTAAAAAAATTCAAATGACTAAAACTTTCTACGAACACATTTTTCTCTTTTAAAATTTAAATTTTTTGAAAAATGATGTAGGATTTGTTTAGAAAAAATAATAAATAAAATACCTAAACGCCTTCACTTTTTCCCAGGAGAGGCTCAGCCAAAATTCAACTTTTTTTCGCAAATTACAAAATGTTTTTTTTTCTTTACCAAAACATTCCCAGTGGGCTCACTATTAAAACCCCTAAATTTGGTACTGGCCCTGTAAGCAAGAACAGAGATATACAACTTTAAAATTTCACCAGTCGCCACTGTCAACCATACTGGTAAGTATTGGATATTGTTTGGTGACTTTCGGAATATACCCTAAGCTATTTAACTAAGCTAACTGTCGTGGTCAAAAAAATTGTATATGTTGTTGACAGTCCAAATGCATCATAAGGGACTTTATTGGCGTCTTGTCGCTTGGAATGCATGCATTGGTGTGCGATTTTTTTGCCCACGGGTATACCACAAATAATTTTCCTCAATTTTGTTTGGAGCTGTATAAAAATAAATCAGTATTTTAGTTTAGTACTTACATATCTCATTAATGCAACTAAATTCATTTTTGTAACACGCTCCAGTACAAAACATCGTTAGGAAATCCAATAAATCGTTAAAATAATAGGAACAATTTTGAATTAATATTATAATGTATAAACAATAGCACAGGCAAAACTTCTAAATGTTAAAACATTTTTGCTGATCAAAGATCCGGAGCTGTGATTCTCAAACAAGGAAGTACATATTTTCAAAAAATCATTGACACTATTGATATTAAAATAGTTTTAACAACACTAATAACTGTCAACAGCGTTTGTCTACCTCCTTATTTCGGAGGCCGTATTAACATTACAAAGTTAACTTTGTACTGTTAATATTAATGAGACTAACCAAAACACAATTAACCAACTGCAAGTTTTAAATATTACCATGACAAGTAAATCACACCTAAGCCTTAAATATTTTAAGTGAATTTAGAAGCTTTGTTTGTGGCTTGTATATTATTTGTCCATTTATATATTATATGTAATAAAAAGTTTCTGATTAAGAAAAGTTACATATTAACGTAACATATTACGCTTATAGAGACTGTTTTTTAATAATAAAAAAACGGTCAGTCGTTAGGATATCGATAGATATCAGTGTCCAAACCTAACTTAATCATTTCCGCATCAATCCACTCTGAAAAAATAATCACATTAACATACACCCCCGGCGTATTCGCAAGGCCACAAGTAAGTCCCCACGAAACAATACCGATTTGTTGATAGCGATCTCTATGTCCAATAATCGGACATATTAAAGGACTGCCCCCGTCCCCTTTGCACGTATCTTTATTTGGTTCACCTCCTGCACATATGAAACTCCCATGGAGGGTAAATAAGGGTCCTAGCTTTGCTTCCCGTAAAACTGTAATACATTTGTTTCTTGATACAATCGGTAGATCCACCTTCTTTAAAACTGGTTGGTAAGTACCTTGTCTAAAAGAGTTTCTACCCCAACCCGAAGCTACGCACCGTCCTATATCCACTTTAAGATTTCGCGGTGGTAAACATATAAGTCCCACATTTTGAGTAAGTATAAAAGGAGTCTTTAGTACTAAAAGGGCAATATCATTTCTTAAAGATCCTGAGTGAAAGAGAGGATGAATAATAATTTTTTCAATTTCCCTGTCTTGATGCCGTAATGGTTCGTTTGTATTTTCCCAATGCCATTCTCCAGCTCTCACCAAATATTTTTGTGGTCCATATACACAATGCGCTGCTGTCAAGGCTACTTTGGGATGAAATAACGATGCACCACACCGATAATTTACACCTTTTAGATGTGGTTTTAGGACTCCCAGCATCCAGGGAAATTCTGCAAACTGAGCTATATTGTTTTCTCCCAAAATTCTTCCTCCAGCTTTTGGGCGATTAGTCATCATTGGAGGTATAGGGTTTCCACGTATTCCGCATTCCACTTTACAGCAGACATCCAAGTCACCTGTACAGGCAGACAAACTATTATTATTGTCGCTGCTTTTAGTCCGAATGTCTACTATATCGATCCCGTCTTCATCTAACCCGCTAAGGTCCTCCTTGCACTGCCAGAATGGCACACAAACACAATGTTTAAACGATTCTTCATCATTAGAATCTGTAGAATAGTCATCTAAATACGAGTACATATTAAAGAAAGTGCTTACAGAGGTCACTGATAGTACTAGTATAAAGTACGAAACAACAAAAACACTTTTCATTTTTTATCACTAATGATTTGCTTATTCTGAGACTCTCAATAAGACTGCTAGTTACAACTTAGTTTTACTAGAATTTAATACAGACTGAATTAAGTTTTGGGTAAGAATTCGTCTACCTGTTTACGGCCATAATCCTTATTATTACACACCCCAAGTACCTAATGTTCTTATTGGATGATATCTTGTACCTGGAATAATAATTTAAGTATAATAAAATCTAATTTTACCACAGTTCTACCTTACAAAATGAAATATTATCGTTTCTTCATTCAGCGTGTCCAAAAAAGGTGTTGATGATATGGATTTTTTTTCGATTTACCGAGAATTATTACTCTTTGTGAAAAGCACTGGTGCATAATACTTAAAATAACATTAAAATATCGACAAGATTTTGTCAATAAACATGTACTGAATGTGGTTTTATGTTTAAAATCGTAAAAATCTAAATTAGAATTTACATTTTTTACTATTGGTTGTCTAAAAAGACGTAGTTAAAGTCTGTTCAAAGATAAGATATGTAGTTTGACAAATTTATTGCAGTAGTTTCCAATCTGTTCCGTTGCCAAACCTGTATTTTCAGGGAAAAGTGTAACTTTTTAATAATATAACTACGCTTTCTAAATACTTTGCCGATCTGGCAACTCTGCCTCGGGTACTTTGCTATGGGATAATAGCAGCACAGGGTTGAACTTAATGTGATTATTTAAATGATTTTTAATAAGTAATAAATCAATTTGTTTCAATATTTAGTTGGTGTAGTATTCATTAAAATATTTTTTTTTAATATATACATATGTATGTATAAAAAACAAGAAACGATATAATATAAAAATAATCTATTATTACAGGTTAACATTAAACTAGACCTAGACACTGTAGTACTGTAGTCATTTAAATTTATTATAGGCTTGGCCACTTTTGGTCTATCACCAGAGGCGTCGATGCTAGAAATAAGTACGTGCGTATAGGGTATTTCACACAAATAATTTAATTCATGGGCGTTGCCGTGATTGTGTTCTACTCGCGGTTCCGTACCACATACTAGTGTTGTAAATATCCGTATTCATTAGATATCCGAATCATACGGAATCGGAATCAGCTAATATCCGTATCCATTATCCGAATTCGAATCCATTTCTTGACCCGCGCGAAAGCGGTTACAGATCATGTATACGTATGCATGCAACAGACTAAAACATTTTCTATCCGGATACACGGCTAGGTAGGTCGATGCGGTATCGGTATCATACCAGTCGAAGTCGAAGTTTAGGGATAAGAAGCCACCGCGTCGCGCCGTTCTCGTTTGAATTCGGTTCGGGTGAGGCGGGACTAGTTTAACCAATGGGTCTCATCTCATATGATACCCGTTACCCCGATAACTATGCCATCTTTTTTTAGGAAATGTCATTAGAAAGAGAAAGCACAATATCAAATATGACAAATCGCAGACCGTGTTGTTCGCTTACACTCGATTCCGATTCCGTTTTCTCTTTGCACTTTGCATTAGTAACCACCCGATGCGAATTTATTTTTATTCCGAATCCGTATTCAAGTTCTCGGCCGGTTCCGGATAATCCGGATTCTTTTAATATTCGGATCCAACGGATTTTTGGATACGTATCCTTACATCACTACCACATACAGTATTGTGAATTTCTCACAGAACGCAAAATTCCCAATAACTGTGGTAAGGCTAACCCTTGAATAATTAACCGGAGGCGGCGATGGAGGAAATAAGTAAGTGCGTATAGATTACATAACTGATAAGAGGATATAATATTGTGAAATGCTTACCCGGTAACTAATTCAAATCCGGATTGGCTCGGCTTAACATTTGCAGAATGTGGTATGTCTCTAAAGTCGCTCCGTGAGTGCTACGCGTCGAAGGAGCGGACGACCTTGGGAAAATACGCGTCTTGTAAGCGGACGACCTTGGGATAAATACGCGTCTGAGGACGATCTTGAAAAATACGCGTCTGGAGCGCGGACGACCTTGGAGGAAATACGCGCCTGGAGAGCGAACGACCCTGGGAAATACGCGTCTTGGGGCGGGCGACCGCTGCCTCGTATTTCTCCAAGGTCACCCGCTCCCTGGACGCGTAATTCTCCCAAGGTCTTCCGCTCACCAGACGCGTATTTTCCCAAGGTCGCTCGACCCAGAAGCGTATTTCTCACAAGGTCGTCCGCTCCCCAGGCGCGTATTTTTTCAAGGTCGCCCGCTCCCCAGGCGCGCATGTCTCAAGGTCGTCCGCTCAGGCGCGCATTTTTTCCTAGGTCGTCCGCTGCTCTAACGCGAAGCACTCACGGAGTGACTTTAGAGACATGTTGCAAATGTTTAACCGAGCCAATCCGGATTTCTAATACTTACTGGGTAAGAATTTCACAATAATATATCCTTTCTCAGTTATAACCTATACGGACTTACTTATTTCCGCCTTCGCCGCCTCTGGTTATTTATTCAAGGGCTGGCCTTACCATCGTTATTGAGAATTTTGCGTTCTGTGAGAAATTCACAATATTGTATGTGGTACGGAACACTCTATGCGCGAATTGAACTCGCACATGACCGTTTTTAGTGTTCCGTGAAACGGAACATTTATGGAATCACTTCGGTGTCCGGCCGTCCTTCTGTCTGTCACAGGCGATTTTCTCTGAAACTATTCGACGTAAAAATTTGAAATTTAGCACAGAAATAGAGTGTGATGGCACAATTATAGGCGTGAAGTAAAAGAAGTTGAATTTTAGTTCTGGGAGTTAATTTCAGAAGGTAAACTGAGACATGGAAAAAAAATTCAAAGGCGTCGTGTAAGGTATCGAATAAAAACTTATTGAAGCACGAATTCAACATTATATGTATATGATGTATTTTTTATGCATTTTTTTAAAGATTTTTTTGGGAAACACGCTTAAAAATTGCTGTCCCCCACCCTTATCACCAGAAGGATCGCTGAGAAAAATCTGAAAAAAATCATGAGCATTAAGAATTAAGTGTAGATTGTAGATCAATTGTTATAAACAATTTAATTGTTTATTTTCTTATAACTGCTAAACCATTGTTTTTAGAGAAAAAGTTTTTCGACAAAAAATATTTCTTACTATGTAGGAAACAACTTTTGTCCCTACACATTTTTTAAAATTTTTAATTTGGCTCCGCGCATACCAGCGTTGGTGCCGTCGGCGGCGGGTAGCGCGGCAGATAGGCGGAGATCTGGCGGCCAAGGTTTGCTCAGGTTAAGTGAGGGGCCGATGGCACGGAACACTAATTGTGCAAGCATAGCCTGCACTTGGCCGAATTTTTTTTATTCCACACAGTCACGACAACGCCCATGAATTAAATTATTTTTGTCAAATACCGTATAATATGTACGTATTTAATTTTCGGCATCGACGCCTCTGGTAGAAAACCCAACTGGTCAAGCTTAGTAATTAATATAGGTTCTATAATCTATACTATCCTGTTCAAAAATATAGGTATTTTCAATTTTAATGGTATGATTTACAGAATTTTTTCAACTTTTCTACTGGGATTTCATTTACAACCTTCTTTATTAATTCTATGACATTTGAACATAGAGTAGGTGACGTATTTTAAGCTTTTATTCTAGATTTAACCTGATGCCACATATTTTCTATCGGGTTAAAAACGCAATAATACGGTGGTAGTCGCAGAACGGTATGCCCCACTTCTTTTGAAATATTGTCACAGACATATTCTTTTCTGATATTAAATTATTTTAGTACCGATAACAAATCATTTTTTTATAACTTTCTTCAAAGTATGTATATGTCATTTTCCAGCATAAATTCCTTTATTTTAGATTTTTGGCTGGCTGTATTTGTAACTTTTTTTAACTGCCGGCTATGATAGCTCGCATTATCCATGACGATGACACTATTTTTAGGTACATTTTTTAAAAGATAATTTTGAAACCAGTTTTCACAAAGTTCGACAGTTGTGTCATCGTGGTAGTCTAAACTGAAATCTTTAATATTTTTGGCTGATAATAGCAGACAATTTGGAATCCACCCATTTTTTAAAGCGGCGTGTATGTTTGTGTAATTATTGTGATTCTTTTTCCCATGTTTCAAGGAGCGTTGTTTTGGCAGTTGTCACTGAAATCAGCCCACCCTTTTTTTGGGGATGTCATGGGTGTCGAACTAAGTTTCATCCAAATAAACGGTAATGCGTTTTTCAGCTCTGTATCTTTTTATAGATTGTAGGTATTCAAACCTAAATTTTCGTACCCTTTGAGACTCCATTATAGTTGATCTTTTATTTATTATCCGGTATTTAAAACCCATCTTAAGCAATATATTGTAGAGGCTAGTTCTGCTACACAATATGTTGGTTTTGTCGGCTTTTAAACGTGATTTTATGGAATCCAGTGTTGGTACAATGTTTTCTCTGAACATTTCGTACACTTTTCTTCGAATAAAGTACTTTTTCTTTTGTCCAAACACTTAGCTTTACCAACATCACATCACTTTGTATCCAGACGTGATTATCGTATTATATCACGCACTATGGATACTGGAATTTTTGTCATATCGCTTGTTTTTTTCACTGCATCGCAGCCCATTTTCACTAAATACTCATAAACGTTTTTTATAATTTGTTTTGCGTCTGGCGACAAATGTTCTCTATGAAACTTTTTTGATGTCTCACTTGTAGAAATAATGCGACATTCTTATTTCTTCTTTTTGCAAGTATTTAGCAATTTAACATATGAACGTTTCAAAAGCTTTCAGAAAACTAGTTTCAATTTTATTTTAACACCTTCTCTTAATCATTTAGGTAAAAGAAATGTACATTTCTTGTACCTAATTTTTTTTCTTGGAATTCTTATTTTAGGAGGGTACGACCCTGCGCCATCAGGTAAAAAGGACACGATTTATGACTGGAATTGGGGTTAAGAATCATAATATATTAAATTTAAATAAAATCAGAATGACGGACACCAGGCACACTCATTAATCTGAAAATTTACACGTTTGAACAGACTTTTTTTTACCGAATTCGTTAAATCTTTGTGTGATATTCTAAATACCTGGGCAGACTGTAAAAGGTCCAAGATATCAAATATTGCTACAATATCACTGAAGGTTTGATGCGTTCAAAACCTCCTGCTTACTCGTTACTAGTCGCAGTTTTTAAATATGACTAGTTAAAACCATAGACAAAATATATTTAAACCATCACAACGTATTCGCGACACCAGCTGAATCCGCCCAAAGTATGGGCGAAAAAGTGCGTTTGTACGCATATGGCGCCAGTCAGGTTTTTAAACGACGGTTCTCTCGAGGCATGCGCACTCGGGACGTCTCGCAAAAGTGGTTGTTGAACTCGATGACGCAACTCGGCGATCAGAACCGGGCCGAAAAAATCTCAGTCATTTTTATGTTATGGTATTTTTGGTTGGGGTGGCGCATATAGCGAACCTCTGAAGCTTGTTATTTCGATACAAAAATATTCTTTACAAAGTGTTAAAGACATTTCATATGTTTTGCCAATTATGTATCAAACTTTTAAATATAAGGAATTATTTTGTAGTCTATTTCTTACAATTAGGGCATAAATACAAATAGTTTAATTCCAAATTTAAATTATATCAATATGTGAAAGAATAGTAGGTAAAAAATATAATTTATCTTCAATGCACTCCGGTGTTGAAGTGAATACACACACGGAGAAGTAGAAATATTTATCAGTGACGTATATTGAGTGTGGTCAAGGTGTCAGAAAGGCACTGATGGGGTGTGTGTGTGTTAGGGGCATTGTATAAGGGGTAAGGTGGTGTAAGAAGGTCATATATATATAGTGACAATGCCTCCTCCTATATTGCATAAGGGTGAGTGTCCAAAAGGCATATTTGCGCTTTCGCCAAAGGGGCACTAAAAATACTAGTGGATTAGGGTAGAGGGGAGTATTTTAAAAGGGATGGCGAAAGAAAAAAGCGCTTTCGCCAAAGGATCGCTAAGATATCAGTGGATTAGATTGACATGGGGCCGTAAGTAAGTAGCGCTTTCACCAAAGTATCAAGCGCACACACTATAAATAGGTGTCCAAATATTTACATCTTACCATAGAACTTGGTCTGTTCAATAATTATACAGGATGGGATGCCAATCCAATAAAATATACACATAGTTTTGGTAATTTTTTTATTTACTATTTTACTTCTTAAAACAGTTGCATATTTTATTTCTATTGTTTAGAATACTATGTTTATATTTTATTTCAACTTTCAATTTTGTAAATGTAACGTTTCACAAATTAAGAGGGGGACATTAAAGAGACGCACTGGATATTTATAAACTGAGCTATTTTCGAGGACTATAATATATATATATATATATATATATATATATATATATATATATATATATATATATATATATATATATATATTTATTTATTGAACAAGTATCAACAGCACAGGTGCCAATTACAGATACAATTATAGGTACATTCCACTTAAACTATGCAGTATATAACCAGAAAAAAGTCCAACAGAAAATCAACATTAAAACACAGATACACAGAAATACGTCAATACAATAAAAACCCACTCAGACAAATACGTGGTTACATATGTAAATCATTAGTTAACTGTCTTTCAACTTATTCTCGATTAAAATTCTGAATTGGGTAAGACTAGTCGTATCCACATCAATATCAGACGCATACAGATTAAAATAGTAGCACATCTTATAGATTGGGGAATTCTTGTACAGATTTGTTCGAGGATGAGTCAGATAAAAAACATTAGAGGCTCGCGAATTAATTCTATTGATGGCAAATGGCAGCTTACCAAGAATGTCAGGGCAGTCAATTTTACCTTTCAAAATTTTGAACAAAGTGCATAGTAATATTATAATTCTTCTTTTTCTCAACGAAAGCCTCTCAAAGATACTTAACAGGTATTCATTGTCATACCCCTTCTGGGGATATATACCAAATTTCCTATAATACATGCACTTCGAAAACCTTTGCACTTTCTCAACAAGTGATACCCACACATTATATTGGGGGGACCATATTACGCTACCATATTCCAATACTGGCAACACAAGGCTATCAAAAAGA
Organism: Philopedon plagiatum; assembly: GCA_963971165.1. Lineage (NCBI taxonomy): Eukaryota > Metazoa > Arthropoda > Insecta > Coleoptera > Curculionidae > Philopedon > Philopedon plagiatum. Next base: position 103,353,842 of record OZ020191.1, on the reverse strand, counting down.
TGCCAGCTAACATCTATGCTGAAATTTTTGGTATTTCTTACTATAAAACCTGATATTTTTTGTGCACTATCGATTTTAGATACTATATGGTTAGAAAAAGATAATGTTGGGTCAAAGATTACACCAAGATCCTTATGGTGATTCACACGCTGTAAATTATAAAATAAATAAATATATATATATATATATATATATATATATATATATATATATATATATATATATATATATATATATATATATATATATATATATATATATATATATATATATATATATATATATATATATATATATATATATATATATATATATATATATATATATATATATATATATATATATATATATATATATATATATATATATATATCGCCATTATCGACAGTTTTGTATAGCAAGAAAACTCAGATTTAAGACAACAAACTATACAATTTTTGTTGAAATCTCACTAATGGTTACATTTTTATCATTAATAAAAAGAATAATTACAACTAATATATTTAGTATTTATTACTCGATAAAAGATTCACGTCATTTGAAATGAATTTTGAAGTACGGTCCTGTCTATCACAAGGCAAACGTTCGACAAGGCGCAAGCCCGCAGAAGACTGTGTTTACGGATTCAGCTTGGTAAATTCGCCACGTTCGCATATTGACATTATTTCTCTATTATATATTTTCTCTATGGTTAAAACCAATAAGCGTTTAATAATAGGTACACTGGCATTTTCTTTGCCCAAATTATAAAATCACATTTATGTTTTGGTTCTGTTTCTGTACATGTCAATATGATTTGCAGTATTAAATTAACATTAAAAGTTAATAAAATGTCCACCAAAATCTTGCCAACTTTATTTCAAAAAGTATTGGCATAAAAATAAATAAGGCTTTACCAAATGCCCACTAACTTTTATAAAAATATCCTTTTTTGGCGACTTTGCCTTAATTAAGATTCTAATACCATTTTTTTAAAACAAGTTGCTGTAAGCTGGGCTCTGTCTAGCCGGATCGCCACACTGGAAAATTAATTTTCTGACGCCCTATACAGGGTGTTCGGAAATAGCATCAAGAACATTTAGGGGTGCACGTATCGTCCCACAATAAGAAAAAAATATCATACGAACAAACTACTTGTTACATTCAAATAAAGGCACTTATTAGTATTAACTTAATTCCCAAAGCTAATTGCTCTATTCTTAAGGGATCTTTAATTATAATTATTAAATAAAACACATTTCTTGGACATCATCTTCAAATGCCTCTAGCTCCCCAAGAAAGCATTTGCGGACCATATGATATTTTTTTCGTATTTTGGGACGATACATACATACACCCTTAAATTTTATTGATGCTTGTATAATAAATTACGACGTTTAAAAATGATGCTGTCGAATAGAGTTTGCCCTGTCCTTTTCAATGAACACCTACAAAGGGTCTGTGGCTATTAAGAAAATATCCAGATGGCGCTGCCTGTCAATAGCTAAACTTGTCAAACATGGGAAAAACTTAAATCAAACTTGGTTTGAGCGTTTTCCCGAAAATTTTGTTATTTGAAAGATATTAACCGACGTTCCATTTTTTTAAAACTCTATGTAAGTCAGAATATACTTGAAATTTCTGCCAACCTCTGAAAGTCAAACAAAATCGGAATTAGACATCATCATTACAATCATTATTACATCACTATTACAATTTAGTTTTACTTTTATAAATAATTTCAGTCGAAATATAAGAATTTTTTTAGGTCCCCTAGGGGTATTATCTTTTGAAAGAAAATTTATACCGAGAAGTAGTATACTAAGGTGGGATCATTTGGACAACAATTTAGGAAATACAAGAATACACATAAGTTCAACGGGAACCATAGAAGATGATGGACTTGGATTTCTACAAGTAGATTTTGCAAATAAGTAAGCACACACTAAGGACTTCGCAGAATTTCATTCTGTTTGGTTTCCTGAGAAAATACTGGTCAAGTTTAGTCCATTTTTAATGGAAATCCGTTTTATAATAACAGTATAAAATGAGAAATTTATAATTCCCACTTTATTTAAACAACATAAATTATTTTTCGTCAACACTGTAACCAGAGGATATTTCACATATAATTTGTCATGGGTAAAAATGTTGGTTTTTAAATTTTTTAGTATGTACCAGTATGTAAACAATCAAGTGTTGTTTTAAATACAGCTTATAATATAGATATAGAATATAGATTATCCACAGGGATTTGATTTTATTAAGTTTTCACTGTTGCCTCTTGAAGGAAGGGTGAAAGAAACCTGTTAAATATTTTAGGTTTGTTGGAGGAGGTGTACTGCGATATGGCTGTGTTCAAGAAGAAATTAGATTTATGATATGTCCGGAGTTAATAATTAGTAGATTGTTTGTTGAGCAGTTAGGAAATACTGAAGCCGTTATAATTACAGGTACAAAATTAGTGATATATTATAGCTATATATTAGTGCTATCTTTTTTTGACCTGACAAAACAAGGAGGAGGATATTGTGTTTAGGTGGTATGTTCGTTCGTTCGCTTGTTTGTTTGTCCGTTTATACCCTTGTATGACCACAATGGTTGAATCAATTTTGAAAAATGATGCAATAAAATTTTTGTCTCAGTTCCGCGAGTATCACAAGCGATATTAAATTTGGCTTTTAAAAAAATAATTCAAAGCCGTATTAAACAAAATTAAGTTTACGATGGCTTTTCAAAGGCGAAACATTAAATAATATACACAACTAAAAAGTTTCATATTGAAAACTAGTTCAGAAACCTAAAACCCGACTACGCAAAATAGTAACTGAAAAGTTAGAAACAAGTTGCCTGCTTTAAATGGGGTTTATATTCATAGATATATTACAAATTTGTGTATACCAGAAAATGTATATTTATGAGAAAAGATGTTTCATAGAACAAGCGTAATCACTCATCGTCAAATACCTAAGCGCACTACAAATTAACATACTTTAGAGACTTTCTACAACTAAGATTTTTTACACTTTCCACTTCTGAATGTAAACTTAAGCTAAGGAGGTTCGTTTATTAATGCTATTGGATAAGTATTTGATTAACGACATCGTGCGACAACGCTTGTTCTGTGTAACATCCATAGGCGTTAAAAAAACTATAGACAAAGAATTTCATTCATAAAATCGTTTAGCACCAAATCAATCATCCGTTTAAAAAATGCATACGACTAAGAGAGGTAGACACAGCGGAAAAAATTGCAACACTGTCCAACATTCCTAGCGACTGCCTCTTCCAGCACAAGTGGCGTGCTTTTTTGTATTAAATTTTTGTTATCCTAATATTACTAATAAGTAGGTATATGCAAAACGGTCACTTAAACACGCCTGAATGGCTTAGGTAGAAATTTCACACAGGTGTTTAGGACCGGAATAGGATGTAGTCTACTTTTTATCCAGAGAAGTCGTATACAAGGAGTGTCGCAAATGTTGGTTCTGCGAACCATTAAAGGAAATTTAAAATTTCGCACGCCTAATCGGCAGGCGCGGCCCGTCCATAAGGTCATTTGGTCAATGACCCACCTAAATTTATTTTCAATGATCCACCAATGAATTTATTTTTTAAAACCAAACTTTCAAAAAAGTACAAGTTCTGTGCGAAAACTCCCCAAGAAAGAATAAGGCCAAGCCATCGTCGAAAGATATCCAAGCTTGCTCCGGGCTGGGTCGTATTTTAAATTCGCCTCATAGGTTTATATGGACGTTATAAATTCATTAAAACTTAGAGACAAACAGACATACGCGCTTTATGAAGTTAAAAAGAGACAAAATTTGTCGACGACCCATCAATAATATCGCGCCACTCCCAGTATGGAAATACACTCGAACCGCCCCGTGAAATATACTCTTTCAAAACATTTGGGTTGGACAAAGAAAAACTAATTGGGTACCTAATATGCGCAATGTATTGGCATTGTATTAATGTATTATTAATTAGCGGCTAACCGCACATCATTTTATTAGCTCTTTAATTACGCAACTTTTTTCCCATTGAATTAATTTTGTATTTCTAACTATTACCGATATTCCCATACTGGCCCTTCTTATCTTGGACATCGTATGTATATAAATATATTTTTTAAATAAGTAACCAAACTTTATTTTTAAACAATTTCACAATATTATTTCTGCACCCAGCTACACCAATGGATTCAATACAAGTGAATATAACCTCACTTACTTGTGAAAAGAAACTTCTGGGTATAAATAGCCCAATTTTTTGCTCACCATATTTAAATATTTTTTCGCAAAATAATGTCAGCTTCTTCAAAGAAAAACACGTAAACGCTTCTCGCAAACAATAAAAACACAATTCCACTCTCGAACAACGTCGCAATCGTCAGCAAATTATATGAATGGCCGTTTGCGTCACTTCTCAATTCCTAGTAAAACTGGTAGTAAACGGCCAAACAGCGGTGCCGCTTGTTCTTATCACAGTGAGAAGGGAATGAAAGTTTATTCGGCCATGATGCATAAAATAGAACAAAATGTATTCCTTTTATTATTACTTAACGCGAATTTTATTACATGATGATGTAGTCATATGGTTGGGTATTGCTTGGATGACGTCAATCACGACATTTTGTACACTTTGGCAACCATCTGCAGTTGACCAATCAATACAATCGACCAGTTTTTAGTGCAAATCGAATAATTGATTGCTTTGAATAGTAAATAACTTTGTCTTTAGTTTTTCTAACGTCTATGGTAATATCTTTCTCATGAATAGATATGCCAGACATCTTGTAGTACTCATATAAAACTTTGTAATACAACTAAGAATATAAATCCCATTTAAAGACACGCAACGTGTTTCTAACTTTTCAGTTGCTATTTTGCTTAGTCACGTTTTAGTTTTTTAAACTAACCTTTTATTATATTATTTTAAAAGCTTGAGTAATGGAGCTCTGTTAAATTCTCTTAGGAGCTGAGCGATATAGTAACTACACCGGTTATGGCGATAGTTTTGAATGGGAGAATAATTGCGACGACGAGACACCATATGATATTTTTGGTAGGAGAAGAACGACTGTTTGTGTGATAGATGCCACACACTTTGTTAAGCCCAAACAGCAATTTCACTGTGCTTCAATTTTAAGAGAATTAAATAAGGTTGGTGTTTAGCTATTTAATACGTTTAGTACCGTAATATAACTCAGAAATCCGACCAATCTAACCAGTACTCTTTTTTGACGTTTTTATTCTCAATATATACGCTCTTTTAGCGTTTTTAGGTGGGTTACAACATATGTATTTATATGATTTGGTACCATTTTTAGGTATTTTTTGTCTTTGTGATTAGTAATTTTTGTTGGGACGCAGGTAAATGTCTTACGTCTCAGATATGAAAACTTTCTGTCTTACATGCGCGAAATAATATTTGAAAGTTATAATTGTTGTAAAAGAATTGATGTGTGTAAAAAGATAAATGCATTTTTAATGTTTTTTTTGCATATTTGACAAATTAACATAATCTTAAGACTTTGAAGTTTACCGATGCCAAGTTTAATTTCTATACCTCTAATAGAACAGGGCCTAACACGGAATTAAAAATGTAACATATGAAACCCTATGTCCGGTTTTAAAAAATGCACTATATACAGTAGGGTTCAGCTTGGTACAGACCTAGTTAGAGTATGGACGAATTCACTCGTATCCGCAGTTAAATCAATCGCGTGGGGAATGCTATTTTTAGATACACGTCAGATGCATTATTTTGATTTTAGCAGCATTTTTGCGGCCTATTTCGCTTCGAGCGTTGAATGTATGAGACGTGCTAGTCTAAAAACAATAATTCTAGCAAAATGGACGTTTACGAAGTAGAAATAAATTCTGCATTTTCTATATATATCACAATAATTACATCCCTGAAAGGGAGTACATTTTAAATGATACCATTTAGGGCACTTATCGCAGCCGATATTTTTTAAATCGTTATCTTCTGTGTCACTATCCATATCTAAGCAACAAACTGCACAAGTTTCCTTTATTTTGACCTCCCTTATCTCTTCGTCATATTCTGGCAAATCTTGATGTGGTATATTTTTTATATTGGTCATTTGTTTTGGCCTCTTTCTGTTAGACGAAGCTGAATTTTTTTCTGCAGCACGTTTTAGTCTATATGCCTTTCTTTTTTCTTTTTCAGCTTCAGCATTTTTTTTATTATCGATTTTGTTCTGTAAAATATTTCTAAATTCTTCAGAAGAAATCGCTGCTGGAAGTCGATCTTTTTTTGTTATTGTATTCCTTTTATTTTTTAGAGGAACAGGAATATATAAATGGCTATTAAAAGATGGGGAAGGCTTATTACTAGCATTTGAAGGTTTTAAAGTTATGTCTTGCAATACGTTTGCTGTTTCTTTACTATCGTCGGGAACTAAAAATGCTTTTTGAAAAGATTTTTTAGGATTACTTGTTCCGCTACTTGTTAGAATTTTTAAATTATTGGTATTCGCATCGTCTGACATATATTCATTTAATTTTTCTTTTACCTCTGAAGTAGCAGCTGCTGTATCATTGTACTTAATAATATTTCTGATCGGGTTAACAACAAGTTCAAACGTTTCAGGAATTTTAGGGTCTCTTATTTCCTCATTTATATCTTCACTATCCAAATACTCTATTCTATTCAGATCTTCACCCCTTTCTTTATTTTCTGTTATTAATGCAGTCGTTGTAATGGTGTTATTCATAGTAAATTTGGGCTCTTGGTTAAGGTTATCTAAATCTTTACTCGCATCTTTTTCCTTCCATTCGTGTATAATTGCAGTGGTCGTAATTGTGGTAGCATTGTATTTTTCAGGTGATTGATTTATACGTCAGATTCGTCTAGTCCCTGAATTTCTGTAACGGTATTTTCAAATTTGGTGTTTACCATATTTTCTTTTTCATATTCATTCGGTGTAACCACAAGATTTTGTTTAATAATGCTGTCATCTACATTCGGACTATTAGTATTTAATTCCTCGAAATTAATTACAATAACATGTTCTGCATCCGTTAGGGGTTCATTCTGTATTTGTATAAAAGGAACTTCCTCATTATCACAAATTTTTAAAGTTCCATCGGGCATAACAAAAGCATCAAGGCTTTGACTTATGGGATAAGTTTCCGATTTAATTAGGTCAAGTTGCTCAATGATGTCATCAACGTTTTTAATACCCGCATCAGTAAGTTTATTTTTAAAATATTTTAAAACATCTGTGGTTGTTTCCAGTTGTTGTAAGGAAATGGGTTTTATGGTATGAGTTTCTGGTTGCAGTCTTTCAATACTATTTTGAATACATTTGCTGTAGTCAACTGCATCAGGATTAAATGGAAACAACCCACATTTCCTAAAACCATTTTTAATTGCTTGTGGTAAAGAGTCATCATGAAGTACTATTTTCAGTAATGGACAAAAAGTGCATTTAGTTATGACACAGTTGATATTTTCAGGTCTAAGTTGCCAATCTCTTACAATTTTCTTCCAATTAGTTTTTAACGGCTTGAAAACACTAACATCTGCGGGCTGCATAATATGGGTGGTGTTAGGCGGCAACGCATACAAAACTATACCATTATCGTGGCAGTACTGGCTTAATTCCATGGATAAATGGGATTTATGTCCATCTACAAAGAGTAGTACTGGTTTCATTGTGTGATTTTTTTCTAGATATTTATTTAAGCCATTTGCGATATACTCGTAAAATACCTCTGTGGTCATCCATCCACTCTGCGATCTTCCTATAAACCAACCTAACCTAATGGTACACTATCCACAAGAGCTTTGTTTGGACGAACGAATGGAAAGACAACCATAGGAGTTAATGTCTTTCCATCTGCTGAGAAAATAAGGAGCACCGTAATTGTTTCTTTTTCATTTCCCTTTTTCACTTCATAAATGTTTTTATAACCCCTTGGTGCCAGCACCTTCCCTGTCTTAGGACACATTGAGAAACTGGTTTCATCCCCATTTAAAATTCGCGATGGATCGTTTAAAATGTCAAGTAAGTTGTTCTTTGCCAAATAACTTTTTAGTTCTGTAAACCATTTTCTGATTAATTCTTCGGTTATAATGCTTCGTCCTTTTGTCAGTCCTTCTGCCTCTCGTAAGGCCAGTGTTGGATGTCTTTGTAAAAATGCAGCATACCACTTTTGACCGGGCCTTTGATCTTTAAACGGTGTCTTCCTTTTATCACTGTTTACTATCTGTTGTACAGTATTTAGGAGGTCATCTTTTTTTTTGTGGAAATCCACATTTTGCTAAGCAAGTAAGCCAGTTTTCCAAAGCGTCCTCCTCTTCTTTTGTCAAAACAGTGCTTGGACCCATTTTACGTGGACCCTCTGCTACTCGCCCATGTATTCTGTCTTGTAAAGTACCGCGAGATACACCAAATTGTCTGCTTGCCGCTCTAATGCCTAACTTTTCTTCTCGGATTGCCTTTAAAGCATTGGCTAACGCTTCTTCTGAATATTTGTGAATTTCGTGAGACTTATAACGGTTCATTCTGAATTCTACCTGTATAAAAAAAACATCGGTTACCCTCAATTATCTCATGGCTGAGTACTAACTCCCCCTTTCTTAAAGTCAGCCGCATTAGCATCTTTGCGGTTTTGGGCGGCTGACTATTGGTTACAATAATTTTATTTTTGTAGTTGAGAGTAATCCTAAAATTTTCAGACTAATTGCCTTATTTATAACACATATAAAGTTTAAAATCGTAAATCTTGTAAACATTCTAATAGTCAGCCAGTGGGGCCGACTAAGAGATTCTGATAATAACAGACAACCAGTTCTCAGCCACCCAAAAAGAATGTGTAAATAGAATTTTAACCTAAAATTTGTTGTCGAAATTTATTATTTATCACCTAGACATCATAATAAAAATCATTTGCTCTCATTATCATAGGACCGTGAACCTCTATTTCTTATTTCCAATCCGCATGTAGCTTAGTAAAAATAGTGATTTTCCTTACCAAAACACAGCCACTTAAACGCGCCACCAAACAATCACCCGCTTGTCTAGAGTTTTTAGATCAGACTATGTAACTGCTAAATTGTTATTGGCGGGAAAAGTGGCTGACTACTGGAAAATTGATACCCGAGGGAAAAAATAAATGGTATTCTTGTTTTTATTTATTATTTCGTAAAATGGCTGACTACTGGACGGGGCTGGAATTAGGCGCACTTACCCTATCGGAGTAAAGTTTGCTGAATGGTACTATCAAGGGAATTCAGTTCGTGCTATTAGATTTTTTTATAAACGCATTTCTAAACAGACCAGTTTCTACCGTTTCAACAGTACACCATCATTTTAAAACAGTTGGCTGCGTTTCTCTCGATAGGGAAATGCGGGAAATAATGGTTGTGACCACAGTAAACGAAAACCCGACGGTTTCCACCAAAACTGTTGCAGAACAGGTGGATGTTACTGTAAGTTCGTTGTTGGGATTATTTATTATTAGAAAACATATTTCTTTTCCTTCATAAGGCCGTAATAACACTGTTGTTGCGGTGCAATAATAAATTCATTTTAAAATAATTTAATATTTTAATAAGCTAAAATTTCGTAAATATTCTTTTTTAGAACTCAAAATAACATAACCCCAACCGTCGCCAAAGTTACACTGATGTATTGTATTGACGAATTTACGGTGGCTGGCGGCTAGACGAAATCTGCAGTAGCGGGGAGCGGGAACGCAAGTATTACTGCAGCGATCGGGCAGAGCTCGATAGTTTCCGGCCGTCACCGCCATTAATACGACCATAGATAATTTCTTCCTGAAGATGTTCGCAGTTAGGTGATCTTTACTGTATACATATACGCTTTCGTGCTACAAGAATCATGTCATTTTTATGTTTCTGGTCGAGAAATGAAAGAATCACGCCGCTTCAAAATAAATTTTAGTTGAACATATTCTTACATTTTCAGATATGTAGTATAATGTAAACTTTTAGCAATAAGTAAGCAGTGAGTTTTCAAAAACTTAGTATTTTGCGAGATTTTTTGTTGACTTCTAAATTACTCGAATACTAGCAATCACATTTTAATGAAATTTCGTATATATCAAGTTTTTGAAGGTTAAAAAATTTAAATATAACATTATTTTCTAAAAATAAATTACCCCTAATCTTCTATAGAAAATCGTTCCCTGTCGTGTGTGGTGTATAAATAATTTTACCGCAGTAAAGGGGTCACTTCGTGAGCCTATATATATCGTACCCAAAAATGAATCATAACGCTAAAAAAGAAAAATTTAGATGCTTCCATGAGAAAAATTCTTTCAGTCTATGGGTAATATACAGGGTGTCCGGAAATTCCGTTCGTATATTTCGAGGGGAAATTCCACATATGAAAATATGAAAAAACGTACATATGAATGTAGGTTCTTAAATGTCTTATACGGGAGCTATAGCCGTCCGAAGGTGACCTCCAAAGACGATTAAAACCTAAATAAAGAAAAAACTTTGTAGTTTTAGGAATACATATACCGTTTGGAAGATAGTTTAAGTTAAAGTGTATCACAAAATTTCAGTTAGATGAAATTTCTTTTGACTCCCCATAAAATAAACTACGGTGTGCAGCAAAAATTGTATGTTTTTATTTTTAATGATCATAATATTCTTGAAACTGACGTAACATTTACGGTTATCTCTAATAAAGTCTACAGAAAATACCGGGTGTCAACGAGATCACTTTCCGGCTGCCATTTCTGTAGTATTTAATCGAACAAGATGAAACTTGGCAGGAGTCATAGGCTAATAAAAAGTCACTTTTCTAGGTACTTGTCAAATTTCGACGAATTCCGGTTTAGCCGGAAGTGACACCAACTTTAGATTTTCAAATGAGACACCCTGTATATTTCTTGATTTTTGGAATCTAGAGATCATTTTACGTACAACTGTATTATTTTTATTACTTTTTGTGTCAATTTACCATTTTTAAAACAATTTTTTTGTTTTAATCTAGAGTTCCATGACCCACCTTCAATCGTTCTAATAGACGTGTACGTCTGCACAAAAATACCTACACAATTTTATCACTTTTCATTTGTCTTACCAGAGCGTTCAAAGTTGACTAAATCCTTTTTTTGATAATAACTTAAAAAAATTAAATACAACTATAACACTTTCATAGTATAATTAGATGTAGTTTTTTATTACGAATCCAACGGTGTATCACAACATCAAAATTCTCTTGGATTTTCTAAAGAAAACTGCATTTTATTGCCATAGCCATTTGTTATGGTTTGATCAAACATGTAACTGCACGACGATCAAATATTATATCCAGTTAGCCATGACAAACAATTAAATTATTATAGCTGTTTAAAAAATAACGGAATGAAGCCTCAAAATATTGTTAAATAAGGAATATGCACATTTTTTTTTTATTGCATAAATCGTTTAAGGAAGTCATTACAACCCCAAAACTGCTATTTTGAAGAAAATTACTGGGTTAGTTTAGCTACAAAAAATTTTTAATTTTCGTTATAATTTATTACAACTGCAAACGCAGCCATTTGCCTGCTTAAAAAAGTTACGTCACGAGGATAAGTGGCAATCTCCATGTTAACGTAAAGCTGAACCGAGGGCTGCCTACCTACAATCGTCTAGAAAATCAATAATTTCTGTGATAGTCCGAAAGCAAGTCAGTATTTTCTCGAATGATTGTACCTCTATCAATTGATTTACCAAACTGATTGTTAATATTGTAATGTTATATGCTTAGGAATAGAAAAATGTCAGTCGACAAGACCTAAAGTCAAAAAGGTGATTTTTTTACAATAATATAGAACATTTTTTCTGGGAGAGGAAATACAAGATTTTTACCGACTCTCGGACTAAAGCGATTATTATCCGATACAGCTACCTGTGACAGCTGACAGCTATGTATGGAGATCGGCATTACTGTGGATTTATAAACTCAGTTGAGGTTCAGTTGAAGTTGAGGTTCAAGATAAATAAACGCAAACGCGTACTTGCGTTTATAAACTAAGTTCAGCTCAGTTCAGAAGTTTCCATTACGCTGGCGTAAAGTTCGAGATAACCAAATTTTATGTTCGCAGTTGGTGCAGTTGGGCTCCCACCAATCAAAACGCAGAATTAATATTCGTAATGGCGAAGCCACCCGACTTCTGCCGATCATTTTGTAAACAAAACTAGAGTTGGGAGATATAGTGATTTTTCGATATCTGTTAGAACAGCGATAGTGATTTAAGAATAGCCGTTATTTTTAACGGTGATTTTTCACTACAGCGATTTTTATTTTTAAGGCGAAAAGGAGCAGCATAGTTGCTTTTACAAGACTGATATTCGGTAATGCAGCTACAATTGGAAGTAAAATTAAAATTATAACTTGACTTGGTCAGTAAGTTATTAGGGTAAAAATAGTATTTTTTCGATACGGCCAGTGTCAGAGACGTGGCGAATATTAATCGAAAATAACCTTTATTCTTGATTTTTGCGCTAGATTAAGTTAAAAATATTACATTTTTTCCGAAATTAGAATTATAATGCTTTAGGCAACATTGAGTATACCTAGGTATACCCGAAAATGTTTTTGTGACGCTGAATCTAAATACGACAATAATTAATAAAATTATAATCTCTTAGATACTTTTCACATTTGAAATTAACCATCTAAAACTGAAAAAATCCCATTTAATAGCTTCAAAATGGGGGCACACGGAGCCTAAGGGAGATTACAAAATGCTTAATATAACCCACAACATAAATAACAAAATAATTAGAAACAATAGTATAAGACAATATAATAAAAAAAAAACATTCTCGTTTATATTTAGCTAATATAAAAAATATAAACAAAAAACATTCTCTTTTATATTTAAATACTTTTTGGTAAAATTCAAAATTCAGGTACATTGAGACACTGAGACAGAAGGATAACTTGACATAATATGTTATTTTAAATTTTAGTGGAATGCTTTATGTGAGTATTTTTTTTGCAAATATTACACTTTTCAGAAAAGTTTCATCTTCAATTGGTTTAAAAAAATTCAAAATTTCACTGGTTTTCTGTTTTTTGGACATTTTGTGAATCTAAATATATTGCAGGTGTTGAATTTTGCTATAATTAAAAGTATTAAAACTAATTTATCGGTTACTCTATAATCGTTACTACGCGCAATGAAGAATAAATGGCTAATTCACCAACAATATCGACTACGGCCGACCGAACCGATAAACGACAAATCACTGAACATACGTGAATATCTAAAGAATCAGATATATCAACAACGCAAGAAGCGATAATATCTGGCGCAACCGTTCAAGCAGCGATTTTATTTATCAATATCTCAATAACCCGAGAAATATTTATTTTACAAGGGGCGATTACGCGGTCGGATCGCCGTGATCTATTTTGTTTCGGTGAACCGTCCGTGGCGCATGCAGATTTGTTAATCACTGAATACTGAATAACTGGGTTAGCGAGATTTCGATCGCCGCTACCGATAGTGATTTGTCTTTCACGGTGATTGGATCATGGTGATTGATATATCTCCCAACACTAAACAAAACAACAAACCCTTTTATTTTCTTTGCAAAACAATTGTTTGGCCGTTTGCATTGTCTGTGTGTTTCCATATTTTTTTCCAAATATCGCGATTGTGGATTGTGTGTTTTTTATTTTTATTAAATCTGTTTATGTCAGTTGTCATTAATGTCACTTTACCCCGGACCAATGAAATGAACGCGGCGAACTGAGTTTATAAATGGCCCAAAAAGCTCAACTGCGAACTTCAACTGCACGAACTGCGAACCTCAACCTCAACTGAACCTCAACTGAGTTTATAAATCCACCTTTAGTTTCTCAGCTGATTTTGTTGTGATTTTGTTGCTTGTGATGTTAGCGGTTGTGTTTTTATTACAGTGGTAATTGTGTATAATTCTTTTTATTAAACGTTAAAATCTATTACAAATATAAACTACAAATATTGTAGTATGCCAATGTGCAAAACTATCACTGTGAGTGCATTGAAAACCTCCTTTTTCATGTGCCCAAAAAACCGATGTCGAAGAAAGTACCTACTGCAAATTTAATCAAAAATTTTACATGAAGAGGAATCTATAAAGGTTAGTATTGCTAAATTCAAGTAATCATATGTTGCTGTACATTTATTTTTATAGTATAATAAACAATAAGTGTTTATAACTAAATTGTAAAGGCAAATCCAACAGCACTAACTTCCAGCCAATTTTCCGATTTTCTTTGCGCAAATGCCGTTTTGGTCATTTATAACCAGTCTGTTTAATAAAATAAAAGGTTTTCTATCGACTAAATATTCTAGTCTTTGGGAAAAACTCAAGAAAATGGATTTACACTGAAATTTACATTACACTAGGCATTATAAAACGTTTACGTCATAAAAAAAGTGACGTCACAAACAAAAGAAGTGCGTTTTACGAGATGTTGGATTTTGCAGGAAAATTTGCAAAATAAAACCTTTTTTTTTGTTAATAAAACCTAAAATAAATGGAAAACAGCAACTGCCATGGACATTTAATTTATGTAGAGAATACAAAAAAAAATATTTCAGTTTTTTTTGGATTACATGCATATTCCCTATTTGCCATGGAAAACAATTGAATTCAGGATAAATGATAGAATTTTACAAATTTGTAAACAATTATTTTTTCTGGTGTTTAATATTATGTTTCTGGTTTGTGGCGAATTGTTTACAGTCACCCATTATTATTATTCAGTTTTATCATGACTAACTGGATATAATATTTGATCGTCGTGCAGTTGTATGTTTGATCAAACCATATAAAATGGCTATTGCAATGAAATGTAGTTTTCTTTAGAAAATCCAAGATAATTTCGATGTTGTGATGCACCATTGGATTCGTAATAAAAATCGACATCTAATTATACTATGAAAGTGTTATAGTTGTATTTAATTTTTTAAAGTTATTATCAAAAAAGTGATTTAATCAACTTTGAACGCTCTGGTAAGACAAATGAAAGGTGATAAAATTGTGTAGGTATTTTTGTGCAGATGTACACGTCTATTAGAACGATTTAATTGCAAAGTAAATATTAAAATAATGGAGTAGAAAATATAAATTTAATAATATTAATTCAAACTTCAGCAAACGAAACAGAAAACGGTAATTTTAAAAACACAAACAAAAAACAATAGGTACATATTATATAGCTACCTATACCCTATACCAGTGGTTCCCAAATGGTGGTCCGCGGACCCCTAGGGGTCCGCAGGTTATTTTGCGGGGGTCCGACAACCTTTGCTTTGAAACACTACTTGATGCCCTTTTGCACGACGTATGTGTGCACAAACTTTCTCTGAATACATTCTGCTAAAATCCAAACAAAGAAATCGGCTGGATGTTGCTTCAGATCTAAGATTAAAAATTTCCGTTCAGATTTATTAAGAAGGTTTAAGATTTAGTACTGGTTTAAATGGAAATCTTCTAGTTGGTCAGTTATGTTTTGACAGGTTTTTGTCCTGTCATTGTTAATATGTCATTATTACAAACTTGTGAATTATTCTGATATTTCACCGATTTGCTTGGTTTCCAAATCATTTTCATCTTGGAACGAGTTGCTGTAATGAAGTTAGTTCTATTTTTGTCAAAAGTACTTACTAAAATTGCCCTTTTCTTTACAAATTTGTGAGAAAGCTCAAAAATAAGTTCATAGCATAAAACTTAATTGTCTTATTCTTACACTTGTCAGTTTAAAACTTTTGGTTGTCAAATTAGACCGCACTACGTTGGAGAATCTGGCTGTTCAAATCTTAGACCAGATTTAGAAAGAACTATGACAGGAAAGACAGTATTTCATTCTTCTCATTAAAATCCAAAACTGATGATTGATATATTATATTTTTTCTGCTAGAAAAGAGAATATATTTTGCTCAGTTTAGTTCAGTTTTTCAGTTACTTTTATAGGATGCCGTTTTTATTTATAAATAGCATGATGCCTTTTGGTGCAAATTGCCAAGCCATATTAAAGGCATTGAATAAATCGGCACTTTTGAAATAAATATTTTTTTAACAAAGGTTGTTTCTTTTATTATTTTTGAAGCTAAACTGTTCATGGGGGTCCGCATGTTACTAATTTCTAATTTTGGGGGTCCAGAATTTCGAGACATTTGGGAACCACTGCCTACCAATACCTATTATAATGGTAGATAATAAAATCAAGTCGAGTTAAAATAAAATAATCATTCTCGTAATTATTATGTAATAATAAAATATCATTATGAAGAACAATGATTTAAATCATTGATTTTTTTCAAAAAAATCACTTGATTTAAATCACGATTTAAATCATGATTTAAATCATTTGATTTAAATCAAGCCAACCCTGTTTGAAGGTATGCAGAACTTTTTCAAAATAAAATAAATTTGTTAAATTCAAAGATAAAAAATTTTCCCATATGCTGCGCACTTTCTGGCGGTCGCTGTATGTTTTCAACAGTTTTCTAATGAATGGAATTTCAAATGTCTTTACAAGTACTCGTAATCCAAAGTCAAACGGCCAAGTTGAACGTGCTAAACAAAATAGTTGATAAATAAAGCTCTTTCTGATAATAAAGACCTTCACTTAGTTTTACTTAATTATCGCAATACACCTCTAGATCATTTTGGGTTTTCTCCTGCCGAATTGCTTATGTCTCGCAAATTACGGGATTTAGTGCCTGTAATAAATGAATATCTTAAACCACATATTATTAATCACAATACATATTTTAAAAATCTTAAATTTAAACAAGGTATAGTATTTTGATAAAGGTGCAATATCTGTTGGATTAATAAAAAATGATGAGAAGGTCAGGTATCACAAACAAAAAAGTTCAAATTGGTCGTTCGGCAAGGTAATTGATAAGATTAGACCGAGAACATACAGAGTGAAAATATAAAATGGTGATCTACTTATGAGAAATCGTAAATATGTCGAACCTCTTTCTAAGAATAATTCTCCAGAATGTAAAATTAATCAAGAAACTGTTTCCAATCCTAGTGACAGTGACTCGGATTGTATTTATATTAGTGATAATGAGGAGAGTACTTATGTGAACTGTAATAATAGTACGGATCAAAATTTATCGAATGTTCCTAGTATGTCTAGCAAGGGTAGAATTATTAAGAATCCAGAACGCTTGCAATATTTCTCAAATAGGTGGTTTAGTATTTTGGTACGGAACTTTTTATAGCTAGAATAAAAATTTATAAAAAAAGGAGGTAAAGGAGATGTTGGGTATTGTTGACATGCGAGCATGTTTTTATGAAACTGCTTGTTTATATTCATATGGTAAATAAAGCAGTTCTACCTGAAAGGTTGTTTCATTAACACCTACATATACTTCATAATAAGGCTACTTCAATGTTTTAGTTTAAACACAATTCGATAATAGTTTATGCAATGATTTAAATAAATCGATTTTTCTCCTAAACTATTAGCCTAGTTATTTTTTACAAGAATACCTTTTTTGTGAAAAAAATCATCGGAATCATAATTTTTGGGTAGAATTTTAAAAATGTGTAACGTAAAAAAATTAGGAAAAAGCTAAGCCCCCCCAGGAAAGCCCCTGACTATATTTGACGCTAACTCTCGGTATCAAAAATTAGCATTCATTGATATTAATTCGTGTGCTAAGACGCACACCGCTACCTCAAGCGGTTGCAAAGAAATAAAATAGAAACCAGTCTTTGGAGGTCACCTTCCGACGGCGATAGCTCCCGTATAAGACATTTAAGAACCTACATTTAGATGAATTTTTTTTCATATGTAGAGTCTTTCCTCGAAATATGCGAACGAAATTTCCGGACTCCCTGTGTTTATTAAAAATTCGAAGGAAAAAACTCTCTGCCAGTGCAAAGGGACTATTTTTAGTTCTGGTGTAGGTGTCCTCCTGCTATCGCGATTTCTGGACCCGTTTTTTCTCTTCAGCCATCCTAGATGTAAGCCCAGAAATCGCGATATCAGGAGGACACCTGGGATAGAATAAAAAATTGTCACTTTCGAGTTTTTTGAGGATGTGATATTGCACTAGCGAAGAATGTATTTTTTGCATTTTTAATATGTTTCCATTTTATCACACAACTGCACTGTATTCCAGAATAAACGTCGGAACAGAACTTTTATTTTTAGCTTCATAATTTTATACAATATTTAATGTTGCATTTTAAAGACCATTCCTTTTCTAGGCATATGTTGGATTCAGTACACGGGAAAAACAAAATCTAGCACCCGTAGCAACAGGAAACTGGGGTTGTGGTGTATTTCAAGGTAGCAAACAACTTAAAGCTTTGATACAACTTATGGCCTGTAGCGCGGCAAAACGAGATCTGGTTTATTATTCATTTGGTGATGAAGATTTAGTGGAAACCTTTTACCACATCCATCTGTTTCTTGCAAGTAACCAGATTACAGTTGGTAAGCTCTTAATTGGTTTTATACGGATATTTAATATTTATTGGATATAGGATTGATTGCGTCATATTTAAAGCATGCGCATGCATAGGTTATGTCATACTTCCCAGATAGCAACTTGGTTGACTGGACAGTTGATAACATTTTACTAATTGGTAGCGTAGATCAATCAAATCATTTGTGAATGTTTGCAAAATATTACAATATTTTTGAAACTACTTCGTTTTAAGATATATTTTTTGTCATAATCATTAAATTCCGCCCACTCCAAAAATATATCGCAATTAGGAACTTTTAAGTTTCGTGCAACACTCTACCTATTTTTTTTTTATTTTAGCTCAGCTTTGGCGTTTTTTGTGTCAATTTTCCATGACAAATCTTAACGAAGAAAAACTTTATTCCTTCATACAGCAAGCGTATTTTGATAGCAAAAAGCAAACAACTATTAGTAAATATTTTCCCAAGCCAGATGAATCTAGTAAAGAAAAGCCGCTTTCGTCTTTGCCCTCCACTTCAACCCAAAATGGGACATTGGTAAGTTAGTAGGGTTTCTTAGAAATTTTGAGCTGCTTACTAAAAAAGGATAATAAGATAAGCAAGGAGTTTTTTCATTTAAACCCCACTTATTAGAAGTGCATCATGATTCTCCTTTCACATGTGTATTAATGTTTTCTATCGATTGGATATATTTAACAGCTTTATACGAGGTATTGCTTAAATGGTTTGGATTCTTAAGGGAGGTGAATCTAGAGCTAATTCAAGGTAAAGCAATATGTAATGCTTTGTTTTCGAGATGCGGAGGGATAAGGTTTAAAGTTTTTTTAGGTTCTTAAATTTATCTTAAGATAATAATATATAATTAAATAATAAATAAGTGATTGTTTACGCATTTGGTACCAGATAAAAGTATATTCAATGCTCACATAAATAAAGTGCGAACCACGGCAAAAGTTTCGAACACTGCTAATTTCTCTTCCAGCTAAGACATCGTCCCAAAATAAACATGGAATTAAATAAGCGACTTAATATTACTTTTTAAATAAGAAACTACAGATTTCAGTTTCGAAATGGCGACTCGGAGCCATTGTAATATCTTTGAAATACAAGGGGTGTTCAATGGCCTCTTATTTGAAAGTCCTTTTTATCCTTAATTCATTTCGAAATTCGGGGTCACTAAATTTAACCTTTTCAGGATGCCGACCAACTATAAATATAAGAAACATCAATTTTAATTTTGATACTCTCTAATCTACAAATCTTTTAAGATACGTTAGGGAAATTCCGGCAAGTTAAGAATTTTACTGAAAATGGAATTAAGTATCCAGCGATAGGTTGTCAATATATGAGTATTTTTAGTCACGCTTAGAGATGAGGACTTTCCCGGAAACATGACTCGCAAGACTATTCCCTAAAACAGGAAAATAGCGAGAAGGCATTAAAAATAATATTTGTATTTGTTTTTATATGTATTCTGGCCCAGTGACGTATGTAGTTAAAATGATAAATAACACGGCTGATACATAATAATAATAATAATAAACGTCTTTATTTTTAATTCGGCGAAGTTCAGTCAAAGACTGCTCAGCTTAACCGAATACAATAATGTCAGTAAAATTAAGTAAGTAATTATTCAGCAAAGGATTTCTAAGTAAGTAATAAAATTTATGCCTTCCATAACTACCAGAATAATCTAAAAACATTACATAACATAATTAAATATACAATTACAAAGATTGAATTCAATTAAACTTAAAAAAAACAATATAATTAAAAATATATTTACAAATTTTTTACCAAGAAGTAAATTATACATACAATTAAAATAAAAGAGCACATTTCTAAGAAGGCAATATCATACAGTCAAGCAACAGCCTGTTGTAACAGGAATTTTTTGGATGCCTTTTTAAAACCATAAACCAACTTCAATCGAATGGGGTGAGGTACCGAGTTGTAAACAGACACCGCAGAGTAGCTGAAAGATCTTTCAAAAATTGACGTTTTATGCTTAGGAATATCGAGGAGATAGGCGTTACGAGTGTCTACATCATGTACTAATACTCGATGCTTTAACCTTTCCTTAATGTAAGTAGGTAAACCTGTCTCAAGCACCCTCTAGATAAACGAAGCCAAATGCAGCTTACGTCTTCTGTGCATATTGAGCCACCCTAACTCCACCAATTTGTATGAAACATGATCCCTTTTTCGAAGATTATAAATAAAATGAACACAAGAGTTTTGTATTCTTTGCACTCTAGAACTACTTAGAACATCAAGACAAGGTCCAAATACCAGATCTCCATAGTTGGTATGACTCAAGACCAACGCTTCACATAGTCTCTTCTTAAGGTCCCTACTCAATATATACCTGCTACGATAAAGACTTTTCAAAGACGCTTACGACCTTTGGACTATAGATTTTACCTGTGTCCTGAAACGCAAGTCCCTATCAATATAGACTCCAAGACTCTTTATGGTTTCTGCAGGTTGAATGCTAACGCCATTTAAGACTATGTCCAAATCCATACCAGTTAGCGCGTTTCCAAAATTAATTGTTACTGATTTTGTTGGGTTCAGTTTTAGGCCATGCCGGATGGAGTAATCATATACCTTTCCAAGCGTATCATTCAAACAAGAGAAAATCCGCTCGGCATTTTCCCCATTGTAATCGGCATAAATCTGGGTGTCATCAGCAAATTGATGTATTGAACAGTTATCACTTACAAACTCATTTAAATCCATCGTATACAACATAAAAAGCAAAGGTCCCAAGATAGAGCCCTGTGGCACCCCCATCTCTACACCGCTTGTCTGCGACACAACATCATTTAACTTAACGAATTGACTTCGATCCAGTAGATAGTTTTGAAAAAGCCTAATAATCTTATCTGAGAAGCAATAGTAATGAAGTTTAGCGCAGAGTAGTTCGTGCCCAATCGTGTCAAAGGCCTTGCTAAAGTCTAAAAGGATTAGGGTTGATGACTGCCCTTTGTCAGCAGCACGTAGGATATCGTCCAGCACATTTATGAGCGCCGTTACCGTACTGTGTGATTTACGAAATCCTCATTGAAATTTAGAAAATAAGCCATTTTCAGACAAAAAGTTTACCATTTTTATATAGGTTAAAAATGGTAAACTTTTTGTCGGAAAATGGCTTATTTTCTAAATTTCAATCAGGATTTCGTAAATCACACAGTACGGTAACGGCTGGTAAGGGCTGCAGAGCTGCAGAACCACCAAAATTTTCAAGCCACTTGATTAATTTTTTCATACTTTGCGGTGATTAATGAAAAATGCAGCCTTTTTGGCATTTTTGATTTACATGCTCTTAGATTGTTTCTGAAATCATTCACAAACCACAACACATCTCACTACGATCTTATCAAAATTTGCCCCGGATAGTTATGGCTTCTAAACGTAACAACCGAATATTTTTTTTTTTTTCAAAAAACATCTCTTTGGAAAGTAAATTTTTTCGAGAAACAGCTTTTTCGAAAGTGAATTAACAAAATTTTTCAAAAATATTTTCTCGAAAACATATTTCGAACCTACATTTTTTCGAAAATGTCCTGACCGCTTTTTCAAATATGCTTTTTAGAAAACGGATTTATGAAATATTTTGAAAATATTTTCTCTAAAAACCCGTATTTCTAAAGTACATTTTTTCAAAAATGACTCCAAACAAATAATTTTTAAAACGGGTATATTTTTCTAAAACATATTTTTTTGAAAACAATATTTAGAAAATTAAATTATGAGCTCTAGTGGCTTGGAAAATGTTAATGAAAAAAAGACGAAAAAAGATCCTGAACAAACCCAAACGAACCTTTTTTGGTTTGATCAGGTTTCCTTAGGTGTACGTTACTTTCTCGTAAATTACTTTTTCAAAAAGCCGTTGCTTAAAAAATTAATACTATCCAAAAAATTTTATTTCGAAAAAGATATTCTCTGAAAAAATGTATTTTTGAAAAGTACTTTAAAAAAATTGAAATATTGGTTTTAGACAGTTTGAGGCGTCGGATTCTAAAACCGGACTTGCGCTCGAAAAGCCGTAGACTATTGTCGGGGCAAAAGTGAAAGACATGAAAAAAAATTTTAGAATTTGAATATTTAAAAAATGCTAGCTTATATAGCCATAAATTGCGCATGTTTTTTGTAAATAATTTTTTTTTGTAAAGTGAATATTTTTTCCAAAAAAAAAATTAAAAACCACTTTTTATATCTTAACTTTTTCGCCGCGGCGCAAATATAAATTGCGATATGTCGGAAGATTTTTAACGAAATGGTTTGAAATTCAGCATACTTACTTGAAAAACTCTCCCGAAGACGATGGGGTGATTAAAAATCGGTCATTTTGAATTCATTAAATAATAATAAATAATAATTGTGCGTTCGAAATCGTGTTTTCGAACTTCGAAAGAAAAAAGTCTGCGGCGAAGTTTCAGTCTCAGAAAACTTCCCGCGAGAAAGTTGTTCTGTATGGTTGAAAGAAGTTTTCTGGAAAATTTCAGATTTTTTGGTATTATACTTTTCGAGATAGAGCGAGTTTAACACGCTGCGCGACTCCGTAATGTGTTTGTATCTACTCGCTGACATAGGCCAGCGCTATAAAACTATGTAACAAAAGACAATTGCGTATATTTATCATGTTTACAGCAATTTTTAAATTGTATTCGAAAAAAAGTTGCAGTGCAACAGTTCTTCGACTGTAAAACGTTATTCACACGACATACCATTGAAATTAGCAGTAACAAAACACGATCGCAACAATCGGCGCAGGTTCGATCATGTAGAAAATCATACATGTCTATTTCTGCCGTACGTCACTTCTGTCTTCTGTGCTTCTAAGTCTTTATTTTTACCAAGTATTTAAATGTAATAAACAAGTTTATTTATTCAAAGCGTCTTCTCCTCCTTCGGTAGGAATTTCCGCGGAAAAAATTAAAGACGTGAAAAGTTTGATGCGGTACGTTAGCGATAAGGGAAAGGCATATTTAGAGAATGTTCTGTCGAACGCTGTCCCAAACAAAGGCAAAAGTTAAATGAAGATATTTTTTTGTTTTTGTGTTCTGTGCAGTAGTTTTGTTAAAATAAATAACAATGCCGTGATTTTTAATTTTATGAAAAATTCATGTCAAAAGTGCAACATTGTGCAATGAATTGTTAAATCGTTTTAAAAAGCAAAGTATAATATTTTGTTTTGTGAATTACATTTATATTAGTTAACGTATTGTATAAATTATCATTCAATGTCTCTTGTGATGTGTAAATGAGTTCAAAATATGATGACCAACATTATGAATAAAATGTTTAATAACGGGAATGTACGCAATTTTCTTTTGTTACATACTTTTGTGGCGCTGGCCTATGTCAGCGCGTAGATACACATTACGGGGTCGCGCAGCGTGTTCAACTCGCTCTATCTCGAAAAGTATAATACCAACAAATCTGAAATTTTC
The DNA here is from genome assembly GCA_963971165.1 of Philopedon plagiatum. NCBI lineage: Eukaryota > Metazoa > Arthropoda > Insecta > Coleoptera > Curculionidae > Philopedon > Philopedon plagiatum. The sequence continues at coordinate 103,329,947 of OZ020191.1, read as the reverse complement.
CAGAAAACTTCTTTCAACCATACAGAACAACTTTCTCGCGGGAAGTTTTCTGAGACTGAAACTTCGCCGCAGACTTTTTTCTTTCTAAGTTCGAAAAACACGATTTCGAACGCGCAATTGGTATTTATTAATTATTATTTAATGAATTCAGAATTAACGATTTTTAATCATCCCATCGTCTTCGGGAGAGTTTTTCAAGTATGTATGCTGAATTTCAAACCATTTCGTTAAAAATCTTCCGACATATCGCAATTTATATTTGCGCCGCGGCGAACAAATTGCGAGATAAAAAAAGTGGTTTTTAATTTTTTTTTTGGAAAAAATATTCACTTTACAAAAAAATTTTATTTACAAAAAACATGCGCAATTTATGGCTCTATAAGCTAGAATTTTTTAAATATTCAAATTCTGAAAATTTTTTTTCGTGCCTTTCACTTTTGCCCGGACAACTAGTGATGTAAGGATACGTATCCAAAAATCCGTTGGATCCGAATATTAAAAGAATCCGGATTATCCGGAACCGGACGAGAACTTGAATACGGATTCGGAATCAAAATAAATTCGCATCGGGTGGTTACTAATGAAAAGTGCAAAGAGAAAACGGAATCGAGTGTAAGCGAACAACACGGTCTGCGATTTGGCATATTTGATATTGTGCTTTCTCTTTCTAATGACATTTCCTAAAAAAAGATGGCATAGTTATCGGGGTAACGGGTATCATATGAGATGAGACCCATTGGTTAAACTAGTCCCGCCTCACCCGAACCGAATTCAAAGGAGAACAGCGCGACGCGGTGCCTTCTTATCCCTAAACTTCGACTTCGACTGGTATGATACCGATACCGCATCGACCTACCTAGCCGTGTATCCGGATAGAAAATGTTTTAGTCTGTTGCATGCATACGTATACATGATCTGTAACCGCTTTCGCGCGGGTCAAGAAATGGATTCGTATTCGGATAATGGATACGGATATTAGCTGATTCCGATTCCGTATGATTCGGATATCTAATGAATACGGATATTTACAACACTACGGACAACTTCTATGGCATTTCGAGCGCAAGTCCGGTTTTAGAATCCGACGCCTCAATTGTACTTTCGTAAGTAATCGTATACCCCCTCAAATGAGTAGAAGTCCTAAATAAAAAAAATGCTACAATATTTACACTTCCATATTAATCAAACAATTTGTCCTGTCGCGTGAAAGCTAAGATGGCCAACTCTTCTGGTTCTCTTTTCAACAAATACCTTTTTTGAGGTTAAATTAAGTAAGTTTTTTCGAAAAACAGCTTCGAAATTATATTTTTTTAAAGAGAACCTTTTAAAAATACATTTCCGGTAAATATATTTTTTAGAAAACATAGGTTTTCTAAATTTAAATTATGAATGAATGAATGAAATGTCAATGAAAAAATGGCAAAAAGATCCTTAACTAACCTAATCGAACCTTTTTTGTGTAGTCAGGGTTACTGCTGCTTGTATTTGCTTTGTTACTCTCTAGTAAATTACTTTCAAAAAAGTGTTGTTTTTTAATATGGATATTTGAAGTCTTTTTGAAACAATGTTTAAAAAATGTTCTTTCTAAAAACATGTTTTCTCGAAAAAAATTAGTTTCAAAAAGTGGTTAAAAAATCGAAGTTTGTTTCAGGAAAAAAAATTGAAAACATTCCTAGTTTTCGAACAGGTATTATTGAAAAAGTTCTGTTTTCGAGAAAATATATTTTGGAAAAAATGTATTTTCGAAAAATTTTCATATGTGTTCGAATGGACAGCAGGAATAAGTAATTAAAAAATGCTAGAATTTTAGTAAGCTAGGATGACAAACCGTTCTATTTTCGCAAAAGCAGGTTTAGATATTTTGTCCTTTATGAAATGTTGTACATTTCTTAGAGCCCTAAACAATAAAAAAGTAATATCGCACTCGAGCTTGCCCGTTTTTTTTTTTTGGTCAGTACTTTTGTGTAGCTCGAGGTGACTTTGACACCCACCCCCCCCCCCCCCCCCCCCCGACGAAATTCTAAATACGCCCCTGATGTAAGGACGTAGCACGAAACGGCTACGCGTGCTTTAGATAATATCTGACGTCATTCGCTGTTGCTCAAATAGCAGTTTTTTTAATTGTAGTAAGTTATACTGAAAAATAAACAACTCTTTTTAGTTAAGTTACTCCAGTATTTTTTTTTAAATACCATTTTTGGGTTTGTAATATCTTGCTTAAACATATCATTAATTTGGAAAAATTTTATATTCCAATAGAAAAAAATTAAAAGAAAAATCCTTCCTTTAATATTTTAAATTAAAATTATACATCATTATTAACTAAGTAGGTACCTACCTTTGTATCGGAGTAAGCAGACTATAACAAAAACGTAGTAATACTTCATTATGTGATACTCTTCTTAAGCCAGCCACACGTTACATGGCAATCTAAGCGAATGTCGAACGTTAGTGATGTGTGTGATTTTTTGACATGTCGAGTGACATTTGTCGAGTGTTCCATACAAATTACATGGCGAATCATCCCACACATTAAAAGTTAACATTCGTGGCAAGAAAAGCACAAACGTTTGTACATACCAAAAAAAGGTAGATTTTCATGAAATAAAAGTGGTAGTTCGGGTCTCCGGTGGCCGAGTTGGTACGGCGCCAGCTTTGCAACCGAGAGGCGCGGGTTCGAATCCCGCTTCGACCATGAATATTTTGTGATTGTTGTTGGAAGGTGGTAGAGGAATGCTTCCTCGACCGAGGTGGTACCAACCCACACATCCTCTTAAAGGGCTGGTGAAATCCCTACGGATGTTTCCAGATCTGGATGTGTGAGTCGACCCCCCAGTACACCCACGGTACATAGTACTTAGCCTTCGGTCTTCGTGGGCTGTCAGAAGATAAAAAAAAGTAGTGAGTAAATATGAAGAACAGTGATAAAGATACAATAATTATTGCTGCAAGTGCTTTAATAATGTGCGGTGAATTTCTGCTTTTATCGAAGAAGCCCTAACCTAGAGTACTGCTCCCACATCTGGGGAGCTAGAGTACTGCTCCCACATCTGGGGAGCGTCATCATTTTCGGCACTTAACATCCTTAATTCTATCCAATGAAAAGCCATTCGACTCATGACCCAGCCCTCACAAGAAAACTCCCTTCTCTCGCTCATCACCACGCTATTGGGGATTTATCCCTTTTCTACCGATACTTCCACGGATTTTGCTCTGAAGACCTAGCCGCTATAATGTCCCCCTTGACCGTTCCTAACAGAAAACCAAAAGGCACGTTACTTATGCATCCCGTTACTGTCTATCTACAAAAGCCAAGAACATCACACTTCTCTTGCTTATTATTATCATACCTAGGGTCTCCAGATTATGGAACAAATTGCCTGCAGATATCTTCCCTTCCCCTCTCAATCTCTAACCCTTTAAATCTCGTGTCAGTAGATTACAGTATCCTCCTCTTTAGACGCCCACGGTACGCTAGTACTTAGGCTTGAAGTCTACGTGGGCTGCCTCGGGTAAAAAAAATAAACATCACATTAGATGTATAATAAACCAAACCGAACAAAACGATTATGATATCTTCCGCTGTTGATATTTACACAATAATAAAATAATAATTTCTAAAAATAAAAAAGGGTATAAATACGTTTACCAAACGTTTGTCACATAGTGTGTAGCGGTAAATGCTGGATCGCATTTTATAAGTACAAGTGACAAGCATTTCTTTGATTCGGGTCTTATTTACCGACTTCTATCGGAACGTAGACGAACGCAAACATTGGTGGGAGTTTGTCAAATGTCCTAACCTACACACTATACGACAAACTTCACACATCACAATCGTGTGGCTAGTTTGCCATGTAATGTGTGGCCGGCTTTAGGTGATAAAATATCTCGAAGTTTAAGAAACATTGTTCTTCTTAATTTATTCCGATACCAGCTCTATAGTTAAACGGCCGAACAGATGGAGACATAAAACTACGTTATCGACGCGTCGTCAGGGGATACCGGGCTAGACGAGCGGGTTTTCATAGAAATATGGTGGGCCAAATATCGTTTTCTAGAAGGTAATAAATTAAAAACATCAGCATCAGGTGCGCAAAGTGCGTCAGCCATATTTTAGGACCACACAAATGAACAGTAACTATTAAAATCCAAATACCACACAAAAACGAGCCTAGTTTGAATTAAAACCCTCGCCGTTCATCTGTTGTTCACCAGCTACGGACACTCATATCGCGCGTGGTTTGCACGTACTTACTCTATCTGTTCGGCAGTGAGAGTATAGATTTTGAGATATAGGTAAAAAGCTGATTTTTTTTCAAATTTCTAGGTTAATTTCTACCCCCTTAGAGTGTATATCAGCAGTCGAAAAAAAAATACGTGTCTCCTATTTTTCGATATTCTACCTGTTTGCCAAATTTTATTAATATCGGTGACCCGTTCTGTCAGTCTCCTTTTGAATTATTATTAATATTACAATTTACAAAGCGGTATATTTTATGGCAACATTTATCATAACAATATTGGTTTAATAATGTCAGAGTCACAATTTTGACTTGCTAATAAGTTGATTTTAATATTGCATACTATGAGCTTAAATATGTTTACTTCCTTAACTGTAAAAATAAAATAAATTATGTTGTTACAGTCAAAAACCTGCTCGCAAGAAGTACCATCCTCTAAAAAAAGTAGAATAGATGAAGAAGCTATGGATACCATTGAAGAACCACTGCCGTCATCGTCGTCATCCTCAGAAGATATTATACCCTCCAGCCAACCTGAGTTAAATTCATTTAGGAAAGTCATAAAATTAAAACAAAAGAAGACACCAGAGGGCATAATAAATAAGTTGCCAAAAACTGATATATGTAAAATTTTGAATAGTTTGGACGGTAACGCTAATCAAGCAAATTGTAAAAATTCAGAGAATATTTCCGAAGATAAGGGCATTTTATCTGTATTTGATGCGTTTACTACTAAAAAATGTAGCAGAACACCCGAGGAGCACGAAGTCTCAGACAATAATAAAGAAATAAACCAAGATACCTTGGAAGAGGTACTTGTCGTCCGAGAAGAAAAAATGGAAGTTGACCGTACAGACCGTACAGTACAGGCAAATCAAAAAGACTTTAAGAAAAAAATCACAGATTATTTTATAAAAACCAATAAATGAGCTTTAAATAATGTTAAAATTATTTATTTTCAATTATACAGACTCTTTAAAAGATCCATACAAACTAGCGTAGTTATTCTAAGGATGGTATATTGTTATACAACTATACAGGGTTGTGATTAAATAACGGATACATTCAATAAAAGTTCAGGCAAATTTTTTTCGGAAAAATCCTCGGACACGTCAACTTTTATTTCTGCATTTTTTTATCTTATACCAGAATATACAGGGTGTTACATAATTAAGATACTACGTCAACGTTGCTTTTTTAAATGGAATGGATATTATGGTATATTTGGATGTTACAGACAATTCTATGAGGCAATGTATGTCTTAAGTGAGGCGTTCCCGAAATATTTACCGAATTTTCACCTTCTATAGCACCTTAGGTTGCTATTTATTGTCGGCTCACCAGAAATTTTAATTACACCTGTTGTCAATGTTTGACAAATTGTCAACTAGTTAATAATTTAGACTTTATTGTTAATTGGAAGTAATTGTTATCATTACAATGCGTTTAACTGTGACCAGAGACTAGGTAAGAATAAGACTACTCGTGGGAATTATGGGCATTTTAGTTTCACGAAAATAGAGTAGATGTCGCTACCCATACTTCATCGTGTGATCGGTGGTGCCTCAAACGTTACACTTTTCGATTCTACCCTGTATCTCAAAAATCAAAAGGGCTATAAAAATTCTGCTGGCACTATCTTTAATTTCACAAAAAGGTAGCACACTGTCGCGAAAACCGCAACCCTCTATCTTTAAAAATAAGGGAGATACCCCGCCAAAGTGCCGAAAATGGGATACCCTGTACATATATATTATTTACTTAAAAAATGGAAACGAGGGAGTTTTAATATGTCAGTGGGAGATTTATTGGAAAATCGGGAGCCTCCCGCCCATTTCCGCACCGGGAGGAGGGCTGCTGCCGCCCCGACCCCAGATCAACATCCTAGACACAAAAATTAAAAAAGTGCATTACTAATTCAAAAATTCCACCGAATTGCACTATTCAGCCCCCCCCCCCCAGGACAAAATCCTGGGTGCACTACTGCTCCCGCCTAAATCGGAAGGGGTGGCATCCCTACGGTATAACTATCTACGTATTTAAAACGAATAGATCATATTTTGTCCCCCTTATTATTTTGCTTCTACAAAACAGCTTGAGGGTTCTTTTTTTGAAAGAAAGGACTCTTCCGATTCCCATCACTAAGAGTTTTGGGTCTAAATAAGGCATAGGATAGTATCAAAAAAGTTCAATTAATTTTGACGTAATATAGAGTTCTTGACACTATGGCGAATAACCTGTAATGTTGTTTTTAAAGAGATCCTGTAACTTGTAAATCGTCCCCTTAGAGCAGAACTATTCTGCACAAACTGCAAATTTTACCGGAGAAGCCTCTAAACTCTAAGGGGACGAAATATTCTTTACAATATGTGTATGATTCAAGCCATTAATCTGATATAACAAATGTGGGTATACAAAACTAGTGTACCAAACTTCGGGATGTGATATATAACTCATAAAAATAAGAAAAAGAACATAATATGCCCTAAAATGCTTCCTAAGGGAGTTACAGCCCTTTAAATGGTGGACAAAAAGAATAGGTTTTATTTATGGGGGGGGGGGGCACGCCAGTATTGGGGTGCCAAGCAGGGCCGTCGAAAGTTGGAACGGGCCCCGGGAAACCCGGGCTTGCGGGCCCCTTTAGTGGCCATCTGTGACGCATTTAGGATTTTGTTTGGGTTTGCTTGGGTGACCCAAGGTACCAACCACCCACCAACTTTAGTTGATATTAATAATTATACCTACAACTTATAAAATAAAAATATTTTTCTTCAGACAGCTGTGGGTGGGGGTTAACCCCCAAAACCCCCCTGAATACGCCACTGGTTGCCGTTGAAATACTTAATTCGTTTTTTAACTATAAAGAAATTTAAAGGGAGCAGCGTTATTGATGACTTTCCTTTTTGTTTATTGTTTATACCTATTTATATTATATGTGCAAATGCACAATACTAAAATTGGGTTTTATTTACTTATTATTTTTTGACTTGACCGGGCCCCAAGGTTATCACCCCGGCTGCTCCCCCTCTGGACGGGCCTGGTGCCAAGATATTAATTAAGCTTATTGGGTCAGTCCCTTATTTTTTAACACTGTTTTTATATATTTCCGTCTAGTTTGGACGGGTTCAAACTCGTTTTGCTTTACATCATAGAAGAAAGATAGTTATCTTGTTTAATTTTATTCATTAGTTATTAATATCAAAAAGACAAACGAATTATTTGTCCTTGCATGCTCTGCTTTCGAGACATTATACTTTTAAGGTGCACGCTCACTTAGGCGAAGCGAAGAGAATTTTATCCATCCAAGAACTTTACATGCAATCAAATGGGAGCCCGCACACTGAAGCGTCGAGAAGCGTTGTGCGGGCTTCCATTTGATTGCACGTAAGTTTCTTGGACGGATAAAATTCTCTTCTCCTCGCTTCGCGACGCTTCGCCTAAGTGGGCGCGCACCTTTAGCGTGCTTCAATAAAGCAGAATCGAATCCAACCTTTTACTTTTGTCGTCTTTTTCGAAAGTGCTACAACGAATATTCCAGTTTCTGTTAGTTTTATTAAGATTTAGTTAAAGGCGAGATTTATTGTGCGGGGGACGTAAACTGGTCAGAATTTTAAATATAGCTAATAACTATCAGACCACCGGCACCGGCTCCTTGTATTGGAATTCGGTGATTACGGTCCTGTTTGTATCCTGATTTAACGTCTCCAGCTCCATCGGAGTGACCTCACGAAGATCGTTCGGATGTATTCGTCAATGAGCTCATAAGAAATCGAATATAAAAAAGGGGATATTTATCTCCTTATCTAGGTTCGGAAAAAATAAATTCCTAGAATTTACCCTAATATAAATTATTCTGAAAAGAAATTCTGGACGTTATAGTTTCTAGCGATAAAATATCTCTGATAGGCAAAAAATGTTTTTTTGTGGAATAAATACATACCTGTTATTAATATTTTATTATTGATTATTAATTGCCGTCGCGCGTCGCGATGTCGTTCCTGAGTTAAGAACTACAGAGCAAAAATGAAACACTATGATTTAAGAGATAAACAAAATGGCAAACTTTACTTACAAAGAATGCGCTGTTCAAATAGGTACCTTAAATTTACGTTGCGTGTTGCATATAACACACACGCAGTGCCCCTTTTATCCCCTACAAGCGCCCTAGGGGCGTTATATCGGGCTATCGTGTGTGCAAGCTACCAGTATAAAACAATGTAATTTGGAAGTGTTTGACATCCGATAATTATCCATAGATAAAAGGGGGTGTAATTATCGGATGTCGGAGTCGGGCGCGGTTACTTAAAATGGCATTGTTTCATAGCTTGCACACGATAGTCCGATATTATCGGATCTGACAAAAATGCCATCCGACATTTTGAATAGTCGGACAGTCCGCTAAACTGAACCGATAACAATAATTTATAAATGAAAATGGCGTAGGTAGGTTTGCTAAGCAAACCTACATCTCCAATAAAAATCGGACGCAGTGTACAACAGACGGTTGCTTGAACATCTACACAGACTCTCACATTCGATAATTAATTAATGGTGTGTGTATAAACGCCCTAACTCCGGGGAGTATTTCCAAAAAAGGTCAAGTATATAAGAGTTGACGCCGCCCTGTGTCCTCTTTTTTATAAGCAGTAGATAGTAGATATGGTAACCCTAGCCAAAGTATAGAATAATAAAAAATATATACCTACATACAGCGATGTCGGAAAGTCGTTCACGGCTGAGGAAGTGGGGGATGAAATATGATGCATGAACATAGTTAGGTCTCACATGATTAATTAAACATAAAAAGACATTGTTAAAATATTTGCTTACGACTACGGTTGACTTGACACTCTTGACAGTACACCACGGATTAAACTCCTATTGGCGACTTAAACTCCTCTACATCCGATTTGCTAACTACTACAACAGGGAATGTTTTCGTTTTGTCTTTGTCTTCATTATCGTGTTATTTAACATCTTCGTCAATTTTGTCAAGTGGGCCCTTCTTTGCCGTTAAAGATTAGCTGATCTTCCTTAGACAAATGAAGGTTAATCTATTATTTAACTGTCAACCGTAATCATATACATCTACCCCTTGTTAAAATTTGAAGCAAAGATGTTTGGTGTTGTACCACGTGATGTACCAGAGCTTTTGACGGAACTGTCACTGTTCTGACAGCAATTTAAAATGTGAGCTTGTCGGTTTCCTTTTCGTCTTTTTACCTTACAAAAGTAAAGAAAAATGTGTTTTTATTTGTGTAAAGTGGATTAAAAGTTAATTAATTATCCTATTTACAATAATGACATAGGTACCTATAATGTATCGATAATGCCAGTTTTATACAGCAAGAAGTGAAAAAAATACTTGTAGTTTCAGCGGTGGATAGTCTTCACAAGAATGTAAACTGAAGAGTCGACATCATTTTTAATAACAATTTGAGATTTTGGGGCAAAACGGGTAAGAACATTATGTAAATAGAGCATGGCATCGTTTGGAAATCTAAAAAAAAAAACACATTATTTAAGCTCGAATTAAAACTTAAAATAGGCAAGTATAATTTATTGTAATTATTAATTTTTATATAATAATACATTATAATTAAAATCAAAATCTTCTTAAATAATTAATTACCTACTTCTGCAAAATCACGTTGTCTTTCTCAACTGATGACCGTTGACATGCGAAACAAGATCTCATTTTCTATCTAAAATATTATTAATTCTGTTTCAATATTGTTCTTTAAGGTACCTATATAATAAAATACTTACTGCTTTTTCTGATATTTTATTATAAATTAAATTAAAGATTCATTCACAGAATAACGCTACGGCGAAATAGTAGGCTTGTCAGATTCAAATTTGAACTTTTGAATATGACAGGCGTGAGCGGCCATGTCATATTTCGTGTTTTGATTAGCTGGGCGCATTAATTCGATGGCTGGGCGGTATGGAGCATGGAGTTCACTGGCTGGGCAAATCACGCGGTTGTTTATGAGGGATGTTCAGGACGGCAAGTGACTGGTTAGCAATTGTTTCCGAAGGCTACGTCTTTGCTTCAACATTTTTTCGTCGTTCACTATACATATAGCAGTAATACGTATATGACCGTAATCCTAATCACACATCATCAACACCAAACATCTCTGCTTCAAATTTTAACAAGGTGTATATTGGATGCTAACAATAGTACTAAAACGTATATGACCGTAACCATATATACATATTACTACTATATAGCGAACGACGAAAAAATGTTGAAGCAAAGACGTAGCCTTCGGAAACAATTGCTAACCAGTCACATGACGTACCGAACATCCCTCCTAAAAAACCACGTGATTTGTCCAGCTAATCAAGCTGAGCTTAAATAATGTATTTCTTTTTTTAGATTTCCAAACGATGCCTCGCTTTATTTACCTAATGTTCTTACCCGTTTTGCCCCAAAATCTCAAATTAAAAATTAAAAATGATGTATTCACTCTTATCAGTTTACATTCTTGTGAAGAATATCCGCCGCTAAAACTACAAGTAATTTCTTCACTTCTTGCTGCTTAAAACTGGCATACATTACCTATGTCAATATCGTAAACAGGATAATAATTAACTTTTAATCCACTTTTCACAAATAAAAACACTTTAATCTTTACTTTTGAAAGGTATAAAGCATGGATTTATTATATAAAAGGATTCGATATCCGTATACTGTGAGCGTATCGAACGTGAAGCCTTATATTTTGTTGTTTGTTATTCTCTTGGGGGCGCAATTTACGAACTACGAACATAGACAAGACTACGAATTACTACGTAATTGAATCAAGAATGGTAGTAGAAAGAGATAAAATAGCATTGGAGTGTTGGAGCTCAGAAGTGTTGCTGTCTGTGCTGGTTGTTTAGGAAAACGGCTCTGAACCTCGGTCTGAACACTCCGGTTACACGTACGTCTTTGGTCTAATGAACTAGAAAAGAAAAAGTGGGACGTATAGATTTATAGATTTATAAATGACTCGGAGCGACTTTAAATAAACACCTTTAGAAATAACATAACCTATAAATAATAAAACCTTTTTAACTTAAATTTATTATTATTTAGCAGAAAACAAAGTAATTTAGGGCTTTTATTACTTTTAGCAAATCTTGTAATGCTTCTAACGTATTTTTTCTATACAAATACAAGGTAAAATAAGATGTGGCTAATCTTTACAAATTGTGTTTACAGTGTCGCTTAGAATGGTTTGTTTTGGCTTCAAAGAATGTTACATCATCCCCTATCCTTTTATATAATAAGTCCATGGTATAAAGACATTTTAAACTGCTGTCACAACTGACAGAGTGACAGTTCCGTCAAAGGTGTCTTCCTTTCACCCCAAGGAGGAGCTCCCGTACAGCTCCTGAGCAGCACACAGTTGTTCCATTCAACTCTGAACCGTTCGAGCTCTATCCCCCCTCCCCTCTCGTGCATCACTTATCACTTGAGCTTAAGGGATTTTTTGGCGAGATAAACGGTTTTAAATTTTGGAGCGGTATCCATAGAAATAGGACCCACTCTTTTCTCTGGCGGTATCTGATACCGGTCCGTTTTCGCGACTAAGCGGTCTTTCAAATGACGTCATTGCTGACGTCATCGTTTTAAAAACGGTCTTTTAATTTATTCAACAAGGTGCAAGTTGTTGATAAAAAGCCATCACCGGTTAAATTTGACATTAAGAGCCAAATTCGCCATTTTTCAACGTACATAAACCAAAAAAAAAGACTTATGGAGTCCTGTGCAGTGCTCTAGTCCTGTGTCTGTGCCTGTGCCAAAAATGCATCCACAAAAATGAAAAATGAACAGTATTGGCAAATTGCTCCAGAAAGAGAAGCTAACAATTCATTAGAGAGACAGAGAAAATGAACAGTATTAATACTCGGTCAACTTTAGAGGCAGGGATGGGCGCCCGCAGGGAGGGGCCAGGGCCCCCTGAGATTGTGAGATTGTCATCCTTTTTAATTATATTAGTAATAAAATCTTTAAAAATATATATATTTTTTATTTTACCCCGCCTGAGAAAAAAGTCTGCGGGCGCATAAAGCTGGTAACAGGTTTGGCTACTGTCATGGAGTTGCTAAACAGTAAGTAAAGTGAACAGTCAAATTAATTATTAATAAATAAAATGACACGTTTTGTTATTTTATAATTATTATTTAACTTCAATTTGTTTTGCATGTTTTTTTTTTTTGAGTTTATAATTGTGCCTTGTGTTGCTAGTAATTATATTAATACATGGCAGTCAGTAAACACTAGTCAGTCTAGTACAATAAAACAAAACCAACAAACGAGAAATAAAACTTGACAGATGGGTTTATAAACAAATGAAAAAAACCGTGTCATTTTGGCGATTTACAAAAACCGCTTGATTATGACGTCATTATTAAAAGACCGCAGCGGTCATTTATATATAACCGTTTATCTCGCCAAAAAATCCCTTATATGTCAAACTTGTCAATTGTTCCTTTCGGAATGGTGTCGAGTGACTCCGGGGCGAGTCGCTCCGGGGCGTCAGACACCTACTAAAACTTCAAAAGTGCTGATCGATACATCACGTGGTACAAAACAGGAGATTTCTTTGCTTCAAATTTTAACAACGGGTAGATTGGATGCTAACAATATAGTAGTAATACGTATATGACCATAACCATAACATAACCAAAGACACAAAAATATACCCAAAAACCTAACAACATTTTAAATCAATAAAATAACGGGAACCCCATTCTTGGATTTAAAAAGCCCTCCTTGACGGTGCAGCAACAAATCGGTTTAAATCCGACCATATTCGACAATCTTCGTGGAGTTGCTCCAATCGAGCTTCGCACTCCGTACCACGATAGTGCGCCGATGGTAAACCCATTGGTATTTTCAGTCCATTTTTCCGACTTATTTCTAAAAAAATTAAATTGTCAGCTGTTTCCAAAATGTAAATGGGCGTTTATTTACGCCAAGAAGATGAAGTGCGAATCAATTTTCTTCACAATCAGGTAGGTACAAAATAGACATAGGTGTAGAACTAATTTATGTTTACATGGACGTGAAAACAATCGATTCTGGTGTTAATTTTCTCTTTCTCTTGCTAATAAACCTAATATCAATTTATTGAATTTACCTCCTACAATCTTTCATTGTCGATATTTCATTCTTTTATAGTAGGCAGGGCATAAATTAAAAAATTGGTAAATTTTATAGGTCAGTTGTTTTCATTTTTGACATTTCTCCTGGGACAGTACCGGGTGCTTCCTGTGGAAAAAATTAAGGTAATTATTGATATTACTGTAAACAGCGAATTTTTTCATGAAATTTTGCACAGACCCTAATTTTGGGTCGTAGAACACGAATCCGAAGTCAGTTCTTGGCGGTCTCGAATGGTTTTTCCGCAAAAATTTTTTTTAACTTTTAGGTTACCTTTTTTTATAGATTCCTTTAAGTTTCGACACTTTCACTTAAACATATCTGTAAACTTATAATTTTTATTTTATTTCGTCACACAAAACACCACATTTAGCCAAAAATAGTTAAGAAAATTGCTTTTTCCTATATAAAATTCCATTGTATTTGGTATTACGTTCCCAGCTGTCAAATGTCCGGCGTTGCCAGGTTTACTTATTTTTCAAGACAAAGTTGTAAATTAGGAATAATAAAAAGTTGGCGGGAAAATGCGAAAATGAACCAAATTTAACCAAAAGGGCAAAAAGATGACCCCAACCAACACCCTGGGGCACCGATCCCTCTTCGCCTGCGAGGAAAGAGACTGGTCAGGGCCCCTAACCAGGTGCTAACCCTGTTCCGACCTTAGGGTGCCCTCCGATCCACCGTTCGTATCAAAAACTTTTCTAAGTCGGTGAATTAGGTGACAGATCTAATATTTTCGATATAACGGTGGTATAACGGTGGATCGGAGGGCACCCTAAGGTCGGAGCAGGGTTAGCACCTGGTTAGGGGCCCTGACCAGTCTCTTTCCTCGCAGGCGAAGAGGGATCGGTGCCCCAGGGTGTTGGTTGGGGTCATCTTTTTGCCCTTTTAGGGAAAATAAAATGCTATCTGTCTTATTTTACTCTCATATTGCCATCTCTTTTTTTGGATTTATTTATGGCCGGAAATTATTAAAATTTGCGAGAAAAATATTTTGTAAACGTGGCAACGCCGGAAAATTGACAGCTGGCAAAATAATGACGTCTAGAGCGTTAAAATGGAATTTCCTATAGAAAACAGCAATTTTCTTAGCTATTTTTGCCTAAATGTGGTGTTTTGTGTGACGAAAACTAATAAAAATTATAAGTTTACAGATATGTTGAAGTGAAAGTGTCGAAACTTAAAGGAATCTATAACAAAAAGGTAACCTAAAAGTTAACCTAAAAGTTTTCCAAAAACAATTTTTTTTTGGAAAAACCATACGAGACCGCCAAAAGCTGACTTCGGATTCGTGTTCTACGACCCAAAATTAGGGTCTGTGCAAAATTTCATGAAAAAATTCGCTGTTTACAGTAATATCAATAATTACCAAAATTAACATTAAATTCCAGGATTTAATCATATTTTGTGTAATATTATTACCCACTTTAGTATCTGTAATATTTACCTCGAGTTTCATAATTTTTTTTGTAACGGTTGACTCTGTTGGTTGACTCATTATAATTTCAGAACTACAGAAGGTTGCACATAAAAATTTGGAAATAGATAAAATATTTTTGGGGAAACCTTATTCAATAATAATTAAATTATGAATTGTGTCTTAAAAAGCATGGTATTAGTAGCTATAACCTAAAGATGACGATTCGGTACCTTAATAAATCCTTATGTCATTCTAACCATGCATTTACAATTTTAATAAAACAAATCATGGCCCCATTGTGGTTTTGGTTATAGAGTGAAATGGACTTTAGGCCCCATATAAGTTATATTTCTACATTTTCCTAAATTTGAGGACAGATTAGGGATGTTATCGACCACAATTTATTTCAATCCAAATATCATGTGCTCCCTACTTAATTTGAAATTGAACTTTGTGTATTCTCAAATTCTGCATCTCTTTTGTTTACCAATTCTGTAGCTCATGATGAATATTAGTAGTAGTTGCTTTGACATAACAGATTTTCTTGTTGCTTAGATTTTGCTACAAGCTAGTTAAAACTATCTGTAGTTATTAAAAAGTTTATTCCTTTTGAAAAAATCAATATTGTGCTATAATAATAATGATAATAAAATTTATTCATCCTATCAAGCTCACAGGCTTATCAGACTTGTAAACATTATGCTTAATGTAGAGTAACAATCAGAATCAATGCTAAAGCTAAACATAGATACAATAAACAGATTAAAATATAGGTATATAATAATATCAAAATAAAGCACTTTGCAGCTGAAGAAAAAATAAAAACTAAAACCTAAAATATAACAAATTAAAGCACATAGAGTTAACCTGATAATTTGTGTGAATTAACATAAAAAGATAATAGATAACATTGTATTGTTACTTGCAAATGTCAACTTGGGAAAGTCATTACTAAACCATATACTTTGGCCCTGCTTCACAAACATTGGATCGTGAGAGATACAAGTGTTGAATAATATATAGGAATTATCCATTCTCATGATGGGTTTTAAATTGTGCCAAGTATAGCTAAACTCTCAAGTAGCTGGCTAAACAGCTTTTTTGCTCTAGTTTCCTTGGATGACCCGTTGGACACTGTGACGAGAAAATCAAGTGAGACAAGAGATAAAGCTGGCCAAGGCCAGTCCCAATTTTAGGAAATTGCATTAATTTCTCAAGAATATTATGTTTGCCTTTATTATACAATAATATTTATCTTTAGAGTGGCCTGTAGACTTTTAATTGTGTCTAGTCTAGTCTATGGTGTGCCGCGTGTGCCCTATATGACTATACCTGTAGATTTTTTATTTTTAAATTTTTGTGGAATGGTATACTTTCCAAAAACTTCTGGTTCTCTTGACAATTTACTAGCATCTATCAGGATCCATTTGAGTTAAAGAGAAAGAATATGGAGCAAATATTTTTGAAACTTGGAAAATGAGCACACAAATAAACAGGAAAGCTAGAAGTAAAAGTTACTGAAAACGAGGATTAAAAGAGAAAAAAATCATCAAAAAGTGTTTTTAATACAATCTGTAATAATATACAGGAAAATACATTAGAAAACTTGGAAAGGTGATTTTATATGGAAAAATAGTTTTACCTAGTTCCATACAAGCAATTTGAAAATTCTAATATTTTCTGAAATATTGCTGTGCAAAGTTTAATTTTTTGTCATTCACGTATTAAACTTTCACGTATTAAATTGAAATTATGCACACAAATTTAGTTTAGAGGATTCTATAATCCTTAGGTAGAAGTACTTCACTGCTTTCCCGCTAGAGGGCACTTTACCCAAAACTCAAGTTTTATTTTTATCATATCTTTGTTATTTTATTGTTTCAAAGGCAATAAAAAATCAACAAATAATGTATTCATCATTTGAGTCGATAGACCTCGCCATTTAGTCCCAAATCGACGTTACAGTTTTTATTTTTTTAAATAGACGATATAGACAAATCAAGTAGTAGTGGTTCAAATTCAATTAAATTGTGGCATTGGATAATAACAAATAACTTATTTGGCAAATTAATAATTACAATTTTATTACTATTTTTTTATTTATATCAAAATTTAACAACGAAACTTAAATACAAAAAAAATAAATAAAAGTATAACACATTTTCAAAATGTTCCCCATGTATTTAAATTCAACTCTTCAAAAAAATAAATGTCGTCTGACACGAAAAAAAAATACCGCCCCTATTTTTAATAACTTAAAATCAATTGACGAGTATAATCCTTTGCTGTATATCATTGATATTATTTAGTGGCGTTTTATAAACCAAAGCTTTTAAGTATATTCAGAAAAAAGTCCATTGGATTGTTATCTGGCGATCGCGGTGCCTCAAGTATTGACCTTTTCCATCCTATCCGCCTGTCAGGAAAGGTCTCGTTATGATATTTACGTACATAAATACTAAAACGGATTGGAGCGCCATATTGAAGCAACCACATGCCCAGCCTTGTTTGTAAGGAAACCAGGGTTGGCAAATATCATGATATTTATATAAATATCCAAATATCCGATATATATCGATATATATCCGATATATATCCAAATTTTGATATTTATTTATATTTTTAATTATTTTTAAATTATTTCATCTGTTTTCTGTAAAGATATATAAGATAAATTCAAAATCACTTAATTTAATATAAACATGTTATAAACCTGTAAATTTGTATTTCAATTCTATTCAATGATAGTTGCTATCACAATAACAAGTTTTTTTAGTACTCCTATGTTAGGAATGTAAAATGTAGGTAAAAAATACAAGTTTATTAATATGAACACATCATATATATTTGCTTTTAACTATGGTTCAACTTAAAACAAAAATTGAGAACAGAACGACAGCCAAAAGAAATCAACAACTAAAATAATATTTTTAAAAAAGGCTGACTGGTAACAATAGTAACAAGTAAGTTTACGATGAAATCAGTCCGGCTAATGGTTGGTCCGAATCTGATGAATCTTCATTTTCATTTGTGAAGGTATTTTCTAATTGTTCCTGTTGCGCAAATATTTAAACAAGAATACTAGTTTTTCAGCATTGTAAAATTTTTATTTCATAAAACAAACACCAAAATATTGCTCCGTTCAATCAGAAATCGGAACTAAATAAAAATATAAAAAGGGTCAACATCTCGGAAAGATGGGGAATCACACACACAGCATAATACGCTGTTGCCGGCTCAGCGGCAGCGGGGCCAAATTTTTATACTGATGAATAGAATTTTAGAAAAAAATATATTGATATATATCAGGATAAATATCGTAGCATAAATATCATGATATTTATCAAGATATATATCAGGATATTTATCACGGATATATATCCTGCCAACCTTGAAGGAAACATCTAACAAACGTGGAAGTTCAGAAATGCAGAAAATCTAAATAAACCTCTTCATTTAAAGTCTGTGATTCCTACAGAAAAACGGCGCTAATTCTGTTTTTCTACCATCGCATATGTGTTTTCATAGTCCCATTGATGCATATCTCTATCTATACTAATATATAAAATTTTAAATTGATTGACTCACTGATTCATCAATGCCTAGCGAAAACTACTAATGCTTAAAAGTTGAAATTTTACACAGCTTTATTTTACGCCGTAGACGTCCACTAAGAAAGGATATTGCAAAACTCGTCCTCTCAGGGGGTAAAAGCCACCCCTAAAAATTAAATTATTTTTTTACTTTAAACATTACTAAGATCTAAGGAAATGCCAAAACATGTCAATTTTATTTTTTTACATAAGACTACTTTTTTTGGAATTTTACCCCTAGCGGGTACTACCACTGATTTATTAAGGCCCAGTCCTAACTGCCAAAGATAGAAAGCTGAAATTTTGAATAAAGCTTTAGTTTAGGCCCCAGACGTCCACTAAGAATGAATGTTGCAAAACTCACCCTCTAAAGGTAAAATCAACCCCTAAAAATTGAATAATTTTTTAGTTCAAAAACTAATGGGTTTTATGAAAAAGGCCGAAACCCGTCAATTTTATTTATTTTTTGTGTTGGAATATCCATCACATCTCATCCATAACCGGCAAAGGCACACCCTTACCAGATCTACTAAACCCTACGTCTCGTCGCACA
Organism: Philopedon plagiatum; assembly: GCA_963971165.1. Taxonomy (NCBI): domain Eukaryota; kingdom Metazoa; phylum Arthropoda; class Insecta; order Coleoptera; family Curculionidae; genus Philopedon; species Philopedon plagiatum. The sequence goes on along the minus strand of OZ020191.1, from coordinate 103,310,977 downwards.
GTGGGACCCAGAACACAAACTTGGCATTTATTCAAAATGTGATATTGAACATTGAAATTACCTTTGCTTACATTTCTTAACTACCCATACCACTGCGTTATTTCCCCAACCCTAATACTATATACGACCTTCCTCAAGCGAGAATATCTCAATCGACCACTAGCATGCGATCAAATAATGATCTGTGTTAAATATTATTTGGTTATTGGTAAGATTTTGCGAAGTCAATACTGTTTTAGTATACGCGTTACAAACTTTGCTCAATACCTTAAGGGATGGACTAAATATTTGTACTTATTTCGTTCATATTAGCTGTGCTGTGGGTTTTCCATACTTCGTGTAAATAGATTCTTACAAATAGGTTTCAGAACTTATCAGTTATACTATTTTGGTAGTATTATAGTTTACTTCCACGCTCTTCCACACTGACCTTTTTATAAATTAATAAAGTAGGAATATTGTACTTTTAAACAGCAAAACAAACCATAGCTCACGTTTGCTACTTTTAGTTTAATAACTATTGTACAATACGTTTCTCTATTAAAACATCCTACCGAAGCGTTTCAGATGATAATTCCTCAATTCAGAATTGTTAAAGCATATTATGTTGAAGTTAGGACTGCAACCCCGGACGTATCTCGAGATTTTCGGGATCGAACAAACAAAATCGCGGGATTCCGGAACTGATCCCGAAACTACCCGAACATTAATAAAGATAAATTATTTTTATTTATAACATAATTTTAAAATAAAAACAAAACAGTGCTTATGCAGAGGACACATAAAAGTATAAGAAGTAAAAATAATTCGTTTAAATAAGTACTTAAATCAATATTGCAGGGTTGCCATATCATGCGTTAAACCTTAATTTTAGGAAAAATACTGCGATGATGCTTGAAGCGTTAATTTACTTAGGTTTTTTTTAACATTTTATAATTTATTTATTCCGGGATTTAAGTGCCCAATCCCGGGATTTTTCGGGACTGAAATTTTAACGGGTTCCTGGGATTTCGGGATACCCCTTCGGATGAAACAAATTCGTGTAGTGCAGTTTTATTACCTAAATATAAACGTTTTAACTTGACTAAAAACAATTATCTGCAGTTAACACACTCCCTGAATTGATGCCAGATTTAAGGGTATTTGGCCCCACTGTGCGTCGTGAAATTTTGGCATGCATGCATTCAGGAGTCTTATCCAGCTCTGCACTTTCCTTTCCACGACTTCCTTGCTGGGGCCACCTATAATATCGTCCGCAAAACGCACACATCATGCACCAGGTAGTCTTACTTCCTGGGTTATGATATTCACAAGGTTGAATAGGTCGAACATTGGTGCAAGCTAACCGTAATTGAAAATTTCCGTTTTAATCTTACCCTACTTTTTACCTCTGCCCTAGCTCCTGAACAATCCTTATGTACTTCTCTGGTACTCCTTTCTCTCTCATACAACTCCCTACTTTCTGCGGTGGAAAATTATAATCAAAATACAAGGTAAATTTTGGCGACTGGTTGCCGTCACGGTTGACAGTTAACAATGGATTGAACTTTAATTATCACCAATTTGGTTGACTGCTAAATGTTCTAAATTTAAATTTGATCTTGGGTAAAACCCGAGGTAAAACCAAATAAACTTAAAGTGTTGTTATTGTATTATGCGTTATAATATTAGGTACACATTAGTACACCTTTTTTATGCTATGTTAAATGTTAACTGAGAATAAATATTTACATACGTTAATTTGCATATTAATTTATTAAAAAATATATTTCAATTTATCGTTATAATTTAAAATATTTATAGTATAATATACTGGATGATTGTCAAAGGTGGCTTGCTCCTATACATTTTTTAGTTTTTGCGATGAAAAAATGAAAGTGGGTGGATTTGTCTAGGACATAAATTTTGTAGACATAACGAACAACTTCTGGTTACTTCCGATTTGACCGATAATATCCCTAACTTCTGATTTTTAAGTGGGACCCATGTATGTTTTTGGTTATTTGGATTCAGGAGGATATTCTGAATACAATCATACTTTTCCTTATCTCTTTTTAACACGCAATGTTTAATTTTTTAGTTCAAAAGCATGGGAAAAATAGAACTTTTTCTTTTTTTTTCTTATACGCGATTTTTTGCGAGAATTCAAAAGTTGCAAAATTGCATTTTTAATTTTAATTCGTTACTTTTCTCAAATGGGGACAGGGTTGCTTGTCAGGTTAGTACCAAAGGCTATATTTTTACGATTATTTTAATACCAAACCCTCATATACCTGTTAAAAAGATGTGCTGTCTGTATTTAAATGCAAAAAATAACATAAATTTCTTCTTACTATAGAAGTGTTACTCATGATAGCAATTGACGGCTGAATATTGGTAATGGTATGGTGAAAATGCTCGCAAAAAAATCGTGTATAAAAAAGAGAAAAAAGGGAGGTCCAAGGAAATTGGAGGGACCCCTTCCAACCTCCTTGAAGGGGCAGCATTTGAAAATAAATAGTTGAGGTCACTTCCGCTCATACCAGGAGTAAAAAGCTGTTCGTTATGTCTAAAAATGTAGATTTATAACCAATAAATACCCACCAAATCATTTAGTAGTATTTTCATATAAAAATTAAATAAATACAACTTAAAAGTAATTCAAAATTTACTAAACGATTAAAATTGCTTTGTGTATGTTTTTTAATCTATGCTTTAAAAGTTCTTGTTAATAAGTCTATTATATTAATAAACAGAATACTTCATGCGATTCAGATCATATTAAATACAGACTTAGAATTCAAATTTGGAAGCCTTTCCATGAAGTGATTCAAATAGAAATTCGATTGGTTCTTGTTTTACTGAATAATTTTACAGTATAAAACGAACAAACATAACTTTAAAGTATCATTGTGTAACCTGAGACTCAATTCGAATTAAATACACGTGCAAATGTTTTTATTATCATGTTCCATACACAAAGCTTATTTAATTTAGACAAAATCTTTACGGAAACGTGATTACTAATGTTAGAGGAAGTACTCAGAAGATTTTTTGTTGGTATTTTCCATAGTAGGATCTAAGAGAGTTGACCGTAATGACTAGGGACCGGATTCTCTTACGAGGACGTAAGGGAATATGCATATAACCCAAATCAATCTGAAATATTTTTTTTTATATTCTCTAAATACATTAAATGTTTATGGCGGTTGCTATTATTCATTTATTCTGGTCTTTATTAACAAAAAAAAATGGATTTAAAACTGCATATTTTCGCGCGAATTTCGAAACTTGTGTCCCATTGGCTGTGTCGTCAAAACTGACATGAGTATATGGCGAATTCCAGCGTTGTAGAGTCATCGACAACTCAATAGAAATGGTATTTAATGCGTAACTCATCCAATGAAATATCCCTGCACTTAAAGTAGAAGGTTCCTAAAATCTTATTCATGTATACTTCAAGCCGAAATCGGTCCAGGAACCTTTCAAATTTGCAACAAAAAGTGGCATTTCGGCGAAATTTTGACATATCATCTTAATAATTTCGAGTAAATAAACTGAAATTCTTTATTTTCATGGCAATCTTCGAAAATTAAAAAAATTTCAAATTTTAGATGTCCCCGATGCAAATAAACCTATTTATTTATAACTTTACCGAAAAAATAAGAGATTTAAATTAGTGGGAGGTATTCCTAGGTAATTAACGGATAACATAAACCCAAAAAGAATCACTAAATAGGGTAAATAGTGTGGAATAATGTCGGTTAAAAATAGGATTTGTCGGAAAAAATCAAGAAAATCCTAATTTTACCCCTTAAATACGCTCCTGGATAACCCATTCGGTATTCATTTTAAAGTGTGATTATTCCTTTATAAGATAGTGCTGAAAACTTGGGAAAAAATTAGATAGGAAAAAATACAGAGTGATTCAAATGTTCCGATGTCGAGGGCAAAAAAAGTTAGAAAATCGAAATTTAATCAGCGATTGCTCCCTTCCTATAGAGAATGAAGTAACTAAAAAATATGGATATCATATACTTCGACGAGCTCTTTCCGATGACGTATATGGGATTTTAATTGGAACCATTTTGACCCCACAAAAAATTAAAAACCGGGAAATATTTAGGCCAAAAATCTAAATTTCCAGCTTTTTCCAAATATTTCCATTTTCCAGTGATTTTACGTTTAGGTAAATGTATTGCAAAAAAAAGTATTTGAGATTTTAAAGTTTCACTTATGAGTCCGTTTTTCGATCTGACGTTTTGTTTTCGAGTTATTAGGTATCAAAAAGGGGTCTTTAAATGGCACCTAAAAAAATTCAAAAGAATTACTTGTCCTTTTCTGATCCTCACCAGTTTCAGTGGAGTTCTGAAGCTCCGGGTCCCCTACAATCTCCGAAAATTTACATCGATTTAATTCACATTTGCGACCTGTACCCGATTTCAACGGAAATCGCGGAAATTTCGACTTTGACGTTTAATAGCTCCGAAACGAAACATCCTGTATAACTGAATTTTTTACCGAAGCTAGCTGAACTATTCCTCTATCAACCCAAAAAATTCGATTTCTCTCCCTCTGACTGTTTCCGAGAAAATCAAACCTGTTCGACTTTAAGTTAAGCTTTACGTTAACCTGTAGATTTTTGCTGATCTCCTGACGTCACTTTTCACTAAGGACATATGGCTGCTTTTTAAATTGTAATAAATTATACCGAAAAGTAAACATTTTTTGTAGCTAAATTATCCTAGTAATTTGATTCTATTTAAAAGAGAGCCATTCGACTTGTCAATTACCTAATCCTCATAAGAAAACCCGCTTCTCTCGCTCATCGCGCTGTTGGGGATTTATCCCTTTTCTATCGATACGTCCACGGATTTTGATCTGAAGAACTAGCCACTATAATTCTCCCTTGACTGTTCCCAACAGAACAACAAGAGGCGCGTTACGTATGTATTCCTTTACTGCCCAGCTAAAAAAGCCTAGAACATCCCACTTCTCTCGCTCATTGCCTGCAGATGTTTTCCCTTCTCCAAATGTCCAATCCTTTAAATCCCGTGTCGATAGATTACATTTCCCTTCTCTTCAGACACCAAAGGTACGTTAGTACTTACTATCTCAGATAAGAGAAGACACGAAGGCAGTGGATATTTTAACAATTTTATGCGTATGGCATAGGAGGATTTTGAATTCTTACTTTATGCCATCAGTCCAAAAATTAAGAAGCAAGATACCAAATTTAGGAAAGCCGTTAGTGCAAAGACTAGCAGTAACAGTCCGTTTTATAGCAATAGGAGATTCTTATTCGCGCCTACATTATATTTTTAAAATTTTGAAACAAATGCGGTCTGTATCCCGTCCAAACTGATCACTCGATTTTTTTGATGTACCGACAAGTTACGGATAGCGGTCGTTCGCGATAAAATCTTTCGCGAAAAGATTTCATGCGGTACTGACCAGAGCATTTTGTCGCGAAAACTGTTCATCCGCTACAAATTGTTCAGGTCAGTACGCGGCTTAATGATTTCAAGCAATTCATGTAATTTAAAGTGTTAGAACAAGTATAAATGGATCATGTGGTTGTTATTAGTTCATAAACGATTACTATATTTTCAAAAATTATGCGCGCCTCTGGTTAATCATGTCCTTCTTACGTCCTCGTAAGATAATCCGGTCCCTAGTAATGACAGACAGTACTTCTTAAAGAAACGCACTGGTAAGCTCCCAGTTTCAAATCTTTCCGAAGACAAATACAGGCATCTAAACACAAATAAGAGTCTAAAGTATAGACATTCCCAAGATAGACCGATGTAAATATTAACCCTACACGTAATAGTCAGACGATCTCGTCGAGCCTCCACCAGCTTCCTATTCGTATTGGCCGACCGGACATTAAATTGAAAGAGGCGTGCCAGACAGCTATCGGCGGTATTTCGCAGGATTGTAATTAGGCTGTATAGTGAAAAAGGCTATTCGACTTTCTTTCGAGTTTTGACTTGTTTTGTAGTTTTAATTTTTTGCGTTGATTTTTAATCGCTTTTTTGTTTGTTCGGTTGTCAAGGCTGGCAATTATTTCAGTTTTTATTTAGTTGTAAACAGTTTTGCAGTTTAAAGTTTTCCTTCTCATTCTCAATGCGGCCCTGTCCAATTTCACCGTTTGAACCGATCACTTGTAGGCAGAGTGCATCTGTTTATATTCGGTCTATCTTCGAAATAAATAGACTTTAGTTTTCTTCAATACTTGTGTACTGTATTAAAAAATGTTACTTTTTAACTTTTAAATGAAAGACAGAGTACTTGTTATAGTTTCACAAAATTTATTCAGTTGCCTGACACGTGTTTCGGCCCTCTCGGGTCATTTTCGAAGACATTATGTCTTCGAAAATGACCCGAGAGGGTCGAAACACGTGTCAGGCAACTGAATAAATTTTGTGAAGCTATAACAAGTACTCTGTCTTTCATTTAAAAGTTAAAATGTTAATCCAGTTTCACCAAGAATGTAGCAGTACACACATCAACTTTAAAAAACGTTACGTCTAGCTGTCAAGTCTAGTTGGTTGCACTATATTATTTTATGTAAATTTGGGAGACGTGCAAGTTTGCTAGATGCCCAGTTTAGAATTAAATCAACGATAATTTTAACCAGAACAAGTTTTCAATTTCAAAAATTGAAGCAAGTAATATTACTGTTTTGCATTTCTTAAATATGTTCTCCAATAAGATATATAATCGAATTGTATTTTATTAGCTTCTAATTGCAACTTATTGTAGGCGTTTTTAAAACTGCCCTAAAATGAACATAATGCGTAAACTTCGGGGCGGCGGAGTCTCAGCTACTACTTCCAGTTCCGAAAATATGGGAGATCCGTCGTCTCCTCACACTCAACTGGGTCTGATGCATTTGAAGAAACTCTTTTTGGAATATATGCATCCACCTCAACCACTAACTGACAAGGAGAAAGATGACAAATTGTATAACATGTTGCCGCTCTTTTGTAAGGTAAGCCCAACATGACTGGGTAATTGTATTATACTATAACTAGAAATTAAGATAATAGGGTATAATCTATTTTTTATTAAATGACTCTATTTAGTTTCATGTCATATTAACATTAGTTTCTTTCTTATCTTAAATTACATGAGTCAATAAAAGCCTTTTATATTCAATAAATTTCATAGTTTAAAAATAATGCAGCTGTTTAACTTTATTGCAAATTTCTAGTTCAATAAATGACTGATGCGTGCTTGGAAGGTAATTTATTTGTTGTTAACTGGCTGGTACAAGTTATATTATCAGTAAATAGTAGTTCATAAAATTAATTGACAGGTGATAATTATATAATAATAAAGCGTGCTAAAATATTCAGTACTAAATTTGGAATTTGGCTACATTATTTTCTTTTTAAATTAAGACTTGATCAAACAACAAATAAAACTTCTTTTACGCAGAAGAGCTGTGGACTATGTTCGGACAATAAAATCTAACCACTCTCCCTTAATACATAAAAAGTCGGGAATGTTACTTTTATCAAAATACACAAACAAGTACATTTTTTACGTTCGGTGAGCAAAGCATTTAATCAAGTAATAAGTTAAATTTGCATTTAGAGTTACCTTTGGGAATGACACTATTATCTGTGCTGTCATATTTGCAATGTCCAATTAGCTAATTCTTGAGTAAATTGCTTTGTGCAACCGAACGTTATTGTGGTTGCACGTGTTACTATTTTTGCTGTATTATTTAGTACCCTGAGATCCTATATTGAATTTACACAGCGGTGATCTGCCCCCTTGATTACATATTGCACAATCAATCGTCTTATACGAGGTGCTAGGCTAGATTGTAGCGGCAAAAAATTTCCATCCACTACTTATACCGACGGATTTCATGATTGCAGCTCTGAAACTAAACGGAAATCTTAAGGTACCTCAGAGAGAGGACTGGGACAGGTCCCTAGAAATGGGCCCTGGTATGGGTGGCACAGATGAATTACGACAGGACGAAAGAGGAGTTCTCGTTAAGGGAATGTTACTTTTACTGGCGTCAGAAAGTTTTTATTCTGTCAAGCCGTATGCAACAGTTTTCAAGTAAAATCACCATACCAACAGAGTTGGTAACGTTAATATGTACTCCAACATCAGAGCAGCATTTGGCGCTGAAGTCAGATATTTTTACGTCTTGAATTGTAGCGGAATGAAAGGATGCTTTTAAGAACCTAGTTATAGGAGTGATAATACTGTGAGACTCGTGTGGATCCCTAGACAGGGATCCAGGGCTAGCAGACCATTTGGCAAGAATAATGGGGTCGGTGAGAGATCCCAAAGGGCCACAGCCATCGTTGTCGTTTCAAGAGCTGTTGGAAATAAAGAATTCAAAGACCTATTTTGGCGTAAATAAGGCAGGTCAAGGAGCAAGCAAAGCCCCGAACTTGCGCGTCACAAATTAACCTCTATCGTAATAAAGATCTTCGAATCATTGTTGGTCATTGACAGGACATTACCATCTTAAACAGTATATCTGTAGAATCGGGATCGGCGATGGTTCTGAATGCGGATGGCGCCTGGAGGATGATGAAACTATTTGCCATTTCTTAGCGGATGTCTAGCTCTCGCTGGGCTAAAACGAAATCATCGACATGTAGTTTTAACATCTAACGTTAAGCAGGTTCAACCAAATAGCTGCTGGAGAGTATTATCTCAAGTGGGTTTTACATAGCGGACCATTAATAAGACAAATATTAATGGAATCACAACGAGAACGACAGTGGCGCTTTGATTATATGAAATCTATAAGAAAGTACAGATTAGAAAATCGTTCCATTACCTACCTCAATGAAACATGGTTTGATGCACATATGATACCCCAGCAAAAGGTTGGGTAGATCCATCAGGAAAATGCCAAACCAAAGCCACATCCAACAAGGCATCAACACTTCTCCGACTTTAAGTGCAAGTGTTGTGACGTTAATTAGAAAAGTTGTAGATAGCTTCCTACGGAAAGTTGGAAAAATTCGATTAAACATGTTAAAGTCGAAGATTCCTATTTTTCATTTACTAATAACATAGAGCCACTTGTTTTTACTGTAGATGAAAATGACAGTGACAGCGAACCCGAATTAAATTTAAGTAATATTTTTTATTGTACAAATAAATTGAATGACATAAATCAATAAACAATGTTTTAATCATTCCTAATTTAGCAAGATTTTATTTTTTCCAAAATTATTCTGAATTAAGAATCGTGAAATATTTATATTTATTGAGGTACTTACCATTTTGTCAAAAGGCAATGAAAGAGCTTGAAGCGAGCTTTACTAAAATCACGAAAATATAAATTTTCCAGGTGTTTGGGTCAAGCCCATCATGTGACATGAATGAAAAATTTTGGGACATTTTAGCTTTCTGTCATCAAGTTTCACTGTTGATGGTAGCCGAAATAAGAAAGCGTGCTTCCAATCAAAGTACAGAAGCTGCCAGCGCGGCTATTGCAAAGTTTTTAGAAATAGAAAATTGTGAAGAATCCAGTAATGGCTGGATGTTACTGTCTACACTTAATTTGCTGGCTGCTGGAAATGCTACCTTAGTCCAGGTATGTGGTACATGACGTTTTCAGTTTTTTTTGTCATAAGTCAAGTTAAGATGTTCTAGAAGTTATATTGTATATTAGAAAATTTCGATGACAGGACCAACTAGATATTATGTGTAAAAAGTAAGAAGAGATTTTTATTTTCGGGCAGCTTAGGTTTTATAGAGAATGAATACATTCTCAGAAGTTGATTAGTTTTTTATACAGGGTTGTTCATGGTGTGTGTGATCTATTAGAAACTCTCAGTAACTATGCATGGGAGATTGTAATCTGGCCTTTAAAAATATGTTTAAAGGAAGAACGTTGCCACCTCAACCACGAATGGACAGCAACTTTCGAATTTTAAATGAAATACTTTGTATTTTATTGAATGCCACCAAAAATTTCGACTGTATGTTTAAACCGAAAAACTTTTATGATATTAACAGAAAAATAGTATTTCTTGCAATTTGTCAACCTGTAGCTTACAACTGGCGAGAGAAGAAAAACTGACATATCTTTATATTACTTTTTCGTTCTCTATTCAAAAGTGTCAATTTCCGATTTAACCGGAAGCACATTTATGCTGCTTGATAAGCCGGGGGTTGGCTTATTGTACTAGCAGGTGGAAAACTAAGCTAGGAACATGTAGGCCGTTTTTTTCTAAGATGCGCCATTATCAAGCCACAGGCTGTCAAATTACAAAAAATCTCATTTTTCAAATGTCAATATCTCGAAAATTATCCAGTTTAGACTTAGGCCGCGTTTCCACATTCGACAAAACTTCCGCAAATTATGTCTGACAGACTATTCGATAGAAACTGGGCCGTGTAAACTGCGCTGTAAGTGATGTAGCCACAGTTTTCGCACGCTCTCGCTGCAATCTTCTGCGAGCGCGATAAATTGCAAGTGTAGACATGTTCGCGTCAATTTCCGACAGATCTCGCAAGCAATAGGATTTGTTTCCTATATCTTGCGCTCGCAGCGACTGTTTAGATTATTTTACAGCTTTACGATGAGTCTTTCAGCCGGTTTTATAGAATCTCGCATAGGTGTATCTTTTTTTTTTAATCAGATTGACAACTTTTTGTAAGAAAATCTCGAAATTTACTGCAGTCATTCGAATGAAACTAAAAAACAGTTGAACATCTTCTATTTGTAATTCTTCGACCAAATTGTTGAAGCAGCCAGGTTCGGATCTCCTTAAAACCCGTTGTTGGACCCAAATGGTTCTATTTTTCTTTTTATTCATCAATAAAGTTATTATTGCAGCTTGTACACGTTCACGAGGCATGGCTTTAATACTGACACTGTAATAGCTGTGTGTATACGGCACTGCAAGAACTTGCGACGGTATTGTCTGACTGTCTCTTGTACGACAATAATTGCTCTTAAGGGGTTATATGCAGTCAGGAGGCCTAAGAACAGCAATTTTTCAAGAATTTTTCCTGAGAAGACTTTTAAATTTATTAATGTAAAAATTTGTACACATATTATGGTAACTTTTAACTGTATTTTAAGATTTTTGTATTTGTAAAAGTAATAATTTTGAAAGCTGCTATAGCTGATCTCCAGGAGTTCCTCTCAAAAAAGGCATCTTGCGGTGACAACGATATCTCTGGACTGGATCATCTAATATGAAAAAACCAAACGGATTTCGTTAAAGTAATGTATAATCTTCTAATTAATCGAAGGAATAAGCAAAATAAAATTTTTTGACAAAATGGCGGCTTCTAAAAAAAAACAAAGATTTTTGACCAAAATTTTGGCCTTAAATTGTTTATAAAAAAAATTTATCGGTGAGAAAAAACCTTCGATTAATTAGTAGAAAATATACTTAAGAAGCTTGTGTTAAAATTTGAGACTGATCGGTTCAGCCGTTTCCGAGAAATCTTCATCACCGACTTTAAAAACACAGTTTTTAGAAAAACGCGTTTAAAGTTTCAAAAGCACATTACATAGCGTACAATCGCTCTGACACGTCTTTACAAATATGTGTGTAACTTCGAAAATAATCGCCGGATTGCCTTGAAATTTTCTGTGTGTGTACTTGAATATATGTACATTACGAAAGTGATATTAAAAAAATCGATTTTTTGAAAATTCTAACTGTATATATCCCCTTAATATTGCAGGAATTTGTACGATAGTGTAAACTGTATTGCAAGGATCTCGTGCAAGACTTCCTCGAGTTTTGTCGCATGTAGAAACGCGGCCTTACAGTACCTCACATAAAGTATTTTCGAAAATTGGGGTGGGATTTAAGAATTCAAAAATATACAGAGTGTTCTATTTAAAATTTCTACGTTGCTGTCAGTTAGAGGTAGAGCTGACAATGTTGCATCTTTGCTCATCAAATAAAATTTTCTTTAGAGAGTAAACTAATCTTTGCACCTTGTCATGTCTGTACATAGTACCTACCTTTGTTTTAGGTTATGACGGAGGTGTCAGTACCATCAACTTTAGTAAAATGTCTCTACCTTTTCTTTGACTTGCCTGAAACTCCAGAAAAGGAGTCTAATACTAAAGACGGTAACAGTGATTTTACCCCACATGAAAGACGAATATTGCTTCAAAAAATTTTTGTTCAGGTAAGAGGCTTTCTTGTCATGTAATTATTCATTTGAAAATGCTAATATAAAAAATTGCAGTTGGTTTACAGGATGTTACAAATTTGATGTTCACCATTTTGATCTCTTAAACGGTAAGAGATACATCAAATGTTAAATTGGGGCAAGTTGCACAGTTTAAGTGCCGACTAATATGCCGTCAGGAAGTTTGGAAATTTCCAAGGACCTCCGAAGATATTCGTAAAAAACTGAAAATCAGCATTTTGTTGTTTTACACATCCACTTAAAGGATTGGTGAAATCCATGGATTTAGAAAAAAAAGGACGAGATATCATTATTTATTTTAGCGAGAGATCAGAGATTCCAAAGTTACTTATCTGATTTCTAATATGCTGTGCGCTTGTTACATGTCTTTTACAATCTAGAAATGCCACAACAAAAGTCGTTTTTTGGCATACAATGCACTTAACAGCAGTTTCAACATATTTTAAATCAGAAAACTGCGATAGGGTTTTCCGAATGTTAAGCTCTAGTTATGTGGCACATATGCAGATTGATAAACAATAATAAAATAACGCAATTACTGTAAGTCAATATCTGCAATCATAAATACCATAAGCTAAAGCATATGACTAAGGATTAATAAGATATACATATTGCATACCAATATACTATTATTTTTCGTAGCACATGCCTCCTTCATTGATGATTTAAATATTTGTCAAGGCGTAATGTTTTGTGTGTAACGACTCAAGCAGGTCGGAATATACGTGTGTAGTAAAATTTTAAGTGATTTTTGGCTTTTTCTAAAACCGCAAACTGAGGAATGGTGCGTCAGTGCCTAGTGTGTGGAAGAATGTATTCTTTTCATCCGGAATATAACTGTCTTTTCATAGGTTTGCTCAGTGGAATAGAGACGGCCCGGAAAGCCATTACGGTGGCTCGCGGAGACGGAGTTATAGCTGTTGGTCTTTGTCCTACACGCGCACAGTGTATGAAACGAAAGAAAAGGCTAGTTACGAATGAACGGCTGAAGGTTAATGGTGAAATTCCTATGGATGTTTCCAGCTCTAGATGTGTGAGTTGAACTTTCCCAGTACATCCACGATACATGGGTACTTAGACTTCGCCTTTCGTGGGCCGTCAAAAAAAAAAAGAAAATGCAATCAGCCATGGAAAATACAAAACTGCAATAAAAGATAAATGTAGCTCCGTATTTAAAAAAAAAAAAACTTCCCAATTATGGCGACCGGAAGACGAAACATCGAACTTAGATTTAAGAACACCATCTGTTAGAGGACAAGAAGTGAGAATCCAAATGTAAAATTTATTTTACATTATCTTTACAAATAAAAGCAGAAAAAATTCAAAACCAAAATGCCGAATTTTGTACAAATATCTTCGGAAGTTTTCGAAATTTTCCAAATTTCTCGACGATATATTAGTCGGCATTAAATTGTGGCCCTTTACTCCAACCTTTGCTGTATCTCTGAATATTTACGAGACCTTGATGGTGAACATTGAATTTATAACATAAACGGAAGATTATAAGTTTATGTAGAGCTGTTTTGCGTAACACAGAAACAGTTCAAAGGGAATTTACCATCGTCGCTTTGCAAAATGTTAAAAATTCGTAAAACTTAAATTCTAATGTAGAGTTTTGTCTTCTTAACTGTTTATCAAATCAAGTATTTTTTAAATACTTTAATATTTTATAACCTTGTTTTTAGCTCTTGATACGCTTATGCAGTCATAGAATACCGGCCGAAGAATTAGCTAAAAAGGACGACTTGACCTTACTATTTTCTGCTATTACTTCGTGGTGTCCTTCTTATAATGTTATGTGGAGAAAAAGCGCTGCAGAAGTATTAATGACTTTGTCTAGGCACGGATTAACTCCTCCAGTAGTTGGTTACATACATAGTGAGTATTATTCAAGCTCGGCTATATAAATGACATGCACCTATTCCAGCTATCAGTAATATTTTTGCTTATGAGAGTAGTGTAGCACAAAATTTTGAATGAATAAATCATGACAAGTCGGGGGTGGTAAGGAATTTAGTATTTGGTAACATTTTATAAAAAAGAAAGTGGTTGGCAAACCAGGATACAGAGTGGTGTGTAAAAAGGGATGCAAGGTTTAGTGGATAGACTGAAAGGTCACTGGGAAACCTGCAAAAGTAAAACTAGTGATATTAGTGGTCTTGAAAGTGATTGTGAATTCCCGCCTGGAACTAGCTAAAATGAAGTTATCCAGTCGGCAAAGAAACAGAGAAGGGACAAGGGAAATGGAGGTGGAAGTGAAAATAGTGGAAGTAGCAGCCATTTGATAGATAAGATAGAAATAATTGGACATGCAAATAGCTAAAGCCATTTACGCAACAAACTGCAGTTTTAGATCGATACAAAATAAGGAAGTTCGAAAGGTCATAGAAATGTTAAGACCAGGTTACGTTCCGCCGTCTAGATTTCAGTTATCATCAACGCTCCTAAATGAAATACTGCATGCCTTTCGATGGATGGTCTAATGTTCATAATGAGCCCATAATCTGTCTCGTTTTAACAGCGGAAGATGGAGACAGTGTTCTTTTAGAAAGCATAGATAAATCTGACCGTCCCCATATGGCTGATTATCTTGCAAAATTGACTATTGACTCAATAAATAAGTGCAAAAATGAATATAACTGTAAAGTTACTAGTGTTGAGACAGATAACGCGGCCAACATAGTCAGTATGAAGAAAGAAATAACCGAGTCGTTAAATTATCCTATAATTACATATGGTTGTTCGGCGCACTTACTAAGTTTGTTTTCCAAAGATTTAGAAGTATCTAAGGTAAAATAACATATAGTACAATATAGTACACATTGTAAGATACTTTAGAAATACCCATTTGTCAAATGCTTGGTACAAAGAAAAAGGAGGCAAGAAACTGGTGTTACCTCCAGACGTTCGATGGAATACACTTTCGGATTATCTTGAGATTTATGTGAAGGAGTGGCCAAACTTGTTATTAAAATGTGAAGCGCATAAATATGAAATTGATCCAGTGGTTTTCAAAAAGGTGTCGGATATCTATATTAAAAGGATGGCTGAAGATTTTTTACAGTTACTAAAATTAATTTCTATAGCACTATTAGCATTAATTTTCTGACCTTAATAACCCCGAAACTCGCATATTGGTTTACATTTTTGAAAGAAATTGCCAATCGCTCCTTTTTAAACCAACCCCCACCCCCCCCCCCCCCCCACCCCCAACCCCGTTAATTTTTTACCATCTGTTAGATTGTCGGACCTCAGTAATCCCATAGTCTTCTCAAAAATAGTTTAAATATTTTCTGTGTACATTGTCGTTCCAAAGGAGTCCGCTCCTAGAATGTAATATTCGAGTCCGGTCTCTAGATTACAAATTTTGAACCCCCATTTCATCCCCTTACGGGTTGATGTCTAAAAAGTTAACATGTTAGAGTACTTTTACTTAGTTTCAAGGTAACAGATCCATATAACACTACTCCATTTCAAACTTTCAACCCCCACTTCACCCCCTTAGGGGTCGATTTATTAAAAACGGTAAAACACGTGTTTAAACATTTATTATTTAGAGTACTTCCATGAAGTTTCCAGGTATTAGAACCATCTAATATTTTTTTCCATACAAAGTTGGAACCCCTGTTTCACCTTCTTAGGGGTTGAATTTTGAAAAACCCTTCCTTAGAGCACGCCTACGTTATATAAGGAACCATAGAGAAAATATATAATAGAGAAATAATGTCAATATGCGAATGTGGCAAATTTACCAAGCTGAATCCGTAAACAAAGACAATCTTCTGCGGGCTTGCGCCTTGTCGAACGTTTGCCTTGTGATAGACAGGACCGTACTTCAAAATTTATTTCACATGACGTGAATCTTTTATCGAGTAATAAATGCTAAATATATTACTTGTAATTATTCTTTTTATTAATGATAAAAATGTAACCATTATTGAGATTGTAACAAAAATTGTATAGTTTGTTGACTTAAATCTGAGTTTTCTTGCTGTACAAAACTGTCGATAATGGCGATATATATATATATATATATATATATATATATATATATATATATATATATATATATATATATATATATATATATATATTATAGTCCTCGAAAATAGCTCAGTTTATACATATACAGTGCGTCTCTTTAATGTCCCCCCTCTTAATTTTTTAAACGTTACATTTACAAAATTGAAAGTTGACATAAAATATAAACATAGTATTCTAAACAATAGAAATAAAATATGCAACTGTTTTAAGAAGTAAAATAGTAAATAAAAAACTTACTAAAACTATGTGTATATTTTATTGGATTGGCATCCCATCCTGTATAATTATTGAACAAACTAAGTTCTATGGTAAGATGTCAATATTTATACACCTATTTACAGTGTGTGCACGATACTTTGGTGAAAGCGTTACTTACTTACGGCCCCATGTCAATCTAATCCACTGATATCTTAGAGATCCTTTGGCGAAAGCGCTTTTTTCTTTCGCCAACCCTTTTAAAATACTCCCCTCTACCCTAATCCACTAGTATTTTTAGTGCCCCTTTGGCGAAAGCGCAATATGCCTTTTGGACACTCACCCTTCTAATCCACTGATATCTTAGCGATCCTTTGGCGAAAGCGCTTGTTTCTTTCGCCATCTCTTAAAATACTCCCCTCTACCCTAATCCACTAGTATTTTTAGTTCCCCTTTGGCGAAAGCGCAAATATGCCTTTTGGACACTCGCTCACCTTTATGCAATATAGGGGAAGGAGGCATTGACACTATATATGACCTTCTTACACCACCTTACACAATTCCCCTAATACACACACATCCCATCAGTGCCTTTCTGACACCTTGCCACACTCAATATACGTCACTGATAAATAGTTCTACTTCTCCGTGTGTGTATTCACTTCAACACCGGAGTGCATTTAAGATAAACTATATTTTTTACCTACTAGTCTTTTACATATTGATATAATTTAAATTTAGAATTAAACTATTTGTATTTATGCACTAATTGTAAGAAATAGACTACAAAATAAGTCCTTATATTTAAAAGTTTGATACATAATTGATGAAACATATGAAATGTCTTTAACACTTTGTAAAGAATATCATAACATAAAAATGACTGAGATTTTTTCGGCCCGGTTCTGATCGCCGAGTTGCGTCATTGAGTTTAACAACCACTTTTGCGAGACGTCCCGAGTGCGCATGCCTCGAGAGAACCGTCGTTTAAAAACCTGACTGGCGCCATATGCGTACAAACGCACTTTTTCGCCCATACATTGGACGGATTCAGCTGGTGTCGCGAATACGTTGTGAAGGTCTAAATATATTTTGTCTATGTAAGGAACCTCTGTGCAAAATTTCATGTTTCTAAACCCAGCGGTGTGGGCTGTACGTTGATATGTCAATCAGTCAGTCAGATTCTTCTTTTATCTATAGAGATGACGTATTTATCATATTTCAAGATTAAAGCAGTCGTAGATATAGCAACTTATTTACTTTTTTGTTATAGACCAAAAGTTTTTCGTTAATTTACTAGACATGTAGGGTGTACTTCTTGTTTGTTGTTAAGGGTTTCTTTGGCATTTCATTACTTTTCATAGCTTAATTTGTTTTACTTTATTTTAGGTAAATCCTGTGTAGCTTTGTGTATAGAAAATATGAAAAAGGTACCTGAGTTAGCGCCACTGGAACGTGTTGAAATGTTTGTTACCGTATTTTGTTTTTTGAAAGACTCCAGTGAGGTATCAGCGATGCTTCTAGATGATTTTAGACAAACACAGGGATACGTCTTTCTCTCAGAATTTTTACTGAAGTAAGTTTATTTTTAAATCAGTTTAAACCAACTCCATATTAAACTAAGATTTCTTTCATTTTATTCTAATTTGATTTAGTAAAATGAACTACCACCTAGTCATTTTTTAGGTTAGAAAATGAAAAAACCAATGAAGCTCAAGAGTCCATAAGGAATTTAGTATTAATGATAATTTCACTGTGTATGTGTGGATATATCGAATTGAAACCATCTCAGGCTTCGACTGGCTCTTTATTTCAAATGCAAGGTTTTATATTGCCTCAACCTTCAGGTCGGGGCTTAAGTGTAAGAAACATACAGGCCTTCCAAGTCTTGCAAAATACTTTTATAAAATCGAATTTGACGCTTACTTGCAGTACAATATTAGATGCCATTTCAAGCATTTACCATTCAGATAACGCAAACTATTTTATCTTAGAAAACCAGAATACTTTAAGCCAGTTTACCGAGAAAATACACCACAAACCGCCGGAAATTCAAAAGAAGCTATTTGAGCTTATTGAATTTCTTGTATTCTCATTAAACTTTGTTCCTTGCAAAGAGCTCATATCAATGTCAATTTTCTTAAAATCCCATAGTCAGAATCATGTCGAGTGTAGCGTATCGTGTATGAAGACTCTACTCAATATCCTGAAACATAACGTAATTTTTAAAGATGTATATCGCGAAGTTGGATTGCTGGAAGTGTTCGTGACGCTGCTCAGTCGCTATTCCGGATTTTTGGAAAATAAAAAGTTTGCTAAGAGTAAAGGTAAAGAATATAGTGTACCACTGGGTCAAGAAAAACTTGGTGGCATGGTTACTGAAGCTTTAACTTTACTGTTAAACAACAACGCACCTAATTCGAACGTTTTGAGGGAATGTGGAGGTGCTAAATGTGTACATGGGTTAGTTCAGTATTTGGATTGCAGGTGAGTTATGTTATTATTAATAGGTTTTAGTGAATAATGTTCATCAGTCCTAAGTGAGTTAGCAATTCTCACCCTTAATACTTTAATAAAATCGTGAAATTTTTAATATATTATGAAGAATTGACATAAGTACAAAATAGTGCGTGGGGGAATACACAGGGTGTCCGAAAAGTCTTATTATGGTCAAATAAATATCTTTGCTATTAGTAAAGATAGAGATACCAAATTTTAGGTTATCTTATTGGTTACTACATATACGTATTACTACTATATTGTTAGCATCTAATCTACCCGTTGTTAAAATTTGAAGCAAAGATAAATCTTTTGATTTGTACCACGTGATGTCTCAGCAGTTTTGAAGTTTTGACGGAACTGTCACTGTCAGTTCTGACACCAGTTTAAAATGTGAGCTTGTCGGTCTCCTTTTCGTCTTTTTACCTTTCAAAAGTAAAGATTAATGTGTTTTCATTTGTGAGAAGTGGATTAAAAGTTAATTATTATCCTATTTATGATAATGTCGTAGCTAATGTACCGATAATGCCAGTTTTAAGCAGCAAGAAGTAAAGAAATTACTTGTAGTTTTAGCGGCGGATATTCTTCAAAATAATGTAAACTGAAGAGTGAATACATCATTTTTAATTTGAGATTTTTGGGCAAAACGGGTAAGAACATTATGTAAATACAGCGAGGCATCGTTTGGAAATCTAAAAAAAATACATTATTTAAGTTCGAATTAAAACTCAAAATACGTAAGTATAATTTATTGTAATCATTAATTTACATATAATACATTATAATTAGAATCAAAATCTTCTTAAATAATTAATTACCTACCTATGCAAAATCACTTTGTCTTTCTCAACTGACCGTCGACATGCGAAACAGGATCTCATTTTCTATCTAAAATATTATTAACTCTGTTTCGATATTGTACTTTAAAGTATATAATAAATTATACTTACTGGTTTTTCTGATATTTTATTATAAATTAAAATAAATATTCACAAAATAACGCTACGACGAAATCGAAGGCTTGTCAGATTCAAATTGGAACTTGTGAATATGACAGGCGCGAGCGGCCATGTTGTCGTATTTGGTGTTTTGATTAGCGGACGGTACGTAGTATTGAGTTCACTGGCTGGGCAAATCACGTGGTTATTTATGAGGGATTTTCAGGACATCACGTGACTGATTAGCAATTGTTTTCAAAGGCTACGTCTTTGCTTCAATATTTTTTCGTCGTTCGCTATATAGTAGTTATACGTATATTGGTTAATAAGTAGTCTACTTTTTATGTAATTTAACTTTTCAGCCTCTTTGAGGGGCGACGCTAGGGAGTTCAAGTTCAAAATTTTAAATGCAACCCTATGTCGTGTGGTACCTCATTTTAAAGGTTTTCAAAAAAGAAACATTTTACCGCAAACTCGAGGTCCGTATCTTAATTCGTTTTTAAAGGGCAAGCCTTCAAAAATTAAAAACGTAAAAAAAGTAAAAATTTAAATCTTTATATTTCCCTTATTACTTTAAAAGTTGTTCAAAATGAACTTCGTGGCAGTAATAAAGTCGACTTTCGAACTCACTTCTCACATTTTCGAGAATGGCAGGTCTTACTTCTTGGCAGAGTTCCAAAATCGACTTTCTTATTGCCAAGAAGTTCATGGTGGTCATTTTGAACAACTTTTAAAGTAATACGAGAAATCAAGGTTCTTAAATTTTTTTTTCACGATTTTTAATTTTTATAGGCTTGTCATTTAAAAACGTATTAAGATACGGACCTCGGATTTGCGGTAAAATGTTTCTTTTTGAAGACTTTTAAAATGAGGTACCACAAGACAGGGTTGCTTTTAAAATTTTTGACGTCAACTCCTTAGCGTCCCCTCCCCCCCCCCCCCCCCAAGGGGATCGAAAAAGTTAAATTACATAAAAAAGTAGATTTATTACCCATAAAATACACCTACAATTTGGTGTCCCTATCTTTACTAATAGCAAAGATATTTGCCCATACTAAGACTTTTCGGACACCCTGTATAATGCAAAAAAATGTCCCCTCTGTTCAAATTTAAGAATTTTTACGTTGTTTCTATTAGCTTTAAACACATTAAAAACTTTATTAGATCAAAAGTATGCCCCGTTATTGAATCTATACCACACAAGCGCTCAAAGCTCAAATTATTGAGATAAACGGTTTGTTACAGATATTTAAAAATAGTGGCAATAAACCTTTTGTATTTTTTTATGAACAGTCATTATTTCAATATGTCGTGAAAGATACGTTTCCTCACTCACATCGCGAAAGCCATCTTAGTAATTTCATTTCTAAGGCAAGAGATGAACTTGGTTCTGCTTGGGTATTTTTTAGTCGCACGACCTTTACTAATTCTATTCACAATTTACGTAAATTTTAACATACGTAAATTTTTACATCGCGAAAGCCATCTTAGTAATTTCATTTCTAAGGCAAGAGATGAGCTTGGTTCTGCTTGGGTATTTTTTAGTCGCACGACCTTTACTAATTCTATTCACAATTTACGTAAATTTTAACATGCTACTGAACAACATTTTTTATGAATTTCTGACGTTAACTCCCCATATTTCGGCCCGACCATTTAACAGGCGAACATGTTGAATGGTTCTGGGTTTATTGACGTACATACACACCGCTCTTTAGATTTTCCCAAAAAAGTAATCTGCTACCGTTGAATCGAGCGGATTTTCTAGAAATGAGACATTAACCTACAATTTCCCGTAGGAGATCCATAATGACCATGACAGTGTTTGCTGTTGTTCCCTTTGTTGGAACCACATTTTAACCGATTTAGCGGCAATAGCAGCTGATCTTAAGAAGTTTTGAACCATTTCGCGATATCGCTTGGTAGTTAGTGTCATGTCATGACATTCCCTTTGTTGTCTTCAAAGAAATAAAGTGAAAAAGTAAATACTGATTTAGTCATGTAACGGAACATCAGATCGTGCACTTTAGTGGATGCATTTCTCACGTATGGACCAACTTTGGGTTTTCCGTTCCCCATATTCAACAGTTTTATATGCCGGTTTATCGATGCAATCGATTCAAATGAAAATTAGCTCACCACTCATTTTAAAGTGATAAATGAATTTATTCTGCTCTCTGACTTATTGCTGTATACGAACAGGCGTCATCTTTCGGTTTCTGTCTTGCACTAGCTAAATTTTTTACAGATGCAAATATTTCTGAGCTCACCTGAAAGCCGTCTTATTGAAATAGGTACCAGCACTCCCCTGAACACGTTAAATGTTCTCTTCACCCCAGATACATGGTGGTCCTCCATTGCGTGGAAGATCAGTCTCTATCTCTTGTTGTTGTTGTTGAAAACGGGTCACTATAGGACGAATCACTGATTCTGATTGGGCATATCGGACATTAAGACGTCGACGATATGCTCGTTGCTTCTAGTTTATTAAATGTGGATAGAGACAATATAATTCAGTAATTTGAGCTTGCAGGATAACACTATAAGTTTCCATAACTAGTGTCCTGTTTCTCCTTTGAAAAAATGAATCCAAAATCAAAATTAAGAAAAATCCTTTTTTTCGTTAGTGTTATAATATTTTTTCTAACTGCAGGTATGCTGCCTTAGGCATAATCAAGGAACTAATTTTATCCAGTGGAGGAGATGATGATATGAATCAGCTACTCAATACCTTACACTCGGCGTCCAGAACTGAACTTGATTTAAAAATTGATATTTTGGAAGCACTGAGGCTGTGTTTAAAAGAATCTCATAGAACCAGGACTGTTTTTAGGAAGGTACTTTTAAACACATTTTTAAATATAATATTAGCGCTAGGAACACAAAATGACATCTACTTGGATATTAATATAATCAGTAAATACAGTGCCAATAGCGAACAGACTCTGTTAGCTTGAAATATAATTTTGCATGTAGAATTTAAAAAAGGCTACTTTTGATTTTTTAGTATTTTATTTGGAATAATACCCAAGAACAAAATTGATATTACTGTTCGGCCACAATAAATTTTACACCACAAGACATAAACCAGAATTGAGTATTACCCCCTCTAGCACTTATAACTGCCCTGCAATGTCTTCCCATACTTGAAATTAAATTTTTGACATACTGTTCGAAAATTATATTCCATTCTTCTATAAGAGCTTCAGACGATTGTCCCAAAGTTCCCGGTGGATTTAATCTACCTCTAACGGCTCTTCCAAGTGCATCCCACGTGTTCAATTGGATTGAGATCGGGCGACCTTGCTGGCCAATCCATGACATCAATATCGGTGTCTTGCAAGAACCTCGTCACAATGCGTGATGCGCGTGGACGGGCATTATCATGCATTAATATGAAATTATCACCTACAAATGGGGCAAAAGGAATTACATACTCCTGAAGGATATCTGTAATGTACCTTTCGCGATTCAAAGTACCGTGTTGTACAATATGGAGGTCGGTGCGTCCACGAAAGTTTATTCCTCCCCAAAACATATGCCTCCTCCACCATACGCATCCAACTGACGAATGCGGCCCTGTACAAATCGGGTTCCAGATCTTCTATACGTATACCCTTACGCGACGATCATTTGTTAAGAAAGTAAATCTGGCCTTAATTCATGTTCTCTTAATCTGGTAAGTTCTCTAACCTGGTAAGTTCTGAACGCATTTTGTAAGTTTCTAGCTGTAGTTGTACGGTTTCTTAACGTTTTCAACCGCAAAAATCGACCCTGTGCTACAGTTGTGGCCCTAGGACGACCTTGATCAGGACGTGTTCAGAAGGCCTCAGTCTTCCCATAACGCCTGAACACTCTACTTACTGACGATTGGGTACCATATAAAATACATATAAAAAACATCCGTTTGTGCCTCAGCATTTGTTAAATCGTCGGCTTGAAGGGGCGTATCTCAGAAATCCATTGATTTCTATTTGCTACTTCCACGGTACGGCATCTGTGTTGTTTAGCTGCTCTCCAAAGGGCGTATCTCAATCTCGCCGAGTTTTAAAGTTATTAATAAAATCTATTTGGGCGTAATGCTTTACAGCGTCATCAGTATGGCGAACGGGAAGGCGTATCTGAGATCTGAAAATAAAGCTTTTCGTTTACACCCTATGTATGTCATACAGTGAAGGAGATGCTTCCAAGAAAGAGGAATTGAATGCAGTATATAAAGGGCATATAGAGAGAAAGCAGCACAGACAAATAAAGGAAGAATGTAAAGAGATATCGACTACCAATAAAACGCTTTTAAGTGCGGTATTTGACTTGCAACAAGTCATTTACTTGCCGAGAAGTATCGGGAGTGTTTTATAAAAATACGCTTAGCGGCTTTCAAAACAAAAACTGTATTGTTGCCTCAATGCTGCTATATTTTGTCGGAACAAGCCAAAATATCGAGCAAATAAGCCTTAGATTTTTTTAACCTTTCCATGGCCAAAGTGAAGGGGATTCAGCCCACAGTGCAATATGTACCGCGATTTCGCAATCAGGAGACTTGTTTCTTCCGTCGCAGCTACTTGCAATATTTAGATTAGTTAGGAGAAAATATCCCTATAATGTCATTGCAATGAATTATAGTGATTTTTTAGACTTTAAAATTTTTTCAAGACATACGAATTTAGAATGTATATCAAGATGATGAAAAAATATTAATTGGACAGAGATGTCTGAAGTAAAAAATCGGAAAGTAAAACCCTAATAAACTTTCCTTTAAAGTGTCTGCTTGTGATATAGGACTCTTAACACTGAAAAGAGCAAATAATTTTTTTTAGTAATTGATCTGTTAACAAGCTTAACAATAAACGACTTAAAATCACACTGCCTAAATATTATGATTAGGTTTCATTATGCACTGGGACTACCCCAGTAATAAGATCGCAAGAGCATATTGCGTTTTATAAATCTCTTCCGGTCTTCCTCACGAATAGATTTTTTCCTGTTTAACCTAATATTTTTTATCTATTCATAACATAATATGAGTTGGTACTTTGGTTTTAAACAAAATAAATCCGTTTTGTAACATTTTTTTTATAAAACTTTTGTAGAATTATTTTTTGTTTGTTTTTCTTAATCCAAATCCATATTTCTCATTTTGATTCTGAATGTTTAAACACGTTTAAGGTATAATATTGTTGCTTTCCCAGTAAATATAAACATTATTTCATGATTCATTATGTAGTTGTTATTAGATTTAAAAAGGCTTATGTGGGTAGAAAATAAGGCATTCCTAAAAATTACAGCACACGAAAAGGCGTATCTCAAATTTTTTGCTTTTATCCTTGAAAATTTTTGCTTTTATTCTTGAAAAATAGATAAATAAGTAAATGACTGGTAATATTCACTTCGGTTGTCATCTACATGAAAAACAATATTACTTAAGATATTTTTGAACTATTTTTCTGTAAGAAGCGATCAAGTTCTTGCAACTTTTTTAAACTGCTTTCCTGTAAATTATAGATTTTTGAGATACGCCCCTTCGTATGCAAGCCGACGAAATGTCTAGTAAGACGTCTGTTGTTATTGTTTATGTCTCTAATTTCAACAAATTAATAATTTCTTGCAAACATTTGACGTCGACTAATTGAATAGTCATGCCATTGATAAGTAAAAGCTATCGCATTTTGCATTTATACAGAAAAACATCATAAGAAGTGATAACGAACCACATAAAAACTCATATCTGCTGGAATTTGGATAAAAAGATCTGTTTTTAGTACTAAAATCTTGGTTTACCTATTTTATGAATAAAGTATTTTGTACAGGGGTTTCAAAATATGCGATAATTGTTTTGAGTAGTATATGCTTGTTAACCTAGCTTTTTAAGTTTGTTACATATCATTTTGTTTCAGGCAAATGGATTTATTTATGTTACCAGTGTACTTGTAGCCTTGGAAGGAAAACTAAACAAAAAGGAAACAAATCCTCAATGTATGACCCTACTAGTTCTGGTCTTTCAGACTATTTGTACTGCTATGAGATTTGAACCTGCAAACGCTAAATTTTTTTATTATGAAGTTTGCAGGACAAGCCTTTGTGATACTCTTAAGTTACTAGGATGCTTCTCTTCGGAAAAAACTGACAAAATTGCTGAGTGTAATTTTGAACCTGCTCCAGACAATTATGAAACATTCCATAAGGTTTTTGTGGGATCATTTACAAATACGGAGTAAGTACGTAACATAAGAATGAAATACTAATCTAAGAGTTGCCACTTGCTCGCCTAAATTGATGTTATAATTTTTTTTAAAAACCTCTTTAGGATAGGCGTTTTACAGTTACTGTTATCTTGGATTTTTCAATATTCTCGCAATTTATGAGTCATTAATGGCACACCTGTCAAAAGTCAATTTTTTCTATACCCCTATCAGGTTTTTCTTATGACAGACTTACCAACTGAAAAAAATTAATAATAAAATTAATTTATTGCAACTCCTTTTTAAGTGGAAAAAGGAAATCTTAGGACGGCCCTACTGTACTTAAATAAAGAGGTTAATTATTTTATTATTATTTTATTAGTTTTATTATTTCTTTTAATTTGAAAATACCCGAATGATCTGAGACACGAGTAAGATATTTATAAATAATTTTAAGTTTTTTTATTGAATAAAGAAGATTTCACTTGTTTGTGATCAAGTTGGGTATTTCAATTTTTCTGTTTCCAAACACAAGACTGGTATCTCAGCAAGAACTTGAATTTTGAATTTAAAAAAAAACGGTATTTAACTGAAATTCTTCGAAATTTTTATTAAGTTTTCAAGTGTAAATGACATGACATAAAATGTCAGTCAAGTCAAATGCCGCCGCGGCTCCGTTTGCAGGTGTGTACTCGTTCGACGAATTTTCGGAAGGCATTTTGGAACACAGGCGGCTGGATTTCACGAATGTTACGTTCGATTTCTTCCTTCAGCTGTTGAATCGCCTCAGGGTGGTTCACATAGACCTTAATTTAAAAAAAATACTCGAGAAAAAGAAGTCCAGAGGGATTAAATCGCAACTTCTCGGCGGCCAGTTTTGGCCTCCAAAACGAGAGATGATGTGATCTGGAAACTTCGTTTTGCAATAACGTCATTGTTTCGCGTGCGGTGTGGCAGGTCTCGCCATCCTGTTGAAACCACATTTCATTGACGTCAATTTCATTAGTTCCCGCCAAAAAAAGTTTGATAACATATCACGGTAGCGATCGCCATTGAGAGTCGCGAGGCACCTTCATTATTTTTAAAACAATATGGCACACCAAACTGTCACTTTTTCAGGATGCATCGGAAGTTCTTGCTGACGCGTAATGTTTAATTCCTGGCCGCGATGTCGGCTGGAAGTGCGTGGGTGTTCTATAACACTGGCCCTCACGACGGCGATGTTTTCGACCGACCTACCAGGCCGAGAACACCTAGGGCTTCTGTCGTGCTTTAATGAAAAGGTCCGCTCAAATTTCTTGATTAAATTTTCAATAGCGGGCCGCGGCGGACGATTATGCACACCAAAATGATCACGTAACCTGCGAATTGTTACTGGAAAATTTTCGCCATTTCTATAATGGGCCTTTACAATTAATAACCGTTCTTCCAAAGTGTAACGCGGCATTTTCGTTAATGTCACGTGACCGCTACCAAAGATGTCTGACAAAACGTTTGACAGACGGAAACGGCGCGCGATTCAAAATTCAAGTTCTTATTGATACCCTTTATTTCTAGATGTTTTTTTTTTTGTTATCAATAATATATTTTATATTTATTGGTGTCCATTATGTGTATATTATGTATTAAAAAAATTGGTAATAAGCGCTGACGACTTCTCTTAAGCGCCTTGTATTTTGTAGTTTTTTTATTTGGTTATTAGAATATTTGTACTATGGTTCTTAGAGTATAATATATGGGAAGTTATTAGTATTTGTAAAAATAAATTTTATGAAACGCTAGTAAAACAAACACGTTGCAACATCAATGCGTTTTAAACACAGTTTGCGGGAAATGTTAATTAAAAGCTTATATTTTTATGATTTCAGTTTTTCAGATGAAATACCGCCATCTTTAGCTTATACCACCATTGTCTACAGATTACTTTATGATTTGGCTTTGGATCTGTTTGATAGAACCAACATGAGTTCTGCTATGTTCTCCATCAAATCACCACCTTTGTCTAGACAACAAAGTGAAACTCAGGTACGGATTTTAAGTAGTAACATATTTTATACCAACCCACAATGGATTTTAAAGTTTATATATATTTATATATATAATTATATATATATATATATATATATATATATATATATATATATATACAGGGTGTTATGTAATTCACTGCATATATTGAAACCGGTAAATGCTGGTATGAATTCAGACTGAATAAAATATTCATAAATGGCGCTTCATGATAAAAAAAAAGGTAGATATAAAAGGCCATATAAAAAACAGCGAAAACCGTCAGTTACAGAAAAAAACTTTTGTTTTGACGTCAGTACCTGCTGTGGCGTTGCCAAGTCTCTACAGTATTCCTATGTAACAGGTTTGAAAAAATAATATTTTTGATATCTTTAAAGTAAGAAATCATACTAACTCTTTTAAAACATTCAATTTCAAAAAGTTAAAATACTATAACACAAAAAATCCAGAGAACAGCTGTTCAAACCAAGAGTAAAATTTTGTTTAACTAGGCCGACCTGAAATTTTTGGAGGAAAAATAGTACATATACAAAAATTTTAGTTCGAAATTTGCTTTAAACAAAAAAAATCCTAACACTTAAGCATGTACTTTTTTATTTGCCTATTTTTAATTTTATTTAACAGATGATTTCGTTTTATTAACATGTTTATTTATATCGTTCGTAATTTTTAAGCAAAATTCCTCACACCTTAAATTAATTATAAACTTTACCTCCATAATCTCTTCCAGTGTTGAAGCAGTCATTCGAATTTATTCATCTGTCCAATAATTTTTAATTTCGCTAGAGTCTTTCACAGTCTATGTTACCGGATAACCTAAAAATACTCAGTAAGATTTTTTAATACAAGGAAAAGTTGTTTCAAATGCATCATTGTGTTTACACTTGCTTAGCGCACTCATTTCCGACAAAAAAAATTTCCAAAACTCCACAAAATAACTTTTAAAACGAAAAGCGTGACAAATGATGAAGTTTTTTACTACTACGCGCTTCCAAACGACGCACAACGAGGCTCACTGAAATTAAAATCAAAACAAGAAACAACCTTGCTCTGTCGGACACACACGCTGTTCAAACAATAATAAAGTTTATTCGATGCTATTACTACACATACATGAGAGCCGTTTGGTTAAAACATGAAAGTCCAACAAACACCACGAAATGATTTTGTGTTGTTTCTTTTTTAATACTTACTAATGGCACTGTTAAAGAGCTAGAATTTTTTTTACTAAATAAAGAATTGTAGATAAAATGTTATGGAAATCCAAAAAAATTCGCCGTCCTCAACATATGATGCCACTGACTCCTCTGTCACCGTCGCCAGAAGGAAAGGTCGGCAGCCGCGTGGACCATCTGGTGATAAAAATATACAAGCTACTAATGGCTTCTGATTGATCATGGTCAGGTTAGCGGCGCGGCGCAACAAAATAAAAATCATACAATGAATGTTATCAATATTTTTTCTTTAGAAGTTAGTTTTAAATAATAATGTAATTTCTTTTCACTACCTAGAAAATGGCCTTCGTCGATCCGTTGTTAACTAATATTTTGCTCAGTTTTATCTAGTTTGTGCTTTGATTATAGTGTTTCTTAAATTTGCCTAATAGGGTTGAAAACTAAATTAAATTTTTAACACTAATAATATTTACGTATTATGGAAACGTTTGTGGGTGCTCTCGACTTTAGAAAAACTCTTTTAGGGGATCTTTTCAAAAAAATCGGTAATTTACGATAATTTTCTTACAAAAGGACGAATAACAACTTTCTGAACGTGCTGCGTGAAACAGAATAATGTGTTTTTTTACAAATGCTCTAATGAAAGAATTTTGGTTATACTTTTAAAATATTATATAGTTGTGCTCATTTAGGGTTTTTCGTTTTGATTTTTAATTTTTTCGTAGCAGAAAGTTTAAGCTAGTAGGAATAATGGTTATCTCATTAATAACGTAATATAGGGTGTCATAAATATTAGTTAAAACTAAGGCTACTGACAAAAAGGATTGATTTCGCAGTGGCCTTTTTACTATTTTTGTTTTTTCTTAGGAAAAGGTTTAAATTTTTTTTAACCTTAATTACGCTTAAAAACAGAAAATAAATTATCCTTAAAGATTTATATGTCTGGCAACGTTTCAACAAATTGATTTGTTTTTAGTTTTTCGCGCGCAATTTTCCGTCAAGGGTCATGTGCTCGCTCAGCCAGGTGCGACGAATAAGGGCGGGTTTTAGGGTATTTTTGAAAATTCTTAAAATGTTCGATTTAAGAAAAAAAAGTATTGGGTATGTCTGTAGACTATCCCAGTGGTCACCCATTCCAATATATGCAGTGAGTGTCATAGCACCTTTTTCCGTTCCATATTAATAAGTTGTATGTTTTTTAAACTGCGTTTTTTTTCTCTAAATTCCCTTTTTTAGATTGAAACCAACAATGAGATTCAAAAAGATAAAAGATGTGGAATAAATAGCTTAAATTTGAGTCCACCTTCCCCAGATCCAATTGTTGTGCATCCAGGTGTTGTAATTTGTATGTTCCAGCTTTTACCAAATACAAAGGTAAACATATTTAACTAAATAAGCAAGCATCTGTTAGTTAGATATTGTGTGTATAAACTGCGTTCAGATAACTTGTGCTGCTAAAATATTCAAGTGCCTGTACGCGATTATTGATCGTCTTTTTCTTTTAATTTTTTGAATTTGCCCCTATACCTCTGTTAAAATTATATGTATCTTTTATTGAAACCGAGTTGTTGTAATAATAATTGCCAACAAAATAAATCGTCCAAACGCGTATTTTAGACTATCTAGCCTATTTTTAATAGCTAATAATATCATTATGATTTCTTTTAGAATGATAACTACGAAATGTCTCTAAGTCTCCAGATTTATATAGCCGAAGTAATAAAATCATTAGTGAGAAGCGAGAGGAATCAACAAGTTATGTGTGATAAAGGTTTCATTACTAATTTGTTGGAAATCGGATCGGTGCCTCTGCAAAACGAAAACCATCCGTTACATGGGCCATTGCAGTACATGTTGGAAAGATTAGCAGCTCAAGCATTGGAGCCGATTGATTTGAGATCATTTTTAAGGTACATTATGATTAAATTGAACTGTATACGGGCGTCAACGAAAGACCCTTCTATGGCACAAGAATGCACTATGCGAAAACAATGTATGTGAGTACATTCTTTTTCCATAGCAGGACACTATATACTCGTATTATTCACAGCCACAGTTTTATCACATGAACCTAAATATGTTTAACATGGCTTTGTCATTCAATAAGGAATATGCACATATTTTTTTTTGCATAAATCGTTTAAGGAAGCCATTACAAACCCAAAAAAAATATTTTGAAGAAAATTACTAGGATACTTTAGCTACAAAAAATGTTTACTTTTCGGTATAATTTATTACAATTTAAAAAGCAGAAACATTTGTCCTTGAAAAGTGACGTCAGGAGATCAGCAAAAATCTACATGTTAACGTAAAGCTTAACCTAAAGTCGAACAAGTTTGATTTTCTCGAAAACAGTCAGAGGGAGAGAAATCGAATTTTTTGGGTTGATAGAGGAATAGTTCAACTAGTTTCGGTAAAAAATTCAGTTATACAGGATGTTTCATTTCGGAGCTATTAAACGTCAAAGTCGAAATTTCCTCGATTTCCGTTGAAATCGGGTACAGATCGCAAATGTGAATTAAATTGATGTACATTTTCGGAGGTTGTAGGGGACCCGGAGCGTCGGAACTCCACTGAAACTGGCGAGGATCAGAAAATGGCAAGTAATTCTTTTGAATTTATTTAGATCGAAAAATGCCATTTCCAGACCCCGCTTTAGTACCTAATA
Source organism: Philopedon plagiatum (assembly GCA_963971165.1). NCBI lineage: Eukaryota > Metazoa > Arthropoda > Insecta > Coleoptera > Curculionidae > Philopedon > Philopedon plagiatum. Next base: position 103,279,095 of record OZ020191.1, on the reverse strand, counting down.
ACTCGAAAACAAAACGTCAGATCGAAAAACGGATTTACAAGGGAAACCTTAAAATCTCAACTACTATTTTTGCAATACACTTACCTAAACCTAAAATCACTGGAAAATGGAAATATTTGGAAAAACTGGAAATTTAGATTTTTGACCCAAATATTTCGCGGTTTTTAATTTTTTGTGAAGTCAAAATGGTTCAATTTAAAATCCCATATGAGCTCGTCAAAGTATGTCTTATCCATATTTTTTAATTTCTTCATTCTCTATAGGAAGGGAGCAATCGCCGATTAAATTTCGATTTTTTTACTTCTTGTGCCCTAGACATCGGTACATTTGAATCACTCTGTATTTTTTTCTATCTATTTTTTCCCCAATTTTTCAACACTATCTTATAAAGGGATAATCACACTGTAAAATGAATACCGAATGGGTCGTCCAGGAGCGTATTTAGGAGGTAAAAATCGATTTTTTTTTATTTTTTCCGACAAATCCTATTTTTAACCTACATTATTCCACACTATTTACCCTATTTAGTGATTCTTTTTGGGTTTATTTTATCCATTAATTATCTAAGAATACCTCCCACTAATTTAAATTGCTTATTTTTTCGGTAAAGTTATAAATAAAAAGGTTTATTTGCATCGGGGACATCTAAAATATGAAAATTTTTTAATTTTCCAAGATTGCCAGAAAATAAAGAATTGCAGTTTATTTACTTGAAATTATTAAGATGATATGTCAAAAATTCCAATGTTCGTTGCAAAATTGCAAGGTTCCTGGACCGATTTCGGCTTAAAGTATACATGAATAAGATTTTAGGAACCTTCTACTTTAAGTGCAGGGATATTTCATTGGATGAGTTACGCATTAAATGCCATTTTTATTGAGTTTTCGATGACTCTACAACACTGGAATTTGCCATGTACTCATGATGAGTCATAAGTTCAGTTTTGACGACACAGCCTAAGGGATCACGTTTTACAAGTTTCGAAATTCGCGCGAAAATTTGCAGTTTTAAATCCTTTTTTTTTTGTTAATAGAGGCCAAAATAAATGGATAACAGCAACCGCCATGAACATTTAATTTATATAGAGAATATAAAAAAAAATATTTCAGATTTACTAGGGTTATATGCATATTCCCTATTGTATATGGTTTAAATGCACTTCAGAAAAAAAATTGAAGAAAAAAAGTGTATTAATAAGCATTAATTACATCCAATAGGCGCATAACAAATTGAAAAATATTTAAAAATTGTGTAGGTTTTTAGAAAATTCGTCTTTTATTGTACAAAACTACAGCTTGAAAGATGTCGATCGATCTTTAAATAATTGGTCCAAAATAATCGGTACCCTTTAGTAAATTTTGAAAATAAATTGTCATCAAAATGTAGTATACGTACAGGGTGTCCGAAAAGTCTTATTATGGGCTTTTCTTTGCTATTAGTAAAGATAGAGACACCAAATTTTAGGTGTATCTTATTAGTTAATAAATTTACTTTTTTATGCAATTTAACTTTTTCAACCCCCTCGAGGGGCGACGCTAGGGAGTTTAGGGCCAAAATTTTAAATGCAACCCTATGCCGTGTATATCTCATTTTAAAGGTCTTCAAAAACGAAATTCATTTTTAAATGGCATGCCTGTAAAAACTAAAAGTCGTGAAGAAAAAAAAATTTAGTACCTTTATTTCTCTTATTACTTTAAAATTTGTTAAAAATGTCCATCATGAACTTCTTTGCAGTAATAAAGTCGGTGTTGGAACTGTGCCAAGAAGTAACACCTGCCATTCTCGAAAATGTGCAGGTTTATGAAACTAGAACTATAGTATCTACAAAAATTAGCCTTGTAAAAAATCTTATTTGAAAAATATTTTAGGTTAGGAAATCCATTATGTTGTCTTCCATTGGGTTCCACCGAGCCAGGCGGAGGTCCTGTGCCTTTAACCCGTATTAAAACTATCGTCTCCATGACAACGCCTAAAGATTTTCGGGCACAGTCAACGTACACGTTGCCACCGTTTGTGGAATTTGACATGTCAGCGGAAGGATTTGGGTGTTTATATCTGCCCAGTATTGCTCCTCAATCTATTTCGACGCCTAGTGTGGTATCTGCGGTGGAAGCGAGTATTTTGGGTGGGATTGGTTCAGGTATGTAAAACGGGTTTCACAAAACAGTTAATAAATTGACTTTTAAAGTTATTCTGAGCGTCCAGCTGTGGCTGTTTTTCAATTTGTTATATTTTCGTATAACAACACTTTAAAACCCACCAGTGAGGGGCTGATCGTCAGAGAAAATTAAATTATTTTGATTTAATTGCGGTATGTCTAAGTTAATTGCTTGGTATTACTTTATAGTTATAGCTATATATCTATAGTATCTCGCATTTCTTATCTAACAAGAATTCTGAAAAGTCATATATGTACCAATATTTATTTATGAAAGAGCACCAGCAGATATACAACTATGTTTTTAAAAAGTTTACTGAAATAACTTTTGAACTTCTTATTTGATTTTTTAAATTTTTAACAATTAATTTTGTTTAAACCATTTCAGGCGATCGGCTTTTTCCTCCACAAACTGGCCTAAGTTACTCAACATGGATTTGTGTAGATAAATTTTCAGATCCACGAACTGACCCCCACTCAGTTCACCTTTTGACTTTAGTCAGAAGTTACAACGGTGGTAAAGAAGATCACGTGGTATGTCTTTCTATTGTACTTTCAACCAGGGATAAGGCCATAATTGTGTCTACAAGGGAAACGCGGATTCCAAACAGTAAGTTTCAAATTGATTTTTTTAATAAAATTTATCATTTTATTTCAGAACATAATGGAAATAAAATTAATACCAGAATATTGGCATCGGTTTTCTTTTGACTCTTATGCCGTTACAGAAATCCAGAGAAGTGTGTTTTTATTAAGATTTAATTTACAGTGTTACTGTTAACGGCTATATCGGGTTCGAAGCCCTACTACTGAAGGGTTCAATGAGAAATGTGTTGTTACCTTATTTTCCTAATTTTAGTGATGGTGCCGTCATTTATTGTAATTTTTTACAAGCTTTCTGTATACTTATAATGGGGAATACGCATGTATTTTTTTATTGCAGAAATCGTTTAAGCAAGTCATTTAAAGAGTTATAAACATGTTATTCCAGGGGCTACTCTACACTGTTTGGAAATAAAATTAGGATCCGCTTTAAAAATAAAATATATATTTACCTACATTGTGTAATTTTACAATGCGACATAAATATGAAAAGCCTTAAAGTAATAGAAACAATTTTTACTCACCCAGTGTATGTATACTACAATATACCCTGAGGCTAAACGCGTGTAAACTAGTTTTGAGCCTGTGTAAACGTACGTAGCATTAAAGTTCCTTCTACAGTAGACTCTTTTAATCTTGTACGCTTTGAAGTAAAGATTGCACTGTATTTGAAAAATGAATGCTCTACATCACAATGTTTGTGTATCTAAAACACTGCAAGTTACCGCCGCAATTGTCAGCACTTACGCACTACCCAATATCACGTAGTTACAAGAAATCCGGATTTTTATATAACAAAGACTTAAACTCGATCGTAGCTTCAGCACCAGGACCATTAAAGTTTGTAGAGCTGTATTTACATTATCAACTATGTGCAACGAGTCAGGAAGTGACAGATATCTGGGTTGAAGGCTGTCAATGGCATATAGTAATACACGATAATTTGCGTTTATAATACGCAAATCTCCTTCGATTTTATGGTTATTAAAGTTCTATTCACTTTCTTTAATGCAGATAGCAATTTTTGGGTCGAACTAAGAAACTACAGATTTAACAGCGTGGAAATGTTGATTGTAATAAAATGCAGCACTCGGTAAAGAGCATGTAATAAACAGGTTATGTGCAGTAAATTAGAACACAAAGTTTTAAGCCATTTAGGTGATTTTACCATATACGCAACACCGTCTGTAACTAACATTACAATATCGTTCGAATTAATGTCAAACTTTTATAGAGTTTACGTTAGTAGTTGTTGGATTGTTTCAGCGTCACCTTTTTCTAATTTTTTACTTGCCCGTACATATGGCTTAGTTGGTGAATTCGGTGTATTATGCTCATTAAAACATTTCCTATTTGGTTATTTTTGGTATCTGTACTTTCATCGACTGTTATCCAAAGTTTTTTATTATGTAATTCGGACCTAATGGTAGTTTTCCTTTGTTCTTTGACACGAGGAAAAGCGTACCGTAATTGCCACTGGGTCGGAGGGGCCACTTATGCACATATTTTGTCCAAAAAGATCGCAAATGTTCATTTTGAAGCATGCGAAAAAGAATATTGCAACAGATTACTACAACTATTAGATCATATATGGGTATCTGCAGCTGCCGGTTTAACACATGTTTTTACTCTGAATATGTTGTCTGCAACTAAAGGAACTCCAATGCACTTGTCACAGACAGAACATTTTATTTCCTTTCCATTGTACTTTAGGTCAGAAAAGCGATATAAAAATCTTTGCACTTTGTACCTTAACGGCAAATAGCGACGAGGCATAGCAATGGCCGCGCTAAAGGAGAATGTATCCAAGAAGTAACACGCCGTGGCACCAATGCTTGCTACTGCGAACCTAAAAATAGCCGCTCTGCCAGCGTCGATCGTCGCTTTGTACTACCGATACAGCCCTGGAATTACATATGTTTGCAACTGTTTAAGTCATTACAAACCTAAAAATATTATTTTGCGTCGCTGGTTTGTGTTAATCTTAAATTCAGTCTTTTTTGCACGTGGTCGCTACGTGTGTTGCATTTATTTGCAACAATTATTCACGTGCCTGTCGAAAATTAGAAGCAAGAAAATTGAATTTAGGAACTTAGTCTCTAGTGTGTATTGAGTTGCTGAACTCGCAATACCCAACCAGAATCGTTTATCTATGATGTAAATAGATATATTTGTTTGCGTAGAGTTGGTTTACTGATTATAGCGTAATTTGTGTATAATTCT